>JAPPVO010000017.1:69326207-70595238 GCA_030407325.1 Camellia japonica | reverse complement strand
GCATTCATATTTTCAACCTCAACTTTTTAGTCTAAAAAGACAAAAAAATGCACTTATTTAGGACACTCCAAACAACCAATTTGTTGTTTAGTCAAAGGGTAAAATAGTCTTTTCATCCTCTATTGCTTACCAGCTAGATAGTAGAACTGTAGCCTCAACAACAGTGAGGCTAAATGGATTTCTTCCTCCAATAGACTAAAATAGCCTAACCTAGCAATTCCCAAACACCACCATAGTAGGATTACTCAATCATATAGTAGTAAGTTATGGACTCGTACGTAGGTAAAGATTTAAACTCACACTCCTAACATTGGGAACAGTTCGCTTAAACCTGAAAAATTTATCCTATCAATCCTATCTACTATTATCTGAATAACGAATCTCAAAGAGAATAAAACTTAGGGGTTGTTTGGGATGATCTACATAAGTGTACTTTTTGACTTTTTGACTAAAAAAGTAGAGAGAAAAAAAAAGTATGTTTGAGATAATTTTTGACTTTTTACGAAAAAATGTGTAATAAAATATTGTATCAAATATTAAAATTTTGACTTGTACCTTTCCAGACACATACTGATAGGTACATTAGTGCATCACTGCATGTCAAAATTTTGTTGACTTTGGGAATTCATGGCTTACAATTAGCCACGTCAATGCATTTGATAAAATGTGTAAAGATAGGTACATTTATCAACACTGACATACACTCAAAAGTTTTGAATTCAAAAGGGCAAATTTATAATTTTGCCCTCTATCTATTCAGTATTTTTTTTTCCGCCCAAACTTGTGAATAGTGTTAACTTTTTTGCTTTTTCAGTGACTTTTTGACTTTTTAACTTTTTTAGAAGATGCCAAACATCCACTTAATATCTCAATACTTATGCCTCAAAGCCTGCCATCACTATCCTACATGCAAGTGTATAGTGTCATGTGATTGATTTTGAGTTTGCGAGTTTATTTTGTGAATCAAAAATGTTAGACACCCCAAAAATTCTACCAAAGTTCTATTAAATGTCTCACATGGGTGTGGGACCCATATTTTTGTAAAATTTTTGGGGTCTCTACCATTACTCTTTGTGAATTTATAAGTTGGCCAACTGTCATTGCGCAGATGATTCACTGTGGTTGTTAGGAAAAATGCTAGAGGTCTTAAAAACTTTACTAAAATTTTTATCAAATGTTTTACATGGGTGTGCGGATAATAAACTTTGCCAATTTGCAAATATTTGTTTATGAGCAAGATTTTGAACATCTTTTTTAAATATCTGTTTAGCTATTGAACAATTAGCTCTGAGTAAAAATTGTTGATTTAGCAAATCATCCTGGAATTTTAAAATATATTTAACAATGGCTAAACATTCCTGTTTAATAGTAGGATAGTATAATGCTGCCCCTTTCCAAGTTCCGGATGTAAAACGCAAAAGTTCTTCTTGTTGTTTGTGAAGATTAAATTGTTTAAGAATACCTCCATAACCTTGATTCAAGGTATCAGTTTCAACTATCTTATTCCATTCTGGATTAGGTAAAGCAAGACATGAGAGTTGTCTTACCTTTAATTTAATTTTTTGTACAGCTGCTGTGTGTGCTGGTGTCCAATGAGAAGGGTTTTTCTAAAGTCTAGTATATAGAATAGAAGCATCCTGGGACAACTGGCGCTAATAGTCTCTTATATAATTCAAACAACCAGAAAATCTCTATAATTGAGTTTTATCTTTTATTTCATTTGGAAATTTGGATGCAAAATCAATACTTCTATTAATAGGGATAATGGTGCCATTATGAATATTGTGGGCAAGAAATCGTACTATTGTTTGAAAAAGTTTTATTTTTGGTGCAGAAATTACCAAACCATTTCGGATAATAACATGCTTAAATATATTAAGATGTTTGATATGTTGATCAATGGATGATGAAAAAATAAGAACATCATCAATATAACAAATTGCAAATTCTGTATATAGTGTGAATATATCATTCATAATATGCTGGAATTCAAATGAGGCATTTTTCAAGCCAAATGGCATAACATTCCATTCATAATACCCAAATGGTACTGTAAAAGCAGTTTTATTTGCCAATATCCTGATTTTAAATCAAATTTAAAAAATACAACAGCGTCTTGTAAGCAATCTAATAAATCTTTTTTATTCGGAATTGGATACCTAATCCATTTCAATGCATCATTAAGAGGTTTATAGTTAATAACCAATCTTAGCAAACCTCTTTCTATTTCTGCATTTTTATTAACATAAAATGTTGTACAACTCCAAGATGAGTAACTAGGTCTGATTAATTTTTTCTGAAGAAGAGTATCTATTTATGTTTTGCATAAATCTAAAAAGTCTTTTTTCATTTGGCTAGGAGGAGCTCTGGTTGGAATGTACCTTTCATCAAAGTCTGGTTCATAAGGAAGAGAAACAATATGTTTCTTTCGTTCCAAAAGGCATTGGGAATATCACTATAGATTTCTGTTTGGAATTATTATTCAATTATTTTAATTTTATTTTGTAAGGATGACTGTTGTAATCTCTGTTCAATTGTAAGAAAATTAACTTCTGTTTGTCAAAAGTTTATTTGTTTTTCTTTAAAATTTACTAAATCTTTAATCTGATCTAATTCTTTAGTATAAGATTCTGTTATGAATTCAAAAATAATTGGTTGATTGCTGATGGTTATGTGAATGCCTATAGGGTCTATTTTGGTGATAGGCATAGAAGACACAAAAATGGAGTCGCTAAAATAATGGTCTGAGACATGTTTCTGATTAGGACAAAGGGAGTTGGAAGACAAATTCCCTGGTTACAAATAAGAACTTCTAGAGTTATATTTAATTTTCATAGAATTACCACTTGAACTGGTAAGCGATTGGGTAGTTTTATGAAAATACTGTGTAGGAATTAATCATTCCTGAATACAGTCCATGTCGGCTCCACTATCAACAAGAGCAACAGCATCTTTAACAATAAAATCTGGTTTAATAATAAAAATAATTCTGATATACCATTTCTGGAAGGTAACTTGATTTATTATCATTAAATACTGATTTTCTGGTTTATCTTGTTGTTCTGGGTTCTCATTGATAGTAATACCTTTATCTTTCTACGATATCTGAGCTAACTGATGTTTTATTTTGTTAACATGTGTAAAAATAGATCGATTGATTAGCAGTCTGAAGATGTTTTACTTTGGTTTTAAGTGCATTAATCTCCATTTTGGGATCTTAGATTGTTACTGGTTTGTCAAGTGAAAAGGAGGATTGTATATGATTTATAACCTCTTTCATGCTATAATGTTCTATGAGAAGAACTTCCTCAGTTTTCTGATTCTAATAACATATTTCCAAAAATTTTAATTTCATTTCTGGATCTTTGATCTGGTCTACTAAATCTAACATAGATTTTTGGCCATCGGTTAAAACATTAATACTAGGTCCTCCAATATCAAGACCATTCATTTCAACTGTTGCTTTCCAATTGGATTCAGTTACAGGGTTAAGATTACTGGTTTTTGCAGGGACATAATTCTGGAGAGTCTGATTCAGCTTCAAACTCAGATGGCAAATATAATTCAGCTAGTCCATCTTCAGAACTGGTTTCTATATCTTCTTCTAACAGAGTATTCAAAATCTGTTGTTGGAGATGTTCATCTAGAGACATCTCATTAAGTTTGTGTTTAAGCTTTGCTCTATATCGATTCGCATAATGTCCTGTAGCTCCACATTTATAGCAAGTGACTGAAGATTTGTCTTTCTTTTGATAAGATGAGGATTTCTGTTTGTCTTTAGTATATTTTCGAGGTTCTCTTGTGTGACAACCCTCACCACTATTACTGATTAACCACTGATTTCTGCTAAACTGAGACTGATTATGATAAGTAATTGAATCGACTGAAATATTGAACTGACTGATTGAATGTACTAGTTTAAATGCATTTCTATCTGTTTGACTGTTAAATTATTTGTCCATGTTTTATGCTTTAAACTGCAAATTGAAAGCCTTGTCGGCGGCCGAATCCGAAATTGACCGATGTTTTATGATCATTAGAATTTATGTGATTTTATGGCATATTTAATTAAAAAGTGATTTGGTATGGTTAAATTAGATTAAATTAAGTTAAATTACATAAGTTGGGCCTTTTTACTAAATTGCCATCTAGTGGACTTAGCTAGGCCATTGTTTAGTCTTCAATTTCATATGTTGGCATCACTTTTCCTCATCCATTTTGAGAGACAAAACCGACTGAGAGAGGAAGGTAGAGAAACTTGGCTTCATCTTGAATTTTGCTTGGAAATTTGAAGGAATTGAAAGATTAAGTGCATATTTGAGCTTGTATACCTTGCATCCTAGACCTAAGGTAAGAACTCATCTTCTTGATTGCTAAATCAAGTCTTATGTTGCATGGTTCATGGAAGTCTAGAGATTAAGGTCACGAATTAGCTTAATTTGGTGAGTTAAAGCTTGAATCATGCATGCATGTTTATATCCTAGCATTTTGAGGTTGAATACATGGAATTTGGTACATGCATGTTCATATTTTTGCATTGGACCATGAATTCATCTTGGTTTTGAAAGAATTGGCTCATTTAAGCTAGTATTTGAAGCTTTGAAGTTGTTGAATTCATGCATGTTACACATTCATCATGTTCTTGAAGTGTTGTTTGAAATTGGATTTAATTGATCTTCCTTTGGGGCTTTGATTTTACAATTGATCCTTGAAACATGTTATACTATGAGTTTACAAGTATTTCCCAGAAAATTAGCCCAAGAGGATCGAATTTGAGGCATTTAAACTTGGTTTTGAGCTTGAGGTTCGAATCTGGAATTTCCAAAATTTGGACTCACGCTCGAGCGGGGAAACTGGCGCTCAAGCGTGAAATTCGTGCTCCCAGCACTTTGCATTGTTTTACAGTCCGCTCGAGCGGAAGAATGGACGCTCGAGCGGGGTTTTGTGTCACACGCTCGAGCGGGTGTCGAGCACCCATCGGGCGTGATTTTCACACATTCAGTACTTTTGCCGTGTTTTGTAGTCCGCTCGACTGGGTAAAGTGACGCTCGAGCGGGGAACCTTTGTCTGCATGTCCGCTCAAGCGGGGAAAGCCACGCTCGAGCGGGACCCTATTTTTCTGAAAATTCTGAAAATATTTTTTAAAGTGCATCTTTGCATCCTCATTTCATTCTAGGCATCCTTAGGCCTAGTTTAAAGCATCTTAATGAGGACATAGATGTAGAACCGCATCGAGTCTAAGTAGGGACTAAGTCTTTGATTTCCCGAATGTGAACTTAGTGTGTGTGTTCATCCTATAAACTGTGTAGGGTTGGCATCTGAGAACGCGTTCTAGCTTATCTGTAGCCCAGAACTCTGTGAGTAACAACTGTGTAAAGATATGTTCAAATGTGAATATCTTCTGAATGGTTAAACTGTACTGTTTCTGAATTGATACTGTTAACTGAATGAATGTATGTCCTCTATTCTGAACTGTATTGTGGCATCCATAGCAACTACTGTTACTGTTACTGCTACTGTTACAGAGATCTCTGTTAGTTCCTATCTTGGAACTTCTTTTACTGTTATGATGGCCATCATTGACTGCTCGGTCTTTCAAGACCTACTGTTTACTGTACTGTTCTGCTAATGGATGTACCACATATGACCGCTATGACTGAATGACTGATATACTGAATCAATTGACTGTTTTCAATACTGAAAGGACATTCATTCTTAACCTCTTTACGCATTATGTTATTCATTGGGCTTTAGCTCACTGCTTATATATATATATGTAGGTGTCCAGGCACCAGACCGGAGCTAGGAGCGTGGGTTAGACTCCCTTTTGTCAAAGCCAACCTTTGTGCCTCACCTCGAGGTTCCAGCCCGTTCAAGCTACGGCTTTGGGGTGTTTTAGTTTCCCCCATCTGTCTCTGTATCTGTTTTGTAATACTGCATCGACTGATAGCACTGTACTGTACTGTCTTAACAGGGATTAAGTCCCTGACCTGGATGATTGTAAATACTGTACATACTGTTTTGGTACTGATAGTATATATGTTATGAAAAGTCTTTTTACATACAGACTGTCACAGCTCATTGGACATTGTTTAATTACTGTTTTGGCTTCTGCCATGCCCCTATACTCTGTAATACTGTCTTACTGTTAAGCAAGCCTTCGATAATCACGGATTACTGGCCGGTTACGGTGCTAAACCCATAGGGGCGGGTTTGGGTCGTGACATCTTGGTAAGATGGTTTTGTGGTTTTAGAATAAGATTTACGGGGAGTATTTTTTATACGATTTTCTTTGCCTTTGTTTTTTGGTCTTGCATAGATACTAGATTTTGGTATCAAATGCAAATTGGTCACAAAATTCTCCAAGTTCTTTGCGCCCAGTTAAATTCTATTTCTTCATAAGATACTGGAGTTTAAGGTTATTACACAGAGAAAGACCTTCTTCTATCATGATGCCAATGAGTTGGCCGTAGACATACTGGGTAAAAGGAATAGCCATACCATTATGACAATCCCTAAGTTTCTTACGGATTTTTTCTGCAAAAAGGTTGGGAAGGTCAACAATGAATTTGGCTTTCCAATGCTCACTGTTAGCGTCTGTTCGTTGCATAACTTTAAGCATAAAAACATCTCTATACCATCTAAAATAGGTTAATGATAGACATCTAAGGTTTTGTAAAAGCTCTCGACTTCTATCGCTAGTGGCTACATCTAGTCCTACAAAGTGATGTAAAATAGTTAGGTGAGGGTATAGACGGCATCTTTCCTTTGTCTGACAGTTCTGGTAATAGGATCAGTTTCAATCTTAAAGGAATTAAGAATTTTGTTCTGTTGGGAGACAATGAGAACATTATCCCACCATCCTTTAAGAATACCAGTAAAGCCGTTAACAATAAAATAGGCAATCTGGCTATCAGTATTATCATTTTGTTTACACACAGTTCCATACATAAGAATCTGGTGTATAGTTTCAAAATTTTGATATTCAGATTTACCATCAATATTCCATTCATAAATGGTTTTACCATGGTAAGATTTCTGGGAATTGAGAAAATCTTCTTCATAGAGAATGTCCTGGGGAGTAGGTTTGCAATAATAATACCTACTGGGTCCTATTAAAGCCATTCTAGAAGTCTATTGAGGAAAATAGATTTTATTTACAGACTGAATATCTTGGAAATTAGTTTGGATTTCAAGAATCTGTGATGGGGAAAGGTCATCTTCATCACTAGGAATAGCGGGTTGTTGCTCAAAAAGCATATTAATTTGAGAACTGGATTGCCCTATTTGAATATTTTTCATTTTGTTAATAAGAGCATCCATAAATTCACTATCATGTTTGGTTGACCTAAGTTTGAAATTAGATACTTCTAATGGCAGTTTAATGTTTACTGGTTGAATAATGGAGTCAGGTTTAGATTTGACTGTCTGATTTTGTACTAATTCTATAACGGATTCTTCAATCCTGGCTAATTGTTTTCCTACAGTTTGGAAATGAAGATTTGTATAATTATTTTGTTTAATAAGAGGTATGAGATCATTGAGTTGAACAATATCTCCTTTTGCTGAAGTTATTTTAGGTGATTTTACAAAAGCTGTGATGACAAGAGGACTACTGGAACAAGAAGCTAGACTTGTTGCTAGTTCTAATGACTGAGGAGGCAGATGTATAGACTTAATACTTTGTCCTTCAATTGTTAACCATGTCTTATGTATGTCATCTAAGACATTAAGTTGAGGTTCCAGAAGTAAGTTCATGACAAAAGCAAATTCAAAATACCACTCCGGGAAAGATCTAATATGTTGATGTTTTTCTAAATGAAAATAATATTGGTTCTTAAGTTTCTCTAACTGTTGAGAGTTATGGTAATTGAAATACCATGTTCTAAATTTCTGGTGCTTAGGTTGTATAAGATAAGATGCTTTCGAATTTCACTCCCTGGTGTAAAATCCATTACACTTTAAAATTCATATCATTGGTTATTAGGCTATAAGGCCTTCTGTTTTCATACACGCCATGAGGTATTTGATTTTCTGATATATGGATTCCTTGAATCACAGTGTCTGCAAGTAGATCAGTAAGTGGCCAACTAGGTGATCTAGAAAGCATTCCTTGTAATACCGATTCTAGCAATTTAGAGGTAGATTGTCTGGATGACTCAAGTAGATCTACTCTATAGGAATGAGTAGTTCTAAAGCTGGCACTAGACATACTTCTGGTTAATGGTCTTCGGAAATTGAGGTATACATTACCTCCTTAAGTTTGAACAACCTGATCAATAGTTTGTCGTATAATAGGTCTAGCTCGTGCAGCATTTGATATTTGTCATGTCTCTGGAAATGTAATATTTTGCCAAGGGATCATTTTAGGGACTGCTACCTGACTGCTAAAAAGATTAGTGTCTATTAGGATAGTATGTCTTAGTTCACTATGTTTCCTGGTATAAGGATTTAAGGTTGTTAAAACCTTTAAATGAATCCTAAAGATTGCTAATAAAGGGGGTGTTCCTAGTAGATACTAGTAACCATGAGTAAGAACTCTTAGTTCTAAGACTTCTAATAGGTTTGGGTCTAAGAGTGCTACACTCAAGTTAGGATAAATGTTAAAATATACTAGTCCATGAGATAGGCTGGTTTCTATGGCTCCCATAAGAGAGGCTTTCCAATCAAGGCACCTAATTGGTATCAGAGCCAAATTTATTACATTTGTATTATTGTTATATTACATTTAAATTATACATATATGGTCATTATACAATCATCATGGCCATCGATCCTTCAACCCTAACAACAATAGCTAATACAATAACCTCTACAACAGAAGCAGCAGAACTTGTAGCTTATCAGGACGTTAGAGAAACCTTAGATAAGTGGACTATCCCAAATATTAAACCAGATATAATCTATAAGATTGGAACTTCTGACTTTTCCAATAAAAAGATAATAAAGACATTTGAACATGCAATACCATTACAGTGTAATGATGAAGTTATTAAGTTAGTTCATGTTCAGGATTTAGCACCCTTTTTTAGAAAATATAAGCATATTCATATAGGGTTAGTCCAGATAGCTTTTAAACCCTTAACTTTGTTAGGACAAAACACCAGTATTCAGTATACCTTATGAAATGATAGGTGTAAGTCTCACACCTATGTAAGATATTTGATAAAAATTTTAATAGAACTTTTAGAATTTCTAACATTATTCCGTTGTCAAATCATCATGTGTGATCAACCAAAATAAATAAATGATTAAAAAGGTGTTATCCTGGTTCAATAAATGGTGTATAGCAGGTATTAATGAGTTTAATGAAGTTGGTACAATAATTGCCGTCACCTTATTTTCATAAATATATATGCCCTGAAGTGGAGTGTCCATGCAAAGTCAAAAATATTTAATGGATGCTGTTTTTTTTTTTTTTTTTTTTTTTTTTAACTAAATGTCTCAACTAATTTTGAGTCTCTAAAATTAATGATCAACCAAATTTCTAAACACTCATTGAAAAGACTCAAACTATAAGATTTGAATTTTAATCTTAAATCTTTATCATTCTACTTGTTCAAAGAAAAACTCTTTATCATTCGACCAAACATGTAGAGTTACAGATTTTGTTGCCTTGATTGAAAACAAGGAACCTGGGTATGAGAGGAATTAAATATTTTTAAAATGCCAAAAGGATGAAGATCTTGTTGTTTGTGTCTGTTCTATTACCTCTATGCATCTAATCATGACTTTGATTAAAGCCTGCAATTATATACAACAGACTAGGTAAGTGATTGCTTAGGCCATATCTAATGTTGTATCAAAGTTATTAATTTTAACGGTTTCATTAAATCGGTATTAAATTGAGAATATTAAAAATATTTTCACTAAATAGAAGATGTGTGGGAGTCTTCACCATTTCACTGTTTGGTGTCGTTGGTTTTGCAAAACCGGCTGGATGTCATCCGGTTAGTAGAAAACTTCTCAGAGCAAAGCATACTCTCGAAAGTGATGGATTGCTTTTGCCGGTCGACTGGCCGAACATCCAGCCGGTCATCCCCCAATCGACCCCCCGATTGACCTATGTGTTGATAATAGCCAAAAATGCTCGGTTGGAGTGCTGAATATTAGATGAAATTTTTACGCAAATTTTTATTCAAATTTAATAAAATAAATGATTCACCCTTAAAGATGCTCTTACCCAATAAAAGGACAAGGTAAGTGATGCATCCAAGAAGCTACTTATTAAAGTCTTAACCAATAAATAATTGAATTTTGTTAATATATATTTTTAAGGCGCATATTATAGAATTTAAATAAATTGTATATACTGTATAAAAGTTCGTGTAATAAAAAAATATACAATATTTTTAACTTTTTATGTCATATTATGCCTATTATCCTATTTGTCAATAAAATATTGACGTTTATTGACGTAATAAGTCTCATCAGTTATATTATGTCCAATATTAACAACTGAACTAAAATAATAGAAAAATATAAGAAAAATAGATGGCCACTGCATTGCTCATGTTTTTAAACCATATTAACATTAGTTTATAATTTACATTTAACGTTCTTAAGTTTGTGTTGAATGTGAATTAGTCAAAATCTTTTTGTTATTGGTCAATAATGTAGTGTTTGGAACATAGATTTTGGGAGAAAACAAAAAAAAATATGAGTGAAATATGAATAAAATATAACAATATTTTTTATGATCGAGTATCTAGATCAATTTATGCACATCTCAACTAATCCGGAAACTCACGTAAAGCCCCCTATCAACGTGAATTAGGCAAATCTCAGTACCCCCAAAGAGTTGAAAGCACTTAGTGAGACTTGAACATGAGATCTGAAGAGAATATATCATCAGGCCCTAAACTACGCCACTAAACCAACCAACCCCTTAAAATTATGAAATATAATTACGTTTCATCCACTTTTTCATTTCCCTTTGCAAATCTATACCTCAATTCATACACTTTTTGACTGCGTATTCTTGGAATTGCTCCCAATGTAATAGAAGTTAGTTCAACTTCAGATTTTTGTGGGTTTTTTTTTTTTTTTCTTTTTTTTTTCTTTTTAATGAAGAACAATAAAATGTTCAAAAACACAAAAATCATTCCCCTCTGCATTCTTAGAGCCTTTGCCACAACCCACAATGTTCATTCTTTTGCCAGCAGCTTAACTAAGGTTAGGTTGGGACTTTAGCTAGTAAAAGACTGAAGGGTTAGAGAGGCTACAACATAATAGTCCGGGGATTAGGATCAAAACCCCAACCCTCTCTACCTCCGCTCTCCAGATCCTTTTCTGATAACCAACCTTCTTACACATTTCTGTCAACTATAACCTGAAATCCCCTCATTTTGTCTTGGTTTGGCATGTGGGCTAAGGATGGATTGAGGTTAAAATAGTCTCAAAAAGACAAAATAAACTTTTTAATCTCAGGTTAAAAGTTATCACATCCAAACTTTTTAATCTCAAGTTAAAAGTTATCACATCCAAACCATAATCATTTCATTTTTTCTCTTGTAAAAGTCAAAAAAACCAAAAAAATTCATCCCAAACGAAGCTATTTTAACCCTAGGCAACTAAAAAGCCAAAAAGCCAACCCACATCCCAAACAAAGCCAATCCAAACATATACTTCATATAGTACAGCTAGTTCAAAGGAGAGAAGAATGTACCCCTATAAAATGTTTGAGTAATGCTTACTAATACTATATTTTCTCTACCACATCTAGTTTACCATCTCATATCACATTAATGTATTATCTAATAGTTCTCATCTAATTACTCAAGTATATTATCAATGCAATGATAACACATCACATTGTAAACTACATACAATAGAAAATATGGTTCCATATAGCATTATACATGTACACTATAAACATATTTTGGTAGACAATTTAGATGTACATTGTTTCCAATGGAAAATCAAAATCACAAAAATGTGTAATCACTTCATGCTGTTGTTGGACCAGACAAAAGGGGAAGAAAAAGCAGCTACTGAATGAAAAGCAATCAATATATTGCATAACCAGAAATTAATAACAAGCATTCAAAAATACCTGCTCCAATTCACATACTCCTTGGGAATGAAAGATCATTGACAAAACATAGTAACCATCCTTATAGCACTAGAAGCACGACAAATATAAGGTATTTGTGAGATATTGATTATGGAAATGAAATTTTGATACCTTGCAGCACCCAATCAAATTTGAAATATACGCAACAATCCTAACTTTGTTAAATTAACAACCCTTGTAGGTAATAAAGTGAAATATTAAAAGAATGAGCTCAAGGTAAACCTTGTAGTTTCTCTTCAAATATCAACACAAAGATAGTTCTCCTAAATTAAAACATCTTTTAGGGAAATTGCTTCAGACCTTTTACCAAATAAATTTCACACCATCTACTCAAAACATAAATTCTTAACCATTAAGATGAGAACACCACCCCCAAGTCCCACTTGGCCAGCCCGTTGGATGCATAAAAAAAGACCATTTTGTAGCTTAGGATATGGGTTTTGTCATTGGACAACTCATGTACATTCAAAAGTTGTTGCATCAACTGTAGAGTCCAACATCATCAAAAAAATAAAATAAAATAGAGGGGAGAGAGAGAGAGAGAGAGAACAGGAGTCCAAACCGTAGTTACATATATAAAATTACAAATATCCTTTTACAAAGAGAGGTACTTAAATTATTCCAACAACAGTTTATTCTTTACAAAATTAATAACCAAATAACACTCTTAAGTAATCCTCAAAAGCATATAGAAATAGAAACATATTAATGCTTTTATATTAAATTTATAAATAAATATTTGAAAAATCTACACTATCTAGAAGCAATTCTTACATTGTGAGTCGGCAAAAAAGGAGAGCCAATTGGAGCTGCAAGGCCAAGAAACCGCATTATCCTGAACCGGCGGATCTTTCTCACTGACTGCAATGGATAAGTCACCTCCTGGACAAAGGGTGAAGGGAACAGTCAGTCAATAAACATTTTTCACTGACAGATCATATATGTTGTGATCGCAACTCACATCAAAGCGAACTTTTGGTTTCCGTTCTCTCTTGCCCCTTCTCCTTTCCGGGCAATCACTTTCTGTTCTGCTAGAACTTGATGAATTCCACTTATCTGTTAATGCCAGAATCAAAAGTTTAGAATTGCAGGCAAAGATACTACAAAGTAAATCTTCCTTTGAAAGTAGTCTTTTATACTTGAACTAATTTTACTGGCTAATATGTACAACCTACGAAGCACAGACAGAGACATGATACATAGGGAAAAAAATATTTTTTTACTATGTATACTGTATACGAATATAAATTGAAGATATATAGAAATGAGAGGCATCGATGTATATGTATATGTTTATATGGGTGTATAATATATTTTCAATTTAGGGTAAATTACACTCACCTCCCTTGAGGTTTGAAGAAAATACAATCAGCCCCACACTTTTGATATAATTACATTAAACTCTCTTCTAGTATGGCTAAAGCGACCCAAACTAATGTCAATGATAGGTAGACATTGAAATAAACAAAGACAAATATACATTTTAGTAGAAAAGAAATAATAACATCATTTTTTCATTCATACAACTAACAAATTACTGATAAAAAAATACTTGAATGTTATGTGAATTAATACATTGAGGGAGCTCAATGTAATTATGTCAAAAGTGTGGAACTAATTGTATTTTCTTCAAACCTCAAGGAAGTGAGTGTAATTTACCCTTTTAATTTATATGTGGATGCATGCTTTCATATATTTTACTTTGACCCCAAATCAACTTTATAAAATTATAGGGAAAAAAAAACTACAAATGTGTCCTGAGGTGTGTCCAAACGTAGGACATGCTTGTCCACGAAGTGTCCCTAACGTGTCCTTCAAAAAAACTAATAATTAAAAAAATTACCACACCGTGTGGCGTGTCGGACATGCGGACCGTGTGTCCCCACTGTGTCCACGGACACGGAATCCATCTTGGGGTGTCCGTGCTTCATAGTGTACAATAAGATCCAAGTAACATAAACAATGAGGTGAGAACACTAAAAGGAGTTTCCTGTATGTCAGAGACTATTTGAGGTTAAGGCTCAAGAAGAGATTTGTAATCATTGATTCATTGTTATTATCTATAAAGCATATATATGGTGTTTCAAGTTGAGCAAGATTGCAACACAAGAAAATGAAAAAAGTTCTCAAAAACTGTAGCCGATATGCCATTTACATGTTCTTAAATGCTAAAAAAGAGCCTGTTGATTTGGCACCCTCAACTTTTTTATATGGATAAGCCTGTATGAGATCAGGGGAAGGTGAAAAAGAAGCAACTCAACTACAGATTAGAAAAGAGTAAAATTTGAAAACCAAACTAAACCAAACTAAGCCTTGTGTCCCAATGAAGTGGAATCAGCTACTTGAATCATTTTTTCGCCATTCAGCTCTATCAAGGGATACATGCTCAGTTAATTTAACTCCGCCTGTATCATGCTTAGTGTTTAATCTTTTATACAGCCAGTCCCAAGCCCAAATAAAGGAAGAGGGTTGTGCGTTAAATAGTCTGACAGATCACACGTAAAAATCTCCGTCAAATCCCTTATGAACATGAATCCAAAATTTGAAAACCATCCCAAATATAATTTTCAGGTGGAACTATATAACTAGCAACAACGTGATCCTTAGTTTTGTAGTTTCTCATTAGATTGTGACATTGTGGAGGACCAACTCAATAGAACGTAAAAAAGGTCAGAGTTAATGCCAACAGATCTATATCTACCGAGTTTTGTCTACCTGGCTCTGACAAAAATGGTTGAGAATATACAGAATAAACAGTACATACCAGGTGATTGGTCTTGTTGCCGTGAACAATTAGGGTCCTCAGAGGATCCAATAAACTGCTTGCCCAAACTTTGGCATTCCCTCTGGCGTAAGGCCTGCAATTAGATAAGAATTACAACAGAATACATATATATATAATTGGGTCAGCAGTAGAAACAATAAGAATTATCGAATACGAGATCTTTGATATAACAATATACTTGTTTCAAGGCATCCTGAAACTCTTCCACAGGGTTGCAACTCCTTTCTTCAAAGCACTGGGAAACCCAAAACAGTGAAATCCATGTGTTGAGTACCAAGGGTAGGAATCAGATTGTGTCAATAAAATCAACAAATCTAGCTCATAAAAGGGTGGTATCATTAAGTTTCAGAGAAAAATTCACTCCTTTACACTATATTTAGAGAAAGAAAGAAAGAAAGAAAGAAAAAGGCACACCAACACATACAGCGTATATACATGCTGATGGCAATTTCCAAAAAATAGGCCATGTCACAGCAGGGATGAGACAAGTAGTGTATTTATGTATGTATATGAAGATAATAACCACTCCATTTTTAAATATATTTATATTTCATCTCATCAAAATAATAAAGAATTAATTTCTGCATAGTATATATTGGTGAAAAAGTTTGAGCATAAGTCCTAAAGTCTATTTTAACAAATTTAATTCACAAAAAATAATAATAATTTGAAGTTTTAAGCTTAAGAGCTCCTAGAATTAAAAGCATAAACAAGGAGGGATTAATAGATGTAAATCCACATTGTATTGATTTTAATCATTGGCTCCCAAGTTTTTTTTATTTTTATTTTTTTTAAGACTTGCCATGTGTTTTCTATGTCTTCAACTGATGGATACGTGTCCTGCAAGCGTCTGAAATATTTCCAAGTCTAAAAAATTAAAAGAAGTAATAGGACACATTTGAATGGGGGTCAACAACTTCTTAGAAGTGTCAATGCTTCTTAAAAATAAGAAATTGTTGCAATCATGAACTTATCTCTAATCACAGAACAACAATACATATCATGGTACAAGTCACAGAGGCAAGAGTTATAAATGGTCCTTGAGAGAAGTAGGAAAACAGTACTCACATCATCAAACTGTGAAAGGTCTCTAGCTGGATCAACCCAAGCACTGAAAAGTGATGTCAAAATTTTAGCTCATAAAACTTAAAACTAGGAAGCTACCCTAGATTTTCACAGCTCTAAGGATAGATAAACCATCACCACCAACCAATCATAAGCTTACCTCTCATGTATCCCATAATATTGTACTAAAACATGTCCATCAACATCTTGGTCCTTTGAATCAACTACAGATGAACTTTCTCCTAGGATCTGAAAAGAGCTGATATCATATCAGGACACTTCTGAAAGACTGCTGTTGAATATAACAATGGAAATACAATCTATATATATTAAAAGATTGAAAGTCTGTGTCTTTGTTATTTTAGAATGTGAACTGATGATCTGGAAGGCCAATCTACAACTAACGGAGTAAAGACTGAAACAAATTCAGAGCAATATAATAGAACTTTAAAAAGTTCTGCTTAAAAATTATGGAAACTGAGGCAAATAAAAAAAGTTCATATACTTAAATAAGTTGTACTTGAAAATCCTGGAGTAATAGGTTATATTTACAAAAGTTAAAGATGCTTAACTCCAAGAAAGAGAATCATATGAAATGTTTTCTTTTTCTAAAAATAAAAAATCAAGGGGAGGCACCAAACAACCAATATATGATGTTTGATGAATACAAAAAGCTAATCTTTATCCAGAACCATCCAAAACAGGAAAAAAAATAAAAATACCAAAAAGATTTCTAGTTCATGTCAAGCAATAAGTTTCTAGGAGACGCCTGATTTATGATGATTTCAACATAACATTGTTCCATTAGGCACCTTAATAATAGAACATAAATCAAAGATTAGAGAAGAAGATAACCAAAAATAATTGTACCTTATATAAAAAGGATGAAAAGAATTGTTTTGGCTTACCTATGAATGAGGTAGAGCCTTGTATTTATAATGAAACAATATTACAAAATAGGAAACGAACAAAATAGGAAACGAAAATAAAAAAGGCATTAAATCTGTGATTGACACAATCACAGATTTTATACACACTACCATAATTACAATATTCACTATTTCCTAATTTAACACTACCATAATTATCACTATTTCCTAATTCCAACACTCCCTCTCAATCTGGTGTAAAGATATTCAATAAACGCAGCTTGTCGCTAGACGATTGGAGCAATGTTGGGCCTACAGACTTGGTGAACATATCTGCTAACTGCTGAGAAGAAGAGACAAAGGATGGTCTCACAATACCAATCCGAACCTTCTCTCGAATGAAATGTATATCAACTTCTATATGCTTAGTACGCTCATGTAGGACAGAATTAGAAAACAGCATAATAGCAGACTTATTGTCACAAAACAAAGACGCAGGAGCAATCTCTTCAAATCCCAACTCTGCCAAAATAGAACGTAGCCATAGAATCTCACAAGTGCCTTGTGCCACAGCCCTACACTCAACTTCTGCAGAAGACTTAGAAACAACCGTTTGCTTCTTACTTTTTCATGATATAAGATGATCACCATAGAAAGTACAGAAGCCAGAAGTAGAACACCTATCCGTTCTAGATCCTGCATAGTCAGCATCAACAAAACAGGAGAGTCCAGATTGAGGATCAGCTGTGAAGAACAATCCCAAGCCAGGAGAGGTCTTCAAATATCTCAAGATGTGATGAACCACATCAAGATGTTCTGTATGAGGTGTATGCATGAATTGGCTAACCACACTAACCGCAAATGTCAAGTCAGGTCTAATATTGTTCAGATAGATGAGACGCCCAACAAGACACTAATACATGCTTGGGTTCTCTAGTAATTCGCCAGACTCTGATGTGAGCTCGACATTAGGATCCATAGGAGTAGAAGCAAGTTTACACCCCAACATACCAGTATCCTTAAGTATGTCAAGAGTGTACTTCCTTTGAGATGAGGAGATCCCTTACTGTGAGCGAGCCACCTCAATCCCTAGAAAATACTTAAGATTTCCCAAATCCTTAATATCAAGGTGTGTCCCAAATCCCGTTTTACTTGATCAATGCCTATAGAGTCATCACTGGTGAGAATGATATCATCCACATAAACTAACAAAACTATACACTGACTTGCGGAATTACGACGGATAAAGCATGTATGGTCTGAATGGCACTGAACAAAGCCCATGAAGATGATGACTGAGCTGAAACGACCAAACCAAGCTCATGGAGACTACTTCAAGCCATACAAAGACTTGTGCAGTCGACATACTTTCCCCGAATACTCCCCCTCAGCTCGAAAACCAGGAGGGGCCATATAAATTGTCTCAAGCAGGTGCCCATGTAGAAAGGCATTCTTGACATCAAGCTGATGAAGGCGCCAAGAATGGGATGCAACAAGGGAGATGAGTAGACGAACAAATGTAAGCTTGGCAACAAGGGCAAAGGTTGCAACAAAATCCTTGCCAGGAACTTGAGTGAAGCACTTGGCCACTAAGCGGGCCTTATAACAGTCAATGGAACCATCAAGTAGGTACTTAATAGCAAAGACCCATTTGCGACCCATAGTACTCTCGCCAGACGGTAAAGAAACCAAATCCCAAGTATGATTCTGTTCTAAAGCTGCCATTTCAATCTGCATGGCCGCCACCAATTTTGGATTCTGAAGAGCCTCGAACACAGACCAAGGAATAGACTCGGACTCAAGCTTGCCAAGGAAAGAATGACATGAGTCTGAAACCCTGGCATATGAGAGAAACTAGGAAATGGGATGATCAGTACTACACAGATAACCCCAACGGTTGGGGGGATGTCGATCCCAAGGAGGATTACGATGAGGAAGGGAAGGAGGTGTATGTAAAGGGGAAGAATTACCTGACCCAAGAGCCGGAGAGGTAGCAGGAGAGGGCTAAGCACAAGGGCGGCGAGAGTATACCTGCAAGGAAGGGGAAGGAGGCGAAGGTAGAGGATGAGAGGAGGGGACAACCTCATCCGCAACCTCGTCTAAAATGGGGACTGGGCGAACACTCGGAGTAGTTGAAAGGGAAACCTGCAAGTGGGGTTAAGACTAAAAAAGGAAGATCCTCACAAAAAGTAACATCCAGAGTGTGGTGAAAGTGACAAGATACAGGATCAAAACATTTATACCCTTTAGACATGGAGTAATACCCAAAAAGATACAACGAATAGGCTTGTTATCTAACTTAGTGCAAGTGGGACAGCGGTCCTGAACAAAACATGTACACCCAAAAATACGAGGTAAAAGAGAAAAAAGGATAATATTAGGCATAAGAATATGGAATGGGGTAAGGCCATGTAACACACGACTAGGAGTCCTATTAATGAGATAGACAGCAGTAAGAACAGCCATGTGCCAATAAGACTTGGGCACACACATACCACAAAGAAGACAATGTACAACAGACATAATATGACGGTTTTTACGTTCAGCCACACCATTTTGTTCAAGGGTCCAAGGACATGTAAGTTGTTGAAGAATACCCTTTCGATTAAGGTGGGAACGAAACTCATTGGAGATGTATTCATCACCATTATCAGAGCGGATGTTCCTAACAACTGTATGAAATTGTGTCTTAACGATTTGCAAAAACTGAACGAATATGGGAAACACATGAGACTTGCGGTGAAGTAAATAGACCCAAGTGCACCTAGTGTGATCATCAATAAAAGTAACATAATAACGATGACCCGAAAAAGCAGAAACAGGAGAGGGGCCTCAAACATCAGAATAAATAAGGTCAAAAGCACTAGGGGCCCGTGTCATATATGGTATATAACTAGTACAGATATGTTTAGACAACTCACAAGTAACACAATGAAATTTAGAATCCTTGCAAGCTTTATTTAATAAAGGGAAAAGTTGACATAAATATTGAAAGTTAACATGACCCGTACGGGCGTGCCATAACTCTAAAGTTTGAACAGAAAAAAAGGCAAGATATAGAAGTAGGCAAAACAGACGCCTGAAAACTGGCTAAAGTCGAAAGCTGGTCTGGTGGATCCCCAAAGTAGTATAGCCCGTCGCGCTCATATCCCCTGCCAAAAATCCTTTTCGAACTCAGGTCCTGTAAAAGACATGAAGAAGGGAAGAAGATAACAGCGCAGTTAAAGGTTTTGGCAAGACAACTAACAGATAAAAGATTATAAGCAAACTTGGAAACATGCAACACAAAAGATAAAGTGATAGCAGGGAATAAAGACACAACACCCTTGTGTTGGACAAAAGAGCAAAAACCATCAGCAAGACACACAGATGGGGCAATAATGCTGGGTTCAGGAGAGGAAAACTCATCATTCATATAATCAGTAGCCCCAGAATCCATGAAGAACTAGCAGACCGAACATAGAAATCAGTAGAAGTACCTGTAGCAAGGGTGGCAGTAGAGGATGATGGACCAAGAGAACCAGTAGTGAGAGACCCAAGTTGAGCCTGAAGCTGACCAATCTGAGTCTGTAACTGCTGTAGATTAGGGACATTAGGAGGCTCAGAAGCAGGAATAACTTCCACCAAAGCAGCAGTGCGAGCAGAGCTAGAACCACGTGGAGCAGGACCACGAGAACGGGAAGGGCGTTGCCTCAACTCAATATGAAGTTTGAAGCAACGGACTTTGACATGTCCAGGCGCACCACAATGATGACAAGTAACAGAACTGGTGGAACTTCGAGAAACTCGCAGCAAGAGCCATCTAATCTGCTAAAATTGGAGGGATTGAAGGAACACTAGGCTGAACCAATCGCCGGCAACGCTCACCACTGTCAATAGTGGCAAAAGCCTCATAAAGAGATGGCATGAGTGATGTGTTTAGAATCTAAATTCAAAGAGATTCAAATTCAGAGCTTAAACCCACGAGAAACTGATAAGTGTGCTATAAAGCAAGCCTCTTGGATACAAGGGAGGCGGCTTCTGGTGGAAGGTCAATCAAAGGCTCATATTGAGCAAGTTCCTCCTAACGAGCCTGAAGATATCCAAAGAATTCAGTGACAAAAAGGCCAAGAGAGGATTGAGAGGCCCGAGCTATATCCTGGTAAAGCTCGAAGACACGAGCATCATTGTGAGCATGAGCGTACATTTGTGACAATGCCTACCACAAACTCGGAATTGTATCGCAATAAAGGAACATATCATAAATCCAATCTTCCATAGAATTGAACATTCATTCCAATATAGTGCAGTTATCGATATCCCACCGAGCACGTATCGCAGCTAGCGGGGTAATAGTAGATAAAAGCCAATGGGCCTTCCCCTTTCCCCCAAGATAAAGTTTAAGGGAACGGCTCCAAGCAGCAAATTTTTTCCCATTCAACACCACACTCGTAATACGGAGAACAGAAGTGTGATGAGAAAGAGAAAAATCATAACCAACAGGAATAGGTTTGGTGGGTACATCATGGCTCAGTCATGGTGGAAGAATAGGGGCTGAAAAACACACAAAATCACAGCAACAATGGCTGAAATAATGCAAAAAGCGGAAAAAACTCAACGACTTATCCAAATAAATGCTACCGAACAAATCCGGTAACCCAATGAATCAAAAGGACAGAAAAAATGGGTGCCTATAACATTAGAACAACACCCCGAGAAGGGGAAAAGGGACCCCAAACCACCCTAGAGGGGTAGCCGAAGCACACAAGACCAGAACAAAGTCTAGTCAGCAGCAAACAGAGCCTCGGCAGGAGTGTAGGAGACGTGCGAAGGGGAAAACAGGGAAGAAGAAGCGTTATTGGGTGGTCTAGAAGGTGTGGATAGGGCTGTTGGTGGCTGAGAGAGGAAAAAGAAGGCTAGCGGTGGTGATAGGTGGGACTGGGTGGTGCCAACAAAGGGAAAGGAGGGCTAGGGTGGCTGATCTTTGGCTCTGATACCAAAAAGGATGAAAAGAATTATTTTGACCTATGAAGCCTTGTATTTATAATGAAACAATATTACAAAATAGGAAACGAAGATAAAAAAAGGCATTAAGGTTGTTTGGGATGATTTGAATAAGTGCACTTTTTGACTTTTTATGAAATATGAGTTGGGTATGGCTTGGGTTTGAAGTGATGTGGTAGAGAGGTGATGTAACTTAAATAAGATAATGTGACTTAAATAGGATAGTGACTTTTTGACTTTTTTAAGTTATGACAAATAAGGCCTAAATCTGTGATTGACATAATCACAGATTTTATACACACTACCATAATTACAATATTCACTATTTCCTAATTTAACACTACCATAATTATAATATCACTATTTCGTAATTTCAACAATATAAGCTCAAACACTTCGTCAAAAAGAAAACAGAAAAAGAAAAGAGAAGGCCTAATGCAACACTAAGCAAAACAAAGAAGTAGAGAAGAAGAGGAAGAAGATAACAGAAAGGGAGGAACAAAGAAAAAAAGGGAAGAGGAGCATAGAGAAGGGGAGAACGGGAAGCCAATCCCAAAGCAATATCTCAATTAAATTATTCAATAGTCAAATCATAGCCTGATAAATCCATTACATAAAGGTCTATTTATAAGCAACCGATGAAACCATACTTAAAATTACTAAAAATAAAAAAAAAATTACAATAATTAATTCCTAATAAAACAATAAAATCCTATAAATAATAAATAATGCCAAATAAATCATTAAATGTTTAATCTTCAATTTAACTTCACCCAATTCGTTCACGATTCCCATCAAGGCCCTGCATGATTCCTTCACTCAAAAATCAAAATGGAAATGAAATAAAGTATAATTGAGTAAAAGCCTTGTATTAATTATAAGACTCGATCTCATCGCTGTTGAGTTCCACTCATCATTCGAATCCTTAGAATCAATTTTATCATAACCTATAAGGTTCACTGGGTCAGGCATGTGCCAATAAAATCTTATGTAATATGCTTCAGAAATATAAACACTGCTAGCATGATTTGGTAAAAGAAATCATCTTGAGTCCTTATTGAGCTGCAACAGAAACTTGTTCTTAACTTACTTCAGCAGGCCACCATAGTTGGCGAGCTGTTTTAGCCCATACCACACTTCCTGGAGTTATGCAGAAATTACTGCTCTCGGTAATTTGTGATTTGTCTGGGAGGAACTCTATTTTCCTGACCATATCACTTGTCTGTTTATCAACATTCCTGCACAACATAGCAAAACAAAGTTAGAGAAGTTTTTTTTTTTTTTTTTTTTTTTTTATAAATTACCATGTGAATGCAAAATGCATTATTTGGTAAGGAAGAAAATGCCTTCTTTATTTTTATTTTCATTTTTTTAATACATTTTCCATGGAGAAAAGCACTGTGTGAAGTTATCACCTACAAGTAGGCAAACACAAACCAAATTCAAGGTCGCAATATCTTGGTTTTTATAAATATAAAGACTTGTATAAAACCTCGGTTTTATTAATAGAAGTAGGCAAATTTGAAATAAATAAGGCTAAATCAGTTGTTCTATCATAGTAACTAAACCATCTTTCTCAGACATAGTGACAGAGAATGGGCCACAGACTAAACACCAAGGTTCAAACTAGCAAATAACAAATTCAAGGAAAGTTATATTGTATATGCAGAAGATTTAGTGCAATCAATGTTGTCATCCAAGATTCTTCCTTTTTCTTCAACTACATTTAATCCCAATTGCAACATCGAGAAGCAGACTGCAATTATAATCAAGTCATACTAATCTAATGGATAAGTGCATAAAAACACAGATGAGAAAGCTAAGGGGAGAGAATGTTACACAGTCTTGGCCTGGCCAACAAACCACAGGTGCTGCCGAGTGAGCATGCTAGGCTTGAGGGAGGGTGTGAAGCAACGTCTTACATCGCCCGAGTACTAAAATAATGTTAAGCATATAAGTGTGAGGCTCTGATGAACGGACACGGATACGGGACACAACACGGACACTCGGACTCGCAATTTTTCAAAAAATGGGGGACACGACACGCTAGGGACACATTTAATATATATAATTTTATTTATTTATTATATGTCTAAAATGAAAAGAAAATCATTAATTCTTATACAATTACAATAATAATAAAATTAATAAACACATTTTTTTTATTTTTTTAATAAAAAACAAGTTTTTCTAAATAAAAATAATTTATTCTATGAATTTTAGGTTTAACAAAAAAAATAGGGATAAAAAAAAAATTTTAAAAATATAAAAAAAAAAGAGGGAGAGAGAAATAGGAACCAAGAAAAAGAGAAAAAAATAAAAAAGAGAAACAATGGAGGAGAGAGTGAAATCAAAAAGGCAGGCAGAGAGAGTCAGAAAAGGCAGAGACGAAAGGGAGGAGAAGAGGAAGAAAATGAAGAGAAGAAGAACAAAGAAGATGAAGAATCATACCTCAGCTTCTTCAATTGATCTAAACAGGTTAGGCTTCTTCCTCTCCCTCAATCTCTTTCTCTGTCTCCTCTCCTCCCTCGATCTCTTTTTCTGTCTCCTCTCCTCCCTCGATCTCTTTCTCTCTTTCTCTGTCTCCTCTGCAACAGTTAGGGCTTCTTCAATCCACTCACGCATGTCCGGAAAGTGTCCCGACGTGTCCACGGCGTGTCCGACTAGAAAATTTCAAAAAAAACAAAGGGGACACGTTAGAGAGTGTCGAACACGTGTCTACTGCGTGTCCGACACTCGTACGTAGGGCCTAGGAACGTGTCGGTGCTTCATAGGCATGAGGGCACCCTCACCTTAAGAGCTAGATTTTGGAATTGAATTCTACCCAAGACCGTGTAATATGGTTCTACCCAAGACCATGTAACATGGTATTAGAGCCGGAGAGTGAGCACGCTGGGCATGAGGGAGAGTGTAAAGTGAAGTCCCACATCGCTTAAGTACTAAAGTAATGTTAATAACTAACTTTTGGGGTTGAGTTCTACCCAAAACCGTGTAACATGGTATCAAAGTCGGAGTACTCGAGAATAGGTAGGGGGCATGTCCCTAGCTTGCACGCTGTAAGTGCTACTGAATGAGCACGTTGGGTGTAAGGGAGGGTGTGAAGCGAAATCCCAAATCGACTGAGTAATAAAGTAATGTTAAGCATATAAGCTTAAGGGCACCCTTACCTTAATAACTAGCTTTTGGGGTTGAGTTTTACCCAAAACTGTGTAACAGAGAGACTCAAATGATTAGTCTTGCCTAGGGGTCTAACAAGCAAAGCCAAGAAATGGATTCTTTTGAGCTTAGCTTGTTTAATTTCAAATAAGCTGAGACTTAGCTCAAGTTGGACCTCCTACTGGACCAAGCCAAGTACTCCCTCAAGCTCTCTGTTTATTCAAATTTAATTTAAATTCAATGAAACAAGATATTTTTTTATTTTTCTTATCTTTTACTGTTTCTTTTGGGTGGCTCGAGGTGGGTGGGTGTTTAAGGGTGCCCTAACTATAAACCAAACCAAGCCTTAAGTCCCATCAAATGGGATCGGCTACATGAATCCTTCTTCTCCATTCGACTCTATCCAAGACTATATCGTTAGCCAAATTAAGGAGATTCATATCTCTATTTACTACACTAACCCACATCAACCTAGGCCTGCCCCTTCCCCTAACACTTCCATCTACCGTCACTATATCGCATCTCTTCACTACTGTCTCTGCCGATCTTTGTTGTATATGACCAAACCATCTCAATCTATTCTCCCTCAACTTATCTTATGTCGGTACTACTCTCACCCATTCTCAAATATATTCATTCCTAACTCTGTCTTTTCTAGTCTTGCCACACATCCACCTTAACATCCTCATCTCAGTAACACTCATCTTATTTACATGTTATTTCGTAGTTGCCCAGCATTCCATCTCATACAATATCACTGGTCTAATAGTCGTTCTATAGAACTTCCCTTTTAGTCTAGTAGATACTCATTTATCGTACAGTACCCCAGATGCACTCCTCCACTTAAGCCACTCCGCCTTAATTCTATGGACCACATCCGCTCCAATCTCCCCAACTATGGACAAATACAAGCTATAATTAAGAAAGGCCCCAAGAAGTTTCATATAAATTGGAACAAGTAAGATAAAAAAGATATCCCAATTCTCTTTGTGTGCACATGTGTGATCAATATCTTGATTCAGAATTCTATAGGTAAACCCATTAACTAGCATCAGGAAACCAACCTTGGATTTTTTTCGGCTCTCGACTCATTCATTAAATGAACAATCTCAATCAATCTTGTAAGCAAGTTCAAATAAATGCTTGCTATTAGGGACGGAGTCAAGAATTCATTATTAGGGGGCCAGAAATAAGGAAGTGGACAAATTCAACCTATCGGGTCAAGCCATGTTTAAAGGAAAATTTAGTCAAAAGTCCGTTAACATAATTTTGTAGTGCTAAAAGGATAAGTAAATATAATCCAATGCATAAAGTCCTTTAAAAATTATTTATCATAAAAAACATGTCTTTTATTTTAGACAATTTTGCCCTTTTATCTTCCATTACCTCTCTCTTCCTATTTCAGCCATCAATGTGATAAGTCTCCATATATATATATACATTATATATCATCTTCAATATTCCAAGTTGAAAATTCCTACAAGATTGCAAGAGATGTTTCCACAGTAGAATTTCGATAATTGTTATATTTCGAACCTTATTTGCCGAAATTTAAAGATTGTTTAGATCAAAACTTGCAATTGAGCCATACCAGATATGTGTATTTCATTTGTTTCTTTGGATGAAAGAATGAATAATTGTTGAAAATTTTTTTAGTAAGATTGAAGATTAAAATCATGTGCATTTCGTTTGTTATGATTATTTGTTATTGAGTTTGATTAAATAACGATGTTTTTGTTTGTTGTTATATTAACTTTTACTTTTGTCTACTCTGAAAATATGTGGCTTGTGTTTTATTGGTTGATATGCTCTGTTTTAGTGACAGTAAAATTTTACTATGGTTTACTATGGCAATATGTAATATGCCTTTTGTTTGCTGACCTTGTGTTAAATTAACAATAAACTTTACTCTATTAACATTATCATTTCATTGTTTTAATAAATTTTTTATTAAATATTTCTATTGTGACGGTAACAATTATGGTAACTATGGTGTTTAGTGATGATGATGATGATGTTTCACTATTTAAATACTAAAATTTCATAGTAAAAATTACTATGAATCAAAATAAAATATTATTGTGAAACAAAATAAATTTTTACTGTTGACGTTAATTTCGATGTTGAAAATTTTGATTTTTTTTTTTTAATGAATATCATGGCCAACTTGGATCCTTTTTCTTTTCTTTTTTTTTTATTTGCACTGGGGTGTTCAAATCAAAGGCTGATTAATCCACCATGGATCTTGTTTAAAAGATCTTGACAAGAGGATTCTAAAAATACCAATTTTATTAAATCGACACATAGATCAAAAGTTATATCATTTTAAAGTTTAAAATATGAAATTAGTCATTAAGGATATTTTGGTAATAATGGTGTGTGTTGGCCTTTTCGAGGTTTGGTTATGAAGGGGCTTTGTCCAAATTCCCCAAGTTTAAACAACTAAAATCAACAAATTACTAATAAAAATAAGTCAATAAATAATGAGAAAACTCTAAATTTGTTATAAGAACTTGAACTTTAATAATTCACCACTAAAAAATTGCAATCAAAAGTAATATTACATAATTTATCTAGTACATGAATAGTTCGAATTACAGTTATCTCATACTAATGAATGAAAGAAAAAAAATTAAGTGGAGAGAGAAATTATGGCACACACTTCTACAATATGTATATTGTATGCCCTTTAAAAACTATACCATAATGATTCTGGTAATTTTTCTCGTCATAATAATTCATAATATTTTAATATTCGTTTCATAATTTGTTACATAACTACAATGGTTTATAACTAAGAATTTTTTTTTTTTTTTTGTAATGTATCCCTTCATAACATAACATAACTACAATAATTTATATCTAACACCACAAAAACTCATGAAGATTTCAAGGAATATAGTATATTAGAAAAGATATGAAAACTTTGGAGGGGCCAAGTGTAATTAAATTATCAAAGCTCCATCTAACATGAACATATATAGCAGGCTTTGTTGAAACTCTGCTATGGGACAAACCTGCTGCTATTGGCTTCAAAAAGTGCATTCTGACCAACTGATTCAACTTCTACTACTGGAACTTCAATAATGTTTGAGAACAATCGTCGTCTTTTATACTGGAGATGGCTGCATTGGGCCACAGGGAGCTTGAGAATGTCCTTTCTCTTGTCTCTTGTTTCTTCCAAACCAGTAATGGTAACACTTGTTAATTTATCTGTGCTACTCGAAGACTCTAGCAATAGACCTGTAGCATAAAATGTTCAAAAAAAAAATTACCAAAAAAGAAAGAGCACTCAGTGTTTAAAATGAAAAGGAATTGGAACTTCATCAGCATTTTGAATATAATCAGAACTTCTAAAATCCAGCTAATAATAATAATAATAATTCTAAAAGCTAGCTTAAGAGAAAGGAGGAATATCAAATAAATAGGAAACAAGAAAAATAGTTGCAAATCAATGGTGTGCAATTGAAACATGTGCCTGGTGCAAGTAGGGGTGATAAACAAACCAAATAGCTAGAGCTCTACTCGTGTTCGGCTCATTAAAAGCTCTTTTGAGCTCAATTCGTTAAATAAACAAGTCAATCTTGAATACATTTTGGATCTCATTAAAGTTTTCAAATCAAGCTTGAACAATCAATTGTTTGTTCAGCTCAGTTCGATAAGACTAAAACTATATAAAAATACCAAACTACAAGCTCGGCTTGACAAAAACTTGTTTGAGATCCGCTTAAAAATTTAACAAATCAAGCTTGAACAAATTTTGAAGCCCATTAAAGTTTTCAAACCAAGCTTGAACAGTGAACTATTCAGCTAGGTGCAAGTGAGAAACTGTGCAAAAATTACACAATTTTCACTCTTACTTGCACTCCATTTATTTGTAATCATGTTTCCCGTGTCCCATTTCTCTGATATTCTCCCTAAGAGAAAAACTCTTGTCAAGAAAATTGGAATTGTAATATCTTGATATAAAATGTAATCTACGGAGATTCAAAATCTTAGATCACAGCTTTTGAGTCTTTCTCATTACTCAAATTTTAAAATCACTAAATGATTCACCTAATGATCATTGTTCAAGTTTAGAAAAATAAATATAAAAACAAAAGCAACAATTGTCAAAAAAATTTTCAAATACTCCCCCACAAAAATGCATGGTCAGTCTATAAAATTCCTTCTTTTCCAATAGGGATTTCTTTTGTTTTCTTACTACAAAGCAAAAATATGAAAATAGGATTCCATATTCTATCAATGCAACTTAGCAATGTAAAGCAAATGTCGATAGTTGCTAATCTACATACTCATCCTAACAAAGTGACCAATTGTATATTAATTTCTCCCTTTAATTCACCTTTTCTACTTCACATCAATTAGTATAACTCGCCAATATAGAAACACCCCAATCTATTAATCTATATAAAGACATTGCACCAGAAATCCTATTTCTTTCTAATTTACCTGAACATTAATCTTTGGCATATGAATTTTCAATAGATTTCATTGTGTATTCACCATACACTGGGGATATGACTCATGAGGGCAGAGGCATTATTCATTCTTCATAGCAGACAGTTTTAATTAAACGATAATTCAAAAACCAGTTCATATTTTTGTCAAAATAAAAACTACATAAAGATTAAAGAGTGAACTTCCAAAGATGACTAATTTTACAAACATAGTGTACATGAATTTACAGAGAATCACCGAACTTCGCATCACAATCAAGATCAATATTCCCATAGAGAAAGCTCAAGCAATTCATCAGAAATCGTCAAAACCAAAAACAATTAACTAAATTTTCAGCAATTAAAGCAACAATAGGATGAACAAACAATCTCAATGCAAATAAGCATAGAGAATTCACATCAATTGGGATTAATGTGATTACACAATAGCACATTTATACATAATTTAAAATACATCAAATTATCAAAATTCTAATTGGGAACAAAGAGAGAGAGATAGATATACCTTTACCGAGAGGAGCATTGGAGAAAGAAGAAGAAGAAGAGCAGAAGAAGAGAGAGAAGTCCGTGCGTCGTCTTGGTCCTCCAGTGCTTCTAGGTTGCTGCCAAAACTTAGGTATGTGATCAATTTCGTGTACTTTCTCTTTCTTCTTCCTCTTAGAAGCCTTTTTCTTCGCCATTGCTGTGAATTGAAGAAGAAGAAGAAGAAGGTGATCTAGTTTTTAGAGAGAGAAAACCCTAAAGAGAGAGAGAGAAGAAGAAGAAGAAGGCATTGGTGATTTCGATCAGAGGAGACGACATGAGAATTGGGTTGGAATGGGCCACATTCAATCTCTCTCTCTCTCTCTCTCTCTCTCTCTCTCTCTTGTCTGTGTATTGGATACATACATACTGTAGAGTATGATGCTATATCTAAGCACAACTAATGAATTTTTTTTTGTTTATTTTCATGATACATAAATCAATGATGCTATATATCTAAGCACAACTAATGAATTTTTTTTTTTTTTTTTTAATTTCATGATACATAAATCAAACCAAATCCAGTCAAGCCTTAAGTTAAATAGGATTGATTGCATTAATTTTTTTCTCTACTCGATTTTATTCAATGCCATTCTATCAGTCAAATTAAAGAGATTTATATTTTTATTTACTACACTAGTTCATGACAACCTAGGTCTATTCCTTCTTCTAACACTACCATCGCATTTTTTCACTACAGCCTCTATTGATTTCCGTTGTATAACACTAAACCATTTCAATCTATTCCTTAACTTATTTTTTATCGGTACTACTCCTACCCATTCTCGAATATATTCATTCCTAACTTTGTCTTGCTATACATCCACTTTAACATCCTCATCACAGCAACAGTCATCTTATCGAAATGTTATTTCTTAGTTGTCCAGCATTCTGTTTCATGCAACATTACTGGTCTAATAACTGTTCTATAGAAGTTCATGATACATGTACTAATAAATTCAAGATATTTAAAATTAATGAATAACTCTATGTACCTATTCTTATTTATCTCGAATGAGATTTTGTGATGGTAATTGAATTTGTGTGGTATAGAGTTTATATGTAAATATGAATTACAAGATGATAATTCTAAATAATTTTTGATTAATTAAGTCAGAGTTTGTAATATTATTAAAAATTAATTGTTTGGGGGAAAAAATTATTTATGAAACAAATTTTGAAAAGTAATTTAAGTTTGTAATTTTGAAGTTTTGGTTGTCTTCTTATTCACAATGTAATTTGTTCGAAGGTTGATAATCAAAACCCTTTTATGTATTTTATTCTTAGTAAAAAAATAATAATTTATTAAAATTATTTTTACCTAATAAAATGTAACCAAAAATTACAATAATTACTATGATACAAATTTTAATTAGTTTTTTTTTTATTTTTTATTTTTTTGACAAATGATTAGATATTAATGAGTTAATAAATTAAATTATAATAAAGAGTTGCAGTCGCTTCATCGTCTTTAAATCTGAAATGGCAATTATATAAATCACTAAGTCAACTATTATGTCCTAAAAATAAAAATTAAAATAACTTACAAATAGTTTCATAAATTATACCAACAAAATATCTGTGTATACAAATCCAACACAGAAGTTATTATATAAATATGAAACAAATATTTATAACTATAAATAACAAATACGAATAATTTATCACACATTAATATATTTTGTATCTAATTCTTTCTATACACGTAGCAGGATTGGCACCAATCATCTTCAAACTAGTTAGCTCATAGCACTCCTTCAAGGCACGAGGCATTTATCGCAAGCCTTTAATGCATCCCACCTTTAGCTTTAAATGGTTATTTTTCACTCATCATTCGCTCCAATGATAATCACTAGTAAGGTTAATTTTGGTATATTATCTGAAAAAAATAAATGAATATTTGGACTTAATAGCTTTATTGTGAGTCTAATCTCGGTGATTCAAATTATTTACTTTTTCATATTCATTGAGCAAAATATTTATGTAAAAAATCAAAATGATTGAATTTCGGTAGCTATATATTTAAATCACATTTATCTTAAAAAAATTGGACAGTAAATATAATTTCAAGAATAACCGTCTATTTTTTAAAGACAAATATAATTCAAATATATAATTGTCAAAATCCAATCATTTTGATTTTTTATATGAATATTCTTCTCAATGAGTTCTAAAAAGTGAATGATTTGGATAACTGACCATTTTTTAAAAATAAATGTGATTTAAACATATAATTATCAAAATCCAATTATCTTGATTTTTTAGATGAATATTCTTCGGACAAATTACCAACAAGTCCTCTTTGAAAGAAGTGTGGTCTATTTAGTTCCACAATATTTTGTTTATATCCAAAAGTCATGTAACATTTTTCTTCTTCTTTGTCTCTTTCTTTTCCGATTTTCGGTGATCGGCGACCGCTGACCACGTCTTGCTTCTTTTCTTTCTCTTTTTGATATATAGTCACCGACAACTGATAATCACCATTGATTGGGGTTCACCAGCAACCACCGATCGCTGACTCATTGCTTCACCCTCACTGACGGTGAAAAAGATATATTTCCGACGAAGAAAATGAGTCTACATCAAATCTGAGTAGATCTACATCAAATCCGACTAAATCTAAACAAACAAAAAAAAGTAGTTGCCGTACAATCATCTTTATATTTGTCTCTCTCCTTCGATTTCTTAACTTTTTTACCTTTTCTCTGTTTTACACTTCTCTTTTCCTGTTTTAAAGGAGAATATTTTCAAATTCTGAACAATTTATTTTCGAGTTTTAGTTACAAATAATAAAAACTTTAAAATTTTACAATTTTAAATTTTTTGTTTCTGAAACGAATCATGGTTTAAAACTACAAGATTTTGCAGTTTCATAACATTCTTTAGAACTGTAAAATTTTGCAATTTCATAATATGTTTTTCAATTTGATTAATAAGGATTAATGCTTAATAGGTTTTTATTTTGAAACTGTAACATTTTATAGTTTCAAAACTTACTTTTCAATCTGATCAATATTGGAGATTATTTACTTAAACCATACAAAAATTGAAAATAACATATGTTTTTTTTTTTTTTTCCAATTTATCAATATTTAACACATTTTGCTATGTTCTTTCACTCTAGTTTCTTCATTTATTCTTTTTTTTTTTTTTCTGAGCAATATTTTGAACATTCCAGTGAGTTTCCGATGATATTTTTAACATCCAGCGAATATTCTAGACATTCCGATGACTTTCTGATGATGTTGAACAATTCGGGGAGTCTTTAGTGACTGTTTGACGGAAGTCCAACGGTGTAGCAGCATCTGTAAACTTAAAAAAAAAAATAGATTTTTTTGGTAGCAATTGAAAACATGTAGGATTAATTGGTGCAAGTATTTTGTTTTGAGACTATATGAGTTTTGAACTTTGTGTATAAGACTTACCGATAAGTTTCCCATATTCTTCTCATCAATGGGCTTTAAAAAGTAAACAATTTGGATCACCATGATTGAGCCTACAATGGGCCCACTAAATCTAAATATTCTCTCAAGTTAGATCCCCAATATGCGAGAAGCAAAACCCTTAAAATTATACTTTAGTTTCAAAAGCAATACATATCCTTAAGTTGATTTTATTGTTATTATTATTTAATTAAGAGGGCCAAAACAACATAAGGATTAAGATAATCAACTTTACTCTTTTAACTTAGCTCGATTAGTCAGAACTCTAACATCTTATTAGAGGGTTGGTAGTTTGAATCTCTCCACCAGTGTGTGGGGCTTATTTCCCATATATTAATTGAAACTTTCTCTTCCACTTTGGGAGTTTTTTCATAAAAAGTTTGTATTGTATTTAATTATTATTATTATTATTATTATTGTAATTTATTGATTTTTTTTGTAATATCTTATATGAATCAAATATTAAAAAAAATTAAAAAAAAACTTACCATGCCTTTTTGGGATATTAATTAAGGATGTTGCTAATAGCACATATCTTTTTTTATTAAATTTCCACCATTTTATAAATTTTTATAATAATTTACCCTTAACATTCCAAAGCTAACCCCTAATCCCTTCCTGGTGCCTTACAGTTTAATTCAAATTTCTTTTTTATTCATATTATTTTAATTTGAACATTATTAATGCTAAATTTTAAATTTAATTTCAATTTTGTCTTTTTATCTAAACTAAATTAAAATTAAACTTAAATTTTAAGGTTTACATTATTCAAACTAAAACAATAAGAATCAAAATAAAATTTAAATCAAACATTAGGGGTGAAAAATATAATATATTCTTAATTATGTGACAAGGCAAGTTATGAAGGATTGCATCTGGAATGATTTCAATTTGATATATTTTTTGTTAAAATAAGAACATAATTCATAATTCATAAGAGAATATATCAGAGATAGTTCAAACCAGTTTATATACGCCATCAAACATATTGACATTCTGTTTGGAGAATAGTTTTTTTTTTAGTTAAAATAGGTGGTGAAAATCTCAATCAGTGTTTAGTTTCACTTTTTAGAATTTATTTTTTTGAAAATTGAGGATTTTGTTTTTCATATTTTTTGTTTTTAGTGAATATTTTTAAAATTTTAAGCAATTTTTTTACTTTTTTAGATGTACCTTACTTAGATGTATCTAAATAATAAATTATTTATGAAAAAATATTTTAAAAAATTAATAAATACACAAAAATATGAAAAATATACTGAATTTATATATATATATATATATTTTGTATTTTTGGTATTTAGTGAATTTTTCAAAGATTTTTTTTCACAAATATTATACTTTCTAAGTATATTTATGTTAGGTGTGTCTAAAAATTTAAAAAATTCTTAAAATATTAAAAAAAAATCAGTAAAAAAAAAAAAAAAAATAGAAAACGAAAAAATAAATTTTTCTGAAAAGTAAATTCTAAAAACTAGAAACAAACAAAGCTTCCGTTTGGGAAGTGGGTTAGCTTTTTAGTTTTTTTTGGCTATTTTAGCATGGGCTAAAAAACTTGGTTTGGGAAGGGTTTTTTGACTTTTTGACTTTTTTAACTTTTTTTGTGAGAGAAGAGTGTAATGATTATGGATTGAATGTGATGTCTTATTTTTTGTGACTAAAATAACCTATTTTGTCTTTTATGACTAAAATAGCCACTTTAGCCCTTCCCAAACAAATGCAAAGAGTAAAGAGTAAAAGTGAGGGCTCTTTTGGGATGACAGCAAAACGCCACGTTTAGTGGCTTAGGCAAAACGCAAAGTGGCGTTTTTTTGCTCATTTGGGAAGTGGCAAAAATAGATTGGAAAATTACATAAGTACCCTCAATGTATATATCTTGTGGTTTTGGGTAAAAGGTAATTTTTTAAAGTTTGGCGAGGTTATTTTAGTCATTTTAGTGTGATGTGACACTATAAATAAATGTTAATTCAAAAAAAAAACAGCTTTTTACCAACTTTCCAAATCACTCCCAAAAAGCTTGGTTAAAAGCAAAAAAGTTACTTTTTACTATCTTTCCAAAATACCACTGAATATATGTTTGAAATGAACTTTTTAACTTTTTATAGAAAAAAAATAAATGCAAAGAGTAAAAGTGAAATGAAAAGAATCTTTGACTTTTATGTTTGAATTAAAAACTTTTTAACTTTTTAATTTTGTAAATATTTTTTTGACTTTTTAATTAAATTAGCCTCCTTCCAAATGAATCTTTATGATTTCTAAAACTGTCCTACTATATTCCTTACTTTCCCTAATAACCACCAAGGCAAATGCCATCTTCTCCTTGTTAGTGAGATTCTTTTTGAGGGGGAAAAAAAATTTACAACCTTGCTACATCCCCCTAAAAAGAGTCCCCCTAATCCCCCTAGTTTCCATATCAAGTAAGAAAAAAAAAAAAAAGGAAACAGTTGCCAAAACAGGAAATTAGAGGGATTAGGGGGCCTCTTTTAGGACTCCAAATCATTTTCCAAAAATTGATTGCAACCTTGGGGGAGTATATCATGGTAATTTTTCATTAATCACAAATAATTATTCTTATATTGTTAAATATGATAAATTTTACTGTTTAAACTGATTACAATAAAAATTTATTTTTCAATCCTTGACAAAAATAATTAGGTTCTTTTAGATTTATTAATCTAAAATGAATAAATTCGGGATCAATAATTTAAGGAGTATAACTTTAGTTCAATTTAGATTTAAGGGTTATTTGAGATGATCTAAATAAGTGCACTTTTTGATTTTTTACGAAAAAACGTGAAATATGAGTTGAGTTTGAAGTGATGTAGTAGAGAGATGATGTGATTTAAATGAGATGATATGACTTAAATAGGATAGTGACTTTTTGACTTTTTATTTTTTTGTATTATGCCAAACTAAGCCTTAGTATTTGTGTGTCAAGAGTGAACTTAAGAGCTTTACAATGATGAATTTCAAATAACTTGGTACAAAATAGTTATTTGAAATCCTTTCTAAAGATTCTACTTGCTCAAGAATTTTAAAATATTTAATTTTAAATCCATTCATTTGAAGCTCACTCATCCAAAGATGGAGGGTACTTTACTTTTCATTATGAACCAAATTGATAGACATTTTGACTTATAATAAATTAATATAAATGAGACACATCATTTTGTATGAATTTTTTGTGTAAAAAAATTGTTTAGGCCATCTCTAACGGTTCATCAAATCTTGTATCAGATTTGAAATTTGGTGAAAAAGTCACTTTTTGGAGCTCCAATAGTTTCAGCAAATTGGTATCAAAATAAGAATGGAACAAAAAATTCATCAAAGTGAAAACAGGCTCCAGATTTCACTATTTTACTGTGCTTTACCGTTGGGAGAGACCAATCGGTCAACCAATCGGGTGTCCTCCCGGTTGACCAACCGATCGACCGGTTCCCTTTCAAATAGGTAGGTTCAAACATGTTAAAAAAAAAAAAAAATTACCCTTACCAGTTGACTGGCCGGTCAACCAACCGGTCGACCCTTCCCTCAATTCTGCATATATTTTGTTCGACAGGTTTGATGCTCACCGTTGGAGGAAGTCGTATCAAATTGAGAAAACAATCTATTTTTTACTCAGATTTGGTGAAAAAAGAAATGAACGGTTGGAGATGCTCTTATACAACATTACATTACCCATCTAAAATATATATGTGCGTGTCTTAGGGGTGTTTGAAAATTAGTTTTTTTTTTTTTTTTTTGTGTGTGTGTGTTTTTAATTTGTACAAAAAAAAAATAAAATCGTGTAATAAAAATGAATTGACTTTTTGATTGGTTCCCCAAACACACCTAACAACGTCATCTTCTTTTACAAATCAAACATGACGAAGAACAAAACTTTCAGCATGACGGCCCACTAGGGCCACAAGGGCCTAGCTTGAGAATTCTAAGAATTGGGCCCGAGAGATTCAATTTACACCTAAAAGTATTAGGGGGTTACGGGGCCATTCTTATTGAGAAGACTTAGGCTCCGTTTGGTAAGCATCTTAAAATATAGTTTCACCTATTGATTTGAGTGTATTGTTTGTTTGAAGCTTTCAAAACATAATTTTACACCTATTTCTCAAAACTCAATTCAAAACATAATCATTACTTTTTAAAATTCATAACCAAACACATAATTCAAAACTCTTTTCAAAACTCAATTCAAATCAATATTTTAATTTTTGAAATATTTAAATATTTTTAAAATATTTTAATTTTTTTAAGATATACGTTACGATTTTTTAAATTTTTTGAATATTTTTAAATATTTTAATTTCAAAAATTACGATTTTAATTTTTAAAATTTTAAAATATTTTATAAAAATAAATTCAAACTCTATTTTATAAAAAGATTTTTAAATATTTTAATTTTTTTGTTATGTATTTGGTTACGATTTGAGTGTAGAGTTGTGAAAGTAGTATGGAGTTTTGAGTTATGTATTTGGTTATGAGTTTGAAAAATAATTTCTTAATTGAGTTTTGTTTTATATGTTTGGTTTCGATTTGAGTATAGAGTTGTTTTTAAATTTAAAATATTAATATTTTAAATTATTTAAAATTTTTGAATATTTAAATTATTTAAATTTTTACGATTTAAATTTTTTGAATATTTATTTTAATTTTTTACTTATTAAAATTTTTAGATTATTTAAATTATTTAAATATTTATGATTTAAATTTTTTGAATATTTATTTTGAAAAAAAATTATTTCCTTTATAGTATTTTCAATTGAAAAATTGATTAATGTTATTTTCTGTTAATAATAATTTTTTTAATTGAATTTTAAAAAGAGTTTGGTTATGAGTGTTAATCAGAATTTTCAATTGTATGAAAGTAGTGTGTTTTGTTATGAGTTATAATAATTTGAATTAAGTTTTTGAAAACTTTTTCCAAAACTCATAACTAAACAAATTTTCTTACTTCACATGTTAAATCAAACTTTCAAAACTCAATTCAAAACTCAATTTAATACTCTATTAAAAAATCATAACCAAACAAATTTTCTACACTCAAATCATAATTCCACAACTCACAAACTCAAAATACAACTCATACTCTCAAATCATATTTACAAAACTCTACCAAACACAACCTTAGGCTTTATTTGGAAATAAGTTATTTTAATAATTTTTTAATTTTTTACGAAAAAATATATAGAATAGTAGAGAGAGTAGTGTAACAGCTTATAGTAACGTTTTAACTTTTTGACTAAAATGTATAGTTGACAACTTATAAGTCTTACTTCTTTTTTTACATATCAATATTTCTAAAAGGGCAAATTATACTAACAGTTCGTATAGTTTGAGACTTCTGTCACTTTAATCCTTGACTTTTCAATTGTGACACATTTGATCTTTAATTTTGAATCTTGTTCCAAATCAGGACAATTGAACATACCATTACTTAATTTCAAGGACAAAATTGTCAATTTGATAAAACATAAACTAATTTGACAAAAATAAATGTCAAAACAATATTTTAAAATTTTTAAAAATTATTTCTACCCACCAAAAATAAAATTATGTAAAATTGATAAAAATTAATAAAAATTACATGATTAATTTTTAAAAATTAATTTTACATGATCATCATCCAAATATATAATAAAAATTAATTTGGTTAAAAAAAAAATGTCTAAAAGATTTATCAATTTTATATAATTTTATCTTTAGTAGGTAGAAATAATTTTTAAAAATTCAAAAATAATTTTTGACATTTATTTTTGTCAAATTAATTTATATTTTATCAAATTGACAAATTTGCCCTTGAAAAATCCAATAGTATCTTCAATTGTCCTTATTTGGAATAAGATTTAAAATTCAGGGTCAAATGTGTCACAATTGAAAAGTCAGCAGCCAAACTGACATAAGCCCCAAACTATAGGGACCGTTAGTGTAATTCACTATTTCTAAAATACTTTCCCTTTACTTTCTTCATTCTTATTGTCAACACTCTCTTCATCCGGCAGCAACCATCACCGGTTACAGGCGACCACCTCCGGTGCCGGTGACCACCTCTGACGATAATTTCCGGTAACATTTTTTTTGAATTGTTTCAACAAAAATGACAACTATGACTACTACATTACTACTGCCACCACCTCCACCACTCAATCACTCATTCATATTCTCACACACACACACTCACTCACTGTAACATATTTTATATATTTATTTACTAAAAAATACAATCACATAGACATATATAATGGACTAATCTAATAAATTTATTAGAAATATATTTAGTGATAAATTTATCACTAAAAAAATCACTAATAATTCATCAATGATAAATTTATCACTGATTGATTTTTAAAACAATTACAAAAAAAATTGATTCAATCACTTTTACTCAAGTTCACTCACTTACTTACAAGAATCCACCCCTCCTCTCTCACACGCACAAAGAGGAAACAATAGAGACTGATAAATTTATTACTGAGAAAATAAATGAATCCATCATATATCAATATAAAATCAACAAAAAATTAAAATACATCCAGTGATAATTTTTACTAAACATAGCAGTGATAAATATATCATTGTTAATCATTTATCACTGATTATGATTAGCAGTGATAAATTATCACTAATTGAATACTTCAAACATTAGTTTATAAGAAATTGATAGATTATCTAAAAAATTCAAAACAAAACAAACAAAATGTTAAAAATCAAACCAAATCCAAACAAAATCAAAAAATAAAATATCTCTTTGATTAGAAATATTTTTCAAATTTCGGCAAGATTCTCACAGTTGTATCCTGTGGATCTTTGATGAGGGAGTGTAGATCGGAGATGATAGGATGTAGATCGGCGATGGTGGAATATAGATTGGGAAAATAAAGTCTAGATTGGTAACAGTAGAGGTGGTTGATGAATGACAGTGGTGGATCGATTGTGGTGGAGTATAGATTAGAGATGGTAGAGTATAGATCAGTGACGGTGGAGATGGTTAGTGAAGGTAGTGGACAATGGCAGCAGTGGTAGCTACGGTGGTAGTATGCAGTAGTTGCGATGGGGTGCACAGTGACAACAATGGTGGCTATATAGTGTTGCATGGTGGTTACGGTGGTGGTGGATGATGGAGTAAAGTTCTCAGATTGTAGAGAGATAAAGAAGTTCTCAAATTGTAGAGAAAGATGGAGAAGAATAGAGAGAGTGAGAAAGAAAGATAGAGAAATCTATAAAATTGTAGAGAGATAAGATAATATGAATAAAATATTTAATGAGGGCATTAAAAGCATTTAAGGACTTAGTGGTGCATATAAAATTCCTCTAGGACCTAATGGGTAATAAGTTGATAAAGTAGGACTGGCTGGTAAAAAGCCTAAAGTATTAAGTACTCCAATTATTTAGTATTATAATTTACTCTCAGTATGCCCGATATTTTTTTTTTTCAAAATACCCTTCAAAATACACCCAAATAATAAATAATTAACAAACTAAAAACCCAAATTATTTGAAAAATCTTTCAAAAACCTTCCTCTTATTCAAATGCAAGAGCATGACAGGGAACATGGCGCCAACAAAGGTGGCGTCGACGAAGGAGAACGAGAGGGTGAACTTTGCGTGTCAGCTTGAAAATTGAGAATTTTGTGTTCGCATTCACCGAGCTTGAAGCTTGAACTTCGCGCCAACTGCCGACCACAGTCGTTCGCCAGGGCTTACGCACACCATAGAGTGAATCAGGTTCTGTAAACTTGAAATTGAACGAATGAAAAAAGTCACCATGTTCGGACTTATAGTACTAAACAATATTGTTTGTTTCGGACTTTTAGATTTGGATTTGAAATTCCGAACCGCAATGACGTTAAACAAGCTGAATTCATTTTTACGTAAAAAAAATATAAAAATAAAAAATTGTACTTTTATATTTATATAAATACTTACCTCCTCATTGATCTATTGTTTAAAAAAATAGTTTTCATTATTATTATCATTCATTGTTTGATTTTGTTCAAATTTTCTTCTATTCACAAGGATAAGAAACAATATGTTGATGATAATGGTGAGTTTTGGTGGGTTGGTTTGGAGTTTTGGCATGAGGAAGAAGAAGAAGAGAAAACAATTGAAATTTGGAAAAAAAGATGAATAATACGTATATGTGATTAGGGAGAGAAAAAAAAATATTTTGTTTTAGAATTTAATATCTGGTGTCCTTATTAGTAAATTTACATCAGGATATAACAGAAATTAAAATTTCAAAATTTTAATTAAGCATACTTCATGATTTTTTGGGGGTAAATAGAACCTCCCGATTTGGTGGGATCTTTGGTCAGGCTGGGCCCAAGCATGCCAGGCAAGCGAGCCTAATTACTAAAATTTTCAACTGATGAATAACTGCTTTCTCATTTGCAACCTTTTGAGTTCTCTCCCCTCTCAAAAGAATTTGTTTGAATTCACAGTTGGGAAATTTAGCCAAAACTCCCTAGGCCCAACATGTTAGTGTGTAAAAAATAATCCAAAATGTTTTACTTCATAAACCCCATTGAGTAAGAGACGTGTTCTTCATGAAGGATAAATTAATATTTTTTGTCTTTTTTAGACAATCTTGCCCTGTATATATATATATATATATCATAGTAGAAAAAGATCGGCGATCACTTCGTTAGACCGTCCGGCAAGGGTTCTTCTTCTTCGTCCTGCGAGGGTTTCTAATACCGAGGCTTTTAGGCTTTACTTCAAGGGTTTGATAACAAAAATGCTAGGTTCCAGGAAAGGGCGTCAGGAAAAGTTGCAGGAAAATTATCTTACCGGTAAGAGAATTCTCTTACTGGTAAGAGACCATCACATTTCATTTTTTTTTCTTTGACGTGATGGGTCTCTTACCGGTAAGAGAATTTTCTTACCGGTAAGATAATTTTCCTGAAGCTTTTCCTGAAACATTTTTCCTGAAACCTAGCATTACTGGTTTGATAAAAGAGGAGAGAGTCGGGAGTGTGAAGAAAATGTCGGCAAGTATTGGGATCGCCATTTGCGATTTGGGAGACTATTCGATTTTGAGTTGCGAAAACCTTTGTTTGGTTGTAATGAAATGAGCCACCAAGTGGCGGAAGTGAAAGCTTACATTGAAGGCCTCAATACCGCTATCAGTATGGGTATTTGTTGAGTTTGTTGGTTGTTGATTGTTGTTTGTAGAGCTTCCTTCAAGTATATTGAATTGTTGTTTGTTGATTGTTATTGATTTATTTGTGAACTTATAGTGAAAGAGCTCGTAAAATTTCCTTCACTTCATACTCTATTTTTTTTTGTTACTAATACTCTGTTCAAGAAGACAGTAAAATGTTATTTTGGTAGTCAGTAACAATTGACTGTAAAACAGAATAAAATGTTATTATTAAACAGAGTAAAATGTTATTGTTTATGTCAATTTTAATGATTTTTTTTTTTAAAAAGAATTTTATAGTCAACCTGAATCTTGTTTGATAGATCTTGATGAAAGGATTCTAAAAATAATAATTTTATTAAAAAATAATATTTAGATCAAAAGTTATATCATTTTAAAATTTAAAATATTAAATTAGTCGCTAAGGATATTTTGATAATAGTGGTATGTACTGGACTTTTCAAGAAAAATTTTTTGTGCTCGCCCTTAATGCATTAAAGTTTTATTATGAGGGAGTTTTGACCAAATTCCCCTTGATAGTTTTGGTGAGAAAAAAACAAAAAATTATCACTTGTTTGGATAGCTAATTATCTCCTTTGTTTGTGCATAAAATATTTCTTAAAAAATAATTTTTTATTTTTTGATGTTTGGTATAATAGAAAATGAAAGTCAATGGAATTTTTTTTTCTATGGTTAATGAACAACAAACATCTTTGAGTATAAAATATTTTTCACTTTTGGAAGACGGAAAACATATTTCAGATTAAAATTTTACCAATGTCACTATTACTATCACAACCATCACTACAGGAAATATGGGTTTAGATGGCGTTTTTTTAACGGCGTTTTTTAAAACGCCACTGTTTTTAATATTTAACGGCGTCTGATAAACGTCTTATTTTTCTTTAATTAAAACGGCGCCGTTTTGTGAATAAGATGCGTTTATAAACGTCTTCAAATGCGTGTTATCTCACGCGCGTCCTTTTTCAAATCTGAGAATCTCAACTCTCAAATTGAACCGATGCACTCGCAAATACTCTCTCTCTCTCTCTCTCTGTTGTCTAAACCCTAATTATCACAGAGATTCAGTTGCTTATCAATGGAATCCTCAGAAATCGAAGTTCTCTCTCGAAATCGAAGTGATTCATCAGAGCGATTTTGAAGTTCATCTCGCGATTTAGATCAGTCTCAGCGATTCAGATCTCGAAATCGAAGTTCATATCTCGAAATTTTAAAATTCTGAGTTCATATCGCTTCGCTCTCATATTGCGATTCAAATCTGAGTTCATATCACTTCGATTTCGATTTAGATCTGAGTTCATATCACTTCGGTTTCGATTCAGATCGTGATTCAGATCTCAGCGATTCAGATCGGTCTCAGTGATTCATGTCTCAAAATCGAAATCGAAGGTCATCTCAGCGATTCAGATCGGTGAGCTCCATTCTCTCTCTCTCTCTGTCTCCCTCTCTCTCCCTCCCTCTCTCGCAGAGATTCCCTAATTATCGCAGAGATTCAGCTTGTTGATTCAAAGGTTCAGATCGATCTCAGCGATTCAGATCGGTGATTCATCAGAGCGATTTCGAAGTTCTCTCTCGAAATCGAAATCGAAGTTCATCTCAACGATTCAGATCGGTGAGCTCCACACTCTCTCTCTTTCTCTCTCTCTCTCTCTCTCTTAAGGTGAAATTGATCCTTTGATATTCTATGAATGGTTTTGATGTTTGATTTGAAATGATCCTGTCATATCCCTCATTTATCAACCTGTATGTATTGACCCTTTCTCACCTATAAAAATTATACTAATGCCCATTCTAAAAATTATGGGTAGGTAAAAAACCCCCGGTTCTGATTTCTATATTGAATGATTTGTAGGAAGAGATAGAGCTTGGACTTTCCAATGTAAGAGTTCAATCATTTCCTATATCATTCTCTTCTCCTTCAACTTTATTAGTGTTTCTAAAGATGCAAGCACAAGAACCTTATTCTTGTTTTGTTGATTTATTAAATATCATGTCATTGCAACTTTATTACTTTTGTTTTTGTAATACATCCTTTTTCAATTGTAGTAAAGTTATTATCAAGTATATCCATCCTTAATGTGCTGCTAGTTGTCTATATCTACTATATCTGTCTGCTGCCTAACATTTGGCCAAGATTATTTTCTAGACATAGGCTTGGTTATGTTGTGCTAAAATATGTTCTTTCGATTGGGAAGACTTCCTAATATTCTGGTATGAAAACTATGTGCAAAATGTAATGTCCTTCAATAGGAGGACGTAATGTCCTGTGGTGATGTTCAATGAGCTTATAGTTTTGAGGGTTTATTTGTCGAAACAAATGGCAGTTGATGCCATTCTTGACATGATAGAAAGATGGCTTCTTATCCTCTCATTGGTCGGTTCGAGCTCAAGATCACCACCATGGGTATTTTTTTGGTGATTTTGATACGATTTCTTATTGGATTGTTCTGTTTGTGATTCCGTGTTCTGATGTGGTTTCTACTGATCTGGTTATTGAAAAAATGGAAATCAAATGCTATTATTTATTTTATTTTTTTTAATGGGGATCGCTAGAGCTTAGATGTTAGTTTTTGCAGGTGTTGCGATTGATGGAAAATATATGATTTATGGATTGATCTGATGCAGGAGACCCGGATGTTGATGGTCTCAGATGTTCAGGACATTATTAAAAGGCATCAATCACAGATCATCACCTCCTTGAAGGATCCAGATATCAGGTTAGTTTAAGTGCTTTGTAGTTTTAAGTTAGTGACAGAGCTAGGCTGAGAACTAGAAACATTCTCAACCAGCGTATGTGGACCTATTTAAGTTAGTTCCTTGGTTTCCTCAGGTATAGCTGCACCAACTCCAGGACAGGCTCGAATTAAACTAGCATTTTTGACTTCTCTAATCGTCTGTAGTGTATCTCTCTTTTTCCAACTCATAATTGACTTCTCTAATCATTTCTACAGTTATATTGGTACAGAAACAACATGAACCTTTAGCACTAGTTGTAAAATTGTCTAGTTATAATATAGGGAGTGATATTTCTGAAATGGTGGCAAAAGGTTGTGCACAGAAATGATCAATATATAATTAGGAAGTGAATCCAATCTTCATTTGTCCGAATATAATGTTTATGGTTATGTTTGTTTTGGTAGATTGGATTATTATATGAGATTTTTGCTTGAAATTAATAGTTATGAGATTATCAATATCCTAAAATTATATATTTTATTTCACGTTTGAAATGTCCTTGTATTAGGAGCAAGATTAGTAGAATTCAATCCTATCTCATGTTAAGTTAAAATTGCCAGACATGACCATGGTTTAGTTTTAGGGTAATTGATCATGGGTACTTTTATTTTATTTCATTATATCCCATTTTTATTGAGGGTTAATGTGTGACATTAGGGATGAGGACATGTTTGGCATATTGAGGGTTAATGTGAATATTGGTGCAACAAGTTAGAGGGTTAATTGAGAATGTGGGTGTAATAAGTTAGATTTTTTATTTTTATTTTTATGTAAATAGAAGTTTTTTTTTCTTTGATCTTTTACAGCTATTTGAATGGGAGTTATTAAGATATCCAAAATCCAAAAATCATGTTTTAAAATTAACCACAAACTAACATATATCCAAAAATCATGTTTTAACAATAACCACAAACTAACATATATCCAAAAATCATGTCTTAACATATATCCAAAAATCGTTTGTGATTTTGTTTCTGTATTTTCTGTTTTTGTACCCATTGCAGTGTCAGACACACACAAGTCTACTGGAGAGTGAGTTTGTTTCCTTTGCTAACTTCCCATCTTGCTTTACAGATGTTCAAAAGATCCATTTCAGAGACGGCATTAGAGCGAATGTCTGGTTTGTTTGGATCGTTTTCAATTCTTCAACCAAAGGAGGTAAAAAAAAGGTATAATAGAATAATACTTGCCCTTATTTTTGGTGATGATGAGCATTTTGTAGCATGCGTCCCACATTCTAATGACCATTTTATACATGACAAGGATGTGAGCATGCAGTATTCATGTTCTTTCTATGCCATTTAGCAAAAAATGATCGGCATTTGTCGCAATTGAATAACACTATAAGCTCATTAGATTTATTCTTGGTACGTGGTATGCTTTGATACTATTTAGAATCGTTTTTTAATATGTTATTAAATTAAGATATTAGAGATGCTGTAATGTTTTCTTGTATTTTAAAGTAATTGATATTCCGAATCTATGACTTTATTCAGAGTTGTTTGTATGTCTGTTAGCAAACCATTTGACATAAATTTAGTAGTTTTTTTAAAAAGTTATTTGTGCTTTCTTCCTGCCTTACAGGATATGTTCTGGTGACTTTAGATTCTAGGAGGGAGAAGTCTAGTTCTACCCAAAATTGCAATGTATTTTTAAGGAAAATTGATTTTCTTGTTTATTGTGTCAGTGGTTTCATATAATGCATTGTTGACATCATTGAAGTGGGCTTTCTTTAGTTACAGGCACATTGCGTAGGCAAAGCAGTGGGGAAGAAGTTGGATCAAGGTATGGCGTGTATGTAGAAAAAGATGCAAATGTGGTCATTACCTGTTTGGTTGTTTAATATTCCTTCTATTTTGTCTTCTGCTTTCATTTGCAGGGGAACAGAATGTTCTTCCAATCCTTCAAAGCTTCATCGAAATGCTTCTGCTGCAGCTAATATGAATAACCTTGCTCCACAATCCTCTTCCGCAAACCCAGGTTCTTTTGGAGTATTTTATTTTCAAAGAGTATATGATTTATAGTAGTCCTATTTACTGTTATGCATGAATAAAACATTTTAGCTACTTATTGGTGTAACAGATCTAATTGAATATTTTTTTAAATATGTTGTAATTGCAATACCCCACATAATTCACATGGGTGGAGGAGGAAAGTAGCATTATTCTTATTCGGCCCTTCTACCTGATTATTTTTAGGTTCACCTAAAAAAGTATCAGAGTCATGCCACATTGATCTACACATCTTTGTCTCCAAATTGACCCAAATAGAAATACTCAAAAATTGTCTTTTATCTCTAAGAAAGCTGCTAGTTTTTTATTTTTATTTTTTCTGTCCAACAAATTAGGAATGAACTCTTATTGGAGAGCCATTTGGACTCCTAACAAAAACTTAATGAACCCTTCTACCAGCTAAAAAGTTTATTGGACTAGTTGTGGTAGAATCCTCATATATGCAAAAAACCTATGAAGGAAACCTCTGGCATAAGAGGAAGCGACATGTTCTTTTTGTTGAAAGTGAGAACTTCAACATTTTATCATTGAGTTGGTAACAGGACTTTGTAGTTGGTGATTCTGTTCAGAAAAAATATTTAGTAACCATATCTTATGCAGTATGAAGTAATTCAAGTGTCTCATTCATATTTTAACAGTTTAATCAATAATGGACTTCGGGCTGATGAAGCATTTCATGTAGAGGAGCATATTGCCTGAAATCATCTAACAACCCAGCTCTTGCAGTATCTAATTCTTACTAATATTTCTGATTTGTAGTTCCTCTGAAGCGCACAAGCAGCTCTTTTGATGAGAAGCTTCTTGTACAGACACTTTACAAGGTATTGTCTGCTAGACAAATCAATCCCATAGTTTTTGGCGGATTAGAGGCTATATGCCTTTTCCGTTTAAATGTATTTTGACTTTATATAGATGTTTAGCTAATTATGTGGCATGATTTCTGGGTTATTGATGGTCTGACATGGCTGACATGATTTTTGATTTCATTGATAGGTCCTGTTTTCAATATCAAAAGCCAATCCCTTTGTGCTGTATCTTAGGGATATTGAGAAGCTCCTCTTTAGGTCGCAAAGGATCTATAACTTGTTTCAAAAAATGTTGAACAAACTGTCAGGACCAGTGCTGATCCTTGGTTCACGAGTTGTGCATGGGAACGACTATGGACAAGTGGATGAGAGGCTTACTGCTCTGTTCCCTTACAATATTGAAATCAGGGAAACGAAGACAAAACACATCTTGTCAGCTGGAAGTCTCAACTTGAGGAGGATATGAAGATGATCCAATATCAGGACAACAAAAACCACATTATTGAAGTACTTGCAGCTAATGACCTTGACTCTGATGATCTGGGTTCAATCTGTGCAGCAGACACGATGGTTCTTGGTAACTGTATAGAAGAAATTGTAGTATCTGCAGTCTCTTATCATTTGATGAATAATAAGGATCCTGAATACAGACACGGAAAGCTAGTTATTTCATCCTCAAGGTTAGATTAGTATATTATTTATCAAAACAAGGTTAGATTAGTATATTAATTGGAGGCTAGTTATTTCATCCGCAAGGTTAGATTATTATATATATTGGCGGTTTCCTTACCATTCAAGCCTCGTTAACTTACTTTGTTGGTCATGGAACAGTTTGTCCCATGGTTTGAGCATATTCCAGGAAGGCAAGTCTTCTGGCAAGGATACTTTAAAGCTGGAAGCGCAGACTGAACCTTCTACGGTTGTGCATATGTTTTTTCAATAATCTGATAGTATTGAACGTGAAGAGTATTTTCTTGATGTCCTCTTTTTGTTGTCCTAGGATGCACCAAAGGATGAGGCTGTTGCTGTGAAGCCAGAAACAAAAGTTGGAAGCACAGTCCCTGAGGCATCAGCTTTAACAGAGGCATCAGCTTCAACAGTGAAGGATGCTGGTAACTCAGCGCCAGCATCAAAAGCTCTGGTGGGTTAGATTTATTATTTCATTTCTGAGATTTCTTTGTTAGGATTTACTTCTTCTCTACCATTGGTTCTACAAGTGGCTATGTATATATGCCTGCACCTGCACCTCTGCATTCCATGTTAAAATTGCGGATACTTTTTTAGTATTTAATTAATCAACTGAAGAATCACTGGCATTCTTTCAGGCATATAATATATAGACATGTAGATTGATTTTTTTTAGTTTTGTAAACTTAACATGAAGTTTATGATGACCATCCGTCTCTGTAGTGTTTATTCTTCTCCTGTTCCCTTCTTTTCTCATCGTGGTGTTTGCTTATACCAGGAGATTCCTCCTGACAATGAATTTGAGAAGCGCAAAAGGCCAGAAGTCATACCAGCTAGTGAGATCGGTGTGACATTCAAAGATATTGGTGCTTTGGATGATATTAAGGAATCTCTCCAAGAACTAGTGATGCTACCTCTTCGAAGACCAGACCTATTCAAGGGAGGCCTTTTAAAGCCATGCAGAGGAATATTGCTATTTGGGCGTCCTAGCACTGGGAAGACAATGTTGGCAAAGGCGATTGCCAACGAGGCTGGAGCAAGTTTCATTAACGTGTCTATGTCTACTATCACTTCAAAATGGTTTGGTGAAGATGAGAAGAATGTTCGTTTGTGGTTAATGTTAAAACATGATTTTTAAATTTTGGATATGTTAATTTTGTGGGTAATAGTGATTGGATATTAATTGAATGAGAAGGTGAATTAATGCTTCATTACAGCTATTTGAATGGGAGTTATTATTTTATATTAGTGTTATTACTGGTATTTTTTTAGTTCAATCTAATAAAATTAGCACAATTTCAAAAACAAAAAAAAAAAAGGATATGGCGGCGTTTTTACAAACGCCTCTTAAACCCTACATCTAACAGTCATATTTTTTTAAAAAGATATGACGGCGTTTTTTCAAAACGTCGCTAAATATTGTCAGTGACGTCAGCGTGTGTTTTAGGAGGGCATTTGGCGGCGTTTTTAAAAACGCCTCCTATACTAATATCACGACGTTTTTAAAACGCCATAAAGCTATAGCGACGCCCACGTCCTCGGCGTTTGGTGCTAAGCGTCGCAAAAAAAATTGGCGGCGTTTTTGTCACTTTTAGCGGCATTTTTTAAACGCCACTAAAAGTTGAATTTCCTGCAGTGCATTCTCAGCACCACCACACCACCATCACCACGGCCACTGCCACCATCACTGTTGCCATCACTCCAGTCGCCATCCCACCACCACATCACGACTCCACCTCTATCTTCAACCCACTTCTGAAAAATATTTTTTGAAAAAGTTTTTTATAGAAAATATTTTTCATTAAAAAACATAATCTATCCAAACAAACATAGTATATAAGTAAGAAATGGAGAAAAATTGTGAGAGAGAAAAAAAAGAAGAAAAAAAAAAAAAGTCCATTTAGTTTCGTTTTAGAATTATGATTTGAATGTGGAATTGTGTTTTGAGTTTTGAGTTTTTGAATTATAATTAGAAAAGAGAAATTTTTTTTGATTATTATGAGTTTTGAAAATAGTTTTGAGATGATTTTTACTTTTTATTTTTATTTTTATTTTTATTGATTAATGTATAGAATGTGAGAGGAGAGATGAGAGAGAAAAAATGATTGATTAATAATAATATTAAAAAAATAAAAGAGAAGAAAGGAGTTTTGAAATTAATTTTGAATTGTATTTTAAAAATTTGTTTGGTCATAAATTTTGATTCAAATCATGGTTTGAAAACAGAATTGAGTTTTGAAAATTAAACCAAACAATACCAAATCCATTTCATTTCTAGTGAGATTGGGGTGCAATTAATGGGCTTCTCCTAGGACTGGTAGAGATCTTTTGGAATGGAGGCATGGATTCAAGTTTAACAAAATGGGGAAATGGATATAGGAGTCACTGAACAATTTGGATTACCAGAAATGAGCTAGTCATCAACAGTCGCAACACTTCTTAAGAGGACATTACTGAGTTGGTCAAAGTCAGAGTAGCATTTTGGATGAATTTCAAGTCCTAAAAGAATGACATTTTAATTAATGATTTTATTTATAATCTTTATCAGATTAAGAATACATGATTTGACTCACTTTGTTTGCCCATTGCATTTTGGTGTATTCTGTTGCTTTGTATGCCACAGCTGGTAGAGCTTTCTTGGATCAACTTTTCTTATTTCTGATACTGCTTTTTGCGTATATATGCTTTGGTGTTTTGTTAGCATGTTGCCAACTATTATTCCTGTGATTGTTGCATATAAATAGTTTTTCCTCAAGTCCAAACTTAGTTGGGATGTGTGAGTATATAAGGATAAATTACATTTTGCATCTTTATACTTTGTACTAAATATCACTTTGATTTTTATATATAAAATTATGACAGTTAACTCCTGCACTTCTGGTCAAATCTCACTTTGATTCCTATACATGAAATCGTGACAGTCAACCTTCTGCACTTATACTCAAATCCTACTTTGGTCCTTACACAAGTGTCAATGTCCCTCTTTTGTAACTTCATTTTTAAATTTTTAATAAAATTCAGTCATGGGATAAAAATGTGACTACGAAATGAGAGTAAGAGAGAAAAATCATCCATGTTTCTTACCAATACATTTTGTCCTGAGTGATAAGCACATGAGAATTATATAATACAATATATATATATATATATATATATGTGCGTGTGTGTGTGTTTGTGTGTGTGTGTGTGTTCATATGGTAAAAATTAGGATGAAAAGGCAAGAAACTAGAACATTTAAAATTTTAAAAAAATGCGACAAAGAAATTAAAGAGAAAGAAAGATAAATATACAAAAAAAAAAAAAAAATGTGTTACCATAAAAAATAGAGTTTCGTGATTTCAATTTATGCAAAATCCTACTTCATCTTTTTAATTGTTTACAATTTGTGTTTTGTTTTAGCTTAATACAGTCATATTTTGATATAAATTTTAGAATAAAATGTATAATAGTGAAAAATATAAATGATTTTTCTTTTTTACCCTCATCTCGTAGTCACATTCTTATCACATGATTAGATTCTATTAAAAATTTAAACAATTGAGTAACAAAAAGGGGACATTGACACTTGCGTACGGACTAAAGTGAGATTTAACCAAAAATATAGGGGATTGATTGTCACAATTTTATGTGCATGGATCAAAGTGAGATTTGACCAGAAGTGCAGGAGGTTGACTATTATGATTTCATATATAGGGATCAAAATGAGATTTTGTACAAAATACAGGGATGCAAAGTGTAATTTATCCGAGTATAAATATGATGCAGTTTATTCATGTAGTTTTTCATTGATTCACCTATATTTATACTTGTATTTTATTTGAATGCATCAATAAATTATTATTCTTTTCGATTATTAAAAAGAGAAATTACCCACAGGTCCCATGTGGAATATGTGGACACCATTTAATCCTGTAACTTTTTGAGTAGACCCAAAAGTCCTTCTTTCCTCTCTCTCTCTCTCTGCTTTTTGCCTCCCTCTTTACGTTTTCCTATCTCTTTTTTTTTTTGCATTTTTCTCTCATCGTCTTTGTCATGGACGACGACCGGTGATCATGTCTTTCTCCATTGATCGGGGTTCACCGATAACCACCAACCATCGAAATCAACTCGTGACTTCACTCTCACCGACGGCGAAAATGATATATTTTTGACGAAGAAGATGATATATTTCCGACGAAGAAGATGAGTGGATCTACTTAGATCTGATGTAGACCTATTCATATCTACATCAGATCTGAGTAGATCTACATCAGATCTGAGTAAATCTACATCAGATTTGGCTAGATCTAAACAAAAAATAGTTGCCGGAGTACAATCATTTCTCTACATCCGCCTTTCTCCTTCGATCTTTTTTTTTTTTTTTTTTCTCTCTGCTATACACTTCTGTTTTTCTGTTCTAATGGAGAAAATTTTCAAATTCTGAACAAGTAGTTTTCGAGTTTTAGTTACAGGCGGTGAAAACTGTAAAATTTTGCAGTTTCAATTTTTTTTGGTACTGGAATGAATCATGGTTTAAAACTGTAAAATTTTGCAGTTTCAAATTTTTTTGGTGCTGGAATGAATCATGGTATAAAACTATAAAATTTTACAGTTTCATAACATATTTTTCAGTTTGATTAATAAGGATAAATGCTTAATAGATTTTTATTTTGAAACTGTAACATTTTACACTTTCAAAACTTACTTTTCAGTTTGATCACTATTTAGAGATTATTTGTTTGAACCTTACAAAAATTGAAAAATAACATATGTTTTCCCCATTGTTGCTGTTTTTTGTCGTTTCATTTTTTTCCCTTTTAGTTTATCAATATTTAGCACATTTTGCTATGTTTTTTTTGCTATAATTTATCCATTTATTCTTTTTTTTTTTCCCGGCAATATTCTAGACATTCCGGTGAGTCTCCAGTGATGTTCTTAACGTCCAGTGAACGTTTTGAGCATTCCGGCGACTTCCATTAACGTTCTTAACACTCCGGTGAACTTCCAGCTAAACTCCGGCGACTTCCCGGTGATACTCCGGCGACTTCCCAGCGATGTTGAACATTCCGATGAGTCTCCGGCGACCGTTTGACGGAAGTCCGACGGTAGTAAGATGTGAACAGTGTCTGTAAATTTAAAAACAAAAAAAAAAAAAGATTTTTTGATAACAATTAAAAATGTATTGGACTAATTGGTGCAAGTGTTTTGTTTGAGAATTAGCTGGGTCTTGAACTTGGTACATGAGACTTATCAGTAAGTTCTCCTTATTAAAAAATACATATATTGGGTTCTGCCCACGCACGCTCCTTTTTTCTTTTTTTTCTTTTTTTTTCCTAATCGGTAAAGAAAAAAGTTTATTGAAACGAGAGGGAAAAAGTATAAAAAGTATCCGGAATCAAGAGGACTCCTGAAAAAAAAAAAAAAGGTTAACAAAGAGGAAACACACACAATTTGATGAGTTTTGGACCACATTGAAAAGTCAGCAAATAGTTTAGGGACTATGTTTAAAGAAACATATTTTAAGGACCAAATTGAGAATTTTAAGAAGGCATTTTGTAATTGACTATTATTATTTTTTAATGTTTATGGGTTTTGTCTGCAATTTATGTATTGTTTCATGCTCGTAAAAAATAAAATAAAATAAAAATTTTGATTTTATATTAAAAAAAGTGCAAATAAAGACAAAAACATAAAAAAGTGATACTGAAAAACCTTTAAAAAAATAAATAAATCTATTATCGAAGGATGCAAACATGAGATCATGGGTTTATTTTACTAACTATTTTAAGGTCCATGCATGACATGTTAAGTTAATTCATTTACACATAATTAAATAGATAATTAAATACAATGACAAAATATTCAATAATAATAATAATAATAATAATAATAATATGATAGTCATATTGTATTAACTACATTTTATTTATTATGTGATTTGTTACCATTATATTAGTAATAAATATAAGTGATCAGAATTAAATAATTGCAATATTGACATATGAAAAAATATAAACAATTTTGATATGTGACATTATTGAAGAAATATTGATTCACTTGTGCATGCTTAGCTTAAAAGATTAATTCCATGATAAGGTTGTTAAGGAAAAGTATTTGCAATGACTGTCTCATTAGTTTAAGGCTAATGATTATCTCATTAAAGGCTAGTTTAAGGCTCTATTCTTTGTCTGGTTGAATTTTAAAATGATTATATGTTATAACAAATTGGGATTTTAGAGATAAAAATTTAAAAATAAATTCACTTTTTAGGAACAAAATATTTTTATTTAGTGTCATTTTTGTATTTTTAGTGGCGAAATTGGATATTTAGTTAAATTCGACATTTACCTATCATTTTGAGACCAAAACTTTTGTCTAAAAAAATAAACCTTTTTAGGACTAAATTATTTTGTCCCTAAAAGTGCATCTATTAGTGACTTTTTTTAATTTTTGTCGCTAAATTTTTTTTAAATTTTTTAAAAATAATCTTTTACAGACTATCTTTGTGAAAAAAAAATTGATCTCCAAATATTTTCTATAATAAAATTTTTATTTTTTAAAATAAAAAAATTTGATCACTAGAATTTTATTTATCATATTGCCCATAAGAGTGAGTGCTCAGTACTTCATCCCAATTAATACATATAATTCATCATTCTATATACCAAATAATTAATCATTGTAAGTTCTGAGATGAACAAAAGGAAATCAATATTATATTTTTATATTCAACACTATGTTGATTGAGATAGCTTCTCCATTCAAAAGGTTACAAAGGCTTACAAGAAAATCAATAATAAGGAAGGAAGAAGACAATAAAAAATATATATTTTCAAAAAAGGCAAAATGATAAGGTAAACATATATATCATAACCCAATTTTAGCAAAACCCTTGTGGAAGATAATATAATTTTTTAGGTGGATGCTTGTATCAAACTTTAATTTGTGATAATTTTCTTTTAACAATGATTGATAATTTAAACTAGTTTATCAAAAGTAACTATCATGAAGTCAATTTGTTAATATTTGAGATTGGCTTTCATTGGGTATTAATTTGAGTAATGATAAATTTTGTGAATCATAATTTTTGCTCAGTAATTATTTGGTATGCACAGGACAAGAAAATTGCCTATACTTCAGAACTAGTTGAGCAATACCTTTATTATATAACAATAATAATAAATTAAATTACAATTTTATTTTATTTTTTTACTCATACATGTGACAGTTGAGTTGTCTCTATCATATCATTTAAGTGCATCCCATCTTAACTACTATTCTTTTATTACTACATGTTACATTTGTGATCAGTAAAAAAAAAAAATTGTAAATTTGTGTTTAAGAATTTTTCTCAACCAATGTTTTAATTCATCTTTGTAAGTAAACATAAATACCCAGAAAATTATTGAGTAGTTAGAGAATACATATCATGTGTGGCATCCAAAGCAAATCATCTAACTTATATTGTTAGATAAAACTCTAACATAAATATAATAATTTCACTGCATAGGGATTCTAAATAAATTATCAAATTTTCTATCAAAAATCTCAAATGGGTGTGAGACCCACGTGTGACAGTTTTGACAAAAAATTTAGTAATTTATTTAAAATTCATAATATTTTTTTAAATAAATTAAAATAAAGAAGACACTACGTAAGACTACCTTTTCGGATACCCAAATGGTTACTCTCTTTAACCATCTCATAAAGGATTTGTTGGGACATCAATTAATGTTACTTTTGACACTTAGAATTATTATTATTTTATGCCACTAGAATCAACTTGAATAGAAAACGATTAGGAATTTCAAATATTTTATTAAATGTCTCACATGAATGTAAGACTTATATAGTATAGATTTCATGTGAGTCACATGTCTATGTGAAATATTTGGTAGAACATTTGGTAAAATATTTAGGATCCCTAATATTACTCACTTGAATATGTTCACGTAATAATAAAAAATTAATTAACACAGGCAATAATTAATTATGAATTCAAAATTGAGGACAAACATGTTTGTCTTTCATATATTTGCTACACAAATAATTAAATAGACTGGGACCTTCAAAGATCAGCTTATAATGGTTTAAAAAGTTTTTCTTTCTATTATAATTAGGGAAATGATATTCACATTTGTCTCTCACACTTCTTCATGTGAAGTAAGATAAGAATAAAACATGAAAAGCTGAATAAAGAGCGTGAATATTATTTTCCTATAATTTCTGCATGTTTGTTAAACCCCTTTGTCTACAACTCGAATTCCAACAATTTATGAAAATCAATGTATTCCATCTATTGCAAGGACGTGTTGGATTAGGGATTCTTTTATTATTGCTAAAACCAAATAAATAAATAAAATTCTGACAGTTTGATGCTGAATTACAATACTCATTTTACACCCTTGCCCATTTTTGCCGAGCAAACCTATTAAATAAATCAAATCAAATCAAATACATGCTTTGATTTTGGCATAAAGTCGATGACATTTGCATAAATAGATGTTGACTCAAGCCTAAGTTTATGATGGTAAAATATTCCAAAATTTTTAATCAGGCGAATTACACTAACAGTTCCTCTAATTTGAAACTTGTGTCACTTTAATTCTTAACTTTTTAATTGTGATACATTTGATTATGAATTTTAAATCTAGTTCTAAATAAGGACAATCAAAGATGTCGTTTCTTTTTCAAACGGAAATTTCTTAATTTAAAAGGCAAAATCGTCATGCAACTTATTTTGTGTTGGAAGGCTTCTATTAGCGCATACCTTTATTCTTTGGACCCCCCAATTTTAACCTTTTTAATTTTTTTTTTATTACTATTATAACCTAAATTAAGATTACAATAAAGGACAACCTCTAATAGAACATCCACCCACCAAATGAAGATAATTAAAATCACACTTTACAATATTGTACACTCACCTCCACCCCCACCAAACCATTCGACATAGACCATTCACCAACCTAAACCCTAAACATTATTCATCTTTTCATCACTACCTTAAACCCTAAACTCTAAACCAGAAATCATTGTAACTATGGGCTAAAGTTGTTGGTTCAAATCATTGTCACCATTCGTTGATATAAGAAATCAATAGCTTAGATGAGTCCAAGAATGAAGGACGATGACAACAACTCGGACGAGGTTGGCGTTGCATGGGTAAGTTTATTTATTTTCTCGATCCTTGAATTAATGATTCTTTGTTGTTTTCAATTGTTTGAGGTTGTTCGGTATTGGTTTTCCGACTGTTAAGATTTTGTTCGATAACACAATATTGAACAAAAACATTTAGTTCGAAAGGTGGGTTCTGAACATTAATATTTTATTCAGCATTGGTACGTTGAACGGTTTCCATTTGTAGGGTTTTTTCCCTAGTTGTCATTCAATTGAGTGTTTTTCCCTGATATTGTGATGATCGGGTACACTTTACGTCTCATTCTCTTTGGGTTATGATTGGGTTTACTTTTGTTATAATGTAGGGTTTTGTTAACTGTTGGGTCAGTTGTTTTTGTGACTTGCTTCAAAATTCTCATTCTTATTTACTTTGATTTCGAGTTTCACATGCTTCGGGAGGTGCGAGGTTGGATCCGAGGTGTCTAGGGTTGAGTTGCTGAATTTTCTGTCTGGAAGTAGGGCCGCACGTACGAGAAGGGAGGCCGCACGTGTGGTGAGGGAGGGGACTTTGGGTTTGGCTACTACATTATATGCAGGTGCAGAGGGAAGTGTGGGGAAGAGGCACTGCACGTGCGGGAGTGAGAGCCGCACGTGCGGGAATGGGTGTCGCACGTGTGGGACGGATCTGAGTCCAAAAATCTGCCTTGTTCTCTTTTCTTGGGCTGTGTGTATATCACTTTTTGCATACTTCTCTCTCTCTAAAAACCCATTTCTCTTCCTTCTCTCTACATTTACCTACACCAAACAAGATCAAAACCTTGATTTCTTTAAATCCATTGGAGTTTTGATCCAACATCCTTCACTAATTTTGGAGAGCTAAGCAAGGGTTTCGTTGTGTGCGGTAAAGATCGAGTTTCCACACCATTGGATTTGGGGCTTTCATCTCTTTTCTTCTCCAAAACTTGAGGTAGGAATTTTCTTAGAGTTATATATATATATATTTTTGTAAGATTATATTAGTTTGGAACTCTTTTGGAAAGTATAGGAACTTGATTTTGGTTCATATGTAGTGATGATTTAAAAGTGGGTTTATACCTTGTTTTTCTTAAAATTCTTGAGAGCTTGACTACATTGTGAGAAAGGATGCTTTGGAGAGATTTTCCTTTTGTAAGATGAAGAAATGCCTATTTTTGGCAAAAACCTAGAAAACTTGAGATTTTGTGAGAGATGTTGAAAATTGATGGGTGCTTATCTATTACCATGTTAAAATGAATGAATAATTGAACAATCTCTTATTTTATATAATAAATGACAAATTTCATGAAATATGAGAATTATTGAATTTGGGAAGTTGTTGCTCAAAATGTTGATGTGGTTATGAAACGGTTAAATCGTTGAGAATGTATGAAATGTGAGATTGTTGATTATTCATTGAAGGATTCAAATGAACATATGACTATCATGAGGAATGTCATTGAAAAGAGAAATGAGTGTTGTGATTTCTATGGGAACATTGCGTGGGATAATTGAAAATGGAAATGGAGTTTCATGGCATTGATAATTGTTACATTGGCATTTCAATACTTTTGGTTGTTACAAATATTGAATTGGGATTTAAAACTTTGCATTGAGAAGGGAATGTTGTGAAATAAGATTTTATTGAAATGTTTCGGGGTAAATACATTGGTAAGTCCAAATAGGAGGTGTAGATGAGATTGATTAAGTTGGCCTGAATGTCCAGGGTGAAAGACCGAAAACACGTACGGATAAGGTACCACGTGCCTTCTGGTTAGCTACCCTTAAAGTAGGGATTTTGTAGTGCTAGTTATGCCTACTTGCAGACACCAACCTAGGGATTACCTAAGTTGTATTTACCGTCCCGTGAACTTGGTTTAAAATCATTGAATTCATTGAAATTTCAAGTTTTCATTGTGCATGTTGGTTTTCAAATGATGAAAATGATACTTTATATAGCATGGCATGTACATTTCATTTCATGAGGCTTGTATAAAATGTATATACTTTGTTAAGAATTTCCTACTGGGCTTTATGCTCACCCTACAGGATTTTGGTACAGGAAAAGATGTGGCGATTCCGCCGAACTAAGGGTGTGGATGTGCATGTTGAGAGCACAAGGCTCTTGTTTTGTTATGATTATATTTTGTAAGCCAAGGCCTATACCTGTATGGGTTCGAGTAACCATTTTTGTGTAACTGGGTTTAAACCTTGGAATTTGTAGCCCTTGAGGGCGTTTGTTTATTTTTTGACTAGACGTTTTATATGTTATAGATTCATGTACCGATGTCATTGAATGTATATCCACATGTGAAACTATTTTGTAAACACCTTATGATCATGTATTCAAATGTTGAAGAATTACTTCTGCTGTCATGTGTAGAGTAGAGATCAATGCACTATTAATGTATATTTTTCTAGGGGCGTGACAGATATGTTGGAGGACAGATTTTTGACGACTTTGCTCCTTAGTTCCATATGAGTTTGAAATAAAGATGAAATGGTATAAAATCGAAGAACCTTTCTTCACCGTTGTTCAGTTTTCAGATGAGATGCAATAGTGTTCTCACTATTAATGGGTTTAGGGTTTCGAATAAATCAAAGAGAAAGAAAGTCTGTCGTTCTTCAGTTTGTTGGAGGAGAGGAATCGTTGTTCGCCATTCACTGATGGAGAGAGTGTGCAAATGAGGTGGTGTGCATAACTTGGGTGATGATATTATGAATATGGATAAATTTCGTATTAAGTAGGGTATTGAAAGAAATATTATTAAAATTTAGGGTTTAGGATGGGGTTTCAAAGAATTGAGGGGTCCAAATAATAAAGATAAGTGCTAATAGCAACCCTATTTCTAATGGTTAACTTGTATATATTGTTTGAAATGTAATGACCCCCTTTTTTTTATGAATAATGCTAGCATTGTTTGGTTTGGTTTCCAAAATCTATTTTTAGAAAAAATTTCTAAGAAATTAAAAATTAAATTGGTGAAAACAAATTAAAAAACACTATTTTTATATAATTTTATCTTTGGAGAGAGTAGAAATAATTTTTTAAAATTAATTTTTTTATATATTTTTTATATTTTTTCAAAAAAAAAAAAATCTAAAAATAGTCTCAGAAACTCAAGCCAAACATAGCCATAACTTTGATGTTAAATCAAAAAATCCAAAACTAAAAATATTTTATATATTAAATATATCAATTACACAATAAAAGAGGGGTAGGTTTATTGGAGTGAGAAATGGGGCAAAATGACGACTTTACGTTTGAAATTGAACATTTTTTGTTTGCAAATAAGACGGCACATTCAATTATATTTATTCGAAACGAGATTCAAAATTCAGAGTCAAATATATCACAATTGAAAGGTTAAGGACTATCGTGATACAAATCACAAACTGCAAAGACTATTACTGTAATTCTTCCTTTCAATTCATTATCAGCCATGGTACAACTAATAATCCGATTGGTTTGGAGTTTAAATAACCAAATTAGGCATGATTTAGGCAAACAACTAATCAAAAAACTTGTTCATTGCATAACTATTTTAAAATTACATACGGAATTGGTTTACTAGTCACACGTCATTGATCATTTTGCACCACAACATTTTAGTCTGAGTGTATGTCAGATACAGATTGATATAAATTAAGAAAGATAAACAATTAAAACTAGAAAATGAGAAGAAAAAATATTGAAAACTTATTGAATTTAATTTTCTTAGTAAAAGTCAGTAGTCATAATGGAGATGACATGAGTTCAATCAGAGAGCTTAAAACAACTCAAATCATCTAGTCATCTATTAAGAATGTAACTTTTCTTTGTTTCTAGGCTTCGCATATATTGGCTTGGATTCATATGAATGGAACAACATAGGAAACCAATCATGGTATGTTACCATGCTAAAATTGATGTTTGCAAGATTTGATTGCTAATTTTGGAATGGGGTCATCTTTGGAGTCGTTTTTACGGCCCTGATAGCTGCGAGCCTCCTAAGAGTTGCTCGCTTGTCTATTCTCCTCTGCCTTCTTCTCGTAATTGACTCTATCTTTTCTTTCTCTACACTTATCTATTTCTCGTATAAGGTTGATATTCCAACCTTAGTAATATAATCATGTCAAAATTGAGTGGTCAATTGTGTTCTAATTTGTGAATTGATAAATTTAGAGAAATGTACTTTGTTAATGTCGCAAATTCGTTTGGTCAAATTTGCAAATTGCAAACAAATTAAACTTCAACCAGTATGTTTATATTTTATGATTACATGAGATATGCTACTAAACAATTCAACCTGTAAGGAGAAGTAAAAAATTGTTTTAATAAAATTCAAATTAAATCAATAACTAGTTTAGTCGGTTATTTTTATACATTATCAACAGAGAGATTAGGAGGTTAATTTATTTCCTCTTAAGAGGATCTTTCTTAAGTTCTTTATTTCTTTTTCATTATAAGGCTCTTCCTTATATTGATATTGTTGACGTTGAGTTTGAAAGTGATGTATGGTTAGACTTTTAATTTAACTAGTGGCGATGTACATATGCGTTTACGTGGTATTTCATCTACTATAATTATATTTTTTAAATGAAAATTTTGTAATAATATTTTAAAAAAATAGACATTAGAAAAGATAGTATTTCATAGTAAATTTATAAACTATATGGATTTATCAACCAAACACAAAAATAGTATTTCATAGTGTATGAGAAAAGTGAGAGTAAGAGGTTTGATATTAGAGAGTTGTAGAACCACTGATATAAAGTAAACTGATGATGTACAAATGTGATTTGACCGATTAATAACTAAGCAAAAATTGTAACAAATAAGAAATTTAAAACCCAGAATTTATTGAGAATCCTGATAAATGATTTAGATTCAATTTTTAAATGATGGTCTTACTTCTAAAATAAATCTCAACCACACATGTATTTTCTAGACAAATTTCTAGTAAAAAACATTGAGTCTGTAGAAATTCTCGTAATAAAGACAAATGTGTGTTATTAAAAAGTGATTAGATTCTCTCTGGTACAGTAAACAACAGAAGTAATTGTATATGTGACAAAAAATGAAAAACTTACACCTTATATAGAAGATGAAGTGTCCCTCAATGAATAGATGTGTCTATTCAATTTAATTTTGTAATGTTTGTAGGAGCATGACCATTTGAATACTAATTTTTAACTTTTAAAATTAGGGTTGAGTTTAAATTTAAGAGAACTTGATGGTCTTGTGAGGTTCATCAAAGGTTCTGTTTTGATTATTCAAACCGTTCATTTTATAGAATCTTTCGTATTTATCTTCATAAAAAAAATTATATTACTATGATAAGCATGACATTTTTATTTTATCACGTCTTTAACAAAATAGATGGCTAATATAATTTTAAAAATAAACTATTTTTTTTCGACAAACATGATAAAATTAAAGCAAAACTTGTGGTGAGTCTCATGAGCCCGTCAAATTATGTCAAGTTTATATTTGAATTTTTGAAAAATTGACCGTAAAATTATGTATTATTATATGAAAAATTCTGGAGATCTAATTTTATATCTAAAAATTCAATTACAATAATGTGGCAAGAGAATTGGACACTATATATAATTAGTGTGTGACAAATTAAAAATATTAACATATGTTAGCATCAATTATGCCACATCATTGTGGATTAAATTATAAGTATTTTTTTAAGAGTTTCAATTATTATTATTATTATTATTATTAGATATGAAGTTCTCTAACGGATAAAATCGTAAAGCGATCATTTACAAAAATTCAAAAGTCTTAGTGTTAGAACAATCTTCACTGTATTTAAAAGATTTTAATTCTATTGTGTACAAAACAACAATTAGAATTAAAGAAATAAAGAAAAGGAGAGAATATGTTTGATTACAAAAATCAAACTCGAAATAAAAATAAATAAATAAATAACAGATTTTATTTTGTTACAAAAACAAAATTAAAATCTGATTAAATAAACAAATTTAAAAACAGAATAAAATTAAAAAACTTACTTGGTTAATTTCTTTGAATTACTTTTCTGATCAAGTCCAGTGTTTAACACTGTGTCCTTAAGACAGATTCGTCCTCTCCACGGTGCTTTCAGAATCTGGACGTCTATCTCCCAAGATGAAATGATCTTACCACAAACAATAGCAGCACTACAAATTGTTTGCCTTACGAACACACTAAGTGTTTACACTCTTTCTTTCAGAATAAAAATGCAGCAAAATGCACAGAGAATTATAGAGAGGATGGAGTACGAAAATTGGAGTGAAAATCCAAATGGGAGGCTAGTCTATTTATAGATGTAAAGGTGGCTCTTGGTTTTGAATTGAACAGGTATGAAACCTGTTGGGTTTAAATTCAAACAGATTTGAATCTGTTGGGTTAACCATTCAAACAGATAAAAAACGGGAAGGGCTCTGTTTGGATGAACATTAAATCAAAACCAATTTAATTCTGGGAAGGGCCCTGTTTGGATGAATAGGAAAAACCGGACCAGTTTAATTCTGTTTGAAAACGGGAAGGGCCCTGTTTAGATGAACAAAAAATCCAAACCAGTTTATTTGAATTAAATTCAAATGTTTTTGGCCCAAAAAGATTAGTATTGGGCCGAAACACCACGCACCCAAGCCCAGGCCCAGCCCGCCCGACCGGACGGACGGCGGCGGCGCGCGCGCGCGTGTGTGGTGGTTTTTGAGTCCAATGGGTCTAGCCCATTTGGCCCATAACCTCTCCCTCTAAAACACTTGGGTACCCCTTGGGGCACACCCCAAGTACCAAACCCATGCCTTATAAACCCTTTCAAAACCTCCCACCAAATCAATGTGGGACAAGCTTAATTTAACCTTTAAGGAATTTCCACCAAAACTCCATTTCCATGGAGCTTACTTTGGCTTCAATTTCCCATTCACTCGGTAATGGTTTTGAGCAACCAAATATACCACGTGAATCACAACGCGGCATAGAACGCGTTACCACTTTGACCCGTGTAAATCGATGCACGAGGCCCACCTAAAAATTAGACCAAACTTAGGAAAAAATTCTGGTTTTACCCAGAATTTTATAACCATTTCCAACAATCCCCCACATGAATGGAATTTGATGACAACGGAAATGCAACAATATGCAGACTTAACGAAAGAGTATAAGTCGAAAATATCTTGCATCAGGATAGGTAGTTTTCGGCCTTGAACCTTCCCTAGTGATAACCTATCGGACTTACTGGCTAACCAATGGACGCGATGCCTTGAATTATTCAGCCGTTTGTGTAAGCCAAGACAATAGATTTCACACAAAATATCTTCTAACACATCGTGGTTCTCACTGTTGTGTTCATTTTGGCCTTGAACGCTCCTGGTTTTCATGAGTGTTTCTAGAGAATGTAGCCTCTTTCATTCTCATAGAACCGGCCCCAGTTCAACACTCATATAGGTGATTCTTATTGTGAGTATCTCCTCATACTCGTCTTGATTGTATGCCTTAATCAAGATATAAGTAATCATTAAAAGCAAAGCTTATCCTTATACCCCTGCAGACAACATATGTTGCAGATATCACTCTCACCATAGGAATGGGTAGGGTTATTTAATCCCTTGGTGATTTCTGGCGAGCCATACATAACTTAGTTGTCCCTTTGAACTTAGTTCTTGGGATCTCCAGTCATTTAAGTAGGGTTACCATTATGACGACTCTTATGTAATAGGCTTTAATCCCATCCCCTTTGATGAACTATACACTAGCTCTTTTGTCAAACCTTTTGTTAACGGATCCGCAATATTCTCTTTAGATTTTATATAATCTATTGAGATTATTCCATTTGACAACAACTGCCTAACGGTATTATGTCGACGACGAATATGTCGTGACTTACCGTTATACATGTGATTCTGTGCCCTGCCTATTGCAGATTGACTATCACAATGAATGCAAATAGCTGGCACAGGTTTTGGCCACATTGGAATGTCTTCTAAGAAGTGACGAAGCCATTCTGCTTCTTCACCTGCTTTGTCTAAAGCAATGAACTCGGATTCCATTGTGGATCGTGCGATGCAAGTTTGTTTCGTGGACTTCCAAGAAACAGCAGCACCTCCCAGAGTAAAGACATATCCACTTGTGGATTTTGAATCTTTAGTATCCGATATCCAATTTGCATCACAATAACCTTCAAGTACTGCTGGATATCGAGTAAAGTTCAAACCATGATCACGGGTGAATCTTAGATATCTAAGAACCCGAATGATCGCTTTCCAATGGTCTTCTCCGGGGTTACTAGTGTACCTACTCAATTTACTGATAGCATAAGCTATATCAGGACGAGTACAATTCATTAGGTACATTAGGCTTCCAATGATTTGGGAGTATTTTAACTGAGACACTGCATCACCTTTATTTTTCGATAAATAAAGACTGATGTCTACAGGTGTTCTTGCTAAATTCAAATCATCCTTGATAAATTTATCAAGAATTTTCTCAATATAATGAGATTGAGATAATGCATATCCGTCAGATGTTTTAGTAATTTTCATTCCTAATATAACATCTGCGACCCCCATATCTTTCATATCAAATCTTTTGTTAAGCATTTGCTTAGTTGATTTGATCATGTTTTGACTGCTTCCAATGATAAGCATGTCATCCACATAAAGACAAACTATGACATAGCCTTGGTCAGTGTTTTTAACATAGACGCATTTGTCACATTCGTTTATCTTAAACCCATTAGTAAGCATTGCATGATCAAATTTTTCATGCCATTGCTTAGGTGCTTGTTTTAATCCATAAAGGGATTTTACAAGTCGACAAACTTTCTTTTCTTGCCCTGATACTACAAATCCTTCGGGTTGCTCCATATAGATCTCTTCATTTAGATCACCGTTTAAGAAAGCTGTTTTAACATCCATTTGATGTATTTCTAAATTAAACAATGCTGCTATAGAAATAAGCATGCGAATGGATGTTATTCTTGTCACAGGGGAATATGTGTCAAAATAGTCCAGACCTTCCTTTTGTCTGTAACCTTTAACTACAAGTCTTGCTTTATACTTGTCAATTGAACCATCTGCTTTCATTTTTCTCTTGAATATCCATTTATATCCAAGAGGTTTAGAACCTGGTGGAAGATCCACCAATTCCCAAGTATGATTTTGCATAATGGATTCAATTTCATTATTAACAGCCTCTTTCCACAAAGGTGCTTCGGGACCTGTCATTGTTGCCTTAAAGCTTTGAGGTTCATTTTCTAACAAGTATGTCAGAAAATCTGGACCAAAGGATTTTGATGTTCTCGCTCTCTTACTTCTTCTTGGTTCATCATCAGTTAAATCCTGTTGGTTGAGACCATTACTAGTCTCTTGTGTTTGATTGTCAGTAGTCTCTTGACTTTGTGTACAATCATAAGTTCTTTTCTGTGAACTTAATTCCTGTCCTTTCTTGTGAGGAAAGACATGCTCAAAAAACACAGCATTCCTTGACTCTATAATAGTGTTCACATTTATATCAGGTATTTCTGATTTATAAGTCAGAAACCGATATGCACTACTATTCTGAGCATAACCAATAAACACACAATCTACTGTTTTTGGTCCAATCTTAGTCTTTTTAGGAACAGGAACTTCCACTTTTGCCAAACACCCCCACACTTTTAAGTATTTGTAGGAAGGTGGTCGACCTTTCCATAATTCATAAGGAATGCTTTTAGTTTTCTTGTGGGGTATTCTATTAAGAACATAATTTGCACAAGATATTGTTATGTTTATTTACTTAGAAGTAAAGATGAAGCCTTAGAAATGTTTAAACTCTACAAAACAGAAGTTGAAAATCAACTTGGTAAAACCATCAAAATGGTTAGAAGTGATAGGGGTGGTGAATATGATGCACCATTAAATGAATTTTGTGCACAACATGGCATTATTCACCAAACTACAGCCCCTTATTCTCCACAGCAAAATGGAATTGCTGAAAGGAAGAATAGAACTTTAAAAGAAATGATGAATGCCATGTTACTAAGTTCAGGCTTACCACAGATTGTTGGAACAATCTTCTGTGTAAATAAAAAGAACTGAAATAAATCAAACAAAATAATTAAATAACATACCGAATTTATTTCTTGAACCAAATAAAAATTATAAGACCAAGTCGAGTGTGTGACACTTTGTCCTTAAGACAAATTCGCCCCGCTACGGTGCTTACGGTTGAATGGCATCTATCTCCCAGGATACAATGATCTTCACAAATTTATAGAAGCACTTCAAATAAATTTGTTCGGCGAACCAAACCTTGTGTTCTATACTCTCTTAAATTTAATCTAATACTAATTTATGAAGAATAGATGCACTAGAATAAAATGGACAGCAATATCAATACATGCAAACTCAATTTCGGGATGCCAAAAATGCTGGACAGTGTTTGATATATAAAGAGCCGAACAAGTGCATGATTTTAAACTCAACAGATGTGAATTTAAAAAGAACAGGTGCAACACACTGTTTCTGCCGTTTTCACACAATTTGGAAAAACAAATAGCCGCTGTTGGACTTCCACACAATTTGAAAACCAAATAACCGTTGGTGGACAAAGTCCAACTGATGGAATCTTTAATTTAATTAAACTATTGAAATATAGAAATATATATAAAATAATTTGAATAGTTTAACCATTTTTAGGAAACCACTTAAGGAAACTAAAAAATAAAATTTAAATTAAATTAAATTCCCACAATAAATTTTTTAATTGAAAAAATTCAAATGAATTTTATCTAAAAAAAATTAATGTTAGACTCGAAAACGACGTCAACTTCCCATTCACTCATAAATGGTTTTGACGTTCTGTCTTCACCGTGTGACTTGCCACGCGGCAAGGAACACGTCACCTCTTCGGACCCACCCCAAAAGACGTTTGGGGCCCACTTAATTTTGGCCTTAAAGTTAGCCCAAAATAAGCCATATAAACACCATTTATAAACACCATTTATTCCAACAATCCCCCACATGAATGGAATTTGACGGAGAGAAAATGCAACAACATGATCTAATTACAGAGTACAGAAATTGGTAATATTCTGCAAAGGATAGGTAGCTTTTGGCTTTAAACCTTCCCTTGTGAGACACTATCGGATTTACTAGCTAACCAGTGAACATGATGTCTTGAACTGTTCAGCCATTTGTGTAAACCAAGACAATAGAACTCACACAGATTATCTCCAGACACAGTTTAGTTCTCACTATTGTGTTCATTTTGGCCCTGAACAACCTGGTCTTCATGAGTGCTCTAGAGAATTGTAGCCCTTTACAAATCTCACAGAACCGGCTCAGTTCACACTCATATAGGTGATTCTTATGAAAAGTATCCTGCCATACTCCACAAGGTTTACCTAGATATAAGAATCATTAAAATTTTACTTAACCTTTAACGCTGCAGACATCACTATTTAATCAAAGAAATGGGTAGGAGTTATACTCCCCAGTGATCCTTCAGAGTCATTCACAACTCGGTTGTCCCTTTGAACCTAGATCTTGGGATCTCCAGTCAACTAGGTTGGGTTGCCGTTGTGGTAACTCTTATTTAATAGGCTTTAGTCCCATTCCCCTCGATGAATTCTCAACTAACTCTCTTGCTAACCCTTTGGTTAGTGGATCCGCTATGTTGTCTTTAGACTTAACATATTCTATGGAAATAATTCCATTAGAGAGTAGTTGTCTCACGGTGTTATGTCGACGACGAATGTGTCATGACTTACCGTTATACATATGACTCTGTGCTCTACCTATAGCTGATTGACTATTGCAATGTATGCATATAGCAGGCACCGGTTTTGGCCATATTGGAATAACTTCAAGGAAGTGGCGAAGCCATTCTGCCTCTTCCCCAGCTTTGTCTAAAGCTATGAACTCTGATTCCATAGTAGACCTAGCAATGCAAGTCTGTTTGGAAGATTTCCAAGATACAACCGCCCCACCAAGAGTAAAGACATACCCACTGGTGGACTTCGAGTCTCTAGTATCCGATATCCAATTTGCATCACAGTATCCTTCAAGTACTGCTGGATATCTAGTATAATGAAGCCCAATGTTACGAGTAAATCGGAGATATCTAAGAACCCTTATAATTGCTTTCCAGTGTTCTACTCCCGGATTACTCGTATATCTACTTAATTTACTTACTGCATAAGCTATATCTGGGCGAGTGCAGTTCATTAAGTACATTAAGCTTCCAATAATTTGGGCATACTCTAGTTGAGAAATACCTTCATGTACATTCTTAGAAAGATACAAATTAACATCTACAGGTGTTCTAGCAAGATGATCATCATTTTTGCTGAATTTGTCAAGTATTTTATTTTCTCAATGTAATGAGATTGTGACAAAGTATAACCTTCTGATGTTTTGGTAATTTTCATACCAAGAATTACATCAGCAATGCCCATGTCCTTCATGTCAAAATGTTTATTCAACATTTTCTTGGTAGTTTTAATCATGTCATTATTACTACCTATGATGAGCATATCATCTACATAAAGACATACAATGACATAACCTTTGTCTGTGTTTTTAATATAAACACATTTGTCACACTCATTAATTTAAAACCATTTGACATCATTGCCTTGTCAAATTTCTCATGCCATTGCTTTGGGGCTTGTTTTAAACCATATAATGATTTAACCAATTTACACACTTTCTTTTCTTTCCCTGGAACAGAAAACCCTTCTGGGTGTTCCATGTAAATTTCTTCATTTAACTCACCATTTAAGAAAGCGGTTTTAACATCCATTTGATGAATTTCTAGATTATATAAAGATGCAATGGCAATTAGCATTCTAATGGATGTTATTCTAGTAACCGGTGAGTATGTGTCAAAGTAATCTAGACCTTCTTTTTGTCTAAAACCTTTGACTACAAGTCTTGCCTTGTATTTGTCAATTGATCCATCTGCTTTCAATTTTCTTTTGAAAATCCACTTGTACCCAAGAGATTTACAACCTGGTGGTAAGTCCACTAATTCCCAAGTGTGATTTTGCAAGATGGATTCAACTTCACTGTTGACAGCTTCTTTCCATAAAGGAGCTTCAGGACTGGACATAGCCTCTTTAAAAGTTAAAGGCTCATTTTCTAACAAATATGTTAGAAAATCTGGACCAAAAGATTTTGAGGTTCTAGCACGTTTACTACGCCTAAGTTCCTCTTCCTCATTTTGATCTAACTCTTGTTCTTGATCATGTTCTTGATCCTGACTAGTAATAGCATCAAAAGATCTTTTATTAGTACTAGTCTCTTGTCCAGTCTTCTTTGGAAATACATGTTCAAAGAAAGATGCATTCCGAGACTCAATAATAGTATTTACATGCATTTCGGTATGTTCTGATTTATGAATCAAAACCGATATGCACTACTATTCTTGGCATAACCAATGAAAATGCAATCAATGGTCTTAGGACCTATCTTAGTCTTTTTAGGACTAGGAATAGCCACTTTAGCCAAACACCCCCACACTTTTAAGTATTTGTAGGATGGTACTCTTCCATGCCACAATTCATAAGGTGTTTGATTTATTTTCTTTCGGGGTATTTTATTTAAAATATAATTAGCAGAAAGTATTGCTTCCCCCACAAGTTCTGAGGTAATCCAGAACTGATTAACATGGCATTCATCATTTCTTTTAAAGTCCTATTTTTCCTTTCAGCAATTCCATTTTGCTGAGGTGAGTAAGGAGCAGTGGTTTGATGAATTATTCCATGTCCTTTACAAAATTCACCAAAAGGTGATTCATATTCACCACCTCTATCACTTCTAAGTTTCTTGATTTTCTTACCAAGTTGATTTTCAACTTCATTCTTATATTGAATGAAAGTTTCCAAAGCTTCATCCTTGGTTCGAATTAAATAAATATAACTATATCTAGTATAGTCATCTATAAAAGTGATTACATACTTTTTTCCACCTCTGGTTTGAATTGATTTAAAATCACAAATGTCACTATGAATTAATTCAAGTGGTTCCGTACTTCTTTCAATTGAATGAAAAGGAGTTTTAGATAATTTTGCCTCAACACAAATTTCACATTTATGATTTGAATCAATGTCAAATTTAGGTAAACATTCCATATTAATTAATCTACGCAAAGATCCATAATTAATATGTCCTAGTCTACCATGCCATAAATTTGAAGACTCAAGCAAGTAAGAAGAGGATGTAGTATTATTAATAACAGAGGGTACAACAGTCATTACATTTAACTTGAAAAGGCCATCAGACATGTAACCTTTTCCTACATACATCCCATTCTTAGTAAGTACAAATTTATCACTCTCAAATACTAGCCTAAACCCATTCTTACTCAACAAAGATCCGGAAACAAGATTCTTGCGAATGTCCGGTACATGCAGCACATTGTTGAGAGTGAGTTCCTTTCCTGATGTCATCTTGAGAACAATCTTTCCTTGTCCTTCAACTTTGGAAGTTGAGGAGTTGCCCATAAATAGTTGTTCACCATTGTCCACTGAAGAGTAAGATGTGAACATCTTTTTGTCGGCACAAATATGACGAGTAGCACCAGTGTCTACCCACCATTCTTTAGGATTTCCGATAAGATTTGCCTCGGAAACAACTGCAGAAAGATTGATGTCATCTACACCATTGGAAATCTTGTCCACTTCAGTCATATGGGCTTGAGCAGGCTTCTTGCTTGTTCTTTTCTTACTTTTGCCTTTGCTACGGCAATCTTTGGCCCGATGTCCCTCTTTGTCACAGATGTAACATTTGCCATTAAACTTGTACTTTTTATTATTTCCCCCTTTAGAGCCTTGTGATGAACTTTCTCCAGAAGACTTTCGTTTCTTGGTTTTTGAAACATGTTCCACCACATTTGCCTTAGACTCCATAGGATTCATACCAGCCCGCTTTTCAGAATTGCGGTTGTCCTCCTCAATCCTTAAACGCACAATTAACTCATCCATAGAAATTTCTTTGCGCTTGTGTTTAAGGTAGTTTTTGAATTCCTTCCAGCCTTTGGTAATTTTTCAATTAAGGCTGCAACTTGGAAGGATTCACTGAGAGACATACCTTCTGCGTGACTGTCATGCAGAATGAGTTGGAAATCTTGAGCTTGACTAATCATAGTTTTTGAATCAACCATTACAAAATCCAGGAATCTGCCAACCACAAATTTCTTTGAGTCGGCATCTTCTGTTTTGTACTTTTTCTCCAACGATTCCCAAAGTTCCTTTGCTGTCTTGATTGGACTGTAGACGTTGTATAATATGTTGTCAAGTCCATTCAAGACGTAATTCCGGCAAAGGAAATCGGCATGTTTCCAAGCATCAACCGCAGCAACCACTTGCCGGTCGGTTTCATCCTCTTTCAGGATAGGAGCATCTTCACGGAGAAAACGAGCCAGGTTCAGAGTTGTAAGATAGAACAACATTTTCTGTTGCCATCTTTTAAAGTCAGTTCCTGAGAACTTCTCTGGCTTTTCACCGTGATTTACCGGTACTGTCATCACAGGAGAGGGGGTTGGTGCAATCGCAGCCACCACAGTAGTACTTGTTTGGGCATTTGTTTCAGTAGCCATCAATTCTAATTTATAAAACAAAATTATAATTAGAATTTACACTACACAGAAAATTAAACCAAATGCACAGAATTAAATTCTGTAAAAATAAAAGAAACAAGAATGCAACTTTTATTTTCCAATTAATTTGAAAATAAAATAAAATTTATTTAAACAAATTAATTCCACACAAAAAATAAAAGAAATAAAAATATAACTTTTATTTTTCAATTAATTTGGAAAAATAAAATTCCATTCATGTGAAGATTAATTCTATTGTGTACAAAACAACAATTAGAATTAAAGAAATAAAGAAAATGAGAGAATATGTTTGATTACAAAAATCAAACTCGAAATAAAAATAAATAAATAAATAACAGATTTTATTTTGTTACAAAAACAAAATTAAAATCTGATTAAATAAACAAATTTAAAAACAGAATAAAATTAAAAACTTACTTGGTTAATTTCTTTGAATTACTTTTCTGATCAAGTCCAGTGTTTAACACTGTGTCCTTAAGACAGATTCGTCCTCTCCACGGTGCTTTCAGAATCTGGACGTCTATCTCCCAGGATGAAATGATCTTACCACAAACAATAGCAGCACTACAAATTGTTTGCCTTACGAACACACTAAGTGTTTACACTCTTTCTTTCAGAATAAAAATGCAGCAAAATGCACAGAGAATTATAGAGAGGATGGAGTACGAAAATTGGAGTGAAAATCCAAATGGGAGGCTAGTCTATTTATAGATGTAAAGGTGGCTCTTGGTTTTGAATTGAACAGGTATGAAACCTGTTGGGTTTAAATTCAAACAGATTTGAATCTGTTGGGTTAACCATTCAAACAGATAAAAAACGGGAAGGGCTCTGTTTGGATGAACATTAAATCAAACCAATTTAATTCTGGGAAGGGCCCTGTTTGGATGAACAGGAAAAACCGGACCAGTTTAATTCTGTTTGAAAACGGGAAGGGCCCTGTTGGATGAACAAAAAATCCAAACCAGTTTATTTGAATTAAATTCAAATGTTTTTGGCCCAAAAAGATTAGTATTGGGCCGAAACACCACGCACCCAAGCCCAGGCCCAGCCCGCCCGACCGGACGGACGGCGGCGGCGGGCGCGCGCGCGCGTGTGTGGTGGTTTTTGAGTCCAATGGGTCTAGCCCATTTTGCCCATAACCTCTCCCTCTAAAACACTTGGGTACCCCTTGGGGCACACCCCAAGTACCAAACCCATGCCTTATAAACCCTTTCAAAACCTCCCACCAAATCAATGTGGGACAAGCTTATTTAACCTTTAAGGAATTTCCACCAAAACTCCATTTCCATGGAGCATACTTTGGCTTCAATTTCCCATTCACTCGGTAATGGTTTTGAGCAACCAAATATACCACGTGAATCACAACGCGGCATAGAACGCGTTACCACTTTGACCCGTGTAAATCGATGCACGGGCCCACCTAAAAATTAGACCAAACTTAGGAAAAAATTCTGGTTTTACCCAGAATTTTATAACCATTTCCAACAATCCCCCACATGAATGGAATTTGATGACAACGGAAATGCAACAATATGCAGACTTAACGAAAGAGTATAAGTCGAAAATATCTTGCATCAGGATAGGTAGTTTTCGGCCTTGAACCTTCCCTAGTGATAACCTATCGGACTTACTGGCTAACCAATGGACGCGATGCCTTGAATTGTTCAGCCGTTTGTGTAAGCCAAGACAATAGATTTCACACAAAATATCTTCTAACACATCGTGGTTCTCACTGTTGTGTTCATTTTGGCCTTGAACGCTCCTGGTTTTCATGAGTGTTTCTAGAGAATGTAGCCTCTTTCATTCTCATAGAACCGGCCCCAGTTCAACACTCATATAGGTGATTCTTATTGTGAGTATCTCCTTATACTCGTCTTGATTTTATGCCTTAATCAAGATATAAGTAATCATTAAAAGCAAAGCTTATCCTTATACCCCTGCAGACAACATATGTTGCAGATATCACTCTCACCATAGGAATGGGTAGGGTTTTTAATCCCTTGGTGATTTCTGGCGAGCCATACATAACTTAGTTGTCCCTTTGAACTTAGTTCTTGGGATCTCCAGTCATTTAAGTAGGGTTACCATTATGACGACTCTTATGTAATAGGCTTTAATCCCATCCCCTTTGATGAACTATACACTAGCTCTTTTGTCAAACCTTTTGTTAACGGATCCGCAATATTCTCTTTAGATTTTATATAATCTATTGAGATTATTCCATTTGACAACAATTGCCTAACGGTATTATGTCGACGACGAATATGTCGTGACTTACCGTTATACATATGATTCTGTGCCCTGCCTATTGCAGATTGACTATCACAATGAATGCAAATAGCTGGCACAGGTTTTGGCCACATTGGAATGTCTTCTAAGAAGTGACGAAGCCATTCTGCTTCTTCACCTGCTTTGTCTAAAGCAATGAACTCGGATTCCATTGTGGATCGTGCGATGCAAGTTTGTTTCGTGGACTTCCAAGAAACAGCAGCGCCTCCCAGAGTAAAGACATATCCACTTGTGGATTTTGAATCTTTAGTATCCGATATCCAATTTGCATCACAATAACCTTCAAGTACTGCTGGATATCGAGTAAAGTTCAAACCATGATCACGGGTGAATCTTAGATATCTAAGAACCCGAATGATCGCTTTCCAATGGTCTTCTCCGGGGTTACTAGTGTACCTACTCAATTTACTGATAGCATAAGCTATATCAGGACGAGTACAATTCATTAGGTACATTAGGCTTCCAATGATTTGGGAGTATTTTAACTGAGACACTGCATCACCTTTATTTTTCGATAAATAAAGACTGATGTCTACAGGTGTTCTTGCTAAATTCAAATCATCCTTGATAAATTTATCAAGAATTTTCTCAATATAATGAGATTGAGATAATGCATATCCGTCAGATGTTTTAGTAATTTTCATTCCTAATATAACATCTGCGACCCCCATATCTTTCATATCAAATCTTTTGTTAAGCATTTGCTTAGTTGATTTGATCATGTTTTGACTGCTTCCAATGATAAGCATGTCATCCACATAAAGACAAACTATGACATATCCTTGGTCAGTGTTTTTAACATAGACGCATTTGTCACATTCGTTTATCTTAAACCCATTAGTAAGCATTGCATGATCAAATTTTTCATGCCATTGCTTAGGTGCTTGTTTTAATCCATAAAGGGATTTTACAAGTCGACAAACTTTCTTTTCTTGCCCTGATACTACAAACCCTTCGGGTTGCTCCATATAGATCTCTTCATTTAGATCACCGTTTAAGAAAGCTGTTTTAACATCCATTTGATGTATTTCTAAATTAAACAACGCTGCTATAGAAATAAGCATGCGAATGGATGTTATTCTTGTCACAGGGGAATATGTGTCAAAATAGTCCAGACCTTCCTTTTGTCTGTAACCTTTAACTACAAGTCTTGCTTTATACTTGTCAATTGAACCATCTGCTTTCATTTTTCTCTTGAATATCCATTTATATCCAAGAGGTTTAGAACCTGGTGGAAGATCCACCAATTCCCAAGTATGATTTTGCATAATGGATTCAATTTCATTATTAACAGCCTCTTTCCACAAAGGTGCTTCAGGACCTGTCATTGCTGCCTTAAAGCTTTGAGGTTCATTTTCTAACAAGTATGTCAGAAAATCTGGACCAAAGGATTTTGATGTTCTCGCTCTCTTACTTCTTCTTGGTTCATCATCAGTTAAATCCTGTTGGTTGAGACCATTACTAGTCTCTTGTGTTTGATTGTCATTAGTCTCTTGACTTTGTGTACAATCATAAGTTCTTTTCTGTGAACTTAATTCCTGTCCTTTCTTGTGAGGAAAGACATGCTCAAAAAACACAGCATTCCTTGACTCTATAATAGTGTTCACATTTATATCAGGTATTTCTGATTTATAAGTCAGAAACCGATATGCACTACTATTCTGAGCATAACCAATAAACACACAATCTACTGTTTTTGGTCCAATCTTAGTCTTTTTAGGAACAGGAACTTCCACTTTTGCCAAACACCCCCACACTTTTAAGTATTTGTAGGAAGGTGGTCGACCTTTCCATAATTCATAAGGAATGCTTTTGGTTTTCTTGTGGGGTATTCTATTAAGAACATAATTTGCAGACAATATTGCTTCCCCCCACAAGTTCTGTGGTAAGCCTGAACTTAGTAACATGGCATTCATCATTTCTTTTAAGTTCTATTCTTCCTTTCAGCAATTCCATTTTGCTGTGGAGAATAAGGGGCTGTAGTTTGGTGAATAATGCCATGTTGTGCACAAAATTCATTTAATGGTGCATCATATTCACCACCCCTATCACTTCTAACCATTTTGATGGTTTTACCAAGTTGATTTTCAACTTCTGTTTTGTAGAGTTTAAACATTTCTAAGGCTTCATCTTTACTTCTAAGTAAATAAACATAACAATATCTTGTGCAATCATCGATAAATGTTATGAAATACTTTTTGCCTCCTCTAGTTTGAATAAATTTTAGATCACATACATCAGTATGAATTAATTCTAGAGGTTCAGTTTTCCTTTCAACTGATTTAAATGGAGCCTTAGTTAGTTTCGCTTCTACACAAACTTCACATTTATGATTAGGATTAATTTCAAACTTTGGTATATAATCCAAACCAATTAATCTACGCAAAGCATCATAATGTACATGACCTAATCTACCATGCCATAAATTTGACTCAAGAATATAAGCAAAAGATGTGTTATTCTCATTCATAGCAACTTTTGGTACAACTGTCATTACATTTAGCTTAAAGAGACTATCACTCATGTATCCCTTACCAACATACATACCACTCTTTGTTAATACAAATTTATCAGACTCAAAGACAAGCCTAAAACCATTTTTACTTAACAAAGAACCAGAAACTAAATTCTTTCGGATGTCAGGTACATGCAGTACGTTGTTGAGGGTCAGTTCTTTTCCTGATGTCATCTTCAAGATTACTTTCCCTTGTCCAGCCACAGTAGAAGTAGAAGAATTTCCCATAAAAAGTTGCTCACCATTTGCAGCCTCTTTGTAGGTAGTGAACATCTTCTTGTCCGCACATATGTGACGAGTTGCTCCAGTGTCAACCCACCACTCTTTGGGATTTCCAACCAAGTTAGCCTCAGACACCACAGCAGAGAGGTTGATGTCATTCACTCCGTCAGAGATGTAATCCAATTCTGTTACATTGGCCTGATTGGTGGTCTTCTTGCTTGTACTTCCATGATCCTTCTTAGGGCGGCGGCAGTCAGAAGCTCGATGTCCAGTCTTGCCACAGTTATAGCATTTTCCTTTGAACTTCTTGTTGCCATTGTTGTTGCCTTGTTTAGGACCATCTCCAGTAAACTTCCTCTTTTTGTTATGTGGTTTTTGAACTTGTTCAACCACATTAGCCTTGGACTCAATGGGATTTTTCCCATTTCTCTTTTCAGCCTTTCGGTTATCTTCCTCAATTCTTAATCTTACAATTAACTCATCCATGGTCATCTCTTTGCGTTTATGTTTTAAATAATTTTTGAAATCTTTCCAGGCCGGTGGTAACTTTTCCACCAAAGCAGCGACTTGGAAAGATTCGCTAAGAGTCATACCTTCTGAATGAATATCATGCAAAATTATCTGAAAACTTTGAACTTGAGATATTACCGTTTGGGAGTCGACCATTACAAAATCCAGAAATTTACCGACAACAAATTTCTTTGTGCCGGCATCCTCTGTCTTGTATTTCTTCTCCAAAGAATCCCACAATTCTTTTGCTGACTTCAGAGGACTGTATACATTATACAGCATGTTGTCAAGGCCATTGAGGATGTAGTTTCTGCACAGGAAATCTGAATGTTTCCAAGCATCTACAGCGGCAACAACTTGCCGATCACTTTCACCCTCTTTAAGTGCTGGAGCCTCTTCATGGAGAAACCGGGCCAAATTAAGAGTTGTAAGATAGAATAGCATATTCTGCTGCCATCTCTTAAACTCAGTACCATTAAATTTTTTCGGTTTTTCTCCATGATTGATTGGTACATGAACATGGTTCTGAATAGGGACTGATGTTGGTGTAACAACAGGAGTACCACTGCCAGATGCAGTTTCAGTTGTAGCAGCCATAATCTTTGGTTAAGTCTGCATATTGTTGCATTTCCGTTGTCATCAAATTCCATTCATGTGGGGGATTGTTGGAAATGGTTATAAAATTCTGGGTAAAACCAGAATTTTTTCCTAAGTTTGGTCTAATTTTTAGGTAGGCCTCGTGCATCGATTTACACGGGTCAAAGTAGTAACGCGTTCTATGCCGCGTTGTGATTCACGTGGTATAAATAGGACAGCCCTCATTTGTAAGATTGTTAGAACAATCTTCACTGTATTTAAAAGATTTTAATTCTATTGTGTACAAAACAACAATTAGAATTAAAGAAATAAAGAAAAGGAGAGAATATGTTTGATTACAAAAATCAAACTCGAAATAAAAATAAATAAATAAATAACAGATTTTATTTTGTTACAAAAACAAAATTAAAATCTGATTAAATAAACAAATTTAAAAACAGAATAAAATTAAACAACTTACTTGGTTAATTTCTTTGAATTACTTTTCTGATCAAGTCCAGTGTTTAACACTGTGTCCTTAAGACAGATTCGTCCTCTCCACGGTGCTTTCAGAATCTGGACGTCTATCTCCCAGGATGAAATGATCTTACCACAAACAATAGCAGCACTACAAATTGTTTGCCTTACGAACACACTAAGTGTTTACACTCTTTCTTTCAGAATAAAAATGCAGCAAAATGCACAGAGAATTATAGAGAGGATGAAGTACGAAAATTGGAGTGAAAATCCAAATGGGAGGCTAGTCTATTTATAGATGTAAAGGTGGCTCTTGGTTTTGAATTGAACAGGTATGAAACCTGTTGGGTTTAAATTCAAACAGATTTGAATCTGTTGGGTTAACCATTCAAACAGATAAAAAACGGGAAGGGCTCTGTTTGGATGAACATTAAATCCAAACCAATTTAATTCTGGGAAGGGCCCTGTTTGGATGAACAGGAAAAACCGGACCAGTTTAATTCTGTTTGAAAACGGGAAGGGCCCTGTTTGGATGAACAAAAAATCCAAACCAGTTTATTTGAATTAAATTCAAATGTTTTTGGCCCAAAAAGATTAGTATTGGGCCGAAACACCACGCACTCAAGCCCAGGCCCAGCCCGCCCGACCGGACGGCGGCGGCGGCGCGCGCGCGCGTGTGGTGGTTTTTGAGTCCAATGGGTTTAGCCCATTTTGCCCATAACCTCTCCCTCTAAAACACTTGGGTACCCCTTGGGGCACACCCCAAGTACCAAACCCATGCCTTATAAACCCTTTCAAAACCTCCCACCAAATCAATGTGGGACAAGCTTAATTAACCTTTAAGGAATTTCCACCAAAACTCCATTTCCATGGAGCTTACTTTGGCTTCAATTTCCCATTCACTCGGTAATGGTTTTAAGCAACCAAATATACCACGTGAATCACAACGCGGCATAGAACGCGTTACCACTTTGACCCGTGTAAATCGATGCACGGGGCCCACCTAAAAATTAGACCAAACTTAGGAAAAAATTCTGGTTTTAACTAGAATTTTATAACCATTTCCAACAATCCCCCACATGAATGGAATTTGATGACAACGGAAATGCAACAATATGCAGATTTATCGAAAGAGTATAAGTCGAAAATATCTTGCATCAGGATAGGTAGTTTTCGGCCTTGAACCTTCCCTAGCGATAACCTATCGGACGTGCTGGCTAACCAATGGACGCGATGCCTTGAATTGTTCAGCCGTTTGTGTAAGCCAAGACAATAGATTTCACACAAAATATCTTCTGACACATCGTGGTTCTCACTGTTGTGTTCATTTTGGCCTTGAACGCACCTGGTGTTCATGAGTATTTCTAGAGAATGTAGCCTCTTTCATTCTCATAGAACCGGCCCCAGTTCAACACTCATATAGGTGATTCTTATTGTGAGTATCTCCTCATACTCGTCTTGATTTTATGCTTTAATCAAGATATAAGTAATCATTAAAAGCGAAGCTTATCCTTATGCCCCTGCAGACAACATATGTTGCAGATATCACTCTCACCATAGGAATGGGTAGGGAAAATTAATCCCTTGGTGATTTCTGGCGAGCCATACATAACTTAGTTGTCCCTTTGAACTTAGTTCTTGTGATCTCCAGTCATATAAGTAGGGTTACTATTATGACGACTCTTATGTAATAGGCTTTAATCCCATCCCCCTTTGATGAACTATACACTAGCTCTTTTGTCAAACCTTTTGTTAATGGATCCGCAATATTCTCTTTAGATTTTATATAATCTATTGAGATTATTCCATTTGACAACAACTGCCTAACGGTATTATGTCGACGACGAATATGTCGTGACTTACCGTTATACATGTGATTCTGTGCCCTGCCTATTGCAGATTGACTATCACAATGAATGCAAATAGCTGGCACAGGTTTTGGCCACATTGGAATGTCTTCTAAGAAGTGACGAAGCCATTCTGCTTCTTCACCTGCTTTGTCTAAAGCAATGAACTCGGATTCCATTGTGGATCGTGCGATGCAAGTTTGTTTCGTGGACTTCCAAGAAACAGCAGCACCTCCCAGAGTAAAGACATATCCACTTGTGGATTTTGAATCTTTAGTATCCGATATCCAATTTGCATCACAATAACCTTCAAGTACTGCTGGATATCGAGTAAAGTTCAAACCATGATCACGGGTGAATCTTAGATATCTAAGAACCCGAATGATCGCTTTCCAATGGTCTTCTCCGGGGTTACTAGTGTACCTACTCAATTTACTGATAGCATAAGCTATATCAGGAAGAGTACAATTCATTAGGTACATTAGGCTTCCAATGATTTGGGAGTATTTTAACTGAGACACTGCATCACCTTTATTTTTCGATAAATAAAGACTGATATCTACAGGTGTTCTTATAGCGACCCCGGTCTTTTCCCATTTGATTATTGTATCCGGACTTATGTTCCGTAGATTATATTATCATATTGTTGTTGTTGTTGTCCTTTAATTCTTCAGTTTTGAGTTATAGGATTTGTTGGGCAGGTTGTTTACAGGTTGGTTGGGTTTGAAACCAAGAGTTCATGTTCAGTTTTTGGGTTGGTCGCTCGAGCGAGCTCTTCTTCGCTCGAGCGAGCTCTTTGATTTTGGTCCTTCGCTCGAGCCAGGTTCCCTTCGCTCGAGCGAGCTTCGCGTCCAGTACTTAGACCTGAGAGCAGTGTTTGTGGGCTCGAGCGAGCTTTCTTCGCTCGAGCGAGCTGGTTTGTTCTTCGCTCGAGCGAGCATTTCTTCGCTCGAGCGACGTTTTTCTGTGTCTGGTCGCTCGAGCGACCAAGTCTTCGCTCGAGCGAGCCTATCAGGTATAAATACGCAGCAGCGTATTTTAAAACAGTTTTCAGCCCCTTTTGATTCTAAAACCCTAAAGTCCGACTTTTCTTCTCCTCTAAACACATTCTCTCCTAGGTTTGATCTAGTTAGGGTGGGTTTTTGCCCTAGTTGCTTTACAAATAAGATAGAGGGGAGTGAGGGCTTTCTTTTAATCTGAGAAATTCGTGGTTTGGAGCACTTTGAAGTTTAGGCATCATCTCCTTCTTCTTCTTTCTGAGTTATATATTCAAGGTAGGGATTTTCCTACTCCATTTATACGCTTTAATCTTAAGTGTTAGTATTTGGTATGTGGGGGGTAGTTTGGTAATTTTGGTATGTGGGGGTAGTTTGGTAATTTTGGGAGAAACCTTAGGGTTTTGGTTTAGATTAATTTGTATAATTAGTTTAAAGGAATAATGTGGAATTTGGTTTAAATTCATGGAATTGGGAATGTTAAATTTACATTCATTGTTATATTTATTTCTTGTTTAGAAATAACTGTTTTGGGCTATCGGTGGAGGATAGCCATTGATTGTTGTAGACCTTGCATGCGGCTTAGGTATAACTGAAATTATGTCACTTATGTTGACTGTTGAATTAATACAGAACATTACTTGTATTGATTATGTGTTGTATATGGCAATTGTGTGTTTCATTGCATATGTATTTCATTTGGAGGAGATAGGGGATGAACTCCACGGTTTAGGGGAAGATAGGGGATGGACCTCTAAACCGGATTTATTGGGAGGAGATAGGGGATGGACTCCAGTAGCATCACTCTTATGTGTGCTTATTGATTAATAGATATATTTCTATTTATTGTTGATATGATACATCACTACCATGTGTATCAGTTGGGAAGTATGGGAGTGAAGTTGATTGAGATTGATATAACACCAGCATGTGTGTTTATTATGTTATAAGAAAGGTTTAGTCTGATTTGCTATCCTTGTTGAGTGGTTTGGCCAGGTTCTGAGCCAAGTCTGTGTAAATGGAAAGTAAAAGGTGTCATAGACCATGTGTCATAGACAACGTAGACATTCGTGTCAATAAACTGTAAATTGAGTATCTTGTGTTAACCATGTATCGGGTACTACTGCTTTAGTTAATTCATATGTTTGGTTTAGTATCTCTCTACTGGGCTGTGGCTCACCCTATATGGGAACTTTATTTTTCAGGTTCAGGTGGTTCACTCCCTCCAAGGACTTAGCTTGTGAGGAACTGAATTTGAAGACTTGTCTTATTTCTATTTGTTTTATTTGAACAATGTAACCTTTCAAGCCTAGGGCTTTATCTGTTTTTGAGTTAGAACTCAGTGAATTGTGTCCAAGTGTTGGCTTGGCAAGATGTAAGCCCGTAGGGCATTTATTCTGATGTTTATTTCATATTACTCTGATGGATGGATTTATATTATTGTTTTAATATAATAATGCATGTTTATATTATCTATTATGGGTTTATTTTTGAGGGCGTTACAGTTCTTGCTAAATTCAAATCATCCTTAATAAATTTATCAAGAATTTTCTCAATATAATGAAATTTAGATAATGCATATCCGTCAGATGTTTTAGTAATTTTCATTCCTAATATAACATCTGCGGCCCCCATATCTTTCATATCAAATCTTTTGTTAAGCATTTGCTTAGTTGATTTGATCATGTTTTGACTGCTTCCAATGATAAGCATGTCATCCACATAACAACATGGTTCTGAATAGGGACTGATGTTGGTGTAACAACAGGAGTACCACTGCCAGATGCAGTTTCAGTTGTAGTAGCCATAATCTCTGATTACAAAAAACCAGAAAAAATTAAAACACAAATTAATTTTCTAGTTACTAAAACCAGAAAATAAATTATATTACAAAATAATTTTATTTTCCTTGTTACTAAAACAGGAAAAATAAAATACCAAAATGATTTTCTGTAATACCAAATAATATTCTGAAATTGTTAATGACACCAGTATCGTACTACTAGTTGTCAAAGAAAAGAGACAGTATATTACTACTATCTGTCAAATAGCATAAATCACTATTTGTTTTTCCAACCAGAATATTATATTGAAAAACAGAAAATTAAATACAATGAAGATACCAAAAAGGATTCTGTCTTAAGATTGTTAGAACAATCTTCACTGTATTTAAAAGATTTTAATTCTATTGTGTACAAAACAACAATTAGAATTAAAGAAATAAAGAAAAGGAGAGAATATGTTTGATTACAAAAATCAAACTCGAAATAAAAATAAATAAATAAATAACAGATTTTATTTTGTTACAAAAACAAAATTAAAATCTGATTAAATAAACAAATTTAAAAACAGAATAAAATTAAACAACTTACTTGGTTAATTTCTTTGAATTACTTTTCTGATCAAGTCCAGTGTTTAACACTGTGTCCTTAAGAATAAACCAATAATCAACATAAAAGATTTCTTAAATTACTTCTTAATTAAACGGAACGATATAATTACATACATCTTCATGTTTAAATTTCTCTAGTGTTTAAACACCCATTCAAAATTGATTAGAAACATTCAAATTAAACTGCTTATGTACAAAGTCAACATATTAATTTATCATTCCAAATCAAATGCAATTATTATTTTATTTTTTAAAAAAAAAAATAACTCGAGTTGATATCAACACATGCATATTAAACGCATCAATTAAAATAATAAATTAATCAAAATAAATTAATCATGCATGATTCAATAACTTGCGTTATGAAATAAATGGATTCTCAACTCATATATAAAATCCAACGCATTTTAAAATATGTTATTCTATTATTATAGTGTTAATTATTTTAGTATCGTTCCGTTTATTTGCATGAAGATGTATGAAGATGTATTTAAACCAGAATTTTATAACCATTTCTAACACTTAGTAGTGCCTATTATTACATGGTGCTTGTGACTATTGCTATATGGTGCCTTTTCAGAGGTAACGTGTTGAGAAAGGTATTTTCAAAATATGAAAATGCAAAAAACAAGTGAGGGTACTCACCTTCTAAAAATAGTAATAAATTGATTATTTAGTCTAAATTTTTATTTTTAAAACTAATCTTTTCTTTAAAAAAATTCTAATTCTCGAGTGTCAGTGCTTCAAACTTATCCACACAAAAAATATATATATTGTAAAATGTATTTCAAATTTACCAATTGCGCAACTTCGCCATTCATAACTTCAGGATACATACTATAATTTATGTTTTACAAGATTTGATTGCTAATTATCATTTTTATCTATAATGTTGTGATTATCTTGTCCTTCATAATAACTTCAGGGTCCCAATTCAAAAGCTCGACTTCAGCCTAAAAAATTTCAAGGCCGGCTATGCCTAAGAGAAACATCTATATGAAAACCCTATCATTAGTATATACCAATGACCAAAAAATTTAAAATCCAAATACAATTTTAAAAAAAATATTAATGAGAAATCCTGTTGTTGTGGACCAAATGAAAGAAAAAACTAGCCATTAAACATCTGCATAAGATAAAGGATAAATTATTAATAGGTCTTAATAATTAGATTTAATTTTCATAAAATCATATTGAAAATAAGTCATAGTAAAATCGTCGCTAAAAATAGTTTTTTGTGATATTTTTTGCATCTCGCTAAAAATTGATAATTAGTGACTTTTTTGTCACAGTTTTTACAAATTGCCCTAAAACTTACAATTAGTGACTTTTTGTGACGAATTTTTTGAACTGTCGCAGAAAGTTGAAAATTAGTGACTTTTTTTGTGACGAATCTTTTAAACTGTCGCTGAAACTTATTATTAGTGATATTTTTGTGACAATTTTCAAACTGTTGTTGAAAATTAACAATTGATGATGTTTTTTAACAGTGTTTGATGAAAAACGCCATTAATTTTCACAAAACTTATTAAACAATAAATCTAACTATTACAGTTTACACGTAAGTGTCCCTAAAATAAAAAATATATATTCTAGTTCCTAAGCAGAACAAATGAGCATGACAGCAAAACAAATTGCAAAGGGAAGTCATTAAAGAAAAAACAATTAAAGCATCAAATGGTAGATTCGAAAGGTGAGGTTAATGGACTTATCACCACCAACACCACCACACACATCATCATTTATTATTTAGAATATATACATAGAAGAGGAAATTAATTTGTGAATCATTTAGGGAAGGAAAATGGGTATAAAATTAAGCGGCGGTGGAATGGTCGGCTGGGCCGGTCACTAGACAACGAAGTCTAAGTTTGAAGGGAAGGTGGAGAATGACAAAGATATAGATGCCCCAGTTGCCAAATCCATACATTTATATTATTTGTTAGATTATTTATACATATCTTAGCTTAAAGATTATTTTACCGACATTTTGTTCCTTATAATTATTGGACGGTTCAATATGGTTGTTCCTATTTTATAGAGTTGTTTATAATTATTATTTTTTATATTAAAAATTCATATCAAAATGTTTGATGTACTTTTTTTTATAATTTATGAGATAAAAATAACTTAAAAAGCTATGCACTTGTAAATCGAGGGCATCTTGGGGCTTGTCCTGAGTAATTGATGGGTGTGCTTCCTACGCAATTGCTCAAGGTTCGATTCTTGGGATCAAGTTGCGGGAAAGTAATTTTTAGAGAATTTTTTAGTCCCGACGTGGATGATCTATCTTTAACTAGACGGAAGAGGGGATTAGAGGAAATTCTATTTCCACACCTCAAATGTTCTCTATGCACTCGAAGCACACATTTAATGAATTTGAAATTTCATTTTTTACTCAATACACAACTTATTCTACTAAAAATGCCCTCATTTCCTTCCTTCTTCATACCACCATTACCACCGGTCTCTGCCACCTGTGGCCGTTCCTAACCACTACCTCTGGTTGCATTCTTCCTCTACCATTGCAGCTCGATCTCTACCACCGACGATAGATAACAATCCCGAACGCCATTACTAGCAGAGAAGGAGACCTAGAAAACCCAGATTTAGGGTTTGCAAAGAATAAGAAAAAGAGAGGAGAGAGAAGGTTGGCTATGGCGTTGAGGTGGTTACGGAGGTTGAGATGAAGTAGGGAAGATGATGTGAGGGGTGTCGGTGTGTGGGCGGCGCGATCGCGGTCGCAACTGAGAACGGTGTGATCCCAACAATGATGAGAAGCAGGAGTTGGGAAAGAGGGCTGGAGAAGGTCGCCGGAGGAGGAGGAAGGTTGGGGAGGAAAAGCAACGGTTTGATGGCGGTGGCAAAACAATGGTGTGTGGTGATGTTTGGGTTAGGATAACGACGTCTAGGTTGTTGTTGGCGGTGGATTTAGTGGTTGATGGAGGCGGCAAGAAGGAAGGGAATCTGTGAAGAGGCGGTGACCGAAGGTGAGGGGCTGGGGAGGAGGCGGTGATGGCGATAACTCAAGTTTTCGTTGGAAAGATAAGGGTGTTTTGGTATTTTTATTTTAGGACAAAAATATAATATAAAAAAGATTTATTAAGTGTATGGACTGAGATAATTTGGAGTGTGGAAATAAAAATGTTCAGAGATTAGTTAAGATGTGCATACCCTTACCGCTAAAAAAAAAAATCAAGGGCACCCTTAATTTTAGTGGAAATTTTCCAAAAGCGAGGTCAAGAAAAAATTGTTTAGGTTTTGGTGTGTCAAAGAAAGTTTATATAATTTGTTGGGAGCCAAAATACCAAAATTTTTAATAAGTAATTAAATTAACTTATAACAAGTTAAGGTTTTAGAGATAAAAATTTAAGTATAAAATTATTTTTTAGGAATGAAATATTTTTGTTGTCAAAGTATCACTATTATATTTTTAACAACAAAATTCAATATTTAGTAATGAATTATTATGCTTCTACGGTCAAATTTTTTGTCTCAAACGATAATCCTTTAAAGACAAAATCTTTTTGTCCCTAAAATATATTTATTTACAACATTTTTTAAATTTTGTCACTAAAAACTTCTTCTTTTTTTTTTTTTGTAATAAAATTTTTATTTTTAGAGACAAAAAACTTTGATTATGAAAATTCTTATATGTTGTAGTATTTGTATGTGGACAACCTCACTTGAGGTTTTAAAAAATACACCATGCCCACAAATCTGACATAAATACATTGAGAATTTTTAAGATTTTAATTTACATAACAATTAGTCAGACTTTCATCAATAATTCATTGATCATTTAAATAAAAAATTATATTATCGTTTATGCGTAAAATGTATAATCTACCCTTACTTATTCATATGTACACAAACTACATTAGTTCAATTTACTTTAACTTCGCTAAAATAAATGTTGGTATGATTATGCTAAATTTATGGGATTTATTATATTATTCTAACCTCAGTATTGGTCGATGTAATTTGGAAAAAAATAAAAACTAAAATTGCACGGGACTAAAGTTCAAAGTTAAATTATTAAATTTTAGAAGGGTCAAATTAATATTATATAAATTTGAAGAGTTAAAATGTTAATTCTTTTAAAATACTCAAAATTATATGAATGTTAAGGAGATTTTTATAAGGAATGGAGATCTTGCTGTGCCTGATGACACAACAGGATATTGTGATGCCACATGAGAGCTTGTCCTAAATATTTTTTAATAATTTAAACTGTTAATATTGTAAAATTTATTGAGTAAATCATTTATGTAAAAAAATCAAGTTAATTGGATACATATACCCTGATAACAAGAGCACATTTAAAAAATAAATAAATAAACGGTTAACAAGATTTTGATACTTATTTAAATAAACAAGACCTGATCATGAGATTACAGATATCCAATTAATTTGATTTTTTCATGGATGATATTCTCGACGAACTCTATAATGTGAATAATTTAAATCATCAAAATAGATCCAAAAAAAAAAAAACCTCCTAAATTAACTCATAACAGGGCTATCGTACCTTGGGACACAACAGCAACCCTCAATACTTTGTATAATTGTAACTAAATCAAATCATATTGTCATAATAAAGAAAAAAAAAAACATTAAATGATAATTCAACTTATAAAACATTTCTAATAGTTTGCCATTGGAGCTAGTATAACTATAATTTGGAAGCTCAGAAGAAAAGTGGTGCTTCAATAGTCACATATGGTAGCTGTCAAATTTGGCAAATGTCAAAATGTGTATCAAATTTGACACAAGTTTTGACAGCTGCTATATGTGCCAATAGCTCCTAAAACCTCCCTCATTCTTAGTAAAACAAATAATTTTTTGCAAAATCATTATTTTTGCATAACCAAACATAGAAATACACTAATTTCTGTATTTGGTTATGCCAAAATAACATCTACCCATTGGAGCAACATTACTATAATTCTACTATTTTTTTTATTATTATTATCAAATTATAATAATAACAATACTATTATAATATTGGGTTGGGCTTCTCTCTAGTCTAATCACGAACTTGAGGGTACTGTTGGGCCTGTAAAGACCCATCATGGATCTCGTTTTAATAATTTGAACCTTTCAATATGGAGAACTCGTCAAGTACTATATGTTTGTAAAAAAATTATGTTAATCGGATATCGATAGCTATCTCATCGGATCAAATTTCTGTCAATTGTTTATTTTTTCACCATCTATTTTTTTTATACAAAACTGATTTGATCACGTAACTATCGATATCCGATCAGCGTGATTTTTTACGGATATATAGTACTCGACGAGTTCTACATATTGAACGGTTTAGATTATTCAAACGGAACCTATAATAGATCTCCACAGACCTAACAATATTTTTTAATCTGATCACGGACTGGAGGGAAGTGAATCCCTATAATATTTATCATTGAAAATACTGAAGGAGACAAAATTGCTCATGTACCAATTTCCAATTTGACTCTCTCGATCACAATCATAAGACTATGAAAGTGGGAGTGAGTGAGTGGTCTCTTTCTCTCTTTTTTTCTCTATTCATCACAATCATAAGATACAACAAGTAGTGGGGAATTTTGGTGCCACCTTTCCTGTCCTTATCATAGGCCACCGACGATCTTTACAACCCACGTTTTTATGTATGGAAAATTATAAGGGGAATTACATCCTAGGAAGAAAAGAATTAAGAAAAGAATTTTTTTTTAATATATATAAATTTAAAAGAGTGTAAGTCACATTTATATTCTCACAATATTTTATTTGTATCTCATCACAAAATTATTTATATTTCATATATAATTTTTTTTATCTGTCTCACTGTAATTTTCCTAAAATTATATTATGGTACATGCATAAATTTAGGGAGAATATCAAAAAAAAATTGAGAGTTGAAAAAGTAATTTCAAAATGATAATAGAACAGGTTTTTCTTGTATAAATTTATGTATCAATCACTTGTACTTTTATCATTTTATAATTATTTTATCTCCACTCCACTTTTTTTTTTTTTTTTGTTGAAATTCTCCCATAAATTTATATGGTGCCCAACTAATTTTTATTAGTTAAATAGTAAGATTTATCACTTTTATATTATTTTTTAGATACAACAGAATAAATAGATGTCCTAAATAAGTGCACTTTTTGACTTTTTATAAAAAGATGTGTAAAAAAATAAAGAGGAGATATTGATTGATGTAACCTAAAAAAGATAAAAAGATAGACTAAAATAGGTTATGCCAAACAAGGCTTTAAGTGCCACAAACTGAATGATATGGAGCAATGCAATGCTCCAAAGCTACCAAATAACCTCTTTTTATGTAACATGATATTATTTGAATATGATGTTAGCGTCTATTTAAATGCTTAAAGTTCTTAAATTTATTTTTAATAACGTTTATTCAATATATATTAATTGTTAATTTATTTATAAATCAATCAATCAATTAAGGCCTAACCTTTTTATCACATCAACATGAAGAAATTTAAAAACAATGTTTTAAAAATCTCTGGCATTGCTCAGGTGTATAATACAAAAAGCTACATTATTCGATTTACTATGTGATTGTGTTCATTTAATAATAAGAAAATAGATCAATTATATTTGTAATTCCTGTAATTTGTCTTTTATGTCGCTTTGGTTCATTTAGTTTCAATTGTATCATTTACTTTTTAGTTTTTTATATTGTGTCAATTTAATCCAGTTGATAATATCGGTTAATAAATTAAACAAAAAAAAAATGAAGTAAAATAGTCCACTCAAAAGGAAACGGACCGTTTCAAATCAAATATCAACTTTTCAATCATTTTGATGATAGTTAATAAACTATTTTATCTATTAATTTCAGTTCAATTTATAAAGAAATATTATCAAATAGACTAAATTGATATAATATAAAAAATTTAAAAGTAAAATTGACACATTTATAACTAAAAGGACTAAATAACACATGATACAAACTATAAATATTGCAAGTACAATTTATCCTAAAAATATATACAATTATCTTATTTAGAAAATAGAAATAAAGTGATCATGATAATTAGAAGGTCATGTCATTATAAATCGGACTTGCCAAAATGGAAGGACATATATATGACAATAATCACAATCATTTAAGCATGGCAGGCACAAAATGTTTTTTTTTTTTTTTTTTATCAGAAGATCTATCTGATTTAACCAAATCCATAGGAATGGACCCACCACGGAGGCACCAGTGGAGTGTATCACCTGTCCCAATCATAGCCAAGGTTCGATCGGAGTACAGCGCGAGGTCTTCAAAGAGAACTCTTGAAAAATTCAGAATTTTCCTGCCCTCACGAGATGAGCTTGACACATGGCTGTGAAAGCCAAGGCCTTCACCATTGGGCCACCACCCTCGGTGGTGCAGGCACAAAATGTTAAGATGGTCTCTTTGAGTGGAAGCCAGAGAGTGGTTATACTCATTTTGTGTCTGGTGTGATAAAGGCAAAATTCTCTATAGCTGCTATACGCCATAAGCACGTTTTTTCCAAGACATAATTATGGAAAGTTTGGCTGTCAGTAGGGTCTTTAATTCCTCAGAAATTAAAACAAAAAAACAGAAAACAAAACTCAGAAATTAACACTTTTTTTTTTGTCTGGTGAGGTGGAGAAAACCAAGCACCAGAGCAAATTCTTCCATCATGTAAGAGTTGTTTGAAGATTCTGAGTATTTTTTATTTTATATTTTTTTCTGAAAATCTAAAGTGAATGATATGGTGCATGTCCATAGATATTATAAATACATCTTTTAAATTTTATTTAAAATACAGATTGTTATTTGTGATTTTGAAAATTACAAATACTCTTTGTCATAATTTTTTATTTAACAAAATTAACATAAAAAATGAAATTTCAACTATTCTCCTATACAACAATAAAATTATTTGAATTGTTAACTAAAATATATTTTTAATATCATTAAAAATAATTAATTAACTTGATAATTTATTAATATTTTTGTTTTGTCAGCATGATAGACAAGATGCTTGGCAATGGCTTTTTTTTTGGACTAAAAATAGTCTATAAAGATAAAATAAGTTAAAATAGTTAATAAAACAAAATGTCACATGTAAATCATAATCATTAATTTTTTTTCTCACAGCCATCAAATCAACTACAAAAAAAATCCAACAAACTTCCCAATATAACTTTTTTAGCCAAACTAAAATAGCCAAAATAATTAAAAAAAACAACTAAAATAGTCAACTCCTCAAACGAGCCCATTGATAGCCAAACACATTACATAACACTACACTCCTTAGAGGGCTCAATAACCACGAGGAAGGAACACCCTCCCAAGTATAGCACCTACTCCCATTATACCCAAACTTAGCCACCAAATGAGCAACATTGTTCCCATTTCTCCTGCCATAACTCACTCGATATTCTACCACCAATATAAAATGAGATAATTTATTAATAAAATGAGTTATTTGTTGTATAATTAGAAATATAAAAGAGTGGGATGTAATTTTTATAATCACAGGAGACAATCTGTATTTTAAACAAATCTTAAGAGATGTCTTTATAATTAATTGGGTAGATTACCAGTAAGTCCTAATAGTTGAACTTAATTTTCCTTAAGTTCTATCAATTCATCACTGAAAGTTGGTCCTAGCGAAAACGTCACTAAAAAAAAAGTGTAATGATTTTTTGAATAATGTTGCTAAAAACTAACATTTAGTGACGTTTTTCTGTGACGAATTTTTTAAACTATCACTGAAAACTAACAATTAGTGACTTTTTTTTAACAGTGTTTGATAAAAAAAAGCCACTAATTATTTTAGGATCTATTATATAATAAATCCACCTATTGGAACTTGCATGTAAGTCTCCTATATAATTTACCCATCTTTTTAATGACATAACAAAAGTATTAAGTTGGTGGATCTGGAAGAACCTTACAAAACATAATGTTATACTGTAGGGATAATCAAGGTGAATGGATTGTGGGTTGTTGTAGGTTTATGGAGTTACTTCCAGCATTGAAGTCGAGTTGTGGGTGTTTAGAGATAGATAGTGTTAGGTTTTTGTTATTGGCAATCCCGTTTGACAAAACTCCTTTCAGTTGTAATTTTATTCGATCTTTTATTTTAGTGAGGCTATGAATATTTAGATGCAAATCCAACCCGAATTGTGTCTATGTAGAATAGAGGATTTTGTGATGTTAATCATATCATGTTTGCCACTTCGCTGACTATGTCGTGGATCGAGCTGCCCGGTCAGCTCGCGGAGGTCGAGGGGGCAGTGCCCCTTGGCGCGTCCGGGACAGCATCTAGGTGGGGTTGAGGGGCAGCCCCCCCCGAAGCAAAAAGTAAAAATGCAGTCGAAGTTATTAGTTTGCTCGAGTGCAGGTTCACTCGAACGAAGGAATGTGCGCTCAAGCGAAAAATCTTTGGTTCTATAAGTTTTCACTGATTGTACAAATATTGATAAGATGCATTTTTCGCTTGAGCGACACTTTGGTGGCATGAGCGAAGACACTTGAAAAAACACACATTTTAGTATCCTTGCTCGAGTGAGCATTCCTTCGCTCAAGCAACCATCGCGGCCCTGTTTGCTATAAAGCTGCGTTTCAGTTTGAATTTAGGGTTACAGCTTTCAGATCTTTTTCTTGGTATTAGGGTTTTCATCTAGAGCTTTTTTGCTTGTTTCCTTTGATATCTGTGAGAGTTCAATCATGAATTGAGTGGGTTATAACAAAGGGTTTGTTTAGTTTGTTAGTTTGTTTTATTCACAAAAGAGATAGTTGTTCTTCGGTGGGTTCCATGGAACTTGAGTGTGAAGCTTTGGTGGATTTCAGAGTTGCTCATTATCGTGAATTCGACATCGGCGTTGTGGATTCAATGTTGGGCAAGACAATTCCGAGGTGAAGACAGGGCTGGAAGAGGCACATAGGGGTTAGTTTGATTCGGGTATGGATTCGCTAGGTAATTGAGAGTACACTTGTATAATTCCTTTGTGTCTTCTTAGTGGATTGTTTTGTGGCTTTTGCCCGTGTTTTTTTTATTACAATTGGAGTCGCTCCAGTTGTGATTTTTCCATGTTAAATCATTGTGTCATTTATTCTTTGATTGTTTGATTGGGATTGTTCTTTATTGTTTAAAATTGATACATAATCACAAATCAATATCTCTAGGATTTTAGATTTTTTAGATAGTTTGAAAGTAGCACTAGATCTATATCTGACCAATTGAGACTCAGTTGATGCAACAATTAATTATACAAGATACTAATAGTGAACATCAACTCAGTACGATTGATCAATTATAAAATTTTCACTACATTTCTTATTATTTTGCAATTAGTTGTATAATGATGCTGTAGAGTAATTTTTTTTGTTTTCCTTGCTAGCGTTGTTATAGAGGTTGAATACCTAGAACTAAGTCTCATTTGGGAACTAAGTATTTTAGTTAAAAAGTCAAAAAGTCACAATAAGTTGTTACATCACCCTCTCTACTTTTCTATATATCTTTTCATAAAAAATCAAAAAAATTACTAAAATAATATATTCCCAAACAAGTCACTATAGGTTCCAGTTTACTAAAAACAAAAAAAGAGAGGTGAGTTCCTCCACCTTTCTAAAGGTTACATATTTCGACTTAGATTAATCATTTTTTGGGGGGGTATAGTGAATTTGACTCTTGCAAAACCTTCTTAGATATTTTGGCATTGTCGATATATATATATATATATATATAGAACATTATATTGTATATTTGTTTTACCATTAAATATTGAGTTAAATTGCAAAGGATATGTTATGGACTCATATTATTTATTTATTTTTTTATGGAGGATAAGCAAATTGGTTTCAATTTAAATATACTTTCCAATTTTAAGTTCCTAATTTGAACTCCAAATCACACCTTCTTTCAAATCTCATGTTTGACATTAATCTCACAAACTCACAACTAAATAAAATCTAAGGATTGGCCATATCTTAGAGCATCTCCAATCATTCACATTTTCTTTCATCAAATTTAAATTTGATAAAAAAAATGTTAAAAAATCATCTCAAATTCTTTGATTAAATATTTATCAAATTTGTGAGTATTAATTTCCGACCACACAACCAAACAAGGAGCTTAGCTGAAGAGCACGTGACAGAATAGATTAAGCCAATCACCTGCCAACAAGAAGATAAGAATACCGCGGTTGTTTGTCCACTCGGTGGCACTTCGACAATCAAGTCAGTCAACTTATCTCTCAAAGATATCAAACAAGTACACAACTCACAATCAAAAGCATCACAAATAAAAACATATCTTAGACCCACGAGGTGCCTCATTTTTATAATGATCAGTGTCTAACTTCTCCTAGAAATCTTACTTCATGGGACTCTATCTTTTACAAGGATAACATCTATCACAACTCACACTATTCAGATTAAGATGAACTTCCTCAAGAGTCCCATCTCTATCCAAATAGGTAGCTTGATGTCATCTAGGACTCTTGTCCTCTATCCGAATATCTCGAATTTTGGCATTACCTCACAGAACCTCGGCAACACCGTAATCACCTCAGCAAACATGATTCGCCTACGTGGCACCTTGGCCGACATCTTGAAGGCACCTTGGCCACGTGGTGTCATTCTTAAAATACTTTCCCACAACTGCCCCCTAGGTTCTATTACCTCGGCAACCTAAGGTGATGGAACCTATATCGTCTAATCTTCCAACATGTCAGCTAAACAACATGCTAGAAATACTCCTCTGACCGAGGTCATGACTCGTCGACGTCAAAAAACAAGGACTCAAGTGTCCACTTATCAAGAATCAAGAACCAACATGTTTTTTCATCCAAGATCAACATCTCAACCGAGATCGCACTACTAGCCAAGTTCATAACTCACTAGTTCAAGAACATCAAGATTCAAAATATGTCATCTCAACCGTCACACTAACAACGTGACGTGTCACCTTTTCATTAGTTCCCAATAAGTCCCGTAATCGACAGATGCTGCCTGATTAGACGTCACCTAACATCAATCATCACACGTCTCCCAAGAAACTTGAATCATTACAATCTGTCACCTCTTTCCATTCCAGCAAAACCTTTTCACTTTTCTATTTCGTCTTTCTCTGTGTCCCCAGACTCTCTCTCTTTCTCTCTCTTGACCTCTATAAGCCATCATTGCTGTTCTTGAAGCATTCATTACTATGAATACTCCATTTGTGCCCAAGGTTCAAACTCTACCAGCTAAACTAGACTGGCAACCAAGCACTTTATCAGCTACTCCATGCATCAAGCCACCATTTCAATGGCAGTGCAAACACTGACATAGCGACAATCTTGCAGCTAGAACCAGGAACAAGAAACACGGAGGTCCTAAGCTCCCAGCCTTAGACCTTGATAATCCTCCAATCACCTTATCTGCGAGTAACCATCGTTGTAACCAATGATGACATGTATCACTGAACTCTTGTTGTAGAAGACCTTCTTGCTGACATCTCTAATGTCATAACTATGCAATCCACTCCATCTCCTTATAGTCAATCTAACATGCCCATGCCTCCAGCAACTCAATATCTTAGAAGAGAAGCGCATGAAGCAAGAGGACCAAGTTACTGTTGCCAAAGCCAAGGCCATCGCTAAGGCCACTGAAAAGAAAGTTGTTGAAGTTAAGAAGAAACTAGTAGAGGCACTAACCAGCAAGGAGCAGACGCCAAGGCCTATCAAGAAGGCCAAGACTCTGTCTATAGTGATTATGATTTAGACCCGACCTATTTATTGCTTTTGAATCCGGGAAACCACATCCATAGCGGTCGTTCTTTTTCCCTTTCATGTTTGGTTTTGCTTCTGGGGTTGACACCTTGGGTTTCTAGGGTCGACACCACCTTGCTGCTATGTCCTAGGTGTGGCTGCTGGTTTTTGGGGTCGACACCACGGGTTCAAGGGGTCGATCCCCTTACTGCAAATATAAGTGTCTTAACATTTCTTCTTGAGGGTCGACACCACTGCCTTGGGTGTTAACCCCTGCAAGTTTTTCTCAGATTTTGGATTCGGTTTGGGCCCTATCTTTTGAGGGGGTTTTTGTTTTATTCTTTTCATTGACTTTAGGGATATTATACTACTACTATAAATAAACGCAAATACTCTTTTCTCAAACATTCTTTTCTCCTTCTCTCTCTCTCTCTCTCTCTCTTTTTGAAACTCAACTTTTCTCACATAGATCACTAGATCTACTCGAATAGAGACATCTTTTCACCTTGGTCCTTTGAGAAAGGTTGTAGATCTCATCAAGGGCTTTCTTTTAATCTAAGAGCTTCGTGGTTTTGTTTGAGTTTTCTCGAGTTTTCCTCTTCACTTCTTGAGGTAGGGATATCTTTGCACTTTCTTATGATTTTTAACTTAGTTATTTATGTTTTTGAAACAACATTGTGATTTGGGAATTTTTAGACAAATCTAGGATTTTGGGTTGAAATCAAAAAGAGGGGTTTTCAAATGAATTGTTGGAAATGATTGAGGAAACGTATTTATTGTTGAATTATGATGAAATGATGGATTTTTATCCTCGAAATTGATTGGTAAAGGAAAGGGGATTTTGCCCTAAGAATAGCAAATGTTGATTTTGTAATGATAAATGGAATTGATGTTAGAAATGTGGAATTAGATTGATGTTAATAAGGATGGCGGAGTTGGATACGTATTATCACTTCCATCTTGAGATTTTCAGAAAGTTTATCTTTATTGAAAAATTATTTATTTGTTTAGAGATATCTGTTTTGAGCTATCGGTGGAGGATAGTTATGATTGTTATAGAAATTGCATGAGAACTAGGAGAATTGAAACCATTTTCTCATCCATTTGCATTGGGTGTTGTTGCATATTTAACACAATTGAAAATGTCTATTGTTTTGATGAAAAGAGGTGAATACATTGGTGAATCTGGGTAAGGGGTGTGGTTACGGTATTATGTTGGCCTATGTGTCCTTGGTGAAAGTCTAGAAACCCGCGCGGTTAGATGTCGAGCCTTCCGATTAATATCTGTAAAAATGACAATTGGTAGTTCTTGTATAGCCTACTTGCAAACATGTACCTACGGATTCCTAGAGTTGTATTCATTGTCCTGTTTTCTATTATAAAGGAAATGATTTCTTGAATTTTGATATAGACTTGGCACTGCATGGTTTTGAAAGGAGATATAAAATGTTTTCAACTTGAGCATTACATATACATTTACCTTATATCTTTGTTAAGAATCATAAATTGTGTTAGAGTATTTCTACTGGGCTTTGGCTCACCCTATGTAGGAAAACCATTTTCAGGTGCTAATGATATGCCTCCGCCAAAGACATAGTTTAGGAGGAACTTGGAGCTGAAGGCTTCTTTTTGTGTTAATTGTGTATTTAATTTGTACAAGCCTAGAGCTTTAACTGTATTGGATTTAAATCCATTTTATTGTAACCAAGCATTGTCTTGGAAAATTATAGACATTAGGGCGCTATCTTATTTGTTTACTTTTCAACAGATTTCTCTATTAAGTGACATTTGCCATAGATTCTGGGTTAGGCTTGTGAATGTATATCTGCATATGTTACTCTTTTGGACAAGTGATTGGAATTAATGGAAGAATTACACATATACATTGTCGTTATTTATTAATATTGTGGATGGTTTATTGTAATTATTTCGGGGCATTACACTGTCCGAGATCAATATAAGAAGCAGGTCAACATCTCGGATAAAACCATCATTTCGGATAATGTCATCTCGGATATAAGTGTTATCTCAGATACCTTCATCTCACCAAATATTTTTGAAAATTTCACCAAGTATCACTTTCAAATCATTGACTCAGTCTTCATTAACTCATCTTTGCTCTTTGCCCCCTAATGTGAATGTAAATACAACTTAGGTTCACATTAGGAATACATCATCTGAATCTTGTTTAAGTCTGACTTAGACATCCATGACCAAAGTCATCGTGTTTAGCTCGTCTAAACAAAACACTTAAGGCTTAACCTTAGTGCACCGAGAGTACTACCTACCTCGGCTTTTCGTACAAATTAGCCAGATCATGGCCGGTTTTGTCTTGTTTCTCATTGAAACATCACTTTAATTTAGTTCAGCTCTGCCTTCCCTACAAGCCTAAGTTAAATGCACAGTTCCTCGTTGGAACATCCCTTAGTTTCAGCTCTACCTTCTTGGCAAGCCTAAGATAACTGGCTCAGAGGTCGTTCCTTCGATTTCATTTCAATAGTCATTCCCTTCAATTTATTCTTAGCTTTGGCTGAGGTTATTGACATCATTAGAGCCGAGCTCCAAATTTCATTAAGCCACATTCCAAGGCCTCGGCAATCCCTCACTGTCAAGATTTTCTAATCTCGGGTAAGCTTTGTCTTATCTCAACTTTGTTTGCCTTATGTAAGTTTTGATCTTTTCAAAATTGTTCACTTAGGTCGAACTTCTTTCATATTGGATCTGCCAACCTAGGCTGAGGCCTTCTCCTCTTGAATCTGTACACTTAAGTTGAGCTCTCATATTCTCGGACCTACTTATCTAGGCCGAGATCTTGTCTTTTGGGATTTGGGATTTGGGATTTGCTCATTTAGGCTAAGCTCTTGTCTTCTCGGACCTAGTCATCTAGGCTAAGATCTTGTCTTTTGGAATCTAGGATCTGCTCAATTAGGCTGAGCTCTTCCATCTTGGATCTGCTTCACCTAGGCCATGCTCTTCTATCTGGGATCTGCTCCACCTAGGCTATGCTTTTCCATCTTGGATTTGCTTCACCTAGGCCATGCTCTTCCATCTGGGATCTGCTCCACCTAGGCCATGCTCTTTTCTTCTCTTTCTTCTAAGTGTTGGATGTTTGCCTTTCATAACTGCTTTTGTGTATGCTTTGCTATCTTCTCTATCGTGTATGTTTCTATACTTAGACTTTTTCTTATCCTTTGAAGTCTGACAACCTGGTTGCTTAACTCGGATCAAAATACCTTGGGTATAGCACTAGTAAATTATCTCGAACTGATCATCTTAGATTTAGCTTAGTGATCAGCTATCTCGGGTAACATATCTCGAATAGTATCTCTATTAGTCATCTCAGATAACTTCAACTTGTAAACCTTTTCTAATTTTTTTTTATAAGTGTTATACTTATTCATGCTTCTTGTCCCCTAATGTAAACCTAAGTATCACTTATGTTCACATTAAGGATGCATTACCTAGTTCTTGCTTAAGTCTAACTTAGACGTCCATGATCGAGGTCATCGCGTTTGGTTCGCCCAAACTAAATACTTGAGGCTTGACCTCAGTGTACCGAGAGTACTTTCTACCTTGGCTTTTCGCACAAACCAACCAAATTGGCTAGTTTTACCTTGTTTCACATTGAAACATCGCCTTGTACTTAGTTCAACTTTACCATCACGACAAGTCTAAGTTAATCGCCTTATTCACTACGGGAACATCAGCTTAAGACTTTCTCAATCCTGGCGTATTTTTCAATCCACACCATTAGTTTTTCCATATTCTTGGGGAGAGTCTTTGCAAGTGATTGCCCATCATCCAAGCCTTTCTTAAAAGATACGACTGCGAGTTCCTAGTTACAAGCCGGAATCCGGTTGTAAACCTCATAGTACCTCTTGGCGTAGGTCCTAAGACCTTCACCATCGCTGATCGTTAACGCTAGTAGGGAGTCTAGCCTCAGTGGCTGCAATCTATTTGTAACAAACCTGGCCACAAACATCTCGGCCAAGCCTTCTCAACTCTTCACACATCCTTTCGGCAATTTGTGGAACCAATCTGATGCCGTTTCCCCAAATAACGATGGGAACACCCTGCACAATAGCTGTCTATTCCCGCTCCACAAAGCCATTAAATTTAAGTATAATCCAACTTGAAAGTCTAGGTTACCATCATAGATCTGAAACCTCGACATGCTAAACCTTTTCAGTGCTTTGAATGCATCCAACTCCACCGAGATTGATATCTTCGGCTAGGTGTTGGATGTGATCTCAGCATCATGTCTCTTTCTTTAGAGGTAATTTCTTAGGTCCTTATTTGTTGGCCCGGGAGATCGGCTGTTTTTTTACTTCAGTCTTTTCGGCATGTTGCTTCTTGTGTTAGGGTGTGTTCTCTTAAACTTCTCCACGTCCACTACATCATCAAAATAAAAGCCCTGCCCTTGGATCTGCCAAGATCCCCTGACGTAGGTGCCCTTGGTTTGTGGTGTCCTTTGGGACTCCCCTCGCACTGACTCTGTCTGCTCGGCATCTCGTGATTGCCGATGTGAATTTCCCTATCCCTTAACATGCTGTGAAACAGTTGGTACTGCCTTCTGCCCTCCTTTTTGGGCACCCACCTTGGCTGCTGGTGCCGATATATCTTGCAAGGGAAACGCTGGTTGCATCACATTATTCTGCATCATAAAGTTGACTACCGTCTACAATTCTGTCAACTTGTTCACCATGTCTTCATCCTTTCTCAAGCATCTATCCTTTCATACTTGAAGATTGCCTTCATAGTAGTACTCATCTCGGTTACCTCTCTTGTTCGCATTTCGATCCCTGGCAACATTGTTCGCCTCGGGGTCGAGCTCTTGTACTTCTTTGTTATTGTTCCCTCCTTCAGTATTAGAATCCATGTGTTCCTCCTCCTCACTGTGGATGTCGTCCCCAATTTTACCTCATGTCTGTTGTTGGCCATCTATCCTTACTAAGTTCCCACAAACGGTGCCAAATTGTGGGTTTTGATTTTCGATCATACAACCAAATAGGGAACTTAGCTGGAGAGCACGTGACAGAATAGATTAAGCCAACCACCTGCCAATAAGAAGATGAGAATACCGCAGTGGTTCATCCACTCGGGGGCACTTCGACGATCAAGTTAATCAACTTATCTCTTAAAGATATCAAACAAGTACACAATTATCAATCAAAAGCATCACAAATATAAAACATATCTTAGACCCATGGAAATACCTCACTTTTATAATAATCAGTGTCCAACTTCCCCTAGAAGTCTTATTTCATGGGACTTTATCCTTTACAATGACATAACTCATACTATTCAGATTAAGATGAACTTCCTCAAGAATTTCATCTAGGTAGCTTGATGTCATCTAGGATTCTTATCCTCTATCCGAATATCTCGGATTTTGGCATTACCGCACCAAACCTTGGCAACGCCGCAATCACCTCGGCAAACATGACTCGCCCATATGGCACCTCGACTGACATTTTGAAGGCACCTTGGCCACGTGGCGTCATTCTTAAAATACTTTCCCACAAAATCAAATAAGAGATTTTTTTTTTATCAAATTAAGAACTTATCAAATTTGAATTTGATGAAAATTTAAAAAGATGAAACATTAGAGATGCTTTTATATATATATATATATATATATATTATTATTATCAAATTTGATGAAAAGAAAATTTTGGGATAAGTGGAGAATTTTAAAAAGATTTTGATGAAAATTTGATAAAAAGATTGAAATAATTTACATCAAATCAAATTTTTTACTCAAATTTAAAATCAAATTAAATTAAAAAATTAGTAAAGGGTTAGATATATGCTTAATCCATTTACTTAATATTTTCTATCATGCTCCTAAAATAAACCACCACATGCTTTGTACCCATTGGCATATTAGTCCACTATTGTACAAATTAAACATTTCTATGGTCAGTGGCATGAGAACTAAACCATTGGACAAATTAACAATAACTTCAAGAAAATGACATTGTTAATCATACAATATAAATCATTCTTAAAAGAATAATTAAGTTGTAACCAACTAGTACAAGTAGTCATTATTTTAGTTTACCCATCTTTTTCTTACTACTAAACAAATGCCTATTCCGGAAAGCCCACAGTCATATATATTTTATGAAGTTATTTTTTTCAGATTAGGTTTCCACAATAAACTTTTATAACTATATTTAATGTGGGACCCACTAATTTTTAAAACATAGAAATAATTTAGTACATTAGGTGGATACACCTAATCATATATCAACTAACAAGATCTGTGCCTTTGTGTATTTTTTTAATCTTCCAAGTGGTGTTTTCAAGCTTGTGAGTTTACTTAATATTTTATCTAGATCTTGTATGTATACATATAAATTACTTTTCTTCATTTCTTTTTCCCTCATTTTTTTTTCGCTTCTCAAATTTTTTTTTTTATTTATAAATTTAAAATTAGCACACAAGATAAGTGAACATGAACTTGCACAATTAGTGCTTGGTTAGGTTCAAATCCAACAAACCATCATGTTGGGAAAATTATTTAATGGTATGAGATTATTAAATTATTTTTATTATAATTACTCATAGTTGGTTACTTAGTCTTCGTTTGGGATGTGGATTGACTTTTTAACTATTTTAATCTAATGTTAAAGAGTCTTGTTTGAGATAATTTTTTAGTTTTTTTTTACTTTGTAAAAGAAAAAATGAAATGATTATAGATTGAATGTGACATTTTGTCTTATTTGACTAAAATAGCCAATTTTATTTTATATGACTATTTTTAGCCCAAATGATCTTTCCAAAAAGACCCTTAGGATAAAATTAACATGATTTTTCACTTTTTCCAAATCCATCTTATTAAAAAAGTGAAAAGAAGGGTTCATGAATTTAGTAGTTCATTTAACACGGGTTTGGTTTCTCGCAAGTTATTATCTTAATTTAAGAGAGTATTTGATTTTAGTAAGTTCATTTTCGAATCAATTTCGCTAATTCAAATCGTTCACTTTCCAGGACTCGTTAAGAAAAATATTTATACAAAAAATCAAAGACGATTAGATATCGATAACTATATGTTTAAATCATATTTATTTTTAAAAAAAATGAATGCCAAATATAATTTTAAGAATAACTATTACTTTTTGTAATACAAATCTGATTCAAACATATAACTATCGATATCCGATCATCTTAATTTTTTGAATGAATATTCAACTCAACGAGTCTTAAAATGTGAATGGTTCGAATCATCGAAATCGGTCTCAATATAAATTTATCAAATTCAAACAGTCTCTCAAATTAAGATAACTAACTTGAAAAAAACTCAATAAAAAACAATCATCAAATTAGCAAACAAAAATGTTTCATGCCCCATTTTCCTCCACCCCTTTGACCCCTTCTTTCTCTCATTGGTTACATTTTCTTTTTCTTTTTTCTTTTTTTCTTACTCCTCCAATCATCACCCGCCACGTGTATGTGGAGATTGTGGGATGGTGATTGGAGGGGGTCTCTATCATGACTCATTAGCAAATTACGCGTATCAAATTACATGCGTCAATGGAGGTGTTTGTTACAGCTTTTCAGAGCCAACTTATGGCTTTTAGCTTTGAAAAAGTTATTTTGGACTGTTTGGTTAAACTTATTTCAAACAACTTTTGATTCTAACAACTTATTTTAACTCAAAAAAGCTGATTCTGAGAAGCTGCTCACCCCTTGCTTCTGATTATCAGCTTCTGCTGTGGACATGTTAATTTATGGTTATACTCTTAAATTTTTTATTTTTTATTTTTTTAAAAATAGAAAAAGACTCAAATGGACTATAGATTATTATTATTATTTTTTATGAGAAATGTAGACAAACAAAAAATAAAAATTAATTGAAAAAGCTATTTCACAGCTTATGTAACAAATGCTACTCAGCAACTTAAATCTATAATCTAACAGTTACACCAAACAGATTAACAACTTCTGATTAAAGTCATAATCTATAATCTGTTAAGCTATAATCTATAAACTGTTTTAACAGCTACACCAAACGGGGCCAATATCTGAGTGACGAACAACTGCACTGAAACAGAAAGTCTAATGAAAACACATCTCGCATTGAGTTGGCCACTTAAAACAACGTGTGGCATGCATATAAGATCCTACTTAGGGTTGTTTGGGGTATCTTAAATAAGTGTACTTTTTATCTTTTTAGACTCAAAAGTTAAGGGAAAAAATATGGATGTTTGGGTTAATTTTTTGACTTTTTATGAAAAAAAGTGTATTAAAAAATTGTATAAATTAGTGTGTAGGGAAAAATTAGAATTTGGAGTTGTGCAGCCGTAATTTTTAACTTTTGGTGAATAATGATAACTTTTTAACTTTTTCAGTAACTTTTTAACTTTTTTTACACTTCCCAAACTTGGCCTAAATTCATCATTAGTTATTTCCATTAAGGTAAGAACTTGATGATTCATCTCAAGTCCCACTTTCTTCAAGGGGACTATCAATTGTTTTGTTTTGTCATCTAGTTAAGACAAACTTTAACATTACTCTTCAGTTTTTCCTATATAAATTATTAAAAATTTTACTCTCTTTAGTTTACATAGCCACTTTTTCATCTATATATTCCAATGATACTCTTCATTTTATATATTTATCCAAATAAACTAATTAAATAACTTTTTAAAACTCTTCGAATGTAACTTGTTTGGAGGAGTAATATTAAATTAACTATTGTAGTAGTTAAATCTCGTTTGGGAATAAATTATTTTAGTAATATTTTAATTTTTTACGAAAATATATGGAGAAAAGAAGAAAAAATAATGTGACAATTTATAATAACTTTTTAATTTTTTAATTAAAATATATAATTGACAAATGAGATTTTATTATATTAAAGAGAGTAAAGTAAGATAAAATTAATTACAATAACTAACATGCTGCCTTTAAAGAAAAATTTGTTTGTTAATTGAAACAAGTCTCATATAACAAACAGTAGAGATGATGTTGACGTAAAAATAAAAAATAAAATAAAATAAAGAAAAGAAGAGAGTAGCGGACTGCAAGCCTTTTTATTAAATTTTTTTTTTTGCATTTAATTGCTCAAACAATTTTAACGATTCCATTGAATGATGGGGTTTCCTCAATTTGTTGTAGCTTCTACAAGTTGATTATAGTTTATTTTAGTGATGATTGCAAATTGGATTGGGTTGGGTGACATCTTATCTATTATTCGTTCAAAATTAAGGTGATTAGAAAAAATCAATTCGTATCGATTTGACGAATATGAATTGAGAGTGAGCCATGTGAGTTGACAAATGGATGCGATCGGTTTAGTGATTTGGACTTTACAAATTTTAAATATTTTTTAAAATTATAATTCCTAACTTTTATAATCTCTAATAATTAGTAATTTGAAAAAAAAAATTTAATTATAATAAACCATGACACCATGCATGTATATTTTTAAAGTATTATTTTTTATTTTTACAAAATATATATTTTATTATTTTTATTCTATGTTGTTATTTGTTAATAGTTTTTTTTTTTTTTTTGAAACTTATCGGGTTCATGCAAATGCGGGACGGTTGATCCGCTATTCAAACTGTATCTACGGAGTATGAAATATTTCATCCCCATCCGTCTCCCAAAAGACACGCATCTGCTCAAAATTAATTAAGTTAGGTTGATTTGGTCGAATTGGACGGATCCATGATCACTCTTAGTTTATTTTAATTTAAAAATTTGTCTATTTGGTGTTAAATAATAATAACTTCAATAAATTTAAGAAAAAAAAAAAAAGTGAGGAAGATGATATAACAACCATAATAGTAAACTCTCCCCAAATCTTTAAAAAGAAAAAAAAGAAAAAGTAAACTCTTCCGGATGTACCAAGGGTGTTCTTAGGCGAGACACAGACGATCCCAAAGCGACATTTTATCATCTTCTAATTAAATGAAGCGATTATTAAATTAGCGTATAAGGTCAGCCCCAAATTCAACTGCTAGGTTTGGCTCCTTTGACACCGCAATCTAATTTCTGAGTCCCACATTTACCCTTACCTATCACAATTTTCAAGGTTCATTACACTGATGGTTCGTGGGTATATACGTCTTTTCATATAATTCTACTATATATTGGTCATGTAGAGGCATTCATCGACACCTACCACATATATTTGATTTTCAGATCTTTTTCTTCTCGTTATTTCTTAGTGAGGGGCGTTGTGAATGCTTGGAATTCGATCGAAAGGCAATCGAAGCTTCGAAAAAGTCCAAATATCGGAGCTCTGAACTCGCTTTCTCTGCTTTTTCTCTTCATTCGAGGTACTTTCTTCACATTTATGTATATCTATATGTGTGTGTGTGTGTGTGTATGTGTTTGTGTTGTTGATTGATCTTTGAAGAGAGAAGCGTACTTTCTTCACGTTTGTTTTCTTAATCTTCATTGTGTTCAATTGTTGATTTTTTTTCCTGATGATTCTGTTGTGTCATTGCGTTCACTTTGATGGATTTTTATGTATTTATTTTCTTTCTTTTCTCTACTTATGAACACGAATTCCTTTTCAAAGTCAATTGATGAAGAAAAAAAGGGATTCTAAACTAAGAAAATTTCTAAGTGGACCCAGCGTGGATCGCATGTAGAAAGTTGTGTCTGGTTTTATGATCAGATTCAGCGGAGGTAGAATAGTTGCGAAAGTGTGTGTGTGTGTGTGAGTGTGTGTGAGAGAGAGAGAGAAGCTAAACTAAAAGCTCATTTTATGACATAAATGATTATCACGGCTCTGTGCTGAGTCCTAATATGTTTTTTGGGCATGTACTTGTGGCAGATTGAAGTTGCGAAGTAAACTGAGTATGTTATTCGACGCGGTCAATCTATTGTTTGATTGGTGCAATTCATGAATGGATAAAAAAAAATAAAAAAGAAGACAATTTAGAACTTCATCTTATGTTTTTCACAATTACATGGTTGTGCTAAATTTGGGTTTGGAAATAAATTTGTTAGCAGATTGAAACATTTGGAGTTACCTTGGTAAGTTGTTATTGATGTCAGTCAATTTGAATATGGCTTGGTTTTTGACAATTCATTGGTAAAGAAAAGAGAATGAACTGTGAAACCTTATATTATACGTCTCGAGTGCTTTTGTTTGTTTTCTTAGGAACTGAACAGAAGAAAATGAAGTATGGGACACTTACTAGAATCGCAATCTCACATTCTCGGTTTTCTTGGTTGGTAAATGCAGGTTAATTTCCTCTTGGTGCTGAAATTGAGATCCTAATTACCAATAAGTTTTCGTCAACTTGTTTTTTTCCTAATTTTTTTCTCAATGTGAACACTGTTATAACAGCTTTTTATAAAAAGGTACAAGGTTTGTATATATTGGATCTAGTTTGTTTTGTAATAAAATTTCTAGGTCTAATATGTGGCATAAAAATTTGGTCTACCAAATATACATCCTTTCTGTGGATACCTCTACCTTAAGTTGTCGATTAAATTGAGATTGTGGAGGCAATAATTGAGAATTTGAGCTATTTAGGAGTTTAAATTTTTTTAGGACTTTAATTTGAGTATAATTATTTATCAATATCGGGCTTGGTCTAATGAATTTTATCAAGCTTGGGCATAATTGAATTGATTAAATGATTTTCAATTTTTCCTACATGTTTCTCTTAGCTAGACTCTCTCACCCTCCCTTTCTTCTTCCACTTCTCCCTCGACTTCTTTCACTGCATCATGAGGATCTGATTACGAACTTTCTTGCGACTCAAAATGGAACATCTTCATATGATGGCTTTTGGAGGTATCTTGTGCATTGGAAGAATCGTCCAGACTCCATTGTCACTTGGATTATTTACGACAAGTTTCATTAAATGGAGATTGTGAAGAATGCAACAACTGAGAGTTTTTGGGAGTTTAAATTTTAGGGCAATATGTTGTGTATAACTTATTTATTTTTAATTTGTAGCAAATATAAGGCTTAATGTAATGAATTTTGTTAGATTTGAAGTAATTGAATTGATTATGGATTTTTCAACTGCCTGCTTTTTGCTTCTCTACTCTTCTTTGCTTCTTCTTCTTTTGTTGTTGCTTCTTTTCGTCATTGTGCTTCGGCAGCTCCCCTTTCAAATTTTATTCCAAGGCCTATCTCGGTATCACATCATCTCCAGATTGTGTTGATTTACCTAACTTCAAGGCAGTGGTCATGAAGGGACCAAGGTATATAAATACATGTTCAAAATTTCATTTTTCTTCTTTTTTTTATTATTTGTTATGGAAGAGTGGAAGGTGGGAGTTGGGGTGGAGCTTTGGATACCACTTATATAGTTACACTACAAGGCACAGTAGGAAACTAATTAATAATTAAGTTGATTTAAAAATTGTAATGGATTGTGAGGATGGGCTATAACTTATAAGTGGTTCACATTGTTGGATCCAGGCATTTTGGGCCACAACCATTTTTATGAGATTTCAAATTCTTTTTGAGGTTTATGGTTTGAACTCGGCATCAAATTTGATGTGCGTCATAAATGGAATAAGTGTCATGCTAACGACAGTCCTATGGATTTGTCATTAAGGTGGAGATAATGCCAAAATAATTATAATCCTAATTCACTTTCATATATTTCCAAACATTTCTACAAATTTCTAATACATACACTTTATACACATTCATAGAAACTAATAACTAATAGGTGGTCATTTTCCATTAAATAAAACAAAGCCAAAATTTCATTAAAACTTTTTATTTGAAAATATTAGTTACTTTTGTGTTAACTAAAAACGATTGAAATGAAGAGAACTTGTTGAAATTCGGGATTACAATTTGATCACAATCCATGGGCACATTTGTTCACCCTTCCATCTTCCCCAAAATGGAAGAAAAATAAAAAGAGAAATTATATTGCTAGTGTTCCAAATTGAAAAATAAATGAAATTGAAATATGAGAAATGTATATTGGAATAGAAGTTTGGAGTTACGAATTCAGAAATTATGTTGGTTTAATGAAAATGGACCAAATGGTAATAAATACTGGTTTTTTATGGCAATATTATTTCAATGACTTGATGTGGTCAGATTGTGTGTGTGTGTGTGTGTGTGTGTGTGTGTGTGTGTGTTGCATGGCTGTTTGTGAGATAGGCTGTTATAGAGTTCAGGATAAAAATCACTTTTTTAGTTCCTGTTTATTGCAATCACTGTTGTGTACTATAAAATAATTCTACTCTTGAATTTTTATTTAGTTCCTTCATGGCACATCTTGCTGGACATCAGTCATTTGTATATAAAATTAGAACTTTCACATCGAAAATTGTTGTTGAAAGCATATAAATTAGGCAAAGTGTGCAAATGTATCTTGCAAAGTCTACATGCCTTGAGAAAATAGGGCATAAACAGTCTGCATGCATATTGTAAGTTTCACAGGATCCATAACTATAGGACTCACAGAGTGCTTTTCATTAGAAGCATGGATTAGTTGTAAGGTGAAGCCTATTGTTTGCCAATCCCAGGTCATTCTTTGTAATTTTGTGACATAAAAACACTTAGTGTCCTTGACTGATGCAGTGTGCTCATGCAATTATACTTGAGATCAGATCGGAGCACACTTGCATTGTCTCTGAACATCTTCAATCTCCATCAGACATTCAGACCTATAGCACATGTTTTGTCTACAAAAATTGGCAATACACCAACTCCTAAATTCTGTGACAAACAACTAAATTTGTTAAAATTTTCATTTGTTTTATTTATTTATTAAATGACACCTTTCCTTATGATAGTTGCAGATGTTAAAAGTAACACGGGGTATGTCTCTTGCACCACACTTGTCTCTCCCTAAATTTTAGTTGTTCCTCACTGTCATTTCATTTCTATAGTATGTGTCAGTTATGTTGGTTGAATTTTTTTAGAAGAATTTCTATTCACATCCTACCATTTAGTTATAGAATATTTGGAATGCAAGGGGAGTGAAACTTGGAGTTTGACATGCTTTGTTGTCTAGACTATTTTTCACCTTTCACTGATGTTCACTGTTTACCCTATAACTATTTTCAATTTATAATTTCAGTCATTGTGTGAGAGGAGCAATTTTCAAATATTATAATCTAATAATTCATCTCTCTCATTGATAGGTTAAAGAACTCAGGAGTTTCTGGGCTACTAGAAGGGTTTTATTCTCTCTCTTTCTCTCCCTGATAGGTCAAGGAACAAGGAGCTTTGGGTGTTTTATAAGTGTTTCATTTTAAATATTTATGTGGAATGCTCTGTCTCATACCTCATGAGAGCGGTTGGGAGAGTTGCTAACTTTTAAGGAACTGAGACCTTTTGAGCAATATGCATGTCTGACCCTGTGGCTATTGTTGATGGTGTGGGAGCACTTTCTTTGTCAGACAGGACAAAATCTCTTGATGCCATTTCCTTCAATAACAAAGACCACCCAACCGTGTTGACAAATGGTGATGTTACTTTTCCTGAAACTATGGCCTTTAGAGTTGGAGAACTCGTACTGTCCAATGGGGAATCTTATTCTGGGCCCCTTCTTGGCAACGTACCTGAGGGTTCAGGGAAGTATGTTTGGTCAGATCATTGCAAATATGAGGGTGAATGGAAACGGGGGATGAGACATGGATTTGGCAAACTTCAATGGCCTTCTGGAGCAGTTTATGAGGGTGAATTTTCAGGCGGTTATATGCATGGGACAGGGACTTATGTTGGGCCTGATAATTTGAGATATAAGGGACGGTGGAGATTGAATCTTAAACATGGGTTGGGGTATCAAGTTTATCCTAATGGAGATGCCTTTGAGGGATCTTGGATTCAGGGAACCCCAGAAGGGCCCGGTAAGTATACCTGGGCTAATGGAAATGTTTATTTGGGTGATATGAGAGGAGGGAAAATGTCGAGGAAAGGAACTCTTACTTGGACAAATGGGGACTCATATGAAGGAAGCTGGTTAAATGGCATGATGGATGGGTTTGGAGTCTATACATGGAGTGATGGTGGATGCTATGTGGGAACTTGGACACGGGGTTTAAAAGATGGAAAAGGAAAATTTTATCCGAAAGGCTGCAAGCTTCCATCTGTACAAGAAGTGTACCTTAATGCTCTGAGGAAACGAGGACTGCTGCCAGATTTAAGAAAGCAGAATCAAGTTTCACACATTCACCATGCTTCAGCTGATATTCGAAACGTAAAGGTTGGTGGGAACCATGAGCAGTCTCGCACCAACAATGTTTCCTTAGAAAGACGCTGGAGTCTGGAGGTATCTATTGAAAAAGTTATTGGACATGATTTATCAATGGGTTTGTCTGACAGAGAAAATGATGATGACAGGGAAAATGCTCCAATCCTTGAGCGGGAATACATGCAAGGTGTTTTAATTAGTGAGCTTGTTTTAAATAGTAGTTTTTCACCATCATCCAAAAGAGAAAAAAGGCGGCATAAGAAGCTTGCAAAGGAGGTAAAGAGGCCTGGTGAAGCAATTATTAAAGGTCACAGGAGTTATGATTTAATGCTCAGTTTGCAGCTTGGAATCAGGTATACCTGCTTCCTTGACTATCGTTCTGTTCCTCAGCCAAAACTTTACTTTCATTCAACCTCTCTCTCTCTCTCTCTCTCTCTCTGTGGCAATCTTTTTATCTTATGCAAGTGTTGTGTAGTAGTATTTTGATATTAGCAGCTTCACCATCCTGTTGGCTTCACCATCCTGTTGGCTTCACCACTGAATTGTTGAGTGCAATCAAATCTGTTTGTTCTTTGGGTAATTGTATGATATATATGCTTCAACCTGGACATCTATTTGAATATCCTCTTCATATATAATTCATCCGTCTATGCTGTGAGCTCTTTTTTTTTTTTTTTGCTGGAAGTCATTGTAATTCATCCCCTTGTCCCATCACAAACATTTAACTTATACAGTGTGTGAAGAATTTTCCAGATTTTTATTATTTATTTATAGCTATTTATAATTTGGATGTCATGGTTTTCTTTTAACCTTTTCTGTGAAGGTTGCTTGAAAGTATCATGTTGCAGCAGAAATCTAAACATTTTGGGATTTTAATCTCATATTCTGCTGAATAGACAAGATACTAAACATGCACTAGATTATGATCAGATATACTGTGGGGAAAATTACACCTATTCAAATGCGAGAAGTACGGACTTCAGATTTTGGTCCACAAGCAAGCTTTTGGATGAATTTTCCTAAAGAAGGGTCCCGATATACGCTGCCTCATCAATCGGAGGATTTTAAGTGGAGAGATTATTGTCCTATGGTTTTCAGGTAGGTAGCTGAGTGCCATTATTTTATATTTTTTTTTATGACTTTGTGAGCATTGTATTGTTTGATTAAATTGCTTGCTTTGTATATTTGCACTTTCTTGTTGGCTGCTTAGGAGGGTTCTATATCTGTTTCCACAAATGCTTGTGTTGCATGATATCTTTTAAATGAGTGAAGTAAATGTTGGACATGTATCTGACATGTTGACACTAGAGAGCAATAATTGTTCCTACTATGCAGTATGCATGCAGTATGCCTATGAAAGTTTACTTCTTACCTACATAAATCTACTAGTTGTTGACATAACATTATGATGCTCATTAAGCCATTGTGATACAGTAATAACAAGTTAGTCTTTTGGGATGTTTTGTTGTTAGTAAGGCTAGGGATAATTTTTTTTTTTATGTTCACTTAGTCCTAGTTTGGTTCAGCCCATGTCTAGGTTGGGTATATTAGGGTTTTTGCAGTTATTTTGTATTAAAGTTAAAATTCTCAGGGGGGGTTTGGAGTTTTAGTCATTTTGTGGGGTTTATGCATAAGTTTTGGCTTCTTGGTCTGGGGAGAAGGGATTTGCTGTAGAAAATATAGATTTGAGCTGAGAGCTCCATGTCACCTAGGGTTTAAATCATTGGAGGCCTAGGTTTCAGGAGTCGATCTCATCATGGTTAGGGACAAGTTGTATAAGAATTCCCCCTGGTGAGTATTCAACAAGGGTGCAATCCATAACCATTTTGTATGTCTGGGAATTATGAAATACTAAATTAGAACTATTATGCCTTAATCAAGAAATACAGAACCACATCATAGTTACATCAAAATTGAGAAGTGAGGCTTGGCTTGCCTCCTTATTACACCTAAAAGTATTATTGCTAAAACTATTCAATATGATGGCTTAGTAGTTCTGGTTTCCCTGTAGATATTACACCTTGGGCCTTTCCCTGTTGTTACTTGATTCCAATTTTCTATATAGCCCTATATCACCGGATGCTCTTGGCATACCTCACTGTAAGTACAAATGTCTGCAGTTACTTGTTGTTTGTGCTGTGTTTGTATGATATGGAGGGTGTTTGGGAAGAGGCTAATATAGCCAAAAAGTCAAAGAGCTACAAAAAAAAAAGTCAAAAGGCCAAAAAATCATACAAAAAAGTAAGATCCATTTCCAGTCTCTCTACTTTTTGCATGTTTTTCCGTAAAAATCCAAAAAGTCATTCCCAAACACTTTAATTTTTTTATCTCATATTTTAGCCAAAAGCTCACTAGGAAAGTAACTTCCCAAACAAACCCTTAAGATACATTGAGTTGTAATTATCCTTGTAATTGTTAGCATAATAGAAGTTTCCAAAATTTGATATTTATTTCTTTTAATTTGTTTTGAGTTACTTTTATCTCATAGCTCAGAAGGCTCAATTTGCTCTTATTTTTAGGAATTTGAGGGAGTTGTTTAAGATCGATACTGCTGACTACATGATGTCCATTTGTGGCAATGATGCTTTACGGGAACTTTCCTCTCCAGGGAAAAGTGGTAGTGTTTTTTTCCTGTCGCAGGATGATCGTTTCATGATTAAGACACTCAGAAAGTCTGAAGTGAAGGTCTGCTAACTCAATTTTCACCTTCTGTATTTACAGGTCTTGGATTTGTATTTTCTTTTCTTTTATCTATTTTTTTTCCCATTTATGATGATTATATTATAAAACCTAGAGGATGTTGCTGAAACTCTTGTACATCATTGACAAATCCTTCTTTAAATTTCATACTAGTGTAATAAAATACTTGTTCTTGACCCTTAGGGAGTTGAAAATGGTTCTTCTTCAATGTGAGAAATGATGGAGAAAGGAGAAGGAATTGAGAAAAGAGATTGAGGGAGAGCACAAAAAGATGAATGCTAGATAAATTCAGAGAGAGAGAGAGAGAGAGAGAGAGAGACCTACAATCGACGTAATAGTAAGCTTATTGAGCTTAAACTCAAAATCTCTCAAAAGAGACCTACAATCTACGTAATAGGGATATATGGAGGATCAAACTCACAACAAATCACCCGTATTACCTTCCAAAATTGGGCGCCAACTATGATTTTAAATAACAATATTGGGATATATATCGGTATCGGCTATACAGTCATATATTGGCCAATATCGGACAATATCGACTGATAAATCGATGAATAATGGTATCAGAAGTCCAAAATTCCAATACGTAACGGCTGATATTTAAAACCATAATGCCAACTATTGTGGTAATGTAAATACATTTTCCCTGCAAAGTTAAAAGGAATAAAATCTGAATTAGGTGTACTTGCACCACAAAAATACCTGAAACCAAATTTTCTAAATCCAAAAGATTTTCAAAATTTCAAATAACTGAAGGTAGTACTCAATAGAAATAAATTCCTATTGCATTAGGACTGCATGAAGTATGTCCAACATTTGATGTGAGCTAGCCGTATTTTCTTTTCAATAACTGGCTACACCAATTTTAATTGTCCAAAAAAATATATATTTGCAATAACAGGAATTTATCAGTTGTGCATAGTGACAAATGTGAGGTTTTGGAGTTATTTGAAATTTACAAAATTTGTAATTTGGGAGTTATTTAAAAAAATAATTCTAATAGTTTGGAAAACTTCGAGATAACTGTTTGATTAAGAAAATAAATAAATATATAAAAAAAACTAATAAACATTAATCCCCATTAATAACTGTCCAGATTTACTTAGAAATATATTTTTAATATACAATATAATTGGAAAAAGTTTAAATTCTTTTCAAATATGCAGGACAGATTTGTAATTCATAGAATTGATGAAAAAACTAGAATTGACAGATTTTCAGAAAATGAAGGAATTTTATCACTGTGGTTGTGAGTGAGCCTAGGGGACTGATAAATAATCTTTATTTGTGATTTGAGGGTATCATGACAGAAGTCAGAACCTTAAATTCAGGGGTGAATAATAGTTCTAGACTCCCTTGAAATTCCATAATATTTTGTTACGTCAACTTCTTTAGCCGACAACGCATAGCGGTTTCTTACCCTTAACTTGTCATGGAATCTTCGGAGTATGACCTCTTAACCAGTTTTTCCATTGATTTATTACAGAATTCTGAAGTTTCTCAGAGTATCATTTGTCTTGGGTGGTCAACAATTCTCTCTCCCCAAAGCTGGTCGAGGGAGGACTCACCCCAAGGGGGATCAAGCACCCTTGAGACTCCATTGACTCTAGCCTCTAAGCTACAATCCTCCAATGATCTCGTGTGGAGATCCTAGGCCTGCTCCTAGCCTAAGTAACTTAGTATTAGGCTAAATGTTATGCATCTTGGAGAGGTCATGGGGATCACAACTAGAGATCAGCTTATGGTTATCTCTTGCTTGGGGAGATCTTGGCCAGGGCAGGTGAGGTGATTTAGGCTTATCCAACATGGATCATTTTGGACATTAGTCAATGTGGGTATATATGGAAATATGCTATTGACCCATGTGTCACCTCACATAGATGACACATGGTGCCATATCACTAGGAGATGCTGATGTGAAGATGACATAGTTGTTGATGTAGGAGAACTGAATGTCCATAACCACATTAATCACTAACTACTACAAAGAACGCAAATATGCAAGAGGGCTAACTTGGACTATGAGAGTTTTTAAAAAATTAACTTTCTGCTCTTCTACATTACCTTGTTCTTGTCAATCCTGTGACTTATATTATGCTCAGCATGCATTGTAGTCTTATGGTTATCCACTATACTTCTCAGTTGAATAATGTCGGGTTGCAACATTACCATTCTTCAGTTATTGATTTTTTTTTTTTTTTGGTTTGTTTTCTCTTGCATAGGTTCTTCTAGAGATGCTTCCAGACTATCACCATCATGTGCGAACATATGAGAACACACTCATTACTAAGTTCTTTGGTCTCCACATGATCAAGCCCTCTAGTGGCCAAAAGGTAATGAAAGTGGTAACTTATTAGCTTATTGCCAAAGAACTTATTCTGTGTACAATTAAGACATAACTGGTGATAAGTTAATACTACCTCCTTATCAAAAATAAAAAAAAAAAATCTTAGTACTGTCTCAATAAATGCAAGTGCATTTAGATGTATAAATTTCATTAATAGGATAAAATACACATGTGGTACTTAAAGTATGCATACCATTTGGTCTTCCAAGTTTCAATTTTCTCAATTTAATCTGTAAATTTTTCAGTATGAGTCAAATTGGTGCAATTTTAGATGGTCCTCTAAATCATTAATAGAATAATAATAAAATTCATCTGTGGTTCCTAAAGCATGCATATATGCATTCCATTTCGCCGTCCAAGTTTCAATTTTCTCAATTTCATCCATAAATTTTTCAATATGAGTCTAATTGGTTCAATTTTAGATGGTTGTTTAAATCATTAATAGAATAGTGATAAAATTCACCCGTGGTTCCTAAAGCATGCATACCTGTTCATTATTTATATTAAGTAACTTTTCCACTATTCATAAATAAGTAACTTTTTCACATTAGATTGGATCCATATTGCTGAGTATTGATTGGCCAATTTGAATCCATTAAGGGTGTGTTTTAATTCATATTCTACAATATGTTTTGAGGTAGAAATCCATCATCATGAATAAGATGTTTATAGAGAGTTTTGGAGGTCCACCATGCTTAATTCATATCTTTGCATTCATCAAAAGTTCATCCAACGCCTTGAAGAACAAGGGAAATTTCCTGTGACCGCTCAGTTTTATTGATTAAATGCAAAGATCAAAAGTGTTGTTGCAAGTCCTCAAAGAAGTCTAAACAATTTCAGAAATGGAAGTACAAAAAGAAGAATTCTTCCATTCTTTTTGTCGAAAGCATCAAAATTGGAAATGGCATTACTTCAAGAAAAAGAAGTATAGTGGGAAAAAAAGTCTGATAGATGTACATGTGCAAGAAGAAAGGTCACTATGCAAAACAGTGTCACGTTTAGGGATGAAATTGACCAAATCGTAAACTTTGGAGACCAAATTGGCACAAAACACATACTTTAGGTACAAGTGTATTTTATTATAATTCCATTACATTGTGTTTGATTGGGGGATTTGGAAAGGGAAAGGGAAAATGTAGGTGAAATGTGAATAAAATATACTTACATTTCACCTAGTTTCACACACTTTTTTCTTTCTCTTTCCAGATCCCCCGACCAAATACAGGCTTAATGATTCAAACAACCCATTTGAAATTAGACCAATTTATCTCAAATTGAAAACTTTAGAGACAAAATTGACAAAAGTGAAAGTTGGAGAAACAATGTGACACAATATACTTTAGGAACTATAGGTGTATTTTATCTTCATTAATATTAACTTCAGTGATTCCTTGTGAAAGAGTTAAGTGTACTATGGCTGACATCCTGTAAAATGAAAGGTCTTCTCTTCTTTCAAACTTAACTTAGGCACATAATTTTATTTTATTTTTATTTTCTAACAGTATATTATATTTAGGAAATGGACTTCCAAGAAAATGAAATGCTTTATGTACACAAGATTTTAATTCTTGTAAATTGATTATCATGCTGCAGTTTCGCTTTGTGGTAATGGGAAATATGTTCTGCACAGAATTAAGGATCCACCGAAGATTTGATTTGAAGGGTTCCTCCCTAGGGCGTTCAGCTGACAAGGTTGAAATTGATGAGAATACAACACTCAAAGATCTGGATCTGAACTATTGCTTTTATTTGGAACCTTCATGGCAAGAGTCTCTACTAAAGTAAGTATTGCTTAAAATTTCTCATTTTCTTGTTACATATTAAAGGTATTAAAGTAACATGGAGGTCTTTGTACTAGCGCCCTCCAATGTCAGGTGGTTATGATTAAGCATGGTTGACCATGGTGGTTAAAGAAGAAAAAGAGACCCATTCAAAAAACAAAAAAAATGGTTATTCGAATTTCTTGAGACGAGAAAGTTTCTTCTGTTATTCAATTTCATTGAGAGACTGATAAGGAGATGAAGTAGAATATATACTGGGTTTGACGTTGGTTCTTTTCTAATGTTGGGTGCAATCCTATAGGGCCACTTTGTTGATTATTTTGTGGTCACATGTGAATTTTCATTGTGTAAAAGCCTGTTGTCTAACACTTGATCACCAACTGAATATGTGTTAGGCTATTGGTCAAATATTACACTATTTTCCTTGCCAACCACCACATTGTTGACCATTTTATTGACTATGAACTTTTTTTTTTTTTTTTCCTTTTTCAAAATTTGAAAGTATTTGTTGCAATTGAGCTGACAATTTTTCATTTTTTTAATATATTTTTACCATTTTGTCTATGTAATTATATATTATTGGTTGAAATTGATCTGTAATTGTTGATAATTTGCTAAAATTGGTAAAAAAAAATTTTGGGTGGTAACTTTGCTGAAATTGAGTTGTATTTGATGGGGGATGGAGTGGAAGGAATGCGGGATGGGATACCAACATGGCAACCCCTCGAATGAAAACCTGGTTCCGTCCCTAGTGACACTAGTTCTAGGCCTACATTTTTTGAAATGGACCTCTTTTAAGTAAATTACCATCTAATTAGAACTAGTTCGGTCTTGTTTGCTAATTGGTGCTAGCTTTAAGGTTAAATTAATCTCAGTCATACGGTCTGCCAGAGTTTTTGTTTTTCAGCTAATCATACAACCTGCCAAGAATTTCCTCAATCACGTTTGCTAATTGGTGCTAATTTTAAGTGTGGATGAGGAATGATAATCATTACTTCATTTTCTCTGCAGTTGTGTTCAATTAATCAGGAGCAGTGCAATATGCAGACAGTTCTTAATTCTTACCAAATGATGTTTAGCTAAATATTAAGAGGAAAGCAATCTAGAATTAGATATGATTTCTCCTATGTATCAGAAGTGATGTTATTTGGATGGAGGGAGCTGAATGACCTTCCAATGCAGAGCAGACTTTCTTTCTATATTACTTTGAAGGGGGCAATCAAAATAAATTAACAATCAGCAAAACTGTTTCATTTTGCTGTAGTTTATCACCATGCAGTTATTTATGTTTGCATTACCATTTTGGTAAATCACATGGGTCTTTCACATATTACTCTTATATCAATTGAACAAATAAATTATGGAAATTTTCAACCATGCATGTTGTCATGAAATTATAAACAGCAAGTATTATTCCTGAGCTGCCAACGGTTGATGAGCATTTTTATGTCTCAAATCCTGAGCCCTGCTACTGAGATGTTTTAAGTTTCAATGTGGTTGTATACTTGGAATATAGGAAACTTATAAAAATAATGATTTCCAGAGGATGTTAAATTCTACATGAAATCTTGGTACCAATGTCCCAAAAAATGATAAAAGAATGAAGCTGTATATTGAAATCCTTAATGATATTACTTAGGTTGACGCCATGAAAAGAATAAAAGAAATGCATTCGGTTATCAAAACAAAATGGAATTATTATTTTCCAATGTTGTTTCCTTAAACCTCCAAGGTGTTATTAGCATGCATATTTTAAACTTATATTTCAACTATGATTTTGAGCATATTTAAAATGCAATGCATATTTCATGTGCTTTGGTTTTCTTTTCATGCATATGCTGTTGTTTGTATCTTCTAATTCTCATTTAACTATGCTTATGTAGGCAGATTGAAATTGACAGTAAATTTTTAGAAACACAGCACATTATGGATTACAGCCTTCTGTTGGGTGTTCATTATCGAGCCCCTCAACACCTGCGATCTCTTATGTCTTACAATCGAAGTTTAAGAGCAGATGGGTTGGGAATTGTTGCAGAAGAAGGTGAACTTCATTCATATCCAGCAACTGATTTTCTTCAGTACTCCAATATGATGCTGTTTGAACTTCCTGATTGTTGGTCAAATAACAAAATACCTTCCTTAATGTGAAACTGTAATAAGCATCAAAGACACAAAAATAGATAAATAAAATTGTGAATGTGGTATTCCAATAAGCTTGTATAATTTGCGCGGAAGTTGCCTTTATATTGTTGCTCGTCACAAGGAGTAAAAAGAAAAAAGACAGGTGTGGAAACCGCAAGGAAATTAACACATACAAAACTTGATTGATATGTTATCCACCGTGTCATTGTGCTGTGAAGTACAAAAACTGAGGACGATCAATGGTATGCTGCTAATCATTGAGGGAAATAGCCGCAAATTTCTATTGCTCAAATTTTTTATAGGCTTCTAGTTTGTAGTGGAAATGCAATTATTCAAGTTTTGGGAGTTTTCCTCTGTTTTTTTTTGTTTTTTTCCATTTATTATTTGTTTGTTTTTTGTGATCATGTATAGGTCACAAAAAGCCTCTAGATGACACTGGGCCGACATTTGACTGCTTGTTATTAGTATTTCAAAAGACTGAAGCCTTTCCTTGACTTTTTCTTTAGTCTGTTTTTGGATCTTGGATTTGTGGAGCAATTTGTGTAGGAAAAAAGAAATGAGGAGGGGAAAGTGAATGAAGTAGAAGCTATTTATGTATTTAATTTTTTTTTTTTTTACATCTCTCTTTTCATTTCCCTTCACAAATCCAAGATTCAAACACGATTTCTGATCTTGATAGCTGGTTCTTAAAGGATTTGGATCTTTCATACAATATGCTAGGTTTGATTTATGCATAAATGTTGAACGCAAATATTTTTTTCTTCTTTGGATACCCAAAGCCATAATTATTGGATTCTTTCATCCAATCTGAAATCACCATTCCCCTCTTTATACAAATATGACTGCATCATCTATTGGGACATGAAACTCGTAACTAAATTTTGTTGAGATGATCCAATCAGAATCTATGGAGGATGAAATCTCCAACTACCCGCAAGGCCTTGTTCTGGTCCCCCGTGGAGGCGGTGATAATAGTAGTGTTGTGGGCCCTCATATCAGAGGTAGCCGATTGAGGGCTGCATCTGCTACTGGTGATGAGGAAGTGGATGTGGATCTCCTTCTTCCTGGTACAGCAAGGTATGATCATTAAACCAGAATTCTTTTTAACTTGTGCAAAAGCATCAGAAGAAAGCATGCATGATTGTTTCTTGAATGCGAAATCCTGTTTAGATTTAGTGTGTAGGTGAATTCAAATGGAAGACTGAAATAATTATAAAGGGGAAAGTACACTTACACACCTTGATGTTTCTGACAGTTGCACATATTACCCATGGTTTCTGAAATAATACTGATAGTGACATCCTATCAAAGTTGTCAACTGACGTTGATCAAGGAACATGCAGTTTTACAATTTTGCCCCCATAGATTTTCGAGAATAAAAAAAAAAAAATTCCATCTCCATTCCACCAGCCAACCACAATCTCTTCATCAACCGAATACTACGGTCACCATCACCTTTGAGATCATCACAACCACCATCCACCATAACAAAAATTATTTCACCATCCTCTACACGACACAAGCCCACTGTCATCAACCAAAAATCACGATCACCATCCCTTTGAGATTATTACCACAAGTGTCCATTGACCGCAAGACAGAGTGTCAAAACCCGTAGAAACAACTCCACCATTATCATCAACAAACACTATATACCAAACTAGGGAACATTTCATTGAAAGAAAACCATCTTAATATTTGCGATTAAGTTTGGCATATTGGTTAAGAACTAAGAAGCATTGACACTACCAAGAAAGTTACGTGCTGTGTTTGACACCAACATAACACAACACTCAGTCGGACACTTCTTCATACATGAAAGATATTGCAAATTTGAATAAAATAGCTTGGAATCCAAAGACAATAAAAATAGTGTAAATCTATACCAATTCTCGACTTAAAAATTTATTGTCTTTGATTTAAATATTTATATATATAACATATAGTAATTATTTATTCTTAAATATTAAATTTTAATAAATATATAAGATGATATATTTTGCACGTGTTTCCCATACGTTGTGTCCTACATTTTTTTTAAATTTACTAATCGGCATGCCCATGTCGTGTCACGTATCCGTGTCCGTGCTTCATATGTACACAGGTAGAAAAGATAGTTTTGGCTCACCATTTTTCATTATCATTTAAAGTTCCATTGATTTTGACCTTTTTTTTTTTTTTTAATCTGGTTAAGCAGACTCCAGATCCAGCTTGGAGTGAACATGCCAGCAAGAGCAGAGCATATTCCAGGGACAGAGGAAACACAGATGTTTGACAAGGTATATGATGTTGTATTGTACCTGGGTATCATCGACATTTTACAGGACTACAACATAAGTAAGAAGATGGAGCATGCATACAAATCTATTCAATTTGACTCAATGTCAATATCTGCAGTGGACCCTATATTCTACTCCAAGCGCTTTCTAGAATTTATTCAGCAGGTATTCCCGCCAAATGTTGCAGCGAGTTAGAAAGACCCGTTTTGCTAAGACTGCCCTTTCCCTTCCCGCTTTAGCAAGATGGTTCCGACATCTCAAAAACCATAATTTGGAAGTCTTTTACCCAAGTGGATGAAGATCTCTGTTGATGTATGTGTTACATTTGTAAAAGCTACTGTGAACCCGTTAAACATGTCTCAAAGTTTCTTTCCTGTTATTGCCCAGTTTTGTTGTGATTTGGTTCCATGTAGTATGCAGTTTTATCCCTCGTCTGGAGAATAGTTGATATTTTGCCATGTAATCCAATAACATAAAATTGTCTACAGTTCTTCCATTGTTTGCGGGAAGCTGGGTACCAGGTGTATACTTGATGCACAGTGCCTCTTGAGAAACACAACACTGGCATCGGCTAATTTCTCCTCTTTTACTCAAATCAGTATGTAACTTGAATTATGTGGTTCAGATTCATTTTGAATGTGATGGAAACCACACTCGAAATGAATTTAGATCATATTAATTTTTATGTTCACTTATTTGTGTATGTAACTTTTGAGTTGTTTCACTTGTGAATGAGAGGCACTTCACATTATGTACAAAAATCAATAAACTAACCAAAACTAGATATAACATTTTCCACTTTATACAACTATTTTATTATGGCAATCCATTACAGGCATGGTTTTTTTTTTTTCTTTGTTTCTTTTTTGAGGAATTACAAGCATGTTTTTATATAATAGTAAAACTAGTTATAAACAATCATCAAACTAATTTTTAAGTTCTGAATAATATTTTGTGATTATATTGTGAATGATAATAATAATTTTTTTAAGGGTAAATTACACTGATACTTCCTGAGGTTTAATCTAATTACATTTCATCTCTTGACGTTTTAAAAATTACATTTCTACCCCTGTGGTTAATAGTCTCATTTCATAAACTTCCGGCTTATATAAAAAGCAACAACTCTTAGTGAAAAAATACAAGAATTATATTGAAAAAAAAAAAAAACAGAGGAAAGGAAGAAAAAAAAAAAAAAAAAAAAAAAACAGAGGAAGTAAAGCAAAGTAAGAAAAGAGAGTACATGAGTTTAATATTTTCATTCCATCTAAATAATTACAATAACAAGAGGGTTAGTATAATTTTTCAAACGCCAAGGGATAATATGTATTAAACTCAAATCTCAAGGGGTGTAAGTGTAATTTATCCTATTTTTAAAAATTGTATTTCCAAACCAAATCGAACCACATTTTCTAGTTTGGTTTCAAATTTTTTATGATTTGATTTACGCTCCGTTTATTTGAGTGAAAAATATTTTTCTATATTTGGTGGTGGTAGTGGCGGCAAAACGAAGATGAAGGTAGAGATGGTAGTGGTAGTGTGATAACATTAGTAAGACTTTAATTCAAAAAACGTTTTGCCTTTTGAAAGTAAACATTTTTTTGCCCATGACGACTTATTTTTTGTTGACTATTAAAAATAAATATTTTTTACCTATATAAACTTGTTTTCAGTTGACCATTAAAATATTTGCCATTGACTTGTTTTTCATTGTATCAAATACCAAAATATATATATATATATATATATATATTTTTTATAAAATATTTTCCACCCAAACAAATAGAGAATTTTATGAAACTGTAAATAATTTGATTCTTGATTTAGGCCTTGTTTGGGAAGACTAAATAAGTGCACTTTTTGTCTTTTTTGACTAAAAAAGTGAGGTTGAAAATATGGATGTTTGGGTTAACTTTTTGACTTTTTATGAAAAAATGTGTAATAAAAATTGTAAAAATTAGTTTTTAGAAGAAAATTTGAATTGGGAGTTGTGCAGCCGTAATTGTTGACTTTTGGTGAATAGTGTTAACTTTTTAACTTTTTGAGTAACTTTTTAACTTTTTAGATTATTCTCTACATCCCAAACTTAGCCTTACTCTAAAATGAAACCAATTCAAATCATGCTCACCACCATAAATATAAGTAATTATTCTATAACCCCAAGTATCATGTAACATTATATTGTGCTCCCAACTATTAACATCGTGCAAAACTTTATAGGTGGAATAATGCTAACCTAATTTAGACCTTTGTTTGGAGTGTTGACTTTTTAACTAAAATAATCAAAAAGTCAAAACACCCGGCCACGCCACTCTATTTTTTTACACATTTTCTAAATAAAAAAATTAACTAAAATAGCCATTTCTTTGATAAAAAATTAACTAAAATAGTCATTTCTTTAGTTAGAAAATAAGGAATGAACTGAGTGTATTTTGTAGTTTCACATTTGCTAATAAAACCACGTAAACAATGCCACATAATACTCCAAAACTATACAACAATTTTCCAATAAGCATAGTAAACCAACTACTTTTATTTGGAGAATTTTGCTCAAGTGCCACATGGAATGTAGACTACTTACCATTCATCATACAAAGAGAGAAACTGCATGAAAACACAACATAATCCAAACAAAACCTATAACCGCCTTCCGTTAATTTGTCATTTCATCAACTACTCAACCGTCAAAGAAAGAAGGTTCATGAACCAAAAAGTAAAACATTTAATACAGGTTTTGCCAAAACTGAAACATGCACTTCGGTAGGAGCAACTACAGTTCAAGCTCTCATATCTCTTTTCCCAATTCATCAACATATCCAATCACAACAATCCAATCTCCCAAAACTTGAAATTAAGTTTTTAAATGCATACAAACACAACTCTTGCATACCTACCGATGTGCCAAGACAATATACGTGGGACCACTTATCCCATATTATGAGGTGGTGGAGGCGGATGAATTCCCTGCTGCCCCATCATTTGTTGTCCTGGAAAACCTTGTGGAGGTGGCGGCATTGGAGGCCTTCCCATCTGAGTGCCAGGAGTGAAGTTTGCCATGGCACCACCACCAACTGGTGGCGGTGGTGGAGCGGGTAGATTTCCACCTGGTGGCATAGGCCTAGGTCCATTTCCCATTGGAGGAGGTGGTGGCAGCACAGATCCTGGTGGTGGGCCTCTAGGAGGATTCCCCATTGGTGGTCCTGCTGGAGGCCCTTGCGGTGGAGGCGGTGGTGGAGGTGGAGCTTGGGATGGTGGTGGCAAAGGCCTTGGTGGAACACCAGGAGCGGTTGTGCCATTAGCTGCAGGGGTTGGTTGGCCTTTGTTTGCCTCTGGTGGCTTGGGTTTGAAATATAACTGCAACTGTACATTGATTCATCCCAGAGAGTCAAGTCAGATAAGATATAGAAACAAGAGACCACTGCTTATCAAAACAAGAACAACAAAAAAACCCAGAACCAAGTCAGACAAGATTCACAAACAAAAGATCATTACTTAGAACAGCAACCAAACAGCTGTGTAGGCAGTGTGGTTCTAGAGCAACAACTTGGGTTTTAGGCCTGGGCAACCCTTTTAGGCTTTTGGTCTCAAGCTTAGCCTGAAATTTTTCAGCCAAATCTATGAAACACTAATACTTGTAGAAGAGCCTTGTATCCGTATCATATCCAAATTAGATACCGATACTCCTCGGATACTCATGAATACATATCCAATAATTTCTACATGTATCCATAATTTTATTAAGTTTTGAGAAGTATTGGGTACTTTTCAGATATTCTAGATAACTATTAAAAAAATTAAAATTGTAATAATTCTTGCAAAATATTAAAGTATAATTTTTACGATAAATATAATAATAATTTTTTAATACCTTGCTTCTTTAAGAATAAGAAATAGTGAGACTAAAGTAGTATCCTACTTCAGAATTTATCGAAGTGATGTATCCTTAATGTGTCCTGTGTCCCATATCTGTATCCATATTTTATAGATAGTAAGGATATTTAAGTTAATATATATATATCTGTATCCTTAATCCATATTTCAACAATTAAACAAACAAGCAAAATTACTTGCAACATTTTTGTATATAACACTCAAAATGTGAACGGAAAAAGCATAGGGGGCAATGTAGACAAATTAAAATTGATATTTCAGTTAAATTTTTATAGGACCTAATAAAAAGCAAAAAGCAATTCATTGAGCTTATGTTTAACACAATTCTAAACATCATAAGAAATAAAAATAAAAAATAAAAAATAAAAAAATTACAAACGTATCCTGGTCAATGCTTAATTAACTTCTACTGGTCCTGAAAACCAGGAGTCGGGGGCCACTTGCATTGCTGAATTGGGTTTCTAGGTTGCACTAAGTTCTCTGGTCTATGAAATCAGTGAACAACCCAGGACATGGTAGAATCCACACAACAAAAAACCTGGCTCACAACTAAACCTTATCAACTAGTACACTACAAGAAATAACACTTTTGGCGACCAAATTTAGCGACTAAAAAAATTTGGTCGCCAAAAGCTATTGAATTAGCGACCAAATATTTTATTAGTCGGCAAAAGTAAAAGATTTAGCCACTAAAGCTTTTTAGTCGGTGTAAATTGCTTATCGGCGACTAAAAAAAATTTAGTCACTAATTATCAAACAATTGGCGACTACAATATTATTTAGTCGCTAAAAATTGAATAATTGGCGACAAAATTAAATTTTAGTCGTTGTACAGTGACTTTTGGCTACTAAAATTATTTAGTCGCCGGATGATGTAGCTACTAAATTTTTTTAATCAAGAAATATAGTTTATTGGCAACCAAAAAATATTTTTGTCGCTAAATATTCCATCATTAGCTACTAAAAGATATTTTAGTCGGCGATAGTATATATTTTAGGCTACCAAATTATTTTTGGTCGGCGTATTATACCTTTTGCCGACAACATAATATTTAGTCGCCAAATGTCGGAATATGATATTGAAAACTTTTTAGCGACCAGCAAAAATTCAGTCGCTGTATATGTTTTTTAACTCCTTATATTATTATATATTAACATTTCCCGACAAATACAACATTTAGTCGCTAAAGATTGAAATTTTTTAGGGGGAATTATTTTATATTCGCGCCTCACACATTTTGACTCACACATTTTGCCTCTCTGTACCGCTACCGCCACTCTCTCACACAGATCCTCTCTCTCACACAGATCAATAACCAGCAAACTGCACCTCCGCGCATCCTCAGCACTGTCTTCCCCGTACGCCTCAAATCAGCACCGCCACCGCAGCTAACAGGTTCGGTCTCTTTGTCACTCCCTTTCGGTCTCTTACTCTGTCGGTCTCTATCTCGGTCGCACTCTCTCTCTCTCTCTCTCTCTACCCTTCTTCTATTTCCCCATCTGGTTTTGCTCTAGGGTTGTTTATTCTACCCATTCAGTTTAATTTTTTGTTCATTTCTGCAATGGGTTTGTTTGAAATGGTTTCATTACTAGAGTTTTATGGGTTTCATGTTGTAAATGGGTTTGATGCCTTCCCCCTCTTTTTCCTTTCTCTCTCATTATTTTCAAAGCCCTAATCCATTGATTGTCTATGTATTTGCATGTATAGGTACTCATTGATTGTCTATCTAATCTCATGTATTCTGATTATTTTCATTGAAATTTTCTATCTTGTATTCTACTCGTCATTATTTTCTAAATCTATTTATGTAAATCTGTGTATGAAATTTACATACACAATTATCTGTGTATGTATTCTGAGATTGAGATCTTTGTCACGAAAAACACAAAAAAAAGTATGTGTTAATTAATGTGTTTGAAAGTATGTGTTTGAAATTATAAGTGTTTGAAAGTACATGTTATAATATCAATATCTGACACATTTTATTTTTTTTTTAAATCATGATAATGAGTTGATTTTACACATTTTTTAGGAGTAAAACACTCGTCAAACTCAATTAATTTCACTCATTTTGTAGCTGTGTATGTGATTGATTCATGTTGAAATTAGTTTGTAGAGTTTCCATTTTATTGATAATTTTCCCTTACTTACTTGCCTGGTATCGATCTTTACATTCTACTGCAGTAATCCATACTCTTTGATATATGTTTTAGGAAACTTGGTCTTTATAATTTGCGTAAAGTTGTAATTTGTAAACATTAATTTTTATGTATGTATGTATGTATGTATATATATTCCTGATCTTAATGTTATGTTTTGTACTCATCAAAATATGCACAGGCATAACTCTATTGTAGACTTTAGTTCCTTTACTACTGCTTATCTATTTGTTCTAGATCAAATCAAGGCTGATGCCTAGGGGATCAAGTACCCAGAAACTAGCTTTCTCTTCTTGTAATGTTAATATATCTATAATACTTTGAATAATTTAATTTTACATTTCTTAAGTTATTTGCATTCACCAGATCAGACTGTTCAATTGAACTAAAACATCTGTTTCAGATTTGTAAATTAAACTGAAATAGTGCATATGCCATTGGAAAAAAGTTGATAGCTCTGAAACTAATGCATAAATGGTGGAAATGATGGTGCAATTAAATAACTCAACTAGATTATTTCCTATTATTTATTATATAGATATATATACAAGTTGAGTATTGATTCGTGATTGACAGTAACCAACTGTAGAAGGTACTCTTTTTTTTTTTTTTGATGGGTTTAAAAGATAATTATATGATAGCTAGGGGTGTTTTGGTGAGGTTGATGGGCATAATTATATGATAGATATGTAAAATTGTCTCATCTACCATTGTGGTGGCGTCTGCATATTCAGTAGCCGAAAAATTTCAATGCTATGGCCACTTGAAAATGGAAAATAATATACATACAACACACACATATGGGTCCATACTCCATAACCAAGAACATGACAGTAATAGTGAAGAACATGACAATACTAGTTTAACTATTTAAGAACTTTTGGTACCACATTTTCAAGATCAATTTCCAGATTCATTTAATTTTTTCCCCCTCCAAATACTTGTGTGGACTTATTCCAATTGCATAAGGTCCCCCATATTTCACTAACCAAAAACCATGAATACTTTTCAGGGTTAAGTTTCTCTTTTTGTTGGTGATTTAACTTGATATGTGTTAACAGGTAGCAAAAAATGGAGAGTTGGATTTTCCTAAGTTCTATCAAGACAACCACACTTCCAAAAAAACGAATGACTGGATCCATCTGAAATGTAGTGAGTTGCATGTAAGTATGTAACAATGAAATAATTGTATTCAATATTACTTTACTTAGGACCCAATAATATATATGTCATTTAGATTTTTGTCTTATTTATTTGCAATGACAGCAAGAGATGGTCAATGTACAAGTGGCTGCCATCGAGTCGGGGACGCCATTGACACAGGAGGAGCTTTCAAGGCAAGTGCTTGGAGAGAAGAAAAGGTACTTGCTTGGATTTGGGATCGGCCCACAACCCTCTACCATAGCTGCATCACGAGCACGTGATAAGGACATGGAGGCAATGAGAGCTGAGATGGAGGCACTTCGTGAGGAGCGACAAAAAGATCATGACGGGTTAATGAAAGAGCGAGAGGAGCGCGAGAGGTATTACAATGAGATGTTGAAAGAGCGGGAGGAGGGACAAAAAACAAGGGAAGAGACAAATAGAAGGGTCGAACATCTTAATAACGTAGTCGCCAAATTGACACAACTCTTCGGGATCTAAGCTGCTCATCTAATGTTTGCTTTTTGGTAAGAACAATTTCATTAATGTCACACTTACTTTGTTTAAATATGTTCGCTGTAAGAGTTGAAAAAGTCATAAACTTTGTCGAAAAAAGGCGTTCCGGAAAACAGCCCCTGAACCACTGTTTTGATGTAACGGGAAGCTTCCCGGTGCCAAATGTGTCTTGTAGGGACAGATGAACCACTGTTTTGATGTAACGGGAAGCTTCCCGGTGCCAAATGTGTCTTGTAGGGACAGATGGTATGTAAATAGGACACGTAGGTTTGGAGTTAGAGTTGAAAATGTCATAAAATTAGTCGAAAAAAGGCGTTCGGAGAGTGAAAATGCAAAACAGTCCCCGAACCTCTGTTTTGACGTAACAGAAAGCTTCTCGGTGCCAAATGTGACTTGTAGGGACAGACAGTACGTAAATAGGACACGTAAGTTGGAATTAGAGTTGAAAATGTCATAAAATTAGTCGAAAAAAGTCATTCGGGGGGCAAAAATGCAAAACAGTCCCCGAACCATTGTTTTGATGTAACGGGAAGCTTCTCGGTGCCAAATGGTCTTCATTTCTTCAAATGAATGCCTAGTAGCCAAGTCAATGAAATAATATTTTGGTACTGTATACATATCTTGGCATCTCATCTAGATTAATCAAGACAATAGACTACTGCAAATGAAGATAAGCTAGGGATTTTTGCTCAATACCTAGGGATTTTTTCGATATGAAAATTGGGGTTCAAAGCATGTGTTTGGATTTTGTATTATAGGAGTTGTGACTTCCTGTGGCTACACACACGAATGATGCTAGAGCAAAAATTTATATGAAGTGCATAAGGTGCGCACCTCACGCCTAAGCCTAAGGCACACACACCTCAAGTACCTCAAATGCGCCTTTTCTACAGCGCCTCACCTCAAGCTGTCCGAGGCGAATCAAGTGCCCAAAGCACCTTTTAAAACACTGATGAAAGCCATCCTTTGTGCAAATAAACTAGGACGGAGTGAATCCCTTCTTCATCTCTGATTTCTTAAGTAACACTAGTATCCTAAGTGACCACACTCCATAAATCTACTACCATAAACACAAAGTCCTTATTTAGATAATGCATCCATATTTTTTTCCTTCAGACACCCACATGTTGTCTATCTTTCAACATGCTTACTAGTTTGCAAAAGAAAACTGAACATAAGAAGAAAGATATAGCTAAAAGCATAGCTTCCTCCAGGCATTTTATGTTCTTGGACATGAAGGTAACAGCTTGTGCATACCATGATTGATAACAGGGCAGCCCACAACTTTCTTTGAGAACTGAGCAACAAACTCAATAACCTACTTGTACAATTATGAAGTTACTACCTATTGAAGTTTGTTCATATGAATAACAAGCCAACTTCAACACTAAAATTTGTGCCTATGAATGACCTCTTGGTTTTCCTTGGTCAAAATTCCAACATGACTCTTACAATGTCCCTCCCTTTCCCCAACTCATTGTACAAGATGATTGAACCACATGTTTTACTCCTAATATGCCACGGCATGGTCCACATGGCTGAATTTTTGCTTCACCAAAATATCAAGGACTTGAAGTAAGTTGAACCCAGATCTAGGCCGGCTTTTTCCATTAAGTCAAGTTAGGGGAGTAGGGGCCAATGCCAAAGTTATGAAGAAGGTGCAAAATGAGTTTAAGCATGTGATACCTAACAAGATCCTAATAACTTGCTGCCATCTCGAGTGTAGTTCATAATATAGAGTTCGTACTATGAGCAAACCACCATATCAAGAACCTTACTGTATGGTGCCTATTGTGCAAAAGCCTGATTGAGCTATTCCACACTACTTCAAGCAAAATCCACCATTTAGGGAACTAAATGGTGGATTTGGCTACTAAACTACTGCAAATGAAGATACCCAAATGAATGCCTACTAACCAAGTTTAAAGTTTCATTAAACTCTCTACCAGCTAGAAGTTTCAATTAGTCGAAAAAAGGCGTTCGGGGGCCGAAAATGTGAAACAGCCCCCGAACCACTGTTTTTACGTAACTGGAAGCTTCCCGGTGCCAAATGTGACATGTAGGGACAGACGGTACGTAAATACGACACGTAGGTTGGGAGATGGAGTTGATAATGTCATAAATGTAGTTGAAAAAAGGCGTTTGGGGGGCAAAAATGTGAAACAGCCCCCGAACCACTGTTTTTCGTAACGGGAAGCTTCCCGGTGCCAAATGTGACATGTAGGGCCAGACGGTACGTAAATAGGACACCTACGTTGGGAGTTAGAGTTGATAATGCCATAAAATTAGTCGAAAAAAGGCGTTCGGGGGGCGAAAATGCAAAGCAGCCCCCGAACCACTGTTTTTACGTAACGGAAAGCTTTCCGGTGCCAAATGTGACATGTAGGGACAGACGGTACTTAAATAGGACACCTACGTTGGGAGTTAGAGTTGATAATGCTATAAAAGTAATCGAAAAAAGGCGTTCAAGGGGCGAGAATGCAAAACAGCCCCCGAATCACTGTTTTTACGTAACGGGAAGCTTCCCGGTGCCAAATGTGACATGTAGGGACAGACGGTACGTAAATAGGACACCTACGTTGGGAGTTAGAGTTGATAATGCCATAAAATTAGTCGAAAAAAGGCGTTGGGGGGCGAAAATGCAAAGCAGCCCCCGAACCACTGTTTTTACGTAACGGGAAGCCAAATGTGACATGTAGAGACAGACGGTACGTAAATAGGACACCTACGTTGGGAGTTAGAGTTGATAATGCCATAAAAGTAGTCGAAAAAAGGCGTTCGGGGGGCGAGAATGCAAAACAGCCCCCGAATCACTGTTTTTACGTAACGGGAAGCTTCCCGGTGCCAAATGTGACATGTAGGGACAGACGGTACGTAAATAGGACACCTACGTTGGGAGTTAAGAGTTGATAATGCCATAAAATTAGTCGAAAAAAGGCGTTCGGGGGGCGAAAATGCAAAGCAGCCCCCTAACCACTGTTTTTACGTAACGAAAAGCTTTCCGGTGCCAAATGTGACATGTAGGGACAGACGGTACGTAAATAGGACACCTACGTTGGGAGTTAGAGTTGATAATGCCATAAAATTAGTCGAAAAAAGGCGTTCGACAGGCGAGAATGCAAAACAGCCCCCGAATCACTGTTTTTACGTAACGGGAAGCTTCCCGATGCCAAATGTGACATGTAGGGCCAGACGGTACGTAAATAGGACACCTGTGTTGGGAGTTAGAGTTGATAATGCCATAAAATTAGTCGAAAAAAGGCGTTCGGGGGACGAAAATACAAAGCAGTCCCTGAACCACTGTTTTTACATAACGGGAAGCTTCCCGGTGCCAAATGTGACATGTAGAGACAGACGGTACGTAAATAGGACACCTAGGTTGGGAGATGGAGTTGATAATGTCATAAATGTAGTCGAAAAAAGGCGTTTGGGGGGCGAAAATGCGAAACAGCCCCCGAACCACTGTTTTTACATAACGGGAAGCTTTCCGGTGCCAAATGTGACATGTAGGGACAGACGCTATGTAAATAGGACACCTACGTTGGGAGTTAGAGTTGATAATGCCATAAAAGTAGTCGAAAAAAGGCGTTTGGAGGGCGAAAATGTGAAACAGCCCCCGAACCACTGTTTTTACGTAACGGGAAGCTTCCCGGTGCCAAATGTGACATGTAGGGACAGACGGTACGTAAATAGGACACCTACGTTGGGAGTTAGAGTTGATAATGCCATAAAAGTAGTCGAAAAAAGGCGTTCGGGGGGCGAAAAAGCAAACCAGCCCCCGAACCACTGTTTTTACGTAACGGTAAGCTTCCCGGTGCCAAATGTGACATGTAGGGACAGACGGTAACAACTCTTGGGGGTCTATGGGGGCCTTACAAATATTTACATTCACAGTGTAACTTGAACAAAAGGCATGGTAAATGGTCTTCATTTCTTCAAGAGTACACACTTAAAGGACCTAGGGTTTAATTTAAGTTTCTTAACCATAAATCCTTTTTCATTTCAGGGATGACTGATTGAAAGAGAAAACTTGAGCTAACTATGTTCAAGAAAATAAAATAAACTGAATCCTTCTGAATAATAAAGATAAGAACTCTATAAACGATGATACTACAATGCATGTGTTTTGCCTTTTCACAGAAGATGAGTATGTTTGTATGATCAAGGCTTTCATGTGAAGTTGTTTTGATAATGCTTCACTACAAAGCATGCTCAAGACTCAAATAAGCCTAAAAAACAATTATAACATACCCAATCTTAGAGTGAAATTGCCAACACAAAAGTGACTTAGGGGTAACTAAAATTTTTTGCTTACACATTTACTTAATAACTGTCTGATTATGATCATTCAGGATATAACCTCTCCTATTTAGTATTGTCAAGATCTTTCGGAGGTCTATTTCTATGTATGTGTGGAAGACAAATGGAGGACTAGGACTCTGCATTATGCGGGTCATTTGTAGGAGATCTGACATGCCAAGTTTCACCGTGGCTTGAAACAATTTGGGCTGTCTTGATGATCAAAAAAATTTGGGCTGTCTTACTTAGCACTGTTATTCAATCTATTTTTTTATGCTATGTGGATGTATATATACGAATACATCAAGTAGTTTATTTGTCATCAAATTTCATCACTTTTTTTTTTGATAAATGAAATATCTGACCTATTCTTCAAATCAAACATGAGAACAAGTTTTATTTCTCTTCATTTCTTATTATTTCTCACTAAATAACCCCATCCAAACAAGACTGTACTGTAGAGGAAAAAGAGATGATGAATTGCTTATTAGTTTTATAGTAGAGTTTGTATTAGTTTTATAGTAGAGTGTGCACTGTCTTAGATTACAAAGTCCACCTAATTTGGAGAATGGGACAATGGGTGCTGATATTCTTGATTCATAATATTTTAGGAGTGTGGTTGATATCATTTCCCTTTAAAAAAAAAAAATCAAGGAAATATCTTAATCAATATACTATACACTTTCCCAGTTCCTTCTTAAAATTAACATTTGTCCTGATAATTCTTTATTTAATCAGTAGGGTCATTTTTTAAAAATTAACATTCCTATGTTATAATATTATTCTTTGACAATAATATTGTTAACCTTACTAGATTGTCTAGTGTTGCAGCCCTATATGCATGTACAATAGTAATGATGAATTTTTTTTTTTTACCAACCCAATATGTAGTCAATACTAATGATTAATCTTTTTTGTTTGCAGATGGTTTTGGACGTACAAATGTGGATATGACTTTTTCTGACACGTACGGAATGACATTGTTTTTATACCTCTGTCCGTATATATAGTGGTTCGTTCAGTAATAATTGCTTTGTGTGGTAAATATCTCAAATATGGCATGGTAGAAATTAGCATTGGACGTGGTATAAATTAGTTTTTGGGGCGGTACATATTAGTTTTTTGGTGTGGTATAGATTTCCTCTATTATGTATATTTTTACATTAGTGAGGTTGGAATATACTTGGGTCATATGGAATTTGTATTACATATGTCGAATGGAATGGAATGGAATGAAATTGGATGTCGAATGGAATTTTTTGCATGCACGTTGTCGAATGGTTGATAATATATATTTAGTATTGATGGATTTTATTGCTTATACATTGTATAGGTTGTACTAATAATGGATACAGGTGGTTCAGAAATTTTTTTTAAAAAAAAATTTATTTGTAATATAGTATTTGGCTACTAACTATTTTGGTAGCCAAAAACTATTTTCAAATGTTTTGGCCACTAATAATATAGTAGCAAAATGAATAAAAGTTGGCATCCTTTGGCGACTAAATTCCATGGTCGGCAAATAGTTCAATTGGCGACTAAATACGGTTGGTATGTATTCAATTGGCGGCTAAAACTTTAGTCTCTAAATAGTTCAAATTAGTTTTGTTATAACTTTCGGCGACTAATATTTTGGTCGCCAAAAATATCACTTTTGCCAACTAACCCAACTTTAGTAGCCAAACGTTGACGTTTGGCGACCAATAATTTAGTAGCCAAACATTTAATTTTGCCGACCAACTAAAATTTAGTAGCTAAAAATTACCTTTTCGGCGACTGCTTTCTTAGTCGCCAAAAGGTAACATTGCCGACTAAAAAAAATAGTAGCCAAATGTTTCACTTTCAGCGACCAAACACACGTTTAGTCGCTAAATGGTATCAGCGACTAAAAATGCGACCTTTGGCGACTAATATTTTGGTCGGCAAAACTGTTATTTCTTGTAGTGGTGTGAGATCCAAATTACCATCAAAATTGAGAGAGAGAGAGAGAGAGAGCATAAATGAGTACAAACTAACCGTGAACATTTTTGAGTCGGGATCCCAATGCGAGAAGAACTTTGGAGTGGATTTGTCAATCTCCGTGCTAGGAACCTAAAATAACCACACAACCACAATCCATTGATTACCCAATACTAACTTTATATATAAAATAAAAAACTATAATAATAATAATCAAATGGTTAGCATTTTTGAAATTGAATGAGGGATCAACCTTGAAAGAAATGATCTCATATGGTTCAGCTGCAAACAGAAGATATTGGTATCTTTTGTCAAAGGATTGGACCCTCTGCACATGAAACGTAAAATGAAATATTAGGATTGCAGTAATCTTGAAGGAGTTAAGTTGTGAAACAAACTGAAATTCTCCTTTTGTACGGAAGTTTATAGTGATAAAACTTTAATAAATAGTAAGTGTACCTGTTCAAAGGATGACATAAATCGGTGCCTTGGCTTTGTATTATCTTCAATCTCAGGATATTCAATCTGCACCAGATACCAAAGTCACCAAAAAATGAAGGAAAAAAAGTATACCCCATTTCTCAATTCTAGGGATATTCATAAATAAAATTTCACAATGACATATCTACAACCTCATAAAAAGAATGAAATTTTCTTAACAAAATCAACGTAAATGTTTTTACCTTTGTGTAAAGGTTTTGTGTGTTTACTTTTTTTTCCTGATCTCATTTCCAACACAAATCCCATCTATCAGTTTGTTGACAAAATGTTTAACCTTTTCAAAACCCAGATCTTTTATTTAAACAGTTATATAAGATAATGTGAGCTCGTACTTCATCATATATGTACTGCTCAAGTCTACTACTGGTAATTACTATGCTATATAAGTCCGAACAAAAAATCCTCACCTGGAAGAGAAGAGACCTCTGTTTTGTCTCTGGATCAAACTGTTTTGTCACACGATAACCAGGCCTACCAATTTTAACTGCAAGTGTGCCAACAAAATATATTCATGAGGACTCACATATTGCAAACCTAAAAACTGAGTAGTGCCATTATTGGGATAAATTCTGACATAACACTAAATATTCAGCCAACCCATTTTTATAATTCTTGCTCATGAATATAAACACAACAATTAGGTCCAATAAGGCAAAAATCAGAATCTTGAAAAGTTAAAAATTGTTTTTGTGAGCTCATCACATCAGTGACAGAACTAACACTCAAAGAACAAACATTACAGCATCAACCTTCAATGCAAATAAATGCCATTACTCTTGTCAACAAATGAACAATAGCACCAGCACCATTTTAACAATACAAGTTCATCACACCACAAATCACACACCTATTGAACAAGGTGTACATTAAAAGAAAAAGGCAAGTTACACTGACCTGCCATGGGGTTTGATAAAAATACATTGAGCCCAACAAGTTTGGCATAATTACACTATATTTGACGGGATCTAATGCAGATGGTGTGTAGAGACAAGGATAAATAAGGTAAAAGATATGGCAACATCATTTTTCTATTTATATGACTAACCAATGGCAATTACCGATGAAAATGGGCTACTGTGTTATGTAAATTGAAAGGAAAATGATCAAATTCATACGTACAAAAAGTATCACGAGAATGACTTGGCAATGCCATTTTGGTAAAAAAATATCATCTTGATTTAAAGTGAACGGTCTACATTGAGCTACATCATTAGTGAAATTAAAATATTAAGGGAAGTCAAATGTAAGTTGTGGGTTTAATGTATTTTGTTGAAATTAGGGTAATTGAAATTGGAATGGAAGAGAAAGAGAGAGAAAGAGGGGGTTTACCAGACTTTTTGAGGGTAACCTTGCGCTTGTGAGGCTGAGGGAGAGCAGGGGCCTCCTTGGCCTCGCGAGCAGCTCTCTTGGCCAAATTGGTCTGGTGTCGCTTCCCTTGTGTATGCGCCAAGTAATTCCCCTCGTTGTTGTGCAATGTCAAGCAAAGTTTGCACTCATAGCTAAATCACAATCACAATCCCAACAACAAAACAATTAATCAAAGCAAAACCCAAAAATACATAGATATATTATGTATAGAGAGAGTGAGAGAGAGATAAACAAAGAAACAGAGAGTGAAACCTTCCAAGATGGTTGCGCATAAAATAGGGATCTTTAGCGATATCGATGGTTTCAAGGGCGAGTCTTCTCAGCCGCTCACGCCGGTCTATGGCTTCATTTTGGGCGGAGGCGGCGCCACCGCTACCAGGCTTCGAACCCCACTCTCTGTCCATCTTAGACCTCTCTCTTCAATTCTCCAACCTGAGCAACTCCAACCACACTCTTTATTTTTCACTAGCTAAAGTATAAAAAAAATACTCTTTATTTTACCTAATTAGTTTAGTTATTGTGTTCCAACCATACTCTTTATTTTAACTAATCATTCAAACTAACTTATCCAATTTTCAAAATAAAAAATGCTATCTATATTACTGTATTTTTCATAGAACGCCACATACGCACCAAATGCTAATATGGTTACCAATGTGACATTTGCGATAATATTTTTTAATATTAGTTTTAAAAATACTATAAAAAATAATTTTTAACTAATATTTAATTTTTTTTTATAAAATGTATAGTATGTGAATATATACCAACATATAAATTTTGTGAAACCATCTAGAAGGGAAAGGGAGGGGAAAAATAAAGGAAAACAATAAAGAATTTTAAAAAAAAATAATAACAATACAACAGAAGTTCTTCAATAATTGTAATTTATCAAATTAAGAACCGAAAGAACACAAATTAACTAATAAATTAAAACACTAGTTGTTTTGTTGAAAATGATTCAATGATAATTTTAGATAAATAAATGAAGATCATGTAAATTCAATGAAAAAGGGTTCAATGACAGTTGCAACCAACTCTCTAATGATATTTAACAAGGGCAGTACCAATTCACAAGGGGAAAAACAATAGAACTAAATGAATAAACATACTTCATGGATTAGCGTCACTTCATAAATGCAGCAACCAAACATCAACACAGGAAGTGTAGAAAATTCAAGAGATAAAAATTAAAAATTAAACCAGAGTGAGCTTCCATGAAAAATTCAGCAATTTATGACAATTCAGAAAAGAGAAGCATGTTTCTCAGCTATTCAAACTAGTCTGCAAGTAGTATCCCATGACACAATTTAGTTGACCATATACCTCAAAGCTAGCCACAATTCACCAAAATTCATGATGAATGATTGCTAATTCAATGTCTCTTAAAATCTCAAACATAAGCAAGTAAAGTGAAAATGTATTCAGAAGCATAAAACTAGTCTTTAACCTTCCAATCATCCACTTTAGATTACTCAAAAGCTCTAATCAAAATATTTAAAAACTGGGCAAAGGCCATAAAAATCCCATCACACCGTCCAGTCCATTCATCAAAATATCAACTTGAAGTCATAACACCAATCATACAGATTCCATTGTATCTAAGAACCCATAAAACAAACAAGTGAGTATCAACCCAAACTTACACCATTGAGAGTGTTGCTGAACCTTTTCCAGCCTTAGCTTCCACTTCCACAACCTCTGTGGAAGCAAAGGCTGGAATAAATATCAAGCTTGTACATTAAAAACTAAGGCCTCAAACTTCATAAGACCATCTATGTACTAAGTTAAAAAAATAAATATGTGAAAGTATACACAAAAATAAATATGGGACTCTTGTTAAAATGTTGGCCATGTAACAGCTCCATGAAAAACTCCAATGGACTAGCTAAGCTAAAATAAAATGAAAATGTGAAAGGCATAAAACAGACACTGCCATGAAGTTATTGGTTAGTCTTAGGCCCCGTTTGTTTTCAGAGGTAGAATGGAGGGGATTGATAGTGAGGGAATTAAGTAAAATTATGTTTGTTTTGATGATAGTTGTTAATGTAAGGATTGTTAAATTATTTTTATACAAAATAAATATAAAATAATAAAACAAATAAAAAAAATACAAAAACATTAAACATTAATGTTTTAAAAAAAATACCCAACATGTAAAAAATTTTAAAAAAATAAAAATAAAAATAAAATAAAAAATTTTCAGAAAAAAAATAAATAAATAAAATAATGATTTTTACTTAACAAAAAATACAAAAAATTGAACATTAATGTTCATGTAAAAATGCCCGACATGTAAAAAATAAAATAAAAAATAAATAAAAATAAAAAATTTCTAGTCCGCCAGACTATTTTTCTAATACCAAGTCCTGGAGGCCCGTCCGAATCCCATCTGCAAGGCCTATCTTAAGCCGTTCGGCTTGTTAGTCCCTTCCTCAACTCTATAAACAAACAGCACATTAAATGGAGCCCACAGCTATCCTAATCCCAATCCTCCCCTTATACCCCAAAACAAACGGGGCCTTAGAGTTATGTAATGTCCCAATGGTGTTGTAATTGGTGAAGAATATAAAATTCACGAATTTTTGTTAAATAATTAAAAAATTAAAGAGAACATGATAAATTATAATTGATGAGAAATATAATCATATGACACCCTTGACCAATTAATAATTTTTTGCCATGATGGGGCCTGAATCTACAGTCTCCAGACAGTCTCTAAGAAAGTAACTATTGGTTGAACCCAAAGTTCTGAAAAGCGGTTGCGGTCACCGTAACGGTGGCAGTGGCGCACTTGCGGTTGCGGGGTGTAAAGGCCGTAGCGTAACGATTGCGGTAACCGGAACCGTGAATTTTTTTATTTTTGCACAATTTGAAAAAAACTTACTAATACACATTTTTTTTTCCATGATCATATTTATTGGGTTTTAAAATAAATATTGATCAATTTTTATAAATTTTTAAGTTTGATCCAATATATTTCATATTTTTAAATCACTATAAACTGAGTTTTTTACATTTTATTTTAATAATTAATGACTTTATATTATACAAAAAATCAATCACTAACTATTATATATAAGATAAACAATAACAAAAGTAAGAATAAATAAAAGCCTAAATATATATATATATATATTTTAATCAAGCCAAATAGATAATGACCACACTTATTATTATTATTATTATTATTATTATTATTATTATTATTATTTTCAAACAATATATATATAGACACACACAAACAAAATAGTTGAGTAATAGCAACTGAATAGAATAGCATATGTCTTACAACTTCAACAAATCAATAACATGTTCTTCATCTTCTCTTTTCTCTCTCTCTATCTCTTGTTCCTCCATCTTCCCTCTTCATCTTCCCTCTTCTCTCTCTATCTCTCTTCCCCCATTTTCAACTCTTTTTTTTTTTTTTGTGTGTTTTTTCAAAAGAAGCAATTCGGAACCGTTACGTAACGGTGCGTAATAGGCCGTTATGGCACCGTTACGACCGCTATAGCAACCGTTACGGCCGACACACCTATGAATCTCAATCACACTGCAAAAGCGGCCGTAACGAGTGGCGGTAACTACCACAACCATTACGTAACGGCATTACGTAACGGTTGCGGCCGCTTTTTAAAGCCTTGGTTGAACCTCAACCTCAAAGGTTTCTAGAAAGAAAAGCGACATGTGTTTTAAAACATTAAAATCATATATAATACAACAAAGAAGATATATGCAAGTTGGGCCTCACATTGTCTGAAAATAAACCTATACCATTAATTATTATCTTTTGGCTTTACACCATTAATTTGTTCCATCCTATTATAATAAATTATATATATATATATCTCAAAGTCTAACAGCAATGTTGCATATTCAAAGTTGAGAGAGAGCACAGAGAAGAGAGATTTGTTTGGGTGATGAATGAAGTTAGAACAGATAGAGATCAATGACTCCAACTGTGTTGCTCTCCACTTACTCAGCTTTCACTGATGCAGCTGGAATTGCTGGTACCCTTTTCATCTCTCTCTCTCTCTCTCCCTCTAGGCTGCTTCCAAGATATGCTTGGAATCTGATTTGACTCTGAAGCATTGTCCATATTGTTTCCCTGCATTTTAATGATCTCCATATTTGCTATCCTTAAGCTCAAGGATTGCAGTTTCCATTCTGTCCTCGAATGGAATTTTTGACAAGTAATTATTGAGTCGGATGCTGAAGTGATTATCAAGAATATCAAGAACAGGTCAATGCTTAAACTATATTGGGGCTGCACATTCGTGTGCTGGCTGAGCCCTTATTCTCCAAAAGTTCAATGTGTCGTCCAACCTTCTCTACTAGGGCATTGCTCTCTCTGATTTGGAGGCCAAAAAACTATGCTGAGATTTGCATAGGACTGGCTATATTCTCCATGGTTATCAAGGACACATCAAAAACTAACATTGATCATTGAAAGTAAAATTCACCAATTAGGACAGCCTCTTCAACTAGAGATAACAATTGTCTAACTATCTATTACACACCCCCCACCAAACTAAACATCATCTATATTGAAGGAAATAGGGTAACACCACCTCAAAATTTCACAGAAATTTTACTCAAAACCCAGTTAAAACACATAAACATAACCTGCAAATCAAAGAACTAGATAAAAGGAAAACAAACCCAATTTGATTTTTCCCAAAATCCATCAAATTGGCGTCTTAAGATAATTGAATGTAGAAAAAAAAAAAAAAAGATTTAAACCAATTAAAATCAGCAATGTTTTCACATACATGAATCTAAACAACTGTAGCAGCAGCATACAAGACTACCAATCTCAGATACATACATGTTAACAACAAAGAAAATAACATGCAGATAATAGATGAACAAGAATGGCTGGGGGTTCGAAGATGGGTTTGGGAAGGGGCTGTCGCAGAGATGGGTAAAAATGGGGTTCATAGAAGGGGAACTAAAAACCAAAAGGGAAAAAAGGATTTACAGATAGCGGTTTCAATTTTGGGTTTCGCAGATATGGGAGGGGAAGTGTTGAAGAGAGAGAGAGAGAGAGAGAGGAGAGAGAGAGGGTTTATGAGATGCATAGAAGGGGAAGAAAGAGAGATAGAAGGATCCATACCTTGAGGAAGAGGTCAGATGGAGGGAGTTGCAGACGACGCTGAAGGAGAGGACCGATTTCGCGCTGAAGGAGAGACCTTCACTGTACAGGACCAATATGAGTGAGAATATTAGGGTATTAGCTAAAATACGTAACAGTACCAATATGAGTTCCGATTGAGAGCCTGCGTGGGAAGTTGGTAAAAGATGATTTTTTTAGATTTTTTTTGGGTGTTTTTTTGGCAAAATAATTGACTTTTTTAGTGATTTTTTTTTTTTTTTGACTTTTTAAAAAAAAATTGGTAAAAGGCTAAAAAATTGGCTTTTTATCAAGTTTCTAAGTTGTTCCGTTTTAAGATTTTGACTCTGTTTCGAAAGTTGATATTTTATTAGACTATTTTTATTTTATTTTTTTATTTTAGTAATTTAAAATAAAATAATTTTGTTTGAAAAGGGTATTGAATTTTTTTATAATTAGATATTTATGGAAGAAAAATAAATAATTATGAATTTAATATAATATTTTATTTTAGGGGTTTTTTTTAAGGTCCCTGGTATTATGATTTTATAGCATAAAGGACACCAATATTTTCATAATGTCTAAGGTCCCTCAACAATATTTTCATAATGTCTAAGGTCCCTCAACTTGATCCAGAGAAATTTCAGTCCAGAGAAATTTTAGTGCAGAGAAAATTGGTCAGAGAAATTCTGGCCCAGAGAAATTTCTCTGGACCAAATTTCTCTAGATGAGTTTCTCTACTATTCTTCTCATTCACATCCAAATCATTCTGATTCATTAGGTAAGCAACATTGTTCAAGCCGTTTACATGGCTGAAAAGCTGAACAAGGGAAGACGAAGAATTTCATTGCCAACTCTTCTTCTCGTTCCATCATTACCTTGTAAAGGCCACACATGCCTTTATGTGTTTCCTTTCAGTGCTGCTTCTGGCAAAGAGCATTGCAATAAACCACTGCACAACACCAGTTGCAACACACAGATTGTTTTCCGTGAACTTCTTTCTCACACACAGATTTTGGAATTTCTCTCCAGAGAAATTTTGAAAATTTTGAATTTCTCTGACTTCGGATGTGTTTTAACCAAATTTCTCTGACTTCGGAATGAAGGAATAGTTTTGGAAATTGATACCCAAAAGTTATCTGAAGAACAAGACGAAGGAGGGGGGCTGGGTTCTGTTGTTTACTAGCGTTGAGGAAGAGAGGAGGCAGCACACAAGGGCATAGAGAACACCAAACCCAGCTAACCTCTCTCTCTCGCTCTCTCTCTCTCTAAAAAAGGCACTCCACATCACCATTAATGGAAACACTCAATACACATGGGCTGAGGTGATGATACAGACGCTCTCTCTAAAAACAAAAGGAGACCACGACATCAAAAGAGGGGGACACACGAACGATTACAAAGAGCTGCACACGGGCTCTCTCTCTCGGCTTAGAGAGAGAAAGGTGAGAGAAATGAGAGAGTACAACAGCAAGGAGAGACCCACACACTTAGACCATGCATGAGGGACGGGATGGAGAGGGGAACACAAAGAACGACCAACTTCTCTCTCTATAATGGAGACATGCACACGGCAGACCAGCCTGTTGCTCGGACTCAGGACAACGTAGATGGAGAGGGGATGGGGTGAGGGACCTTAGACTACAAAAGAACAGATTGTGGACCTAATCCATTACTAAAAGTTGGATAGGGACCTTAGACCGATTTTCCCTTTATTGTGTTAATTATTTTAGTTTATTTTATCTTTTAATGTTATTTTAACTTACAATAATGTTAAGTGGCCCGAATGACTCAAATGGCCCGAATATTAGACTCTCTCCGATTCTCTAACATAAGCTTTGAGACCTCAAAGTCCCGATTGAGATAATGATATTTTTAGATTTTGACTCCGTTTTAAGAGTTGGCTATTTATTTTAATTTTTGACTATTTTAATAATCTAAAATAATTGTATTTAGAAAAATTGTTAATTTTTTTTAAATTGAATGTGATATTTGTAAAAGAAAAAGTAAAATAATTTTAAATTTAATTATGATATTTTATTTTATTAATTATTTTAATTTATTTTATCTTTTAATATTATTTTAATTAAAAAATCAAAAACCCTCATTCACAAACACTAGGGCTGAGCAAGGAATCCGTAAAATCCGTAATCCGATCCAGTCCAGTCCAATCTGATAGGGTTGGATTGATTTTTTTAATCTGTGGTTCGATTCCGAATTAGAAATTTCAAAATTCGTAGGCCACGGATCGGTTTCGGATTGAACCCCACAATTCTAGATTGGAATCGATCAGGACCGTCTAGAAATAATCTATATTTATACCATATACAATGTATGTTTTTTATTTGATTTCTGGTATAGTGTTATTCATTGTGTTAAGGAAATAAGACAAAAAGTATAAGACTTAGTCTGCATGTTACCAATTAAGGTGCATCCATAAAGATTGAAAGCTGAGCTCATTCCTGAAGTAACCTGAGAAAAATAACTATAAATATATTGCAATAAGTTAACCATATACTGTGTATATATGTATTTTATATCGACAAAACCATTCATCACACTAAAACCATCCATTGGTGAGCCATCTTGCTTATTCGGTAGCAAACTGATTCATCAACAATATTAGCTAATTTTGTAGAAAACAAATACATCACCAAAGAATTATGCATGATCTTATCAATTCCTAACGTCAGAATGGTGGTCCAGTTATTACTTAACAGTAACACACAAATAAACCCACTCAAAGGATGTTATTTGCTTTAAATGTTCTATATTTTTTTTTTGTTATTTAATTATATAAATTTGTGGTTCTAAATCGATCCAATCCATGTTTAAAACAGATTGGTTTGGATTGGTTCTATGATTTAAACGGATTGGATTGGTTCTAATTTTTTAGGAACCGTAGATAACAGATTAGTCCTGGTTTTCTCCCAATCCAAACTAATTCGGACCATGCTTACCCCTACCAAACACCCTGGCCTAAAAATTGAGGGTTGAGGCCATATGGATCGAATTCGGGTACGTGTTGAAATTTTTTGCTCCAACTTTTGTTGGTATCTTGATTGGGGAAGTCACAATAATTAGAGAATATATGAGAGAGAAGTTGTATTAGATATTGGATTGTTTTGAGAAATTAGTTAAAAGTTAATTTTTTAGTTTTTTTTTGGCGAATTACACTAACGGTCCCTATAGTTTAGGCTTAGTGTCACTTTGGTTCCTGACTTTTAAATTGTGACACATTTGATCATAAATTTTAAATCTTATTCCAAATAAGGACAATTGAATATACAATTGCTCAATTCCAATGGCAAAGTCGTCAATTTGATCAAATATAAACTAATTTGACAAAAATAGATGTCAGAAAAATATTTTTGAATTTTTATTTCTATCCATTAAAGATAAAATTATGTAAAATTGATAAATCTTTTAGACATTTATTTTTTTTATCAAATTAATTTTTATTATGTGGTTAGATGATAATCATGTAACGGGTAATTATTTTATTTTTATTAAATTAGTTTCTATTTTTTTAAAATTCAAATATGGTAACAATTTTGATATCATTATTAAACAAATCCATTAAATCAAAAAATCCAAAACTAAAAATATTTCATATATTATATATATCGATTACACATTAAAAGCCTAAAAACTACCCATTACATGATTATTATCCAAACACATAATAAAAATTAATTTGGTAAAAAATAAAATAAATAAATGTTTAAAAGATTTATCAATTTTACATAATTTTATATTGGGTATAAATTATTTTTAAAAATTCAAAAAAAAAATTGACTTTTATTTTTGTCAAATTAGTTTATATTTTATCAAATTGACGACTTTACCCTTAAAATTGAGCAATGGTGTCTTCAATTATCCTTATTTAGAACAAGATTCAAAATTCAAGGTCAAATGTTTCATAATTGAAAAGTCATAGATCAAAGTGACACGAGTCGCAAACTACAGGGACTGTTAGTGTAATTCACCCAATTTTAAAATAAAAAAAAAATTTGTGTAAAAAAATTAAAAGGTGATATAACTCAAAATAAGTTAAAAGCTAAAAATTGACTTTTAACCATATTTCGAAATTGGCTCATTCTAGTACATTATCACATTATTTAATTTAAAAAGTTGGTCTAACTTTTGAGTTAGAGTAGCATTTACTTTTATATATATATATATATATATATATATATATATCAGAAGTAATAAGGAAAAATATCGATAAAAGAGAAAAAAAAGAAAAAAAATATCAACTCAATGGTAATTTTTTCAAAAAATTGACATTTCTTTGATTTTTCCTAAAAGTGTAAAAATAGCATGTGGCCCAGGATGGGCCTTGCCTGTTTGGGCCTGAGACCTTGGGCTTGGGCCTAGGCCATCATTTTGAAGCCCGACCCGTCTGACCCGCTTTAAGGCCCACTTGAGATCCGGTCTGCTTGAGGTCTAGTGTCTTTTTAGTGGAAAAATAATAAAATTTTGATAGAATAAAAAAAAAAAAAAGTCTAGGCCCTCCCAAGCCCAAGCCTAGGCCCAGGTCCACCGACCTGGTTCACCTAAGGCCCAAATGCCCGTTGAGCTTGGGCCTGGGCCTAATTTTCTGGCCCGTGACCCTGCTCGGCCTAGCCCAAATTTTGACAGGGACATGGGCCCAGCCGGACCAAATTTATGCCCCTAATTTTTCCTTAATGTCATCCATTCTCTTTATGCATACCCACCATTACAAAACCCTCCTAACTACCCATAGCCCTGTCTTATCTTTCTTTGCCTACCCAATACTCTCTCATCTTCTCCATCGCTCTCTCAACGTTCACTATATCCCTACTACTTTGAAACATGCGTGGTACAAGTGTGGGTGGTGCAAAATGATAGATTTTCACAATTTTTACTTCCATCTAGCATATACATTGGATAATCACGAGGTTGCAAAGGGTTGGAGTTGGTACAGTGACTAGAGTTTGAGAGAGATGAAGGTTTCTGGTTGTGAAAGAGAGAGATTTAGGAGAAAAAATTCAATGTAATGATGATCACATCATTACTAATATGTGATATCACCACTTAATAACATGTTGTCATATATATATGTGGGGATATATTTTCTGAGTACCAACACGTGGCCGAGGTGACACCGAAGTGTCAACCGAGATGTCACGTGTCCTAGTCTAGATACCAGGATGATCTCGGCAAGGCCGAGGTTATCTGCGAGAATACAGGAATACGGGATAAACGGATAAGGGACAGGAGTCCTAGAATGAAGAAAGACTACAAGATGGATACAGGTAATACTCTCAGGGAGTCTATCCTTATCTCTTGAAGAGTCCAAGGTAAATCCGGAATTAGAGTCCATGGAAGTGAGACTTCTAGTGGGAGGGATGGAGTAAAACTATAAAAGAAGGGCACCCCCGGCGGGTCTAAGGTACGCAATTTTAAGCCTTGAGCAGTAATTTAAGCACTTGAATTATCTTTAATAGATACTGACTTGTTCGTCGGAGTGCCCCCGGGTGGAAGAACCACCGCCGGAGCCTTTTTCTTCTGTGCAGGATAACAGGGTGCCATCTGTTCTGCCTGTGTTCTACAGCTGAATTACTAAGGAGGGCAGTGTGATCGGAAAATCACTCACACAATTTGGCGCCGTCTGTGGGAACGAAAGAAGAGTAGATGGCCAGTAACACGCAGAAGGAAAAGATTGGGGACAACACTCCTGCTGGGAGTGGAAGACCCGTCGACCCTAACGCTGAAAGAGGAGACCACAACGAAGAAACTCGTGATCAGAATCACGCAGAGAAAGGCGTCGGCCAAGATGGCGACACATCAAAGAAAGCGGACCAGGGCAGATACTATAACGAAGACAACCTCCAGGTCTGGAAAGACAGATGTCTGAGGAGGGATGAAGAAGTAAAGGAGATGGCAACAAGTTGGCAGACCTTCAATCGGTCGTCAACTTCATGATGCAAAATAATGTCATGCAGCCGCCATACCCGCTACAGGACACGCCAATGCCAGCAGCAAACGCCCAGAAGAAGGGGCAGAAAGAAATCCCCGAAGCCCCTCAGCACACGAGGAGTGGAAGGCACTCTCACCGACCTTCCAGGGAAGTCGGCCGAGAAGAGCCGAGAAGAGAAGAGTCCCGAAGGACACATCACGCGAAGGAGGCAGACCCCAAAGAACATCGTCATGTTCAGGGGCAGGTATTGTGTTTCGATGCATCCAACGGGGAAGGGTCGAAAAGGAGCCACCATGAGGCCGGGAGTAGTGCGCCGAAAAGGCTGAAGTCCAAAGATAGCCGGGCTGCAGGGAGAAGTAAAGAAGACTTGAGAGATTACCTCAAGAGGAAGCGAGAAAATGCCGAAGTCGAAGTAACCTCCCCGGATAAACCGAGGACACCATTCTCGGTGGAATTGGACAAATTCGCCGCGCCGAAAAGATTCAGTATGCCGAGGTTCCAAATATATGATGGTAAGTCAGACCCTAACTTCCATGTTGGATTATTTTTGAATTCAATGGCATTATATAGTGGGAACGAGCCGTTGCTCTGCAAAGTGTTCCCTTCATCCTTCGGGGAGATTGCATCAGATTGGTTCCACAAATTACCAAAGGGGAGTGTGAAGACTTGGGAAGGCCTGGCCGAGATGTTTGTGGCCAGGTTCATAACAAACAAACTGCAGCCATTGAGGGTGGATGCATTGATGGCTTTAAAGATCGGCAAAGATGAAAGCCTTAGGGCCTATGCAAAAAGGTACTACGAAGTGTTCAATCGAATACCTGAATGCAACCAGGAGGTGGCGGTCGTGTCTTTCAAGAACGGCCTGAAGGATGACTGTCCACTGCGGAAGTCTTTGGCAAAGACACTGCCAAAGAGCATGGAAGAGCTCATGGCGAGAATCGAGAAGTATGCCAGAGCCGAGGAAGATACATCGGGGAATAAGGAGACAAAGCCAGAAAAAGGCAACGGCTCGCCGAAGCGAGGCCGAGGTAACAATGGACCCAACAAACAAGAGACAGATTTGAGGGCTAAGCAGGCAGTGACAACGGTGTTCCGAATTCCGGTCCACAAAGTCCTTGACCAAATTCGAAATCAGCCCTACTTCAGAACGCCAGCAAGGGCACCAGGAGAATTTATGGGCAGAAACCTTGGTAGGCGTTGTGCTTACCACAATGAGGAGGGGCACCCAACTCAGGGTTGCAGAGCCCTTAAAGCACATTTAGAAGATCTTGTAAGGCAAGGCCATCTGAGAGACCTTGTGGATGAGGCCAAAACAAGGGAAGAACAGGCACGATTGCCTCAAGCACCAGCAGCCCCGCCTCCCCCAGCGCAGCAACCACAGGCAGGCGGACCTCGGGTGGTTAATGTGATCCACTCAAAGGTGAACGAAAACGACATACGGGGGGAGACACAGAGGGTAAAACACCTACAGCACGTCAACCAGGTCGGATTGAAAAGACCTCGGCCTGAAGAGTGCCAAGGACCAATGATAGCCTTCACAGAAGCCGACCTAGATATGGTCCAGCACCCGCACAATGATGCCTTGGTAGTATCCCTCCAGGTTGGGGAGTGCCAAGTGAAACGCATCTTGATTGATCAAGGCAGCTCCTGCGACATCATGTATGTCAGATGTTACAAGGAACTAGGCCTTCACCCTGATGACATGGAGCAGTCAAACGGCCCGATGGTCGGCTTCAATGGAACGCCGACATGGCCATTGGGCGCAACAAGCTTGGAGATACAGGCCGGCACGAAAAAGATCAAGACAGAATTCATTGTGATTGACACGCCCTCGCCTTACAACATTATCTTAGGGAGGCCGTGGTTGCATGCAATGGGGGCAGTTCCCTCAACATTGCATCAACTGCTACGATTCCCAACAGAACATGGGATTGAGGAAGTAAGAGGAGATCAGTTGCAGGCAAAAAATTGCTCCATGGCAGCAATGAAATTAACCTGCAGCATTCAGGAACCAGAGAAGGCAGAAGTTGAAGAAGAGGACATGAAGGTCCTAGACGATGTCGGCAAGGAGCCGGCCGAGAAAAGTGAAGAAGCACTGAAGAAAATCCTCGTCCAGGAGGGCGATGAGGAACGCTTCTTTCTTCTCGGCACAGGATTAGCCGAAGAAGAGGAAAGAGAGCTGGAAGCCTTTTTGAGAAAAAATATTGAAGTGTTCGCCTGGACACCTTATGAAATGCCTGGCATTGACCCCGAGGTCACATGTCACAGACTCAACGTTGATAGGTCGGCCAAACCTGTAATACAACGGGCCAGAAGACCGACGTTGATGCACGTCGAAGCAGTGGAGGAGGAAGTAGACAGACTTCTGGAGGCCAGGGCCATCAGAGAAGCCAATTACCCGACATGGCTGTCAAACACCGTGGTAGTGAAGAAGAAGAATGGCAAGTGGAGGGTCTGCGTAGATTTTACAAACTTGAACAAAGCTTGTCCCAAAGACAGCTTTCCTCTACCAAAGATCGACCAGTTGGTGGACGCCACATCTGGACATGGAAGGATGAGCTTCTTGGATGCTTATAGGGGGTATCACCAGATAGCCATGTACCCCCCGGATGAGGAGAAGACAGCGTTTATCACCCCAAAAGGACTGTATTGTTACAGAGTTATGCCTTTTGGGTTGAAAAACGCAGGAGCAACTTACCAAAGGCTGGTAACCAAGATGTTCAAACACTTGATTGGCCGAACAGTAGAAGTCTACATCGATGACATGGTCGTGAAGACCAAGGAACCAAAGGATCATCTTGCTGACCTAAGAGAGGTCTTTGACATACTCAAAACATATCGGCTCCGACTCAACGCATCGAAGTGCGCGTTTGGAGTCGGATCCGGTAAGTTCTTGGGATACTTAGTGACTAGAAGGGGCATTGAAGCCAGCCCAGATCAGATCAAGGCCATCCTGGAATTACAGAGTCCGACATCGGCGAAACAGGTTCAGATGCTTACTGGAAGGGCCGCAGCCCTAAACAGGTTCATAAGCCGAAGTTCGGACAAATGTAAACCTTTTTTCAATCTGGTGAAAAAGGCCACGGATTTTCTATGGACTGAGGAATGTGAGGCCGCTTTGGCCGACCTAAAGAAATATCTTACCACGGCTCCAGTCCTCTCAACACCTGAACCTGGGGAGGAACTGTTTTTATACTTAGCAGTTTCGGAGCACGCAGTAAGTGCTGTGATAATCCGAGAAGAGAAGGGAGAGCAGAAGGCTGTTTACTATGTCAGTAAAACCTTGGCTGATGCAGAAACAAGGTATCTACCACTGGAGAAATTAATGCTGGCCTTGGTAATGGCTTCAAAGAAGCTAAACCATTACTTTCAGGCTCACAAGATTGTGGTACTAACAGAGCACCCATTGAAATCCTTGTTGCAACAAGGAGATTTAACTGGAGAATAGCAAGATGGGCCGTAACTTTGGGCCAATATGACCTGGAGTTCAGGCCGAGAACAGCAATTAAGGGCCAAGTCTTGGCCGACTTCGTGGCCGAGTTCTCGCCAGAATACATCGAACATCGGGCTCCGTTGAGCCGAGATAAAGGATGTCCAAACAAGGAAGGAGAAGCCCAGCCAAAGGCTAAAGAACCAAGGAAGGAAAAACTCAGACCCTGCAGCATTTACATCGGCGACTCCTTTCAACTTTTTGTTGATGGGAGCTCAAACCGGCAGGGGGCAGCAGGGCAGGAGTAGTGTTGATATCCCCCGACGGAGAGATATTGGAGCAGTCCATTCGACTGGGGTTCAAAGCCTCGAACAATGAGGCGGAATATGAAGCATTGATTGCTGGACTGAAGCTGGCAGTAGCAGCAGAAGCAGATGAGGTAATAGTTTTTTGTGATTCACAACTTATAGTGAATCAAACTACAGGAGAGTTTGCAGCCCGAGATGAAAGGATGTCGGCATACGCAAAAGAAGTCATCAGGCTGGCAGCCTTGTTTGAAAACTGCCGACTTCTTCAAGTTAGCCGAGATGATAACAGCCACGCCGACGCGTTGGCCAATTTAGCAAGTTCAATGCAAACCGGAAAGACGAGGACAATAATGATCGATTACCTATCGGGCCCGAGCATAGAGCCACCGAACACAATGCAAGAGGCATTATGTGTGGACATGGGACCAAGCTGGATGGATGCAATTGTTGCATTCCTGAAAGAGGGAAAGCTGCCAGAAGAACGAAAGGAGGCACACAAGGTCAGATTGAAGTCGGCAAGATTCAGTCTGACAGCAGAAGGACATCTCTACAGAAGATCCTTCACTGGACCTCTTTTAAGGTGTGTACACCCTCTTCAGGTTGAAGACTTTTTATATGAAATTCATGAAGGAGTTTGTGGAAGCCACGCAGGGGGCAGATCATTAGCTCACAGGGCCATTACCCAGGGGTATTGGTGGCCCTATATGCAAAAAGATTCAGAGGCCTATGTGAAGAAGTGTGAACAATGCCAGAGGTTTGCACCTTTGATACATCAGCCAGCTGCTGACCTGAACCCGGTTTCCAGCCCTTGGCCATTTGCCCAATGGGGCATGGATCTCGTTGGACAATTGCCCCAAGCAACTGGGCAGCGGAAGTACCTACTGGTAGCAACAGACTACTTCACAAAGTGGATAGAAGCAGAGCCTCTTGCCAAAATCCGAGATGTGGATGTGAAGAACTTCATATGGAGAAACATCATCACCAGATTTGGGATTCCAAGAGCAATAGTTGCTGACAACGGAACACAGTTTGACAGCAAACTCATCAAGAATTTTTGTGCAAAGTTCAAGATAAAGAAGAGGCTGCAGGCAGCAAAAGGAAAGTGGGTAGACGAATTGCCCAATGTGCTCTGGGCATATCGCACTACGCCGAGAAGATCAACAGGGGAATCCCTCTTTGCCATGGCTTATGGCACAGAAGCAGTCATTCCATTAGAGATCGGCATCCCAGGAATCAGAACCCAGGGAGTTGAGAACGGGACTAATGATGTGCTCTTAGCCCGAGATCTGGATCTACTAGAAGAAAGAAGAGAGAAAGCTGCAATCCAGCTTGCAGCATACCAGCAACAGCTTGCCAAAGCTTACAACAAGAAGGTCAATCCAAGGGATTTTCAAGTCAACGACCTAGTCTTGAGAAAAGTCGTCGGCAATAAGAAGGATCTCAGAGAGGGCAAGCTTGGCCCAAACTAGGAAGGTCCCTACAGAATTACTTCGGTGTTAGGAAATGGGGCATATCGGCTCGAAGATAGTGAAGGCAAAGCATTGCCTAGACCATGGAACACTTGTAATTTAAAGTTTTTCTATCATTAGATGTCTGTTTGATTTTTTGCCGATATGATCAATAAAATCTTAGCAGAATTTTCCAGAACTTATGAAACTATGCATAATGTTGTTTTTTGAATAATGAGAACCCAAGTGGAACTTAGGTTCACATTGGGGCAGAGAGAAGACAGTAAAGCTTAGCCGAGGTTAAGCCAAGATTATGTTTAACCGTGGTTAATCTGAGATAAAGCTTAACCGAAGTTAAACTGAGATAAATTCCTTACCTTTACTTGTTGAAATTTGTAGCAATTTACAAGTTAAAGTTAAGCTGAGATAAATTCCTTACCTTTACTTGTTGAAATTTGTAGCAATTTACAAGTTAAAGTTAAGCTGAGATAAATTCCTTACCTTTACTTGTTGAAATTTGTAGCAATTTACAAGTTAAAGTTAAGCTGAGATAAATTCCTTATCTTTACTTGTTGAAATTTGTAGCAATTTACAAGTTAAAGTTAAGCCGATATAATTGTTTATCTTCACTTGTTGAAATTTGTAGCAATTTACAGGATGAAGTTAAATTAAGTTTGTTGATTCAGACCCTTGTCAAAACTTGAGAAAAGTTTACCAGTTAAAATTGTATATGTTCTATACTTGTTGAAATTTATGGAAAATTTACAGGTTCTTGCCGAGATAAATCTTCGGGTAAAAATACCCGAGGTATTTTTCCCCAAGGAGATTGTACAAAGGAGGAGAGACTAGCAAAATATTCTAAGTATAGAATTATACAGAAGCAGTCGTAAAGAATACAAAAGTACAAACACTCAGCAGAAGAAAATTGTATCTAGCATTAGAATGGAAAAAGGCACATCGGCCATATACAGAGTTTACATTGTTCTGAAAACGAAAACGTACAAGAAGTACAAAAGACAGAAAAAGAAAAAGCATCAAAACTATGATTTTGCAGGAGCAATCTGGGTCTGGACTTCAGACGATTCTTGGGGAACTACCTTGGTAGATTCTTGCGAAACTACTTCGACAGCCTTTTCTGCAGCCACTTCGGCGTCAATCTCAACAAGCGTCTTATCTAGACTCTTCTCAGCCAGAAGAAGGTCGGATGATAAATGCCCCGGATCAGCTTCCTTGGGCACCTCCTCAAGCTCCTCATCTTGGGTTAAGTCCAGGACTTGATCAGCCTGAGGAGGAGACTTGGTCTCATTGGCATCCTTGGGCTTCCTTACTAGCGCATTATCATCATCCTTATCCTCCTCCTCGGCTTCAGGCTCGGATTCATCCTCGTCTTCAGTTTGACTTGGAGGTGGAGGAGGAGGAATGGCAGAGGAATAGCATCAGCTTTGCGCAATGGCGAGTCATCTGGGACGTTAAGCTTCTTAGCAAGAGACATCCAACCAAGGGAGAAGCCCCTGTTGTATGCCTGCCTGACTTGAAGCTTGTAGTCCTCAGCAACATCGGCCATGCCTTGAGCATAGGCCTTGTCATCAGCCTCTTCGATTTCGGCCTTTTTCGTGGCCAAGGCTTCTTGAAGCTCCTTCTCGGCCTGGGCCTTCCTATCCTCAGCTTCCTTCAACTGGGCCTGAAGAACTTTGTTTATAGCCTCAGCAGCGCCGACCTTCTCCTCGGCAGAAGATTGGGCTTTTGTAGCAGCCTCGTGGCTTGTCCTCCAGAGTAATTTTTGGCTCCCAGGGGACCAAGGGCTTTTTTGACTTAGAAGTTGTGCCAGAGGACAACCTCGGCTTCTTTGATTTTGAAGAGGAGGATGGCTGTGCTTCAGCAGATCTTTTTAAGGGAACAGAAGCAGTCTCCTGGCTCCCAGCCAACTGTGAAATTGGCACTGTGTCTTCAGTCTCAATTGAGCGGCTGTGGCCTTTGGCTGAGCTTTCTGGGTTCTTTTTGGTTTTGGTGGGGCATGGTGTGCGTCGGCTGAGCATCGACGTCGGTAGGAAGGTCGGCCAGAAGATCTTGAGCCACGGGCTTTTGGCGAACCATCTCAGCAGTTTTGACTAGTCGTCGCCGACGTTTTCGTTCAGGAATAGGGATCAAGTAAGGTGCCGAAGTGGATGGCAAATCTGCTGGGTCAGACGTTGATCCTTGGTTAGCTCGTGATGTGGACGCAGTCTGGGTTGTAACAGAAGATGGAGAGAGGCTTTTCTTCTTCCGTTTGGGGACGTCGGGCAAAACGGACTTATACATCGGGATAAAGTTCAGCACCAGTGGAGCCTTTCGTTTGTCAATTGGCAGATCAAGTAACTTCTTCAAATCCTTGCCCAGAAAATAGGATTGGCGAAAGTTCTTTGGTGGTTTGCGAACATCTGCAAGAGGAACAAGAAGTCAAAAACAGACAAAGTTCTGAAGACTTAAAAAGTAACAAGAAAGTGATTGACAGTAGGCTCTTACCTTTACCCTCTTTAACAGTTCGAGGAAGAGGGAATAAATGGCATCTTCATCTGGGGCAAACTCCCAATTTCCAGAGGCAATAAGGTAGTCGTCTCCAGCCCCCTTGTTGGAGTCTGGGAGGTCGGCTATAATTTTGAATTCGGTGGACCTCGGCTTGAGGTAATAAACAAAGCCTTTTTCTTTTAAGTCCAGGGCGCACATGGTATAACAAAATTGGATATCGGCAAGGGTAATCCTAACATTCTCCTACCTAGCCAGGACTATGATACCATTAATCACTCTATAGGAGTTGATGGTAAGTTGCATGGGGTTCAATTTGTAATAGTGAAGAACTTCACGGAAGAGGGGATCGAGTGGAAGTCGGAGTCCACATTCCACAAAAGCTACAACAGGGAAAGGCATCGTATGGTCTGTAGGCATGATGGAATCGTCATCCCCAGCTAGCCTAAGGTAAACATCATCCAGAATGGAGAACTCATGCCTAAAATATTCAAGCTTGGTTGGGGTATTTACCCTACGTCTCCACATACCCATGACTTCGGTATGAATGTACTTAACTACATAAAGAGGGTACTTTTCAAGGGTTATTGGGACCTCGGCTTAAACCTAGGTATATATTGGTAAGGAGTATTTCAGTTTTTCCTACGAATTGAAGGTCCTACAGACAAATCCCAAACCTAAATCTACGAAGAACGAGTATGAAGGGCAAAAATCTGGAAAACAGAAAAGCAAGAGCGAAGTTTCAGAATCAAGAACAGAGGTAGGGCTATCAAAAGCATAAAGAATACATGGAGTATACGGTCAAGAACAGTGACAAGAGTGCAAGAAAGTGGTGAACAGTGTATGGGCAGAAATCAAATTCACTTGAAAACTTTCAGATATATGACTCACAAGATTTGAAAAAAAATGGGAGCAAATAATATCAACGGAAATGAAAGCGAAGGGGACAGTAGCTTACCAGAGAAATAGAGCCGGAATGAATTTCGCCGAAGTCTGACGGCAGTTACAGATGTGACGAAATGATGACAGCTTCACGAGAGAGGAGAAGGAGAGACAGTCACAGAGCTTGGAGCTTGAAGCAATGGCGGTTTCGAAGAAGAAAGTTTAGAGAGAGAGAAAGCAAGAAAATCAAATGCGAAAGTGAAGAGCCAAAAGAGAGAGGCAAAAGTTTTGTCAAAATTTGAAACGGCGGCAAAACAGAAGCATTTAATGCGCTTGGGGTAACGCGGACGTCAGACGGCGCAGACAGATGAAAGACGGCCTGCGAGCGCGTCACAGGCACGAGCCAATGGAAACGGAACACGTAGGTGAACTGGTTAAAAAGTGACGCATGACAGCTCATACGCGTGAAAGAGTTCACTGGAATTCTTGTTCTCCGAAGAGAGCATGTCGGGCTAAAAGTAAATGATCTCGGCTGGGAAGTTCTTGAGCCGATGTTCAACAAGAGTACCAATGTAGGTTTCATCACCTCAGAATGCCGAGGTAATAGAACCTAGGGGGCAGTTGTGGGGATATATTTTCTGAGTACCAACACATGGCCGAGGTGACACCGAAGTGTCAGCCGAGATGTCACGTGTCCTGGTCTAGATACCAGGATGATCTCGGCAAGGCCGAGGTTATCTGCGAGAATACAGGAATATGGGATAAACGGATAAGGGACAGGAGTCCTAGAATGAAGAAAGACTACAAGATGGATACAGGTAATACTCTCAGGGAGTCTATCCTTATCTCTTGAAGAGTCCAAGGTAAATCCGGAATTAGAGTCCATGGAAGTGAGACTTCTAGTGGGACGGGGATGGAGTAAAACTATAAAAGAAGGGCACCCCGGTGGGTCTAAGGTACGCAATTTTAAGCCTTGAGCAGTAATTTAAGCACTTGAATTATCTTTAAGAGATACTGACTTGTTCGTCGGAGTGCCCCCGGGTGGAAGAACCACCGCCGGAGCCTTTTTCTTCTGTGCAGGATAACAGGGTGCTATCTGTTCTGCCTGTGTTCTACAGCTGAATTACTAAGGAGGGCAGTGTGATCGGAAAATCACTCACACAATATATATATATATATATATATCATGTATATATGGTAGTTTCTAGGTTATAATAATAAAGAAAAAATGGAGTTCTCCCTCCTTCATATGTAAATTTATTATTGATTGGTTATATTACGTGTCAATATGAACATAATATTGTCGTGATATTGAAATTTTACTCTAGACTTTGGTGGAGGGAAAGTGATAGAGGTGGCAGAGAACTGGGATGAACACGGGAGGCGGTGGCAACAAAAAAGTTAGGGTGCGTGCAATGACACAATCAATACTGATTCAAAATTCTTTGAAACCTTGAATTAAAATAAAATGAGATCTTATACCAATGAGCCTTTCGAAAAATGAGAATTTCATTAGTAAGAATTTTTTTAAAGATATTACCGGATAAGTGGCATTGCTACTTTCATATGATTTGAGGCAAAAATATCAAGACCACAACAACCATTTTGATGATATTAATCAGTGTGTTTGGTTTTAATTTTTTGAAAATTGAGTATTTTGGTTTTTTTAAAAAATATTTTTGGTGAATACTTTTAATATTTTAAGCATTTTTTTAAAACTTTTTTAGATGCACCTTACTTAAGTGTATCTAAAAAGTAAAATATTTATAAAAAATATATTTTTAAAAATCAATAAATATATAAAAATACGAAAAATATATTGAATTCTCGTATTATTTTTATATATATTTTTGGTATTTAGTGAATTTTCTAAAGATTTTTTTCACAAGTGTATACTTTTTAAATGTATTTATGTTAAGTGTATCTAAAAACTTAAAAAATTGCTTAGAATATTAAAAAAAATTCAATGAAAATAAAAAAATTTAAGTTTTTGAAAAGTAAATTTTAAAAATCCAAACCAAACAAGTTGAATGATTAACTTTGCAGGTGTCCCTCAAAGCATCAATAATGATTCTCTGATCAATTATTAGGTGGGCTTTGCTTTTTAAAATTAACCCCCAACCCCCATTGAAGCTTTAACTAATCACATCTTGTATATGAAAAAAAATAAAAAGAAAAAAAGGAAAAAAAAGTCAAAAGATATTGAACTTAAATTACAATTCATTTTTTTCTTAAAATATTAGGTGAATCATGACCCTTTGATTTCTTTCTCTTTTTTACAATTAAAATTACTTTCAGAAGGTTTTAAATATTTAATTTTTTTTGGGCTTGGGACTTTAATAAGCTTGAGCTTGCAAGTATGGTTCCACTAAGGTCAAACCTCGGGCCACAGCTTGGGCCAACCAAATGATAGTTGGTGCACCAAACTGGCCCATCCGTCCGGACCCAAGCATAACTCAGCTTGCCATGCTTTGCTTTGCCCCTTTAGAATGATTTCACTATTTTTTTTCTTTTTGAATTTTTTTTTGAGTTTTAAAAAAGTTTTTTAGACTTTTAATCTGTAATTTTTATTTTTAGTGAATTTTTAAAAATATTTTAGTTAATTTTTATTTTATTTTATAAATGCACCTAATCTCTATATACTTAAAAAGTAAATAACCATTTAGTGAGAAGTCATATTTTATAAATTGTTTGAGGTTAGATCATGCTCAAAATATTTTATGCCAATAAGTCTTATTATTTTTTATTTTTTTTATTCCAGAAATATCCATGCAAATATGAATGTGGGTTTACCAAACACCCTTCCACCAATCACAACTCTCTTGTAACTCTCTTGTTAGCACCCTACCTGGAAAAAAAAATTATAATGTGCTCCAAATGCATCATGTGACAATGTCATCTATTAATTATCAAACACCATGCCTTTATGCCTTAATACAAAATCGTGGGTCACACCGTTCCACCAATCACAACTCTCTTGTTAGCACCACATGACCGTGCCGTAGGAGTACTAAACAACTTCTCCTAACTAAAGTGGGCACACTCCAAAATGGTGATGTGCCATTTATTTTTATTTTTGTTGTTTCAACATTTTAAAATTTCATAATTTTTATTCTACATGTTCATTTTAAATAAAATTTAAATTTGTGGAATTTACAAAACGAGATCTATCAAACACTATAAAATTTTAAATTTTGTAGCTATATGAAACTGAGAAATTTCTCAATTTCGCACCATATAGTTATTTTCTATTAAAAATTTTAGTAATGTTTCACATTAGTGTGGATTCCACATGCTCATGTGACACATTTAATAAAATTCTTAATAGAAAATTTGAAATCTCTAATATTTTTTTTTAATTTTTTCCCCTAAACTAATCATATGCCATTCATACAATCAACACCAAAGATCAGCAGAAATTTAGAGTTTATACATGTTTACTTAGTTACGTATTTTTTTAAGTACATTTTACGTTTTTTTAAAAGAAAATATGACATAATTTTTCAATAGAATTATGATAATTTGTAATTTAAAAATAATTTATTGATTAATATTATCACAAAAATAGATAAATTTACTTTTAAATTATAACTGATCGTAACTCTATCAAAAGATTATATAACATTTGTTATAAAAATATATAAAATATACTAAATTTATATATATAACAGGGGAAATATATACCAAAGGAGTTCCTAAGACCAATAGGACAGGAAATATGGATATCTGATAAGAAGTTTTCAATGACTTCAATTCTCACATGTAAAAGCATAAAATAAGCTCATATATATATATATATATATATATATTATCCTGACTTCCCTTGCATTCAAGGAGAAACCATCTCATGCATGCACTTATATTTTTACATCTTTATATTTTTTTTGGATATTTGTTAGAAAGTTAATATAACGTTTTAATTTTAAAATAATTCTATCAAAATAAATATATAAATTTCATAAATTACTTTTACCTCTCTATAACATTTTTAAAAATTTTAATGGATGTGGGTTTGTAAATTCCCCTAGGAGTATATACTAAGGAGAGACTCCTCTCAAGTTAGTTTTTTTCTACTTAACGGTGTTGGAATCCACATCGATGATTTGTACTGTTCTTTTTATTTTTTATTTTTTATCAATCGATAGAAGAGTAATTATGAGTATGAGGAATATTTATATCATCAAATGGACTACTAACTCACAATAACTAGAAAGTCAACAATACCTAACATAACCAATATATCAAGCCCACCAAGCGCAAGCCCAAGCAGATAAACCATCACCACAACCCCATAATAGGGAAGAAATAAATCACCACCACAAAGGGTATCAAACTCCTATCCATAGGAGTTGAACCCGAGACCTCACATTACAAAGGGTGTTACACAACCACCAAACCAAATGCCCTAGTTTGATTTAAACCATTCAATGTGTAAGATTCATCAAGTATTTCATTCTTGTAAAAAATCGAGTTGACTATATATTAATAAGAACTTGATTATATCAGATTTGTGTTAACAATTTGTTTTTAAAATCATACTTACTGTTGACACAAATGTAATATGATCAAGTGGCTATTAATATCTGATCATCGTGATTTTTTGCAGTAATTAACTCGACGAGTTTTATACATTGAATAATTTGAATAATTGATGTAGACTATGGTGCCCCGAGTCATTTTAAAGCAAATTGAGTATATTAGTCTGTAATTTCTATCTCCTTTTGAGTCTTGTGTTGTTATCTATTTTTCCTTGTGATTATTCTTGTATGTATATTTTCGTGTGTTCTGAGATGTCATCTTGTACTTTTAGGAGTTGGAGTGAAATCGAGAAGGTGAGAATGTTTTGAGGTTGTTCTGTCTCACTTTCAAGTCGAGACTGCTCGAGCGGTGACATTGACCTTTCAATATCTCATTTTGCAGTCTAAACTTCTAGGAGTAGGTGTTCTTCGCTTGAACGATCATTTGCATGGGGGTATAGAGATTCTGGGAGTTGGTATTCTTCACTCGAACGCAGGTCTTGTCGCTCGAGCGGTTTGTCCGCAGTCTGCTCCAAAAAATGTGTCCAATTACTCAAAAGTTGAGCCCTTATACACTTTTTTTTTCTTTCACTTTTCACTTCACTCTCTCTCTCTCTACATTAACTTCCCTATTTTCTCTTATCTCTCTCTAGAAACCCTCTACCCATTTCATTTTACTTCCTTGATCTCTCATTATCCATTGAGATTTCAACCATAGTGCCTTCTTTAATTTTGGAGAGCTCATCAAGGATTACGCTGTGTACAGATCGGATTTTGACGCCGTTGATTTTATAGCATTTCATCTTTTCCTCTCAAAATCTTGAGGAAGGAAGTTCTTTGAGTTATATATATGATTTTAGCATGCCTAATCCTTTTTTTTGATTTTGATAGTGTGGTGTGAATTTTTGTAGTGTGGGTTTGTAAATGTTGATGAAAATGACTTTTCTTATAAGGATGTTCAAATTAGAAATGTTTTATGAACTTAGGAAACCCTTGAAAACATGTTGTGAGAAAAATCTATGAAGGAATGAAAGAAAAACCTTTTTGGGTCAAATCCTAGTTTTGAAGAAATTTGGGAAAAAGTGGATTGTATAAAATATCTATGAAATTAGTGTTAAATTTCTCAAGAAATTTATATAAATTTCCTTTTATTGATTGTGTAATTGGAATATCCATAGGATGAATAATTGTTGTTAGAAAATGTTATTGGTCTTGAAATGGTATACGTTGGAATTTGAATGGAATAGTGATTGTGAACATAAAAATGTATAAATGTCACATGGACTATATTTTGTTACGATTTTTGAGAATCATTGAACAATTGAAGTTTACTTTGAATAAATGTTGAGATTTATAGAGATATTGTACAAAGGGGATAAGTATATGTAATCACTTCTCATTTCATGCATTCGCATTATTTTGAATATTGTTCAACTGTGGCTATACCTTGGAAATAAATTTATTATTTTGAGGAAATAACTGTTGTTATTGAAACGTTTGGTAAGTCCAAATAGGGGATGTAATTGGTATTGTTTAAGTTGGTCTGAGTGTCTCCGGTAAAAAAACCAAAAACACGTGCGGAAGAGGTACCACATGCCTTCCGGTTAAGAGCCGGTAAGATGGGAATTTGATAGTCTTGTTATGCCTACTTGCAAACACCAGTTTAGAGATTATCTGAGTCGTATTTACCATCCTTTTGTCATTATTTGAATCTTACAGAGAAAATGAACTTTTGAAGAAACATAACATGTATTTTGAAAAAAATGAAAAATTTTGATATTTAAACTTGACATGATATGTATTCATATATATGAGACTGCTTAAACATAGTGAGCCCACTATGACATCGCATTCATGTATTTGAATTTCCTTTGCTCTCAGCTGTTGCAGGCACACCACTGTTGCTGCTCCTGCCGTACTATCGTTGCATGTGATAGAAAATCCACTATAAACCCTAGCCTGCATCACAGCACAACAAACCCCAATAATTCATTTTTGGAACAATATATAGAATTCACATCAGACAAAATATAATCAATTCATCAAAGAAAAAAAACAATGTTTCAGTCTTTATAAATGTAAAACCAATTACACAATGATTGGTAAAGTTTGAGAAGGAGTTCAACAGACAATGTAAATACATGTGTAGTCCAATTATGTGTAAAAGTGATAAGAAATGGAAAAATATGAGTAAACAAGGACTTGAACTAAAGACCATTTAAAACTTCATATATCGTGTTAGAAATTTAGATTAAGTGTTTGGGTGAGTTAACTAATAAGACAAACTAAATTAACAACAAAAGCCAAAAGTTCAAAAGAGGATAGACAAATATAAACTGTTAGAATAAAGTGTTTTTTTTTTTTTTCAAAGACTCATTGTTAATTGAATTATTGTGTAGAACAAAGTAAAAACGCAGCGGATGAAAAATTATGGTCATACCTTTATCTGTAGAGTCTGAATTGAAGGATCTCGTGGGTAAATCACGTGCTTCCTGAATCTGATCAATCAACCTAGCAATGGAGTGATATTACAGAATGAATATCACCCACACAAGTCACAGTGCAAAATGGCTCTTGATTGTTGTATTTTGGGAGAGAGTCAGTATATGGGTAAAACATACGACATACGTTGTTTTTCTCTTAATGACCCATATCCCATATCATATCAGATATAAAGGATAATATCACATCTATCCATATCAATTGATATGATAGATATGGATATCCTGAGTGGTTATCCAATAGGTTTTGAATTCAAATTCAAACTTATTTGGATAAGGTTCAAAAGGTTCAAATAAGGGTCATGCCACATGGGCGCCCAATTTCTAACATCTCCCACTCGGACATGAGTTGGCATGACACTGTCACATCTCTATCTCAATCTCCCCAAAATGAACAATCTCATACTAGCCAATGCACCGTGCGACTGCTGAGAACACCTGCATGTGGGAGCTCTATACTAGAAACTCAAAATGAGCCAGCATAGAGACATCACCCAAAAAGAACAGAAATAGTGTCTCATATACCCCAGACCATCTAATTACACCGGTTCAAAAAACATCTCTAATCCCTAAAAAAGAGCATGTTTGACCTCTCAATTCTTGCAATATATTCACACTCAATCTGCCTCTCATACAGAGCGATGTGTGCAGTTGCCGGCAGTGAATATACAACAGTGGTGTAATACTAGATGATCTTCCTTTTGCCCTCATGCCATTTAGTTTAGGATTGACCGCTTTCCCAGTGATGTCCCTCAAGGCCGAATCATACATGACCGCAGGCAACATACCAAAGTAGCAGAACATCAACCCCTTACCTTATGACATAGTCAAAAGTCACAAAAAGGGTACATAAATGAAGGTCATATCAATAATGACACGTAAGACTCACACGGTGAGGAAACAGGGATCCATTCTCTCACCTCATTATTAGGTCGCCAAGCACATATAGTATGAATACATGCTACGGTGGAGTAACTCTTCCAAAAGAGTGACGTCATACTCGATACACCGTATAGATATTAGTCTAGTCGCTTTCTAGCGCCTAACCCGAATTCTCTATTTGCTCGCCCTCTAGGCGCCAAATGAGATCTCGCATCTGGCTAATCATAACAGGCACAACATGGAAAGTGGGTACTAATATCCATGTTTGATCCTTAACATGACCTCATCTTGGTTGTAACCAAGGCGACATACATAGTGGATTATTTAAGCCTCTCTTGGCTCCAAATAAAAATAAACCACTAGTCTCATCTTTGCTCGCTCCCAAGCGCCAAGGGCGATTGCTCGTGTGAGTGAGCCAATCTTGCCTGCTGACATCATCATCTGCTAATCATTATGACACAAACCATAATAGTGTCAACATCTCATCATCTCAAAATAAGTGATCGATTTAAAAAAAAATTTGACCACAGCTTGCGCAATTCTAGATTCCAAACATAAGCCTTATCAGCACCTCTTGCGATAAGTATATACAACAGAATCCACTATGTGCGCCTCACATGAAGTGATTCAAGATCACTACCTCTTGCGCAATAACCTCTCTAAAGATATTTTGGTGACCAATTTGCGTTCATTCTTAATGCACCCAACTAGCGCAGATGCGCCTAACTAGCGCATTGAATCTTATAAGGAGCAAATTAATATACTACTAGTAAAGCATTTTATGAACAGTCTAATGAGCAAGGTCAATGTCTAAACAACTCAGTTGACCATTTACCAAAGATAACACTTACCGAATACGCCCACATAGCATACTTTAGGCTCCCACAACAAAGAAAAGATCAAGGAATATAGGTCATCTGTTTCTCCCAAAGACAATCCGAGGATTCACTCAATAGCTAAGGCTCTGGCTTTTAGCGATAGGTAAGTCAATGGGTTTGCAATTTTGCATCTAGAATCGTTCTAGGATATTCCTTATGTGAGTCATCGAAGACAAAACATGAATTCTCCCAAAACAATCCCTAAGGATCGTACATCCGAGCATATAAATTACATCACCCATGTCCATCATATCTAAAACAGAGGACTGCCCACCCTAGGTGGCGACAACCTTATAAATTCTTGGCTTATAATGACTAATTAAGGAAAAACTTCTTTTGGACCATTGATCATGCCTCAGTGGTCTTCATCGATCATCGTTGGCATATCATGGCATGACGAAATCTAAGAACCACTATTTGGATAACTGTTTTAAGCTGTAAAAGATTTATTGGAACTAGCAACCTTTTTGCGCTCCTAACTTTTCACCATAAAAGCAGAAGGTAAATCCCTACGGATCTACTTATCCAATTCTCCAACGAGAAAGTTGGGTCACAATGTCCACAAATCAATGTTCCGAACTTACGTCAATCATAGCCTAAGTCAAAATAACCTCACTCCCCAGAAGGAAGTCAAAATAACCTCACTCCTTAGGAGGAAGTCAAAATAACCTCACTCCACAGGAAGAAGTCTTCTCATGGTCTACACTTTCCTCAATGGTGCGACTTTTCGGTATCTAGCGAGCCTTATGCCTCAACAATGACTGTCCAAATTACGCATAACTTTAGAACAATTTTGCGTCATAATGGAAAGTCAACCAAATTATAGAAATAGTTAATCCTCAAAGACTTTGTCCTAAACTGCGCAACATTGATCCACTTTCTAAAAACAGGGGACTAGAGCCTTTGGCATTATCCTAGGCTGTTTATCATCTTGCGGAGCAATCATGAATGTTTCCTTCTCAATCACCCAGTGATAACGTGGAAAATTTTCACATTCGCTACCACGCAACTAAGAATGTAGAGTATTCTTCTCTAATGGAGTAATCCATTAGTAAGCACATCGCTCCCACTGTCCCTAGGATATTGGAAATTTCTTTCCATTCTCAACTAGGCTACATAGAGTGCTATGCTTAGAATTCTCTATCTTATAGAGTTCCAAAACTCTATTCACGTCACATTTACTAAGAAAACTTTATGTGACTTAGTTACACTACCACAAAGCTGCTTACTTATATGCATATGACCCGGAGGGTTTACATGACCGCATACAATAATGCGCCACACGACCCTATGTGTTCACAAGACAACATATAATAATGCACTATAGAACCCTAGGTCTTAACTTCGCAATCTTATGAGAAGTAAAATAAAGATAAGCTGCTTAACGGTTACAGATCGCCCATAGATGGCTCTCCGCTAACCCATTACTCAAATGGAGTGTAAAATCTGATATGGAGGGCACTTAGTTAGGGATATAGGCAACAAACTAGTGCAATTCCCAATTGGGAAACATTTTGCGCCATTATCCACCTAACATTAACAATATTTAATTCCTTATCTCTACTACACCATTGTGTTGTTGAATATTAGGAATAATCAATTTTCTAAGCATCCATTTCTCTTCACAGAGTTTTCTAAAATAACTCAAATAGATACTCGCTACCTTGGTCAAAACTAAAAGCACAAAAGCTGTTATCTAATTGATCTCAACCTCATATGTGCAATGTCAAAAATCATCTCAAAACTTTTGACTTATGGGAGATCAAATAGTCTTGACTCAGATGCGTATCGTAATCTATAAATGTGTCGAGATTGAGGCTTAGCTATCATACCCTTACACATATCTAGTCACAAAAATTATAGTGGACTAAATGCGCCAATACAAATGACCTTCTATGGCTTTCCTACTTACTTGTGCGCAACCATTGCGAACAAAGTTACACATTCACATGAGAGCAGGATGTCATAAGCGAGTGGGCCCGGGAAGGCCTACTCAAATCATCGTGTCATCATCTCATTAATATGTATAATAAGCCACCGGTTCATGACCAATGTCATAAACTAATTCCAATCATCTTAATGTGTGAGTTCTCGAAGATAAGTGTAAAAGGTTTAGACCCAACTAGGTAATGACTCAGGACTAATTCATATTCACTAGATCATAAAAGGATGTCATGGAGATATCAAGTGCGCCTAAGTCGCAAATTTAACTAGTAAGTGTTAATCCCCTGCACCTTCAAGTCAATTTTATCCTCCATACACTTTAATGCATCTAGTTGAAAGATGACGATACTCCTCTTGCCATCTCTGTTTCTCGCTTCATAGTTACTTGCAATTAATTCTACTATCCACAAGAAGAAGAGAATCAGCTATCAATCTATGACAGCTCCTGAAGTAACTTAAGCGCGAATTAGGCTAAAGAGTTTAATTCAACACAATGCTCTCACAAGCGATACGTCAAATTCTTAGAGTCATAACAACGTTGTCAGCCTTGACCTTTTCATTACTATGCTGCAACGTTTGCGCTTAGTGGTAAACGTTATTCAAAAACGTTAGTCTAGCTAAGGAATCATACAAAGAAGCCCCTCCTCATGTCTCACACTCTAGTGTGGAAACAATAAGTGTCCAGACTTAGACAAGTTGGCAATGCTAATAGATTTTGTAGCCACTAAGAGATAATCTTTTCACTTAGCTATAACATGCCCGGGGGATACCCGCGCGCGTTAAACAGTTCGGACTCCCGAGATCTCTTGATCTCAAGTCTCACGAGTGCAATGTGAAACGTAGATGAGAGTCCAGATTTGGCAACTTTTATTGAAAATCCATTTTATTGCAATTTTGTCAAAAATGGACTGTGTCATCAGATCTCAGAGTCGCCCCTAATATTTTGGGAAATTAGGAAACCCATGACTCGGTGCCAAGGCCACTTTCGTCGTAACCAAGGATGCTTGGCTCGGAACCTTAGGTATGAGGGGAAGGTCAATAATGAGCACCCCCGCTCACCCGATCAAAAGATCGGCCTCTACTAAACCATGATATGACTTTTTATTTTCTTTATATGTTCACGTTCTGATTATTGAATAAATCCTAAAATTTACTATGTGAAGCATACAAGTATAGACTAGTTTGCTCAAATTGGAACAATTTAACTTCATGTTTGTTTTTCGAAAAGGGTTTGAATTTGCCACTTGACAAAGTGGGCTTAAAGTTTGTGAATTTGCCACTACAAATTGGGCTTAAAACGTACAGTCGTTGAATCATTCCAATTCAGGCAACAAGCCTTTATCCACAGGCATTCAAACAGTTTATCACTTAAGCAAATAGCCACATGGTAGGATGCTAAACATAATAAGAAAATCACACACAAATGAGATGCTAAAGCATAAAAACTCACAGATTGACCGACGTCCCTCGAACAACTACAAAACAAAGTTAGTAAAATATGTATGATCTTATATACAGAATCCTAATGCAATTCACTCATGAGATGCACTAAAGATTCGGCTTCTAAAATATGGCATGTGAATCATCTCAATAACATGATGGTAGCGTATAGAATCACAGAAGAATTGATTAAATCCACACATATAAATTTAGCCGAATCTTAATGCATGAAACATGGATGCAAAGCATGGATGCATGGCATGTCAGATATATACATATGTACAGTTAGGGAAAGTGATAAAAGAATGGGATAGAAAGAAGCGGGGTGGGGGGAATTATTACAATACTTTGAATATTACAAATCCAAGGGAGATGAATAAAATAAAATCCTCACAAACACTCAAAAGAAAAATAAAATAAAGAACTTTATCACTGCATATTCCACTCCTTTTCGCATGTCCCGGGTTCCGCAACACCACATGATTCACATTTTCCAGATTCAAGCGGCAAACCAAGGAACGGATTTGAAATCTGACTAGCATGGCTTATAGGGAAATCACTATTGGATGATGTGCAAATTTCCTGATAGTGTAGAGAGGGAAATAATGACTATCTCCTCTTCAAAACCTCGGAGTTGTACCCGAGAGAGAGAGAAGTTGGGTGGGTTTCTCTTCTCTAAACCATGTGTGTATCTTATTGTCTCCTTGCATTTTCAAAGAAAACCCCAAAACTGCCCGAAGAATGAGGGAGAGAGTTGTGTGTATGTATGTCGGTTTTTCCTCCTCAAAACCGTATGTGTTTGTGCATGGTGTGTGGGCTGCTGTGTGTGTCATGCATGTGTGAATGGTGTGGGTGAGGATGCAGTGTGCATGAGTGTTGCTGTCGTGGTGTGGTGTGGGTGGTATGGTGTGTGAGTCGTGTGGTGTACTATCTGTGAGGTGCCGAAGAGAGAGAGAGAGAGAGAGAGATGGCTTTTGATCTAGGTATCAGGCTGTGTGTGTATCAGTGTTGGCGGTGGTGTGGGGTGCGATGGCCGTGTGTGTTTGCTGGGTTGCCGTGTGTGCATGGTGGTGTGAGAAGTGTGAGCTGCGTGCGTGTGTGCATGCCGTGAGTGTGTGTGCAGTGTGTATGTGGGAGAGAGAGACCCAGCTAGAAAGAGATGAGAGTGAGAGCCTTTCTTTCAGCCCATGTGGTATCTGTTTTAGAGAGAGAGCGTGTATCCGTGTGCCGTGTGTGGATGACAGTGGTGTGTGTATGCCGTGAGTATGTGCAGTGTGCGTGCGTGTATGGGTGTGCCTGCCGTGTGTGTGTGCAGTGTGCGTATGTGCATGGGTGTCGTGTGTAATGGCTGCTGCCGTGTGTGTATGGTGTATGGTGTGTGTATACCAATGTGTGTGTGTGTCTCATTCCCTAACCCGTGTGTCTCTCTCCTCCTCCTCCCCTCCAAACCGAGAGAGAGAGCCTCATGTATGTATAGATGCTGGGTGTGTTATAGCAGAGAGTGAGTCTGGTATGGTATCTCCTAGAGAGAGAAGAGAGAGAGCTAGTCAGTCCTTGAATCTCCCCCCCCCCCGAGAGCATAGATTGAGAGTGAGTGTGAGAGATAATGGAGATGCCTGTGCCTCGTGGGTGTTGAGTGTGTGCCTCGTGTATGCATGTGTGTGTTAACTTTTTGTTTTATTAATCCCCACCCACAGAGATAATGCAAATGTGCGTTGTCCCTTAACAAAAATCATATCATTCATTTTAAAACTCCTCCACCACCTCCCTCTTTTCCAAAAGAATATTTTGCACCACCGCCCCATGATATTTTTTTTGTTATTTTCTATTTTTATCATCATTTTTTTTTGTTTATAAAATATTTATCAATTTATATAAAACACACCTAAACATATATACACATATAAAATATTAGTATTATAAAATAATTTGACCAAAATAGTTGAGATTTGGGATTAAAGCTTCACTTTGATTTTTCTGCTGAGAGTGGTCAAAATAAAGTGCCCAAGTCTTAGGACATGTCAAAATAGGGTGTCTACAGTTGCCCCTCTTTGACAGAGCTCAAAGTCATTTCATGACGTGAGTGAATGTCAAAGCCCAAAGACAACCCTTTTGACAAGGCCGTAAGACTTGGGCAAACAAACAAGATGTAATGCAAGTGGTTGAACCCGAAGGTTGCCTACGTATCCCTTTGCAAGGAATCAAACCAGTGTAGTTCAGGGGCAAGATGTAAATGATATGCTGGAAGATTTTGATAATTGGACTTATACGCTACGCGAAGCCGATTTGAAAATTGGACTTATACGCTTACGCAAAGCCGGTTTGATAATTGGACTTATATGCTACGCGAAGCCGGTTTGGGTAATTGGACTTACACGCTACGCAAAGCCAGTTGGATAATTGGGCTTATACACTACGCGAAGCCGATTTGGGTAATTGGACTTACACGCTATGCGAAGCCGGTTTGATAATTGGACTTATACGCTACGCGAAGCCGGTTGGATAATTGGACTTACACGCTACGCGAAGCCGGTTTGATAATTGGACTTATACGCTACGCGAAGTCGATTTGAGTGGTGTGAACAGACAGGCGCACCTACTGTTGTTAACCGATTGGGTTTTGATAATTGGACTTATACGCTACACGAAGCCGATTTGAGTGGTGTGAACAGACAGGCGCACCTGTTGTTGTTAACCGATTGGGTTTTGATAATTGGACTTATACGCTACGCGAAGCCGGTTTGATAATTGGACTTATACGCTACGCGAAGCCGATTTGAAAATTGGACTTATACGCTTATGCGAAGCCGGTTTGATAATTGGACTTATACGCTACGCGAAGCCGGTTTGGGTAATTGGACTTACACGCTACGCGAAGCCGGTTGGATAATTGGGCTTATACGCTACGCGAAGCCGATTTGGGTAATTGGACTTACACGCTACGCGAAGCCGGTTTGATAATTGGACTTATACGCTACGCGAAGCCGGTTGGATAATTGGACTTACACGCTACGCGAAGCCGGTTTGATAATTGGACTTATACGCTACGCGAAGCCGATTTGAGTGGTGTGAACAGACAGGCGCACCTACTGTTGTTAACCGATTGGGTTTTGATAATTGGACTTATACGCTACGTGAAGCCGATTTGAGTGGTGTGAACAGACAGGCACACCTGTTGTTGTTAACCGATTGGGTTTTGATAATTGGACTTATACGCTACGCGAAGCCGGTTGGATAATTGGACTTACACGCTATGCGAAGCCGGTTTGATAATTGGACTTATACGCTACGCGAAGCCGGGTTGGATAATTGGACTTATACGCTACGCGAAGCCGATTTGGGTAATTGGACTTACACGCTACGCGAAGCCGGTTTGATAATTAGACTTATACGCTACGCGAAGCCGGTTGGATAATTAGACTTATACGCTACGCGAAGCCGGTTGGATAATTGGACTTACACGCTACACGAAGCAGATTTGATAATTGGACTTATACGCTACGCGAAGCCGATTTGATAATTCATGATTTGTGCAATGCAATACATTGTCATGGAGTGATGATAAAGCTATGAAGATGGCAACATGGGTGGCAAGCTTTGTGTAAAACACACGAAGCAAGCCACATTTCTACTTGGCTATGTTTGTAACTTTTTCTATTCTCCAACAGGGTGACAGACTAGGTTGGTTCAGTTTCCAGAGTTGAGGCGCATACAAGCTATCTCAACCTATGGGGCTGCCATACAGATTTCAAGCCGGGGATACACCCCTGGGTATTTAAACCAGACTTTAGTCTCGGAAATCCCGAACCTTTTGCGTTCTAGGCATCGCCATTCGAACTCTAGTTTCCACCGTCTCAGTTGATCTCCTAGGAACTCATTACAAACACAGTCAGGTGGCTATACCAGACCGATTGAAGTCATTTGGGCACGACAAACACCAAAGGAATTGCACATTTAGAGGATTTAAGGTCTCCTAGACCATGAAAGTCGTTTGGGCATGATAAACACCAAAGGACTTGCACCTTCAGAGGATTTAAGGTCTCTTAGACCCGAAAAAGAACAACAAGCACACTTGCTGTTTTTAACCGATTGAATGGCCACGGATGCCGCTTTACTTCCTGATCATATTCACGACTTTCCCTATTCTCCAATGGGGTGACAGACTAGGTTGGTTCAGTATCCAGAATTGAGGCGCATACACGTTACCTCAACCTATGGGGTTGCCATACAGATTTCAAGCCGGGGATACACCCCTGGGTATTTAAACCAGACTTTAGTCTCGGAAATTCCAAACCTTTTGCGTTCTAGGCCTCGGCCATTCGAACTCTAGTTTTCACCGTCGCAGTTGGTCTCCTAGGAACTCATTGCAAACACAACCAAGATAATACACAAATATTTACATATAAATACACACATATATGTACATATGGTATACACATATGCATATACAGACAGATATATACAGATATATACACAGACAGAGGCGGATATATACACAAATATATATGGATATATCTTTTCTGGGCTTGCTGTTTTCTCTCTTTTCTTTTTTTCTTTTTTTTTCTTTTTTTTTCTTTTGTTTTTGGAGTCTCTGTAATCGGGATATCATCCTCTGACTGTAACAAAATCAGTTTATGTTTTGCTCATCAATGGCGTGACTAGCATATCACTTTGAGTTTGAAAATAATTTTGATTGAATTTGAGAATGATTGAATTTTTGAACTCTAAATTGAACATTGATTCTATACTGACCTGAATTAAAGAATGACTTAACGAAAGAAGAACGAAGCAAATTAATCCAAACACACTTATATGCACTAATTGATATAAATACACCGACTGGTATATATATACTGACTGGTATGAAAAGAACACACTTATATACACTGACTGGCATGAATACTCTGATTGGTATGAATACACTGACTGGTATGAATACTCACTTATATACACTGACTGATATGAATACCTTGACTGGTATGAATACACACTTATATATACTGAATAGTTGACTCGAGCGGTGGAGAAGAAAGAATCTCTAACTCGACTATGCCCCTAGTTCATTGCCTTGACCTTTTTTGTCTCTTGATTGATTTTTTTTTTTGTAAAAAATGTTTTGATCAACATGAGAGTTAGATTAGCATACTTATTCCATTTTCTGTTTCAAATCATGTAAGCTAAACTGTGAGCACTGAAAATTTTCTCTTTTCAAATCCAAAGAATGGTCCAAGTTTTGCAAAAATGGAACAATTTTTGAGAAAAATTAGTCAGCTTCATTCAAATTAATCAAAACCTATTTTTGCAAATGGCCACTACTCAACTAACATGGAATCAACCATTGGGGTGCATAGCCCTAAGCCAGATAATCAATGGTGATATCCGAACCAAGCCAACCGAACCAAGCAAAACCAAACCGAATGAAGCCGAGCAGAACTGGACCAAACTGAACCGCCGAACCGAACCGAACCAAGTTGAATCGAAACCAACTGAACTGAGCAGAACGAAGATACACCAATCAAACATGGATAGGACAACCAAGTCGACTAAAGATACACCAATCAAACATGGACAAAATGAATGAGTTGAAAAATTATTAGGGCCGAACTTCAAGATGAAGCTACCTACGTATCCCAAAGATAGGAATCAGGCCATCGTAGTTCCGGTTGAGGGTCACTCGGGTATTGACACTCTCCTTTTGTGCTCTAACTTTTGCCAAAGCCGCCCTTTCGGGTTTTCAACCTTGCGAGCTTTTTATTTTTTCATTTTTCTATTTTTTTTGTTTTTCATTCATTCATTTTTTTTCATTTTATTTATTTATTTTTTTTTTCTGCTCTAACTTTTGCCTGGGTTGCCCTTCCGGATTTTCAGCCCAACGAGCCTCTCAAGGATGGTACTTTTGGTTTTAACCTGTCCATGTTGATTGATTGTGAAATCTCTAGGCCATCTATGAACGACTGCTACACTTGACCAGTAGATATGATGATATAGGGACTAGGCTAATTGGGTCTGAATTTGCCCCTAGTGTAGTGGATAGGAACTCGACTGTCCTTCAATAATAAAATTCATTCTCTCAAATTCTGGGTTTGGCCTTTCTGGCAGTCTTCATTAGGAAACGATTCAGTTTTAACTCTTTGATCACATCCAACCTTTTGCCCCTAGTTCAAGGGCTGCTTCAAATCTAAATTACATCCAACCTTCTTGCCCCTAGTTCAAGGGTTGCTTCCAATCTGAATTCCTGGCCCTACATAGTTTTGGCTAAGGTTCACTCGAGTATTGACACTCTCCTTTTACGCTCTAACTTTTGCTAAAGCCGCCCTTTCGGGTTTTCAACTTTGCGAGCTTTTCATTTTTCTTTTTATTTTTCCTTCCTTTTTTTTTTTGTGCTCTAACTTTTGCCTGGGTCGCCCTTCCGGGTTTTCAACCCAGCGAGCCTCTTAAGGGTGGTACCTTATTGCCCCTAGTTCAAGGGCTGCCTCCATTTCAGCTATGCAAGCCTCACACTTTTGCCCCTAGTTCAAGGGCTGTTTCAAATCGAAATCACATTCTCTGCCCTGAGTTCAAGGTCTGTTTCCAATCTGGATCACATCATTGCCCCTAGTTCAAGGGCTGTTTCCAATCTAAATCATATTCGACCTTATTGCCCCTAGTTGAAAGGCTGCCTCCATTTGAATCACATCATGGCCCCTTGTTCAAAGGCTATTTTCAATTCGGCTACGCCAGCCTTACACTTTGATTGATCATGAAATACTTCAAATCACGGTTTGAAAGCTAAGGAGCTAAGAAGGTCGGACCTCGAGTCAAGAGGGATTCTATGTTGTATAATCAATTCCAGGCAAGTCTTCATAGAACCATGCAAAAACAGTTTTTTGAAATCTTTTCACAAAGTGACTAATCACCCGTATTCTTACGAAGACAAGATAGAATCAATTTGGACCAAGCCAGGATCCTTCTTAGTACCCACATTAACAGAAATGATTCTATTCATCAAAGGCTTAGCACACCTCTCTCCCTCTCAGTTGATCAAAATTTGCAAATCCCGAGGAAATTCTTCCTCTTTGTTTTTATCAGAGTTTTGGAAAAAGTTTTGAAAAACTTTGGTCAATGCAATGATTAAAGGCACAGAGAAGTAGGCAGACTCTATGGCATTTTATATTTTATTTTTTTGATTTTTTGAATTTTTTTTTTGAAAAGAGACTATGACTCAGCAATGACACAGACTCAAAAGAAATGACAAAGAAGACCTAGACAAGATAAAAATGTCTAGGTTAGCACTCTCGAAATCAACAGACTCTGACTTAATAGAATGACTCGAGTCTGATCCCAACTCTACAAACTTGGTGGAATCAAACTTAGACTCAATATTCAATTTAGAACTCAGAATAAAACCATTCTCAAATTGCCAGTCAACGTGTGGGCCATCGACAACATTCAAAATAAAGCCCGTGCAATCAACAGGTGGTCACTCCCCAATCACAGAGATGGTCGACTTTGTGGGATATCGGCATTTTTTTTTAATTTTTTTTTTGATTTTATATATATATATTTTTGAAGTAATGGTGCTAAACTGAACAACCTGAACCACTCATTCGAATTTGAGAATCCCTGTATAGATCCAATACATTGCACATAAATAAGAAAGAGAACAAACACCCCTAAAGAGGGTGGGTTATCCTGTCCTAGCTTGAAATGATCTAGGGTTTCACTATTCAAACAAGCGGTATCATACATCCTAGAAATGGAAAGCATCCTGTCCTAATTTGAAAGGTACTATAGCTCACTATATGTACAAGGTTAGCTCTGTTCTAAGGGTTGAAGTCAAGGTGACGTTACCAAAGAGTCCTTTGGTCATAACCAATAAAGATCCCAGGAAATCAGAAGAGTCAAATAGCCTCTCTTCGGAGTCTGAGAACCTTAGATAGCAAAGCTAGATAGCAGGGCTACATAGCAAAGCTACTCTTTTGACAAATCTCAAAAGGTTATAACACAAGGCCTCTAAAGTATCGTAAAAATAGGTGTAGTGTCACAAAAAGCTTACTTGTGCTCCCACCAGTATCTGGGCAACACAAGGACTTGAAGTGCACCAATGAATGCAATACAATGAACATATAATTGAAAATAAAGGTCATATCATGGAGTTCGAGTCAAGGTTTCATAAAATTCCCAGTAGAGTCGCCAGAAACTGTAACATGCCCGGAGGGTACCCGCGCGCGTTAAACAGTTCGGACTCCCAAGATCTCTTTGATCTCAAGTCTCACGAGTGCAATGTGAAACGTAGATGAGAGTCCAGATTTGGCAACTTTTATTGAAAATCCATTTTATTGCAATTTTGTCAAAAATGGACTGCGTTATCAGATCTCAGAGTCGCCACCTAATATTTTGGGAAATTAGGAAACCCATGACTCGGTGCCAAGGCCACTGTTCGTCGTAACCAAGGATGCTTGGCTCGGAACCTTAGGTATGAGAGGGAAGGTCAATAATGAGCACCCCCGCTCACCCGATCAAAAGATCGGCCTCTACTAAACCATGATATGACTTTTTATTTTCTTTATATGTTCATGTTCTGATTATTGAATAAATCCTAAAATTTACTATGTGAAGCATACAAGTATAGACTAGTTTGCTCAAATTGGAACAATTTAACTTCATGTTTGTTTTTCGAAAAGGGTTTGAATTTGCCACTTGACAAAGTGGGCTTAAAGTTTGTGAATTTGCCACTACAAAGTGGGCTTAAAACGTACAGTCGTTGAATCATTCCAATTCAGGCAACAAGCCTTCATCCACAGGCATTCAAACAGTTTATCACTTAAGCAAATAGCCACATGGTAGGATGCTAAACATAATAAGAAAATCACACACAAATGAGATGCTAAAGCATAAAAACTCACAGATTGACCGACGTCCCTCGAACAACTACAAAACAAAGTTAGTAAAATATGCATGATCTTATATACAGAATCCTAATGCAATTCACTCATGAGATGCACTAAAGATTCGGCTTCTAAAATATGGCATGTGAATCATCTCAATAACACGAGGTAGCGCATAGAATCACAGAAGAATTGATTAAATCCACACATATAAATTTAGCCGAATCTTAATGCATGAACATGGATGCAAAGCATGGATATGCATGGCATGTCAGATATATACATATTTACAGTTAGGGAAAGCGATAAAAGAATGAGATAGAAAGAAGCGGGGGGAATTATTACAATACTTTGAATATTACAAATCCAAGGGAGATGAATAAAATAAAATCCTCACAAACACTCAAAAAGAAAAATAAAATAAAGAACTTTATCACTGGCACATTCCACTCCTTTTCGCATGTCCCGGGTTCCGCAACACCACATGATTCACATTTTCCAGATTCAAGCGGCAACCAAGGAACGGATTTGAAATCTGACTAGCATGGCTTATAGGGAAATCACTATTGGATGATGTGCAAATTTCCTAATAGTGTAGAGAGGGAAAGAATGACTATCTTCTCTTCAGAACCTCGGAGTTGTACCCGAGAGAGAGAAGTTGGGTGGGTTTCTCTTCTCTAAACCATGTGTGTATCTTATTGTCTCCTCCTTGCATTTTCAAAGAAAACCCCAAAACTGCCCGAAGAAGGAGGGAGAGAGTTGTGTATGTATGTCGTGTTTTTCCTCCTCAAAACCGTATGTGTTTGTACATGGTGTGTGGGCTGCTGTGTGTGTCATGCATGTGTGAATGGTGTGGGTGAGGATGGCAGTGTGCATGAGTGTTGCTGCCGTGGTGTGGTGTGGTGTGGTGTGGTGTGTGAGTCGTGTGGTGTACTATCTGTGAGGTGCCGAAAGAGAGAGAGAGAGAGAGAGAGAGAGAGAGAGAGAGAGATGGCTTTTGATCTAGGTATCAGGCTGTGTGTGTATCAGTGTTGGCGGTGGTGTGGGGTGCGATGGCCGTGTGTGCTTGCTGGGTTGCCGTGTGTGCATGGGTGGTGTGAGAAGTGTGAGCTGCGTGCGTGTGTGCATGCCGTGAGTGTGTGTGCAGTGTGTATGTGTGGAGAGAGAGACCCAGCTAGAAAGAGATGAGAGTGAGAGCCTTTCTTTCAGCCCATGTGTGTATCTGTTATAGAGAGAGAGCGTGTATCCGTGTGCCGTGTGTGGATGGCAGTGGTGTGTGTATGCCGTGAGTATGTGCAGTGTGCGTGCGTGCATGGGTGTGCCTGCCGTGTGTGTGTGCAGTGTGCGTGTGTGCATGGGTGTCGTGTGTAATGGCTGCTGCCGTGTGTGTTTAGTGTGTGTATGGTGTATGGTGTGTGTATACCGATGTGTGTGTGTGCCTCCTTCCCTAACCCGTGTGTCTCTCTCCTCCTCTTCCCCTCCAAACCGAGAGAGAGAGCCTCATGTATGTATAGATGCTGGGTGTGTTATAGCAGAGAGTGAGTCTGGTATGGTATCTCCTAGAGAGAGAAGAGAGAGAGCTAGTCAGTCCTTGAATCTCCCCCCCCCCGCCTCCGGAGAGCATAGATTGAGAGTGAGTGTGAGAGATAATGGAGATGCCTGTGCCTCGTGGGTGTTGAGTGTGTGCCTCGTGTATGCATGTATGTGTTAGCTTTTTGTTTTATTAATCCCCACCCACAGAGATATAATGCAAATGTGCGTTGTCCCTTATCAAAAATCATATCATTCATTTTAAAACTCCTCCACCACCTCCCTCTTTTTCCAAAAGAATATTTTGCATCACCGCCCCATGATATTTCTTTTTTGTTATTTTCTATTTTTTTATCATCATTTTTTTTTGTATAAAATATTTATCAATTATATAAAACACACCTAAACATATACAACACACATAAAATTATACAAAAATATATAAAATATTAGTATTATAAAATAATTTGACCAAAATAGTTGAGATTGGGATTAAAGCTTCACTTTGATTTTTCTGCTGAGAGTGGTCAAAATAAAGTGCCCAAGTCTTAGGACATGTCAAAATGGGGTGTCTACATTAGTGTTAATAGATTTTTGCAGCTTCTAAGCGCTAATCTTTTTCACTTAGTGTTAATAGATTTTGCAGCTTCTAAGCGCTAATCTTTTAACTTCACGTGATATTTCAACGCACACTATTATAGTGCATGAAATTTTGCTTCATCCACTCCCAATAATTGGGTAGAGAGCAAAACACTGCTCATACTGGCTACTCGTCTTACACTTAATGACTAATTTATTTAAGCTCGCATTTCTTGGATGACGTGACTCTTGAATGTTACTTCATCCAATGATGTAACATTATTTACAAGTCAAATTACAAAGTCAATCCGCGCAGCTCAATAGTCAAGATCATATACAGATCTATTGAGGGCTTACTAATTTCATAACTCCAAAACTCGCCAACTAAAACTACGTAGTGTGCCGCTAACTATAGCGCACACATCAAATTTTGTTGTGCCAAACAAAGCAACAAAAACAGGGCGACTTTGAGTCATGTTTCCTTACTTTGGCTCAATTAAGGTCTGACCTAAAGTCTCCAAGATTTTTGCTCATCTAAAGAATAGGATTACATTGTTCACATTTGAACATCTCTACTAAGTCTAGGTCAACCAAATTAACTTCCATAAAGTAAGTCAATTTAGAGAGAAATTCGCATTGGGATTAATTTTGATTAGCATAATATAATTTTGCCACAAAAATCTAAATTAAATAGTGACAATATTACACAAGTCGCAAGATCGAAAATCCGCTATGCTCGTAATCATCTCTTGCGCCACAGGTGACAATTATCCAAAATTTACTTTACTTTATGCGCAAAATATTGGTTTTCGGGAGTTAATCTACAAAGATTTCTCTCAACCGAATAACCTCCCACTGACTATGGCATGTCTAAAAGCATGATAAAAAATTCTAATTCCATACAATAGCATCATAATGTAGATTCATAACCAACTCATGCTATGTCACAATTAATAATGGAATTTAAACAAATAACAATTAATCGTGCTATTTTAATTACAACATATTAGAAACTCTAGGCAAAGAACAACAATATGCTGTATTTAATATTTAAATTATGCCATAATAGAAAATATATCACTTCTGAAATTTTTTTTGAATTTTCTGGTATTTTCTGAAATTTTAAATAATTAATAAACACACATAAAATTAGAAATAAATATTCCAAAATCTGGTAAAATGCAATAACCATACCAGCAAATAGTAAACTACAACAATAGTCTACAATAAAAAATTCAGCCCCAGAAACTTAATCATGCAACACCAGATGTATTTTAAAGCAGAAATAATGAATTATTATTTCAGGAAAAATATTTTTTATTTTCATAAAATTTTGAAAATTTTCCAGAAGATAGAAAAATTAATTTTGAGTCTAACGGTCCCAACCACGCTTAAAAAAAAGCTATAACGAATTAATTATGACCATTTAACGCGATTTAGAATTTAAAACAAAACAAACAGACCCTTAACATCAGCAGCCAAGCCGGCGGAGGAAAAAAACGGCGCGGCTCAGAGACGGCTCAGCGGCGGCTCACACGCGGCTCAGCGCACTGCGCGCGTGCGTGGCGCGGACGGCGCGCGCGTGGAAGCGCCGCTGACGCGCGCGTGGAAGCGCGTCTGAGTCGCGTCTGGCGCATGCAAGGGCGTGGCAGCGCGTGGAAGCCTCCCACGGCGTCAGGTGGCGCGTGAGGCCCACGTCCGCCTTCTAGGGTGTTTTTTGGTTCGATTTTTATACTGCCGGACTCCATTTTTCACAATAAAAACATTTATGGCATTAAAAATAATATTTAATGAACATAAAAATGAAGACATCTTCCTCCTTTATTAATATTCATGCATATATCATGTATATATATTTATATAAAAATATACATATATTTTAATGCATAAAAATATGCACGAAAGTACCCACATTAGCTCTGATACCAATGTAAAACAAAGTATAAACGCAGCGGATGAAAAATTATGGTCATACATTTATCTACAGAGTCTAAATTGAAGGATCTCGTGGGTAAATCACGTGCTTCCTGAATCTGATCAATCAACCCAGCAATGGAGTGATATTACAGAATGAATATCACCCACACAAATCACAGTGCAAAATGGCTCTTGATTGTTGTATTTTGGGAGAGAGTCAGTATATGGGTAAAACATACGACATACGTTATTTTTCTCTTAATCACCCATATCCCATGTCATATCACATATAAAGAATAATCTCACATCTATCCATATCAATTGATATGATATATATGGATATCCTGAGTGGTTATCCAAATAGGTTTTGAATTCAAATTCAAACTTATTTGGATAAGGTTCAAAAGGTTCAAATAAGGGTCGTGTCACATGGGCGCTCAATTTCTAACATATTGATTACTAATTTATTTAAAAATTTAAATTATTAGAGATGAATTATTTTATTATTTATATTATATTCTCAATACATCTTTTCAAGTGTCAGATATATTCTTTTTTATAAATAGGTCAAACACGTGCAACCATTTTTAATTATTGAATAAATGATGAATTTTAAATATAAAATATATATTATATTAAATTAAATTATTAATCACTAACTCAATTTTTTTTTTTTATTTTTTTTTATAAGAAAGCAATCAGTAACTCATTTAAAAACTTATCTGATTATCTGATTGGAGAGAGAACCCTCCATACCAAGTAAACCTTGGAAAAGGAAAACATGCAGATACCCAATCATCCAATTCGATTACAGATTGGACACAAGTCACACCCAACCAACAAAGATCAAACTGTGGACTTCCCTCAAAACACTTTATAGGTTGAATTTTTCACCCAATTTTCCTTAAAATTTTGACTTTCTAAATATTATTTAATTCTTAGCCAACGCCTAGTAATCAACAATTAGGAGGATAAATAATGGTGGGACTACACACTAATTAGTATATTAATTAATATATTAATAGTATTATCCTTTTCAAACTATGACCTCACTCATTATAAAAATTCAAAACCTCTCCGTTAATACATTAATTGATATACCAATTAATGTATATAGCATTGTTCAATAAATAATACTAGTGTTTTATTTCCGGGCGGGGGTAAGTTAACTTGTGTATGTTCTAGCAGGTCATGCTGTGTGCAAAATATTTTCCAAATAAATCAAAATTTATGCATGATAATTATAACGGTTTAGTTCTTGATTTTTGTTTGAAAATTTATGCATGATAATTATGATGTTTTAGTTCTTGATTTTTTTATCAGTCGAAGAAAACCTGTCTCACATTTGAAGGGGAAAAAAAACACTATTTATTCTCATAGTTGAACAGTGTAAATTTGGAAGTAGTAGGCTACAATCTGGCAAAAGTCATAAAACACATTTTTGATAAACCATCCAAATATCTTTCATTGTTTCATTGTGTAATTAATTTGGTAGCTGTATGATTAAATAAATTATTTTGGTAATTTTTTTTAATTATAAGTTGTCATAATTCTATAAAAAATAGGGTGAAACACCAATAAATTTCAAAATATGATTTTGTGAATTGTTTAGTCCTCCATTTTTTTTTATAAATTTAAAGGTCCCATTAAAGTGAAAATTATACAAAAAGATAGTCGCTTACATGTTTGGATTTAATTTTTTAGGGATAAAAGTGGATTCTCTAAATGTAAAGTTACATATTTGGGCAATCTGCACTATATAGGATTTGGATTTTCCCTCCTTGAACAAATCTCACATTATGATAAAAAATGTGACACTGTAACACATTAAAAAACTCATTAGTGCACTTTTCCCAAACGTAACAACGTAACACTTCAAAAAAACTCATTAGTGTACTTTTTCTAAACGTAATACTCCAATGTAACATACACAAAAAAATCTTTAGTATACTTTTTTCAAACATAACACTCCAATCAATGTAATCTCAAACGTAACACTCCAATATAACACACAAAATATTAAAAAATTCCTTAATGTAATTTTTCCAAACGCAACAATCATAATTTTAAATTATACATTTGCTCAAAACTTACTAAGAAATTTTTGTATTCTTTTTGGAATGGTTTGAAGAATTTCACATCCTTTTAAAATGGTTTGAAAAATCCCATATCCTTTTTTTAGAGTGTTATATTGGAATGTTATGTTTGGAAAAAAATACACCAATGAGTTTTTTTTTAGTTACATTGGAGTGTTATTCTAAGAGTTTTTTTGGAGTGTTATATTTGGAAAAAGTATTATTTTTTTAAGTGTTACATTGGAATGTTACGTTTGAGTGTTATGTTGGAGTGTTAAAGTTTGAAATTATACATTTGCCCAAACTTTACTAAGGGATTTTTATACTCATTTTGAAATATTTGAAGAATTCCACACCCTTTTGGAATGTTTGAGAAATCTCATATTTCAGGTCATTTTTATATTTCTTTTGAAATATTTTCCAAATAAAAAAGATTCTCATATAAAAATTCATCTCAAATTTGATTATCATAGATTGTTTACATTACTTTTTAGCACAAAAGGAGAAAAAGAGAAAGAAATATAATAAGAATAAGGGTATAACCGTAAACCTAATTTTTAAATAATATATTAAATCTACTTTTTAAAATCAATGGGATTAATTGGTCTATAAGAAAATCTTTGGAACTAAATGAATTATCATTTTTCAAAATGAGATTTATAAGTAAATTTTCTTAAAAAGTATATTATTTATCACAAAATTCGTAATATGTATTACAAAAATACGTAATTAAGTGTATAAGGTATAGACCTTATAAGGGGTTTCTATAATTAAACATAAATCCAATTTATTGAACCAGATTTTTATCCAAAAATGACTGTGTAGTAGCGATTGCAATTGTATTGTGTGAGGTGTCGTGTATAAAAAAATCTGAATTATAAATTAATAATTCTAAATAAAAATTTTGACGTTATATTTGTTGGAACAATCTTCTGTGTAAATAAAATAAATTGAAACTAATCAAACAAAATAAAATAAAACTTACAGTATTTATTTTGTAGAACCGGAAAAAAAAATAATTCAAAGACCAAGTCGAGTGTGTGATACTCTGTCCTTAAGATAGATTCATCTCGCTACGGTGCTTACGGTTGAGTAACGTCTATCTCCAAGGATACAATGATCTTCACAAAATTTGTTGTAGCACACCAAACAAATTTGTACAGCGAATCAAACCTTATGTTCTAATACTCTCTTTAATTTATCTCTAAAACTAGAATGGGGAATAAAAATGCAAAAGAGAAAAATTCTGGACAGCAGTTTTCTAAGATGCAGACTGTTTTTTCGGATAGGAAATTAGATCCCAACACTGCTGGAATGATGGGTATATATAGGCACAAACTCTTGTCCCCCAACAAGTTCCACAAAATAGTGAAAAGGTGTTCAAAAAAGAAATGAACAGGTGCACCACTATTTGATTTGACCGTTAGCAAAATTTCAAACAATTTGGAAAAAGTTCCGTTGGAGAAACAGTTTCAAAACTGTTGGAATTTAAATTATTAAATTTGAATATATATATATATATATAAAACTAATTTGAATAGTTTAATAAATAAAGGAAGAGGTACAAACTTTAGGAAACTACTTAAGAACCCAAAATTTGAATATAGAATTAAATTAAATTCCCACAATTACAAACTTTAGGAAACCACTTAGGAACCCAAAATTTGAATTTAGATTTAAATTAAATTCCGACAATAATTTTTTTTTTATTGAAAAAATTCAAATGAATTTTATCTAAAAAATTAATGTTAGACCCGAAAACGACGTCAACTTCCCATTCACTCATAAATGGTTTTGACGTTCCGTCTTCACCGTGTGACTTGCCATGCGGCAAAGAATACTTCACCTCTTCGGTTCCACTCCAAAAGACGTTTGGGGCCCACTCAAATTGGGCTAAAAAATATGCCTATATTAAACCATTTTTCCAACAGTATTATATTACTGATAATTAAAAGGTTTCATTGCATAAACTGACAATTGCAAGAGAAATGTTAACTAATGTATAAAGGGCACAATGTTAACTAATGTCAACTAATGTATAATAATTTGCAGTCACAATGATAATGTCCCCCATCAAGGGCACAATTTGAAGGTTTAAAAGAGTGAAGATAAAGTGGTTTAGGTTAGGAAACTGGACTCGAGAGGCATTCAAGTCCCAAAAGGTGAGGTTTTAGATATGAGAATGAGGCATGTCTATAAAGGTGAAAGTTCATAGGAGTTAATTAATTAGAGACATGAAAGTGTTAGGTCTGCCTATATATATGCATGAAATTTTTTTTTTTTTTTTGGAGGATAAGATGGTTGGGGTAAGAGTGTTTTTTAGTTTTAGATAGCATAAATAATTGAAAATTTGGCGACAATTTATGCTGAGAATTGGGAAACAGAAGTATGTAATTAATTTGGAATAAATCTTAGAAAAAGATCTTATTTAGGTCTCGTTTGGCAAGTGTCCCTTTTAGTCAAAAAGTCAAAAAGTTATTACAAAAATCAAAAAGCCAACAACCCATAGCAAAAAGTCAAAGATTTCTTTTTCTCTCTACTTTTACACATCTTTTCCTAAAAAGCCAAAAAATCTTCCCAAACATACTGATTTTTTTACATCACATTTTAGCTAAAAAACTAAAAAGTTAATAAAAAAGCCTGTTCCCAAACGAGGCCTTAGATTGGAAATAAGTTCAATCTAAGAAATTTGAGTATAGTTTAAATATTTGTAGAGTTTAAATAATATATTTTTGAATTTGGTGTAAGTTTGGGTAACAATTTTAAAGTCTAATTAAATTTGGATTGTTGATACTGTATAAATCTATTGGACAACTAAAGCAACTTGAAACACAAAGTATACATAAAAATATTTACCGTTTGGATTATACTAAAATTATCTATAAAACTAGATTAACCTATCCCTAAGTGGGGGTATGTATTTCATATCTCACATACACAAGCCTCATATCTCACATACACAAGCCTTATTTCTCTCTTTCTCATTTGCAGTGTAGTTCTCTCAGACCTGTCTTTACCCTCAATTATCTGATTTTTATTCCCCCCCCCCCCCCCCCCCCCCCCCCAAAAAAAAATGTTAATAGGACCCAACTTAAAAAATTAACCAATAAATTTTAGGGTTGTTTGAATGATCTAAATAAGTGTAATTTTTGAATTTTTACGAAAAAATATGCAAAAAAGTAGATGTTGGGTATACCTCCTTATTGGAGTATGGGACCCAATAGGTTCATTAAAAGAATTTAATTTGATTTGGTATTGGTTATATTATATTTTTAATATATTACATTTAATTTTTTTTTAGAGGTCCAATAGGTATTTTATAAACAATTTGGTAGCAATTAGAATTTTAATATAATACCCAAGAATAAACAATATTGCTTTAGGATTGTTTTGTATTTTTCGAAGAAGGCAGCGGCTATTGGTATGTGTGCTGGGTGATTCATCCTCGGTGACCATGTGGGGTGCTTTTCAATTTGGTGTTTGATCAATGCTGTAGACTTGATTTGGTGATGCTATTGCTATATTTGATTCAAAGTTGATTTTGGTTATTATTTTGGATCTTCTTCAACTCTATTTTGAAGATCGTTGTTCATCTATTTGGTGAGGTCTTTCCTCTTGATTATTTGTGATTATTTGGAATTTACCTGAGGGTGATTTTGTAAGACCATTCATGTCTCGTTTGTAATCATTTGGAAACTCTTTGATTGATAGTGGAATTGGATTTCAATCCCGTAGGCGTACCTTACATTGAGGGAACCACGTAAAATTCTTGTGTCGTTATTGATTTAATATTTTCGCATTAGTTTTTATTCCCATTGATTGATTTACTTGTGGGAAATCATATATTTTTCCTAAGAACTGGTATCAGAGCTTAAGATTTATTTGGGTTTATTTATTTGTGTAAATCAATGGAGGAGAATGTGGGTCGTATGTCTAACTTTAATGGAATCAATTGGGTAACTTAGAAAACTAAAATGGAGGACCTATTATTTTGTAAAGATTTGTATAAGCTTATTGAAGGTGATAGTGGTAAACCTGATGGTATGAAAGATGATGAATGGATGAGGCTTAATCGAAAAGTCGTTGGTGTTATTCGTTAATAGATTGATGACAGTGTGTTTCATCATATTGCTACTGAAACTTCAGCACATGATTTATAGAAAAATTTGAAGGCTTTTATGACAGGAAATTAGCCACAAATAAAGCCTTTTCTGTTTTGAAAGTTGATTAATTTAAAATATAAAGATGACAGCCCCATTTCGGAACATTTGAATGAAATAAAAAGTATTATTAACCAACTTGCTTCTATGCAAATTATTTTTGATGATAAGTTGCAGGTTTTGATCCTACTTAGTTCTTTGCCCGAAAGTCGGGAGAGTTTGGTTGTGACGGTTAGTAATTCAACACTCGATGGATTTTTCATAATAAGCCAAATCACTAGTAGCTTGTTGAATAAAGAAACTAGAAGAAAATCAGCGGGTTCTTCTCATTCGGAGGCATTTGTTATGAGAGGCCGAAGCAAAACAAGGGGGAGGAGTAAGACTCCTCATGGTCGTGATCAAAGCCGCGACAAATCAAGAGACGGTTCTTTTTCAAAGAAAGACATTGAGTGCCATTATTGCCATGAAAAAGGGCACATGAAGCGGAAATGCCGAAAGCTCAAGAACAAAGAGAAAAGGCGTGACAAAAGTGTGGATAAGAAGTAAGAAGATACAACGGCGATTACTATCGATGACCTCATGGTCATTTGTGAAGATGATTGTATTAATTTTGTGGGCCAAGAGAGCAATAGGGTGATTGATTCTGATGCTTCTTTTCATGTGACTTCTCGAGTTAATTTCTTCACTGCCTACACCAAAGGAGATTATAGGCGTGTTCGAATGGGTAATGAATGTTTGTCCAAGATTGTTAGTATGTGTGATGTTTGCTTGGAAACAAATTTGGGCTGCAAGTTGTTGCTTAAAGATGTGAGGTATGTTCCCGACATTCACCTCAATTTGATCTCTACCAAGAAGCTAGATGATGAAGGCTATAACAACAAATTTGGTGACGGAATATGGAAGCTCACAAAGGGTTCTTTGGTAGTGGCTAAGTGCAAGAAGACTCATACACTTTATTTGATGCAAGGAAAAATTTGTAAAGGTGTTGTCAATGCACTTGAAGATAATACTTCTACCGAATTATAGCACAAGCGGCTTGGCCATATGAGTGAAAAGGGGTTGCAAGCTTTGTTCAAGAAAGAGCTTCTACCCGGTTTGAACGGTACACATCTTAAAACTTGTCTTCATTGTTTGGTGGGTAAACAACATAGAGTTTTTTTCATAAAAATGTTGCTTTTAGAAAAGAAAATATTTTGGAGTTGATTCATTCGGATGTTTGTGGTCCTTTAAAAGTTAGAACACATAATGGTGCACTTTATTTTGTTACTTTCATTGATGATTATTCAAGGAAAGTTTGGGCTTTTATACTAAAAACTAAAGATCAAGTTTTAAATGTATTTAAGCATTTTCAGGCCATGGTTGAAAGAGAAACATGGCAGAAATTGAAGTGCATCCAAGCAGACAATGGTAGTGAATATATTGGGCCATTTGATGAGTATTGTCGCAGCCAAGGTATTCGGCACTAAAAGACAATTAAGAAGACTCCTCAACAAAATGGCATTACCGAGAGAATAAACCTCACAATTGTGGAAAGAACAAGGTGTCTGCTTTCACATGCTAAATTGCCAAGATCCTTTTGGGGTGAGGCAATGAGAACAGCGGTTGATGTGAACAATTTATTTCCTTCTTATTCTTTGAATGGTGATGTCCCAGAAAGAGTTTGGACCGAAAGATGTGTCTTATGAGCACTTGAGAGTGTTTGGTTGCCGAACTTTTGTTCACATTCCAAAATATGAGAGGTCCAAGCTTGATAGCAAGTTAAGACAATGTATTTTTCTTGGCTATGGGTATGATGAATTTGGTTAAAGATTGTGGGATCCGTTTGATAAGAAAGTCATTCGAAGCCATGATGTTGTGTTTCTTGAAGACCAAACAATTGAAAACTTTGGCAAAGGTGATCAACCGGAGCCAAAAACTAGTGATCTCATTGACATTGATCCATCTCCTTCGTCTTCAATGGATAATGAAAATGGGGGAGATGTGCAACCGCCTCTTGAAGATGTAGATGATGATGCTACTCCAAATGAAGTTGAGCCCGAAATTGAGGAAGAGCATCCAACTCAAGAACCGCCACCACAACTTGAGTTGAGAAAATCTACAAGGGATCGACAACCTTCGAGAAAGTATCCTCCCAATGAATTTGTGTTGATTTCCGAACAAGGGGAGCCCAAGAGTTACCAAGAAGCAATTGAGTATGCAAAGAAAGATGATTGGAAAAGGCCATGGAAGAGGAGATGAATTCCTTGCTTGAAAATCACACCAATGATTTGGTAAAGTTGCTTAAGGAGAGGAAAATTTTGAAAAATAAGTGGGTTTTCAAATTAAAGAATGATGGCAAGAATTTGAGGTACAAAGCACGTCTTATTGTGAAAGGCTTTGGGAAAAAGAAAGGTATTGATTTTGATGAGATTTTCTCGCCGGTTGTGAAGATGTCTTCTATTCGGGTTGTACTTGGCATGGCCGCAAGTATGAACCTTGAAGTTGAGCAACTTGATGTGAAGACCGCGTTTCTTCATGGTGACCTTGAGGAAGAAATTTATATGGAGCAATCGGAAGGTTTTGTGGAGAAAAGGAAAGAGAAATTTGTTTACAAATTGAACAAAAATTTGTATGGCCTCAAGCAAGTCTTGCGGCAATGGTACAAAAAAATTTGACTATTTCATGATGAATAATGGTTTTTCTAAAATCACTTCGGACCATTGTGTGTTTGTGAAAAAATTTTCCGAATGGTAAATTTATTATTCTTTTATTTTATGTTGATGACATGTTAAGTATGTGTCACGACCCAAACCCGCCCCTATGGGTTTAGCACCGTAACCGGCCAGTAATTTGTGATTATCGAAGGCCTGCTGAACAGTAATAACAGTAATACAGAGTACAGGGGCTGGCAGAAGCCAAAACAGTAATAAAAGATGTCCAATGAGTTGTGTCAGTCTGTATGCAAAAAGACTTTACAGAACATATTCACATTCGAAACCATAACAGTATATACATACATTATATACAGACATCCAGGACAGGGACCTAATCCCTATCAGAACAGTACAGGTACAGGTACAGTCAGTCTATACAAAACAGAAACAGGAAAGGGAAATCTAAAACACCCCAAAGCAGCCTTAGCTTGGTAGCACTTGGAACCTCGCAGTGAGGCACAACGGTTGGCTTGACAAAACAAGAGTTAACCCGACGCTCCTAGCTTCGGTCCGATGCCTGGACACCTACATATATATATAAACAGTGAGCTAAAGCCTAGTAAATAACATATGCGTAAAGAGGTTATGAATGAACGTCCTTTCAGTATTTAAAACAGTCATTTGAACAGTATATCAGTTATTCGATCATAGCAGTCATAAGTGGTACATCCAATAGCAAATAGTACAGTAGGTCTTATCAGACCGAACAGTCAGTTGATGGCCATCATATCAGTAGACAGTAGTGGTTCCAACATGGGAACCGACAGAGATCTCTGTAACAGTAGCAGTAACAGTAAATTGCTATGGATGCCACGAATATAGTTCGCAAATAGGACAAACATTCATTCAGTAAGAAATATCATTTCAGGAAGCAGTACAAGTGATCATTCAGAAAATATTCATGATTGAATATATCTTTACAACATTGTTACTCACAGAGTTCTAGGCTACAGATAGGCTAGTGCGCGCCATTGGATGCCAACCCTACACAGTTACAGGATGAACACACACTAAGTTACACGTTTGGGAAACAATTACTTAGTCCCTAACTTGACTCGGTGTGGTTCTATAGCATTATCCTCATTAAGATGCCTTACACTAGCCTAGGAATGCCTAGGATGGAATGAGGATGCAAAGATGCACTGTAAAACACTTTTCAAAATTTTGCTGAAACAGGGGTCCCGTTCGAGCGTGGATTTCTCCGCTCGAGCGGACATGCAGACAAAAGAGCCTCGCTCGAGCGTGACTTTCCTCGCTCGAGCGGACTGCAAAAGTACTGGATGCATGAAATTCACGCTCGACGGGCGCTCGACCCCCGCTCGAACGTGAGACACAAGTCCTCGCTCGAGCGTGCATTCCCTCGCTTGAGCGGACTGTAAACACAAGCAAAGTACTGGATACACGCATTTCATGCTCGAGCGTCACTTTCCCCGCTCGAGCGGACTGTATGTATTCAGAGTGTACGCTCGAGCGTGAAGTCTTACGCTCGAGTGTGAGTCCAAAATCTGGAATTTCCAGATTGAACCTCCAAGCTCAAAATCAACTTTTAAAGCATCAAATCCGATCCTTTTGGGCTAATTTTTTGGAAAACACTTCAAAACTCATAATATGACATGTTTCAAAGATCAATTTGCAAAACCAAAGCCTAAAGGTGAGTTAATTAAACACAATTTCAAAGAAAACTTCAAGAACATAAAGTGTATGTAGCATGCATGTGTTCAATTGAAATCAAAGCTTCAAATGCATGGCCAAATCACTCAATCCTTCCAAAAACATGATGAATTCATGAACTATAACCAAGATGTGGACATGCATGTAGTAATTTCCATGAAAATACCCTCAAAACTCAACAATGTGTACATGCATGCATGATTTACCACTCAATTCAACATTTAAACCAATTCTTGACTTTAAAACTCTAATCTTCCATGAACCATGCAAGGTACAACTAGAATACAAGTTCAAGAAGATGATTCCCCTACCTTAGGTCCTCAATTTCAAGAATGGAAGCTCAAATGTGCAATCTACTCTTCAATTCTTCAAGTTCTCCAAGTAATTCTCTAGATGAAACCAAACTTCTCCTCTCTCACTCTCTCCTACGGTTTTTGGTCTCAAAATGGCTGAGGAAAAGTGTGTGAATCAAGTCTCAAAGGTGTCTTAACAAGTGGCCCACTCAATGGCAAAAGGGGGTAATAACTAATTTAATGTAATTCAACATTATTTAATCCAATTTAATCATACCAAATCAAATTTCAATTAAACATACCATAAAATCACATAAATTCTAATTAACATGAAACACTAATCAATTTCAGATTCGGCCGCCGATAAGACCTTCAATTTGCAGTTTAAAGCATAAAACATGAACAGATCAATTAACAGTCAAACAGATAGAAATGCGTTTAACTAATACACTTCAATCAATCAGTCAGAATTTCAGTCAATCAGTCACTTAACATGCTTAATCATAGATTAGCACTAATCAGTGGTATTATCAGTAAACACTGGTGAGGGTTGTCACATTATGGGTCAAGATTACACTATGATTAATAGGTTGAAATTGGAGTTGAGCAAGTCTTTTGCTATGAAAGATTTGGGGCCAGCAAAGTAAATACTTGGTATGAAAATTGTTCGTGATTGCAAAAAGGGACTAATTTGGTTGTCTCAATAATACTACATTGAAAAAGTTCTTGAGAGGTTTAACATGGATAAAGAAAAGTCGATTGGTTGTCCACTTGCGGGTCACTTTAAGCATAGTTCGAATCAATGTCTTACAAGTGAAAAAGAGAAGGAAGAGATGCAGAAAATTCCTTATGCTGTAGTAGTTGGTTCTTTGATGTATGCCATGGTTTGTACAAGGCCGGATATTGTTCACTTTGTTAGTGTGGTGAATCATTTTCTCTCTAATTTGGGTAAAGAACATTGGGTAGCGGTAAAATGGATTTAAGGTATCTTCGAGGGACTTTGAAGGTGTGTTTGTGTTTTGGGGATGGTAAACCGATGCTTGATGGGTTCACAGATTCTGACATGGCCGATGATGTTGATTTTAGGAAATCTATTTCGGGGTATTTGATGACTTTTGCATGGGGAGTTGTGGCATGGTGATCTAAATTACAAAAATTGGTTGCTCTCTCAACTATCAAAGTTGAATTTATTGCCATTACGGAAGCTTGCAAAGAAGAGTTATGGTTGAAGAAATTTTTGCAAGAATTGGGTTTGAAACAAGAAAGATATGTGCTTTATTGTGATAGTCAAAGTGTTATTCATTTGAGTAAAAATTCTACTTTTCATTCAAGATTGAAATACATTGATGTGAGATACCATTGGATTCGTGATGTGTTAGATTCGAAATTGTTACAACTCGAAAAGGTTCACACGGATGATAATATTTCGTATATGTTGACTAAGACTTTGTCGAGGGACAAACATTTGAAGTGTCGAACTTTGGCGAGTATGGTTGATGTCTCCACCTAAGTCGGTAGGGGAAGAATTGTTCGGTATACCTCTTTATTAGAGTATGGGACCCAATTGGTTCATTAAAAGAATTTAATTTGGTTTGGTATTGGTTATAATATATTTTTAATATATTATATCTAACTTTTTTTAGAGGCCTAATGGGTATTTTATAATCAATTTGGTAACAATTAGGGTTTTGATATAATACCCAAGAATCAACAATATTGCTTTAGGATTGTTTTGTATTTTTCGAAGAAGGCAGCGATTGTTGGTGTGTGTGTGTGCTGGGTGATTCATCCTCGGTGACCGTGCGGGGTGCTTTTCAATTTGGTGTTTGATCAATGTTGTGGACTTGATTTGGTGATGCTGTTGCTGTATTTGATTCAAAGTTGATTTGGGTTATTATTTTGGGTCATTATTTTGGGTCTTCTTCAACTTTGTTTCAAAAATTGTTGTTCATCTATTTGGTGAGGTCTTTCCTCTTGATTATTTGTGATTATTTGGAATTCACCTAAGGGTGATTTTGTGAAACCATTCATGTCTCGTTTGTAATCGGTTAGAACTCTTTGGTTGATAGTGAAATTAGATTTTGATTCCATAGACGTATGTCACATTGAGGGAACCACGTAAAATTCTTATGTCATTGTTGATTTAATTTTTCCGCATTAGTTTTTATTCCCATTGATCGATTTACTTGTGGGAAATCATATATTTTCCCTAACAGTAGAGAGGTAAAGTAATCCAAAAAAGATAACAAGTGTGCTTATATAGTACACTCCAAACAAGCACAAGTTATAGATCGAGTTTAGATAATTTTTAGCACAATTCAAATTAAGCCTATAGAGCCTCTCACCTAGACCAAACTCGGCCAAATTATATCCCTAAAAATGAGCAAGACTTTAATTTATTAACTAAGGGGTTGTTTGGGGTGTCCTAAATAAGTGCACTTTTTGTCTTTTTGGACTAAAAAGTTGAGGGAAAAAATATGGATGTTTAGGTTAACTTTTTGACTTTTTATGGAAAAATGTGTATTAAAAATTGTATAAATTAGTGTATAGGGAAAAATTAGGATTGGGAGTTGTGCAGCCGTACTTTTTGACTTTTGGTGAATAGTGATAACTTTTTAACTTTTTGAATAATTTTTTGACTTTTTGATTTTTTTTTAACTTGCCAAACTTGGCCTAAGACATTGAGCCTAGTTAACAAATTTGAGCATGCACAAGATGTGAAACTGGATTTCCCATTACTCTCAAGAGTTAATGAGAAGTATAACACTGTAGACTGCACATAGTTTTTTTAGTACTTTAAAAATTTGTTGGATAGAATTATATATATCACGAAATTGTTTGATTTGGATGGAATAAATATTAAATAAGATTTGAAATCTCTACTATATATACAAGTAAATGTAGTGGTTTTTAAAAAAATTCCAAACTCTCAATCCTAACATTTCATAAAACTCTTTCCTACGTGGCACATTCATTCTTCTCTCATTCTATTTTTCTATTTTCCTATTTTTTTTTATATCTTTTTTATATTTTGTATTTTACTTTGTAATTACTTAGGGCATGGCTATAAGAGATTTTCAAAATATTTAAACATAAAAGATGAGTTTGACTCTAATTCAAATTTCTTTATCAGATTTATGTCTTACTCAAGGATATTTCAAAAAAATAAAAAAATAAACTTATAAATCTCAAAACCTAACTTCCATCACAATATGAAATTAGGCAAAAAGTTCGGAGAACAGAAATAGCACTGCAGAGAAATTAAACAGGTGATTTAATCAATTATGCAAGATTTTGGCATCTTATGTGAAAAGAAGCACATGTTTTAAATTTCATATTGTTTTTTTTGCCCTCTTTTTCTTTTGCAGATTTTTTTTATTTGTTTTAATTTTAATTTATTTGGTGTATTTATTTATTGCTTCATAATCTAAGTTAGTTGTTGAAATTATAATATTGTAATAGATGCGCTTATGCCTCCAAAATCTATTATTCATTTTTTAAAAAAATTTACAACTACTACGTACGGGAAAAAAAATAACAGTGGCAATGAAAGACTAAAAGACCAACACAAAAGAGTGATGTTTTACGATGAAGTTGGAGTTCACACATTTTTTTTTTTTTTGAGAAAAATATTACCAATTGAGAATAGCATTTGGAACACATTCATGAGTTTAAAGGAAGTTTTTGTTCAATTCCATTTATTTTTCATTATATTTTTTCCTTCAATTATATTAATATATTTGTTGTAATATATAAGGAGTTTACTCGATTTAAATCCAAATGTAAAAAAACTTAATTATGTAACTCTACTATATTTTTGCTTACATTTTTATTTTTTAATAATTTGAGATATTTATGGGTTTAAATTTATTTCTTTGCATATATGTAGTGAGTACACTAATTAAGTAGGATTAGATTTTTAAATGATGAGTTTCTCTTTTGCTGTAAAAAGTCCTTTGCACAAAAGAACAGTTGAATCGCAAGATTGGCTCTCAAATTCCTTAATAAATATACAAATAAACTATTTTATTTTCAACTTATAATAGTCGTTACATATAGATAACAAAAAAATCAATGTTTTTTACTTAATTATTATTTAATAGTTAATTTCAATTACGTTATTGAATGTCATGTAATTTTTAAATAGATTGGATTCAATAGATGAATACTTCAATAAAAAATTGGTTAATTTCTTATAAACAAAATTATTATTTAACTATGTTGTGTTGAAATTATAAACAACTAGCGGCCGGGCACACGCGATGCGTGTGCAATTTCTTTTTGAATTATAATATGAATTTCATAACATTTTTTCTAATAATATACATATAAATCAAATGAGTAGCTATGTACAATGTAACAGTTGAGATTAACGCATTTGATACATAAAATATATGTACATTAAAATATGTACAAATCTTTAAAAAAATACAATATTTACTAATCTGAACTAAAAATCTGTACAACAAAAATTCATATAAAATCTGAAATTGGTAACATGTGACTGGAGATCTTGCAAATTCTGTAAAAAAATATATAACATATATGTAAAAATTAGTTTGCTAATAATATACATTGATTAAATTAAAATTTTACGTTCTTAAAGTGAGCCATAATTACACATATGCGTACTTTAGCTAATAGAGTACAATAATAACTTTGGTTTTCTAATTGACTTATTATGTATAAAGACACTAAAGGTAATTATTGTGTTAATTTTTTATAAACAATATTAAAAACTTACATTTTGACATAGATTGACTTAGTCCAAATCACACGTCACGTTCAACAATCTCTTCAAATTGTCTTGATGCAATTTTTGCCATAGATCTATGACAACATTAATACAAAAAATAAAATGGAATTGACAAAAAATGAAGTATGTAACTCTTGTTATACATACAAATCTCTAAGTAGATTACCTTGAAACAACGTTGCACATATATTTGTAAGCTTTCAATTTTTGTATCATTCGTTACCTATAAAACTGAGGCAAAAATATCTAACTTCCTTGTAAGTTGATTGTTTGACAAATTTATGAAATCTAAAATTAAATTGTAAATTTACAAATATGAATATATGGAACATAGTAGTAAACTTCATAAGACTTGATTTTTTACCACATATATGTCCATATTGTCTTTGCTGCATATACTTGCTCTATCAGATATGATAGGATTTCTGTAAAAAAAATAGTTCGATAACTATTAGCAAATGTAACATATTGAAATGATTCATATAAAATGCCGCAAACACGTTATCATACCGATGTTGTCGTTGCCTCAAAAGCTCTCGCACAATTAATTTTCCCAATTATTTTTTATCAACTTTAATAGAGACCTTCCATCGAAGACCGTATATGGAGAACTATTTGACTTACATAAATTTAAAAGGTACAGTGAAACTCAAAATATATGTGAATGTTGTCAGATTAAATAGCAAAAATTTTACAAACATTATTTTTTGAACATAAATGAAGCCAATACCTAAGTTGTAACTTTCTTATCTACAGCCATATTTGTCTCCTCTTGATAATTCTCCCAAAGCTGAAGTAGTTTTATTTTTTCAAGTATTCCTACAATTAATAATTATATGAAGATATATTATAAGTATATTAATTGTAGATTAAAAAAATGACATAATATAAGCTCAATAAGAACATATTTAGTACATACCTCCTGTATCAATAATTTGGTAACAAAACATCTTTGTAGACTACATTGCGGGTATACACTCCTTCTTCATTATTAACTGAACCCTTTTTAACCAAGACTTTCGTTGTCTGATCTGATACCCCTCGAGATAAAGCAACCTATAGTTGTCCATGACTAAATACATGATTCGGAAGGTAAATTCTCACATGTGAAATTGTTTGACCTTGTGATTTATTTATCGTCAAAGCAAAACTAAGGCGAACTGGAAATTGTGTGCGAGTCATTTCAAATGGAAGTTTTAAGTTTTCCGGAGCCTTTAATGGAATGCAATGCAGGAAAAATCTCATGCCTTTGAAATGTCTTGTTAAAATCTTTGAATCTATGAAACTATCATTCAAAGCTTGATACAGTAGCCTTGTGCCATTGCACAAACCAGAAGAAGGGTCAAGGTTCCTCAAAAGCATAATTGGGGCTCCAACTTTCAAATGCAATGCATGTGGGGGCATTCCTCCTGGTGAAATGGAATTTAAAAACTCTTGTCGATACAAATTTTGGGTATCATTTTCAACTTTATCAAATGAGTGGTTTACTCTTGATTCTCTCGGAAATCTCTGAATGATTTTCTTATTGAGCTTGTCGACATCTTCATTGCGAGGAGTTATTATGCCCCTACTAACCATATACCCTGCGTCAAAGGAATGGTTTCTGATATCAGGATAAATTTCTTGTAATAGTCGAACTATTGATTCTTTGCCGTTCCATGGTATTGTCATTGATGTTGGTACTTTGATCATTTCATCTACAATGGTAGGTTGTACACCATCTCCAACACGTAAAAGAAATTCACCAAACTGTGGGTCATTTATAGATCGCATATTTTGCTTTAAACGAAGTATTTGAATGTGACTCTAGAGAGATGATTTGACTATTGATGTAGCAATAGTTTCAGCTTTTGTACCTTTAGGAACAACTGGAAGTACTTGTCGAAAATTACCACCAAACACCATAATTTTGCCACCAAATGGATAATCAACACCAACGATGTCTATGAGTGTTCGATTCAAAGCTTCAAAAGCATAACGATTCGTCATTGTAGTTTCATCCCAAATGATGATTGTTGCACGTCTAATCAATTCTGCCAAATCTGATTGTTTAGTAATGGAATCAAAATTTTAAAACTTAGTTTAAATAAATATATTTTATGTATTTAAACAACAACCATAGGTAATAAATTTTTTCTATGGTTGTTGAATTTTATATTCACTTGCATAACATGTGTCACTGACAGAGAAATATTCAAGTCATGTGCATTCTATGCATAATACAATATTATTTAAAATGAATGATTATATTATCATATAACACAAAGTAAAAATAAAATTAATTAATATTTTAAAAAGAAAAGTAATGCTATTTTTTTTACATAGTAGCTTCAAAATACAAAAATTACTAAAATTTATAAGTTATAGACACAAAACAAAATAAAAAAATAAAAAGGTAATCCTTTGATTTTTTTATTTTAATTAAGTAGCTTTAGAATGCAAAAATTGTTTAAAATTATAGGTAGTAGACACAAAATAGAGTTAAAATTTGTATAATAAGATAACATAATTGCTTATTTTTTAACTACACAAAATTTTAATTTTAAAAAAGTATATGTGGCACTTAAATCTCATCTAATTTTTAACCTACTACCTCAAATTTTTTTTTTTTATTTACAAATTTTAAAATTTGAAAAAATTATAGGTGACATTTCACTCTTATCCAATTTTTTAACTATTACCATCTCCGGTTCTTCTGTTATTAGAGTTATATTAGATTTTATTTTTCTTTTTAAGTTTATCTTATCTTATTTTTGACTTTTCAAATTTCAACTTGTTTCCACTTTTTTTTTTTTCAATTATTGAATTTCTCTCTACCTCATTTTTCTAGGATTTATCTAATTTTCTTTTTCTATATTTTTATAGTTTATCTTCAAATTTAAACTTAATTTGTTTTTATCTTTATCTTATATTTACAGAATCCACTCTTACTCTTAATTTTCAGTTGACTTTTTCTTTCTCTAAAATTTATTTAATTTTCACTTTCTATATTCTTATAGTTTATTTTCAAATTTAAACTTATATTTATAGAATTCTACTATTATTCTTCATTTTCAGTTGAGTTTTTCGATTGAGTGTGTTTCAAAAAATTGAATTGGTGGTGCATACCTTTATAAATATAGTGAGATCACTCAAATATATTATTTAAATACCCATCTAAATTAATATCATATTATCTAGTTGTTAATTTTTAGCATGTTTAACATTATTTGTCATTTTTTATTATTTGCCCGTGCATAACAGGGGTTACGGCTAGTATTATTGTATGATAGAGTCACTATAACAAAATGCACCTTTGGCGACCAAAATTGGCGACTAAAAAAAATTTAGTCGCCAAAAGTTGTGGAATTGGTGACCAAAAATTTTTTTAGTCGGCAAAACTACAATATTTAGTTACTAATTTTTTTTAGTCGGGGTATATTGATTATTGGCAATTAACAAAAAATTTAGTCGCTAAAAATACAAGAATTGGCGACAAAAAAAAAATATTTTAGTCGCCATATATTGAATTTTGGTTACTAAAACCGTTTAGTCGCCGAATAGAAAATAAAAAATTATCTTTTATCTTTGGTGACCAAAAATTTGGTCGCCAAAAACATTTTTTCAGTGACAAAAAAAATATTTTAGTCGCCGTATATTGAGTTTTGGCTACTAAAACCATTTTGTCGCTGAATAGAAAAAAAAAATTATTTTTTATCTTTGGCGACCAAATGTTTGGTCGCCAAAAACATATGTTCAATGACAAAAAAATATTTTAGTTGTCGTATATTGAGTTTTGGCTACTAAAACCATTTAGTCGCCGAATGAAAAATAAAAAATTATTTTTTATCTTTGGTGACCAAACTTTGGTCGCCAAAAATCTATTTTTAGCGACTAAAATTTAGTCGGCAAACATGTTCAAAATTTTAGTGGAAAATATTTCATATTGGCGCCTAAATTTTTGTCCAAATCTATTAGTCTCCACACGGTTCTTTCTCTCTCTTGCTGTCCCTCTCTCTCTCTCTCTCTCTCTCACACACACACACACACACACAAAGAATCAATCACCACTGCCCCTCATCTCAGCATCGCACACGACCCCAGTGTCCGTCAATCTTCCACCGTTGAACATCGCCACCGTAGCTCACCTTTGCCTCGCCTCCCATTGACATTCAGGTTGTTCTCTGTCCTTTTTCGATTGAAGTTTTTGACTGATTTTGATACATGTAGATATAGTTATGTATATATATATCGTAATCTTCATTCAATTTTATGTAGATTTCTTCGACATTGTGCTTGCTTTCTTTACTGACTGAAGTTTTTGACTGATTTCGATTCATATAGTTATGTATCTATCGTATTTAAGTTTTGATTTTGACCGATCCATTCACAAAATTGTATTATCCATCCAACCTGTCGATATATCTGAACATCACGAAGGTACTCTCTCTCTCTCTCTCTCCCAGATAATTCATCCTTAGAGTTGCAGATCTTGATTCGCCATTGAAGAACTCTCTCTCGGAAGCCCCTCTCTCTTTGTTTCTTCTCTTCATTCTTTTCTTCATATTTTACGATCTTAATCTGCTCCTAGTGTTTATATTAAGGCCATAGAGTTTGGATTGATGGATTCGTTATACATCCCCTGCGTTGAGCATGCGAAGCAATGGCTTTCCAATTCCAATCATCCAATCGATTCTGATCCGAATGTTACTTGTATGCATACTTCATCACAAGTTTTTGATTTTGTGGATTTTTTTTTTTCTTTCAGTGTGTTTTGGTGAATTTGATTTGTAGATGTGGAAATTATGCCTCTTTTCAGATGCCTCGTGCATAGCTTTGTGGTTCCAGTCCAAGTGGAAGGGATGAGCAATACCAGCAGGTAGAAATTGATTTCCTCCGAAAAAATTTGATTTTTTCCCTCTTCTATTTGATAATATCATGATTAGACATGCTCCATTAAATCACATATGAATTACATATCTGATAATGATATTATGGTCTTTGCTAAGTTTGCATTAGTTTGTTTTGGTGATTTTTATTATCTACAACTCCCACTATAGTAATGAACAAAGTTATACAGTAAGTCTATGGTTTTGAGGCCTTTAAGAGTTGAGATCAATATAATGTATCAAGTGTTGTTGGTTGTCTACTATTAACAGAAGAAAACTATGTTGTCTTGAATTCAGAGAATTTAGTGCAAACAAAAATATTCAGTTAACTTGGTTTTCATTTTTTAATATTACTTGCTGCTATACCAAGGTTATTCTGGTTTGCTAAAGAATAATGTGATTACGGGACTTTGAATTATTGCGCCTTGTTATAATCTTTTAATCCAGTTCTTCACAAGAAAGATAAAAACCAATTCAAATTCAATCCTTTGCCAAAAGTCAATCACAACTTTGTTTTGAGAAATTACGCTGGTTGCACTCTGTTTCTGCAATGTCCTTGTGCTCCTCTTGAGTTGTTTTGATGAGCTCATTAATTTAAAATGAAATTGTTGGTAAATTGGGGAGCTGTGTGAGACTATTAAATTAAGGATTGCAATGTGGATCAAAGTATCTTGCCCCTCCTTGGATTTTTCAATTAGTGATATTATTTTCAACTTGAAGTTATTCATTATCTTCATCATGAATAAATATCATAAAAGTGAAGTTATTCATTATCTTCATCATGAATATGCCAAGGCTCCTCTATTTGTTATTAGAACTAGTATTGGTGCTAACATTCTGGTATGTTGTGATTGCTGGATCTGTTTCATACCTCATATATTTAAGTTTGACTTTGAATGTTTCAAATTATTCTCTTAAATTGTTTCATTAGTTTTTCTTTTTTTGTATTCTACAGGAATACCATCGTGTAAAGATCACAATTATTATTCAATGCATGTTATGAGAAAGTTGTGTATCATGTGTGTTACTTGTCGAGATGATTCAAATTATGTCTTTTCTTTTTTATATTAAAATATTCATATATAAATATATATATATATATATATATATATATCTGTTTTATGCTTTGTTTCCATGCTTGGCATTTAGCCATGATGTTAATAAGTTTGGGATTTATGCCCATGAAGCATTGAAATCTTTTGACTGCTTTATGTTGTACTTGTTTTGAAGTCATTATTGAGAAGTAGATTCTTGCAAAGTGGAAGATTGGTCCAAGACAAGAGACCCTCCTCTTATGTGGCAGCAAGTGAATTGGGTTTTTTGAGACAAAGACACACTGTCTCTGGTTTAAGGTATTTGGTTTTAATGTTATATCTACAATAAGAGTGGCTTCTTTCTTTTTAATTCTAGTCAAGTGTGGTTATTGTTAGATTCTTGTGGATTGCCTTTTCTACTTTCTAAAGCCGTCCAAGATATTTATTCAGATTGCCTATTACATGTTTGTTTATGTGCCAAGCTCAAGTTGAATTGGTGAATGATAATTTCATTTGTATGTGTTTTGTCATTATTTTTTAGTCAATCAAATATGAGAATAAATATTTGATGAAATGAGCATTCCATTCCGGTGAACTAAAACACTACCTTTGTTCATTGCATTCTCATTCCAGGACGTGAACTTTGAGATATAGGAGATAATGAGGTCAACAGTATAGGCAAATATACTTTGGCCAATTCCATTTGATGTGAACTCTCTTTTACTATCTTCTTTAGTTGCCTAGTAAGTATCTCATCTTCTATATCTTTTACAAGTTTGTATTTCCACTATATTTCGAGCTATTTGTTTTTATTAATTAATGCTTGAATTTGTATATTTTCGTTTTAGTTATTTGGTTTTAATTTTTGAATTTATGATGGTAAGAACAAACTTGAAGCAAGGGAAAAATGATATGTCAGGGTTAAGAACAAACAGAACACTACAAATTTTTTTTTTCCTTCCTCTTTTGCTTTGCTTTGCTCTGATTTCTGTTTGTTCATCAAATTCATATTCTAAATTGTTTCCTAGAAGAGCAGCTTGACAGTTCAATAGGTATTGGGACATATTTTTCCAAAATTACAACTGGTATTGGCGTCTGAGAGGGTAATTTTTATATGTAAAATTGGGCCGAGCTAAGTAAGGGCCGGCATGGGCCGAAGTACAAAAGGCTTAAGAAGAGCCATTGAGTTAGTCCGGTCCTAAGGTACCTGTTGGTTATCTCGGTTGAAGTATGCTGCACAGTTAGACCGGTTTAAGAATGCTTTGAGCTTACACCGGTCACGGCGCGATGAATCTAGACTGGGCCAAACCGGTAAAAGATAGTTCGGTTTTAGGCATGCCATGGTTAATTGAAGAGGGACTAAAGGCAGAGGACCGACCTAAGCATAGTTCGGCCAAGTATTAGCCATAATTACTTCGGTCGTATGGTAGTCCGGCCATGGTAAGACCATCTCACTTGGTTTAAGCAGTGAGGGGGGTGTTGGAGGATAAGCATTATCCTTCAGGAGTATGAATCCTAGGAGGACTCTACATGGAGGAATAAGAGTCCTACTTGGATTGTGCCACACGAAACCTATAAAAATTCGCAGACATCACCTATGGAGAGGTAACACAACTTTGTTTTTTGAATATACAGAGCTTTTGTCTATTTGTCAAACTTACTGACTTAGGCATCGGAGAGGTTTCCGGCACACACTCGCCGGCCAGCTCACGTTCATATTTTCAGGTGATAAAGTGACGTCGTACGGAGGAGCGCAGACTTGATCAACAGGATTATACGAGAAGGTTTATTTCTTTCCCGTACAATTGGCGCCGTCTGTGGGAAATTCAGACAAGAACAAACCTCTTGATCAAGCTCTTCCTCTTAATAATCAATGGCGCACAACGAAGAATTACCACAGTCCGCCGTTGACGGACTAACTCCAGAAGGGGGTGCAAGGCGCGAAGGCCTACCCTTGGTCACTCCCATGGCGAACCTGGAACCACAAAGACAAAATACCAGGAGGGATGCAAGGGGACGAAGGCGGAATAACAGCCCCCATCACTCTCGTTCGCAGAGCCCAGAAAGGCAAAAACGCAGAATTGATCCTCAAACTTTGGAGGATTGCGTCAGGGAACAAGACGAATTGATCCGTCGGATGGCGGCGGACATGGAATCTCTAAAGCGCCAGGTGAAAGGAAAATGAGTGGCGACAGGAGAGGGGCGCACAAACAAGACGCCCCCTCGCCACTCGGAAAATCGTAGCAGGAATACTACACCCTCACAAGGAGAGAGCAAAAGCCTCAGGACAGGCGATACCCAATCTAGGTCCTCCAGAACTCGTCACTCCAGGTCTGAGAGGACGAGATCTGAGAGATCGAACACTGAGGGAAGCACATATTGGCCCTCGCATACGCACCAAACGAGGTCCAGACAGACAGAGTTACCCAGATCGTCCAACCTACGAACCGTGCTAGAAGAGAAGGCGCGGTGGAAGGAGGACGCCGGGGCGCGCGATCCACACAGAGTTTCTGCCTTACAGCAGTTGGCTCCTCGGACGCATGGAAGCGTCGAGGTTGGAATGCCAATACCGCGCCCCGCCTACGAACCGACAGACAAGGCATTGGCAAGGTTGCAGACCTCACCATTCGTCCCAGCAATCGAGAACGCGCCCCTACCTTCAGGCTTCCTACAGCCCAAATTCACCACGTACGAGGGAAAGACGGACCCTTACTCACACTTGAGCCACTTCCGCCAGGTTATGGCGGTATATCGGCGCAATGAGGCCTTGATGTGCATCCTATTCCCCTCAAGCCTTGGTGACCTAGGCTTGACTTGGTTTGAGAAACTTCCAGAAGGAAGCATAGCCTCCTGGGCACAATTAGCGGAGGCGTTCGTAACAAGGTTCTGAACAAACACTAAAACCCCGGTAGAGATCGACCAGCTACTCTCCATCGACATGGGTGACAAGGAGACCCTAAGATCCTATAACAGTCGCTACTGGGAGACCTTCAACCAGATTGAGGACTGTCCCACCAATCTCGCCATTGCACAGTACAAAAGAGGCCTTCTAGTCGGGAACAGACTAAGGGACTCTATCACCATCACACCGCCCCTCACCATGGAAGCCCTGATGGAAAGAGTGCATTAGCACATCAGGGTGGAAGAGGATGGCGCACGTGCCAAAGCAAAATCTGGCACGACCGCAGCACCAGAAAAAAAGTCCTCAGCAAAGGTCAACGCGGTAGACCGTCCGAACAGAAACGGACGTGGCAGAAGAGACAACGGAGAAGACCAGGACAAGAGATGGTTGAGAGTCCGCACTGCCATAACCACGGTCTTCAAGAAACCGATCTACCGTATACTTAGCGAGATTCGAGACGAGCCTTTCGTCAAATGGCCAGCCAAGTTAGGCGAGGCACAGAAGGACTACGATGACAGATCACGGTGCACATTCCTGTAGATGTCCCCGAACGCCCCGGGAGGATGAGTCCCGTTCTGTTCATTATTGGGTTTACTACAGTTCGGACTCAAATTGTCACGGTTCTTAATCTTGAACCAAAGAGTCCAAATCCGGCAAATCGTTTTGAGAAACAGATTTTTGAAAAGAAGTGCCAAACATGGACTGCTTTGCTAGATACAGAGTCGCCACCTAAATATTTTTTTAAAATGGGGAAATTTAGGAAACCCTGACTCGGTGCCAAAGGCCACGTGTCCGTCATCACCAAAGTTGCCTCGGCTCGGGAACTTGGGTACGATTGGGGAAGGTCAGCTATGAGCACCCCCTCTCGCCCGGTCCGAAGAACGGCCTCTACTAACCGTGATATCTGATTTTGAAAACGTCATGTGTTCTTATTCCGGTCATTAGCCTAGAATTACTATGTTATGCGCACAGCAAACAAGTATAGACTAGATTGCCTAATTTGGAAATAAGTATTGCATATCCGTTTGTCTTGAAAAAAAAACACTTTGGATTTTGCTACTCGCAAGTAGGCTAAAATACGGATTTCAACGAGTTTTTCCAACTCAGACAATCCAACCTTCACCCACAGACAATCAAGCAGTTTATCTCACATAAGCAATTAGCCACATGGTAAGCATGCTGTCATGATAGCACTCACACGTATGCGGTATGCTAAAGCATGAAAATACTTACATCGTACTCCGTGCCAAAACAATAAACTAGTTAGCAAACATGCATGGTCCTAGTTCATGTTAAGTTTGACTAATGCAACACATACATGATGCAATTAGGGCAGGCTCGGGTAACCTAAACATGACATGTGGAATGCAATCAATTGATGCACGTATTCAATTTGGAATTGAAGTACCAATGCAGTTAGCATGATGTACCGAGCCTGGTGCATGCAAGACAAATGTATGGATGCACGCATGCATAGCATAAGGTATGCTAATTAAAACATGCCCTAATCTACCATCATAAGCGGGTAAATAAAAGGGAAGAAAGAAGTGGGGGTTGGAAGGCATGCACACACGCACCCACACTTATTACAGATTCGCTCTCGCTCGGAAGGACCAAATAAATATTACAGATAATTAACCTACAAGCTAATTAAATATTACAAATTGCCTAAGTAGTTAACAAACTAACTAAGCTAGGAAAAACAGTAAACCCCCTCGGGAAGCGAGTCCAATGCAATGCATGCTCGGTCTTGCTCGGAAGTACACTACCATGCATAGACTGCCTCTGTTTTCCCTGCTCTGCCTCTTTGAAGATTGCCAAAGTCTCAGAATTGCTTCCCTGGACATTGGAAGACACCACCGGCTGAGTAGAATTGCCACCGGCAGTGGGATGTGGTCATCGGCAGAGAGTGAAGCTATCGGCCACCAATTGAGTACCGGTCGGCACTCTGTGCAGTCGATCGGCAATAAATTCCTGCAGAACCTGTTTGACAGCAGCAGAGGACAGAATCTTGCATGGCAATGCAACTCAAACCATGTATGCACCAACCAAGCCTCTTATCATGTTTATGACTCAAAGGGTCATGGTCCTTGGTTCTTGGACCACCAATCAAGCATTTCCATGCATGATGGCCCAAAGAACCAAGTTGTGCACATTGATTTCAAATGCAATGCAAACCAAACAAACAAAGGCCCACTCCCTATCACTTAATCAAGGGACAAGGCATGCATGCTAGATGGAATGCAACCTAGGCATGTTAACTAGTATGCAACATGGCATGAAAGGGAAGCATACAATGCAATGCACATTAGGCACACAACCTTAGGAACAAAGCAAACAAGCATACCACAATTATGCAAACCACTAGAGCATGCAAGATGGGATCTAAGCATGCAACATGCTAGGCATTCGACCAAAGAAATGCAAGGCAAACGTAAGTGATTTCAAGCATGCAACATATGCAACCAAAGCATGCAAACATGGTACAATGTAACAACACTTGGATGGCATGCAAGGGATGGACTTACACTAATTGGACAGCTCTAGATTAGGTCCAAGACAGTGGCTAATGTGCTCAAGAATGAAGGCAAAATGACATGCAACCATGCATACACTTATGGTCCAACATTTAGGCATATTAAAGCAACTTTTAAGCACACTTAAAAGGCACAAACATGGACATATAACCAACATGTTAGACACCAGAAACATGCTAGAAAAGGTGCCCAATCAAACAAGTCATGCAAGTAAGGCATGCTAGAGGGGTTAAAGCTTAAGGCATACAAGAGGTATTGCATGGTGGCTATACAAAGCAAGACATGAATGACTCCAACGACTTAAAATAGTCCCTTAGCACACCAAATCATGCAAATAAGCTTCACAAAGCTTGGCCAAAACACAAAAGCATGATAGTCTAAATGCTATGCATGTATTGAGACAAATCATGGCATTACAAGGTAGGTATGCAAAGCAAGCATGGTGTACCAAAACCAACACACAACAATGTTATATCATGGCATAATAAGCATAAAAAACAGCTATGGCATGATCAACAAACACTCAAACATGATGCTCCCTCAAGAGGCCAAAAAGTGCCCTTTTCAAGGACAACAAGGAGAGGGGGTGGCCCTCTCCTTCTTGGGACTTCAAGGTACCATCCTTACCACTGAAATCCCTCAAGATTTCAGTGGTGAGGAGACCCAAACACCAAAGTCTCGGAGCTTGCACAAAATAGCATTAAAAGGGGCCTCTCAAGGCTTAAGAGGGGTCAAACACCTCCAAACCACAAAACACTCTAAACAAACTATTTAGAGGGCCCAAAAATAGAACTTTTTTATGTTATACACTAAGCTCAAAAACAGTTCTAAGATAGGCAAAAATAGTATGCAAAAATGGGGAAAAAGGAGTGAGTTTCTTACCCTTGTTGACCTTCTTCACAAATGATGATCTTGTTGCTTCCTTGAGCTCAAATCCAGCCAAGAACACCAAGAACAACCTCTGGTTTTTCAAGGAACCAAGGAAAGGTGTAGCACTATGTGTTTGTGTGCAATAGTAAGACACAAACACACTTATACACACACAAAAGAGATATGGAGATAGGATATATATAAATCCTAACCCTAGAACCAGAGCTTCTAACAATGTTTCTCTCTCTAAATTCTCTAATCCTAAAGCCAAGAGAGGAGGGCTCCTCTTATAGGCAACCAATCTTGTAAAGCTTACTCAAGAAGCTAACAAGGAAGCCATCCCTCCATACACGTGTATGGAGGGGAACAAAATGCAAAACAGCTGTCTTAAAATATCTGCAAAAGCAGATGAACAGTAATCGGCTGCTCAAAATTGCCATTTTGACAAAATGGACTGCCGACCGGCAACAAAGAGTGCCGACCAGCAATATACATTGCCGATGGCAACAAAACACCAGCCGGTGGCCTCTAGCCATGGCCGGTGATGTGTGGGGATGCCTCACAAGGCATTCCCTGCCCTTCCAAGGCAAAACAAGTGTTTGGTGCAAAACCAGACACTAAACTGTTGAGTTCGGAGATCCTGAGGCAAGACGCGTAGCCAAGACCTCCGGGAACTCCAAACGAACACAAACATGGATGATCACCGGGTGTTCAAACGGTGACGTCCAAGTCTTGAAGACGGTCAAAAATGGGGTGTCTACAATTCCATAAAGAAAAGGGGCACCGCACTGAGAATTGCACGCCCTTGAGACAGCACTTGGAGGAGTTGGTGGCAGCGGGCCACCTGGATAAATACATAGAGGGAGGGGCGCAACCAGCCCCCCAGGACCATAATAACCCCAACGGAATGCCGATCGACGCCCCACCTCAAGGCATTATCAACGTAATACATGGAGTCTTTGAACCTGAGCGTGTATGCGAGCTCAGAGGATCAATCAAAAAGGCTGAGCACTTGAGAGAGGTGCTAAGTGCCCAACCTGCAGTCAAGAAGGGGAAGACTGAGGCCACGAATGTCATGTCTTTTTCGGATAAAGACTTGGCAAGGATATATTGCCCTCACAATGATGCCCTGGTCGTCACTCTCCGAGTCAAAGACTTTGACGTCAAGCGGATTCTGATTGATCAGGGTAGTTCATGTGAAATCATTTACTATGAAACCTTCAAACAACTAAAGTTGCAAGATAAAGACTTGGCGCCTGCCGTATCTCCCCTAATTGGATTCAACTCTATGCCAGAATGGCCCGTCGGCAAAATAATCCTCCGAGTCAGAGCAGGGAGTGTGACGAAACAAGTGGAGTTCTGGGTGTTGAAGGTCCCCTCCACTTACAACATTATCTTGGGCAGGACATGGCTGCATGCCATGTGCTCGGTGGCGTCCTCCTACCACCAAGTGATGCGGTTCCCCAACGACGCCGGAGTAATTGAGGAGGTTTATGGCGACCAGATCATGTCAAAACAGTGCTTTGTCACAGTGAATGGCAGCCGCGCTGCCAAAGGATATGTTCATTCGGTGGAGGAACCAGAGAGTAATGAACTGTTCGCAGATGTTGGCAAAGCGGCCAGTCAGAAAGCGGTGGAAGACTTGGTGGAGGTCAGAATAGATGAAAAGAACCCGGATAAGTTCTTTTTACTTGGTTCGTCGTTGTCCAGCACCGAGAGATTAGAGGTCTTGGAATTCTTGACCTCTAACATCGAAGTGTTCGCCTGGACTCCATACGACATGCCAGGCATTGATCCAAGTTTCATCTGCCACCAACTCAATGTCCACCCATCCGCCAGACCAATCATTCAGCGCACCCGTAGATCGGCACTCCACTACGCCGAGATAGTGGCGGAAGAAGTGGGAAACCTGTTGGAGGCTGGGGCAATCAGAGAGGTGCACTACCCTAGATGGATCTCCAACATGGTCGTAGTGCCTAAAAAGAATGGCAAGTGGCGTGTCTGCGTCGACTACAAAACAGTCAACAAGGCGTGCCCAAAAGACAGCTTTCCCCTACCACGGATAGATCAACTAGTCGACCTAACGGCAGGGCACAACCGACTTAGCTTTCTGGATGCATACAGAGGCTACCATCAAATTGCCATGCACGAACCAGATCAAGAAGTGACGTCCTTCACAACTCCAAAAGGACTATACTGCTACAAGGTCATGCCCTTTGGCCTAAAGAACGCAGGGGCGACATTTCAGAGAATGGTCACCAAGATGTTTGAGCCATTGTTAGGCAGAACAATGGAGGCTTACATTGACGATATGGTGGTCAAAAGCAAGGACGAGAATGACCATCTCAAGGACCTAGGTGAGATGTTCCAGATCCTAAAGAAGCACAAGTTACGCCTCAATGCGTCGAAGTGTGCATTCGGAGTAGGATCTGGCAAATTCCTGGGCTTCTTGGTGACCAACCGGGGTATTGAGGCGGACCCATCTCAAATCAAGGCCATTCAGGACCTGGAGAGACCAAACTCAGTCAAAGAAGTGCAACATCTCACCGGCATGGCCGCTGCGCTCAATCGGTTCATAAGCCAGTCGTCCGACAGATTACGACTATTCTTCCATGCTCTAAAGGCCAAGTTCGAGTGGGACGACGAATGCGACCGAGCTTTGGAAAGCTTGAAGGAATACATGTCTTCTCCACCATTACTTGTAACCCCAATTCCTGGAGAAGAACTCTTCTTGTACCTGGAAGTCTCACAGCACGCAATTAGCACAGTGTTGGTCCGTGCAGAAGGAATCCAACATCTGCCCATCTATTATGTCAGCAAGACATTGCTGGGCGCCGAAACAAGATACTTGCCACTGGAAAAACTGGCATTGGCCTTGATGATGGCCTTAAGGAAGTTGTCGCACTACTTTCACGCCCACACCATAGTCGTTCTCACAGCCTTCCCGTTAAAAGCTTTGTTTGAAAGAGCGAACTTTTCTGGGCGAATTCTAAAGTGGGCAGTGGAGTTAGGGCAATACGACATCAAGTTCCAACCCAGAACCGCAATAAAGGCACAAGCATTGGCGGATTTTGTCACAGAATTCACACCAGGAAGTCATCACATCTGTCCAGTCGACCTGACTGAAACAACCGAACTAGGGATGGAAGTTGACGCCGGAATAGCGCAACCCCTGGTGCAAAATACTCAGCCAGACGCCAAGGCAGCCCAAAACGAAGCAGGGAAGGAAGAAGCAAACCATGCTACGCCAAGTCAAGACTCACCAACAAGACAAGGCTTGGTACAACCAGATGGCGAGGGACAGACAGCAAGCATAGACCTTGAAGAAGACACCAGCAACAAGGAAGATCCCAAGACATCATCTGATCCCTCCACTTGCTGGAAGTTGTTTGTTGGAGAGATGTGGAAGCTCTTCGTGGATGGAGCATCCAACCGACATGGAGCAAGACTTGGCATAGTCCTCATCTCTCCAGACGGGCTGGTGGTAGAGCAAGCAGTCAACCTTGGCTTCCCAGCATCAAATAATGAAGCGGAGTATGAAGCGCTTTTTGCAGGTCTCAAGTCAGCGTTCTACATGAAGGCCACCGAGCTAATGGTTTATAGCGACTCACAGCTGGTGGTAAACAAAATATCTGGTGACTACGAAGCAAAGGATGACAGGATGGCCAAGTACCAAGAGCTGGTCAGAACAGAGATCAAAAAATTTGAAGTAGTCAGGATAGAGCAGATCGGCAGAGAGGAAAACAGCAGAGCAGACAAACTAGCAGGCTTCGCCTTAATGGCGGATACCTCCATTCCTCACCCACTGCTAATCGACTATCTGCCAAGACCAAGCATTGAAGACCCAGAAGCAGAAGATGTATGTTGCGCCGATCTAGGCCCTTCTTGGATGGATCCCATCATCTTATTCCTGAAAGACGGCACCCTACCAGAAGAGAAGAAAGAAGCCAACAGAATAAGAGCAAAGTCGCAACGATTTTGGCTCTCTCCATCCTTGGCATTGTACAAAAAGTCGTTCTCAGGACCTTACCTAAAGTGTGTTTACCCCAGCAAAGTGGAAGCATTCCTGTTCGAAATACATGAGGGTGTATGCGGCAGCCATCAAGGAGGAAGATCACTGGCATACAGAGCAATCTCGCAAGGATATTGGTGGCCATACATGCAAGCGGATTCAGAGAAATATGTAAAAAAATGCGAAAAATGCCAAAAGTTCGCGCATCAAATACACCAACCTGCCAGAGAACTTCTACCTCTCACTAGTCCATGGCCTTTCGCAATGTGGGGCTTAGACATTGTAGGGCCACTTCCAACAGCACCCGGCAACAGGAAGTTCTTCCTTGCGGCAACCGACTACTTCACAAAATGGGTGGAAGCAGAAGCCTTAGCATCAATCAAGGGAAAAGATGTGAAAAAGTTTGTTTGGCAGAATATCATCACTCGATTTGGCATACCAAAGGCACTGATATCAAACAACGGCACTCAATTCAATGGTAGGATTTTCAGAGGCTTTTGTGAAGAGTACAAGATAGAGTTCTACAATTCTACACCGGCATATCCCCAAGCAAATGGTCAGGCAGAGGCATCAAACAAAGTGGTCCTGGATGGGTTGAAGAAAAGGTTAGAAAGAGCAAAGGGCAAGTGGGCAGAAGAACTCCCTCATGTTTTATGGGCTTACCGCACCACACCTCGCCGATCAACAGGGGAAACACCATTCTCCTTAGCTTATGGCATGGAAGCAGTCATCCCATTAGAAGTTGGCCTCCCCACAATTCGAAGCGAAAACTTTGACCCAGACTTAAATGGCGAAGCCATAGCATTGGAGCTTGACCTTGCAGAAGAAAGAAGAGACAGAGCATTGGTTCACATCGCCTCCTACCAACAAGAATTGTCCAGAAAGTATAACAAAACAGTACATCCAAGGCAATTCAAGATCGGAGATTGGGTACTGCGCAAAGTGATGGGAAATACCTTGGTACCAGGAGATGGCAAGCTAGGACCTAACTGGGAAGGACCTTACAAGGTGGTCGGATTAGCAGGCAAAGGGGCATATCACTTAGAGGATGAGGACAGCAAAGCAATTCCCAGGCCATGGAACACTGCCAATCTCAAGTTGTTTTATTTTTAGTTTTTTTTCTATTAAGTATGTGTAATTTTTTACTTTCTCAATAAAACAAATCGATTCTTTTTCAGTATAATTGTTTTTAGTAGAAGGTAACTTTAATATGTTAGGAGCATTGTAAACATAGTTGGCCGGAATAACCAACTATGACCCTTCCTAAGCCCAGGATAAGGATCCAGGCTGCAGGACGTTTGGTCGGAATAACCAAACACCGTATTCTAAGTTGGCTGGAACAACCAACTTAGAGGTTGGCTGGATTAAACCAACACTCCTCCTAAGCCCAGGATAAGGATCCAGGCTGCAGGACGTTTGGTCGGAATAACCAAACACTACATTCTAAGTTGGCTGAAAAAACCAACTTAGAGGTTGGCTGGATTAAACCAATACTTTATACTCCTTAGCCGAAGTAAGTTTATGGCTGAAGAGTGGTTGGCTGGATTAAACCAACACTTTATACTCCTCAGCCGAAGTAAGTTTATGGCTGAAGAGTGGTTAGCTGGATTAAACCAACACTTTGTACTCTTCAGCCGAAGTAAGTTCATGGCTGAAGAGTGGTTGGCTGGATTAAACCAACAGTTTGTACTCTTCAGCCGAAGTAAGTTTATGGCTGAAGAGTGGTTGGCTGGATTAAACCAACAGTTTGTACTCTTCAGCCGAAGTAAGTTTATGGCTGAAGAGTGGTTGGCTGGATTAAACCAACTTTGGGTACTCTTTAGCCGAAGTGAGGACATCGGCTAAAGAGTGGTTGGCTAGTAAGCTAGATAGCTAAAACCGGAATACGGTACACCGGCCCAGAAATATTTCAAATAGCAGTTAGAAAGAAAGCATTCAAACTGAGATCACAGTTGGAAGCATTGAAAATTCATTACAAATGCAAGCTTAGAAAACAAAACCGAAATAAAAGTTGAGCACAAAAGTAGATTTTTCATTCAACAAAGAAGAGCAAGTACAAACTGAGGGGCCGCAGCTCGGTTACAACTTCAAGACAAAAGAAAAGAAAAAAAAGACAATCAGCTGAAAAGTTCGTCAATTTCGGCATCAAATTCTACATTAGCATTTGGCCGAAGTCCGGTTTCAGATGAAAGCACGGTTTGAGGCGGGAGCTCGGTTTCAACATGAACCTCGGTATCAGTTCGCTGCGTGTTGTCAGTTAGCAGCTCATCAGTTAGGTCTTCAACTACCGGCTCCAACCGAACCGTCTGATCGTTGGGTTGCTCATTGACGGCCGGAGTGACAGTCTGCTCATCTCCATCATCATCTTCATCATCATCTTCATCCTCATCAGACCCTTCAAGAAATTGCTTTTGAAGATCGGCAGCGTATTCCGCCAGTGAGGCCGGAATGGAGTACTGCGGAGCATTATATACCTCGGTCTCGGACCCGCAACTGAGCTGCTCCACCACACTCCTCCAACCGCACTTGAAGAACAGGTCCTTTGCGGCTTCGCACTGTTGGACGTAGCCGTCTTCTGCCTTCTTAAAACCTCGCTTTTCGGCTCCTTTGATGCTCTCCTTTAGCTGGGTTATTTCGGTATCTTTCTTCTTTTCAATTTTTGCCAGCAGACGCAGGTACTTGTCTTTTGCCTCAATGGCAACCTTCTGCTTTTCGGCTTCGGCTAAATTAGCCAGTTCGGTCAGTCGACCGTTCTTAGAGCGTAGTTCGGCAATTTGTTTTCTTGCCTCCTCCAGCTCGGCTGTTTTTGCTTCGGCCTCTGCCATGGCCTCCCTGGTATTTCTCCTGAGCTCCATCACTCGCCTGTGTGTGACATTGTTTTTCTGGATGGCCTGCAAAGGAGTAGTAACTTTTCCTTTAGCCGGACTGAAAGTTGGAAAAATTACAAAGAAAAAAGAGAGCTACTTACCAGGATCATTGACTTAGTTGAAGACCGGATGGACTTCAGCTCGGTATTCAGTTGTTTGTAGTGGTGCTCCATGTCTTTTGGGAGGCACACACTCTTGGCTAGATTGAAAGCCATCAAGTGGTCCTTCTCGGTGACAACCGAATCTGAAGCCAGTATATCTCGATCGTTGAAGGTGAGATTGGGCACCCATTTGGAAGGGGCAGCTTGGTCAGACTGCTCCGGTTGAGCACTTTGTTGAGGGCTTGGAGGAGGGCTTGGTGGAAGAACTGTCTCATCCTCATCAGCAAGTTGTTGCTCGGTTTGGCTAGTCTGGGCACGTTTGCTTGGGCGAGACGAGGACGGCCGTTGAGATGGGAGGGCCACCACGGTCTCAGTGGTTTGGCCGGTTGGTGGTACATCGGCTGGAGTTGTTGCGGTTAACAGGGCCTTCAGCCTGCTCCTTTTTGCCATCTCTTGTTCGGCGGTGAGAGGCACTAGGTTAATCTGGGGCAGGGTAGGGTCCGGTTCTGGCACGTCTTCTAGGAGAAAGTCGGTGACTCTAGCTTTTCGGCGACCGGTGTATCGGTATGTCAGCTCAAAACTGAGGAGTTTAGTCCAACTTCTTTCTTCAACACGTAGTGCAGCGCGGAGTACGCCTAAGTTGGGGTGGCTATACAATGAATGAATGTGGGCTGGATCTGCATGAAAAAGACAACTGTTAGTTCGGCTTAAAATTAGCAACCGGAGTAAAAAAAGATGAATGCATGGAAGACCGAAGTAATTATACCAGGTATCCCTTTGTTCCAGTTTATGCGTCGGCCAGGAATCTGGGCTTGATGATCTTCAAAGTTCCCAGACACCCAGAAAAAATCATCATCATTTAAGTCCTTATCCGGCGTGTCTTTTATTATTTTTTCACGTCGGCGACGTATTCTTAAATAATATACCCATCCATCCTCTTTGGATCCTAAGGAATATTGGTGGAATATTTCGGCTAGACCGAGGTTCAGACCGGTTTGACGGTTTAGTTCGGCGATGCCCATTATTATACGGTATGAGTTGGTTGATAGTTGGGTTGGGCAAATTCGGGTTTGCCTAAGGAATTCGCAAATCAAAGGTTGGACTGGGAATCTTAGTCCGGTTTCTATTATTGATAAAAGGGTAAAAGGCACAAAACCCTCATTCCCCCAAGGTATGGTGTCTTTTTTGGCTAGAGTAAGGTGGACATCGGCAGGAATGTTGTAATGCTTGCGGAATTCGTCCAAACCCCCTGGTGTTTCTACCAAGAACCTATACTTCCCCATTTATTCTATAAATTACGAATAAATTAGTCCGGTCGAAAAAATGTGCTCAGTAGCTCGGTCGAGCGCGCAGAGGGAGTGCCTGGGCAACCTAAGTCTGCAAAGTGGAAGAACAAAGGAGTTAGCACAGATCATTGACCGTGCTACAAAAATATAGCAAGAAAAAGGAGTCTTACTTCGGCCGCACAGATAGGTACAGGTTAGCTCGAATTAAGCAAGGATGTTTGGTTATCTCGGTTCTACCTTTGGGTTTTGTTACTCCGGTTGGGCATCAAGGGGCAGCTTTCTGAGTTCGGTTTAGAAACCGAGAAAGCTGGCTTAGCCCCGAAGGCTTAGCTCGACCGAGGGCCAAGATTTCTAGTTCGGTACGTTTTGTTTCGGCTAAATGTGAATCAGATGGTGACTTATTGGAATTGCTATTTCACACCAAGTTTTAGTTCGGTTACGGTCTGGGTAGATCTACATTAAAACACAAACAGTATCCTAGTTCGGTTGCTTCGTGGTTTTGGATCAAAATCAGTATTCTACAGGATTGCTTCATGATATTCATAGTGTTCTTATGAAGATTTTTTCCCAGAACGAACAAAAGGAAAGAAAGTGTTTTGCAAAAACACATGGAACAACACAAGTAGAAGCAGAAAGGTGTTTTTTCAAAAAAAAACGCAAAAAACTATGGATTGCAAAGCATAAAAATGCAAAAATAAGGCGAGAAAGATGGATTTGCTTACCAGATTGAAGCAAGAGGAGCTGGAGGTGGAAGCAACGGCAGTAATGAAGAAACACGATTCACAGTTGCAAACGTTGAGAGGCAATAGAGTAAGAGAGAGAAAGCAGAAGAAGTGAATAGTGTATTTTTTGATCCAGATGAAATGAAAGGTTTTCGTTTTGGTAGAAAGGAAAAGGCGGGAACTGTTCAAAAAGGTGTGAAATACGAAGAACGGCGTGACAGCTGTGCTGGCCAACCAGAGCATGCCACGTGTCATTAGAAGGACAATCAATTCAGTTTCTGCGATTGAAGAGACGTTTTGACCGGACGTACACAGCTCGGCATCTAGCTCGGCTGGAAAGGCTAAGAGTAGCTCGGCTGGAAAGGCTATTGGGTAAAGTTAGTTCGGCTGAAAAGGTAAAAACTGTAGCTCGACGGATAGATAGATAATCCCAATCATGTTTTGCAGATGGAATTAAGGGGCAATTGAGAGGGTAATTTTTATATGTAAAATTGGGCCGAGCTAAGTAAGGGCCGGCATGGGCCGAAGTACAAAAGGCTTAAGAAGAGCCATTGAGTTAGTCCGGTCCTAAGGTACCTGTTGGTTATCTCGGTTGAAGTATGCTGCACAGTTAGACCGGTTTAAGAATGCTTTGAGCTTACACCGGTCACGGCGCGATGAATCTAGACCGGGCCAAACCGGTAAAAGATAGTTCGGTTTTAGGCATGCCATGGTTAATTGAAGAGGGACTAAAGGCAGAGGACCGACCTAAGTATAGTTCGGCCAAGTATTAGCCATAATTACTTCGGTCGTATGGTAGTCCGGCCATGGTAAGACCATCTCACTTGGTTTAAGCAGTGAGGGGGGTGTTGGAGGATAAGCATTATCCTTCAGGAGTATGAATCCTAGGAGGACTCTACATGGAGGAATAAGAGTCCTACTTGGATTGTGCCACACGAAACCTATAAAAATTCGTAGACATCACCTATGGAGAAGTAACACAACTTTGTTTTTTGAATATACAGAGCTTTTGTCTATTTGTCAAACTTACTGACTTAGGCATCGGAGAGGTTTCTGACACACACCCGCCGGCCAGCTCACGTTCATATTTTCAGGTGATAAAGCGACGTCGTACGGAGGAGCACAGACTTGATCAACAGGTATTTCTTTCCCGTACAGCGTCTATGTATTTTTGTTCTTACATTATTATGATACAATTTGATATTTTGCTCACCATGTGTTTGACGTTATGCCACTGAAAGAAAAAGAAAAAAAAAATCAACAACCAATTTTGTATGTTGTTTAGTGTTTTTAACTGGGAAAATCATTGTATTTTTATTGGTTTATTGTCTTTGGATGGAATATTGCTAAACATCCTAATCAACAATATAATTTCCATTGTTGCCTTTTCAGCCCAAAAGTTGAGATTATGAAAATTTATAACAATTGTAATCTAACTTTCCTCTCTACCTTAGAACAAAATAAAACATATTTCACTTTCCCCAAGGGCACTTAGCATTATTTCTTCGTTCCCCATTGTTGGTAAAAAAGATAGATTATCTATTAGTATTTGTATGGGAAAAAAAAAAAAAAAATTACATCCCAATGTCATGGGTTTACTCCCTCCTCCAAAATAATACCTTTCTAGGGAAAAAAAAATTTACCTTGCCCTAATGTACTTATCCAACCAACAAATTATTTATAATGATTAAAAAAGGAAAAAAATGATAAATATTAATACTAATAGTAATTTGTCTGTACTTAATACAACTTGAAATAAAAATAGATTGGTTATAGATATACGAATTTATGATGTGTACCCACAAAGTGAGAATTCTAAACTATTATGGCTAAGTGACAAATGTTGTGGTTATATTATTTTGAATCGTGTGGCGTAAATGTCCCAAATCATTGGTGGCGATAAATTAGGATGCGTTTTACACAATGTTGCATTACATACACAGTCAAGCACAATAGGAGGAAGACAAATTGAAAGAAATGATTTTAATGAGTTGCACATGGGAATATAGGTTTGTGGAGTTTGCAGCATGTTCTCAATTAATATAACATGGTTGGTTGTGTCTTGGAATTAATATAACAAGGTTGGTTTTCTTCTTCTAACGTGTTTTATAATTATGTGGTTTAGGAAAACTTGTCGAAGAGATCACTCCACAATAATGCAGAAAAGTTTGAATTTCAGGCTAAGGTGTCCTGGCTTATGGACATCATTATCAACTCATTTTACAACAATAAATATATCTTCTTTAGGGAATATATTTGGCATGGTAGTGAATATATTTGTGTATGGAGTACATGCTTTGATATGATTCTCTGTTTTGTATGGAATAATATTATTATTTTAGGTTGGAATATACTTAATTTGTATGAAATTTAACATTAAAAGTTATTCCTTTTTGTATGGTTGGAAGTGAAATGGATGCAAATTGCGAATGATTGATAATATATGTATTGTTTTATATATATATATATGATACAGGTTGCATGGAATACATACATGTTGTGGACAAAATATATAAAAAATAAAATAAAATTATGTTTTTGGCGACTAAACAATTAGTAGCCAAAAATGAAGTAAATATTTTTAGTGACTACATAGTTAGTAGCTAAAAATAAAATAAAATGGAGAAAAACTTTTGGCTACTAAATATTTAGTAGCTAAAATAAAAGCAGACTTTAGGCGACTAAAAATTTAGTAGCTAAAAAAAATAAAATGAAAAAAATAAAAAAATAAGATGAAAAAAAAACCCTTTGGCGACTAAAATTTTGGTCACCGTAGATAAAACTGACCAAAGTTTTAGTAGCGGAAAATAAGATTTTTGGTGACTAAAAATATTAATCGCCATTTATAGGACTTTTGGCTACTAAATATTTTTTAGTTGTCAATATCTTCCCCGACAACCTTCCCGCGACCAATCCGGCGACCAAAATATTTAGGTGGTGTTTGGCAAGTGGTTTTGGGGTTAAAATAGTCACAAAAAACAAAATAGGCTATTTTAGTCACAACAAACAAAACATCACATCCAACCCATAATCATTACAATCTTCTCTCACAAAAAAAGTCAAAAAAGCCAAAAAACCCTTCCCAAACTAAACTTTTTAGTCTAGGTTAAAATAGCCAAAAAAGTACGATTTTAGTTGTCGAAAATTTTGCCCCACTAAGCCTCCGTTTGGGAAGTGGGTTGGTTTTTTGACTTTTTGGCTTTTTTGACTTTTTGGCTTTTTTCAAAAAAAGAAAAAAAAAAAGCCAAAAAAGCCAAAAAGTCAAAAAACCAACCCACTTCCCAAACGGAGGCTTAGTGGGGCAAAATTTTCGACAACTAAAATCGTACTTTTGACGACTAAAAATTTAGTTATCAAAACTAAAATTTCTTGTAGGGAGTAGATAATATTGAGAGGAGATTATCCTAATGTAAGATTTAAAGATTTCTCATATGGTAGGTTGGAAGGCAGGCTTACAATTCAATCAAACAAATGCTAGACTAGACAAGATCAGGGAACAAAGGCACATGATCTCACATGTCCCTTAGTCCAATCTATCTCTAATTGCCAAACGAACAATTAAGTACAATCATTCAAACCATCGTGCAAACCTTGAAATTTTCTAAATATTTCAAGGGTTGCAAACGACTTTAGAATATTCATTATCTCATGAATAATTCTCCATGGACACTTGCAATGCATTGCCACGTTATTATCAGCAATAAAATTTCTTCGTTTTTTTCTTGAAAAAAATATCAATAAGACCTATTTTGCTTTTAAGATTATTATTAAATCTTATCAAGTTTTAATATGAACAATTAATGTTGTGTTTGATTGGAAGAGTTGGAAGGATTTCCAAAGAGAAGGAAAAAATGTAGGTGAAATGTAAATAAAATATACCTACATTTCACTTAGTTTATGCACATTTTCTTTTTTTCTTTTCAAATCCCTTCCAAAATCTCACAACCAAACACAATATGAGTCTTATTTGTCGTAAAAGTTCCAAAATGTCCATTCTTCTATGATGGTACATCTTATCCAAATTTACTTTTCCTATTTAATATCAACAACAATTTTAACTTAATTAAAATTAAAAATCTTAATTGTAAAAATTATTACTATTATATTAAAAAAAATCATAAAGAACAATTGAATCGAAACAATTCTAGTATAAAATACATCATTTTTTGTTATCTCAAATTATGAGTGTTTTTTTTTTACTGTAAAAATTTTAAAAGGGATACTTCTATTAAATTTCTAAAGAGTTATAAGAATAATACTATATACTTTTACTTTTGTTTATGAAAATTTCACTTAATTTCAATAATTAAAAATATTTTTATTATAAAATAAAGTATTTACAAAATTTTTAGTTCATATTTTAATGAAAAAAATAAAATTAAAGTAAAATATATAATTATGAATAATTGAATTTTTTTAACAATTCATTAATTAAAAAATAAAATAAGACTTATTTATGAATATTGAAATTTGATATAACTCAATAATAATTTTCAAAACAAAATAAAATTTATTGGTAATTATTTTTATTGTGATTTCAAGATTTTTTTAATACAATATCATAATTTTTACAATTAAAAATATAATTTTACTTGGATTAAAATATTTATGAAATTGTTATTCATGTTAAAAAGGAGTAAAAATAGAATAACATATCTCATTATGAAAGAATGAACATTTTTGGATTATTTCATAACAAATAGAATTTAGTTGTCCATATTAATATTTGATAGGATCCAATAGTAATCTATAAAAATAAAATAAGACTTATTGGTATTTGTTTTTTTTTTTTTTTTTTTCTGATCCAAATATAACTTAAAATCGGATTCATCTTTGCAATTCAATTCCATTTTGCAACCTTTAGCCAAATCTTGAATTGAAATAGGAATTTGTAGAGAAAAAAGAGAGAGAAAATTGATTAAAAGTCAGGCACTTCGATCGGTAGTTTAATTTTTAAATTTCTGAGACAATTGTCTCAAACTCCATTTTTTTTTTGTTCATATAGATAATAACAATTTGAAAGACTATAGTATCCTTATATGTTCATCTATCGATCCACTAATTTGTTCACATGTCCTATTTATCTATCCATGTGTCTATCTATTTGTCCATATGTCTACCTATCTGTCTATTTGTCCACTTGTTCGCCATCGTTGCCCACTACTGTAGGACGTCGCCAATGAATTTTTCAACGGCAGACAATTTTTCGATGACTTTCCCAGTGCCAACCAATTTTCCTATTACTTTTTCAGTGAGTCGCTAGTGATGGTGGTGGGTGACAGTTGATATTAGTGTTTGAGAAAGAGAGTAAGTATAGATAGAAAAAGAACAAGGGTAAAAATGAAGAGAAAAAATCATTTAGAACAATAATTTGTAGTTTTCACCAATATATTTTATTAATGATATCAATCCTTAGACCATATGCCATATACACCCATAAAAAAGAATTTCACTAATTAATCCTTAAAATTAACTTCTATTTTTGTTACTTTTTATTTTATTTTTATATTTCTTTTCTCTACAAAAATTTCAATTTAAATATAAAAAATTGATATAGATTATATTTAAGGGTGTAAAACTGACCTGTTGGCTCGAAATTCGCTAGAGGCCCGACTCGACCAAGCCCAGCCTAGCCCTCTAGATTAGGGCATAGACCATGTTTTTTTGGCCCGACTGAGCCCAAAGTCCTCGCCTACCAACCCTATCCAAGCCCGCTTTGAGACCCGACCCGCTCGATGTCCAACGTTATATTTAAGCTATTTTGATAAAAAAAAATAATATATATTTTCAAGCCCGACTCTAGGCCCGAGCTCATGCCTGAAATGCAACGCAAGGACCAAATTTCTGTAGAGCTTGCACCGAGATTTTGCACAAATAAATCGACCTGTCCCAAATCAATTTTTAGATGGGAGCCCGACAAGCCCAACACCTTCTCTGTCTCGATCAAATTTACACCCCAAACTATATTAAACAATTCTTATTATCCCCCATTTTGTCTTAAAAGCATAAACAAGTTCACTAGAAACTACCTCACAATGAGACACCTTTATGTTCAAAATATAAAACCTCAACCACATAAGTCCATTCAGATCAGGACCATTCACCAAAGCACATGGGGCCCAATTGTTCTCGAGTCATGTTTTCTAAAAGTGCGTGGAACCAACACCGAAGCCATTGCGAGTGGGCAATGATTCACACCTTAGCTATCTCCATAGCCGTAATTACAAGAAAACCAATTTACTCTTTTCGGCTCAGGTGGGTTACAAGTCACGACACGAACCGTACGTTCCGCGAAAGCGGAATCGCATCTGATATTATTTGAGTATGAAGAGAGAAAGAGATTGAATCAAAGAAAAGAATAAAGGCCCTAAATTACACTTGTCTTTTCCCTAATTTGTTTTGTTTTTTGTTTTTTTAATTATATTTATTTTTTTATTGTATTAATTTAATTGAATTGATAATATTTGTTATGAATTGGATAAAAATTAAAGATTAAGGTCAAGTTTGGGAAGACTAAATAAGTGTACTTTTTGACTTTTATTGAATTATGTGTAGAAAAAGTAGAGAGGAGATGCTGATTGATGTGACCCAAAAAAGATAAAAAGATAAAAAGTATGGACTTATTTTGGGATGCCAAACTTGGCCTAAATGGTCTAAAAGACAGTGAACTATTTCAAACTGTATCTCAATCTCTCAATTACTTTTACTTTTTAATTTCATATTAATTTATAAAGGATATTATTATTAATTAAACTATATTGATAGTATAAAAAATTAGAGTACAATTTTTATTATTACTAGAAATTAGAGAACAAAATTGATGCATTAAAATTATGAATAAATTACAAATACACCCCCTGAGGTTTGATTAAAATACGAATCACCCCCTGTGATTTTGAAAATTACATTTCATCTCCTAAGATTTTTAATTTCATAACAAATCGCCCATTTTATTAATAAATTATCAAGTCAATTAACAGTTTTTAATTATGTTAGAAATATGTTTCAATTAATAATTTAGGTAATTTTATTATTGTATAAGAGAGCAATTACGAATTTCATTTTTTAGTTAATTCTGTTAAATAAAAAATTGTAATAAGGGGGTATTTGTAATTTTTCAAACCACATGAGGGCAATCTGTATTTTAAGCAAATCTCAGAAGGTGTATTTGTAATTTATCCTTAAAATTATAAGAACCAATTTCATACTAGAAGAGACTACATAAAATATAATTTGCCAATGAATAAACATTATTATTATTATTTTTAAAATTTGATAACATTAATAGAAAATGTTTTGGTGTACAGTGCATACTGTATGTAATTTTATCATAAAATTACATAAATTTTCACGAACTTATAAAAGTGATATCACAAAAATACATAAGTAATCTCATAGCGTAAGATCACTTATGAGATCAATTATGCATTTTTGTGAGATCATCTATGTAAGTTTGTGGAAATTTACATAATTTTGTGGTAAGGTTGTATATGATGTGCATTCCACACCGAAATTTTTTCCAACATGAATAGTTGTTGAATCAAAGAAAAGAATAATCACTGTTGAATATTTTTTGATTTTATATGGGTTTAATTACACTAACATCTCTCAATTATTAGCGAATATTATCTCTACAATCTCATATATGAATTAGTATATTTTTAGTATTTAATTATAAAAATATATCACTTTTCCCCTTCTAAATTACCTCTAAAACGGGTAAAGTAATATTTTTTAATAATTAACTGTATCTTGGTATAATTAAACTTTTTACTTGCTGATTGTAATTTATATGTTTGAGTTTTGAAAAAAAAAAAATAATGAAAACTTTGAAAATATTTGCTGAAAACTTTTTATTTGCTGATTGTAATTTATATGTTTGATTTTAATTTTTCTTACTTTTTGGTGCAATTTTTTTTTATTATTTCCTTAAAATTGATTTTTTTTATATATAATATTCTTCAGAAAACAATTTAAAAAAACACTTGGACAAAACAAAACGACTTTTTATATGTTTTGTTGCGAAAATGAAAAAACGAAAACACCTAAACTAAGAAAACCAACAAAATCACAAACAAAAAGACAAACAAGTTGACAACACAACGTTTTGTTGTCCCCGTAGCCGTTTTTCCTATTTCACTCTCTTTCTCTCTCTCTCCCTCCCTCCCTCCCTTCCTTCCTTCCTTCCTTCCTTCCTTCCTTCCTTCCTTTAGGCTAATTTGATTTTTTTTGGTTATTAGTTATAAAAATATAAAATAAATAAAAAAATTAATAAGACAAAATGTTACATTTAAATTATAATAATTTTAATTTTTCTTTTATAAAAAAAAAATAATAAGAAGTTAAATCCAAACAAACTTTTTAACTCAAAACTAAAATAGTCAAAAATCAAAAAAATTAAAAAACTAACCTATTCTCCAAACAAAGTGTCTCTAACAAGCACACATTTGTTTGACATACTATTTTAATATATTATTTTATTTAAATCCGGATCAACTTATTTAAGTCAGTTCATCTCTTTACTATATTAATTCAATCTCAATTCATATTTTATACTTTTTCATAAATAAAAAAAATCGATATTACTACATGTACCAATTAATAGACTACTTAGTGTACCAACACTAATTATGACATTATTATTGACTCTACTTATTAATCACATTATAAATATTAAAAACTTCTTAAATTATGTCACATCATCAATTAATACACTAATTAATATATTAATTGTTCCATATAACATTATTTAAAAAAAATATACTAATCTAAGCCCTTCCAAACAGCCCCGTAAATACACACTCACCTATAGATACATATTATACTTTCTCTCTATTCCAACATTAGAGAGGAGATATGCATTGAGCTTTCACTTTTTCTCTGCTTTGTTTTCTTTCTCATTAAATACACAACATTGTCACTGTTGTTGTCCTTGTTGTGGTTAGAGAGAGAAACAGAGAGAAACAGGGAGAGAAGGTAGAGAGAGAGAAACATTGATCATCAATGGGTTCGTCGTCAGCACAGAGCAGCAGTTACGATCTGTCATTCAAGATCTTGCTGATCGGCGACTCCGGCGTTGGCAAAAGCAGTCTTCTCGTCAGTTTCATCTCCAACTCTGTTGAAGATCTCGCTCCTACCATTGGTACTCACTTCATTTTCTCAATATATATCTATATATATACATCAGTGTAATTTGAATTATTAGCTTCTGGTTGATATCTGATTTGATTTTTTGAACTCTTAAGTAGTTAACGTATGTTGATTTGATTCAACTTGTATGGATTTGAAGTGTTTTTTTTTTGGTTTATTTACTGTACATTTTATGTTAGGAGATTTGTGAATTAGAACTAAATTTTAATTTTGATTGGAAATTAATACTTGATGAGCCCTAGAAATAGGTTGTCTGATCATATGTGGAATTGTGCAAATCTTGTGTGGTGCCATTGGTTGAAATATGCAGCTTGGATGATCAACTGTTGTATAGGCATAGCTTTAGTCTTAATAGTTGGCTTAAGCACATAAGCTTAGTTCAGTTGCAGCCATGTTGATCAAAAAGAGGTGCTCAATGACTTGTATTGATCGGGGGCCTTACATAATCAATCAATCTGGATCTGTCGTTGCCCATGACTCTATGTAGGAAGGGAAAATGGGTGATTAGGTGTGAATGGTTAACCAAAGGTGTCTTGGAGGAGAACTCCATCGATCTTGTTACATTCATACACAAAGCAGGAAAGTAGGGTCACGGTAAGAGAAATTTGGCGAGCAAGCTGCGGTGATCCTTGGTCCTTTGTGCTTTGCTTCAATTTTATTTGCGTTGTGATTATATGAATTTTTTTTTTGATGGATTTCTAAAGTGGCTCAAAAATAGTAGCAAGTGTATGCTCATGCAATTTTATACCTGCTTTCCTTGATTCAAGTTTTTTTCTCTATGTGGTCCATGCTCTTTGGTCATTTCTCCAAGAATTTATTTTCCCTAATCAATTACTCCCTACCAAACAAGTCTATGGTTTTGACGTTTAGCATGCTCAGGGGCAGTGAAGTCCACATACTAGTAGATACAGCTAATTTATAAAGAACACCAGAAATTCCTGTTGCTTATGCAGTTTGTCTTGAAGGGATGCTGTTATTTTGAAGTGCAACATAATAATGTTTTCACGTGTCACTGTAAAGAAAAAAATGTAAAATAGCCATGCCAATGTGATGCTCAACCCATCTTGTAACTCATTAGGTAAATTGTGTAGGCAACAAAAGGAAAAAAAAAAGAAGAGTTTTTTATGGTCAACCGGCTAGAGAACTGCTATGTTGCGACTTTGATTGGTAATATTGCTTGTATTCACGGAGGGAGGAAATGTAAAGAATTGAAGAAAAAGAAGGGAAAATATATACACCCTTATTTCCAAAGAATAGCTGCAAGGAGGTAAATTCATATATCTGAACAAGTTAGCAAGATATATATATGGATGCTATTTATCTAGTGGTAGTTGATTAGGAGGCCACTAGTTTAGTGACTTGGAGGTTGTGGGTTCATACTCGAGGAAATGCCAAAGGTTAGGTTTGTACGCAACCCCCTCCAAACCCCATCCAATGGAGACTAAACTAGGTTGTACTCATTTATCTTGTGGTAGTTTTATCTCTTCCTTATGTTTAACTAGGGTGCTATTTCATGATTGGAGGTGGGAATCGGATGGAATGCTGCACATACTATTTTGTGCCAACTATCAATTCCTTCCTTCTACTTAAACTAGAGATAGCTTGCTGTGTTGCTGGTCATGAATGCAATAAAATGCAAATTATTCTTGAATCTTATTTATGGATCTAGAGAAGTGATTTATTACTTATTTTGTCTAGAAACATTATTTTTACTCCCTATTGCATATAGTTATCATAACTTGTGTTATAGCTGCTAAAGAAACTGAATGTGACTTTTGTTACATTGAGTGTTGTAATTCTTCCATCTTGCTAAATTTTTTCTCTCATAGATATGATGAGTAGAGCAATGCCATGTAATAATTCCTTTAGGGCTGAGTTAATCCAGGGCTGGAGTTGGGATATTATCTTGAGGAGCTAGACTACTATCGAAATAAGGTTCGGGTTGCTTTCATTTGATAGGCCTTAAATTGGCAAGATGTTTTTTATCCATATTCTACATAGGCATTGAGTAATAGGGGAACCTTTTGCTAGTGGTTTTATGTTGAAATGGGGAAGGGGCTATCAAAAACATTACTGTATGAATTCCTCGAAATCGAATGTTGTTTTAGCTTAATCTGAAGGTGGAGGATCATTTTAAAACTTGTGAAAATTCTTCAGCAGTTGGGGATTAAATTTTGGCCTGGCAAAGTGAATTCATCAGCAGCCGGGGATTAAATTTTGGCCTGGCAAAGTGAATTCAAGAAAGATTCAATTGATTATGCAATATTTGTTGGAAATAGATTTATTATTTAAAGATTTGGTGAAATGGAAAATTGCAACTGTGACGTAATCATTTCAAATAATATTGAAGCACTTCATTCTAAAAATAGGCCTCTTTTGAGAAATTTGACTCTTTTCCCTTCTCAAAAATCATGTTGACATTAGTTATAATTTAATAAAGCCTCCAGAATACAGAATATGATTTTTTTTTTTTTTTTGGAAAGTAGATTTGATCGATTACTTTTCGTAAAGAGTTAAATTTTGTTTGTCAATATGGCCTGTCATTAGAGCCATGGTTGTTGACAAAGAACTGTTCACAATTTGTACGATTCCTTCATTAATTTGCTCATGACTTGTAGCTTTGTTCTCTCTCTCTCTCTCTCTCTCTCTCTCTCTCACACGCGTGCGCGCCCGCGTACACACACACATACACATTTTTAAAACACTAGCAGCAAGTTAGTGCAAGATAAAAAGGACTAGTAAGGAGTAACTACTAATTGATAGACCTTCAATAAGCTTATTGTGGTGAAAACTTTAGTATTTAAATCTGATGGGCTAATCAAAAAGAGAAGTGAACCAGTAAACCGATCTAGAACAGTCCAAACTGTGCGTTGTTTTGTTTTTTTTTTTTTTTTTTTTTTTTTGAGGGGACCATTAGGTTCAGTTCAAAGTAATTAAGAATCGTTGATTATGGTTTGGTTCACAGATTAACGCTCAAAAAGACTAGAGCGAACCGAACAAAACCATGCTATCTCTTTACTATATAGTGTAATATGTATAGGGGTTTCTGTAAAGTATTTGCTTTAGATGAGGGCTTCATTCATCCTATTCACAAGGTACTTTCTCTCTATATAAATATATATATATATATATATGTATATTTCACTAACATATTTTTACACTTCTTAAATGATTCAAAATTGTATTTTTTAATAGTTCGTATATAATATGAATAATTTGTTGTGTAGACACATTTTATAAAAGGCTAGTTTGGTGAATATTCTGAAAAAGTGAATTATTTTTGTTGATATTTTTTAACATACTTCTACAGGTAGAATGAATTTTTATTTTGGTTCTATATGCTAGTTTGGTTTTAGAGGTTTCACTGTTTGGTTTGGTTCGACAAATTTTTGAAATAATTGTGATCAAGGAACTAAAAACCAGCTATCATGTACCGAACCGGCCAATATGTGAAGGTTTTTAAAGGAGCTGGTTCGGTTACAGACCTGTATTGCAGTAAGATTGATTTTCTTTGCCAAACCGGTTGAGTTCTGTTTCATAATGGGTCAATCTGGTTACACATGACTGCTTCTCTCCGTAACAGACCGGTTCCCACTTCAAAGCAGAAAACAGAGCAGTGGCAGCGCAGTTCATTTCTGTCTCCCTTTTTGGCTGTGAATTTCTTCATTTTCTTCCTCCTCAAGGCACAGATCTGAGTTCCTGTGAGTTCTGTCCAAATTTTTTGCTGCAAATCCCCCATTTCCTTCTTCATTTGTCTTCATTAACATCCCACAAACACAGATCTACGCTTCTATTGCTTCAATTTCTAAAGAAAAGAAGAGAAATATGAGAACAAGAGAGAGATGGTTGGAGAAAAGAAGAGGTATCAAACCAGGAATAAGATTATATAACAAAATATGAGAAAGAAACCAAAATATGAGAAAGAAGTGTTTTATTTAGAGGGGTTTATTCTTGGTAGGTGTTGACTTTTCTACCCAAATGGTTGATGGTTTTGCTTCCACCAACCAGTCAAAGGGTCTCCACCTATCATCTTTTTATGTCATCAATTCTCTTTGAGCAATGTTATCATTCATTTTTATATTTTCATTAAATAAAAAATGTGTCTCAAAACTTTTTTTACTTGACAAATTGATTTTAAGAGATTTAAAAAAATACATATAATTGTGTTTTAGAAGAGCTGCTAATGATTTTTAGAAATTTGTGACTGCAACACCCATTTCCCAATACATCACTTGATACTTAAGATATCGATACATGTCCCAATACTGCGATTTAGAAGCATGGCAGTACTACATGGAAATCAATAGAGTCCATTGGTTAAAAGACCTTCCTTAGGTTCTGTTCTGCCTTCCTGTTTTCTTCTGTGGTATGTAAGAGGTGAACAGTTCTTGACTAGAACTAAGGCCAATGAAATCACCAGTTGAAAATTGATGGCTCATTGTGTCTCCGATTAGAAAATTGCTTGCAGTGTATTTTCTCTTCTTTTCTTTCTTTCTTTCTTTTTTCTTTTTTGGCATCTTAAAATACTTAATTCTGTGCACCCAAGTAGCTGCTTTGGCATATCATACAAATGCACCAGCTGTATCGTGGTGCCATTGCTCCGCATGCTCCCTTACTCTTATTGGTTAGTCTTTTAAGAATTTTGTTTGATGTGATGCTCAAAGTTTTAATGGTGTTTTCTACCCCTCTTTCCTCTTGAAGGTTGTTTCGAGTCAATATGTTATATTAGCAATAGAGATTTTTGGGTTTTGCTGTGCTGGAAAGTCATATAGCGGTTTCATGCTTTACTGGTTGCTGGCATATGCTAATGTAATTTGGATGAGTTGAGAATGGCGTGCCAAGAAATTTACAGTAGCTTTTTGAGATTTATAATTTGTTACTCCACGATATGAGTTGTGCAATTGACCACCTGCCAAACCATGTGATTTAGTGCTAAAAATAGTAGTAATTGCTTGGTGGTGTAGGCAAGATCTGTTGCCAAACTTTGTTGAAAGTTCATTCTTTTGATGGGGTGTGGGGTCGATGTCTTCCTAATTCTCTTTGACTCATCAAATAACACTCGGTTTTGTCAATAGTTTTGACCTCTTAATAGAATTTTCTCCTTCACTTAAACGAAGTAAATGCCTCAGTAAATTTTTTTTCCCATGGAATGGAATTATAATGTTCTGAATACTTTATTGGAATTGAATTAATACAAGCTTGCCTTCTACGTGACAGGATGAAATTTTTGATCTAATCATAAATTGATTTTTTTTTTTTTTCCCTCATCTCAACTATGATTAGGTGTGGACTTTAAAATCAAGCAGCTGACGGTTGGTGGGAAAAGATTGAAGCTGACCATTTGGGATACAGGTAATAAGTGCCAATAGTATATTGTTTCATCGTACCTTCCAAACAAGACTTCCAGGTTTTATAGGACTTTTATTGCCATCTTTACATGATTATTGTTCGATTGTCACATGCTGGGTATTATTCACACAATTTGGCTAAAACAAGATACCTTTTGTGGTAGGTTGTTTCATATGTTTGATATTTTCCTTGTTTTTCCTTTTGGATGATAATGAAGACTAGAATGAGGAAATGAATATAAAATTAGGGTTGCACAAGAGGAACATCTAAAAGCTAAGAAGCACGTTGCATGACACAAGAGGGAATAAAATATATATATATATATATATTTACTTGCTATGTATATGAATATAAATTGGGCAAACTGCATTTAAGTGGAGACAATTCAAAATATATGCACTTTCATGGAGGTGCAAGTCAGAACAAGTGAGAGTTGTATCCTTGTGTCATAGCTTCCACTTGTAGACATGTCACAACTCTCGCAGACACAACTCTTGCACTGGACACAAGCTCACTTGCACTACTATGAAAGTGCAATTTGTTTAAATTATTCCCATTTAAATGTACTTTTCCCTCATGAATTTAGGGCATGGAGAAATGAGAGACATCAATGTATATGTAGGTGTATTTTTGTTTCTTTCCACTTTTCACCCTTTTTTTTTTCCATATAATTCACTTTTAACCAAAATAATCTTTCGAAAATTATATAATAAAGAAAAAACAACAATTGTCTTGAGGCATGTCTAGACATAGGACATGCATGTCTATGAAATGTCCCTAACATGTCTTGTGAAAACAATAATAATTGAAAAAAAATGACATGTCACGCGGCATGTCCAACACGTGGATACGCGTGTCTGATATTTCCTGCATGGGCGCGGCACCCATTTTGGAGTGTCCGTGCTTCCCAGTTTAAGAGCGAAGGGTTTTACACCCTTCTAACCTACCAGATTTAGGAAGAACTAATTGATCCAGGCTTGTAAATTTGTGAAAGAGCGTTTGAATTATCCATATTGTTTTTTGTGATATTGTCAAACATATGAGCATGTCTCCGTAGCTAGTTCTTTTTTCCCATTTTATCACATTTGAGTGATTTCCTTACATGTCTAATTTTTCCCTCTTGCCATTTTGAAGTGCCAAAACTTCTGCCTTACACTTTGTGGAATTGAAAAGAGGTTATGATCATTCACTTTATCTCTAATGGTACAATAATTGTGGATCATTTATCTGATGGACCTTGAAAATATTAATATGATAACTAACTTCGAATGAAGATGTACTGAAGTTTGATATAATCAACCTTTTTTTATGCCAAAATAGAGATATCCATTATATTTGTTTGTTAGAGGTGCTTACTGCTCTGTTGGTACAGAAAGGAAATATTTGTGTGGATTAAAAAGAAAAAAACAAAACTTTTACTATGTGATTAAGAGGTGTTGCCTTTCTAGGATGGGTGATGCCTATGAGACAATGTCCATATATTATTTAAGCTTCTGTAGTGCTACATGCATTAATACATTGAATTTTTTTATTTATTTTAATCAATCATCTTTTCTTTTGATTAAATTGACAAGCACAATTTTTTTCCCATAGCAATGTCAATAAATTGTGATTGGTATGTAAACTCATGATATCTGTTGCAGCTGGACAGGAGAAGTTCAGGACATTAACAAGCTCTTACTATAGAGGCGCCCAGGGGATTGTTCTTGGTAAGCCATCAACAATCAAATATTATGGGGGTGTAAGGAAAAATTCATTTTACTGAATTAGTTGACTACAATTCATCCCCTTGTAGATATGTAGCTAGTGTAATATTTTTCTATTTTATGTCGTGCATTATTCTTCCATTATTTTACTTTATTGAGGTGACACGGTTTCCCTTGATCTACAGTTTATGATGTGACACGGAGGGAAACCTTTACAAACTTGTCAGATGTGTGGGCTAAAGAAGTTGATCTTTACTCGACTAATCAGGATTGCATTAAGATGCTTGTTGGTAATAAAGTTGATAGAGTAAGTTCTGCATTTTCTCTTCTGTTCTTGAAAAATTGATCCCGAATAGAAAATGAATTAGATGGTTAAGGGACCAATACATATGTGATCATACGGGCATCCTTCGAGATTGACTTTTTGTCTCCTATAATCTGTGTCACATGTTTGCTGTGAGCGAAAGCTCACTCTAGATTTTGATTAGTTCATTATTGTGATTTTCTCTTACTTTTTCTGATTTATTGTATGTTGCAAGATAAATGCTTCAGAATAGATCTCATTCTCTCTCTATTGCAAAAGCAAATAAATGAGAGAAAAAAATGATCAATTGAAATGATATGGAATATTTTTCTTCGGTTTTGTCTTGATTCCTCAAGGTACCACTGTGCTATTGTTTTCTGACATGACAAAACCAGGGGCGACGCTAGCTTGGGGTTGATGGGGTCCCATCCCCCCATCAATGTATCAAAAACTCTTAATAAAAAAACTATTTGTATTATTAATGTTTTATTTAATATGATTTAATCTTATTAAAAAATTAAGGGACCTCATCGTATAATTTGACATCAGTGAATGAATAATTTTTTAATTACATATATACGAGAAAATGTGTTTGACATTATTAACAATGAAGTTATTATGCAACAAAAAAAAAAAAGAAAAAAGGCTCAATTAGTACACATTAATGTGTGTTTGGGAGGGAAAAGATTGAGTACACACCTAACCTTTGGCATAATGCACAAAGTGGTGGCCTCAAGACTTGAACCCATAACCTTAAGGTTATTAGGGCAAGTCTTAACCATTGAACCAATGGTTATCCTTGAGTTATTATGCAACAATTCTAAAAAAATAAAATAAAACCTCATCAAATGCAATTGTAAAAGTTTATGTTATTTATTGTTAAGACAAATAGTATAATATTTTTGAAGTTTATTCTACTTAAAGTTTGAGAAGTTTAGGGCATCGTTTGGGGTTTGGCTTTTTAAATAATTTTTTTTTAAAAACTTTTTGATTGTTTTATAAGGTGAAAAAAGTCAAATTTATTCAATAATGACTTTTTTTAGTTGAATGAAAAAACATATTGACTGGTATATATGACTTGCTTTTTTTTTAGCAGCTTTTAGCTTTCTATTTTTGTACTTTTTTTAAAATCTTTTGGCTTTTTTAATCTGAAAGTCAAGTTTTCAAACAAGGCCTAAATGTTGTTTAGTTTAAAAGTTTTATTTTTTGTTTTTATTTTCTAGAATTTCTGGAACTTGAACATGCAAGGTGACCCCATCTCTACAAATTTCTTGAGTCGCCGCTGGACAAAACTACGAAATTCCTGCTGTTGGTTTTATATGTTTATTCTCTTATTTAAGATCATAATCAGTAAATTAAATGGATATAGAAGAGTTGGACCCTATGTACACTGGATGTATTCAAGGGAAAGGTCATAGTCGGAGCAAAACCTTTGTGTTGAAGTAATGGACTCTAAAAATATAAATCAAAGAGACAAGAAATCATACAATCCTTTCATTTTGGAAGAGAAAATGCATCTCAAAAACCTTGAGGTGGTTCACAAATAAGTAGAATATTGTGTTTTTCTATGTAAAGTGGAACTTATATAACTTGATGATAATGATATGATCTATATTTGTCTGATGATTTACTGTCAATAAGGAACTTTTGTCTAGTCTGCCACAGATGTATTTGATTATTCTTCCTTCTGCATTCATTCACTAATTTCACTTGTTGAAAGGATTGATTGACCTTTTTTCGTTATTCATATTTTAAGAATTCCATGCATGACAGGAATCAGAAAGGGTTGTAAGTAGAGAAGAAGGAATTTCTCTTGCTAAAGAGCATGGATGTTTATTTCTTGAATGTAGCGCTAAAACTCGAGAAAATGTGGATCAATGCTTTGCAGAGCTTGCTTTAAAGGTAAGAGACAAAGCATTTATACCTTTTATCTTTCTTGTTGAATTGACTAATTGTACAGAGTAATTTTTTAGAAGTTACCACTTAACCATAACTTATTTTTTTTTTCTTGGTTATAAAAAGTTCCTGATAACTAAAAAAAAAACTTAAATTGAATATAAATCTGCAAAATATGTTATTCATTAAAGGTTGATGCAGCCTTCAGATAAGTCTAATGCTGTTTACTTCCTAATAGAAGGACCATGTTATAGTCATATGAGTAATGATATATATACAAAAAATACATACAGGATTTTCATACAGGCTCAGTGTGAATTTTTTACTTTAAAAACAAAAGGTCCATAAAAATAGATTTTATTTGCAGAACTGCCATTGTTGCCTCATTCTTGTGGTGTTTTCTTTATGTATTTTATCTATGAATAGAGTTTTCCTAATTATATCGCTAGGTATGGAGTTCTTCAAATCATTAAGGAGTTGTACAACCATATATGCAAGGATAGACTAGGCATTTATTTGCATGAATTACAATGCAGAATTTGGAGATGGGATTGGTTCAATGATTGTACTGGTTACTATTGAATGTGAAAAGTCTTTCTTTTTTTTGGGTTAAGAGTGGATCTCAGGTATGGTTGTATATTGGGAACTTCAAAAGCTATAAATCTGACAATTTCACTTGCCCATGATCTGTAAAATTATTCTAATTACTTCAAAAGTTTCTTAAAACACAGTCAGCAAAATGCTACTATGAAATAGCTAATTATGTCATTCGATTACATAGAGTACATTTTCTGAGCTAAGTTCTACCCATTTTTTTTCCCTTCAGATAATGGAGGTTCCGAGTCTTCTGGAAGAAGGGTCTACCGCAGTTAAGAGAAATATCTTAAAGCAAAAACAGGATCACCAAACACAATCTAGCAGTGGTTGTTGCTCATAAAATGCTACAACAGATGTCGCGATGTGAGAGAATATGCAAAAGATAAGGGCCGGTAATGGCAGGCTCAGTTTATCAGTTAACCATTCATGATCAGTTTATGTATATTGGTAATTTCTTTTCTTTTTTTGTGTTTCTTAACGCTGTTGTGCTTGAGTTGTCCCAGTAACTAGTATTGCTGTTCTGGGAGTATTGGCACTCAAATGACTTCTATTTAGCTTGTGTAAAGTTTGTTTGATTGATTGTTTTTCTTTTCATTGTTACTTACACAAATTGTATGGACATAAATTTGCTTGTATTTTATCTGATTTAATGCGAGTTCTTTCTACTTAGTGATTTGAACGACACTTCACTCTTCATTGCTACTGCAAATGGTTTTTGTTATGTTTGTAATTGTTAAACCGAAATAAGCTACATAATTGTCAGTTGGTGCTGATTTGCTTCACATGTTTTCTTACTATAATTTTTATTTATTTTGAATATATATGTGCACCAAATATTTTAAATGCGACTCCAAATTACTATCCTAACTTCATCAAAACAATTCAAAATTCCAGCCTTCTAAGCCGGCAACCAATTCAGAAAAGGCAAACGGAGACATTTTAGGTTACCCTAAGTCATGGGGAACATCATCGTTGCACTATCAGAGCGATGCTTATAGAGGAGGTTGCTGCTCTGGTTTCTCTTGAATTGGTTCAATCTTCTAGCTCTTTGAATCACTTAAATTCACCACAGAACACATTCAAAATTACATCCCTTCCAGTAAATCTATTCTGTACTGAAAATTTTATCCAGTGCTTTTGAACTAATCTGATTGCCTGAACATTTCAAGATTTATAAAACAATAATATAAATGTCATAGAGAAGCTGGCTGACTCCTAACTTTCCTCCATGTTCTCAAACGGCATACTAACAAAAATTGATCAACATTTATAAAAATTTATGTGCAAGTAACCTAGAAAAGAAACGTGAACAAAAATGGTGGCTACAATGACCAAAACAGAGTTCAATATCTTTATTTGTCAGGACTACTAGCATGGCATAACATTGGAATAGGAATTAAAAGATATCACTGTATCATTTCAAATGCTAACCTTTCCACAAATATTTGTTTTTGTAGGAGGAGAAGCAGCAGCCAACAACAATCTTATAACATCCACATTGTCAAAAAAACATGGGTGTAACTATTTTCAATGTGCTTTAGGTAGTTGATTTCATGAAAAAAAACCAGGGTGTCCATCTATTAGGCAAGTTAGACAATTGTCTAAGACCTCATATTTGATAATGCCTTATATATATATATATATATACTAGGGGTGAGCTCACCCGACGAGTGTACTTAAAATCTAAATTTTAATTTTGAATTGAAAACATATCTTTTATGTTGTTTATGTGGTGAAAGTGTTCTTTATTAAGTCAAACAATGGTCATTGGTTTAAGTCCTAAGAGAAGGTCACTTGACAAAATGAGAGAAAGAAATTCATGCACACTAAGTGAGCTATTCACTTTTAGTAATATAATATAGTATATATATATACTAGCATTACATTCATGCTATGCACGGTCTAACACAAATAATTAAAACTTAATATTAATTTTATATAGTAAGTAAAAAATATTTTTAAAATAGAGAAGAAAATAATTTACAATAAAGTAAATTTTAATTATTTTCAATACAATTACAATTATTATTATTTTTTTGGACATTAATGGTGTGTTCTAAGAATTAAATAACAAAAACATGTGCTATAACATAATTAGAAAGGGTCCGAACTCTACAGTTAAGATTTGGGACAGTTTTGTCCAGTTCGACCCATTGGGCCCACTTTTGGGTCTCTTTTCGATAATCAAAACGGTTCATATTTTAAGATTTGTTAAGTACATTATTCTTGTAAAAAATCACGTCGATCGGATAACGGATATTATATATTCGGATCAATTTTGTCTGGAAAAAAATGAACGGTTAAAAAATTAATGGTTCATAAAAAAGTAATCCGTATACATAGTATCCGTTATCTGATCGACGTGATTTTTTATAAGAATAATGTACGCAACAAATCTTAAAATGTGAATGATTCAGATTATTAAAAAATAACTCACAAGTGAGCCCAATAAGCCGGACTGGACCCTCTAGTCCAGATGGTGGACTGGAGGCAAGCCCCAGCCATTAGAAAAATTAAAAATAGAAGATGGAGTAAATTACAAAAACTGCACTTACAATAAAACATAAATACATTATGTTATTATTGTTTTATAATTATAGCTTGTCTTATGTTAGAGTTCAACTAATGATATATCAAATCATGTGTGTCAATTAATTTTTGCTCCTTTCTCCTTTTTTGTACAACTCGCAAAAAATTGTTAACACAAAATAAATTGTAGAATAAAATATAAAATATAACAAAGAAAGTAATCTTTTTCTTGGGTCACCTTTCAAAGTAATTTTTACCTTGCTAAGGATAGCCGTAAAATATCTCGTCTAATAGATTAATTACAATTAAGTTAACCATTGAAAATAAAAATTAAAACTTGAGTTTTGGTTTGGCTAATCTAGTATTCAGCCCACCTTAAAGCCATTCTTTTGGTCCGATTCCACCAAGGTCAATTTTTTTCTTAATTTTTAAATTAATATATATTTTTTAAATGTTTCACATTAAAAAATTAAGAAACTAATATATAACGTAATTAAATATAAATTAAGCAATTTTTTTTTTAACCATACCTCTAAGAGAACTGTCACTTACTATTTTATTAGTTAAGGTAAATATGTTTGTCACTTTGGAGCATTTACTGACATAATTTATCTAAACAATAATTTATATAAAAATATGCAGACGTTTTCTTTATTCATTACAAAAATTATACAAAATGTACACTTTAAATAGTACTTTTATAAATTTTGAAAAGTTACTCATAAATTTAATTTTTTTTCACTATTTGAAGTAATATTTAATTTTGTTAGGACCCTTGTTTTCAAAATCCATGGAAAAACTAAGTTTGTAATCAAAGTTGTAATTTTTCAGTTTTGTTCTTCCCGCTCGAGCGGGGAAAGGGCCGCTCGAGTGGAGTTTACACACAGTATTTCGCGTGTCTGCAAAAATACTGAGTGATATGTTTTTACGCTCGAGCGTGGGATCTTCCGCTCGAGCGTCCATTCCCACGCTCGAGCGAACTGCGCGATCTCTGCTTCTATAAATTCGCTTGTTTGTCCAACTCTAGGGTTACTTTTCCTAGATCTTCTTTAAGAGTCTTAGGGTTTCATTTGAGGTTTTCCTCTGAAGGTTTTTGTGAGTTTTCCTTAATGATTTGAGTGAGTATTAAACTCGTGTATTGATAAGCACATATCAAGGAGGTTGATTGGTTATATTCAAGAAGTGTTCTTCTTCGGTGGAATCCGGACATTCAAGCGTAGAGCATCAAAGGAGTCTGATACTGTGCGTGGTCGTTGATTCGACAATAGAAGTTGTGGATTCAACTTCATACTAATCAATTCCGAGACGAAGGTTGTGGTGAAAGATTTACAGAAGGTTTGAAGACAAATTTGATGCGTTTGGTAATTTGTTTGTTATCTTTGTAATCTTTCTTTCTTCAGTAGTGGATTGATTAGTGGCGTTTCGCCTATGATTTTTTGATCACAATTGAAGGTGCTTCAATTGTGATTTTTCCACGTAAAAATCGTTTGGGTCGATTTATTATTTTTCGAAAACAACAATCTAAACCACTTTTGTAAGTGCTTGATGATTTAGATTGTGTGTTTTGAATAATTGGGAATTGGAATAATTAAATCTTGATCTAATCACGAATTACTTAGGATTTTCAATTGGTATCAGAGCGGGTCATTCTTTGTTTTTATCAAAACTATAGAAGTGTGATTTTGTGTGATTGGTGATATGGATTCAATTTGTGAAGGTAACTCGACCCATAAATCTCCGTTACTTGATGGTACAAACTATTCTTATTGGAAAGCTCGTATGAGAGCATTTTTAAAATCCATCGATGAGAAAGTTTGGCACTGTGTGATCTATGGGTGGAGTGAACCTACAGTCAGCATTGATGGTATTGATATTCCCAAACCGCTTAATAAATGGGACACAACAGATTATCAAAACTCGAGTTGGAACAGTAAGGCTCTCAATTCCCTTTTTTGCTCCGTCACACCTGAAGAGTTTCGTCGTATTTGCACGTGTGAGGTAGCAAAAGAGGCTTGGGACATTCTTGAAACGATTCACGAGGGTACTACTTCTATTAAAAGGTCAAAACTTCAACGTCTCACCTCTGCCTTTGAAACCCTTTTTATGCGTGATGATGAGACGTTTGATGATTTCTATGCTAAACTTAGTGACATCGTGAATTCCTGTTTCACACTCGGTGAAAAAATCCCTGAAGCTAAAGTTGTTGGTAAAATTTTGAGGTCATTACCCGAGAGGTTCCAATCAAAAGTGACAGCTATTGAGGAGGCTCAGAATGTTGATACCCTCAAGCTTGATCAGTTGGTTGGAAACCTGCAGACTTATGAAGCCCACCAGATTTCTAAGAAAAAACAAAAAGATAGTGTGGCTTTCACTAGTGCTCATGAGATTGCAAAAACTCCTGAGACTGAGTTTGATTTAGAGTCTGAGATGACGGCTATGTTTTTACTAAACAGTTCAAAAAAATTTTAAAGAAAAAAAAGCCTAATTTCAGAGACCCTATTTCAAAAGACAAGAGTAATGATAAACCCAAAACTTTTCCACCAAAACTTGCTCCAAAAACTGAAAAGAAGATTGTAAAGGGGCAAGGAGTCAAGTGTTATGAATGTTAAGGGTTTGGACATATTACCCTTGAATGTCCTTCGAAAAAGAATCGGAAGAAAGTCTACACAGTGACTTGGGATGATGAAAGTGGGTCGGAGCAAGAACCCGAAGAAACTGAATTTGGTGAAGACGGGGATAGTGCTTTCATGGCATTTTGGTCCACTTTCACATAACCTCTTCTTAAGCCAGTGGAATTTGCTCGTGGTCAAAATCTGCATCATGCTCCCACCTTTGATGGGAGTAATTACTTGTATTGGAAGATCAAAATAAGGGCGTTTCTGAGAGCTATTGACCCAGAAGGCTGGCAAGCCATTGAAGAAGACGTTGAAAGTGCTGACAATCCGAGCAATTAGAGAGTCCTGATTACTATTCGTGGAGCAATATCTGATGAAGAACAACAACGGGTTGCTCACTGCACAAAGGCTAAAGATGCATGGGACATTCTGAGCCAATACCATGAAAGAGGAGATTCATCTACACCACCATCAAACACCTTTCCTGCCTCAGTTGCTCGATTGGATGAGGTCAAGGAGAATGAGAAGCAAAAAGAAGATGATGAAACATCAGAAGACAATGATGAGATTAGTGGTGATGATCTACAACAAGCTTACGAAAAACTTTACGATGAATCTCTGAATTTGTCCAAGATTAATGACAAACTCACTCTCAAGCTCAAAGCATGTGAAAGCGAGAATGTCAAGCTAAAAAAAGAACTTGTAATAGCAAAGTAGAATGTCATCAAGATCTCTAGTGACAGGCAAGACCTATGTAGGAAACTTCTGTCCTATGAAATTGAAAGGAATGAACTCCTGAAAGTGTATTCCACATATGAAGAGAAGCTTGAGAGCCTTGAGATGTCACAAGCTACATTGGAAGAGATGGTTTGTCATAAAGATGAAGAACTCCGAATTGCTAGAGCCATAATTGCCATGTGAAACAAAGGTTCCAAATCATTAGAAGACATCCTCGGGTCTCAACAAATGGGTTGTGACAAAATTGGGCTAGGCTATGGTGCGACAACTCATAAGGGACAGGCCTCTACATCACATGACCTGAAGACTCAAGCAAAGGAAAAGCTGACGGTACACCAGGGTGATCCCTCTCATCATCTACCTAACGAGGGTAAGATCAACAAAAAGGAGGTAAAACCTGTTTTTATTTGTCATCATTGTGGTAGGTATGGCCACATTCGTCCTTATTGCTTTGAATTGTTTGGTAAGGTGTCTCAAAAGGGTAGAAATTCGAATACTTTTTGGGTTAGGAGACAACCTTACATGTCTAGGCCGAATACCAAAATTCATGAGGGTGTTCACAACGCCAAGACATTTACCAAGACCTCCAGACCTGATTTTGTTAAGACCAAAAAGATTTGGGTGAGAAAAGATGATTTGACTTGTTTAGTTGTTCACACTGCTCTAAAAGCACGTGACTCACACATGTGGTATCTTGATAGTGGGTGCTCTCGTCACATGTCAGGTAACAAATCCTACTTCACTTCCCTTGAAAAATGTGAAGGTGGAATTGTTACCTTTGGAGATGGTGGCACTTCTAGAGTCATTGGTAAGGGCTCTATAAGTGTAACTGGTCTTCCCAAGCTTGAAAATGCATTACTTGTAGATGGTCTTAAAGCAAATCTTTTGAGCATTAGTCAAATGTGTGATTCCTACCATGAAGTATTGTTTTCAAAAAATAAATGTGAAATTTTGGATAAAAAGGGAAATACTGTCTTACATGGGGTTCGCACATCTGATAACTGCTATGGGATTGTTACTACTAATGATCTCACTTGTTACTTAGCCATCATAAGTAACATTGATTTGTGGCATCAAAGATTAGGTCACATGAATTTCAAAGACCTAACTAAGATAACCAACAAAGAGCTTGTGAGAGGAGTACCTAAACTGGGTAAGAATTTGAATCATGTGTGTGGACCATGTCAACTTGGGAAACAAACCCGTGCCCCTCATAAAAAGGTGAACAGCTTTACAACCAAACATCCTCTTGAACTGGTTCACATGGACTTAATGGGACCTACTCACACTGAAAGCATCGGAGGTAAAAGATACATTTTTTTAACTGTTGATGATTTTACTCGATTTTCGTGGGTAAATTTTTTAAGGAAAAAATCTGATACGTTTGATGCTTTCCAGGCCTTGGTTCTTAAAATCCAAAATGAACAAGGTGTTTCCATTGGGCATATCATAAGAATCTGAACTGATCATGGTTGTGAGTTTGAAAACAGTTCGTTTTCGGATTTTTGTAATATGCATGGAATCAAGCATGAATTTTCTGCACCTATTACTCCACAACAAAATGGAGTGGTTGAGAGGAAGAACGGGGTTGTTCAAGAGATGGCTAGGGTCATGCTCCTTAGTAAGAAACTTCCTCCAAAGTTTTGGGCTGAAGCCCTAAATACTGCTGTTTATGTCATAAATCGCGTGTATTTAAGGCCCGGCACTTTACAAACCCCATATGAATTGTGGAAGGGATTGAAACCTAATGTTGAATACTTCAAAACTTTTGGAAGTAAGTGTTACATTTTCAAAGATAGATAGCCTTTGGGCAAATTTGACTCCCGAAGTGATGAAGGTATTTTTCTAGGGTATTCAACCACTAGTAGGGCTTTTCGAGTCTATAACCTACGAACTTCTTCTTTAATGGAATCGATCAATGTGGTTATAGATGACACAGGTTTCCCTACTTTAGCAACAAATGAGGAGGAAGATGGTGAGACTCCAATCCTGGATACTAAACCACAAAGTCAAAAAGAAGCTGAGGTCCAAGCACAAGAAGTTGAGACAACGCCATCTTCTCAGGTAAGTCAGAGTCCAAAGAGTGCACAGAGAGACACCACTTCAGATGCTTTTGTCATCGCAAGTCCTGAGTTCAAACCATCAGCAAGGGTGAAACTTAATCATCCGGCCTAACAGGTGATTGGAAGTGTTTCGGATCGAATGAAAACCCGAAGACAGATTCGGGATGAGGTATCTCATATGTGTTATGTTTCATTAATTGAACCTAAGAATATTAAAGAGGCCTTACTAGATGATAGTTGGGTTAATGCTATGCATGAAGAATTAGGTCAATTTGAACGTAACAATGTTTGGACTCTAGTCCCCAGACCTAGAGACATGAATGTGATAGGTACCAAGTGGATCTTTAAGAATAAATCTGATGAGAATGGTACTGTGGTTAGAAATAAAGCCAGCTTGGTTGCTCAAGGCTACACACAAGTAGATGGTGTTGACTATGATGAGACATTTGCCCTAGTTGCACGTCTCAAATCTATTCGTATTTTACTTGGTGTTACATATTTTCTTGGTTTCAAATTGTATCAAATAGATGTGAAAAGTGCCTTTCTGAATGGGTACTTAAAAGAAGAGGCTTATGTTGAGCAACCAAAAGGGTTTGAGGACCTTAAATGTCCAAACCATGTCTACAAGCTAGACAAGGCTTTGTATGGGTTGAAACAAGTCCCTTGGGCTTGGTATGATAGACTTACTACCTTTTTTCTTGATAATGACTTTCAAAGGGATAGTGTGGATAAGACTTTATTTGTGAAACATACTACGTCTCATATTCTTGTTGCTCAGATTTATGTTGATGATATTGTGTTTAGATCCACTGCTGATCATCTTGTTAAATATTTTTCGGATTGCATGACACATGAGTTTGAGATGAGTATGATGGGAGAGTTGTCTTATTTTTTGGGTCTTCAAATTAAACAGTCTCCTTCGGGTATGTTTGTTTCTCAGACTAAGTATGTCAAAAATCTTGTGTCAAAGTTGGTCTTGAGTCTGTCAAACATGCATGCACTCCCATGAGCACCACTCTTCACCTTTCCAAAGATTCCTCTGGTATTGATGTTGATCCTACCCTTTATAGGAGTATGATAGGGAGTCTTCTTTACCTCACAACCAGTCGTCCCAATATTGCTTTCAGTGTAGGTGTTTGTGCCCGTTACCAAGCCAGTCCTAAAGAGTCTTATCTTCTTGCAATAAAATGCATAATTAAATACGTTAATGGGACATTGGGGTATGGGATTTGGTTTTCTACTGATACTACAACTGAAATTACTGGTTTTTCTGATGCCGACTGGGTAGGGTGTGCTGATGATAGGAAAAGTACATCCGGAGGGTGTTTTTACCTTGGGAATAATTTGGTTGCCTGGCATAGCAAAAAGCAAAATGCCATCTCTCTTTCGACTGCTGAGGTAGAGTACATTGCTGCAGGGAGTTGTTGTGCACAAATGTTGTGGATAAAGCAAATGCTTCATGATTATGGGATAGAACAGAACACTCTCACTCTTTTTTGTGATAACACAAGTGCCATAAACATTTTAAAAAATCCTGTCCAACACTCTCGCACCAAACACATTGACATTCGTCATCATTTTATTCGAGACTTAGTAGAAGAGGGCCTTGTTGTTCTTGAACATGTTCCCACTGAGCATCAAAAAGTTGATATTTTTACAAAACCCCTTGATCTTCTTAGGTTTGAGTTCCTGAGAAAGACCTTGGGTGTAGTGCTCAGTTGTTAAGGTGTTATCTGTTCTGGAGGGGGTGTGTATAATTGTTTTTTTATATACTTGGATGTTATAATCTCATTATCCTGAATTCCTGTCATCACTGCATTTAGAAAAATATGAACTCCTTTTATGCTGCAAGCTAGACTTCTTTGTTCATTGTTCATAGCTCGTTCTGAATGTCCATACTCATTGACTTCATGATCTCATTCTGTACACATCCTTGAGATAAACTGTTGCAGGGGTTTCCGCACAAATGATCAAAGTTTTCTATAGACCACTAACAGTGTTTCTTGTACTTTTTCAGCGGAATTGACCTATACTTGGGTGGTGTTGAGTCTCTTAAATATCTACCATCATTTTTCACTTCCATGGTTTCTTCCTCAGTTCATTAAAGTCCGGGCATGAGGAAAAGGCTACCTCAGAGGCACCAACCAGGCCATCCTTTTTGATTTCATTCTTCTCTAGTTTGGTCTCCATACTCTTGAGCGTGCATGACACCAGTGAGTGCCCACAAGAAAGAGAAGTTGAAAAAAATAATAATAATAAAAAAAAGGGACTCATTGATTGAGGGGCAGCCTCCGCGTTTACTCAACAAATACCCCGTGATTCCTAGTGGTTTGACTTTTCTCTGTGATGTTTAGTTACTCTTGCCGGAGGTCCAGCCATCCGATCACTACGAGGATTAACTCTAGCTCTGTGGCCTCTCAAGGATAACACACACATTTTGCATGTGAGCTCTTATGTTTGTTTTTGAGTTATGCATTCTTATGTTACTTATGATCATTGATTGAATATTATCTGACTTGTTCATGATTTTGTGGTTCATAGTTTTTTTTTTCTAAGCAAGTTTACAGGCTTTATGGTGTATGGATCATTTCATCCTAGTGCTACAGTCTTCTAATTATACTCTCTTTTGTTTTACAGTTCACCCTTCTTTGATTAAGTTGTTTTTGTTTTTTTTTTTTCATTTAAAAAAAAAAGAAAAAAAAGGAAGGGGGGGGTTTGGAGCTTTATGATGTTTTGTTCCTGCTCGAGCGGAATTTATCACGCTTGAGCGTGAATTTCTATCATTCAGTATTTCGTGCAAGGTTTTGTAGTTCTGCAAGGGTGTTTTTGGCGCTCGAGCGTCCTTTTTCGCGCTCGAGTGTACCCGTGCATGCTTTGGCTCCCGCTCGAGCGTTAAATCTTACGCTCGAGCGGACTGGTTTGGTTTAAATACTTCCTCCCTCAACTCTTCAGTTTATATTTTCCCCAAATTTCATTCTCTCTCCTAGGGCTCCTTGGCGATTCCGTGCATTGTCTTCCTTGGTGTTTTTCTTTGCTGATTCTTGTTCTTCTCGCCCACCTAAGGTATATTTCACTTTGATTTTAGTTTTTTTTACTCTGTTTTTTCTTTAACCTTCACTCTTGTTCATAATATTTGGGTCTTGTAGTTTTTTTTTTTTTAATTGTTTTATGCAATATTGGGCTTTGTTATATTAGGTTGTTCTTTCAGTTGTGACTCTCGTTTTGGATTACTGAGCTTTGTAATATTAGTTATGTGATTTATCTGGTTAATTGATCATTTTGTTTACTGGGTTACAATGTGTTATACTCTTCTACTGACTGGTTAATTTTGCTACCTTTATTGTCTCTTACTAATATTTTGTTTGCCTTTTTTGGTTACATTTTTGTTTTGGGTTTGGGGTGTTGTGTTTTTTTTTTTCTTTTGTCTTTTACTTTGTTTAGTCATGTCTTCTTTTAAGAGAAGGAAGTCCACTGCCTCTCGACCCTCCTTTAACTCTGATCAGTTTCCCTCGGCTGAGAAAGCCAAATTGTTTCGAGAGTCCTATCTGTCCTGTAGCGTTCATCTTGAACACAATGTTCAACCCAACACCTTTGAGTCTATACATATCCATCATCTTTTTGATCCCTTGGGTGGGGATTATGTCCTTTCTTTCTTAGGTCCTCAAAACCTCAGCTGGGTTCGTGAATTTTACTGTAACATGGAGAGTCTTGATGACATTGGTCCGTCATTCAAGACTTGGGTCCGGTCCAAGTCAATCACAGTCACCACTGATCGCATTAGAGAGTTGTTAGGGATTAGTAAAGTCTTCCCTATCTTCTATCCTTTTCTTGTGCATTCGACTTGCGATTTCAATGAGGTGGCCACAGCTCTTTGTGGTACATCTCGTCCTTGGCTTTCTGGGGCATTGATCAAACAAAATGAGCTTCTACCCTATTTTTGGTTACTCAATCTCATTGTGTGTGCCAACATAACAGTGACTACCCATAGCTCAGAAATCAATCCAGAACAAGGGTTTGTTCTATAGTGTGTTGTGCTCAATCATTCCATTGACCTTGTTACTTTGATTATCCAAAATATGGTTGCTACGTTTGAACGTAACAAACTTGACCTGCCTTATAGATGCCTCATTAACAAGCTTCTCGCCAAATTTGAGGTTCCCTCGTATGACGAGGATGAATTTGCTTCACCGTCCCGGCCTTTCACTAAGAAAACTGTCTCCCAGAGTCAGTCACATGTTTGAGGGGTTTCTACTGGGGTGGGTCGTTTCAATATAGGTACAGGTGATGCTGTTGCTATGGCAGAGGAGCCTAAGTTCGATGCGGCTGCTGCCGGTGATGCTGTTAGTGAGGGAAAGCAGCCACCTCCAGTCTGTACTATTCGTGGCCAGCTCCAGCATTTTGAGCAGTCTGTTGTTTCGCGTTTTGATCGACTCGAGGGGCGGATGGATATTTTTGAGGCCCGACTCGCAGATCTAGAGACTATTGCCGATGCTCAGCTCACTACGTTGGAGGCTTCTTCCCGGCGCATTGAGGAGTCCGTGGCACAGTCTTCTACTCAATTGTCTCAGATCTTGTCTATTCTTCAGCTGCAGTCCTTGCCCCAGTCTCCGCCGCCTGCTCAATGATACTTGATGTTCAGACATGCTTTTGGCTAGTCCTTCTCTTGCACAGATCTCTTTTCTTGGACTCTTGTTAATCTTGTTTTTGTTCTCTCCCGGACAAAAAGGGGGAGTGGGTTTATTGTTATTATATTGTTATTTGTTATCTTGGGTATATTGTTATCTTGGCTTTATTTTAGATACTGATACTTGGTGCATGCATATTGGATATTATTTTTGGATTTAGGAATGTTTTGGGTATATTTTAGTTCTTTTGATGGATGGGTATGATGTTTCTCAGATATTTTATATTTGGTTATTTATACAGCTCCACAGTTTTGGTTGGTTTGTGTGGTTGTTTTTTTCAGGTGGATTGTTCAAAGACATGGTTCAAGAATTGCATGGTCTTTGGTGTTTGTTTTTTTTTGGTTTTGTTAGCAAAATTGTTTAGAATGGTTTTGTCCGGGATTTGACAAAAGGGGAGATTGTTAGGACCCTTGTTGTCAAAATCCATGGAAAAACTAAGTTTGTAATCAAAGTTGTAATTTCCAGTTTTGTTCTTCCCACTTGAGCTGAGTTTACACACTCATAGTATTTCACGTGTCTGCAAAAATACTGAGTGATGTGTTTTTACGCTTGAGCGCAAGCCCGGCCCTGAGATTTTCAGGGCCAAAGCCAATAATCAACTAATAAATTTTTAGGGCCCTTCACATTTTTTTTTTCATTGAATGAAAAAAAATGAAAAAAAAAAATGAAGATAAAAGACAAAAAATTTGTGTCAAAATCACAAAAAATACTTAGTATTACATTACAACAATTAATAAGTGTCGCTTGATCCTGCTCTTCTTGCATTTTTAGAAGCAAATAAATTAATCATACTTGCATAATCTATTTTTTTGCAAAATCATTTTCAATTAATAACACTGCTAATTATTTTAAATGGGCCTTTCAATTTTTTAATGGGTCAATTTATTTTAAGTTAGTTTCGGTCTTGCTTAATTTTTTTTTTGGATTTAAAATATACCTAATATATTACAATAAACTATAATATGAGGACCCTTTTTTGGGTCTATTTTCAATGGATAACAATGTTAATTTTTTTGAATGAGCCTTTTAATTTTTTAATGGGTTAATTTATTTTAAGTTAATTTGGACCTTCTTTAATTTTTTTTTAACTTAAAACAAACCTAATATATTACACTATACCATAATAGAAGGGGCCCCCCTTTTTTAGGTCTATTTTGAGGGGCCCTAGGCCATGGCCTTGTTGGCCAATGCCCAGGGCCGGCACTGCTTGAGCGTGGGATCTTCTGCTCGAGCGTGAACCCTGGGTTGGAACACGCGATATAGAGTCCCCGCTTGAGCGTCCATTCCCACGCTCGAGTGGACTGCGCGATCTCTGCTTCTATAAATTCGCTTGTTTGTCTAACTCTAGGGTTACTTTTCCTAGATCTTCTTTAAGAGTCTTAGGGTTTCGTTTGAGGTTTTCCTCTGAAGGTTTTTGTGAGTTTTCCTTGATGATTTGAGTGAGTATTAAACTCATGTATCGATAAGCACATATCAAGGAGGTTGATTGGTTATATTCAAGAAGTGTTCTTCTTCGGTGGAATCCGGAGATTCAAGCGTGGAGCATCAAAGGAGTTTGATACTGTGCGTGGTCGTTGATTTGACAATAGAAGTTGTGGATTCAATTTCATACTAATCAATTCCGAGACGAAGGCTGTGGTGAAAGATTTACAAAAGGTTTGAAGACAAATTTGATGCGTTTGGTAACTTGTGTGTTATCTTTGTAATCTTTCTTTCTTCAGTAATGGATTGATTAGTGGCGTTTCGCCCGTGGTTTTTTTATCACAATTGAAGGTGCTTCAATTGTGGTTTTTTCACGTAAAAATCATTTGTGTCGATTTATTGTTTTTCGAAAACAACAATTTAAACCACTTTCGTAAGTGCTTGATAATTTAGATTGTGTGTTTTGAATAATTGAGAATTAGAATAATTAAATCTTGATCTAATCACGAATCACTTATGATTTTCAAATTTATTTCAAAATTGTGCATATATTTAAATAGTATTTACAATAAGAGACATATAAATTATTTAAATTTTTATGTTAAATATTTAAATAACTGAAGGTCATATGATGACTATTTTAACCATATGACGTGTCATATTTAGATCTTAAAGAATTTATTTAGTAATGTTATGTGTTATACTATAATGAACATGCAATTAAAAGTCACATATTAATAATACAAATTATCTGAATTAGACCAAATCCACTTAATGTCAGGCCAACTTTTTTTGGTTCAGGCCACTAAAACAATTCTCATGGTTTGAAACATAGACCTCCATTTTTAATTTTTACTTGTAATAATTTATTTAAATATTTTATAATTTAAAAATAAAAATCAATCCACTAAATGAATAAAAAAATACAAATATATATAAAATAATTATATAAAAAATAATGTAAAGTTAGCTCACAAACTTACATTTTTTGTTAACTTTTAAATTTGAACTATTTTAATGATTAAGGTGTAATTTATGGATAAAAATTCAAGTTTAGGCCTGATTTTTTTTTTGAAAGTTAAACCAAATTGTTTGGACTGGTTGTTCAACTTATGGTGAGCATCAGAGAATAACATGTGTTTATGATTTACCTTATGGATAGTTTCATAATCTACTTAAAAAAAATATATATATATATTAATAAATTGTGTATAATTCACACTTCAAATAATAATTTTATCAGAAATGTTTTGTGGCACTAAAAAACTGGGCACTAATGCCCCTAATTTCTAATTTGGGTAACTTTGTTTTTTTTTTTTTTTTTTTTGCCTTGTATGGCAATTTCGGGGCATTAGTGCCCCCAATTTCGGGGCACTAAACATGATCCTAATTTTATAGATTTTTAAAGTGTGTAATGTTATGTGATGATATTTTAATATCCAGTTTTAGTACCATGTAATGTGGCACTTAACATGACACTAACCACATCAGATATAACTAAATATGGTCACTATAATATTATTAAAATTTTGTTTTTAATTTTTTAAATATTCCAAATTTCAAATTAAAAAACTAAAATTTTATTTTAAATATTTTATTTAAATTTGAAATGAGATGTGACAAAAATATGAAAAGATTTTATTTTAGACTTACTATTTAACAGTTTTATAACAAATTTATTTCTTAACTTTAAAAAACAAAAAGCAGTTTGACAATATATATATATATTATTTGAATAAAAAAATAAAATTTTGCAAAATAAATGATCATGATTACTATGTATTATATGGGTCCACATTTACCATTATAATAAACAAACTAAATTTGGTGAAGTAGTTTTCATTGTTGTTAAAATTTTGATTTATTTCCATAACAATGTCATAGAAGAATCATACATTTAGAAATTTAAAAGGTAATTATTTTGAAATTTGAAATATATTACCATAATAATTAAAATGTCAATAATTAAATTAAAGTGAAAGGATCAATGATTTTATGCCATATGTATTTTTATATTTTATTAATTAAAAAATCTACAAAAATTGAATTGAGGGTTTTAAATTTATTGACTGAACAACAATTTTACTTATATTATATAATAATATATATACTGTTCTATTAAGCAAAGATCTTTAATAACGGTCAAAACTTTAAAAAAAAAAAACAATGTTAGTTCTCCAAGTCTAAAAATGGAGTTGATAATGCCTCACATGTTCAAAACGAAATTTTAAAAAAATACATATATATACCGATTTCTCTTATATTTATAGTGGATCAAATAAATAAAAGACACATATTGTAAATAAAATGATCTTTTTATGGTTTGGTTCCCAAAATAGTTAGGTATGCTAGAAGACTAACATCTTCCAACAAAAAAAAATATTTTTTCCTCTCTAAAATTGATTATAAAAACTTAACTAGTAAGTGGAATAAAATTTCATTATAAAAACTTAATTAAAAAATAGTTATTTAAATGTTCGAAAAGCCTCTGTTTGAGATTTTGCATGAGGCCCCATAAAATGTTGGGTTACCCCTGAACAAAAACTGATATGGGACAAAGCTTCCAAAGGTTAGTTACAATTTCTTCAACCAATGTGTTCAATGGGTGATCTTTGGAGTTTATTTTTTCATTCACTATTTAATGGTTTTGAGCAAATTAAAGTTTATTTTTCATATACACCTGGAGATAAACACAATACACCATGGACACCCCTTGATGGACATGTGAGATACATTTATCAACAAAAACATGGTTTTAGATGTGGGAAAGTTGGCTCAAATTTCTCTTTCCTCTACTTCACCATGAAGAAAGAAGAAGAAAAGAGAAGAATGAATTCTCTTCTCTGAAAAAGACTAGAAGGATTAAGATGGAAGCTCTTGGATGATCCAGAAGCAGCAGAAGAAAACCATCTTGAATTGAAGCTCCTGAAGGTCAACAACGAAGGCACCTTGAAGCTTTCCAACGCGATAAAATTGCCGTCACCACCTACACATCTCACCCTCGGTGGAAACCTATAAATAAATAGGTAAACTATTGTATTTTGATATGCAAACATTGAATTTAATAAGAAGAGAGTGGTGAGAAAACACCAAGTGAATTTGTATCTCTCCAAAATATATAGAATTTTCGCTACCCGTGGACGTAGGCTATTGCTGAACCACGTAAATATCTATGTGTTTCTCTCTTGTGTGTTTTGTTTGTATCAATCTGTGGCTCCCCTGGCCCAACAAGTGGTATTAGAGCTTCGTTGTGCAAAAAAACAGAGCGTTTTTCACTTTGTTTCCAAATTTGCCTAGATTTTGAAATTGTCGAAATCAACTTCTGAATACACCATTGAATAGCTCTCGTCAAGTAGAGCAATTTGAAAAAGAAAAAAAAATTCATCTCAAATGGACACCAGAAGCTCTCCCAATTGCCAGTCAAAGTTGGCTTGAAAAAGTCAACTGTCCGGGCCGAGAAGACGGACCGGGCCGAGAAGCGAAACCGAGCTGAGCCGAGCCGAAGAAGAATATTTTGTGAAATATTTCGTGCCACGTCAGCATAACACATCAGCAGTGATCGAGCCACATTAGCGTTGACCAAAAGCCACCTCACTACCACGTTAGTGACACATCAACGCTACGTCATCCGCCACTTCAACAGTTTGACTGCCATGTCAGCAGACCAATTAAAAATAGAATATTCCCTTTGTGACGGAATATTCTCTGTTGTAACGGAATATTTCCTAAAAGGTTTTGGTCAATTTTGGGAGCACTTTTGGGCCGATTTTTGATGTAAGGAGAGTAACCCCTAGCTAAATCAACCGTTCCGGACGCAATCGTGCTATTTGTTTCTTTAGATTCGGATCCAAATTTTGCAAGGTTGTCAAGGGTGTCGGTATTCCAAACTGTCTTAGCCATCCTCGAAGAAGGGCTCTTTTGGTGGTTTCAGAATTTTGAAAAAAAATGGCTGAGGAAATAGCTTCATCAAGTAACCAAGGAAGAAGGAGTTCAATCTCCAATGCCAAGTTCGAGGTTAAAAAGTTCGATGGAAGAAACAATGTCACGACCCAAACCCACCCCTATAGGTTTAGCGTCATAACCGGCCAGTAATCCGTAGATTACCTACGGCCTCAAAGATAAAATTTCAAAATATTTAATTTTATCAGGGCCTAAAGCGAAAGCAAAACAAAAATGATGATGTCCATTGAGCTGTGCGTACATGATCAACTGCAGTAATTAAAACATTCTTAACACACTTTCATAAATACATGTACGAAGACATATTCTATATCATATCTCACACACTACGTGAAGGACTTCTAACCAAGTACAAAGATTATCCCAAGCTTGACAAAACAAAACATAACAAAGCCTCCATATAGAGGCACTCTTGGGTGGCTTGACAAAGAGGCAAACTCCATGGGCAAACTCTAATGTTGATCCTCCAATTGCTCACCTACACCTATATACATATAAATAAAGAGTGAGTTAACGCCCAATGAATAATACCAAAGTAAAGAGGTTATATGAATGAGATTCTTAATTAAGTAATTCATATTTATGCATAATACATGTAAATCCAAATCAAAACGACTTCAAGTTCAATCCATCATGTTCAAGGTGTATCAGAGGGGCAAAACGACCTCGGGTCCAAGTTCTCATTCATACAGAATAACCTCGGGTCCAAAATACTCATTCATACAGAACGACCTCGGGTCCAAAATACTTGTCCAATGATATTACAGAAGGGCCTCGGGCCTAATCATAATACAGAATGACCTCAGGTCCATTATTTCCATATTCATATCTATGCGCATATTTATAATCTGATCATGATCGCATTCGTATTAAGACGGCCTTAGGCCCATTTCATGTCCTTGATACGCATATTAGACAGCCTTGGGCCCATTTCTTATCAAACATATACTTTGTCAAATATACAGAACGGCCTTTAGGCTCATTTCATATTCATTCAGAATGATCTTTGGTCCATGTAATCAAATATACAGAACGACCTTTAGGCGCATGTCATATTCATTCAGAAGGACCTTTGGTCCATGTAATCAAATATACAGAATGACCTTTAGGCCCATTTCATATTAACTCAGAACGACCTTTGGTCCATGTAATCAAATGATTTCGTACTATTTAATTTCATTACAGAGTCTAGCACAATCAGACAAATAGAATGCTCATTCATAATTCGAATTCACAAATCCAGAAAACTTACACATGAGTAGTATTTAAAAATAGCATATATGAACATATCTTTACTAAAGTATTACTCACAGTGTTCAGATGCCTGGTTCGCCCCTGTAGTTGACCCTACACAATTCATAATACACGTAGAAATCGGGTCACAATACAATTTATTCCATTCTTAACTTGTTTAATTCTCTTAGGCTTCTTTTCTACTATTTTAATTTATTTATAATGTTCAATGTATGCCTAAGAGTGCTTAGAAATAAAAGAGAACGGAAATCGGGACATGAAATAGCTTTTCAAACTTTTCTGAAACAGGGTTCCTCACTCGAGCGCAACATTGGTCGCTTGAGCAGACCCCTTAGTCTGCAAAAATACTGGTTGCTTGCATTTTACGCTCGAGCGGCAACTTTTCCGCTCGAGCAATGAAGTCGATTTATGGGTTTTTAAAATGTTGTTTGTGCTTCAAAACACAACTTTAAGTGATACAACTTGCATGTTTTGTTCTATATGTCAACCATACAACTTCTAACATGACATAATGCCAATTTTACAAGATTTGAAGCTCAAATCTCCAAGGATTCATCATACAAGCCCAAATTATTTCAAATTCATTTCCTTAAACTTCATAACTCATGCACATAAATTCTACATTTTCGTGGATTGTGCATGCATGTGAAATGTAGAATATAATTTCATCTCAAATGGTAGAAATGACACTCAAATTCATGAGATTCAACAAAATTATGTATGCATGTGTGATTTGGTGCCAAGTTCTCCATGTTTCAAAAATCATCTTTCTTTAGTTTATGAAACATAAATTGAAGCTATAAAGTCCTTTAAAAAATATTTGCATGTATGAAATTTAATTCAAAATCAAACTAATTTTTGATTCTCAAATATAAATTATAATTTATTTCCATATTTGTTCAAATTTAGATTTAATTCATGTTCTTCATATCAAGCTCAATTCCAAACTCATAAATTCTAAAACATGAATTGAACTTTCAAAATATAATTTCAAGACTTGGGTTCATATATGGCTTGTCTAAAACCATACAAACTCTTACATAATCAAGAAAATATGATCAATTTTAAATCATTTACATCAAAACTCCTTTAGTTTAGAAATTAAACTCATTTGTTCATAAACTCATAATTTTCCAAAACTTAGATTTTGTTTCATTCGGTGTTGTTTAGCAAGTTGGTTTGTGGCTAAAATAGTCACAAAAGACAAAATAGGCTATTTTAGCCACAACAAACAAAACATTACATCCAACCCATAATCATTACACTCTTCTCTCACAAAAAAAGTCAAAAAAGTCAAAAAGCTCTTCCCAAACCAAGCTTTTTAGCCCAGGCTCAAAAAGCCAAAAAGCCAACCCACTTTCCAAACGGAGGCGAAGTCAATTCATAGAAGTCTTTCTTGCATGTACAATGAGAGAATCAAAATTGAAGAATTTGTTGATGCATGTAGAGATTAGACTTAAACTTATGCAAGACTACAAAAATCAAACTCAACATAATTAATTCCCAATTTAACTTCCATAAATTTGAACCTAACTTTATTTCTTCATCATCTTGCTAATTTCTTTTTAATTGCATGAAATTGAACCCAATTACTTCTTAATTTCAACTTCTAGATAATTTATCTACAAGATTTGAGCTTTAATTCCTTAACTAGAGTTCTTGATTAATGAGTTTCTTATGTATGCAAATTCCAAAATTCAAATTAAATGATGAAACTTAACATAATTTTCCATGAATATGCATGTAACTCATTTCTTGCTCAAAGCCCAATTTCTCTCTAATTTCATGAATATGATTCCAAACCTCTCAATCTCAAGCATAATAAGAAGATCCCACATAAATCAAGCTTGAATTTCATACCTCAAACTTTAATTTCAGCAATTAGATTTGATTTCCCTTTAAGTCTGCTTCTTCTCTTACAATTTCTAGCACAACCTTGGGTTTCTTCCTCTAAAAGTTGAGCTCTCTCTCTCTCTCGGCCTCTCTCTTCTTACAGTTCATTCTCTCTCCCTGAATGTCAAAGAATGAATTGAATAGGCTCTAGTACAATGTATATACAACGAATATACACACAGCCTTCTCTGCACACCTACAGAATTTCTCTGCACACCCACACACTCTCTCAAATTCTAGACCATTTTACAATTTGATTTATGATGAGGAATAATTTAATTAAGCAACACTTAGTCTTAATAAATATTGATTAACACAATTAAATTAATCATAACTAATCACAAATCCCACTTAATTTAATTAGTCTAATTTGACTTCCTATAGAGCCCAATTAATTATATTTAAATTTGTCATTCTGAATCAGATTTTTAATCAAACTCCCAAAAGGCTCCAAATATTAAATTAAACTTATTTCCATCCTCAATTTTGGTTTCTTAAATCATTAAGGCTTTCAATTTCATATTGTGGAGAAGTGGTTTGGAAATACTCTTCTGATCCTGGGGAGCGCTCGAGATCCGCTGATAGTCACCTGAAAAGGAATAAACACTCCGGTCGGGGGTGCCGGAATTAGCACTCCGACGGACAAGTCAGTCTCTACACTCAAGAATGCTTGTATTCTAAGTTAAGCATAATAATTCTCACCTACCTCCTTCTGGCTGATGTCTCTTCTATTTATATCTTTTCTTCTTTGGGCCTCGGGATTAGGTCCATCCCCTACCTTATATTCGGCACATTTTATAATGGACCGATCTTCACTCGGCCCCTCGCTTAATCGGTTATTTGGTCGAGTAGGGTTGGGTCTGAGCTTTCGAGCCAATGGCCGAGTGCTTCGAACCTCGACTCTCCCAGATTCGACTATCCGGAATCTCTACGACTCCCGAATCTCGGCCCCCACAATTGCCCCCTAAGCATTCCACTAACGACAGTTGGCTGGAGTGTTTGGCTTCGAACTCGAAGAGTCAGAGCCGAAATTCGGCGGCGGACCGCATTTCAACGCAAATGTCTGTACACACGCTTCTCGGTTATCATTTCAACTTCCCGTCCCCTCGTACACTTCTATTTATTGTGATTTAAAATTTTGACGTCTTTTCAAATACATACACGCTTTTAGACGCCCGTCGCTGGACTGCCTCTCGAACTACCTCTGCAACTTCTTACTCTTCTCTATCTCCTTCGTCTCTTGTAAGTTCTCTCCTTCTCTGCTTCATTTTTTGGCTTAGCATAATCCTATTGGCTGGGGGGAATGGTGAAACATTTAAAAGATTTCCTCTCACCGGATCGAATTTCTGGCATTCGACGCCATTTTTCCATTCCTGATGACATCCGTCTGTCATTTGTGGCAGACGGCACCTTCGATATGGAGAGGGTTGATGAAACCACGATCATCTTCCCTCTTCTATCAATCGCAGAGGGTGGGGTCCGTTTCCCCCTTCACCCACTCCTTAGGGCCGTGTTTTGCCATTGGGGGTTAATCCCTTCCCAACCCAACGTCAACTTCTTTAGGGTCGTGATGGGGATTATCGCACTAAACTGTTGCCTTGGGCTTAACCTTGGCATTCCCGCTATTCGGCATTGCTACGCCTTGGCCAAGTCTACTGGTCGGCACGGCGTTATTTCCTTAGGGCCAAAGACACCGACCATCAACTAGTGACTATGCTTTCCAGCTCTGGAAGCAGTCGATGATGTTATGGTCGTCGTCCAAGGAAACTGGGAATTCGGCGAAGGCGAGGATCGCCTTGATCGTATTCCTAGACGGAGGGGTGAACCAAGTGGCTGAGTATCTTCTTTATTTATTTACTTGTTATATTTATAAAACCTTATTTTCGGGACCTCATGGTTTTGCTTTTGCAGGAAACGATTTGAAGAAAGTCTTGACCTCGACTGACGACCCGTCCTTTCGGAAATCAAGACTGCGCTCAAGTATTTCGGCCGATCGAGTCTTCAGAAGCAGGGGAGGGCGGCCCACGTTCTGCTCCGCTACGAGCCGACTTATACGACCTTTTCGGCGAAAACATCCAATTCTGAAGGGTGAGGAGTTTCTTATCGCCCTTATCTTGACTGATTTCAGAAATTTCAGGCAAGTCGGTTGCGAGGGATCAGATTCGGAGCGACCGGAAGTTGCTGAGGCCGCCGAGTCAGACCAATCTGAAACTGAGGTTGACGAGGCTTTGAAGTTAGCATTTGAAGAAGCCCGCCTCAATTCGGCTGATCCTCCGTCCACCTCAGGTCGAGAGGACCGTCCGCTTGACGATATTTTTCACGGTCTGGAGGACCTTCCCGACGCATTCCCAGAAGATATGGCTAGGTTGAGCCTCACTAAACTTTCCAAGAAGGCGAACGCGGAAAGGATGGCCGCGCGGCGAAGGGCGGAGGAGATTCGGGCTGCTGAATCTCAGTCCCAGTCCTCCTTGCCTGTTGTTGAGGGGACGACAAAGAATGAAAGTACCGAGGTGGAACCTTTTGTGCAGGCAAGTGCAGAAGCTGAGCAAAGGGTGGAGAAGCGCCCTGCCGATGTTGAGGCCGGCTCAGAAGAAGATCGTGCCGACAAACGACCTCGTTTGGAGGAGTCGGATGTGATCGTATCTTTTGTTATCCAGCCCAAGATAAAGAATGTGCCGATCTCCTCCGATGCTTCGGTGATCAAAGATCCAGCGGTTGCACTCAGCTTGGCGACGTCCGTTTCACTGCCTACTAACAAGGCAGCTTTTCGGGCAGAGCCGGATCTGGTTGCAATTGGGTTGGCCGCTCAATTGGCTCTTTTGGTATATATCTGCACTTTGTCTTTTCTCTTTATGCAAATATTATTTTGTTATTATCTTCCTGTTTTGCAGGCCGTCGGAAGGATAGCCGACATGGGTCGTCGCTATCACGATGCCGTCGAGCTAATTGGCCGTTTATAAGTGGAGGTTGAGGGCCAAAGGAGTAGGGCGCAGACGGAGGGCGCCCGTGCCGAGGCCGAGATGGAGAGAGCCCGCAATGCTGAAGAATTGAGATCAGTCGTCGAGAAGAGGGCGGATGCGAGTGACGACGCGCTTAAATTGGCCTAGGAGGCGATCTTTAAATTGGAGGCTGGGTTGGAAGAGATGAAGGCGGCGAAGGAAACAGCCGACCTGAAGGCTTCCAGCGCATTCGATGCTGGGAAAAAATCTGCTTTTGATGAATATGTAGACGAAGTCCCCAAATTTGAGAATCGGGGATTTAAACACGGCTAGCTCAAAGCCCTTGCTACTGCTGATCTGACGTTGGCTACGCCAATTCCATACGAGCAAGTGGATGTTGAGCCGCTGGAGTCTGACTCTGAGGACTAATTTGGGCGGCTCTTGTTTTTTGTTTTAGAATTTGCATGTAATTTTCAGCGTTTTGTCTAGTAATTTTCATATGTAAAATGGTTACAATTTGTGCTCAATTTACTTAATGAAAATTCTTTTTGTACTTTGCTGTTACTAATGAACGGAATTGTTTGGTTGCTGCTTTGGATAAAATGTTTTGTATACTTGCCGACTAGATGATTAGGCTGTTTTAACAAGCCAAAAATTAGTGCATGAAGTGGCTGTGGCACATATCAATCGGCATGGGGCCAAGATGCTCGGCCGGTTAGATTAATAAATCTGCCCTTACCGCAGCCAGTGCATGGACTTCAAGGCATTCTCCCTTAATTGCCGTTTAGATAATTAGGCCGTTTTAACAAGCCAAAAATTAGTGCATGAAGTGGCTGTGGCACATATCAATCGGCATGGGGCCAAGATACTCGGCCGGTTAGATTAATAAATCTGCCATTGCCCCAGCCAGTGCATGGACTTCAAGGCATTCTCCCTTAATTGCCGTTTAGATAATTAGGCCATTTTAACAAGCCAAAAATTAGTGCATGAAGTGGCTGTGGCACATATCAATCGGCATGGGGCCAAGATGCTCAGCTGGTTAGATTAATAAATCTGCCCTTGCAGCAGCCAGTGCATGGACTTCAAGGCATTCTCCCTTAATTGCCGTTTAGATAATTAGGCCGTTTTAACAAGCCAAAAATTAGTGCATGAAGTGGCTGTGGCACATATCAATCGGCATGGGGCCAAGATGCTCGACCGGCCTCCGCCGTTTGGAGACTGCCAAAAGCGTTAATGAAATTGCCTCGGGGTCGCTGCATACCTACGAATAAATGGGGTGATTTCGCGCCAGTGGGTCCACTTATTCTTTTTCAGACTCGATTTGAACTAGCTTGGGGCGAGGGCGGAGTCAAACAGACTGTTCTTCAACAGCAGAGGAGAGGGACGAATGCTGGCTGAGCTAAATATTGCGATGAATCGCAGCAGCGAGCCTACGCGTACGGGAGGAAGGACGTCCAAGGAAAGCGAAAAACGTCAACTTTCAAGCCGTCGAAGCAGATCACCCCGAAGAGAGAAGCATCAACGGGAAGCTCCCTGCGACCACGACCGAGGAATGAGTCAGACGCGATACCACGACCATTGAGTTTTGCGGTGTTCGTGGGGAATAAACCGATGACTGAGGCAGATTCCATCATCAATGATCCGGGTGTAGCGGTCGAGTTCGCTCGACCGATCTTTCCACCGGAAGTCCAACAATCGATGGTTGGACGACGAGATTTTGAAGTGTTTCGAGAAGGTATTCATGGGGCGGTGAAGGGGCTGTACACCACCTACGAAGTCGGCATGCGTCTGCGTGCCGAGCGGCGGGAGATGGAGAAAATGGACAAACGGGTCCGCAGTTCAGAGGCTCGTGCGGAGAAAGCCGAGGGCGAGCTTAGGGAGCTTAGGAAGGTTAAAGTCTTCTATCCACATGCGGCGGGTCAATCTAACCAGATTGTGGACGAGGGGGTGACCCAACAGCTATTGAGTCATGCCATCGCCGACCGAGATACGGCAGACATGTTTGCTGTACAAAATGCGAGGACCAAAGGTTACGAGGAGGGCTTCCATGCTGGTCGGAAGGTTGGGATCGATAAAACGAAAGAGACACTTGCTGAGGAGGTCTGCCGATGCGAGAATCGGGGTTTTAAGCATGGTTAGATCGCGGCTCTTCAGGCTGCGGAGGCTCTCCAAGCAAAGGATGTCGATTCCAACTTATGTGACCTGAATCATCGTGATCATTTTCCCTTTGCCGCCTTTGAAGTTGAAAAGAGCGATGATGAGGGCGACACCGAATAAAAATATTCGTTGTAATGTTCAAATGCGGATCGCGTCTAGAATTATGTATTTATTGGTTGGTCGAATAAAAAAGAACTTTATTTTCAATGTTTTGTTATAATTTTTGTTCGGCGCATACGTGCTTGCATGTGTTTTATTATATACATGTTTGAATAAACGTATTTCAGACGAGTAAATGAACATTGATCGGCCTGATTTAATCGACATCATTGTGTTACGCACGGCTCGAAGGCTTAATCGGCCCAAAAACGTCATTCACCGATGGGGCTCCGAATCCGGGGACTATTTGGCCAATCATGGTATCCACGAAGGGCGCTCCGAATCCGGAGACTTTATTCAGCTAATCGTGATATCCACGAAAGGCGCTCCGAATCTGGAGGCTTTAGCGGCTCAAAGACGTCATTCGCCGATGGGGTTCCGAATCCGGAGACTTTATCGGCCCAAAGACGTCATTCGCCGATGAGGCTCCGAATCCGGAGACTTTATTTGGCCAATCGTGATATCCACGAAGGGCGCTCCAAATCCGGAGACTTTATTCGGCCAATCGTGATATCCACGAAGGGCGCTCCGAATCCGGAGGCTTTAACGGCCCAAAGACGTCATTCGCCGATGGGGCTCCGAATCCGGAGACTTTATTTGGCCAATCGTGATATCCACGAAGGGTGCTCCGAATCCGGAGGCTTTAACGGCCCAAAGACGTCATTTGCCGATGGGGCTCCGAATCCGGAGACTTTATTTGGCCAATCGTGATATCCACGAAGGGCGCTCCGAATCCGGAGGCTTTAACGGCCCAAAGACGTCATTCGCCGATGGGGCTCCGAATCCGAAGACTTTATTTGGCCAATCGTGATATCCACGAAGGGTGCTCCGAATCAGGAGGCTTTAATCGGAACATCTTTGAACTAGATTCTATGGTAGGTGAATGGGAATCTTTGTATTACAAAAAAAGAGATGTACATGGCGAACAATTCGGAACAAGCATCATGTCCCATAAGTCGGGTTAATGATAAAATTTGCGTAAGTGCGTGGAATTCCAAGGTCGTGGCAGACTCCTTTCTAACATGTCTTTGAGTCGATATGCCCCTACTCCAGCGATCGAATCGATCTGATAGGGGCCGTCCCAGTTAGGACCCAATTTTCCATCGGCTGGTTTCCTGTTAGCTGAGAGCACCTTCTTTAGGACCAACTCTCCTGGTGTGTAGCGGCGCAGCTGAACGCGTTGATTATATGACTTTGCCAGCTGCTGCTGGTACCTGGGTGCCATGGACGCAAGGGCTCGATCTCTTCGTTCTTCAATTAGAATCAAATCCAAAGCCAACATCATGTCGTTTCGGCCTGTATCAAAAACTTGCGACTTGAGTGTCGGGTGGCCGATCTCCAGGGGTAAGATTGCCTGGGTTCCAAAGCATAGGGCAAATGGCGTTTCTCCAATTGATCTTCTCGGTGTAGTTCGATGAGCCCACAGTACACTCGGCAATTCTTCGACCCATTTGCCTTTGGCTTTCTCCAACCTCTTCTTGATGCCGTCCAAGATGGATTTATTAGAGGCTTCGGCTTGGCCATTGCTTTGGGGGTAAGTCGGCGTAGAAAAGTAAGGCTGAATACCATATTTGCTACATAGCTCTCGGTATACGCCACAATCAAACTGGGTGCCGTTGTCTGAGATAAGAGCTCTGGGAATGCCAAATCGTGTTATGATGTTCCTCCACACAAAGCGCTTAACGTCAGCATCTCGAATGTGTGTTAATGCCTCCGCTTCGACCCATTTCGTGAAGTAATCTATTGCGACGATTAGGTATCGCTTGTTCCCTGGGGCCCTCGGCAATGGTCCTACGATATCAAGCCCCCACTGGGCGAACGACCAAGGATTGTGATAGAGTTCAACTCTTCAGCAGGTAGATGGTTTAATGGGGAGAATTTCTGGCACTGTTCACACTTTTTTGCATAACACTCCGCGTCCGCTCTCATTGTCGGCCAATAATACCCCTGCGTTATAGCTCGATGGGCCAAGAGCGTCCGCCAGAATGGGCACCACAACTGCCTTCGTGTATCTCAGTCAGAAGCTCCCCGACTTTGTCCGGGTGCACACATTCCAAATATGGGCCAGAGAGTGACTTTTTATAAAGCCTTCCTTGCGGATCCAAGTAGTATCGCATGGATTTGTTTCGTAGCTTATGTGCTTCTTTCTTGTCTTCTGGGAGTTGTTCAGAAGATAGGAATGCAACAATGGGATCCATCTAACGTGGTGCAGATTCTATAACGTTGATTTGGACTTCCTCCAAAGGGCCAATGCTTGGCTCTGGGATGAATCCTACTTCGATGGTCCGTTTTATCTCTGAGTTGATTGCGGAGGCTAGGCAAGCCAAGGCATCTGCATGGGTGTTCTGATCACGTGTTATCTGGTTCAACTCATGATGGTCAAATTTTGCCAACAGGGAGTTGGCCGTTTTCATGTAGGCCGCCATACGGTCGTTTCTTGCTGCGTACTCCCCCTTTAGCCGATTGATCACCAGTTTTGAGTCACAAAACACAAGCAGACGTCGAGCACCCAGAATATGCGCATTCCTCAAACCGGCTAAAAGGGATTCGTATTCGGCTTCGTTATTTGATGCTTCGAAGTCGAGCTTGACGGCCTGCTCAATTATTGTGCCGTCGGGGGTCATGATTACAACTCCGGCTCCACTGCCCCGCTGATTGGATGATCCATCACAATACAACTGCCAGATGTCCCCAACATAAATCCTCCAGTTCGGCTTTGGTCGAATTTCATCTGACTTGAAGTCGGCGAGGCCCCCAGTGAATTCGGCGATAAAGTCGGCAAGCACCTGTCCCTTGATTGAGGTTCTGGGTAGAAATTGAATATTGTACTGGCCAAGTTCTAGAGCCCACTTTGAAACACGTCCCGATGCTTCTGCACTGCGTAGTACTGATCGGAGGGGATAATCTGTTAGCACCCCAATGCTATGCCCCTAGAAATAATGCATGAGCTTCCTTGCCGCCATAACTAGGGCTAGGATGAGCTTTCTTAGCGGAAGGTAGCGTGTTTCAGCGTCAACCATTGCCTTGCTCACATAATACACTGGCAGCTGTTCCCCCAGCTCTTCCTTTATCAATACGGCGCTGACGGCTCGGTCAGAAACTGCCAGGTACAAAATGAGCGGGTCACCAGCAGAGGGTGTTGTCAGGAGTGGTACTGAGCGGAGGTAGGTCTTCAGGCCGTTGAAAGCGGCTTCGCACTCGGCGGTCCATTCAAAGGCCTTGCCCTGCCGTAGTGTATGAAAGAATTGTCGGCAGCGATTTGTGGACCGGCTGATAAACCTGTTGAGTGCGACAGCCATCCCCATCAACTTTTGAACGCCCTTTACTGAACGAGGAAAGTCGAGCTCCAGGATTATTGTGATTTGCCTTGGGTTGGCTTCGATTCCTCTGTGGTTGACAATGTAGCCCAAGAATTTGCCAGAGCCGATACCAAACGCACATTTGGAAGCGTTCAACTTCATTCCATATTTGCGTAGGATGCCGAATGTCTCTTCCAGATCGGCTATATGATTCTGTTCTTCTTTGGATTTGACCACCATATCGTCAATGTACACTTCCATAGTTTTGCCGAGTTTCTCCTTGAACATGGTGGTGACCAGTCTCTGGTAGGTCGCCCCTGCATTCTTCAACCCAAAAGGCATTACCTTATAGCAATAGGTTCCTCTTGGGGTGAGGAATGCAGTTTTCTCTTGGTCCTCCGGATGCATAGCGATTTGATGATAACCTCTATAGGCATCAAGGAAACTCATACGCTGATGGCGTGCCGTAGCATCTACAAGCTGGTCTATCCTGGGAAGAGGAAAACAATCCTTTGGGCAGGCTTTGTTTAGGTCCGTGAAGTCGACGCACACTTGCAAAGTCCCCGTTTTCTTCTTCACCACCACTGTATTAGAGAGCAATGTAGGGTAGGTCACCTCCCTAATTGCTGCGGCGTCAAGCAGCCTGTCAACTTCCTCGACAACGGCGGCAGTGTGCTCTGCGACTGACTGCCGGCTTTTCTGAATGATCGGCTTACACTTAGGATCGACATTCAAATGGTGCTGTGAAACTGACGGATCTATACCCGGCATCTCGTACGGAGTCCATGCAAAGACATCGAGGTTGCTGAGCAGGAAAGATATTAGCTGCTGTCTGTCGGCCTGATTCAAGGAGGCGCCGACCATGAAGAACTTGTCTGGGCTTCCATCGATTTGAACTCGTGCTAAGTCTTCCATTGCCTTTTTGTTTGGGTGTCGCCCAACATTGTCGAGGCTTTCTCGATCCAGCAACTCAATTTAAATTCACCTGTAGTTCCCTTGGCGTTTTCTCAGCAAGGAGATAACATGCTTGTGCCGATTTCTGGGAGCCACGGATTTGCTCAATACCACGTTCTGTCGGGAAGCGGAGCAGCTGATGATAGGTGCTGGGCACGGCTCGCATGGTATGCAACCATGATTGCCCCATGATGAGATTGTACGGCGACGGCAGCTTGACGACCAAGAATCCCACATCCACTGTTCGGGAACCTGCTCGAACGGGAAGTCTGATTTTTCCCAACGGGTACTCTGGATTGGCATTGAAGCCGAAAAGTGGATAAGGGGCCGGAGAGAGATCCGATTTGGAGAAGCCAAGTTTGGTGAATGTCTTATAGTACATAATCTCCGATGTACTCCCTGGATCGATGAGTACGCGCTCAACTGTGAATCGGTTTACGCGTAACTCAATTACTAAGGGATCAATGTGGGCCAGTGTTACTCCGGCCAAATCCGAATCATCAAAAGTGATAACCTCGGCTTCATGGGGCCGTTTAGCCGAAGTAAGTTGCTCTTGAGGGTTAGACTTCGATTGAATCGCATGCACCGCCGATGACATTGGCAGGCTGTATATCATGTGGATCACGTGGAGCGAATGTGAATCCTGTGTCAAGGCTATTGCTTTGGTTGGGTTGCCTTTTCGGACGTACGGTTGTAGCCGGCCATCTTGTACCAATTTACCGTCGTACAGGGTGAATGACGGTGCTTTGAATTTCTTGGGTAGTACTGCCTTTGTAATCCGTCGTACAAAAGGATCGTGTTGATCGTCATCCGAGCTGTTTCTTCTTCGCTTACGCCTTGTACAGGGACTCTCTTCAGAAGAACTGGAAATTTCAGATCGTCCCTCCTTCTTGGTCTCCGAGGATAATGAGTCGGAGTTGCTATCAATATCTTGTTGTCAGGCTCGAGATCGTCGACCAGCTGCCCTCTTGGGTCGTTCCGGGCCTTGGTATGCAGCTTGTTTGGACTTCGCCACCTCCAAGGTCAAATCCTGACGGAGATGTTCGTTTTCTGCAATCACATTCTCCAATCTTTGTTCGTTTTGCTTTGCTTGCTCCAGGAGCGCTTGCATTGCTTCGTGCTCTGAAGTCGAGGGTGAGGCGAAATTCAAGGCATGTCTTGCGGCAATAGTCTCTGTTCCAAGCATGTTTGTTGGAGTGGTTTCATCTTGCGGTATAGGGTCGACAGTGACTGTCGGAGGATCTTCCGTCACGCTCGCCATGGATGTGCTTGAGTATTCCCACAGACGGCGCCAATTGTGGAGAAGTGATTTGGAAATACTCTTCTGATCTTGGAGAGCGCTCGAGATCCGCTGATAGTCACCTGAAAAGGAATAAACACTCCGTCGGGGGTGCCGGAATTAGCACTCTGACGGACAAGTCAGTCTCCACACTCAAGAATGCTTGTATTCTAAGTTAAGCATAATAATTCTCACCTACCTCCTTCTGGCTGATGTCTCTTCTATTTATATCTTTTTTTCGTTGGGCCTCGGGATTAGGTCCATCCCCCACCTTATATTCAGCACATTTTATAATGGACCAATCTTCACTCGGCCCCTCGCTTAATCGGTTATTTGGCCGAGTAGGGTTGGGTCTGAGCTTTCGAGCCAATGGCCGAGTGCTTCGAACCTCGACTCTCCCAGATTCGACTATCCGGAATCTTTACGACTCCCGAATCTCGGCCCCCACACATATTAAACTTTAAAATCTTTGTCAATAAATTACATATTCAATTAAACACCTCATAAATAGATTTAATTCATAATAACCTTAATTCCCAATTCTCATAACTTAATTAACTCCAATTCGGACTCAATTGATTAAATCTTAATCTTACTAAATTGAATCAAATATTTAATTAAACTCCCATATGGTCCGATACTCGAAATTAAAATAATTCAATTCACTAGTTATACTCTCTTGAGCCATCTAAGCTTTCAATTTCTAAGTCCAAATGAAATCCTTATTAAAATCAAATACGAATTAGACTCCATTCCCATAAATCCCAAATTATCTTAGAGTAACAATCAATTAGAATCCGAATCTCCTTAATCAATTAAACACAAAATCACGTACATAATGAGGTTGGCTTGATCTAAGGTTTATGCTAATTAAGCTTAATTAATTTATTATGAATCGTAATTTTGCTAAATTTCACCGTAGGCTCCAAAAATCATATTAAACACAGATATGAAATCGATTTTAGTTTCTGGCGCCTCTAAGGCTATAAATTTTCAGTTCAAGGTTCCAATTGCGACAGATTTTTTTACACCCAACATATATAAATTCATAATCACATAAGAACTCACATAATTTAACATACAAATTCATATCAAACATCTAATCACATACGTAATTAAGTTTATTACAGGTTGGGTTATCACAAACAACTTCAGCATGTGGCAATGTGAAGTCTTAGATGTGCTCATCCAACAAGAATTGGATATCACTTTGGAGGACAAACTTGCAGAAATGTCCAACAAAAATTGGAACAAGATTAACCAGCTAGCATGTGGTACCATCCGGTTATATCTTGCAAAAGATTAGAAGTATTCTGTTATGAAGAAAATGAATGCCAAAGATCTCTGGAAGAAGTTAGAAGACAAGCACATGACGAAAAGGATAGAGAATCAGTTATACTTAAAGAAGAAGCTTTTCTGGTTTCAGTATAAAAAAGGAAGTTTGATGTCCAAACACTTGAATGACTTTAACAAGATTCTTGCCGATCTACTCAATCTGAATGTTGAAGTTGAAGATGAAGACAAGGCTTTATTGCTGCTAAATTCCTTACCAGATGAATATGAGCACTTGATTACCACATTGCTCTATGGGAAGGAAGAAATCAAGTTTGAAGATGTGTCTAACACATTGGTTAACAATGAGTACCAGACGAAGGATAAGAAGGCCCATTATCAAGACACATCAGGTGGAGCCTTAGTTGTACGAGAAAGATCGGAGAAGAAGAAACAATCTAGGAGGCAGTCATACAGAAGCAACAAAAACTGATCATGCTCCATGTCTAAAGAACTGTCAACCAGAAGAATACCCGCTATAGATGAATGTGCCCTTTGTTGAAAGAAAGGACACTAGAAAGCTAATTGTTCGAAGAATAATGACAATGCGACATCTATAGTCAGCCTTGCTCAGGAGAATGAAGATTCAAACTGCGTTTGTATTGCTCCATCGTTTCCTTGCCATTCTGATGAATGGATTATGGATTCTGGATGTATTTTCTACATGTGTCCCAATTGGGACTGATTTTCTGACTTTGAGAAGTTAGATAGTGGAACAGTTCTTATGGTTAATGACACCACTTGTAAGACATTAGGAATTAGAAGCATCCAATTGAAGCTGCTTGATGGAATAGTTCGAGCTTTGAAAGAAGTACGGTATGTACCAGAATTAAAGAAGAATCTCATCTCACTGAGCACTTTAGCATCAAAAGGTTTCAAGATTACCTTGGAAGGTAGAGCTCTCAAAGTAGTTTCGAGAACTCAGGTAATAATGAAAGGAAACAAAAAGAAGAATTTGTACTTCTTGCAAGGGAGTACAGTTGTAGGTGGAGCAGCCACCAACAGTAAAAACAATGAAGAAGTTAACAAAGTTGACACAAATTGCATGAAGACTAAAGTCAAGTTCAAGATAGTAGAACATTGTATGGAAGAAAAGATGGACTATGGGCATACCAATGTATCGGGGTCTTCCAAAGTTGCATTGAAAGACGGTAAGCACTGTTTTGTCACATCTATTGAAGAATATTCTCATCGTGTTTGAAGAATAAGAATGAAGTTGTGAACATCTTCACAACATGGAAGAAGATAATGGAAAACTAGATTGGCAGAAAATTGAAGACCTTAAAATCAGACAATGGTGGAGAGAACATTACTGATCCGCTAAAGGAACTCTGTTAGAAAGAAGGTAGAGTACATCACATCACTGAAAAATGAACTCCAGAATAGTATGGAATGGCAGAACGGATGAACAGTACTCCATTGGAAAAGGTGAGATGTATGCTTGCTCAATTTGGTTTAGGCAAGCAATTTTGGACTGAAGCTGTGACATATGCCCGCCGCCTTATCAACCATCTACCGATTGCTGCAAATGAATGAAGAACATCTTTGGAGGTATGGTTCGGTACTTATGCCAATGACTATGATCAATTGCATGTATTTGGTAGTCTGGCTTACTATCATGTGCAGAGAAGTAAGCTTAATCCTAGAGTCAAAAAAGGAGTATTCTTGGGCTTTAGTTGTGAAATAAAAGGGTACATGCTTTGGTGCTCTGAATCGAAAAAGGTCATAGTTAGCCGAGATGTCACATTTAATGACTTTGAAATGCTTAAGCAACTCAAGTGTGAAGACTCTAGTGAATAGAACAAAGCCATTGGAACGCAGCAGGTGGAGTTTAATTGTCACGACCCAAACCCACCCCCATAGGTTTAGACTGTAATCGGCTAGTAATCCCGGATTACCCGGCCTCAAAGACAGAATTAACAGAAATATTTAATTAATAATGGGGCAGAAATGGAAATAGACTAATAAATTTTTTCTAATAAGCTGTGCATACCTAACATATCCAAACATCACATTTAGTTGATAACTCATATCCATTCATATACAGAAGATAGTACTCAGCCAAGACTATTCACAAGATCATTATACAAACTCAAAAGCTTATATACAAAGCACGGTCAACATGACCAACAAAACAGAAAGGACAAAAGCCTCTTGCGTAAGGCATCCTTGGCTGACTCCTCAAAACTTGGTATCCTTTCATAGGTTCACTAGGGCTGTGCTTGCATGTTTTGCTGCTCACTTACATATATATGCGGAATGAGCTAACGCCCAGTGAATAACATCAGAGTAAACAGGTTATATGAATGAGTTCTATATACAACAGTAAATCATAAGATAACCTCATTACATAGCAGAATGACCTCAGGTCCAATACATACAAAAGTAAAGTCATAAAGTAGTCTCATTCCATAGCAGAACAACCTCGAGTCCAACAAATACAACTGCCTCAGGCCTAGCACATAAATGACCTCATGCCAAGCAGAACGACCTTGGGTCCATAGCAGAACGAAATCGGGTCCAATTGCTGTACAAAACGGCCTCTGGCCTAATATATAAACGGCCTTAGGCCCAACACATAAATGGCCTCAAGCCCAATATATCAACGGCCTCAGGCCTAACATATAGCAGAACGACCTCAATTCCAACAAATACATAAATATATATATATCACAGATAACAAGTTGAGCAACAGATTAAAGGCTCATTCATACTTTCAAAATCATAAGTGCAGAAAGCTTACCACATTAGTACAGTTAGAAAATAGAATAGGAGAAAATATCTTTACTAAGATATTACTCACCTCAAGTAGGTTGACGTTCTTCCACAATGTTCAAACCTACACATTTCACATATACACATATTGGAACACATTGTTTGAATCGAATAATTTATCTTCTCTTTCTAGTTCAATCATTCATGTTAATTCTCACTTATTAGTTCCTTATTGAGTCACAAATCATGTCTAGAAATGCTCCAGAGAAAACGAGAACGATGATATGAGTACAAAAGAACTTATCAAAATATATTGAAAATGGCCTGACCGCTCGAGCCACCTTTTGGTCACTCGAGCGAACTGCTTTGACTGCAACTAGATGGGTCTAATCCATGCTCGAGCTAACACTTGGTCACTTAAGTGGTTCAACAATATGTAGTGGGTTCACTTGAGTGCACACTTGGTCGCTCGAGTTGTCTGTAAAGATTGCAAAAGTACTGAGAGCTTGTCAAGTTCGCTCGAGCGCACACTTGGTCGCTTGAGCGGTCTGCAGATTTTTTGGGTTTTCTATAACAGAGTTTGAGCTCCAAAAATGTAATTTCAAAGCCTTGGGTCATGTATGACTTGTTCAAAAACACTTATTTACTTTGAAAAACATGTATATATGACCTCTTAAAAACCATTTGCTCAAAATCACTTTAAATCCACCAAAATTGAACCCAAACTTAACATGACAAAACTCAACATATTATTACATGCATGTATAGCTCCTTCATATTCTTGACTTTAATTAACAAAATACATGCAAATGGTTATGTATAATCTATGAACACAACTCTAAACATATTATCTCTAAGAATTGAGAGTTGGATCTCACCTGGAGGCTTCAAACACACCAATTCTAGCATAATGTTGATCGATTTAAGCTATATCCTTCACGTTTCCTTCAATCTCTACACTTTCTCTCTCTAGATGAGAGCTCACACTCTCTTTAAAAGTGTAATATCAAATTTTGTCCTCAAGAATGATCAAGAAAGTGAGCTCAAATGAGCTTAAGGCTCATATTTATAGTTGGAGTGACTTAATACAATAATTAGAACATTAAGCTAATTAAATATAACTTAATTAATCAAACTGAATCAGTTTTTAATCAAACTTGCCAGAAGGTTCTAAAAATTCTAATTAGTCTATTCATGTAACCAAACTTGGTTTCTGACGCCATTAAGGCCTTCAATTTCAGACTTAGAACAGAAATCACAATAGGTAATTTTCAAATTGAACATATATACTCAATTTAATCACATGGAACATATCACAATTAATAGTTAACACATAATTGAATAAATATAATCATGATATGCATGTTGGGGTCGTTACATTAATTCACCAATAGACTTTGAAGAACGAATTGAAGAAGGTGCAACTGAAGAAGAACCAGCCACATCAATATTGCAGCAATCGGAGTCTATTGCTACAAGAAAGTTGAATAGAGAGACCAGAAAATCGATAAGATATGCAAATATCGTATCTTATGCATTTCCAATAGTTGGGAATGATATCTCAACAACTGAAGCAGCCAAGAAGAACCCCGAGCAATAAAAGCTAGCTGAAGATGAAGAAGTACAGAATCTGCAAAAGAATAAGACTTGAGATGTGGAATGACTACCAAACAAAAAAAAGGTAATTAGCTGCAAATGGAAATTCACCAAGAAGAATGATGATTTGAATGAAGAAATTTTCTTATCTCAACCTAGAAGGTTTCAAGTAGCTGGAAATGAAAATTTTATTGGAAAGAAGAAATCTCTCTACAGTATGAAGTAATCACCACGACAGTGGTATGATCAGTCTGATCATTTTATGGTTGCACAAAAGAAGACTCTTGGGACAGAGAATCCCCAAGAGAGGGTTAGGGTCAAAAGCACGGTGCATCTCTCCCAGCAGAACAAAACCCAGCAGAAGAAGAATAGAACTGGAGTTAAGTTCAAATAGAGTTTGTGCTTAATCCATTTGGAGCACATGTAAGCACCTTTGGGTGCATGGCAGCATTGATTGCTCACTATATAGTTTGGATAGAGAATTTTTCACTGAGGTGGAGAATTGTGGGGAAGTTGGTTCAAACTTCTCTTCCTTCTACTTCACCATGAAGAAAGAAGAAGAAAAGAGAAGAATGAATTCTCTTCTCTAAAGAAGACTAGAAGGATCAAGATGGAAGCTCTTGGATGGTCTAGAAGTAGCTAAAGAAAACCATCTTGAATTGAAGCCCCTGAAGGTCAACAATGGAGGCACCTTGAAGCTTCCCGAATACGTCCAAAACGCGGTGAAATTGCCGTCACCGCCTACGCATCTCACCCTTGGTGGAAGCCTATAAATAGATAGGTAAGCTATTGTATTTTGATATGCAAACATTGAATTGAAGAAGAAGAGAGTAGTGAGGAAACACAGAGTGAATTTGTATCCTCCAAAATTTATAGAATTTTTGCTACCCATGGACGTAGGCTATTGTCGAACCACGTAAATCTCTGTGTGTTTCTCTCTTGTGTGTTTTGTTTGCATCAATCTGTGGTTCCCCTAGCCCAACATTAGACACATTATCTTTGTGTTCCACAATACGAAATTTATGCATTTTAGTGGAGTTAGTTAGTCCAATGTAAAGACCACCTACAGATTGGGAGGAAGCATTTATAAAAACATTTTCATAATATATATGTGTATATATTTAATATATATTTTGTTTATATTCATTAATGGAGAGGTGTGCCTTTTATATTTAAATCATGGGGTGTAATCATTGGATTTAAACTAAAAGATATGACTCTTGAATTTAAAAGGTGTCACTTTTGAATCTAAAGCACAAGAGTTTTGGCCTAAGGGACGCAAGGGATAGGTTCCTCTTCATACATTCATCTCTCTATACCTCTCCATACCTCTCTTATAGGCTCTAATTTAGACCCGTACCAATAATCCAAATCGTCTACCTCGTAAGTTTCGTAATAAAGGTCATCTATGCAAAAAATGAGCTTCATTGGAAAATTATAAATACAAAAACAAAAAAATAGTTTATTTTATAAAATGAATGGTTTAGGTTTATAATCACATTTTTTGTTCATTTTATAAAATAAAATGTGTTTTTTTTTCTTAAGTTTATAATTTTTCGATAAAATTCATTTTTTGTATGGATGACCTTTATTACGATACTTACGAAATAGACAGATTGATCATTGGTGCGGCTCCGAATTGGAACTTACAAGAGAAGTATAGAGAGGTATGGAGAGATGAAGTATGAAGGAGAATTTATCTCGGGACGAAAACCCATGCCTATATAAAGGTGGGTTGGCAATTGGATATATAAAATTCATAAAAAATAAATAGTGGCCAGCCGGCTAGCCACATTACTGTACGGACGACAACTTCTTCTAGCCGGCCAGCCACCTTTTTCAGTCAGGTAGTGTCCTTTTTTCTTGTAGAACAGAGTAGAGGTTGAGGTGAAAAACAGTGCAATTTTTTGACTGCAAAACAACATCATTCTGGTAGCCAAACAGGGGCATTTTCAGGTGGCAAATCCGCATTTCAAGCATAAGCACTTCCCCCTTGTGGCTCGTTAATTAGTATCTTGTAATTAATTAAGTGTAATTCCTTCGAACTTGTAATAGCTTAGTTAATTAATTTTGTGTTGTAATTAATTAATTGGTTCTAACTTGTAAATAATTAGCTAGAATAGTTGATTCATTTATTTTGCGTATTGTAATAGTTAGTTAATTCGTAGTAATTAGCTAGGACATTTATTCGGACCCTCTTGTGCAAGGGCAAATGTGTAATAATGTGTATGTCTTCCAATCCCCATTTCTGTCTCCCTTTTATTTACTTGTTTATGATGGATAAAATAGAACATCATATTTCTTTTAGCATTTTCCATGGTTTGCATTCATTTGTCTCGCATGCATAGGATTCGATTCATCATTTTAACAACATTGTCGTTTCTTACGTCCTTGAATATGTGTGCCACCACATGCTATCAAAGTGATTCACATGACATATTAAAAACCGAATCCCATAGTTGCATTTTGTATGAGTTGCATTAGACACTTTCATATTAGAGCATGCATTTTTCTAACTATTTTATTTCTTTTGGCTTGCCTTGGAGTACTAGGCGAGCTTTTATTACTTTAGCATATTGCATGAGTATGATTGTTGCCATGACAAGCATAAATACCATGAGGCTAAATGCTTAAGTGATATACCTGTTTGAATGCTTGTGGATGAAGGCTAATTGCTTAACTTGGGATGATTTGATTAAATGTACATATGAGGTCACTTTTTCAAGAGGCACTTATTCCAAACAATTTTCAAAACAAACATGAAATCAAAGTGTTCCAAATTCTGCAAATTAGTCTATGCTTGTGTGCAACACATAGTAAGTTAGCCTAATAATCGGAACAAGAGCATATAATGTAAATAAAAATCACATCATTATTAGTAGAGGCCAATCTTTGATCGGGCGAGTGGGGTGCTCAATTCATGACCTTCCCCTTTTGTACCTAAGTTCTCGAGCCCAGACACTTTGGTGATGACAGATAAGTGGCCTTTGGCACGAGTCTCGAGTTTCCTAAATTTCTCAAAAATATTTAGGTGGCAACTCTGTAATCTGGCAAAGCAGTCCATTTTTGGCATTTTTGATTCAAAATCGATTTTCCAAAAGATCTGCCGGATTTGGACTCATTTGTTTTTATCTATTTCACATTGCACTTGTGAAATTAGATTCAGAACCACAGGAGTCCAAACTGTAGGGCTATCGTATTCGAAAGGAGCACGAAAAACAAGCTATAGGAACATGTCGGTACTTGAGCGGTAATTGTAAACTCTCAGTACTTTTGTAGGCCTACAGAGATACTAGGAGTTGGCATTCTTCGCTCAAGGGACAGTTCTTGCGCAGGAGTGGTGTTGGCTCAAGCGGCCCTTCTTGAGCTCGAGCGATAGTCTTCTATCTGTAAAACTTCTAGGAGTTGGTATTCTTTGCTGGAGCAAAGCTTCTTGTGCTCGAGCGGTGTAACTTGTTGTGTTTGGTCGCTCAAGTGACACATCTTGCGCTCGAGCAATCTGTGCGTATATCAGTTCGTAAGAAGCTTTTTTTGAATTACTTTTCATTTCTCTCTCTCTGTCTCTCTCTCTCTTTAAACATTCTAAAAACCCTAGATATACACCCTTTCTCTTTAAAATTCTACTTCTCTCTACAAATATACCTAGATCCGTTGAGTTTCTCACCCGTGTCCCTTTGTTAAAAAGGTAGAGCACGCCGTAAGCTTCCTTTTGATCCGAACAAAGTTGGGTTTCGGCATTCTTGAAGTATCTCCATTCTCTCTATCGTATTCTAAGCTTGAGGTGGGGATTCTTCGTACTCTTTTATAATTTTTAACTTAGTTATTTGTTATTTTTTAAACAATATTGGGATTTACGAATTTTTAGAGAAATCTAGGATTTTAGGTTAAAAACGAAAAGAGGGGTTTTCAAATGGATTCTTGAAAATGATTGTGGGATTTGAAATGAGGTTGAGTTATGATAGAATCGTTGGTTTTGAAACTTGGATTTGGTTTTGGAGAAACTGGGGTTTTGCCCTATATATATATATATAATGTTGTTTTTGTATAAATAATGGAATTAATATTGGAAATGTGAAATTGGATTGATATAGGTGAGGATGGTGGAGTTGGATATGTATTATCACTCACATCTTGAGATTTAAAAACTTTATCTTTATTGATAATTGTTTATCTGTTTAGAAATATATGTTTTGGGCTATCGGTGGAAGAATTGCTATGATTGTTGTAGAAATTACATGAGAATTAAGAGAATTGAAACTATTTCCTCATTCATTTGTATTGAGCATTATCTCACATTTATACATTGAAAATGTTTATTGTTTTGAGAAAAATTGGTGAATCTGGGAAGTATGTATTGTCTCATTGAAGTAAGTTGGCCTGAGTGTCTATGGTGAAAGTCCTAAAAACCACACGTATACATGGTTGCCGATCCCTCGGATGAAATTTCCATGAAATAGCAATAGCAGTGCTTGTATAGCATACGTTTACATGGGTGTCGGTTTACAGTTTCCCGCGGACAAAATTTTCGTGAAAAGTTGATATTGTTTTGAGATTCCCAATGTGTGATTCACCGCCCTATTTTCTATTGTAAAGGAAGTGATTTATGAATTCTGGTATTAAGCTGGCATTACATGGTTTAGGAAAAAGATATAAAATGTTTTGACACAAGCATTGCATATGCATTTCACCCTTATATCTTTGTTAAGATTCATATATTGTGTTGGATTATCTCTACTGGGCTTTGGCTCACTCCATGTGGGAAAACCATTTTTAGGTGTTGATGATATGCCTTTGCCAAGGTAATAGCTTGGGAGGACTTGGAAGCAAGAGCTTCATTTTGGTTATTTTATTGTATTCCTTTTATACAAGCCTAGGGTTTTAACTGTATTGGATTTAAATCCATTTTGTTGTGACCAAGCACTGTCTTGGAAAGTTGTAAGCCTTTAGGGCATTTCTTACTTGTTCAATTCTTATTTTATTTCTCTATTATGTAACATATGCTATAGATTCATGGTAAGGCTTGTGAATGTGTATCTGCATATGTTACCTTTTTGTACAATCATTGGAACTAATGGGAGGTAATCACTTATTCATGTATTGTTATTTAATGGATATGGTGGATGGTTTATTGTCTTTTATTTCAGGACGTGACAACTTGGTATTAGAGCGTATTGGGGTTTGAATTCTTTGGGTACGTGGGAAGTGGTTCTTACTACAATGGGTTTATCTTGCTTGATAGAGATATTTGTATGTATGGTATGCTATGTGATAACATGTTCAAGTAATTATATGGGTATAGGATTTAATTTCCAAGATATTGATTGAGTCTACAAGTTTCTAGAAGTCCTGTTAGAAAAGCACTTGATCACTTCTAATTGGAACTCTGGCAATGTCGCGGGACAATCATTATCTAGGAAGGAAATTTGCATGTGTTTATGTGACTATGTACTTATGTGGAGTGAATTACTGTTGTCCATTGCCTTAGGACGCCAGTGAGTTAGCTTTGGCAGATTTGTACCTTTATTAGGATGTTAGGACATGGACGTGGTGGTAGTAGGCGTGACAGGCCTAGACGGCAGGAGGTGCCGTTACCGAATGAAATTCTGGTGCAAGAAAAAGGGATTGGTCAGCAGGCCATGGCCGCTTTGGCTCGTGAAATGGCTGGAGCTTTGCGGGAATCCAGGGATATTCTCAAGGCTGAGAATCAAGTCCAGGCCCATATTGCTGAAGTAGGGTCGTCATTCTTGAAGAGGGTGTTCTTCTGGTCTAATTCGGATGAGATTTTCGGGGATCATAAAGAGCCTTTGAAAGCAGATAAATGGCTTGAGTAGATGGTGAACACGTTCAAGATGCTTGGCATCGAGGACGATAGGCTGCAAGTGACCTTGGCATCCTTCTAGCTGAAGGGAGATGCGGGTTAATGGTGGAAATTTGCACGTGGGCGCATTGGGTTGACTTGGGAGGCTTTTGTCAACGTCTTCCAAGACAAGTTTTTTCCTCTCACTATTAGGGAGAAGTTAAGGGAGCAGTTCTTGAAACTCAAGCAGCTTAACACACCGGTGGCCGACTTTGAGGCTACCTTCACTAGCTTGTCGAGGTTTACACCTTAGCTAGTAGCGACGGAGGAATGCCGTTGCTTGGAGTTTGAGAAGAGGTTGAGGACCAGACTCTTTTTTAAGGTGGCTGCGTCCATGATTAGGGATTACGGTCGTCTTGTGGAGGCAGCAGCTCATTTAGAGACCATGATTCAAACAGAGGATGAGAGGCTCCAGGCAGAGGAGTCAGGAGGTTCAGGGAGAGAATCAAGATAGTAAGAGGCAGAGGGGTTCTAACCCACAGCAGCTCAGTCTAGATCCACCTTTTCTGTGCCGAGTTCGGATTCAGGGAGAGGTAATTAGGGAGGCTTCATTTGTTTCAAGTGTGGCCAGTTGGGCCATAAGTCTCTAGCTTGCCTGCAGAGAGGAGAAGGGCAACAGTCTGCACCATCTTCGACTCATCCTCAGAGCTAGAGTTAAGGGAAAGGGCAGCCACCTACCTATTTTCAGTGTGGGTAGTCAGGGCATATTAAGAGGTTTTGCCCTCAGTTGGGTGGCACGCCTGGTACGTTTGGTTCGAGACAAACACAGAGTCAACAGCCTACCTAGTCAGTGCAGACCTCGAAGGCCAATTAGGGAGCCTCTTCGGCTCAGTCATTGTATCAAACTTATGCTCCGAGGGGTGTGCTGGTGGAGCAGAGACCTATGGAGCATGTGTATACCATACTAGACTTAGTGTCAATGCTTTCAGTTGTGAGAGGTACTTTCTTATTATGCAATTCTATTGACAATGTGTTGATTGATACTGGTACATCCCATTCTTTTATCTCGTCTACATTTGCATTAGCATTGGGGTTAGAAGTGGCTCGGTTAGCATCTCCACTCAGGGTAGAGTCACCTATTGGTGATAAAGTTATTTTGGACTAGGGGTGTTGGGGTTGTGATATAGAGGTTGCCGGGGTGTTAGGGTTGTGATATAGAGGTTGCCGGGGTGTTAGGGTTGTGATATAGAGGTTGCTGGTCGTCGACTTCTTTTCTCATTTGCATTGATTGATATGTCGAGTTTTGATGCCATCTTGGGCATGGATTGGTTGTTCTCGTACAGGGCCCATTATAGATTGTTACTATTAGAGGGTCACTATTTGCACCTCGAGTGGTGATTGTTTTTATTTTCTGGGAGACCGAGCGGATAGAGCTTTGCTGCCAATGTATGATCCGCGAGGTCGAAGTGAGCTTAGTTGTCTGCTTGCAACCTTCTTGGGTAGTGAGCGTGATGAAGTTTGAATTGATTTGCCAAGAGTAGTTTGTGAATACCCGGATGTTTTTCCTAAGGATCTCACTAGTTTACTACCTCACCATGAGATTAAGTTCTCTATTGAATTAGTGCCTGGCATGGCACCGATTTCTATGGCGCCATATAGATTTGCACCTGCTGAGTTGAGTGAGTTAAAGATTCAACTCCAAGAATTGTTAGATAAGGGTTTTATTCGCCCTAGTACATCGCCTTGGGGAGCATCGACTCTCTTTGTCAAGAAAAAGGATGACACATTGCAACTTTGTATTAACTACCGAAAGTTGAACCGGGTAACTGTTAAGAACAAGTACCTAATGCCTCGTATAGATGATTTGTTTGACCAGTTGAAAGGGTCTTGTTGCTTTTCTAAGATTGACCTGAGATCAGGTTATCACCAATTGAGAGTGAAGGAGAAAAATATCCATAAGACAGCATTCCGTACACTGTATGGACATTACGAGTTTCTAGTGATGCCTTTTGGGTTAACTAACACATTGGCCATGTTTATGGATTTGATGAATCGAATCTTCTGTGAGTTCTTAGACCGTTGTGTAGTCGCCTTTGTTGATGACATTTTGATTTATTCACCCTTTGAGGAGGAACATGAGGAACACTTTCAAGTTATGCTTGAGTTGCTTAGACCCCACAAATTGTATGCTAAGTTCGAGAAGTGTGAGTTCTGGTTAAAAGAGGTGAAATTCTTAGGCCATGTGATATTCGAGGAAGGAGTGACTGTAGATTCATCTAAAATAGAAACAATACAAGATTGGGAACAACCTAAGAATGCCTTTGAGATTTGTAGTTTCTTGGGGTTGTAGACACCTCATTTTTGACCGCCCGCAAGACTTGGGCACTTTGTCCTGAGCACTCGATGATGAACGTTACATTGTTTAAATGGTTCGAATTCTCAACGAGGGAATTCGGTTTTTAGCTCTAAACAATCCCAACCTTTTCTATCCACATTGTTTTTACCATAGAAATCCATCTTTTAGCATTGTGCCAACCTACACTGAGCCTGAAACAGAGGAACATGAGAGCCACATTGGAGCCTGGCCGTGCCTCATTTGGGGCTGGCCGTGGCCATTTAGGGTCAATTGTGCCTTTTGGGTGAGAAATACTGTTATGTGCGGGAATTCGCTAGCTGTCTATTTTTAAAGATATTTGTGACCTATTTGGCTCAAATTCTATAAATACGAGCTGATATCTTTGTTTTGAGAGTTAGAAAAATTTCAAAGACCCAAACACATCTTTGAGAGCTTCTTCTTTCTTTGGAAGCTAGCTTTGTGATATTGTATCATCCTTAAACCATATCTATACATCATATACACCCTTAGAGCTGAACCTTGGAGCCTTGGTGAGCCTTGAGAATCATAATTCAACCTTGAGAGTGTGCTAGGATCAAGTTTGATTTACAACCAAAGCTTACTCTCTTCAACAGGTATAGGCTTGTCACATTTTTTCTTGCTTTTATTACAATCTCTCTCTATCTATTTCTTGTGTTTTTGTGTTGTTTTGGATCAATTCCAAGTGTTAGAACTTGGGATTGAAGAGCTACCAAAGGTAGAGAGGCTTAACACCCTTTCTTGCACTTTATCCCATAGCTTATACCCTTTGTTTTTACACTCTTTTCTTTGGCTTTCACACTGATTTTTAGAGTTTTAAAGGGATGAAAAACATGGTTTAGAAGTCTCAAAAGTTGAGGGGTTAGCCACCTCTCATTGCTCTTTGTTTACTAGTTTTGTGTTTCCTTGTCCTTACCTATCTTTTTGTGTTCTTTAAACATAGTTTTAGCTACTATTTTTTATGTGTTAGGGGCTGTTTAGGGATATTTTAATTCATTTAATTAGTTTATGCTTTGAATACTTTGCTTGTTGTGTTGTACGTCCTCATGGCTTCGGTTGTTTAGGCCTTAGACATCGAGTCATTCGAGTTGATTGCTTTCTTTACTTAGTTTCCATGTAAAGAGTTCCATTTTTTTTGGTAATAATCAACTTCGCATAATCATTTCTGCACCCTCTCTCATTTCTTGGTTTTCTTTGTTTGAGAGTTGTTTCAAGCGATTGATTGTTATTCAAGGCATGAGAAAGAGACCTCCTATGCTCAATGGCTTAATCTCTTTGGAGATTCATCGTCAAGGCATTGTCTTTCTTTCATGCTAAGGATCACTTCTCGTTTGACATTTCTCTCATTTTAGTGGACTTAACTCTCATTATCGGACTAAGTGATTAAAGAATGAAAAGGTAAGTCAAAAAGGACTAATAAAATTGGCTTAAAATTGATTAAACCAACATAAAGAAGATGAATAAAATTGGTTGGATTCGGCCGGTCGTTATGTCGAGTCCATCGCGTCAAGAGTCATCATACATTAATTCATGATATTTTGATGAATTTTGAGGCATGTCTACCTCCCTCTTTGAGCTAACTTCATGATAGGAGGAAGGGGTGGTTGTCTTTCATTATATTTATTAACTTTTTGTCCAAACGTGCTCGAAATCATCAAGCAATCAACTTGCTACCATTGATGGTTTCGGAACCGAATCGGTTCTTCTCTTGAGTTTTCCCATGACAGAGAAGAGCAGAAGGGACAAACAGGGCTTAGAAAGGCTCTGTTTGCACTGTTTTCACCTCAGAGCACAAAAATATTTTTCTGCATGAAAATAGGACACGATCGGATTTTATTGGACCCGGCTGGGCCTCCTTGGGGGTCGGTCGGGCTCTAATGTTTGGTAAACAGAATCCTTTTGACAGAAATAGAAGGTAGTAGCTAAGGGTAAAACAGAGCAATTGCACAGAAAGCAGACAGAACAATTTCTGCAAACGGCCTTCATTGACGCGCATATGATCCTTGTGCATCTTCTTTTGTTTTATTGTTATTGTTATAATTATTGTTCATAATGATGTTGTAATTACTTTTCATGTTATTGTTGTAATTATTATTAGTGTAATTATTGTTGTTTATTATATTGTTGTAATTATTATTGTCATAATGTCTTGTTGTAATAAATTAGATAGTTAGCTATTTGTTTAGTATTTATTTGGACTTGTAATAAGTAATTAATTCAGACACTCATTCAGACCCTCTTGTATGAGGCCAAAATATGTAATAATTGTGTATATTTTCCAACTCCTATTTCTTTCTCCCTTTTATTTACCCACTTATAATGGTATCATCATATTTACTTAGCATTTTCCATGACTTGCATCCATTGGTCTTGCATGCATAAGGTTCGGGTCATCATACTAATCAAATGTCAATTTCAGCTTCCTTAATCGAATACGTGCTTTATCGCATGCCTTGAATTGAATCACATGCCATGTTAGTAGCCGAGCTTATTATTTGTATAATGTGTGCATTGCATTAGTCATATTGCATTATTTAGGAGCATGCATTTTTTCTAATTATTTTGCTTTATTTGGCTTGCCTTAGAGTACTAAGTGAGCATTTCTTGCTTTAGCATATTGCATTGTGTGTTTGTGTTGCCATAGCAAGCATATTCCATGAGGCTAAGTGCTTAAGTGATTTATCTGTTTGAATGTCGGTAGATGAAGACTTTTTACTTAAGTTGGAATAATTTGATTAAATGTAAATATGAGCTCGCTTTTTCAAGTGACATGTATTCAAAACACTTTCTCAAAACAAATATAAAATCAATGCATTCCAAATTTTGTGACTTGGTCTATACTTGTGTGCATCACCTAGTAAAATTAGCATAATAACCGAAACAAGAGCATATAATGTAAATAAAAATCACATCATGATTAGTAGAGGCCGATTTTTGATTGGGTGAGTGGGGTGCTCAATTCATGTTCTTTCCCTCTCATACCTAAGTTCCTGAGTCGAAACACTTTGGTGATGACGGATACGTGGCCTTTGGCACGAGTTATGGATTTCCTAAATTTTCCAAAAATATTTAGTTGGCGACTCTGAAATCTGGCAATGTAGTCCATTTTTTAGCATCTTTAGATTCAAACTCGATTTTCTTAAAAGGTTTGCCGCATTTGGACTCTTTTGTGTTTCTCCGTTTCACATTGCACTTGTGAAACCAGATTCAGAACCATGGGAGTTCGAACTGTAGGGCTATCGTATCCGAGGAGACTAAACCCCTCCGAGGAGCATGATAAGCAAGCTACAGTTTCTGGCGACTCTGCTAGGGACTTAGAGAACTTGACTTGAAATTCATGATGTGAAATTTTATTTATACTTATGTGTTCTTTGCATTGCATTTGCATTGTTACTCTAAATCACTGTGTTTTCCATCTGCTATTCTTGGACGGTTTGCCTGGGGCTTGCCCAAAAAGCTTGCCAAAAGGCTGACCGGTCGTGGGCTCTGCCATGTTGAAAACACAACCCTTGGATCTAGATTCCCGTTGTACCATTTGATCCTCCTTTTATTTTTCAGTGTTAGGTGCGAATTAGGTAGTCTTGCTGAGGTACCCCTTTTGACCATTTAGCCTAGCTGCATATAGTAAAGCCACAGTGACTACTCCACATTAGGATAGGATGCCACCCATATGCAGGATGTTGTGAAACTCTTTTTTTGAAGTAGTACAACCTAGATCATGTCAAAAATCTAGGACAGGGTAACCCTATCCACTCATAGGGGTGTTTTGGTTCTCTTTTACCTGGTATGTGCTTTTACAGTGAAACTGTACAAGAATGTTCATATCAGTGGTACAAGTATCAGTTTTGGGGGCAGAGTTCAGTGAATGTTCTTCAATTGTGATCATGACTGTTGTGGATTGGGCCGAAGTGCTGTCCGATTTTGATTGTTGTTTTTCTTTCTTTCTTTTGCTAGGTAGTTTACCATCATAGCTTCAGAAAGACCTAGTATCCCCTAAGTTGTGTGGACTCGTTCTGGCAGGCTTCACAAAACTTGGTGGTCAGCTAGTGTTAGTCTCTCTTCCACTGGTTACTCGACGAAGAAGGAACAGGCAGTTGGCAGCACCAGCACAGAGCACTCAGCAAACACTTGTCCGTTCCCACCCATTCAGTTCACCAGTACCTAACTCACCTGGATCAGCAATGGCACAGAATGCAGAAGAAGTTGCTGCCATGATGGCAGCGTTTCAGAGAACTATGGATACTGTAAATCAAGGATGGACAAAAGATGAAATTATCGCTGATTTGTGATGTGCATTTGGGGCATCCGTATCCACTGTTCATCCAATCCCGGTTGCTCAGCCGAATCTTGATCCACCTCCACCAGTTGAAAACCCCTAGGTCCCGGATCCTCAGGAGCTGTTCGTGCCAGCTCCAGCTTACAAACTTATGGTATAGCTCGCTGCGGGACTTCTTCCCTTTGATATCAATGATATAGATCCGACCATGATCAAGATTTCTAGGTTAGAGAAAGCGCTGAAAAAATCCCAAGGCTTCAATTCCATTCCGGATATTGAAGACGGGTACAAAGGCTTTGGTCAGATTACCGAAAAAGTTTAAGATGCCCCACATCAATAGATTCGATGGAAGTAGGGATCCGATTGGACATGTTCACCTATTTTCGGATGTTCTGAGGCCAATGGGTCTCTCTTAGGCTCAGAAATTGTCGTTGTTTGGGAGAACTCTGTCTGATGTGGCGGCCATCTAGTACGCAAAACTGGAGAGCTTGAATGTATATTCTGACTCGAGTGTTAGCTATCTTGACCGCCTTTTTATACCAGAGTCTTGTCAAGAGGAGGTACTCCGAGAGTTTCACAATTCATGCCTTGTGGTGCACCCGTGAGGCACAAAAATATACCACAACCTTAGTCTCCAGTTTTGGTGGAAAGGGATGGAGAAGAATATAGCCTTGTTTGTGTCAAGGTGCCTTACTTGTCAATAAGAGACGGCCGATCATCAAAGGCCAGCGGGTTTGTTACAACCCTTGCCTATAGCCGAGTAGAAGTGGGAGCATGTCACGATGGATTTTTTTGTGGGTCTTCCGAGGACTCAACGGGGTAATGATGCCATTTGGGTGATAGTTGATCGGTTAACTAAGTCAGCGTACTTTGTACCTACGCGCATAAGTGACTCGGTAGATTTTCTTGTCAACCTTTATGTTAGGGACATTGATCGATTCCCTGTGACTATTGTTTCAGATAGAGATCCGCGTTTTACAGCTCGTTGTGGCAGAGCCTACAGATTGCCTTGGGCACTAGATTGACTTTTAGTACCGCCTATCATTCTCAGACGGATAGGCAGTCAAAGCGTATCATTCAGATCCTAGAAGATATGTGTGGACTCGCCTTTTTCTCGCGCCCCGCCTTTTTGGAAAGGGTTTGAAAAGAAGGCCTCATAGTTCGGACTCCCGTGGTTCTAAATCTAGTCTCACAAGTGCAATGTGAAACTGATAAACACCAAAGAGTCCAAATTCGACAAACCTTTCAGAAAATCGATTTTAAATCAAATAATGCCAAAATTGGACTGCTTTGCCAGTCACCACCTAAATATTTTGTTTTGAGAAAATTTAGGAAACCTTGACTCGTGCCGAAGGCCACGTGTTCGTCATCACCAAAGTTGCCTCGGCTCGGGAACTTGGGTACAAGGGGGGAAGGTCATGAAATGAGCACCCCCGCTCGCCCGATCAAAGATCGACCTCTACTAATCATGATATGATTTTTTTATAAACATTATATGTTCTTATTCTGGTTATTAAACTAGCTTTACTATGTGACGCACACAAGTAAGTATAGACTAGTCGCAAGACCTGGAACAATTCAACTCGGAACAATTCAACTCATGTTTGTTTTCGTAAATGGTTTGAATTTGCCACCTCAAGTGGGCTTAAAAGATGCGAATTTGCCACCAAACATAATGGACTTAAAATGCACATTTGTTGAATTGTTCGAATTCAAACAACAAGCCTTCATCCATAGTCATTCATGCAGTTTAGCAAGTAAACACATAGCCTCATGGCAAGCATGCTAATCATGGCAACATGGCAATCACACTCATGCAAGTATGCTCAAGCATAAAACTCACCGAGTACTCCAAGCCAAAATAGAAACTAGTTAGAAAGATGCATGGTCCTAACTATGTTAAGTGTCTAATGCAATGCATGCAAAGAATGCAATTAATAGGCTCGGCTACTAATATGACATATGGATCCATTTGAACAACATGCGATTAAACACGTATTCAAAGAAATATTGAAATTGCAATGCAGTTTGAATGATGCGCCGAGCCTCGGTGCACGCAAGACAAATGAATGGATGCAAACATGTAAGCATAAGGTATGCTAATTGAAAATGTTCCTAATCTAACCATCAAAAGCGATTAAATAAAAGGGAGAAAGACGTGGGGTTGGAAGACATACACACGCACGCACGCTTATTACAACATTACGCCCTCGCGAAGGAGGGTCCGAATGAATAAGCTAACTAACTAGCTACACTAATTAAGCTAAGCTAATTATTACAACACAATATTTAACTAACTACTCTAAGCTAATTAAATATTACAAATCAAAGTAATTAGCTAAATACTAAGCTAATTAAGTACAAAGCAATTAGACTAATTAATTAGCTACCACTAATTAACTAAACAAAGCAATTAAATGGCCTCGGGAAGCGAGGGATGCATGCATGCTCGGTTCCTCCACCCGAAAAAGCCACCACCTTGCCACTGAACGCCTCTGTTTGCACATTTGAACACCAACAGTGCTACTAACTCCCAGAATGCCTCTGCTCCACCTTACCAACACACTGTGCAATTTTCATTGGTGGCCGATAGGGAGCATGTCGGCTACCAATGGTGGCCAGTCGGCCATTAATGACATGAACTCCTCTTTTTGCTGCAACAGAGAGCAGCAGAGCAAAATAGTGTATTCTCACAGGTTTGTGTGTACTGTTTACACTCCTTATCATCAAAACAAGCTCAAAGGAGTGAAACTCTTGGCTCTCAAACCATCAATCAAGCAATTTCCATGCATGATGGTGTAGCTCGACTTTTTCGCGCCCCCCTTTTCGGAGAGCTCGAATTGGTCCTACAGTTCGGACTCCTGTCACGGTTCTGAATCTAATCTCACAAAGTGTAATGTGAGACTGATAAGCACCAAATAGTCCGATCCGGCAAATTATTTTGGAAAATCGATTATGAATCAAATAATGCCAAAGCTGGACTGCTTTGCCAGATTACAGAGTCGCCACCTAAATATTTTGTTTTTGGGAAATTTAGGAAACCCTGACTCGTGCCAAAGGCCACGTGTCCGTCATCACCAAAGTTGCCTCGGCTCGGGAACTTGGGTACGAGAGGGGAAGGTCCTGAAATGAGCACCCCTGCTCGTCCGATCAAAGATCGGCCTCTACTATCATGATATGTTGTTTTATAAACACATGTGTTCTTATTCCGGTTATTAGCTAACTTTACTATGTGACGCACACATACAAGTATAGACTAAGATCGCAAGAATTGGAACAAAACAACTCATGTTTGTTTTTGAAAATGGTTTGAATTTGTCACCCTCAAGTGGGCTAAAACGCGGATTTGCCACCACAAGTGGGCTTAAAACATGATTTGCCATTTCGCAAAGTGGGCTTAAAACTCACATTTATTGAATTGTTCCAATTCAAGAAATAAAGCCTTCATCCACAGGCATTCAAGCAGTTAATCATTTAAGCAAATAGCCTCATGGCAAGCATGCGAAACATGGCAATATGGCAATCACACTCATGCAAGTATGCTAAAGCATAAAACTTACCGAGTACTCCAAGCCAAAACTAAAACTAGTTAGAAATATACATGATCCTAACTATGTTAAGATGCCTAATGCAACACATGCAACATGAAATTAATAGGCTCGGCTACTAAGATGGCATATGAATGCAACAATCTGATAATATGCTTTGAAACACGTATTCAAATAAGTATTGAAATACGATGCAGTTTGAATGATGAGCCGAGCCTCGGTGCATGCAAGACAAATGAATGGATGCAAACATGCAAGCATAAGGTATGCTAATTGAAAATGACCCTAAACTAACCATCGAAAGCGGTTAAATAAAAGGGAGAAAGACGTGGGGTTGGAAGACATACACACACTCACACACACTTATTACAACCTTGCTTCCTCTCGAAGGAGGGTCCGAATGAATCGGCTAAGCTACACTAAGCTAAGCTAATTATTACAAAACAACTAATTAACTAACTTAGCTAAATAATTACAACACAATTGAATAACTAGCTATGCTAAACTAATTAAAATATTACAAAATGAGTTTAAGCTAATTAATTACAACACATGTATGAAGGAATTAGGTAACTCATTCTAAGCTAACAAAAGCAATTGAATGGCCTCGAGGGCGAGGGACGCATGCATGCTCGGTTGCTCCACCCGAAAATGCACCGCATTGCCTTTGGATGCCTCTGTTTGCACTCGTTTGATCTCCAAAAATTGTACCAACTCCTAGAATGCCTCTGCTCCAACTCAGGAACATACTGATGCAAAATTCATTTCTGGCCAGTCGGCTACCATTGGTGGCCGGTCGGCTGCTTCAACTGGCCGGTTGGTCACTGCTTTCCTGGATTTCCCTTTTTGCTGTAACAAAGAGCAAACAGAGGCAAAGCAGTGTATTCCAAGGAATATATGTGTGTACTTCTACCCTCATTATCATCTCTAAAGCTCAAAGAAGTGTAGCTCTTGGCTCTCAAGCCATCAACCAAGCATTTTCAATGCATGATGGCTAGAGAACCAAGCTTGTACAAGGTTAATGAATGCACAAACAAGACCAAAACCACCACCACCCTATCATGCATGATCAAGGGTGACGGTGACCAAGAAAAATGGCATGTTTCACCACTTTGAGTATGAAACATCCCATTTTCCTTGTGTTTGGATTAACATCCGATCCAAACAATTGCAATGCAACACAACATGCTTAACTTGCTCAAGTGTTACTTGTCCAATTTTGTTTACACATTTTACATTACCAAACCATTCTTTAACCGGTTAGTCCAAGGTGAATGTCCTCTAATGGAAAGAGGGGTCAACTAAAGGATGACTTAAGGCATGAGAGAGATCATGCCGTTGGTTAGTAGAAACCCTCAAAAGAGGATTAAAACCATTAAGCACAAGTCTCAATCTCAAGTTTAAACACAACCTTAAGGCTAACCAACCCTCAAAGCAAATGAAAAAGTGCAGAAATGAGGGAGGTTACAGATATTTCAGTGTTGACATGGCATGCAAAATGACACTAAATCATGCAAGCAACACATGCTGTGGACGTGCCCTCGGGCCTCTGTGCTCTTCCACAGTTCGGACTCGTTTTGTGTCACGGTTCTTAATCTGATCTCACAATGTGCAATGTGAGATTGATAAATCACCAAAGAGTCCAAATCCGGCAAATCGTTTTGAAAAACAGATTTTTGTAAAGAAGTGCCAAACATGGACTGCTTTGCCAGATACAGAGTCGCCACCTAAATATTTTTTATGGGGGAATTTAGGAAACCCTGACTCGTTGCCTAAGGCCACGTGTCCGTCATCACCAAAGTTGCCTCGGCTCGGGAACTTGGGTACGATTGGGGAAGATCGGCTATGAGCACCCCCGCTCGCCCGATCAAAGATCGGCCTCTACTAACCATGATATCTAGTTTTGAAAACATTATGCATTCTTATTCCGGTTAATTAGCTAATCTTACTATGTGATGCGCACAACACAAAAGTATAGACTAGATCGCCTAATTTGGAACAAAGCATTGCATATCCGTTTGTTTGGAAGATAGTTTGAAATTTGCTACTCGCAAGTAGGCTAAAATACGGATTTCAACGAGTTGTTCCAACTCAAGCAATCCAACCTCCACCCACAAGCATTCAGGCAGTAAATCAACTAAGCAATTAGGCTCATGGCAAGCATGCTTTCATGTTAACATTCACACTCATGCGAGATGCTAAAGCGTAAATACTCACCTAGTACTCCAAGTCAAAACAAGGAACATGTTAGTAATCAAATGTATGATCCAAGTCCATGTTAAGGTGGCTAATGCATCGCAGGCAAAATGCAGCTAGAATAGGCTCGGTTAATCTATGGATGGCATGTGAAATGCAGCAGATGACATGTATTCAAGTTAGATTTGAAATACTATGCAATTAGTATGATGCGTCGAGCTCGATGCATGCAATACAAATGAATGGATGCAAACATGCTATCATGAGTATGCTAATCAAAACATGTCCTAATACTAACCATCAAAAGCAGGTAAGTAAAAAGGAGAAAGAAGTGGGGGGTTGGAAGACATGCATCACACACACGCACGCTTATTACACAATTCGCCCTCTCTCGGAGGGACCAAAAGAATAATACAAATTTAACTAACTAACAAGCCAATTAAATAGTTATAGACCATTTAACTAGTTAAGCAAATTAACTAAGCTAATAAAGCGGTAAAACAGCCTTGGGAAGAGGGTCCAATGCATGCGTGCCCGGCTTCGCTCGAAAATCCACCATCATACACAAGCTGCCTCTGTTTGCACTGTTCTATGCCTCTGAAGACTGCACAAGTCCCAAAGTTGCTTTTGAAACACTCCCTGAGGGTTGTGGGAGACCACCGGCCATGGAAAAGTGGTCATCGACCACCTATGATGCTCTCGGCCATCTATTGTTGGTCGACCGGCACTGAGAGTGGTCGGTCGACCATCTCTTCCTGCAGAACCCTGTTTTGACAACAGTAGAGGGCAGACAAAGCATAGAAATGCATTTTCAAGCAAATGTTCGCACAACCACCCTCCCTATCATGTTTAAGACTCAAGGGAGTATGGTACTCGGTCCTCGGGCCACCAATCACGCATTTCGATGCATGATGGCCCAAGAAGTCAAGTGTGCAATTTCAATGTTAAATGAAATGCACACCAAACAAACAAGGGACCCAACCTCTATCATGGTGATTCAAGAGGCAAGACATGCATGCAAAATGCAACCTAAGCATGCAAGTTAAGCATACAACATGAATATGTGAACAAGCATGCAACTAATTCAAACATGTAACAAGCATGCAATAATATGTGACAACATATCAAGCATGTGACAAGATGCAAGCTAACAAGCATGCCACAATGCAACTTAAGCATGCAAACATGCGAGACATGTAACAACACGTGAGGGACAAGGCATGCAAATATGCAAAGCCACTTAACAAAAGCATGCCAAATGCAATTAAACATGCAACAACATGTTAATAGGCCAAGTATGTGACAACATGCAAGGCGAGCATGCAACAACATGCGAAGGATGGTCTTACACCAATTTGGGCAGCTCTCAAATAGGCCTAAAACAGTGGCCAAAGTGCTAAAGGATAAGGGACAAAGTCACATACAAACATGCATGGTGATTGGTCTAATACTTTAAGCACAAAAGAGGGACTTTTAAGCACACTTAAAAGGAACAAACATGGACAAATGGCATGCATTGTAAGCTCTGAAATCATGTTAGAAAAGGTGCCAAACCAATTAAACAAATCAAGTAAAGCATGCAACCAAGCCCAAAACTCAAGGCTAGCCAAGGGGCTCAAGCCATGACCATGCCAACCAAGCCTCAAAGGGCCAAAGGGACTCAAAACAGTCCCAAGGCAGGCCAAAACAAGGTCAAAGACACACTTAGATGGCATCTAAATGTCCTACACATGATGGCATACACAAGGGTCCAAACATGGAGCATAAGACATCAACCTTTTAAAGCACTAAAGGAGCATCAAATGCAAGCATACAAGCATGCCATATGGACTGAAATGACATAACTAATGGTGCCAAACCACTGAAATGATGCAAATAGAGCATGCTAGAGAATCCAATACTCAAAGCTTACAAGGGAGATTGCATGGTAGCTATACAAAGCAAGTCATGGGTGACCCAAATAACCAAAATCAGACCTTAAGCACACCAAAACGTGCATAAAAGCTTCACAAAGCTAAGCCAAAATCATGCTAGAAAGTCATGGTACATCATGATGCATGTTAAGGCAATTTCATGGCATTACAAGACAAGTATGCAAAGCATGCATGATGTGTAACGCCCCGACTTCCAGGTCGTTAATAAATCAAATCAACCTCAAATCAACCTTTAGATGCTTCAACTCCAATCGCCACTAAATTTGCTCCATGCCTGAAAAATAAATTAATTCGGGAAGTATACAATACAACAGGAATAGCAAGGTTCAGACATAAAATAAATTAACAAAGATCCAGCAATTACACAATCGATTAGATTCGATAAACAAGCAATTTACCAAATTGCACAAACAAGTCAACTCGACATATGATAATTTATCCAGAACCAAATACCCGGTCCTACTCGGTACATGACCAATGACCGGCCTCACCCCCCTCACCCAAGTACAATCGCTTATCCGGGGTATTGGTACAGAGTATATTGGCAAAGTCCACTCGATCCATGTACGGAGCATTTCCACGTCATTTAGTCAGACAAATCAACATTTCCAACACAGATTAACTGCACAGAGTTCATCAAACGACTAGAGTAATCAAATGAATCAACAACGAATAATTCCATAGAATTTATCAAACGATCAGAATAATCAAGAGGAGTACAAATTTATGGGAATTAAAAATAAACTCTTGCAAAAAGAATTTAGGAAGCATATTGTATACCACCGAATTACCTCAAATCAATCTCCTCCTTCTCCAACACTTGAATCTCGAACTTTCTCCATAAATCTCCAAATTCTAAGCTATGAGGTATGTAAAGTTTCACATGATGTGTCTAAACCAACTTAAAACAGTGCTATAACATGGAAAAATAACCACAAATACCAACTAAGACATGGCCAACATGGACTTAATCAAGGTGCTCACACATGAGGCTAAAATGACAAGTTTTGAAGACAACAAGGAGAGGGGATGGCCGTCTCCTTCTTAGGACCTCAAAACACCATCCCCACCACTGAAATCCCTCTGGATTTTAGTGGTGAGGAGGCCAATACAAGGTGGTCCCGGAGCTCACCAAAAATAGCACAAAAAGGAGGCCAAACAAGGCCTAAGAGGGGGCAAAAAACCCCAAACCTCAAAACAACCTTAAGCAAAGTTCAAAAGCAAGTAAAATCATAACTTTTACTAGTTATACACTAAGCTTAAAAACAGATGCAAGATAGGTCAAAACCTTGTGCAAAAATGGGGAATAAAGAGGTAAGGTTCTTACCCTTGAAGACCTTCTTCAAGAAGGGAGCTCCAACACCTTCCTTAGGTCAAAACTAGCCCAAGAACTCCAAGAACAACCCTTTGGCACCTCAGCAACCAAGGTATGGTGTAACACTAGGTGCCTTAGTGCAAAACTAAGAACAAACACACCTTATACACACACAAATCAAAAGGAGAGGGAGATATAGAGATAGGATAGATACAAGACTCCTAACCCTAAAACCAGACCTCTGGAACTTCTTGGAACCCTTGAGGAGGGAGGAGAAGCCCTCCCTTTATAGGAATTCCAATCTTGCAAAGCTTACAAAACAAGTTAAGCAAGAGTGAAATCCCTCCATACACGTGTATGGAGGGGGTGCATTGTGGATGCCAGCTATCACAGCTGGCATAAAATATCTACCAAAAGCAGATGAACAGTGGTCGGCCAGCCAAAAATGACAAATCGACCAAAACAATGGTCGGCCGACCAGAAAGAGTGCCGACCAGCCATCACCAATGGCCGGTAGCAACAAAACAGGGCCGGTGGCCTCAAGCCATGGCCGGTGAGGTGTGGGGATGGCTAACAAGCCTTCCTCTACCCTCAGAAGCAAAACAACAAGTGTTTGGTGCAAAACCAAGCACAAAACAGTCAAGTTGAGAGTTCCTAAGGCAAGGCACGTAGTCGAGACCTCCGAGAACTCAAAACGAACACGAACATGGATGATCACCGAGTGTTCAAACGGTGACATCCAAGTCTTGAGGACGGTCAAAAATGGGGTGTCTACACATGCAAGTCATGTTTAAGAGCCTAACTCATTAAGCTAGTGAAGACCATTACACTATAGCCATGCAATACAAGCCTCAACTGACCAAACCAGCTCATAACATAGTTAAAATATGCCAAAACAATGGCTAAAACTTGCTGAGATTAAGGCACAAAAGGCTAGAAAAACATGCTCACATGTTAGCTTGCAAACAAGACTCAAGAACGACTTTGAAAAAGCAATGAACGAGTGAAGCAAATGAGCATGTGACAGAGCTATAAACACTGAAATTACATGTAAAAAGACACTTCAACATGCAACCATCTCATGCAAATCAAGTTTAAAGGGCTAGAATGCCAAGCTAGTGAAGCTATTTGCAGTACAACTATGCAAAACAAGGCTCATATGACCAAGACAGCCCAAAACAGAGCTAAAACTAGTCAAAACAGTAGCTAAAACATGCTTGAATTAAGCTAAGTTAAACCACAAAAAAATGCCACCATAGGATGCTAACTAGGCATGCAAATGAGACACAAGAAGGGGAGGCTAACCCCTCCATTTTTGGACTTCAAAGCATGCTTTCCACCACTGAAATAACTCTAAATTTCAATGGTTTAAAAGCCTAAAAAGTTTGATTTTAATATGCTAAAAGATAGTGCAAAAAGCTTCATAATTAAGCAACAAGAAGGGTAAAGAACCCCTTAGCACAAAATGCCTTCAAACCACCATATTAAGCTTAAAAAATCAGAGTTTTTTTGTAGTTGAAAACTAGGCCCAAAACAGTATAAAAGGATAGCCAAGCAAGTGATTAAAACTAAGCTTACAAGGTAAGCAATATACCTCTTGAAGCACAACACAAAACAGTCACATTTCTGAGCTAAAACCACCCTTAGGAGCTCAAACTAAGCCTCAAAGAACCTCAGCTCCAAGATGAGGATGTTTGGTTAAGGGTCTTTGTGCAAAAGTGTAGAGAAAATCAACTATCAAGCATAAAACAAGAGGAGAGAGAGAGAATTCTAGAGAGAGAGGGAGAAATTTGCTCAAAATTGTGTAACCTCCCAAAATGGGGGAGAGACCCCCCTATATATAGAAAATCAAGCTAAAGGCTTGTATTCATCCCTCCATACACGTGTATGGAGATGAGCATCAGTGAACAACAGCTGGCACAGCAGGAAAATACATATTTGAAAAAGGAGAAAAATGGCCGTCGGCCATCATCAGTGGCCGACCGGCCATCAATGTAGCCGACCGGCCACCACTAGTGGCCGACAGGAACAAGTTATGGCCGGCAGGCTAGGGGGATGGCCGACAGGCCACCCTCTCCTCTAGAAGTGAAGCAACAAGCTCTTGGTCTAGAACCAAGCACAAAACAGACAAGATTAGAGGCTCCAAGGCAAGGCGCTCAGCCGAGACCTTCAGGGACTCAAAACGAACACGAGCAAGCACAATCATCGGGTGTTCAAATGATGACGTCCAAGTCTTGAGGACGGTAAAAAATGAGGTGTCTACAGATAGCCAAAGAACCAAGTTTGTACAAGTTAATAAGTGCAAAACATGACTCAAAAAGACCATCACCCTATCATGCATGATCAAGGGTGATGGTGACCAAGGAAAGTGGCACATTTCATCACTTTTGAGTATGAAATGTCCCATTTTCCTCGCGTTCGAATTAACGTCTGATTCGAACACATGCAATGCAACACGAAAGATGCTTATCTTGCCTCTTTTACTTGTTCATTTTGTTTACCCATTTTACATTACCGATTCATTCTTTAATCGATTAAGTCCATTAGTGAGTGTCTTCTAATGGAAAGATGGCTCAAACCACAAGTTGCTTTGGGCATGAAAGAGGCATTACACTGTTGGTAATGAACCCCTTAAGGGATTAAACCATTAGGTGCAACACCTTAATTTCATACTTAGGCAAACAAGTGGTTTGAAACCACTTTCAAAGCAAACAAAAGAGTGAAGAATGAAGGGAGGTTGCAGAGATTTTAAGTGCTGAAATGGAGTGCAAAACAATACTAAAACATGCTTTCAACTCAAAACAATGATGATTAAAGCATTAAAACACCAAGCTAGTGAATGACATAACACTACAACTATGCAATACAAGCCTCAACTGAATTAACTAGCCCAAAATAGAGCCAAAACAGGTTAAAACATAGGCAAAAACATGCTGGACTTAAGCTAAGTTAAGCTAGAAAAACATGGTAACACATGAAGCTAACTAGGCATACAAACAAGACACAAGGAGGGGAGGCTAACCCTTCCAAATTTGGACTTCAAAAGTTGATTTTTACCACTGAAAAACCTCTGAAATTCAGTGGTTAAAAGGCCCAAAAAAGTTGATTTGAAAGTGATGAAAAATAGCTCAAAAAGCTTAACAAGCTAAGAAGCAAAAGGAATGGACAACCCCCTAACTTAAAAGGGCTCAAACCACCACTTTTAGGCCTCAAAAACAAAACTTTTTACATGTCAAAACCAGCCCCAAAATCGTAGAAAAAGATGGCAAAGCAAGTGTGCAAAACAAGTTAGCAAAGCAAGTAGTATACCTCTTGGAGCCAAAGCATAAAATAGGCAACAATCCAAGCCACAAACACCTTTTAGAGCTCAAAGAGGGTCTCAAGTAAACTCGGCCCAAAGATAAGCAACTTTGGTTAAGGGTTGATAGGCAAACTAGAAGTGTATCTCTACTTGTATGCACAAAAGGGCAAGAGAGAGAGAAATCTAGAGAGAGAGAATTGTAGAGAGAGAGGCTCCCAAAATTTCCAACCTTGAAAAAAATAGAGAAGATCCTCTATATATAGAAAAATGTGAGCTCAGGTCGAAAATATCTCAAAATGGACAGCTGGAACTTTGTGCAAATAGTTGGAGGAAAATATCTGCACAAAAACTACCTTTTGGAAACCAGTGGCCGACCGGCCATCACTGGTGGCCGACAAAATGCACCTCTAGCCGACACATGGCCAAAAAGCTCCATTCATGGCCGACACACTCCACCAGTGGCCGGCTAGAAAAATCTGCTCTCTAGGTCCAACTTCAAATGGGCATATCTCATTCATCCAGACTCCTTTGTAAGTCATTCTTGAGTCTAAATTGAAGTCCCGAAAGTCTTCTTTCCAATGGTTTCAGCCTCACGTCAAATTTACAAGTGTGCAAAAAGATATTCTTATTTTAGTGAAGACTGCTCAGTTACGGTCCTAATCGGATTCATGCCTAACTTCTCCTTAGCTAGTTTTCTTCCCTCTCTTCCAATTTTCTTCAACTCCAACCCTCTAAATAAGATGTTTAAAAGATTTTTCAAAGAGTTCACCTCTCCTTCATTTATTTCCACTTTGTCCTTGCTCGGTTTACCGAAAAGTGCAATTTTTAACGAAATGCGAGCCTCGGAATATCGTAGAAACATTTTCAAAAATATTTTGAAAGAGAGGGTTTTAAGGTCAAAAATAGTTTTGGTCCAAAATGGGATGTAAGGTTGGGATTTGGATCTCTTCTTGCCGAAGAAATTGAACCTTTGCACAACACAACCTTCACTATCGAATGATCAACCTGTGGCGCCCAAGTGTTAAAGGCGGTCAAAAATGGAGTATCTACAGTTGCCCCTCTTTGATAGAACTCGGAAGTCATGAAATGACGTGAGTGAATGTCAAAGCCTAGAGACGACCCATTTTTGACAAGGCCGAAGACTTGGACAAACAAACAAAATGCAAATGCAGTTGGTTGAACCCGAGGGTTGCCTACGTATCCTTTTGCAAGGAATCAAACAAACATAGTTCAGGGGCAGGATGCAAAATGATACACAATGCAACAAAACAATGAAAATAATATACAATGTAATGCAATAATATAATCAAACCACGAGCAGTGTGAAACCACACAAATATCATAAAGGATTGGCGATGCAAATCAAACTACGTTTAACACAGAAAAGGCGCCGGAACCCTCAAACCACAATTCCTACGGAATAGGCGCATGCACATGCAGAACTATGTTTTTCGTAGAAAGCACTACAACAAAATTGACTTTTTACGGCTTGCAATGCATGCCGTAAAAACTCTTTCACGGCATGCACACAAATGCTGTTATATGACATGCCGTGGAAAGTTGAGCGTCATTTACGGCATGCGGGTAAAGTTGTAAAAACTAATAAATTAAACATTAATGACATACTTTGTATGTCGTATATAACTTTTTACGACATTTTTATCATGTCGTAAATCATCACACTTTCCATGACATAATTTTGCATGCCGTAGAAGATTATTTTTAATATACTTATGGCATACTTTGTATGCCGTATATAGTATTTTACGACATTTTCTTGCATGTCATAAATCATCACACTTTTCACGACATAATTTTGTATGCCGTAGAAGGTCATTTTTAATATATTTATGACATGCCTTGTATGCCGTATATAATCTTCTACGACATTTTCTTATATGCCATAAATCATTACACTTTTCATGGCATAATTTTGCATGCCGTAGAAAGTTATTTTTAATATAATATATATATATATAGGAACATGACCTTGCCTAACCGTATGTAGACAATAGCTTATAAAATGCAATTTGTTACAAACCAAGCAGAAGCAGCAACTATGAAGTAAGCAAAAAAATCTAATATCCATACACCAAACAAACTGCATACTAACTTTTATCCCCAACTTCTATCATATCAAGCTGATAACAACCTCAAACATACAAATCAAAAAAAGTATCCAAATCATAAGATTCACTAATCTCTAAAATATGACTTTAAACATCCAAAAAGTATAACTACAAATCGTAAATCAATTAGTCCAATATTTCGTCCAAAAGAATGAATTGACTAGGCCATGCAACTGTACTTCCTATTGCATCTTGAAGATCATACATCTCATGAGTAGAACGAAACAACGGCACGTTGACTGTTATGTGGTTCACCCATACTTTCCAACACAAAGGTCCAAGAATTGCATGATGCACCTTTGACTTGGGATCCCTTGATACAATTTGGCCTTCTGCAACCACCAAGTTTGACCCCTCCCAATGCAACAACTTGCATTTGACATTTGCTAAGCTTGACACACCATTATTTTGATCCTACAAAAATTAAGAGTATATAAGCATACTGCATAACATTCATCCCATTTACGAAGTATTAGTTCAACAAAGGAAATGAAAGTGTCAAAAAGCTTCAACGAGAACTCACTTACATATGTCATCAATGTCAGAAAAGAAAATTTCAACTTGATGAATACATATTTTGAGGTGGTCATACTTATGAGTCTACTCAACCTGATGAATTTATAAAAACTAAATGGACATTCTAATTCAAGTGGATCTCTAATAAGTTGGAAACAGTGAGAAATGAAAAGAAAGAGAACTTTAATTTTATTTTATAAGTTTCATTTCTCACCAAAAGTAGTGAGATATGGCAAGAAACAAGCTCTGATTGCTTGTGTATCTTCTATAATACCGAGATTGTTCATTAAAATGCACTAAAAGAAAAGAAACATCACCCATATCCCTATATCACATTTTGTTCAAAATCTCTTTTGTTCGACACGACAACACTCACACAAATTTTGAAATAACTCATTTACACATTCACAAGTTTTGAATTAGTTAATTTCCCACCACGAGGATGGAGACAGAATGTTATATGGGTGAGCTGATGGCTTTGATAATGAAGGTGACAAACCAGAATTTGGCAAGGAAGGGTTTAGGGGAAAGAATATTGGGTGAGAGTTAGCTGAAAGTAATGTTGATGAATTCAAAATGAGGGATAGGGGTGGTTTAATCACCACAGTTCAGGTGGTGTAAAGAGTGAGTGGGATGGGCTTGATGCAAGGCTTGATGTAGTTGGGAAAAAATAATTTACCCGCTTGATCAAGTATGTTTAGTAGTAAATAAACTACTAAACATGTGCACATGAATGGAAGTGTTCACCTACACATTACTTATTACCATGCTGGAACAATCAATGTAATTAATCCGTTGATCTGGATTTTTTTTATCTCACCAAATGGTACTCTTTCCATTTGGGTATATGTTCTCTGTATAAGTTTTGAGTCTATGACATTGTAATATGATACAATAATGCAAAAATCGAACGGACAAATCAATGATTAATACTTAAGTAGACTTTTATCTATTAACCCACTAGGTCCACTATATGACTTGAATGGATCTTTATTTCGACTCTCACATAGGCTAAATGACCAAAAATCATAGGTTTCAAAACCAGAGCCGTCACTTGATTTTAGGGTCCAAGAACCCATATTGACTCCAACTCTTAAGAAACTAATCCGTTATAACCAAAGAACTTGGCTCGAGAGCTTAGGTACCAAATAGAAATGTTTTACACACCCATCTCACTTGATACAAGGTCGTCCTCTACGTATCATCTCCTTGATTCATAATTTTAAAATTGTTAAGCATTATGCATGATGAAAGTTTATTCAACAACACTGAGATAACTTGAACAAAGAAATAGGTCAATCCAAGAGGGTACTTTGTTCAAAAAGGAAATTTTGTAATTGTTTGATGTTTTAAACTGTTAACAACTAAAGTAATAGAACTCTCACATCAAAGTAGGGTGAAGAAACCCAAATCTCTAGACATTTTCAAAAATCTCACCTAACGCCTTCAAAAGATTCCTTTTATAAGTGCAAACACTTGGATAAAGTTGAATATGTTAGCCTAGAATTTGTAGAGAGAAGGTTCCTTTTTTTTTTCCCCTAGGGTTTGAGTCTTTGAGCATAAAAAACCACACACATTTGGAATTCAAACAGGAGGCAGAAGAATAATTGTAAATCAATGTAAGCTTTACACATCTCCCTCCCAAACAGCAAGTTTATCTTGATTTCACGTAGCAATCTTGTCAAAATCAAGTTCAAATTTTCCTCCTAGAGGTCCATCCAATAGATGTGCAAATTAAGATGTCAAAGGAACCATTCACTGCCCTATCTGTGATAACAAAGCTCAAAGCCACCCCCCATAACTCCAATGGAAGCCATGGCCAATGGAGAAGTCAAAAAATGAACCAGACCCAAAAGATCCTTCCCTAATGACTGCTTATCCTCAAAGGTTGGTCCTAATAATTCTTTTCAACCAAATGTCACAAATCAAAGCAAGCATGCAGCACAGAAAATGATGTTCACTTTCTTTTGCCAAACCCACCAAAATAATGCCCACAAAAAATGTTAATATCAGGGGTAATCATGCAGTCAAGAAGATGTGAGGCCCACAAGAAGTTGATAAATATTAAGGGATTCATCTTTTAGGAGTCTTTGATTTAATCTAGTTGCATTTTGATTTTAATAAGACTAAAGACTTTTAGAAGATTGAATCATAGAATTTTAGTACTATTAACTTACTATGTTAGATAGGCTTAGTTGTAGAGGATATCTACGTGTTTTAGGAGTCTCATGAAGCCTATAAATAGGCCTTATTGATGTAAAACGAAATTACACTTCGAAAACGAATAAAAGTTCTCTCTCTCTCTCTCTCTCTCTCATCTTCTCAGTTTCTACTTATTCTTCTCTACATCTCTCAGTCTCTTCTTCTTTCCTCTGTTGTTGCCTTTTTTCTTCCCCTCTACCATGCTGTTTTTCTTCCCTACAACTATTGCCTGTTGGAAAGTGCGTAAAATTCTTGCATATCCGAAATAGTCCAATATAGGCTGAAAATTAATTGAGACAGAATTGGTAATCCATTGTATCAATTTCTTGCTAAAATGGTCTATTGTACTGGTTTCTTGTTAAAATGGTACGTCCAACCAGCACCGGCTGGTATGGAACAAGATTCACATCCTTGGATGACTTGACCAACATCTAGAGAAAGAAATCAAGTGGGAGTATGAATCAAGCAAGACTCTAAGATAGAAATCCTACAAGATTCTCTTACTATCCATATGCAGATGCTTTAATCTGTCAATTATGGGATCCCAAAATCACAAGTTCCTAGGACTACTCCCTAAAGCTTAAAGGTAGACCAAGTACATAATGGGTTGTACATTGTGCACAAGAATCCTAAATGCAGCTGGGTTTAGTTGAGGCAGGCAGCCTTACAACCCCCACCCCACTATTTTGTGGAGAGGCTGATTCCTCAAAGGGCGGGCCTTTTACTATTTCCACGCCCTAAAAACTGAGCCATCGTCTACAAAGCCATTATAAATATTCTGATCTAAGCAGAGAAGATACAATATGGGACACAAATACATATACAAGAAGGAAAAGCAGACACTACAAAATTCTAAACTAGTAGGACAAACCAATAGATAAATACATAAATCAAACTTTTCCTTCAAGATTGGAAATTTTGGTATGGTATTGATGCACTGGATTGCACGAGTGTGTTAGGACTTTTGAACCTAGTCCAAGGAGTAAATTCTAATTTCTAATGCAGGAATTAAGTATGGTCACGAAGACGGACCGTCGATTTGGATTTTGTCTCAATGCAAAGGACGTCAATATTTTCTCAAGGGATGGTAAATATTGCTAGGTGCAAAGTGAACAAAATTATATATGCAAAATATATCATCAAGACTTATGGCCAATATAAAATTTAAAAAACCAAAAATTTCAAATCAAACATCAATACATACAACTTTACAAGCCAAACAATAATTCTTTATAAGCCAAACAATAAATTCTTGACAATATTGATTTCAAAGACAACACAATATTCACCTTACAAGTATATTCACTCATATTAACTTCAAAGAAAATAGCTAGTGAAATTATATAAAAAGGAAAAAATAAAAAGAACGACAAGTAAAGGAGAACTAGTCAAGCCCAATAAGCATTCAGTTATATGAAAATCAAATGTTCCTACTTCTCATTAATCATGCAACACTTCCACACCCTCACAATCCATCCTCACGTAGTGCTCGTCTTCATCATTAGTATTTGCACCAAGTCTAGATGCATCTAAAGGTGCAGATGGCATATAGGCATCTTCATCATACATATCCAAATCACGAAAGCCTCTTGAAGGTGCTTTAAGTACAACTTCCCAACTAGATGTATCATTATCCCTCAAATAGAACACTTGTTTTGCATGTGATGCTAGAATGAATGGATCTCTCTCAAATGGATTTCGTCCTTGTTGGATGTTGACCAATAAACTAATGTCACTCCATCTCTATACTAAAACTCAAGTGCCGATTATGACCACTTGGACTAACACTCTATTGTATAATTAATTGGCTACTCTTGTAATTATTAGACGTCAAACTATTAACTATGACAGGATCAAAATCGGAAGTAGTGTGCAAACCTCGATTTTTTCTATTTTCTCTTTCCAATTCAAGTTGGTCTATGTCTCTGAATATGAGGGGATGTAAATATGTATATATATTTAAAAATATTTGTGTTCCCTTATTTAAGATTTTTTGTTTACTAGGTAGATTGCTTAGTTTACATTTTATTAGAAATCTAATACAATGAAAGAAGAACAAAGAAAAATTCAGACACAAGGAGAGACAGAGAGCTTTGGAGCTGTGTTTTTCATTGGTTGACAGTTAGGCAGCCAAAAAAAGTGGGGATTTGAGCTGGTGGAATATATATCATCTTTCTTCTTATTCCATAGAAGTGGAATTTCATTGCTGCGGTGCCAAACATTACCTTAGTATGTTTCTTAGACAGTACATCCTAACTTTTTATTTTTATTTATTTTTTAATTACCAAAAGAAACAGAAGTTCCCCTTTAGACATATCTTTTGTTTCTATTATAAGACTTATTAGACATATCTTTTGTTTCTATTATAAGCCAGACAGATTGATCAAAATGAAGATTAGAGCCAAAGAGGAAAGTTATTATTGGTTTAAGAGTCAAACCTAAGTATTTGTTTTTGGTATTTCCCCTTTACTTTATTCAAAATGACAAACTACCAGTAGATCTCTCTTATCATTTTGAGAACATACTGGCTGACCAATACAGATGGGATAGTATATGATTTCATATTGATCTACTTGTACAACTCTAACAACCAACGTGATAGATGTTCATTTTTGACATCTGGCGATTTGATTTCTTCCAACACAAACAAATATACAAAACAACGAACCACAACTTCTGTATTTTTTCTAAGTGTAACATAAATGCTACCATAAAACTGTTATTTCACAAATTGAAGTAAAATCGACAAGCATATAGGATACTTGAATCATTCTCATTCATATAAAAAAACCATTCCTCTTAAAGCAGTTGCTGAAGACACCCTACATCAAACTGCAACCTCACAGAGATACAAGGAAAATTTATGTAACAAATTCGAAAGAGGTTAATTCTATATCAGGATAAATGTGAGTACCAAATTTCCCAATTTTTGACTGAGAAAATATCACAAATGGCCACCAAAGCACTATTCTGAAGCAATTTGACTAGCAGTTCATACATAGAAGGAACCAATCAAACCGAACTGAATTCTAAAACCAATTGCTCAAACTCGACAGGAAGAGCTTGAGGGAGAGAGAAAGAGAATACGAAACTGAGAGAGAGAGACGGTGGTGCTCACCTTAGTAGACAATGGTTCTTGCTTCCCTCGCCGGTGCAGATGGTGGAGGCGGTGGAGCTTCGGAATCTCAAAATCGAAATTGCCAATCGCTCTGAGATTGGATTTGAGATGAATCACCAATTGCTTTGAGATCAAATCAAGGCTGAAGAAGGCTGATTCGATCGGTTGAGAGAGATTAGGGTTTAGAGAGGGTTGAGAGAAAGAGAGAGAGAGAGAGAGAGAGATCGAGATCGAGATCGATCGAGACCAGAGAGTGAGTGGGAAAGTAAGGGGCCTAAATTGTTTTTTCAGTTTTTTGTTTTAGTTATTGTAATATTTTAAATAATAATTTTTTTTACTTTTCAAATTCAAATAATTTATATATACTTAAAAGAAATATTTTATTTTAATTTTAATAATGTTTTACTTTTTAATTTTTTTTAAAAAAAATCACTAAATTCAAAAAAATATAAAATTTAATACATTTCATATATATTATATTTTATTATTTTTTTTACAAATATTTTATTTTTTAGTTGTATTCAGATTAGGCACATCTAAAAAATAAAAAAATAAATAAATTATTAAAAGAAGGAAAAATATCAAATCAAGGTAATTTAAAAAAATAATAATTACAAATTAGTGAGAAGCCATATAAATATTAATCATTAAAATTATAAACGTTTTCATGAATGTGTAACTTTTTTTTTCCAAAATCCCATTGGGTGCAATTATCCCTTAAAAGAGACATTAAATTATAAAATAATGTATAAATTATTTTTTATGTTGTCCTCAATTAGGAAAATTTAAGGTGAGAAGTTTGGTTGGAAATTATTAGCTTTTTTAAATTAAAAAAAAAAATCAGATTGAAATTTTTTTAATAAAAGTTTTCACGACATGCTAATGCATGTCGTGTAAAATTATAATATTTTACAACATGAAATGTATGGCATCTTAAATACAAATATTTTATGACATATTTTTGTATGCCGTGAAAATATACATTTTTTACGGCATGCTTTTGCATGCCATAAAAAAAAATCAGATTGGTTTTTTTCTTTTTTGTAGAAGTTTTCACGACATGTTAATGTATGCTGTGTGAAGTTATAATATTTTATAACATGAAATGTATGTCGTCTTAAGTACAAATATTTTACGACATATTTTTGTAAGTCGTAAAAACATACATTTTTTACGGCATACTTTTGCATGCTATAAATATATGAATCAACGACTTACATGGAATGTATGCTGTTATTGACAAAATATTAACGGCTTGCAAAAAAAAAATGCCGTAGAATGTACTAACTACGACATGCATTTAATGTATGTCGTAAACATGATGCCGTGGATAGTTAGTTTTGTTGTAGTGAAGAGACAGAGTACAAGTAATTGGATGGTATGATATAAGTGAGAAATGATCTGCTAGGGAAAGATAATGATCCTAAATGCTGAATGCAACAAGACAAAATACGATGCAATGGATGCAGTGAATAAGGCGTAAGCCGAACCACATTTTACCTAGAAAAGGTATGGACACAAAATAGACCACGTCTAACATAGAAAAGGTGTCGAAACCCTTAGACCACAATTCTCTTAGTGGAATAGGCGCGTACACATGCAGAGCTATGTTTTAACGTGAAAAGTATGGACACATGCCAAACCAAGCTTAATCATGGAAAGGACAATATGCTAGAACAGATAATGCAGTAAATGCATGCCATAAATTCTATATGCAATGCGATAGAAGTGATAGATGTGATGCAATAGATAATAAATGCGATGTAGTAGCTAGGAAGTGAAAGTACCTTACAGAGGCAATTGGTGATGACTCACCTTATGCTGCTGGGGATCTTCCGCTTTTTTGGTGGTTGAACCACAGGTGCTACTTTTCTTCCTGGCCATGTTCGTGGCTTTCTCTATTCTCCAACAGGGTGATAGACTAGGTTGGGTCAGTATCCAAAATTGAGGCGCATACAAGCTATCTCAACCTATGGGGTTGCCATACAGATTTCAAGCCGAGGATACACCCCTGGGTATTTAAACTAGACTTTAGTCTCGGAAATTCTGAACCTTTGTGTTCTAGGCATCGTCCATTCGAACTCTAATTTCCACCGTCTCAGTTGATCTCCTAGGAACTCATCGCAAACACAAGCAGGTGGCTATACCAGACCATCAAAATTCGTTCAAGCACGACAAACACCAAAGGAATTGCACCTCTAGAGGATTTAAGGTCTTCTAGACCGGAAAGTGCCCAAAAGAGCGTGATGCACAAGAGAGCGTGATTGAATTGCAATGTACAAGACAGTGCGAGTGATACAAAAATACAATGTGCACAAGACAGTGCGAGTGAGAGTGAATGAATGCACAAAATAATACTATACAAAATGCAATGTACAAAATAGTGCGATGAAATGCACAAGACAGTGCTATGTAATGCACAAGATAGTGCTCTGTAAGATGAAATGCACAAGATAGTGCGATGCGGGGTGCACAAGATAGTGTGATGCAGGGTGCATAAGATAGTGCGATGCGAGGTGCATAGGATAGTGCGATACAAGGTGTACAAGATAGTGCGATGCAACGCACAAGACAGTGCGATGCGGGGTGCACAAGATAGTGCGATACAGGGTGCACAAGATAGTGTGATAGAGGGTGCACAATACAATGCGATATAAAGTGAAATGCATAAACATAGTGCCAAAATGTCCAAATGCGCCTCACGCGAGTGGAGAAAGAGTGAATAAATGCGCAAGAAAGCGCGAGTGTAAATTGCACAAGAAAGTGTGATGCACAAGAAAGCGCGAGTGTAATGCACAAAAAAGTGAAAATACGTCCAAACGTGCCTCACGCGAGTGGAGAAAGAGTGAATAAATGCGCAAGAAAGCGCGAGTGTAAATTGCACAAGAAAGTGTGATGCGCAAGAAAGGGCGAGTGTAAATTGCACAAGAAAGTGTGATGCGCAAGAAAGCGCGAGTGTAATGCACAAAAAAAGTGCGAATATGTCCAAACGCGCCTCACGTAAGTGGAGAAAGAGTGAATAAATGCACAAGAAAGCGCGAGTGTAATGCACAAAATAGTGTGATGTAGGGTGAAATGCACAAGACAGTGCGAGCAATGCACAAAATAGTGGGATACAAAAGGAATGCACAAAACAGTGCTATACAGGTGCACAAGACAGTGCGAGTGAAAGTGAATGCACAGGACAGTGCGATACAAAGTGAATGTACAAGCAAGTGCAAGTAAGGTGCGCAAAATAGCGCAAGGCATGTTCTATACAACAGATATGAGCATTTTCTATGCAAGATGAGGGCATGTTCTATGCAAAAGATACGAGCATTTTCTATGCAAGATGAGAGCATGTAATGAAATGCACAAGATAATGCGATGCGCAAGAAAGCGCGAGTGTAAATTGCATAAGAAAGTGCGATGCGCAAGAAAGGGCGAGTGTAAATTGCACAAGAAAGTGCGAGTGTAAATTACACAAGAAAGTGCGAACAATGCAAAGTGAATGATTGTATGATAAATGTACCGAGTGAGATTATTGTGCGATAGATGCACAGAATGACTGATTGGTTCAGAATGTAATATAATGACCATACATGTTCTATGTGAGAGAGGAGCATATTCTATGCAAAACTGAAGGCATGTTCTAAGAGACAAGAATATTCTATGCGAAATTGAAAGCATATTCTGTGCATGAATGAAAGCATATTCTATGCGAAATCAGAAGCATATTCCATGCATGAATGAAAGCATATTTTATGCATGATTTATAAACGATGCGCGGCACGTATGCAACAGAAGTGTATCTGAAAGTGCACATTCTATGCAATAGAAGGGCATCAAATATGTACTTTGGTGCCTCCAATTTACCTCTCGAAGAACTTTGCAACATGTTTAACTCAAAAAAGGATACATCCTGTTTATTTTGGTGAGGGGTAACATTTGTATGCTGTTTTAATTGCCATTCTGACTTGAAACAGGCTTAAACTTGGGGTCGAGGTACACTCATACTCTAGAGAAATAGTGAGGCTTGGCGAAGGTGCATATGGAATGCAGACTTGGAATTTGCTGAAGTTGAAACACACTCAGATGCTTCAATTTTCCTTGTTTTCTTTTGCTTTGTAGTCTGGAACCTATATAGCTTCAGATAGGTCCTAGTTCGGTTGCTCCCTCTTGATCGGGGTCGAACTCTGCAGTTTATGAAAGAAAGAATCCTGTTTTGTACACCATATGGAGAATGGCACGACACTCTGAGCACAAAACGATTTATTTTTTTGAAATTGAAATTGAAAACGAGTTCTTTACCAAGTATTGAGCCCACGACTGACTACAGTCAAAACGACTCAACAAAGGAAAACAAAGGTAAAAACAACACAACTATTGACACTTACTGAAATCAAAACGACTCAAAACAAGAATTGAGACAAACCAAAACAACAAACACAACACTCGGATACGTTTCAATAGTGAGAGATCTCTCGGTTCACGGGGAGCCTGTTTCTCCGGGTATTGTTTCCCACCCTTTCTCACCTGTGATTCTCACATCACTCTGGCACTCAATCTCTATTTCTCTGAAAAGCCCTTTCCTCAGTTTTTCTCTTGGCGCACATCTCTCTATTCTTTAATCTCTCTTATTTTTTATTATCCCTCCCCTGGGTGGTTGATGGATAAGTAGGAAGTTGTGGGCTCTTGCCCCTAGCATTCTGCTAGATTCTCCTTCTTTCGCTCACAACTAGTGAGCTTCTCCCACAGAGGGGTTGTGGCGCGACTGGATGTGCAGCAAATCTGCAACTGACATCGGTTGACGATGTCCTTGGCTTAACTTGACCAAGATGAGCTACAACATGTCCCACCGGCCAGGCATACAATTGATTGGTCTCACACATTGTGTTTTCTACGTTCCCATTACTGGTCAGATGTCAATTTGGGTGTCATTATCCAGATGAGGGAGTGGAATATCCTGCTCCATTCCAGTTTGTGCTTCGCATTTGGCTTAATACCTCGCTATTTGGAGGATGAGAAAGTGCTTGGCCCCCTACTGCTAACTTCAACTATGCCCTTTCTGGCGAGTACATTGATAATGGGAAAAAGACAGAAACCCTGACTCGACTGTGCCCTTAGTTCATTATTTTGACCATTTTTTGATTTTGGCTTTCTACTAAAACAATTTTGACCAACATGAGTTAGATTAACATGCTTGTTCAACTTTCTGATTTGAAATCATGTAAATCAGGTTGTGAGCATTGAAAATTTTCCTTTTTTAGGTCTAAGAAATGGTCCAGCTTTGGAAAAATAGAATAATTTTCGAGAAAATTAGTCAACCTCATTAAAAATCTTCAAAACTGTTTTTGAAAATGGCCACTGCTCGACCAACATGGAATTAACTCTCGAGATGCACAATCTCAGATCTGAACTTGATTTGTTTTGCAGCTGAATCTTCTAACAGAATAGGACAATCAATTTTGAACGAAGACGAGCCAATTTGCACATGGGTAACATAGCCGATTTGAATAAGGATCAGCCAATCAACATGGATGAGACCAGCAAGTTGAAAATGGTTGGGGCCGAACTTCAGGATGAAGTTGCCTACATATCCCAAAGATGGGAATCAGGCCGTATGTAGTTCCGAGGTTGAGGTTCAGTCAGGTTTTGACACTCTCCTTTTACGCCCTAACTTCTGCCAAGGCCGCCCTTTCGGGTTTTCAACCTTGCGAGCTCTGTTTTTCTTTTTTCATTTCTTTTCTTCTTTTCTTTTTCTTTTCATTTTTTCATTTTCTTTTCATTTTTTTCATTTTTGTTCTTTTTCTTTTCTTTCTTTTTCATTTGCTCTAACTTTTGCCTGGGTCACCCTTCCGGGTTTTCGGCCCAGCGAGCCTCTCAAGAATAGAAAAGTTTAACTTGTCCACGTTGATCGATTTTGAGATCTCGAAATCATCTAAATCTAGGAGAATGGCTGCTATTTGCTGATGATGTAGGAGCTCATCCAATCAGGTCTGAAATTACCCCTAGTGTTGTGGATAGGAACTCAATTGTCCTTTCAGCAATAAATTTTCTTCTTTTTATTCATGGGATTGGGCTTTCTTGTTGGTCTCCATTAGCTTGAGAAATGACCCATCTTTGACTCTTCGAGCATATCTGACTTTTTTGCCCCTAGTTCAAGGGTTGCTTCTGATCTAACTTTGCAAGCTTCCTTTGATCACATCTAACCTTATTGCCCCTAGTTCAAGGGTTGCTTCCGATCCGGCCATACAAGCCTTATATTTTGGTTGATCATTGAACACTCTGAATCAAGGTTCAAGGTTTGAAGGCAAAGAGGTCGAGTCTTAAGGCATAAAAGTGATCCTATGCTGTATAAACCCAAGATCAATTCCACGCATGTCTTTGCAAGACCACGCAAAAACATTTTTTGAAATCTTTTAAGAAAGCGACTAGTCGCTCGCGCTAAACACAATGTAGAACCAATCTGGATCAAGCTAGGATCTTTCTCAGTACTCACATTAACAAACATGATCTCATTCATTAAGGGCTTAGCATGCCTCTCTTCCTCTTAGTTGATCAAAATTTTTTGCAAATCCTGAGGAATTCCTCCCTTTTTGTTTTCATCACAGTGTTAGAAAAGTTTTGAAAAACTTAGGTCAATGTAATGATTTAAAGGCACAGAAAAAGTAGGTGAAAATGTATTACCGTTTCATTCAGATCTTCTGGCACAACTAGATCAATGGTTGAAACAGACGCAAAAGAAAGAGTATAAAAGACAAGCACAAAACAAGATAGTGATGTCCGAGGTAACACCCCCAAAATCACCCGACTCTAACACAATAGGACTGACTCGATACAACAAGACAGACTCAATACAACACAACAGAACTGACTCAATACCCAAGTTAGAAAGTACAATAAACAACATTTTCAAATTGTTCAAAACAGCACGTGCCATCCACCACATATGGAGTAAAATGAGCGCCATCAGCTGGTGGTTCATCCCCCGATCACATAGTCACATTATCCTCCAAATTCATTGATCCAGTGTCGATAGACTTTGTAGGACCTGGTACGATGATGACCTCTTTATCGATTAGATCTTGTATTTCATGACGAAGATGAAAACAACTGTTAGTATCATGGCCAATTTGTTGATGGAAGGCACAGTACTTGGCAACATTGTGCTTGGCCGGAAGGGGATCCGGGAGAGGCCGAGGCTCAAGGGGTTTGAGATGGCCTTGTCAACCGAGGATTTGGAGAGCTTTGGATAAGGCCATGTAGAATGGGGTAAAGACCCTCTGGCCTCGGGCTTGATGGCTTGAGGTTTGTGAGGTTGTGTTGGACATACCGGCAAAGGGGTTGGCAGGTGCTGACTGGGTTTGATGATCTCTTCCGAGGGTAGGATTGGAGCTGAAAGGGGCGTTTTTGGTACGACATCCCTTTTCCTGGCTTGCCCTTTGGTTCAGAATGCTCTCATTCTGAGTGGCAAAAGTGTCATCCACAATCTTTGCAACAACTGCGAGCACTTGCTATTTGTTCAGTCCTTCAGCCTTCAAAGCCTCAACAGCCCACTGAAGATGTTCATAGGGATCGATACTTGCCCCGACCTTGTTCTTACCACTTGCCTCCACTTTGCCAAGGGAATGGGTCGCTATATCAGAGTGGAGCCCAGTTGTTGTCGACATGTCATTGCCCAGACCTGAGATAGGTTTAGGTTGGCCATTTTCAATTGTAGCTCGCCCCAAGATTGGGGAGCCTTTTGGCTTGAAATTTCTGGCATGTGATGTGGTCGATGATGGAACCAAAACTCCAAAGGCTAAATCTGCCACTATTCTCTGAAGATCTTTAATCATGCTCATCAGCTCAGAAGTAGTGGGTTCATGGGTTTAAGATGATTGGGGTTCGAGTGCATCCATCATGCACAAGTCCGTGCTTTCTGGAATGAACACCTCAGGCTTGGGTAAATGAGCTAGGGTGATATATATGCTGGGGTTGTAAGTAGGAAGTAGTGTATGGATGAGGTGAAGGTGTGGATGAGGTACTTGGTCATTGGGGTCTTGAGGTGGAGCTATCGTCTGGTTGTCGATGAGATTCTGAACCTCATGACGAAGGTGGTAGCAACAATCAGTGCCACAACTGCACTATTGATGATACACGTAGTATTTGGTGGGGTTATATCTGGCAGGGAGTGGGTCAGGCAGAGGTTGAGGATCAAGGGCTTTGAGATACCCTCTTTCCATTAGGACTTTTAGTGCGCTGGTTAGGCTCATATAGAGGGGGTGAAAGTTCTACCTTGAGCTTGGGTTGGGCCAGCTGTTTATGGGTTGGCATTGGCAAAAGGGTTGGCAGTTTTAGGAGTGGCGACAACATTGATTTCAGTGGGTTTGGGAATAGCTCTACCGCTAGCATTGATACTCCCTGAAAAATCCCTTCTTGTTGGTTCAGTTGTTCTGGGAATAATCCCTCTATTAAATGCACTCTCGATCTGAACCCCCAATTCATGCAAACTTTTGAAAGTGAATGGTGGAGCAACTATTAACTTTTGCAACATATTTGGCTCAAGGTTCTGCACCACTATCCGCAATTGATCCCTCTCAGAAGGGCGATCTGTCATCAGTGCTACCTTTGCTCTCCACCTTGTAACAAATTCCACAAAAGACTCTATAGGGTTCTGGTGGGTTGCTTCAAGGTCTTGAGTGGTTATTTCAAATTGGGTATTGTAAGAGTACTGATTGACAAAGGCCTCAGCCAACTTTTCCCAGTTCTACTTCACTTTATCCTCCAACTTGGTGTACCAAGTGGCTGCTATGCTCGACAGGGTTCTTCCATACAGAGAGAGTTTCTAAGGCTTAGTCAGACCCATCAGTTTCAAAACGTCCAAGAAAAACCAGATATGTAACCATAGAATCTCCAGACCCGTTGAAACGGTCAATGTGTGGCATTTTGAATATGTTTGGGAGCCTTATGGTAGCCTCGGTGTACCCATTCTCAATTTCGGGAAAGGAGTTAAGCCCCTGTGCCTCTTTGAATTGCTTCTCAAGGTTCGCAATTTTCACCAAGGTCGGATCGAGATCATTAATATCAAGGGGATAAAGCCTCTCATTAGGCTGCACCAGGGGTTTGAAAACTTAAGCTTGAGCCAACCCTTCTTGGGGATCCGAACCATATGAATCTTCAACTAGCAGAAGTGGGTCAAAGTTCGGCTGGGGGCCCGAGACTGGATGCGTGGTAGGTGCCCTAGATGGGCATTGCATTTCAACATTGGTCTCATCCTACATAGCGATTCCCTGGTTTAACGCTGCTATCATGGCCACAACTTCTTCCGGACGCTGTGCTATCACGGGTCTGCTGAATTTGAACAAAGGTGATCTAATTGGTGCCTATCAGATCAGTGGAACCAGTGAGCCCTGTCTGGCCCTTCTTTGCCCTGCCACCGGCGAAGGAAACACTGGTTGCCCTTGAACTAAATCTCTGACCTGACAAAGTCTATCAACATGAGTCCAGAGTACTCGGGGGATATCAGAGCCTTCTGAAGCTATGGTTCCTGGACTACCTAGCAAAAGAGAAAACAGACAGCACCTCAGCCCAATTTCACTAGAACGGATATGACCACAGCTGAATGACTGTGTTCTCTACTGAATTCTGCCCTAAAACAGATACCAACTTGGGAACTGATATGCACATCCCTGTACAGTTTCACTGTAAAGCACATACCAGTTAAGTGAGAACCAGAACACCCCTATGAGGGGATAAGGTTACCTTGTCCTAGTTTCGTCAGGAGCTAGGGTTTCACTATGCACAACAAGTGGCTTCACACAATCCTGCATTCGGGTAAGCAACCTGTCCTAGTTTGGAACAGTCCCTATGGCTTCCGATATGCAACTAGGTCGATTGGTCAAAAAGGGTACCTTAGCAAGACTACCTAACATACCTCTCACACCTAACACCGAGAAGTGAAAGGAAGATCAAACGGTACAACGGTAGTCCAGATCCAAGGGTTGTGTTCCCATCGTGGCAGAGTCCGCAACCGGTCAGCCTTTTGGCAAGCTTTTCCAAGAAAGCCTCCGACAAACTGTTTAGGAATAGCAGATGGAAAACACTGTGATTTGGTGTGGACGCGCCTGCGTGGGGCCTCACGTGCTACAGTTCGGACTCGATTTGTCACGGTTCTTAATCTGAACCAAAGAGTCCAAATCCGGCAAATCGTTTTGGAAAACAGATTTTTGTAAAGAAGTGCCAAACATGGACTGCTTTGCCAGATACAGAGTCGCCACCTAAATATTTTTTATGGGGGAATTTAGGAAACCCTGACTCATTTGCCTAAGGCCACGTATCCGTCATCACCAGAGTTGCCTCGGCTCCGGAACTTGGGTACGATTGGGGAAGGTCAGCTATGAGCACCCCCGCTCGCCCGATCAAAGATCGGCCTCTACTAACCAGGATATCTTGTTTTGAAAACATTATGTGTTCTTATTCCGATTAATTAGCTAATCTTACTATGTGATGCGCACAACACAAAAGTACAGACTAGATCGCCTAATTTGGAACAAAGCATTACATATCCGTTCGTTTGGAAAATGGTTTGGAATTTGCTACTCCCGAGTAGGCTAAAATGAGTTGTTCCAACTCAAACAATCCAACCTTCACCCACAGGCATTCAGACAGTTATATCACATAAGCATATAGCCTCATGGTAAGCATGCTGTCATGTTAACATTCACACTCATGTGAGATGCTAAAGCATAAACATCTTACCTCGTACTCCGTGCCAAAACAATGAACTAGTTAGTAATCATGCATGATCCAAGTCCATGTTAAGTGGCTAATGCATCGCATACAAAATGCAACTATAATAGGCTCGGCTAATCCTAGTATGGCATGTGGAATGCAACAAATAACATGTATTCAAGTTAGATTTGAAATGCTATGCGGTTAGCATGATGCACCGAGCCCCGTGCATGCAATACAAATGAATGGATACACGCATGCGTAGCATAAGGATGCTAAAGTGCAATATGGACAACATGTTAAGAACAATGCATGCAAAATGCATTACAACCTAAGCATGCAACAACGTGTCATGGATTAAGCACACAATGAGGCACATTTGAACTAGCATGCTACAACATGTAATTCATCAAAATATGCAACAAGTATATGACAATATACAAGGTAAACATGCACCAACATGTAAAGGGAAGACTTATGCCAAGATGGACAGCTCTTACATAAGCCCAAAACAGTGGCCAACAGCTATGGAAATGGGGCCAAATGCACATACAAACATGCATGCATATAAGGTCCAACACTTAAGCATATAGAGACAACTTTTAAGCACACTTAAAAGAGGAACATCATGAGCATATGGCATGCATATTAAGCTCTAAAATCATACAAAGGATGATGCCAAACCAACCTAAACCAAGCAATCAAAGCATGCTAACAAGCCCAAAGCTTGAGACCAACCAAAGGGCTCAAACTATGGCCATGCCAACCAAGCCTCAAAGGGCCAAGGGGACTCCAAACAGCCCCAATGCAGGTCTAAACAAGACCAAAGACACACCTAGATGGCATCTAAATGGTCTAAACATGCAAGCATACAAAAGGGTCCAAACATGGAGCACAAGACAACAACCTTTTAAAACATTAAAGGGGCATCAAATGCAAGCATACAAGCACACCACAAGGACTGAAATGGCATGGCAAATGGTTCCAAACCACTGAAACAAAACAAGGATGGCATGCTAGAGGGGTCAATGCTCAAGGCATACAAGGGGGATTACATGGTAGCTATACAAAGCAAAGCATGGATGACCCAAATGACCAAAAACAGACCATTAGCATGCTAAAACAAGCATAAAAGCTTCACAAAGCTAGGCCAAAAACATGCTAGACACAAGGCCCAAAGCACAAAGCATGTTAAGGCAATTCATGGCATTACAAGACAAGTATGCAAAGCAAGCATGGTGTGTCTAAACCAACTTAAAACAGAGGTAAAACATGGCAAAATACTACCAAATACCTACTAAGACATGGCCAACATGAATTCAAAAATGATGCTCACACATGAGGCTTAAGATGGCAAGTTTGAAGACAACAAGGAGAGGGGATGGCCCTCTCCTTCTTAGGACCTTAAGACACCATCCTCACCACTGAAATTCCTCAAGATTTCAGTGGTGAGGAGGCCCAAACAAGGTGGCCCCGGAGCTCACCAAAATAGCACAAAATGGGGGCCAAACAAGGCCTATGAAGGGTCAAACAACCCTAAACAACAAAACACCCTTAAACAACTATTTTAAGAAAGTAAAAACAAGACTTTATTAGTTATATACAAAGTCTAAAAACAGTTGCAAGATAGGCAAAAAAGCTATACAAAAATGGGGTAAAAAGGGGCAAGAATCTTACCCTTGAAGACCTTCTTCACAAGGATCACTCCAGCAGCTTTCTTAGCTCCAAACCAGCTCAAGAACTTCAAGGAGAACCTCCTAATGCCTCAGCAACCAAGGTAAGGTGTGATGGTAGGTGTCCTAGTGCAAAACTAAGGACAAACACACACTTAGAGCAAAAGAGAGGGAGAAATAGAGATAGAATAGATACTCTATGCTAACCCTAGAACCAGAGCTTCCCTCAACTTTTTTTGTAACCCTAGAGGAGGGAGAAGAGGCCCTCCCTTTATAGAGGATCTCTCTTGCAAAGCTTACAAAACAAGCTAAGCAAGAGTGAAATCCCTCCATACACGTGTATGGAGGGGGGCAAAGTGTATGCCAGCTAGCACAGCTGGCATAAAAAATATCTGCAAAAGCAGATGCACAGTGGTCGGCCAGCCAAAAATGCCAAATTGACCAAAACAATGGTCGGCCGGCCACAAAGAGTGCCGGCCGGCCATAACCAATGGCCGGTGGCAACAAAACATGGCCGGTGGCCTTAAGCCATGGCCGGTGAGGTGTGGGGATGGCCAACAAGCCATTCCCTGCCCCTCAAAAGCAAAATACAAGTGTTTGGTGCAAAACCAAACACAAAACAGTCGAGTCGAGAGATCCTTAGGCAAGACGCGTGGCCGAGACCTCTGGGAACTCAAGACGAACACAAACATGGATGATCACCGAGTGTTCAAGCGGTGACGTCCAAGTCTTGAGGGCGGTCAAAAATGGGGTGTCTACATTTAGGCACACCGATGGAAATGCAAATGCAGAGAAACACATAAGTGTAGATAAAATAACATATCATGAGTTCAAGTCAAGTTCTCTAAAGTCCCCAACGGAGTTGCCAGAAACTGTGGCCTTGCCTTTTTCTCGCGCCCCGCCTTTGAAAACAAGGCCTCACAGTTCAGACTCCCGCAGTTTTGAATCTAATCTCACAAGTGCAATGTGAAACTGATAAACACCAAAGAGTCCAAATCCGGCAAACCTTTTGGAAAATCTATTTTAAATCAAATAATGCCAAAATTGGACTGCTTTGCCAGATACAGAGTCGCCACCTAAATATTTTGTTTTGGGGAAATTTAGGAAACCCTGACTTGTGCCGAAGGCCACGTGTCCGTCATCACCAAAGTTGCCTCGGCTCGGGAACTTGGGTACGAGGGGGGAAGGTCATGAAATGAGCACCCCCGCTTGCCGGATCAAAGATTGGCCTCTACTAATCATGATATGATTTTTTTATAAACATTATGTGTTCTTATTCTGGTTATTAAACTAGCTTTACTATGTGACGCACACAAGCAAGTATAGACAAGTCGCAAGACTTGGAACAATTCAACTCATGTTTGTTTTCATAAATGGTTTGAATTTGCCGCCTCATGTGGGCTTAAAAGATGTGAATTTGCCACCAAACATAGTGGGCTTAAAACATGATTTGCCACAACAAAATGGGCTTAAAAACCATATTTGTTGAATTGTTCTAATTCAAACAACAAGCCTTCATCCACAGACATTCATGCAGCGTAGCAAGTAAGCACATAGCCTCATGGCAAGCATGCTAATCATGGTAACATGGCAATCACACTCATGCAAGTATGCTAAAGCATAAAACTCACCGAGTACTCCAAGCCAAAACATAAACTAGTTAGAAAGATGCATGGTCCTAACTATGTTAAGTGTCTAATGCAACGCATGCAAAGAATGCAATTAATAGGCTTGGCTACTAATATGACATATGGATCCATTTGAACAACATGCGATTAAACACGTATTCAAAGAAGTATTGAAATTGCAATGCAGTTTGAATGATGTGCCGAGCCTCAGTGCATGCAAGACAAATGAATGGATGCAAACATGCAAGCATAAGGTATGCTAATTGAAAATGTCCCTAATCTAACCACCAAAAGCGATTAAATCAAAAGGAGAAAGATGTAGGGTTGGAAGACATACACACACGCACGCACGCTAATTACAACATTACGTCCTCGCGAAGGAGGGACTGAATGAATAAGCTAACTAACTAGCTACGCTAATTAAGCTAAGCTAATTATTACAACATAATATTTAACTAACTACTCTAAGCTAATTAAATATTACAAATCAAAGTAATTAGCTAAATACTAAGCTAATTAAGTACAAAGCAATTAGACTAATTAATTAGCTACCATTAATTAACTAAACAAAGCAATTAAATTGCCTCGAGAAGCGAGGGATGCATGCATCCTCGGTTTCTCCACCCGAAAAAGCCACCGCCTTGTCACTGAACGCCTCTGTTTGCACATTTGAACACCAACAGTGCTGCTAACTCCCAGAATGCCTCTGCTCCACCTTACCAACACACTGTGCAATTTTCATTGGTGGCCGACAGGGAGCATGTCGGCTACCAATGGTGGCCGGTCGGCCACTGATGACATGAACTCCTCTTTTTGCTGCAACAGAGAGTAGACAAAGCAAAATAGTGTATTCTCACAGGTTTGTGTGTACTGTTTACACTCCTTATCATCAAACAAGCTCAAAGGAGTGAAACTCTTGGCTCTCAAACCATCAATCAAGCAATTTCCATGCATGATGGCCAAAGAACCAAGTTTGTACAAGTTAATGAGTGCAAAATAAGACTCAAAAAGACCATCACCCTATCATGCATGATCAAGGGTGATGGTGACCAAGGAACGTGGCACATTTCGTCACTTTTGAATATGAAATGTCCAATTTTTTTCGTGTTCGAATTAACGTCCAATTCGAACATATGCAATGCAACACGAAAGATGCTTATCTTGCCTCTTTTACTTGTTCATTTTGTTTACTCATTTTACATTATCAATTCATTCTTTAATTGATTAAGTCCATTGGTGAGTGTCTTCTAATGGAAAGATGGCTCAAACCACAAGTTGCTTTGGGCATGAAAGAGGCATTACACTGTTGGTAATGAACCCCCTAAGGGATTAAACCATTAGGTGCAACACCTTAATTTCATACTTAGGCAAACAAGTGGTTTGAAACCACTTTCAAAGCAAACAAAAGAGTGAAGAATGGAGGGAGGTTGCAGAGATTTTAAGTGCTGAAATGGAGTGCAAAACAACACTAAAACATGCTTTCAACTCAAAACAATGATGATTAAAGCATTAAAACATCAAGCTAGTGAATGACATAACACTATAACTATGCAATACAAGCCTTAACTAAATTAACTAGCCCAAAATAGAGCCAAAAGAGGTTAAAACATAGGCAAAAACATGCTGGACTTAAGCTCAGTTAAGCTAGAAAAACATGGTAACACATGAAGCTAACTAGGCATACAAACAAGACACAAGGAGGGGAGGCTAAACCCTCCAAATTTGGACTTCAAAAGATGATTTTTACCATTGAAAAACCTCTGAAATTCAGTGGTTAAAAGGCCCAAAAAAGTTGATTTGAAAGTGATGAAAAATAGCTCAAAAAGCTTAACAAGTTAAGAAGCAAAAGGAATGGACAACCCCCTAACTCAAAAGGGCTCAAACCACCACTTTTAGGCCTCAAAAACAAAAATTTTTACATGTCAAAACTAGCCCCAAAATAGTAGAAAAAGATGGCAAAGCAAGTGTGCAAAACAAGCTAGCAAAGCAAGTAGTATACCTCTTGGAGCCAAAGCACAAAATAGGCAACAATCCAAGCCACAAACACCTTTTAGAGCTCAAAGAGGGTCTTAAGTAAACTCATCCCAAAGATAAGCAACTTTGGTTAAGGGTTGATAGGCAAACTAGAACTGTATCTCTACTTGTATGCACAAAAGGGCAAGAGAGAGAGAAATCTAGAGAGAGAGAGAATTGTAGAGAGAGAAGCTCCCAAAATTTCCAACCTTGAAAACAATAGAGAAGGTCCTCTACATATAGAAAAATGTGAGCTCAGGTCGAAAATATCTCAAAATGGACAGCTAGAACTTTGTGCAAACAGCTGGAGGAAAATACTTGCACAAAAATTGCCTTTTGGACACCAGTGGTTGACGGCCATCACTGGTTGCCCAAAAAATGCACCTCTAGCCGAAACATGGCCAACAAGCTCCATTCATGGCTGTAGACGCGCCCTTGGGCTTTGTTACTACAGTTCGGACTCAAATGTCACGATTCTGAATCTAATCCCTCAAAGTGCAATGCGAGACCGATAAATCACCAAAGAGTCCAAATCCGGCAAATCGTTTTGGAAAACTGATTTTTAAGAAAGAAGTGTCAAACATGGACTGCTTTGCCAGATATAGAGTCGCCACCTAAATATTTATTTTGGGAAATTTAGGAAACCCTGACTCGTTGCCTAAGACCACGTGTCCGTCATCACCAAAGTTGTCTCGACTCGGGAACTTGGGTACGATTAGGGAAGGTCATCTATGAGCACCCCCGCTCGCCCGATCAAAGATCAGCCTGTACTAAGCATGATATCTTGTTTTTGAGAACACATGTGTTCTTATTCCGGTTATTAGCTAGAATTACTATGTGATGCGCACAACACACAAGTATAGACTAGATTGCCCAATTTGGAACAAAGCATCGCATATTCGTTTGTTTGGAAATTGTTTGAAGTTTGCTACTCGCAAGTAGGCTAAAACACGGATTTCAATGAATCGTTCCAATTCAAGTAATCCAACCTTCACCCACAGACATTTAGGCAGTTATATCACATAAGTAATTAGCCTCATGGCAAGCATGTTGTCATGTTAACACTCACACACATGCAAGATGCTAAAGCATAAACACTTACAGTGTACTCCGAGCCAAAAAAGAAGCTAGTTAGTAATCAATGCATGATCCTAGCTATGTTAAGATGGCTAATGCAACACATGCAAAATGCAACTAGAAATAGGCTCGGCTATTCTAAAATGGCATGTGAGATGCAATACTTGATAATCATGTATTCAAGTAGGAATTGAAACACGATGCAGTTAGTATGATGCGCCGAGCTTGGTGCATGCAATACTGATGAATGAATGCAAACATGCGAGCATAAGTATGCTAATCGAAACATGCCCTAGAACTAATCATCATAAGCGGTTAAGTAAAAAGGAGAAAGAAGTGGGGGTTGGAAGACATGCATCACACACACGCATGCTTATTACACCAATTGGCTCTCTCGAGGGAGAGACCGAAAGAATAATACAAACCATCTAATTAACTAACTAACAAGCTAATTAATTATTACATAACTCTTAACTAATTAAACAAATTAATTAAGCTATGAAAACAGTAAAGCAGCCTCGGGAAGAGGAACAAATGCATGCTTGGTCGGCTTCGCTCGGAAATCCGTTGCCATGCCACATATTGCCTCTGTTTGCACTGTTCTGTACCTCTAAAAACTGTGCCAACTTCTGTGACACTTCTGAATCACCTTGTGGGCATGCTGAGAGGCCATCGGCCAAATGGAAAGGCCATCGGCCAAGAGATGAAGGTCATCGATCAAAAATAAGGCTCTCGGCTAGACATTTGTAGTCGACCGGCACTGAAGATAGCCGATCGGCCATCTATTCCTGTAAAATGCTCCTTTTGTTGTAGCAGAGGACAAACAGAGCATGGCAATACATTTACAAGACAATGTTTGCAACTACACCCCTTATCATGTTTAATACTCAAAGGAGTGTAGTTCTCGACCCTCGAACCATCAATCACGCATTTCGATGCATGATGGCCAAAGAGGCCAAGTGTGCAATTCAATATGGAATGAAATGCACAAAAACACACAAGGGGCCCCAAACCTCTATCATGCTTGATCAAGAGGCAAGGCAATGCACACACAATGCAATGCAACCTAAGCATGCAAGTAAAGCTAATGCAACATGAGCATGTTAACAACAATGCCATGTAATACAACTAGCATCTAACAATATGCAAAGGGGGAAGTATGTAACAACATGTTAATTAGCAAGCATGTGACAACATGCAATTTGACAAGCATGCAACGAGCATGTAAGTATGATGTAATAGGACTAGCATGCAACAACATGAAATGGAACTAGTATGCAACAAGCATGCGAGAACATACAAGGCAAGCATGCAACAACATGCGAAGATGGACTTAAACCAAAATGGGAGGACCTCGGCCATGCCCAAATCAGTGGCCAAAATGCTAAGAAATGATGGACAAAAGCACATACAAACATGCACATGTGATGGCCTATCTCCTAGGCATGAGAGGGCAACTTTCAAGAACACTTAAAAGGGGACAAATATGGACATGCTACAAGCATGGTAAGCTCTGAAATCATGCATGGAAAGGTGCCAAACCAACCAAATAAAGCAAGCAAATCATGCAAGAAGGCCCAAAACTTGAAACTAGCCAAGGGACTCAAACTATGGCCATACAAGGCAAGCCCCAAAGGGCCAAGGGCTATCAAAACAGTCCCAAGGCAGGTCAAGACAAGACCAAAAACAAGCTTGAAACTAGCCAACACAACCTAGAACAAAAGCTCAAAGTATGAGGCATGCAAGGCCACAAAAGGGGTGTTATACTTCACCTATTAAAACCAAGCATGGCATGAATTAAACCAATAAAATCAGAGTTATGGCATGGTAAAACAAGACCAAAAACCCACTTAGATGACATCCCAAAGACCTAAGCATGGAGGCATACACAATGATCCATTCATGAGGCATAAAACATCAACTCTTTAAAGCATTAAAGGAGTGATAGGTGCAAGTGTATGAGCATGAGATATGGACTGAAATAACATTTCAAATGATGCCAAATCATTGATAATAGTCCAAATAAAGCATGCTAGTGACTTGGACACTTGAAGCTAACAAGGTAGAATGCCTTAGGGCTATACAAAGCATGGCATATATGATCAAAACAACATGAAACAGAGCTGAAGCATGGTAAAACATGACTAAAAGCTCCTTTGAGTTGAGCCAAAATATGCAAGCATGATGGTCTAAACACAAGATGCATGTTAAGGCAATAGAGAGGATTACAAGACAAGTACATGGTGCATGCAAGAAGCCATTAAACCAACCTTAGACAGAGGTAAAACATGGCAAAGTAACACGAAATACTTGCTGAAATGGAGCTAAAATAAGCTAAGCAAACATGCTACCAATATAAGCCATTTATACTAGCATACAAGACAACAAGGAGAGGGGATGACCCTCTTCTATTTGGGACCTCAAAACTACCTTTCCACCACTGAAAATCCTCTAGATTTCAGTGGTAGAAAGGTCATGCAAAGCTAAGAACAAGGGCCAAAAGGGATGGCCTAAAACAAGGCCTTGGAGGGGGTAAACAACCCCAAACCAAAAAGAGACCTTAACCAAAGATTTAAAGCACCAAAAAATAGAACTTTTATCAGTTAAGAGCTAGGCTTAAAACAATAAGCAATTAGGTCTAAAAGCTTGAGCAAGAATGGGGTTTAAAAGCAAGTTTGCTCACCCTTGACGAGCCTCTTCAAGAACACCACTCCAGCAACTTTCTCTGATCAAAATCACCTCAAGAACCCTAACACCAACTCCCTAGCACCTCAACAACCAAGGATAGTGTATTGCTAGGTGTTTGTGTGCAATAGTGAGAACAAAACACCCTTTAGAGCACAAAAACACACACAAAGATGTAAAGAGAGGGAAATATAGAGATAGATAGATACAACTTCTCTAACCCTCTTTTTCAGAACCCTGAGAAGGAAGGAGGAGCTCCCTTCTTATAGAAATCCAATTCCAAAGCTTCCTAAGCAAGCTAAAATAGGGTGCAAATCCCTCCATACACGTGTATGGAGGGTATGAATTGTGCATGCCAGCTGTGACAGCTGGAATAAAATATCTACATAAAGCAGATGAACAGGGCTCGGCCAGAAAACAAGGCCGATCGACCAACACAAGGGCCGATCGACTAAAAAGAGTGCCGATCGGCCAACACTTTTGGTCGATGGCAAGAAAACAAGGCCGATGGCTTCATGCCTTGGCCGATGGGTTGAGGGGACGGAAAACAAGCCACCCTCTTCCCTCAGAAGCAAAAACACAAGTGTTTGATCCACAACCAAGCACAAAACAAACAAGTTAAGAGATCTTGAGGCAAGGCGCGCGGCCGAGACCTCCGGGAACTCAAAATAAACACGAATATGGATGATCATCGAGTGTTCAAATGATGACGTCCAAGTCTTGAGGACGGTCAAAAATGGGGTGTCTACAATGGCCGACACACTCCACCAGTGGCTGGCCAGAAAAATCTGTTCTCCAGGTCCAACTTCAAATGGGCATATCTCCTTCCTTCGGACTCCTTTGCAGGTCATTCTTGAGTCTAAATTGAAGCCCCGGAAGTCTTATTTCCATTGGTGGCAGAATCACATCAAAATTACAAGTGTGTAAAAAGATATCCTTATTTTAGTGAAAACTGCTCAGTTTCGGTCCTAACCGGATTCATGCCTAACTTCTCCTCAGCTAGTTTTCTTCCCTCTCCTCCAATTTTCTTTAACTTCAAACCTCTAAATAATATGTTTAAAATATTTTTCAAAGAGTTCACCTCTCTTTCATTTATTTCCACTTTGTCCTTGCTCGGTTTACCGAAAAGTGCAATTTTTAACGAAATGCGAGCCTCGGAACATCGTAGAAACATTTTCAAAAATATTTTGAAAGAGAGGGTTTTAAGGTCTAAAATAATTTTGGTCAAAAATCGTTTTGTTCGAAAATGGGGTGTAAGGTTAGGATTTGGAGCTCTCCTTGCCGAAGAAATCGAACCTTTGCACAACATAGCCTTCACCATCGAACGATCAACCTGTGGCACCCAAGTCTTAAGGGCGGTAAAAAATGGGGTGTCTACAATATGCTTGAGGTTGTGTTCTTGACTTTAAGGGGTCGTGGAAAAGGCACTTGCCCTTAGTGGAGTTTGCCTATAACAATAGCTTCCAGTCGAGTATTGGTATGGCATCGTTTAAGGCCTTGTATGGCCAACCGTGTAGATCTCCTGTGTGTTGGGCCGAGGTGGGTGATGCACCTATGATAGGTCCAGAGTTAGTCTGGGAAACGATGGAGAAAGTTGCACTTATCCGTAAGAGGTTGGTTACGGCTTAGAGTAGTCAGAAGAGTTATGCCAACCGTAGGTGGAGACCATTATCCTTTAATGTGGGAGATCACGTCTTCTTGAAGATATCACCTAGATGGGGTTTGATGAGGTTTAGGAAGAGTGAGAAGTTTGCTCTTAGATTTATTGAGCCTTTTGAGATCCTAGAACGGATTTGGGAGGTAGTTTATCGTTTAGCCTTGCCGCCACAGCTTTCCAGGGTTCATGATGTGTTTCATATCTATATGCTCCATAAGTATAAGCCGGATCCATCACACGTGTTGGATTGGATAGAGTTAGAGGTAGAAGGGGATGCCTCGTATGAGAAGAGACCGGTTGAGGAGGCCACTTGAGAGCGTGAGTTGGAAGTTCGTGAGAAGTATACGGACCTATTTGTTGATGTTTGAACATGTATTGAAAACTTTGTTATGTTAATGTAATACAAACATTGTGTATGTTTTGGAAATGTGAATCAGTATTGAAAACTCGTTTATCATATTGATGGGAATGGATGACTAGTGGATGAGTCATGGTGATGAATTTGAATTACTATCATTGTTGTAATTGGTTTAAACATGGTTTTAATGTTTGGTTTCAAATTTCAGGAACGAAATTCCTTAAGGGGGGAGGTTATAGCGATTCTGGTTCAGACCCGACCCATTAGATGTTTTGGATCCGGGTTTCTTTGTCTTATATAGTTGTTCATGTCTTGTTTCCCTTTATTTCTCTTTGAGTTTGGCTATTGGAAGGTGTTGGTTACTGTCGACACTCTATTTTTTACGGCACTTAAGACTTGGGCGCTTCATTCCGAACACTCGATGATGAAATATTATACTGTGTAATCGTTCGAATCTTTAGCAAAAGTGTTCAGCTTTGAGCTTTGAACCCAAACCTTGCACCCCATTTGGAGCAAAACCTGTTTTTCTAGCCTGACCACTTAAAAAGCAGCAAGACCAAAAAATGATCGGCAAACCACATCCTTTTGGCCAGCCGGCTATGTTTATCGAGAGTAGATATTTTGTAGTAGCCAGCTGCTCACTTTTGAAGATATTTAAGTTGAAAGGCGGTGGAAACTCTATAAAAAGACCACCTTTCCTAATGGTTTAGGGTTAGAACATTTTCCTAAAGGCTTAGGCAAATACCAAAAGCTTTCCTCCACCCTCCTCATATAGATACACTATAGATACACCGTTGAAACATTGAACTTGAAGCTTTTTGTTAAGATTTTGAACACAAATTCAGATACTAGAGAGTGTTTGAATTGGAGTTTGTAAAATAAGAAGTTCTTCCTCTTCTTTAGAGGTTGACTTTTCAACTCTTTTCATTACTTAACTTCTTGTTCTTCATTTCAATACTATTTTTCAGATTATTTTGGCTTTTAAAATGTGATTTGAAATCTTGTTTAAAGGTGAAAGGGTTAGCCACCCTTCCATAGGCATGTTCTTTAGCTTTGCTCTCTTGTTGTTCTTAATATTTAGGCCTCATTTCCTTCATTTCCAGCACTGTTTTGGTTATATTTTGATTAAATATGAAGTGTATATATGTGTTTAAAGCTTATATAGATAGCTTGATTCTTGTCTCATATCTCTCTTCTTTGAAGATATTGCATAGCTCTCTTCTAGTTCCTTCTTTGTAACATGTAAATGGATGTTTCATCCATGTTCCATGAGTAGGAAGATGAGCTTGCAATCATCTCTTCATAGCTTTCATTTCTTGCTTTTACTTAGTCTAGTTTTGTCTTTGTTTTAAAGCTACATGAGAGCTCTTCATCAAGACCATTAGTGACTCGCTTCTATTTCCTTTGAAGCATGGAAATGGAGGTTTCAATCCATCTCCAATAAGTAGGAAGATGAGTCTCTTTGGTCTTTTTAATGATGGAACTTCTTATGTATATGCTTTGCCTTCAAGAATGGCTTCTTCTAAACCAATTATCTCTAATCTTGAGTATTCCCTTACTCTTGTTTTCCATGAGATACAGTGGGTTTTGGCCATGTCTTTGATTGTATCTTTCATAGTTAGCCTTAGTTAGCTTTGTTTCCATTAATTGCCATATATTTGCTTCACTAATCATCATTTAAATATCCTTGGGATGTTTGATGATTTGTGAAGCAAACCTACTCTCTCCTTGAGAATTTTTCATGGAAGGAAAGAGAAGGAAGGAGAAGGAAGGATGAACATCTCTTGGAAATGCCCTGTTTTGCTTTGTTCTAGTTCTGATTGCAGTAGATCCTTCCCCAGAATCAATGGCTGGCCAACCAACTCTTTGCATGGCTGACCACTTCTCAAGGCTGTCCGGCCCCATTTTTGTACGACTATGGCGTTTTTTTTAGTGAAATAGAACAGATCCTAAGGCCCAAAACATAGTCATTGTCAGACAGTGAACAGAGCAGCTTCTGGTAGTGAGCAGTGGGGGTTTTCGGAGGATGGTCTTGCTCGTGCGCATGTGATTCCCCATCTCTCATTCAAGTCCATTAGATTAGTAGCTTTGATATTTGTATTTTTTTAATAATTAGTTAGTTAGTTCATTCATTTTGTGTTTGTAATTCATCCGTGTTTGTAATAATTAGTTAATTAGGACATTCGGACCCTCTTTTGTGAGGGCAAATTTGTAATATTTGTATATCTTCCAACCCCCATTTCTTTCTCCCTTTTACTTACATGCTTATCGAGGTTGTATGTAGTATCATGTTTTCGTTTCATATCATTGCCATGCTTTGCATCCATTTTTGCACGCATTAAGGTTCGACTCATCATTTTTTAATGTCATTATCATTTTCTACTTACTTGAACATGTGCATTACCGTATGCTTTGAGTTAATCCATATGACTCGATTAATAAGCCGAACCTAGTAGTTACATTTTGTATGTGTTGTATTAGTCATGTACATTGTTAGGGGTCATGCATTTTTCTAATTATTTTATTTTCTTTGACTTGCCACGGAGTACTAGGTGAGCATTTTTGTTTTTGCATATTGCATGTGTGTTTGTGTTGCCATGTCAAGCATACTACCATGAGGCTATGTGCTTATTTGAAATACCTCTTTGACTGCCTATGGATGAAAGCTATTTCGCTTAAGTTGGAATGACTTTGATTATTATACATATGAGCTAACATTTCCTTTGAGTTGCACATATTCAAAACCCTTTTCAAACAAACATGAAATCAAAGTATTCCAAAGTAAGTGACGTAGTCTATACTTGTTTGCTTCACATAGTAATGTTAGTATATTAATCAGAACATGAGCATATAATATCTATAAAATTCATGTCATGATTAGAAAAGGCCGATCTTTGATCGAGTGAGTGGGGTGCTCAATTCATGACCTTCCCCTCTCATATCTAAGTTCTCGAGCCGAGACACTTTGGTTATGACAGACAAGTGGCCTTTGACACGAGTCACGGATTTTTTTCTAATTTTTCAAAAACTATTAGGTGACGACTCTAAAAATCTGGCAATGCAGTCCTTTTTTGGATCTCTGATGATTAATGGATTTTCTAAGATTTTTCGGATTTGGACTCTTATTCGTTTTTTTGTTTCACATTGCATTTGTGAAACCAGATTCAGAACCATGGGAGTTTGAACTGTAAGGCTATCGTACCCGAGAAGACTAAATCCCTCCGAGGAGCATGAAAAACCAGCTACAGTTTCTGGCGACTCTGCTAGGAATTTAGAGAACTTGAGTTGGACTTCATGATGTGATATTTTATTTAGATATATATGTTCATTGCATTGCATTTGCATGGTGCTCGTAAGTCACGGTGTTTAGCATCTGATATCCTAGATGACTTAGTGGAGGCTCGCCGAAAGCTTGCCAAAAGGCTGGTCGGACGTAGGTAATGTCACATTGGGAACACAAGCCTTGGATATAGGCTGCCGCTGTACCACTTGATCCTCCTTTCATTTTTCGGTGTTAGGTGTGAAAAGTATATTAGGTAACCTTGCCGAGGTACCCCTTTTGACCAATTGGCCTAGTGCATATAGAAAGCTCTAGTGACTGTTCCAACATAGGACAGGATGCTCGCCCATAGGCAGGATATTGTGAAACCACTTGTTTGAGGTTGTGAAACTCTAGATTATGCATAAGCTAGGACAGGGTAACTCTACCCCCTTATAGAGGTGTTTTGGCTCTCTTTACCTGCTTATGTGCTCTACAGTGGATCTATATATGGGTGCTTCATATCAGTGGTTCAGTTATATCAGTTTGTGGAGCAAAATTCAGTGGGAGTATAGTCCTTTAGCTATGATCATATCCGTTCTAGTGAAACTGGGGCTGAGGTGCTGTTTGTTTTATCTTTTGTTAAGTAGTCTTGGAACCATAGCTTCAGAAGGTTTTGATATCCCCCAGTTGCTCTGGACTTATGTCGATAGACTTTGTACGGTTAGAGATTTGGTTCAGGGACGACCAGTGTTTGCTTTACTGTCACTAGTGGCAAGACAAAGGAAGGCTAGATAGGGTTCATTGGTTCTGACATTCACCAATTAGATCACCTATGTTCAGATCATCCTGAGCATAACCATTTACTCCTGTAATGGCTCAGCCTCCGACAAATTTAGAGGATTTACTGATCCGCTTTCAACAATTAGTATATTTGCTCTAGTAAGATATGGCCCGACAAACTGAGATACTACAGAAAATGATATTCAACTTTAAAGACCTCCATGAAATTGGGGTTCAAATTGAGGATGCCATCAAATAAGGGATCATTGTAGAAGGTAATGAGTCTATGAGAAATAATGTTGTTCGTAGTTCCAATGCTACTACCAGTGGTAACACAGCTGCGAAATACTTAGAAGTAAACACTATCGCCACTCCTATCAAAAACCCTTCCTAAGCTCGAAATTTCCATCCTCTTTACATGGCTCTCTCTCAGACTTTGAAAATGCTGCTAGAAAAAGGACACCTAGAGCTCCTAGAACCTCGACCCCTCTCAAGTCCTCTTCCATCAAGACATGACCCCACCAAATACCATGCCCATCATCAACAACATGGTCATGATACAAACCACTGCATCCGCCTTTGTCATAAGATTTAGGATCTTATTGACGAAGAGATCATAGCTCCACCAAAAAAACCTCATGCCACTGTAGACGTCCCCGAACGCCCCGGGAGGGTTAGGTCCCGTTCCGTTCATATTGGGTTCACTACAGTTCGGACTCAAATTGTCACGTTTCTTAATCTGAACCAAAGAGTCCAACTCTAGCAAATCGTTTTGAGAAAAACAGATTTTAAAAAGAAGTGCCAAACATGGACTACTTTGCCAGATACAGAGTCGCCACCTAAATATTTTATTTTGGGAAATTTAGGAAACCCTGACTCGGTGCCAAAGGCCACGTGTCCGTCATTACCAAAGTTGTCTTGGCTCGGGAGCTTGGGTACGATCGGGGAAGGTCAGCTATGAGCACCCCCTTTCGCCCGGTCCGAAGACCGGCCTCTACTAACTGTGATATCCGATTTTGAAAACGTTATGTGTTCTTATTCCGGTTATTAGCCTAGAATTACTATGTTATGCGCACAGCAAACAAGTATAGACTAGATTGCCTAATTTGGAAATAAGCATTGCATATCCGTTCGTTTTGAAAGCGTTTCGGAATTTGCTACTCGCAAGTAGGCTAAAACACGGATTTCAACGAGTTTTTCCAACTCAAGCAATCCAACCTCCACCCACAGGCAATCAAGCAGTTATATCACATAAGCAGCTAGCCTCATGGTAATTATGCTGTCATGTTAACATTCACACGCATGCGATATGCTAAAGCATAAATACTTACATCGTACTCTGCGCCAAAACAAAAACTAGTTAGCAAACATGCGTGCCCTAGTTCATGTTAGAGTGACTAATGCATCGCATGCAGAGATGCAATCTAGACAGGCTTGGCTATCCTAAGCATGGCATGTAGAATGCTACAAATAACACGTATTCAATTTGGAATTGAAATACAATGCAGTTTGTATGATGTGCCGAGCCCGGCGTATGCAAAACAGATGAATGAATGCAAACATGCTATCATACTGTTATGCTAATTTAAATGTGCCCTAATCTACCATCATAACCAGGTAAATAAAAGGGAAGAAAGAAGTGGGGGTTGGAAGACATACACACCACTCACACACACTTATTACAGATTTGCTCTCACACGGAGAGACCGAATAAATATTACAGTCCGAATAATAAATAAATTAATTATTACAAAATTTCTAATTATTTAACAAATAAATGCAAAAAGGAAAGGTGGCCACAGCCGCCCGCCTCGGGATGCGCGAATGATGCATGCTTGAGCCCGCCCTGCCCGGAAACCCGCACCATGTCACTGTTGCCTCTGTTTTTACTGCCCTGCTTCTCTTAAAAATGCCAAAGTTCTGGAACTGGTTCCCTGCACGCTTTAGAACACCATCGGCTGAATAGAATATCCACCGGCCGTGTACAATATCCATCGGCTGGAGATACGGCTATCGGCACTAAATAAATGGCCGGTCAGCACTGAATGTTGCCGGTCGGCAGAAACTTCCTGCAGAAGACAGTTTTGACAGCAACAGGGGACAGACAGTGCATGGCATGAAATTTCAAGCAAATGTGTGCATGGACACACTCCCTATCATGTGTTAGACTCAAGGGAGCATGGCCCTCAACCCCCGGGCCATCAATCACGCATTTCAATGCATGATGGCCCGAAAGCCAAGCTAGCAACTTTGATATCAAATGAAATGCAAGCACAAAACAAATCAAAGGGCCCCAACCCCTATCATGATTGGTCAAGAGGCGAGGGATGCATGCTCAATGGAATGCAACCTAGGCATGGCGACTAAGTATGCAACATGAACATGCAAATGAGCAATGTATGCTAGGCGCGCAACCTAAACATGTAAACAAACATGGCATGCAACAACATGCAACGATGGGCTTAAACTAACATAGCTCGCAAGCATGCCAAAATCAGCGGCCATTAAATGAAAATGAGACACTCGAAATGCGTGCACGCGTGCACGCAAACCGAGGACCAAACCTAAGGCACGAATACCACCCTAACAAGGCATGGCAAAGCATGGATCATGGTATGCAAATAATGAAAATTTAAGTAGCTAAAAGTGATGCAAAAACAGCCCCAAAATACGCAAACATGACACCCGATGCAAGGAAATGGTCCCGAAATGCGATATTAAGCACATGAAATGACTTGTGGCTATATCAAACATGCATAATTTGAACATGAAGCATGAAGACAGAAGCTAGGCAGCCCAAAAACAAGCATGTTTACAGTTTAAATCATGACCAAACAGTGAGCACAAGTGGGACCAAAATGGCATGCAAAAACGGGCCCTCAAGCTAGGTAATGAAGCAAGTGGTAGATGCAAAGCCCAAACTGGAAAAGACCCTTCAACAACACTGAAGAGGGACCAAAAATATGACATTTCACAGTTTATGACAAGCCCCCAAAACAGATACAAGTATGGCCAAAATGCTATGCAAGAAATGGGCCACAAGAGGGGCAAAGAGGCAACTGATACATGGAGGCCCCAAACAGGTTAGGGCCCTTCAACAATGTTGAAGAGGGGCCCAAAATATGGCTGTTTATAGTATATGATCAAGCCCAAAACAGTGTAAAAATATGCTCAAAATGCCATGCAAGATTAAGGCCACAAGAGGGCTATAACATGAAGTATACAAAACATGCATCAAACAGCCAAAGACCCTTCATGGGACATGGAGAGGGGGAAAAATAAGACCCTTTTCAGTTCTGATCAGGGTCTAAAAACAGAAGCTCAATGTGCTAACAAGTCATGCAAAAATGGGGACCAAAGAGGGGTAATGAAGCAAGTCATACATGGAGGTCCCCAATAGTGTTGAGCCCTTCTTCAATGTTGAAGAAGGGCTCAAAATAAGCCTCTTTGCAGTTTACATCGAAGCTCAAAAATACTTGTAAATAAGGCCAACCAATGAACCTAAAAAATGCAAGTTTAAGGGAAATGGATGCTTACCCTTGAAGAGCAGCAAACCAGCAGCCCTTGGTCCAAGTTTCTAAGCTTCTAACCTCTGCAAATGGCCTCCCAAGTGCTGGAATGGAGGATGGAGGTGTTGTGCTAGGTGTTGTAGGGCAAATGGTGCAAGAACAAAGGTGTTTGGAGGCTTGGATAAGATAGATATAGAGGGTGTATGTATGTATATCAGATATATATCTCTTCCCTCTGGTTTTTTGCTCCAAAATCTCCAACCAAAACAAAGGAGAAGGGACCTCTCTTATATAGGCAATGCTAAGCTTCTAAGACAAGCTTCAAAGGGTCAAAGGGGTCTAAGGGGAGGTCAAGGCTTATTGGAGAAGCTTGGACAGCTGGTAGGCTTCTTGAGGAAGCCAAGACAAGGGGTCAAGGCTTCTTCAAGAAGCCTTGAGCAAAGGGTGCAAAAAAAGGGGTCCAAAGGTGGTCAAGGGCTCAAAATAGCAACATATATGCACGGGGGAGTGTGCTGGTGCATTCCAACTGGCACAGCTGGGATGCACCAGGCTTGGAGGGTGCAAAGGGTGCAAACCGGCCAGAAAATTTGGTCGTCGGCCAAAATAAAGTGCCGGTCGGCATAATATTTTGCCGGTCGGAAAAATAGATTGCCGATAGATGATTCCAAGGTCAAAAAACGGCCGGTGGGTATGAAAATTGAAGCCCCGGAAGTTAGCTTTCCAATGGCGCAAACCTTGCATCAAAATTCCTCCTGTGCAGAAAGTTATGCCCTTTTTGGTGAAGCCGCGCAGACTCGATCCAAACGGGATGATGCCCAGCTCCAACCAATCATATCTCCTCCACCCGGACTTGGCTTTGGGAGATTCTTGAGTACAAAGTGAAGCCCCGGAAGTCTTCTTTCCAATGATGGTGGCCTCATAGCTTAACTCCAAGTATGCAATTGAATAAGCCCGATTCAGCGAGGGCTGCTCGATTCTTTCCTACCCGGATTCATGCCAAACTTCTCCCAGACCAGTTTTTCTCCTCTCCTTTCCTCTTCTCCTCAACTTCGAACCCCTAAGTAAGGTGTTTTGAATGATTTTTTCAAAGATTTCATCTCTCTTTCATTTATTTCTACTTTGTCCTTGCTCGGTTTACCGAAAAGCACAACGTTTGACAAAATGCGAGCTTCGGAACATCGTAGAAACCTTATTTCAAAAATGTTTTGAAAGAGAGGGTTTTAAGGTCTAAAAACCATTCAAAAATAGCTTTGGTTTAAAATGGGGTGTGAAGTTGAGATTCGCCCCTCTTCTTGCCGAAGAAATTGGACCTTTGCCCTGCACACCTTTCTCCACAAAGTAAACCATCAGTAGCGCCCAAGTCTTGAGGGCAGTCAAAAATGGGGTGTCTACAGCCACCATTAACACATTACCTCCATATCTAAACCTAATCCATACACTGCCATCCACCTACAACCCCAGCATATATATCACCCCAGCCCATTTACTGAAGCCTAAGGTGTTCATTCCAGAAAGCACGACTTGTGTATGATGGATGCACTTGAACCTTAATCCTCTCAAACCTCATCAAATGCACCACAGGCTCCAAAGGCTGAATCCACTACTTTTGAGCTGTTGAGCATGATTGAAGATCTTCAGAGAACTGTAGTAGATTTACTTGGCTCCATCATCGACCACATCACATGCCAGAAATTTCACGTCAAAAGCTCCCCAATCTTGGGGCGAGTTGCAGTTGGAAAGGGCCAACTCGAAGCTATCTCGAGTCTGGGTGATGACATGTCAACAACAAATGGGCCTCGCTCCGATGTAGCCACTCAATCCTTTGGCAAAGCTGAAGCAAACAGAAAGAACAAGGCCGAGACAAGTATTGATCCCTATGCACATCTTCGGTGGGCTATTGAGACTTTGAAGGTCAAAGGGCTGAGCAATCAGTAAGTGCTTGCAATTGTTGCAAAGACTGTGGATGACAATTTTGTCACTCAAGTTGGGAGAATTTTGAACTAGGGATTAAGCCATGAAAAGAGATGTCGTACCAGAAACACCCTTTTCAGCTTTAATCCTACACTTGTAGGAGAAGGTCTCCAAACCCAGTCAACACCCGCCGACCCCTCTGTCATTACTTCCAAGACTGGTAATTGCACCTTCAATCCCATTTACATGACCTTGTCCAAAGCTCTCCAAATCTTCATAGGACAAGGCCATCTCAAACCCCTTGATGCTCAGCCTCTCCCTGATCGCCTTCCAGCCAAGAATGATGCTACCAAGTATTGTGCCTTCCATCAGCAACCCGGCCATGGCACTAACCGTTATTTTCATCTTCGCCATTTAGTACAAGACTTGATTGACAACAAGGTCATCGCCTCACCAAGTCCTACAAAATCTATCGGTATTGGATCAATGAACTTGGGGGATAATGCGATTAGTTCTGCGATTGAAGATGAATCACCTGTTGATGATGCTCATTTTACTCCGGACATGGTGGATGGTACGTACTGATTTTAGCAATTTGAAAATGTTATTTATTTTACTTTCTGAGTTGAGTGTTGAGTTAGTCTTGTTAGGTCAGAGTTTGGTGATTTCAGGGGTGTTAACTCAGACATCACTGTCTTGTTTTTGTGTTTATCTTTTTCACTCTTTCTTTTGAGTTTGTTTTTGTCATTGAGCTAGTTAAGTCAGAAGTTCTGAATGAAACTACACTACCTTTCACCTACTTCTCTGTGCCTTTAAATCATTGCATTTTAAAGTTTTTCAAAATTATTCCAAAACTGTGGTGAAAACAAAGAGAGAGGAATTCCTTAGGATTTGCAAAATTTGATCGACTGAAAGGAAAAGAGAAATGCTAAGCCCTTAATGAATAAGATCATGTTTGTTAATGTGGGTACTGAGAAGGATCCTAGCTTGGTCCAGATTGGTTCTACATCGTCTTCAGAGGAGCACAAGCGACTAGTCGTGTTTTATTAAAAAATTTCAAATTTTTTTTTGTCTGGTCCTACGAAGACATGCCTGGACTTAATCTCAGGATCGTACAGTATAGGATCACTCTTAGCCTTGAGACTTGACCCCTTAGCTTTCAAACCTTGATTCAGAATGTTTAACGATCAACCACAATATGAGGCTTGCATAGACGGATTGAAAGTAGCCCTTGACTAAGGGCAATAAGGTCAGATGTGATCAAAGATTTAAAGATGGGTCATTTCTTACTTCAATGGAGACTGACAAGAACGCCAAATCCCAGAATTTGAGAGCAAATAAATTTTACTGCTGAAGGACAATTGAGTTCCTATCTACGACACTAGGGGCAAATTCATACCCAAATGGATAGGCCCTTACATCATCAGCAAACTATTTGGTTAGGAACAACAACTATTCTCGTGGATTTAGATGGCTTAGAAATCTCATAATCGATCAACATGGACAAGTTAAACTTTTCTATCATTGAGAAGCTCGCTGGGCCGAGAACTCGGAAGGGTGACCCAGGCAAAAGTTAGAGCAAGGAAAAGAAGAAGAAGAAGAAGAAAAGAAAATAAAAGAAGAAGAAAAGAAAATAAAAGAAGAAGAAAAAAGAAAGAAAAATGAATAGAAAAAGAAAAATAGAGCTCGTAAGGTCGAAAACCCAGAAGGATGGCTTTGGCAAAAGTTAAAGCGCAAAAGGAAAGAGTTAATACTCGAGTGCACCTTAACCGGTAACTACATAAGGCCTGATTCCCATCTTTGGGATATGTAGGAAAATTCATCCTGAAGTTCGGCCCCAACCATTGTTCAGCCTGTTTGTCTCATCCATGCTGATTGGCTTATCCTTGTTTAACTCGGCTATCCTATCCGTGTCTAATTGGCTCATCTTCGTTCAAATTAGTTTTCCTATTCCGTTAAAAGATTTAGTTGAAAGACAAATCAAGTTCGGATTTAGGGTTGTGCATCTCAAGAGTTAATTCCATGTTGGTCGAGTAGTGGCCATTTGCAAAAATAGTTTTTAAGGATTTTTAGTGAAGTTGATTAATTTTCTTGGAAATTATTCCAAAACCGGACCTTTTCTTGGATCCAAAAAAGGAAAATTTTTAGTGCTCATAGCTTGACTTACATGATTTCAAAACAGAAAGTCGAACAAGCATGTTAATCTAAACTCTCACATTGGTCAAAATTGTTTTAGCATAAGCCAAAAATAAAAAATAAAGTCAAAGTGATGAACTAGGGGCATAGTCGAGTCAGGTTTTCTGTCTTTTCCCCATTGTTAACACACTCGCCATAAAGGGCAAAACTGAAGCTAGCAGCAGAGGGCCAAAAGCTCTCTCATTCTACAAGCAGGAGGTATCAAGCCAAGTGCGAAGCACGAACTACAAAGAGAGCTGGATATTCAACCCCCTCATATGGTCCACAACTTCCATCTTATCCATCAACCATACCTAGGAATGGATAAAAAAATAAGAGAGATTAAAGAATAGAGAGATGCGTGCTAAGAGAAAAAGTAAGGAAAGGGATTTTTAGAGAAAAAAAGATTGAGAGCCAAAGTGATGTGAGAACCATAAATAAGAAAGGGTGGGAAACAATACCTAAAGAAACAGTGGGTTCCTAGTGAACCGAAAGGTCTCCCTCCGGTGGAAAGCAAACTTGTTTGTTTTGAGTCATTTCGGTTTTGGCTAGGTCATTTTTACGTTGTTTCTCTTTGTTAAGTCATTTTGTACTTTGGTCAGTCATAGGCTCAATACCTGGTTAAGAACTCATTCTCGGTTTCATTTCAAAATAAATCATTTTTGTGCTTAGAGTGTCATGCCATTCCCAACATGATGTGCAAAACAAAATTCTTTCTTTTAAAAGCTATAAGGTTCCAACCTTAATCAAGAGAGGGAGCAACAGAACAAGGACCTATCTGAAGCTACATAGGTTCCGGACTATAAAGAAAAATTAGAAAAGGAGAAATTGAATTATCTGAGTTTGTTTCAACTTTCAAAATTTTCGAGATTGCATTCCGGATGCACCTTCTCAGGTCTTGTCATTTCTCCGAAGTATGAGTGTACCTCAACCTTGGGTTCAAGCTTGCTTAGTCAGAATGGCTATCAAAAGCACTGTTCCTGAACTCCATTCTGTACCAGAGGCATCTTGGTTGTGTTTGCAATGAGTTCCTAGGAGACCAACTGCGACGGTGGAAACTAGAGTTCAAATGGCGATGCCTAGAACACAAAGGTTTGGAATTTTTGAGACAAAAGTCTTGTTTAAATACCCAGGGGTGTATCCTCAGCTTGAAATCTGTATGGTAGTCCCATAGGTTGAGGTAGCTTGTATGCGCCTCAATTCTAGATATTAAATCAACCTAGTTTGTCACTCTATTAGAGAATGGGGAAAGTTGTAAGTATGATCAAGAAGAAAAGCGGCATCCATGGTTTTCGCATGCAGATTTTACCCCTTATTAGCATTTGAGGACCTTTGAACTGTGTGTTGAAGGTGGAAGTTTGAAAAACACAAAAGGGGAGATTCCCGTCCGAGTAGAGTGGTTCATCGCCACTCGTCCCATGAGGTGCTTTCTAAAGCGCCGCTTTGTTTATTTATTGCATTTCCTAAACATCCTCCACTGTATCGCTTGTCACACGATCAAACCGCTATTGTGCATCTATCGCACAATCAAACCACTGTGATGCATCTATCGCACGATCAAATCGCTATCGTGCATTTATCGCACAATCAGATCAATCATGTGTATCTATTGCACAATCTCATCATACTTTTTGCATCTATCGCATCATCACTTGTTTTTCTTCTTTTTACGATTTCAGTGTGGTTAGACTGTTCTTCCCCCTCTCATGATTCCAGCGTGGTTAGAGTCTCTTCCTCTTCCCATGATTTCAGCATGATTAAAGTATCTCAAGGCATGCAGGAACGCGACCCTGAGCGGTTTTCTCAGGACACGTGAAACGCGTTCCCGAGCGGATCTTATCTCTAGACATGCAGGAACACGACCCTGAGTGGTTCAGAACCTCTTCTCACGATTTCAACGTGTTTATAGTGTTCTTCCTCCTCTCACGATTCTAGCGTGGTTGGAGTATGTTACCTTATTCATTCTATCCATTGCATCCATTGAATCGTACTTGATCTTGTTGCATTCATCCTTTTCGCAAAAATGTGTTTAAGATCATTGTCATCTTATTGCATTGTTATTTCCTAATAGATCACTACCCAGTAGATCATTCCTCACCTATATCATACCACCCAATCACTTGTACTCTTTCTCCAAAAGGCATAGTTTTGCATGGGCTCGCACCTGTAGACACCCCATTTTTTACCGACCTTAAGATTCAGACGTCATCGATTGAGCGCTCGGTCATAGTGCATGTTGTGCTCGTTTCGAGGTTTCCGGAGTTTTGGCTGAGAGCCTTGCCTCCGGGCCTGTGAACTCTTTGTGCTTTGGCTCGGTTTGCGGACCAAGCCCTGTTTCCCTTCCTTGGAGGGAGGGAGTGGTCTGTAGACCACCTCTTCGTTGTCGTAGACCACTTTTCGCGCTTGGAGACTAGTTTTCGATTTTTGGAGCCTTCGGCCACACACCTTGGCTCGGGACCGCTTAACGTTCTCCGTTTGGCTTGGTTTTTGAACCATGCCTTGTTGCCTCTGCCTAGAGGAACACTGTGGTCCGGGAGACCACTTTTGTGGTCGTAGACCACTTTTGGTGCTCGTAGACTAGTTTTCGAGGCTTCCGGCTGCGCGCTTTGCCTCCCGAACTTTCGTCTTGCATCCGTTTTGGTTTGTTTTTGGAACAAACCTTATTTTCCTTGTTTGGAAGGTGGTACAAGGGTGGGAGGCCAGTTCTTCCCGTTGGAGACCACTTTCCTCCCCACCAGCCAGTTTTCTGGTTTGACAATTGGTTTTCTTAGTCTTTGGGCCACCTTTTCTGGTCGGCCACCACACCACCACCTTGCTTTCAGTGTGTAGACTTCTCCTACCCCTGACCGACCAGTTTTTGTCCTGGGAGACCACTTATAGTGATCAGCCGACCACTATAAGTAGCTGGCCGGCCACTTTAAGTGGTCGGCTGCTTTTCACCTGCTTCCTGGAGATATTTTCATCCAGCTGGCACAGCTGGAAGGCACTGAAACCATCCTCCATACACGGGTATGAAGGGATGGCTTTGGATCCTTAGCTTCCTCAAGAAGATTACACTTTTGTTCTCTATAAGAGAGAACCACCTCCATCCTCCTCCAGGTTCAGAAATTGGTGGTTTGAGATATAGATACACATATATCTCTCTTTTGGTCTCATATTTGTGCCTTAAAGTGTCATTTTGTCTCACTTTTGCACACAAACACACACTCAAACACCATCCTTTTGTTGCTGAGGTGCTTAGGAGCTGGTTTTGGTGTTGTTGGTTTGGTTTGAGCTTGGAAAACCTACTGGAGTTGTGTTTTTGAAGGTGTTCATCAAGGGTGAGTGTAATAACCCGACCCTCATATTTGTTTATGGTATATTTTCAGTCCTTTATTCTGTGCACGTAATTGCTTACTGAGAAATGTCGCGTAAAATGAGGTTTAATTAAGTAGGACGTATGAATATTGGTTCATATCTGTCTAAGAAGGAAGTATCTATCACAAATAAAGTGTTCGAACCAGAAATTGAGAGCCTTAGAGACTTGATAATCCAAAATTGATTTTATATTTGAAATCAGTATAATTTTTAGGTAATAATAAGCATTTTGGTGAAATTTCAATTTGGGATGATTAAACGATTGATTTTTGTCCTATTCACATTTTATATATATGTATCTATGTATCATACTCCTTAAACACTTGGACTAAGAGGCTTCATTTCAAGAGAAGGGTTTGAGAGGTTGGGTGAAGAAGAGTAGTAAGGGAGGTTGAGAATTTGAGAGACTTAAACCTCAAGGTATGTAAATTTTATGTAGGTTGTCCCCTAATTACCTCATCTCTTGTCTTGGATAGGAATTTTTGGAATATGAGTAGTTTGATATGGGTTGTGTATGGATTAAATTATGAAGATGTGTTGTTGTTGGATTGATTTAGAGTTAAATTTCATCCTATCCCTTATCTGTACATGATCATACTCAATTATGGACTTGGATGATCTTATTGTATGTAAAGGCAATATGATAGAGATTCTACATGCTTATGTTATGCTCATGAAATGCAAGGAACTAAGGAATTGATTTGCACTCAAATGGATGTGTTTGTAGACTTATGTTTTGGCTATGGAATCATATGTTGTACCTCCCAAATTACATGATGTTTGAACCATGTTTTAGGAATTAAAGGATCTATTTTGGACCTTGTTAATGCCACCAAAATATTGGATTTTTTATGAATTTCGGACAGAATTTTTGCAGAATCGCCGCACGTGCGGGAGTCACTGCCGCACATGCGGGAAATGGTGCAATTTTGGGCGTTGGACACTGTCTAAAAAGCATGTGCGGGCATCACTGCCACATGTGCGAGAGGATTTGCCGCACGTGCGGGGCTCACAGCCGCACGTGCGGCCCAAGTTGAAAAACATGGTTTGCTCCATTTGACCTGTTTGACCCCCTAGGACGTGTGAAATTAATATTTGGAATTGTTAAAATGCTCCTTAATTTACTGGAAATTAACGAATGAAATGTGAAGTTAGGAGGAACTTGAACTAATTTATGGGTTCTATGTGTGTAGGACACACTCCGGGAGGAAGTAGCGCTCCGTCACAACACAGTGAGTAATAATGCAATCCACGTACTTTTATTTACCGTTAACGCATATTGCTATTAACGTTTTGTTTTCCGTAAATGACTGCAATGACATGTATGTTGACAAGTGGAATTTGTGTGAATGTAAACGTTGAAGGAATGTGTATACATCTAGATTGCTCTGGAACTATTCCATTCTGTTATTTCTGGGCCAATGGCCGTTCTGTTATGTCTGGGCCTATGGCCGTTCTGTTGTTTCTGGGCCGATGGCCGTTCTGAAAGTAACACAGCATCGAAATAACCATATGAACTTTGTAGTTACATACGCGTTATTATGTATTACCATTTGAGTTGTGCATTGGACTATTTAAACACTATTATTCACTAAGCGTAGCTCACTCTGTATTTTGTCTGATTCTGTAGGTACTCAACCGGGAGATCATTCCTAACCTCGATACCCGTCTCCCTTTTGGTCAACCTAAGTATAACCAGGCACTTGGAGGAGCCCGTGCATTTTAGTGAAGTTCGGTTGGCTTTTGGTTTGTACCCTAATTGCCGACTATAGTTGAAATGTAAATATTATTTTTTGTTATGCGCCCAATCTTAGGGCTGGGCCTGTATTTACGTATGTATATCACTGATGCTTTGATGCAGGTTTTTGTATATTATTTTCCTGTTATGATGTTTGTGATCCTGGCATAGTAGTAATGGCTCAATGGAGATTGTTTTCTATTATTATTTCTTTTTATGTTCAATGCTTCCGTTCAGGCCCCATATATTATGTATATCAGGTTAAATGTCCGTTTCTGAATAGGTCATGCCCAAACTTTTAAGGGCAAGTTGGGGGTGTGACAGTGAGCTTCTAACCCTTAAATCCCTTGATTTTGCTTAAGCTTTTGGACCTATTTTCATGCTGATTTAAGCTTAACTTTCTACTACAAAAAGTTCTGTTTTTGCATGCTTAAAATGTTTGTTTAAGGTCACTTTTTTGTTGGGGGTGGTCTACCCCCTCTTAGGCCTTGTTAGGCCTTGTTTTGAGCCATCCCTTTTGGCTCTTGTTCTAGCCTTTGCATGACCTTTCTACCACTAAAATCCAGAGGATTTTCAGTGGTGGAAAGGTGGTTTTGGAGTCCTAAATAGGAGAGGGTCATTCCCTCTCCTTGTATTTTGAATACTTGCTTCATATGCCTCATGTTTGAGCATGTTTATTAAGCTTGTGTTAGCTTGTTCTTAGCATGTATTTGGGGCTATTTCAGCATGCCTCAGATCTGTTTTGACTTGGTTTGGTCATTCCATGCATGCCTTATACACTTGTAGTGTAAATCTTACAAACTAGCTTTGTGTGCCTCATGTTTGAGCATGTCTTTCTAGCTTGTTTTGGGGCCATCTCAGTAGGTTTTTGGTGTTGTTTTAATATGCCTTAGATCTGTTTTGGGTTGGTTTAGTTGGCTCTTGCATGCCTTATACACTTGCAGTGTAAATTTCATAAACTAGTCTTGTATGCTTCATGAAGTAGCATGTCTTTCTAGCTTATATTGACTCCATTTCAGCATGTTTTTGGTGATGTTTTTCCATGGCATACCTCTGTTAAGGTTTGGTTTGGTTGGCCCTTGCATGCTTCATGCACTTGTAGTGCATTTCCATGAACTAGTCTTGTATGCACCATGCTTTAACATGTCATTCTAGCATGCTTTTGGCTTAACTTCAAGAAGCTTTTGTCCATGTTTTAGCATGCTTAAGCTCCGATTTATGTTGTTTTGGTTATGCATGCCATGCTTTGTATAGCTATAGTGCATTCTAGCTTGTTAGCTTTGTGTATTGAGTCCACTAGCATGCATTGCTTGGTCTATTTGAATGATTTGGCATCATTTGTTATGTGATTTCAGTCCATGTAATGTGGTCTTGCACTTGCATCTTTCACTTATTCAATGCGTTGGAGGGTTTGCTCTTTATGCCTTAACATGAATCATTGCGTATGCCTTCATGCCTAAGCTTGTGAGCTATCGTTTCAATGTGTTTTGGGGGTTATTTTGCCATGATATAACTCTGATTTTTGTTGGCGAAGCCATCTCACGCTTGGTCTTCGTAGATGTAGTGTGATCCTCCTTATTTCCCCTTGCATGATCCATACCTTATGCCCTTCATGCTAGCATATTTTGGCTTCCTTCCATACATGTTTTAGTATCATTTTCACATGTTCTAAGACTATTTTGGGTTGCCTTCACCATATGCTTCATGTTTTGCATAGTTATAGTACAAATGCCTATGCTAGCTTCAAGCTTTGGGTACCATAGCATGCTTCATTTATGTTGTGTACATGATTTGACATCCTTTAACATGACATTTCAGTGCATATAGAATTGCTATGTTCCCACTTCTTTCATGCTTTCAATGCCTTTGAGTGCTATGCATTGTTGCCTAGCTTATGGCCTAGCTTGTATGCTTGCATGCCTAAGTCCTTGAGCCTCCATCTTAGCATGTTATGGTCTTTGTTTAGACCTATTTAAGCTCTGTCCATGATTGGTTCAATCATTTGTGCCATGTATTGCATGCCCCTTGTGTAGTCCCTTTAATGGCTTTGTGCCTTAGGCCCTCTTGCATGCTTTACTTGTGTTGTTTGAATGATTTGGCATCATTTCACACTTGATTTCAGTGCATATAATGTGGTTATAATCCCATGTTTATCACTCTTTGAGCACTCTTGAGGGTTGTGTTCTTAGGCCTAGTTGATGGGCCAATGCATTGAGCTTGCTTGTCTTGATCTTCATGCCTTTATTTTAGCATTATGGCCACTGTTTTGGACATGGCTGAGGTTTACCCACATTCGGTTTAAGTGCATTGAGCATTGTGTATGCCATGTTACATCGCATTGTGCATGTTATGTTGTTGTTTGCATTGTGTATGCCATGTTTTTGTTCGCACTGTGTATGCCATAATCACATTGCATTGAGTATGCCATGTTATTCATTGCATTGAGTATGCCATGTTGCATTACAAGTTGTTGCATACTTGTCCCTTACATTGCATGTTTGCATGCTTGAGTTGCATGCCATGTTGCATTGAATGTTTGCATGCTTAAGTTGCATTACATGTTTGCATGTTGTTGTTGCATTGTGTTTGGATTAAGTGTTAATCCGAGCACGAGAAACGAGGGACATTTCATACTTGAAGTGATGAAACGTGCCTCAATTCTCGGTCGCCGACGCACTTGATCATACATGATAGAGTTTTAGGCCTTATGTGTTTATGTGTGCATTCATTTCATATTGAATCGTGCAATTTGGCTTCTCGGCCATCATGCATTGAAATGCACGATTGGTGGCCCGAGGGTCGAGAACCACACTTCCTTGAGCTTATGAAATGATAGGAAGGGTGATCGTGCACACATATCTTGCAAATATATTGCCATGCCCTTTCTTGCTCTCTGTTGTAGCAAACTGGAGAAATGCAGCAACAACTGGTCGACCAGCCAAAAAAACTAGCTGACCGACCACTTTTTCTGGTATGCAGCAAAGATAGGTGGTCGGCCATGGCTGGTGACACCCCTAGGTGGTCGGCCACCCTCCCACAGGTCCCCAAATTGGAGTTTAAGCTTTCTGGTGCTTGGTGCAAAGTTCTGAAAACAGTTGCAAACAGAGGCAAGTTGAGGCATCGCGTTGGATTTCCGAACGAGGCGACCAGGCATGCATGCACTCTTCTCCCTCTGAGGACATTGCTTTACTACTTTACTTAGCTAATTTTCTTAGCTAGTTTATGCTTTGGTTCTGTATTTAAGTAGTTAATGCGTTTAGTTGCTTAATTGTGTTGTAATAGCTTAATTAGTTAACTAGGATTAGTTAATTAGTTGGCTTGTAATAATTAGTTTAATTAGCTTAGAATAGCTAGTTAGCTCCTTTATTCGGACCCTCCGTCGAGAGGGTCAATTGTTGTAATAAGCGTGCGTGTGTGTGATGCATATCTTCCAACCTCCATTTCTTTCTCCCTTTTACTTAACCGCTTATGATGGTTAGTTTTACGGCATGTTTCAATTAGCATACCTTATGCTTCGCATGCGTGCATCCATTCATCTGTATTGCATGCACCGGGCTCGGCGCATCATACTAACTGCATTGTATTTTAATACATTTACTTGAATACGGGTTCAACAGCATGTTATCAAGTTGCATTTCACATGACATCTTAGGATAGCCGAGCCTATCTGAGTTGCATTCTCGCATGTGTTGCATTAGCCATCTTAACATGAACTAGGATCATAAATGATTTCTAACTAGTTCCTTGTTTTGGCTCGGAGTACACTGTGAGTGTTTATGCTTTAGCATACTGCATGTGTGTTATTGACTGCCATGAAAGCATGCTTGCCATGAGGCTAATTGCTTATTTGATATAACTGCCTGAATGCCTGTGGGTGAAGGTTGGATTGCTTGAATTGGAACAATTCATTGAAATCCTCGATTTAGCCTACTTGCGAGTAGCAAACTTCAAACTGTTTTCAAACAAAACGAATATGCAATGTTTTGTTCCAAATTAGGCGATCTAGTCTATACTTGTATGCTGTACGCATCACGTAGTAAGATTAGCTAATTAACCGGAATAAGCTCACATGTGTTTTCAAAAACAAAATATCATGCTTAGTACAGGTCGATCTTTGATCGGGCGAGTGGGGGTGCTCATTGCATGATCTTCCCCTCTTGTACCCAAGTTCCCGAGCCGAGGCAACTTTGGTGATGACGGACACGTGGCCTTAGACATGAGTTAGGGTTTCCTAAATTCCCCCAAAATAAAATATTTAGGTGGTGACTCTGTATCTGGCAAAGCAGTCCATGTTTGGCACTTCTTTATAAAATCAGTTTTCCAAAACGATTTGCCGGATTTGGACTCTTTGGTGATTTATCAATCTTACATTGCACTTTGTGAGATCAGATTAAGAATCGTGACATTGAGTCTGAACTATAGTAGCTAGAGAACAAAACGAATTTCGCGCCCTCGCAACGCGGAGCTTCGGTAGTCCTCGGGGCAGTCTACAATTTCTGGCGACTCTGTTGGGGATTTAGAGAACTTGACTCGAACTCATGATATCTTGTTTTGACTACACTTATGTGTTTCTTTGCATTGCATTTGCATTGGTGCGCCTAGGACACCATGTTTGCCATCTGCTATTCCTGAACGGTTTGCCTGAGGCTATGTGCCATAAGGTTGACCGGTTACGGGCTCTGCCACGATGGGAACACAAACCTCGGTTGTTACCGAGGCACCCTTTTGACTATTCGACCTAGTGCATTTCGGAAACTGTAGTGACCATTCCAAACTAGAACAGGTTGCTTACCTGATTGTAGGTTGTTTGAAACCGCTGCGCGCGTAGTGAAACCCTAGCTCCTGACAAAATAGGACAGGGAAACCCTACCCCAACATAGGGGTGTTTTGGCTCTTACTTGCATGATATTTGTTGTCAAAGTGCGTCTCTACAGGTTGTGTGTATCAGTTTGCAAGTCTGGATATCAGGCCTGAGGGCATCGGTATTTTGGGAAATCAATTTACCTGAGGGTATCAGATTTGAGGTAGATTTTTTAGGCAGAATTTAGTAAGGAGCACAGTCATTCAGCTATGCTCGTATCTGTTCCAGCGAAATTGGGCTGAGATGTTGCTTGTTTTCTCTTTTACTAGGTGGTCTTGGAAATATAGCTTCAGAAGGCTCCAATATCCCCCGAGTACATCGGACTTGTGCTGATAGACTTTGTCAGGTCAGAGATTCAGTTCAGAGCAGCCAGTGTTTTCCTTCGCGGAGGCAAGGTAGAGAAAGGCCAGTCAAGGCTCACCGGTTCATCTGATCCGTTAGTCACCATTCACGTCACCGCTGTTCAGTTTAGCAAACTCATGATGACGCAGAATTCAGAAGAAATCGTGGTCATGACAACGACATTAAACCAGGGAATCACCATGTAGGGTGAGACCGATGTTGAAATACAACGCCCGTCTAGGGAACCTACCGCACATCCAGTCTTGGAACCCCAATTATCTCAAACCCATGAGCCCACTACTCTTCAGCTGATAGGAATGATCGGTGATCTCCAGAGAACTGTGGCTGATCTAGCCTTCGGAATATCGGCTCCACCATCGACCACATCATATGCCGGAAATTTCATGCCAGAAGGCCTCCCACTCTTAGGGCGAATTGTGATTGAACTCAGCCAACCTGAAACCACCCCAAGTTTGGGCAATGACATGTCAACAACAACCGGGCTTTGCACTGATGTAGCAACCCAAACCTTTGACCAAGCTGAGGCGAGTGGAAAGAACAAGATGGGAACAGGCAGTGATCCCTATGAACACCTTTTGTGGGCTGTAGAGGCTTTGAAAATCGAAGGACTGAACAGGCAGCAAGTACTGGCAGTTGCTGCACAAATTATGGATGGCGCTTTTGCCACTCAGAATGAGAGCAGTTTGAATTAAGAGGCAAATCGGGAGAAGGGCCGTCGTGCAAGAAATGTTCCTTCCAACCCTAATCCTACACTCGGAAGGGATCAGCTAACCAAGTCAGCACCTCCTGACCCCTTTGCTAGTGCGCCCAACAAAAATCCATAAACCTCGAAGTATCTACCCCGAGGTCAGAGGGTCTTCCATGCCCTCTATATGCCTTTATCTAAGGCTCTTCAAATCCTTGCTAAAAAGGGACATCTCAAACCTCTCGAGCCTCGGCCTCTCCCTAGTCGTCTTCCACCCGGTCATGATACTACCCAGTACTGTGTGTACCATTAACAAACCGGTCATAGCACCGACAATTGCTTCCGTCTTCGCCATAAAGTACAGGATTTGTTTGACAACGGGGTCGTCATCCCACCAAGCTTAGCAAAGTCTATCGTCACTGGGTCAGTGAACTTGGAGGATAGTGCGAGTATGTGATCGGGGGATGAACCACCTGCGGGCGGCGCTCAGTTTACTCCAGATGTGGCATATGGCACGCATTGTTTTGAGCATTTGCGAATGCTAGTTTTTGTACTTTCTGACTTAGGTATTTGAGTCAGTCTTGTTGTATAAAGTCAGTCTTTTTGTACTGAGTCAGTCGGGTCTGTCTTGTTGTATCGAGTCAGTCCTGTTTTGTTAGAGTCGGGTGATTTTGGGGGTGTTATCTCGGACATCACTTGCTTGTTTTGTGTTCGTCTTTTCGCTTTTTTTTTAGTCTGTTTCTGCCTTGGAGCCAGTTGTGCCAACAGATTTGATTGAAACAGCAGTGATTTTCACACTCTTGTGTTTGCTTCTACCTTGTGCCAGTCGTGCCAGAAGTTCTGAATGAGATGGCAGTATTTGACTAAAAAACTATGTCTTTTCTGTGCCTTGAAATCATTGCATTGACCTGAGTTTTTCAAAACTTTTTGAACATCATGATGAAAACAAAGAGGAAGGAATTCCTCGGGTTTTGCAAACTTTGATCAATTGAGAGAAAGAGAGGCATGCTAAGCCCTTAACGAATGAGATCATGCTTGTTAGTGTGAGTACTGAGAAGGATCCTGGCTTGATCCAGATTGGTTCTACATTGTCTTCCGCGCGAGTGATTAGTCGCTTTCTTAAAAGATTTCAAAAAAATGTTTTGCGTGGTCCTGCGAAGACCTGTGTGGAATCGCTCTTGAGATTGTGCAGCTTAGGATCGCTCTCAGCCTCAAGACTCGACCCCTTTTGCTTTCAAACCTTGAACCTTAATTCAGAATGTTCAACGGTCAACCACAATGTGAGGCCTGTGTGGCCAGATTTGAAACAGCCCATGAACTAGGGGCAAGAAAAGTCAAATCAAGAAGATCAGATGTTATCAAAGGAAGCTTGCGAAGCCAGATCAAAACACCCTCGAACTAGGGGCAAAAATGTCAAATGTGCTCGAAGAGTCAAAAATTGGGATGTTTCTCAAACTAATGAAGATCGGCAAGAATGCCAAATCCTAGAAGGAAGGAAAGAAGAAAGTTTTTGCTGAAGGATAACTGAGTTCCTATCCACAACAGTAGGGGCAAATTCAGCCCCCATTGGATGGACTCCTACATTATCTGCGAAGAGCAGCCATTCTCTTGGATTCAGATGGCTTCGAGATCCTAAAACCATTTGATATGGACAAAACTACACTTTTACCCTTGAGAGGCTTGCTGGGCCGAAAACCCGGAAGGGGGACCCAGGCAAAAGTTAGAGCAAGAAAAAGAAGAAAAAGAACCCAAAAAAAAAAGAGGGGAAAAAATGCAAAGAATGAAAAAGAAAAGAAGAAAAATGAAGAACATGAAAAGAAAAGATGAAAAAAGAAGAAAAGAATTGAAAAGAAAAGAAAAACAAAGCTCACAAGGTTGAAAACACGGAAGGGAGGCTTTGGCAAAAGTTAGAGCGCAAATGGAGAGGTTAAATACCCGAGTGTACCTTAACCCGGAACTACGTAAGGCTTGATTCCCATGTTTGGGATACGTAGGCAACTTCATTCTGAAGTCCAGCCATAAACACTTCCAAATCGACTGTGTCCATGTAATGGTTCTCCGTATCCGGGAGTTCGGTTGTGATTGTCACTATGAGAACTGGTTACAGTATGCTGCGGTGCTATTTAAACAAGGGGCAACTTTCCGTTGCCATACAGCGCGCTGTGGTGCCGTTCAGACAAGGGGCAACTTTCCGTTGCCATGCAGTGCCATTTAGACAAGGGGTAATTTTCCATTGTTTTGGATCTGAGGTTATGCATCTCAAGAGTAAATTCTGTGTTGGTCGAGCAGTGGCCATTTATAAAAACAGTTTTGAGAATTTTTTTAATGAAGTTGACTAATTCTCTCGAAAATTACTCCATATTTTCCAAAACTGGACCATTTCTTGGACCCAAAAAAGGAAAATTTTTAGTTCTCACAGCCTAACTTGCATGATTTTGAATCAGAAAAGTTGAACAAGTATGTTAATCTAACTCTTATATTGGTCAAAATTGTTTTAGTAGAAAACCAAAAACAAAAAATGGTCAAAATGATGAACTAGGGGCACAGTTGAGTCAAGTGTTCTGTCTTTTCCCCATTGTCAACACACTTGCCAGAAAGGGCGCTCTGCTTGCTAGAAAGGGCACTGCACCGGCCAGAAAAGAGCACAACTTAAGCAAACAGCAAAGGGCCGAAAGGTCTCTCATCCTCCGAGCAGCGAGGTATCAAGCTAAGTGCGAAGCATGAATTGAAAATAGAGTAAGGTATTCCATTCCCTCATCTGGAAAGGTCTGGTCACATCCGAACTGGCCAAGGGCGTCATCAACAGATGTCAGCTGCAGATTTGCTACACACCCAGTTGTAGCGCAACCCCTCTACGGGAAAGTTCATTGTTGTGAGCAAAAAGAAGAATGAAAATCTAGCGGAATGCTAGGGGCAAGAGCCTGCAACTTCCTGTTTATCCATCAACCACCCAGGAGAGGGATAAAAAAAGAAGAGAGACTGAAGAATAGAGAGATGCGCGCTGAGAGAAAAAGTGAGAAAAGGGCTTTTTCAAAAAACAAGAGATTGAGTGCCAGAGTGATGTGAGAATCACAAATAAGAAAGGGTAGGAAACAATACCCGAATAAACTGGCTCCTCGCGAACTGAGAGGTCTCTTGCCATTCGAATACGTCTGAGTGTCGTGTGTGTTGTTTGTCTCGATTCTTGCCTTAAGTCATTTCGAGTGTCAATAGATGTGTTCAGGTTGTTTTACCTTTTGTTTTCCGTTGTTGAGTCGTTTTTTGCTGTGGTCAGCCGTAGGCTCAATACCCGGTCAAGGACTCATTTCAATTTCAAAAATAAATCGTTTTGTGCTCAGAGTGCTGTGCCGTTCTCCACATTTGTGCAAAACAAGATTTGTTCTTTCATAAAAACTGCAGGGTTCAACCCAGGTCATGTGAGAACGGTAGAACCAGGACCTGTCTGAAGCTATATGGGTTCCAAACTGCAAAGCAAAAGAAAAGAGGAAAATTTTGAGCATTTGAGTTTGTTTCAACCTCTGCAAGTTTCGTCAATGCATCTTGTATATTCAGAATGAGCTGTGTGTTCAGAGTGAGCAGTGTGCTATATGAGCTGTGTGTTCAAAGTAAACATAATATTGTGTTATGAGCTGCGTGTTCAGAATAAGCAGTGTGTTGTATGAGCTGTGAAGTTCAAAGTGAACCTAATACTGTGTTGACTGCTTCAAAGCTAGAACGGCAATCAGAAGTGTTCCCTCCGAAAACCAGTCCTTGTCAGGGGCATCTCGGCTGTGTTTACGATGAGTTCCTAGGAGACCAACTGCGATGGTGGAAACTAGAGTTCGAATGGCTGTTGCCTAGAACACAAAGGTTTGGAATTTCCGAGACTAAAGTTTGGTTTAAATACCCAAGGGTGTATCCCCGGCTTGAAATCTGTATAGAAGCCCCATAGGTTGAGATAGCGGGTATGCGCCTCAATTCTGGATACTGAACCAACCTAGTCTGTCACCCCGTTGGAGAATAGGGAAAGTTGTGAATATGATCAGGAAAGAAAAGCGGCATTCGTGGCTTCTACATGCAGAGGTTACTCCTTGTCAGTATTTCAAGACCTTTGAACTGTGAGTTCAAGGTAAGTGTTCGAAGAACATAAGGAGAGATCCCCACTAGAGTAGAGCGGTTCACCGCCACTCACCCCATGAGGTGCTTTTTAAAGCACCACTTTGTTTGCTTATTGCATTTCTTTAAAGCATCATGCACTGCATTGCTTATATCATATCATCACACTTATTGCATTTATTTGCATCTTGTGTTATCTCGAATCATTTATCCTTTCACACTGTGCAGCGTTTAGGATCGTTGTCCTCCGGAGCTATCTCAGGACGCGTGAAGCGCGGCCCTGGGAGTGTTTTATCTCAAGTTGCGTCGTGTACACGCCTGGGCGGGTTGTTTTAGACCTCCTCTCACGATTTCAGCGTGTTTTGAATTTTTCTCAGGTTGCGTCGTGTACGCGCCTGGGCGGGTTGTTTTGGACCTCCTCCCACGATTTCAGCGTGGTTTGAGTGTCCCTTTCCTCACACGATTTCAGTGTGTTTGGAATTTTTCTCAGGTTGCGTCATGTACGCGCCTGGGCGAGTTGTTTTAGACCTCCTCTCACGATTTTAGCATGGTTTGAGTGTCCCTTTCCTCACAGGATTTCAGCGTGTTTTGAATTTTTCTCAGGTTGCGTCGTGTACGCGTCTAGGCGGGTTGTTTTGGACCTTCTCTCACGATTTCAGCGTGGTTTGAGTTTCCCTTTCCCCACACGATTTCAGCGTGTTTGGAATTTTTCTTAAGTTGCGTTGTGTACGCGCCTGGGCGAGTTGTTTTGGACCTCCTCTCACGATTTCAGCGTGGTTTGAGTGTCCCTTTCCTCACAGGATTTCAGTGTGTTTGGAATTTGTCTCAGGTTGCGTCATGTATGCGCCTGGGCGGGTTGTTTTGGACCTCCTCTCACGATTTCAGCGTGTTTGAGTGTTCCCTTTCCTCACACAATTTCAGTGTGTTTGGAATTTTTCTCAGGTTGCGTCGTGTACGCGCCTGGACGGGTTGTTTTGGACCTCCTCTCACGATTTCAGCGCGGTTTGAGTGTCCATTTCCTCACACGATTTCAGCGTGTTTGGAATTTGTCTCAGGTTGCGTTGTGTACGCGCCTGGGCGGGTTGTTTTGGACCTTCTCTCACGATTTCAGCGTGGTTTGAGTGTCCCTTTCCTCACACAATTTCAATGTGTTTGGAATTTTTCTCAGGTTGCGTCGTGTACGCGCCTAGACAGGTTGTTTTGGACCTCCTCTCACGATTTCAGCGTGGTTTGAGTTCCCTTTCCTCACATGATTTCAGCATGTTTGGAATTTGTCTCAAGTTGCGTCGTGTACGCGCCTGGACGGGTTGTTTTGGATTTCCTCTCACGATTTCACCGTGGTTTGAGTGTCTCTTTCCTCACACGATTTTAGCGTGTTTGGAATTTTTCTCAGGTTGCGTTGTGTACACGCCTGATTGATTGTTTTTTCTTCTCTCATGATTCCAACATGGTTGGAATATGTCCCCCTTTGCATCTACTTTACTGTCTTTTACTTGCATTGTGCATGCTTTTTATCACATTGTTTTGTGCACCTTACTTGCATTGTGCATGCATTTTATCGCGCTATTTTGCACATCGCACTGTTTTGTGCACCTTACTTGCATTGTGCATGCATTTTATCACGCTATTTTGCGCATCGCACTATTTTGTGCATCTTTACTGGCGTTGTGCATGCATTTTATCACGCTATTTTGGCCGGCCGGTCATGTTTACCGAGAGTAGATATTTTGCAGCAGCTAGCTGCTCCCATGGCCAGCTGCTCACTTTTGAAGATATTTACATTGAGAGGCGGTGGAAACTCTATACAAAGACCACCTTCCCTTATGGTTTAGGGCTAGAACATTTTCCTAAAGGCTTAGGCAAATACCAAAAGCTTTTCTCCACCCTCTTGATATAGATACACTATAGATACACCATTGAAGCATTGAACTTGAAGCTTTTTGCTGAGATTTTGAACACAAATTCAGATACTAGAGAGTGTTTGGATTGGAGTTTTTAAACTAAGAAGTTCTTCCTCTTCTTTAGAGGTTGATCTTTCAACTTTTTTCATTACTTAGCTTCTTGTTCTTCATTTCAATACTGTTTTTCATATTATTTTGGCTTTTAAAATGTGATTTGAAATCTTGTTTAAAGGTGGAAGGGTTAACCACCCTTCCATAAGCTTGTTCTTTAGCTTTGCTCTTTTGTTGTTCTTCATATTTAGGCCTCATTTCCTTTATTTCCTGCACTGTTTTGGTTATATTTTGATTAAATATGAAGTGTATATATGTGTTTAAAGCTTATATAGATAGCTTGATTCTTGTGTCATATCTTTCTTCTTTGAAGATATTGCATAGCTCTCTTCTAGTTCCTTCTTTGTAGCATGGAAATGGATGTTTCATCCATGTTCCATGAGTAGGAAGATGAGCTTGCAATCATCTCTCCATAGCTTTCATTTCTTGCTTTTACTTAGTCTAGTTTTATCTTTGTTTTAAAGCTACATGAGAGCTCTTCATCAAGATCATTAGAGAGTCTCTTCTATTTATTTTGAAGCATGGAAATGGAGGTTTCAATCCATCTCCCATGAGTAGAAAGATGAGTCTCTTTGGTCTTCTTAATGATGGAACTTCTTATGTATATGCTTTGCCTTCAAGAATGGTTTCTTCTAAACCTATTATCTCTAAGCTTGAGTATTCCCTTGCTCTTATTTTCCATGAGATACAGTGGGCTTTGGCCATGTCTTTGATTGTATCTTTCATATTTAGCCTTAGTTAGTTTTGTTTCCCTTAATTGCTATCTTTTTGCTTCACTAATCATCATTTAAATACCCTTGGGATGCTTGATAATTTGTGAAGCAAGCCTACTCTCTCCTTGAGAAATTTTCATGATAGGAGAGAGAATGAAGGATGAACATCTCTTGGAAACCCCCTATTTTGCTTTGTTCCAGTTCTGATTGCAGCAGATCCTTCCCTAGAATCAATGGCTGGCCGACCAACTCTTTGTACGGCCGACCACTTCTCAAGGCCAACCGGCCCAATTTTTTGTACGGCTGTGGTGCTTTTTTCAATGAAACAGAGCAGATCCTGAGACCCAAAACATAGTCATTTTCAGACTATGAACAGAGCAGCTTCTAGTAATGAGAAGTGGGGGTTTCCGGAGGATGTTCTTGCTCGCACGCATGTGATTCTCCGTCTCTCATTCAAGTCCATCAGATTAATAGCTTTGATGTTTGTATTTTGTAATAATTAGTTAGTTAGTTCATTCATTCTGTGTTTGTAATTCATCCGTGTTTGTAATAATTAGTTAATTAGGACATTTGGACCCTCTTGTGCAAAGACAAATTTGTAATATTTGTATATCTTCCAACTCCTATTTCATCTTCCCTTTTACTTACATGCTTACTGAGGTTATATGTAGTATCATGTTTTCATTTCATATCATTGCCATGCTTTGCATCCATTGAGGTTCGGTTTATCATTTTTTAATGTCATTGTCATTTCATACTTACTTGAACACATGTGCTACTGCATGCTTTGAGTTAATCCATATGACATGATTAATAAGCTGAACCTAGTAGTTGCATTTTGTATGTGTTGCATTAGTCATGTATATTGTTAGGGTCATACATTTTTCTAATTATTTTCTTTTCTTTGGCTTGCCACGGAGTATTAGGTGAGCATTTTTGCTTTAGCATATTGCATGTGTGTTTGTGTTGCCATGTCAAGCATACTACCATAGGTCTACGTGCTTATTTGAAATACATATTTGATTGCCTGTGGATGAAGGCTATTTCATTTAAGTTGGAATGACTTTGATTATTATACATATGAGCTAACTTTTCCTTTGAGTTGCACATATTCAAAACGCTTTTCAAACAAACATGAAATCAAAATATTCCAAAGTAAGTGACGTGGTCTATACTTGTTTGCTTCACATAGTAATGTTAATATATTAATCAGAACATGAGCATATAATGTCTATAAAATTCACATCATGATTAGTAGAGGCCGATCTTTGATCGGGTGAGTGGGATACTCAATTCATGACCTTCCCCTCTCATACCTAAGTTCCCAGGTTGAGACACTTTGGTTATGACGGACAAGTGGCCTTTGGCACGAGTCATGAGTTTCTTAAATTTTGCAAAACTATTTATGTGGCGACTCTGAAATTTAGCAATGCAGTCCATTTTTGGAATTTTTGATGATTAATGGATTTTTTAAGATTTGTCGGATTTAGACTCTTATTTATTTTTCTGTTTCACATTGCACTTGTAAAACCAGATTAAGAACCACGGGAGTTCGAACTGTAGGGCTATCATACCTGAAGAGACTAAACCCCTCCGAGAAACGTGAAAAACCAACTACAGTTTCTAACGACTCTGCTGGGGATTTAGAGAACTTGACTTGGACTTCATGATGTAATATTTTATTTACATATATATGTTCATTGCATTACATTTGCATGGTGCTCGTAAGTCATTGTGTTTACCATCTGATATCCTAGACGACTTGTTAGAGGCCTACTAAAATGCTGGTCGGACGTAAGTAATGTCACATTGAGAACATAATCCTTGGATCTGGGTTACTGTTGTACCACTTGATCCTCCTTTCAATTTTCGATGTTAGGTGTGAGAGGTATATTAGATAACCTAGTTGAGGTACCCCTTTTGAAACCATATTCAGAACCACGGGAGTCCGAACTGTAGAGCTATCGTACCTGAGGAGACTAAATCCTTCAGAGGAGTGCGAAAAACCAGCTACAATTGCGTTTGGAATAGGTACAGCTTGTCTTCCAAATTGTTGTTACCCAAATTTTGGCTTTTTCGCTCGAGCATCACTTTTTGCGCTTCAAGCAGTAATTGTAAACTCTCAGTACTTTTGCAGGTCTACAGAGATACTGGGAGTCGGCATTCTTCGCTCGAGCGACACTTCTTGTGCTCGAGCAGTGTTGGCTCGAGCGGCCCTTCTTGAGCTCGAGCGATAGTCTTTTGTTTGTAAAACTTCAGGAAGTTGGTATTCTTCGCTCGAGCAGTGCAACTTGTTGTGTCTGGTCGCTTGAGCAATACTTCTTGCACTCGAGCGATCTATGCGTATATCAGTTCGTAAAAAGCCACTTTTGAATCACTTTTTCGTTTCTCACTCTCTCTAAAGCTCTATTTCTCTCCACAAATACACCTAGATCCGTCGAGTTCCTCACCCGTGTCCCTTTGTTAAAAAGGTAGAACATGCCGTGGGCTTCCCTTTTATCCGAACAAAGTTGGGTTTCAACGTTCTAGAAGTATCTTTATTCTCTCTATCGTCTGCTAAACTTGAGGTGAGGATTCTTTGTACTCTTTTATAATTTTTAACTTAGTTATTTGTTATTTCTTAAACAATATTGGGATTTGGGGATTTGGGGATTTTTGGACAAATCTAGGGTTTTGGGTTAAAAATGAAAAGAGAGATTTTCAAATGGATTCTTGAAAATGATTGTGGGATTTGAAATGAGGTTGAGTTATGATTGAATGGTTGGTTTTGAAACTTGGATTCGATTTTGGAGGAAACTGGGGTTTTGTCCTATATATATAAATATATATAATGTTGATTTTGTATAAATAATGGAATTGATGTTAGAAATGTAAAATTGGATTGATATTGGTGAGGTGGTGGAGTTGGATATGTATTATTACTCACAATTTGAGATTTGAAAAGTTTATCTTTATTGATAATTGTTTATTTGTTTAGAAATTTCTGTTTTGGGTTATCGGTAGAGGATAGCTATGATTGTTGTAGAAATTGTATGAGAATTAGGGGAATTAAAACTATTTCCTCATTCATTTGCATTGATCATTATCTCACACTTATACATTGGAAATGTTTATCATTTTGAGAAAAAAAAAAAAGGTAAATCTGGGAAGTACGTATTGTCTCATTGAAATAAGTTGACCTGAGTATCCATGGTGAAAGTCCTAAAAACTACGCATATACATGGATGCCGATACCTCGGAGGAAATTTTCGTGAAATGGCAATAGCAGTGCTTGTATAGCCTACATTTACATGGCTACCAGTTTATGGTTTCCCGTGGATGAAATTTCCTTGAAAGGTTGATATTGTTTTGAGATTCCCAATGTGTGATTCACCACCCTGTTTTCTATTGTAAAGGAAGTGATTTATGAATTCTAGTATTAAGCTGGCATTACATGGTTTAGGAAAAAGATAAAAAAAAATGTTTTGACATGAGCATTGCATATGCATTTCACACTTATAGCTTTGTTAAGATTCATATATTGTGTTGGATTATCTCTACTGGGTTTTGGCTCACCCTATGTAGGAAAACCATTTTCAGGTGTTGATGATATGCCTCCGCCAAGGCAATTGCTTGAGGAGACTTGGAAACAAGAGCTTCATTTTGGTTATTTTATTGTATTCCTTTTGTACAAGCCTAAGGCTTTAACTGTATTAGATTTAAATACATTTTGTTGTAACCAAGCACTATCTTGGAAAGTTGTAAGCCTTTAGGGTATTTTTTACTTGTTCAATTCTCATTTTATTTCTCTCTTATATACCATATGCTATAAATTCAGAGTAAAGCTTGTGAATGTGTACCTGCATATGTTACCCTTTTGTACAATCATTGGAACTAATGAGAGGTAATCACTTATTTATGTATTGTTATTTAATGGATATGGTGGATTGTTTATTATCTTTCATTTCGGGGCGTGACATATTTATTTCCATGTTTGAAAAAAAAATGAAATATATATATAGTATGGAGAGTGTTTAAAATTGGTTGTAAATCACATGAAAGAAAGGAGTTGAAATGGTGGGTTAGTGAAGTAGTGCTCCATATATGCTGCATATGTTTAATTCATTTATTCGACACCTGTTTTTCACCTTTATCCAATTCTGTAAATAAATCCCTTTGACCCAACATTACAATAAAAAATAAAGTCTTATTTGATCTTGGGATTAGCATGATTTTTCAAATGACAAATTAGCATAATTTCATTGTTTTTTGCTCATATCATGAGGCTATATACTTTCTTTTTATACAGCGTTTTTCATTGCTATATGTGAGAAATTTTTGTTTTGTTAAATATAAGTCTTCTCTTACATATATACACTAGTGAGCTGAACCATTTTAAAGTGCTTCATTTATTGAGAGTAAACTGGAGAGCATTGAGTCAAAATATGCTTCTGATGGAAATTTTGGGGTTGTGTTTTGTTTAAAGTTAAGGATATATCTGTGTCATTAAAAAAAACAAAAAAAACTCACACACACCGAGCTTAGAAATAAATGTGATATTACTAATGATTGTTAGTATTTTGTACTTTGACTGATTATTTTTCTAACGTAGGAAAATTACGATTTTTGAGACTTCTAGCATTTGGATTGAAAAGATTCTCTGAGTTCAATTTTAAAAAAAAAATTATTTCTGAATTTTGTGTGTCTATTCACTGTAAACCCTCACGAGATTACGACTCGTCCACTAGGGGCACCTAGGGGTTCAAAAGCTAGTTGCATATGCTAAATGCAATCGTATTCCCTATGAAAATAGCTTAGATAGATTTCATTTTATGTCATTTTTAGTTTTGCTTTGCTTGAGGACTAATAAAGTGTAAGTTAGGGGGTGTAATCGGTGTCTAAATGTTATACATTTGACCTGTTAATATACATTTTATTAGTCTATTAAATTTTATTATTTTATAATTTGGTGTGTTTATATCTATTTTAGAATTTATATATAAATTAGTATAAATAATAGATTTTAAATATTTTATATTATTTTATTTTATTATAATATATATAAATTTTATAATATTAAATGGATAGTCACGAAAACTATCCATTACCTTCAACACACACACACCACCATCCAACATCATCATATTTAACACCATCATCTCTTTTCTTTCTGTCTTTTTTTTTCTTTTATATTATTTTTTAATTTGTTTTGCAGGTTCTGAAGCTGCCTATAAACTGAAGGCAAGCTTCGGCAGAAGAAGATAGGGACAACAAGAGAGCTAGGAAGAAAAATTAGTGAAAGAGTGTAGAGTGTTTATTTTGTAGAGTGATAGTTCCATAATTATGTGGAATTAACTTTCTTATCTTAGGGTTAAGATAAAACTCTAATTAAGTGATTGGAGTAGTTTGTATTTAGTTTTTTAGAATTTTAATTGATTTAGGTACTGTTGTATACCTTAAATTTGTATGCAAATATTGTTTTATCAAATTATGTGTTCACCGATCATGAATACATGTTATACAAATGATTTTTATGCTTGTGTGATGAAATTGTTAGACGAGTCATACCTAGTAAGATGTGTCGTGCATCAATCTTACTTTAGCGGTGACGATTTGTGCTAAGCGAAGATGATTCGTGACTTTCTGATTTTAAAACACAAATCTTTTTAAGTGATATGTCATGACCAAGACACATCTTAGTACCCATTTCAATGATTTTCTAAAATTTAAATATAAACAACCCCCAATTATAAGATTAGTAATGGATTCTAAATCCTAAGGTTTTCTTTTTTATTATCTTCCATCCTCTAACCAGAAATCTTTAAATTAAAGTCAACTTTCATAATCTCTGTGGTTCGACATCCGTTCTCAATCGATATACTTTGGAGTAGTGGTTATTACTCGGTTTTAATTAATATATTTTGGTGTGCAAACGACCTACCAGTTAGCTACGGTTATAAATGACTAGTGGAGAACTTATTTAGTGGTCTTTGGCACGGCTAAGTAATACCCCCAACTGTATTGTGATTGATAAAAAATATAAAACTCACAATTTTGTATTGGGTGATTGAAAAACATCAAAGAGTATGATCATTTGTAATTAGTTAAGAATATGGCCACGTGTTACCTTAAACCATGAAATAAACTAGTGTAGAGCAACTTGAGGTAGCTAACTAGAGAGAGAGAGAGAGAGAGAGAGAGAGAGAGTTAGTTTTGGGAAAATGATAGAAAGAGAGAAGATATATAAAGAAAAAATTAATGAATAATAAATTCAATGAGGGTAATATAAGCATTTTAGGACTTATTAGTGCATTTAAAAAAGAATAATGCTATATGCGTCAATTAGTGTATTAACTAGTGTCCCAATTGATGATGTGACATAATTTAAGAAGTTTTTAGTATTTGTAATGTGATTAATGAGTATGATCAATAATAATATCATAACTAGTGTTAATACACTAATTAGTACACTGCTTGGTGCATGTAGCATTACCGTTTAAAAAAATTATAGAATTTATAGGTATTTAAGTCTGTTAAATAGAATTGACCGGTAATTAATGCCTAATTTAAGTTTTTTCCCTCATAATTAAATGATTTGTTTTTTTGATCTGCATGTTAGATTAGAATTGGCATGGCAGATTTTTTTGACCAATGGACAAAATAATCTGAACTTACCTCATTTACATTCCCACATATCAGAGGCCCATCAGAAAGTGACCCAAAATCCAATTTGGGTCAGATTAGGCACCCCCTACACCTTATGGTTCGAATAATAACAAACATGGATTCTGCTTCAGATTATTTTGAGGCCCATATGTTATTTTGAGGCCCTTTTGCTTTTCTTTTCTTTTCTTTTTGGAAAGGGTTGAGTTTTTTTAAAGTTCAAAATCTAAATTTAAAAGAACTTGAGAGGTTCGTGAGATCTACTATGAGTTCTATTTTGATGATATGAATTATTCATTTTGTAGGACCCTCCGTATATATCATTCATGAAAAAAATTAGATTGATCCGATAATCGTAACGTTTTTATTTTATAGCGTGTTTCTTAAATAAAATAAATAAATAAATTAAATACATACCTGATTATTTTTTCAAAAACAAATATAATAAAATGAAAATATTAAAATTGTCGGATTGATCTATTTTTTTAATGAATAATATAAATAAAAAAAATTTACAAAATGAACGGTTAAACTTATGAAAACAATCGACTCAAATTCTTTTAAGTTGAAATTTAAAAGACCACAAGTGGATTGATCTCACTTCCACAATCCACGTGGCTGTTTTTTTTTTTTTTTTTTTTTGGGAAAACTAATCACTGTAAAACATTTATTTATTTATTTTAAAGGAAAATTGGAGTGTACTTTTAAAAAAAATTATAAAATTATTAAAAAATTTATAATTATAATTATTAATGTTTATAAAAATTTCACTAATCTATAATTATTTTTAGAGAGATAGATTGATATGTAATTTTTCCTAATTCTTATGGTATAGTGAAAAAATTATTTTGTACTCTTGGAATACCACGTGGTGATACTTTTTATATTCACCATATATTATATTTTTTATTATATTTTAATTATTAAACACAAAATTATAAATTTTATCTTTTTTTACCCATCAAAATATTCCTAGCACACCCAATGGCTGGATTATTTATTATTTTTTAATTACTCAACACAAAATTATAAATTTTATCTTTTTTCACCTATCAAAATATTCTTAGGACACCCCATGGCCGTGGCTCAGGAATATCAAATAATTTCCCCTCTAGTGGCCATCTGTGATGTGATTTTCTTTGTCTTTTCTGTTCGTTTGTTAGTTTCTTAAAAGGATAAGAAGGGAATCTGATTCAAAGAGCCTACACGGACTTCATTTGGACTGATGCCCATTAAAAAAACTTGGGTCAAATAACATGACAGTGAAATAAAAAATAAAAAAATATTAATAATTAAAATAAAAAATTATTAGAAAATCATCTTTTAAACACTTATATCTCAATTAATCCATAACATATTCTTATATTTTAATAATTCCTACTATTTAGATATATAATCCACAAAATTCTAATTCTTATATTTAAATTATTTTATGGAACCCTTAAATAAATTTGACAATATGAATGCTCATATTGACAATGTAAATGTTGTGAACATTCATACTGTTAATGTAAATATTAATGCGCGCTTATTAGGATATTTTGATAACTATATCATTCATAAAATTTATTGAAATATAAGAAAATAATTTGAATTAAATAGAACATGAGTAAGTAAAGAGAGATTTATAAATAAATGCCTCTAATTAAAATTATAAACTTTTTTAATGAATTTATAATAATTTTTAAAAGTTGTTACTAAATTGTAATTCTCAAAAAAATTTACACTACCTGCATAATGAAAGGGTGTTCCAAACAAGAAGTAACAAAGGGAAAAACTATCATGCACACCATTTTTATTATTGTGCATATTTTTAAAAAGGTGTGCCCCTATATGCACCTAATTATTAAGGGGTTGTTTGGAATGTCCTAAATAAGTGTACTTTTTGATTTTTTGGACTAAAAAGTTGAGGAAAAAAATATAGTTATTTAGGTTAACTTTTTGATTTTTTATGAAAAAATGTGTATTAAAAATTGTATAAATTAGTGTGTAGGAGAAAATTAAGATTGGGAGTTGTGCAGCCGTACTTTTTGACTTTTGGTGAATAGTGATAACTTTTTAACTTTTTGAATAATTTTTTGGCTTTTTGGCTTTTTGGGCACATGCCAAACTTGGCCTAAGTCCTCGTTTGGTAAATTTGTTGGAGCTAAAAAAGTATAAAAAGATAAAATAGGTTATATAAGTCAATAAAATAAAATATTACTTTTTATCCATAATCATTATACTTTTTCTCTCACAAAAGTCAAAAAAGCCCCAAAACAAAAACCAAACGAGGCTAAAAAAAGTCCTGCTAAAAAAGTTCAAACACAAAAAAGTTGGTTATTTTAACCAATGCCAAACGACACCTAAAAAGATAACATAATTTTAATTTTTTGAGTTATAATTAAAAATAAAAAAATATAATAATTAAACACAACATGAAACATAACTAAAGAATTTATGAGTCATAACTAAAAAATAAAATTGATCATAACTAAATAAGATAATTATATTGGTACATATGGTACACTATTTTTAAAAGAGTATTTATTAGAATTTGCCAGTAACAAAAGTGTCTTGTTGTTGGAATTAACATATAAATAAGGGAAATGATACGTGCACCATATGCATTTTATTATGTGTTTTTATAGTGTGTTATGTATTTTTGTGATAAATATTAGGGGAATTTTTTTTTTAAGGTCCCTATTAAGATTTTATAATATAAATGATAACTAATATTTTCATAATGTCTAAAGTCTCTCGTATATCGATCCAGAGAAATTTCAATTCAGAGAATTTTTTTGGACTTCCCACTCTCTAGAGAAATACTCTCTAAATTTCTTTGGTTTGCACAAATTTCTCTAATTTTCTCTAACTGTAAGACATTTAGACAACAACAAATCAGAGAAATTTGAACAAACCAGAAACCTACTAGAGAAATTTGAACAACCAGAGACCTACCAGAGAAATTTGAACAAACCAGAGACCTACCAGAGAAATTTGAACAAACCAAAGACCTACTAGAGAAATTTGAACAACCCAAGAACTTTGAACATCAATCTATCTATCTGTTTCTCTGATTGAGAGAATTACACACACACACACACATATATATATATACATATATAGCTAATGAAGGCCTCGAATTCTCTCACAAAGATGTAGAATTGAATGAAGAAAGAGAAACCACTCTTGGAATAGTAAGGCGAAGTTTGAAAGCATGACAAGACTCTCTAATTTCTAATCTAACTTCATAAGTTTCATGCTAACTAGAGCGCATTACCTGCCCTGCAAACTCAGAGAGAGGTGGAAACCCCACAGCCTTGTTATTGCAAACTGCTTCGCATGTGATACATGTGTTCTCAGTCGCTTAGTCCCATCTCCAGAAGTACAATAACCAGTCTTAGGATTCTTTCTAAGTTCATTTCTCCGACAAATACGACGAGGAACCTTCTCCTGACCTTTCTCTGAAACCATAGCACTGCTCAATCCAACCACTCCTAGTTTTTTCCTCTTTCTGTGCCTTTTTTTGGCAACTCGGTTGTCAAACCCAGTAGTTTTTCTCTTCTTGTTTCTCCGACAGCGAAAATCATTGTTTACACGATTCAAAACAATTGAGTGAAGAGTCTCGAGTTCAGCAACTCTAGATTCTCCTACGGAATCAATTCCCAAGGTCTAGGCGGAAGCCATGGATCTTTCAGCTGTTCGTGTCGACCACCGTTGGAAGATCTGCACAGACTTTCCAACTTTCGAATTGAAATTGATCACTCTCTATGCAAATCAAGTTCTAGAAATCCCCAATTCTTGTGTTCGCCAATTGTTCTTGAGAGAGAAAGTAGTATTCTAATCCCAAATTCAAACACATTGAAAGCTAGAGAGAGAGTTGCGAAGGAGAAGCGCAAATGACGAATAAGTACTGAGCTGGAGGTCAGAGAGAGAGAGAGAGAGAGAGAGAGAGAGAAAGAGATGAAGAAAAGGAGAGACAGTCTGATTTGGGGATCAAATTTCTCTGTGATATATGGGTGCTGAAGGTTAAGGGATCTTAGACATTATAAAATAATATTGTGGATCTCTTTCATTATTAAAAATGAGAGAGGGACCTTAGACTAATTTTTCCTAAATATTATGTAATTTTTTAGTGGAGTTATAATATTTTTTGGTTAAAAAATGATGTTACGCATTTTGTGGTAAAGTTACTTATTTTTTTAGTCAAATATTTTCTAACAAAAAAATATGTAACATTACCAAAAAAAATATGAAGCATTACTATAAAATGCGTAACTTTATTTCCGAATTACAAATTGTCACAATTCTAAAATAAATAAATAAAAGTAATCTTTACTACAAAAATACGTAACAAATGTGCATATAATACATACCCTTTGAGAAGTGTGTATCATAGAATTACCCAATAATTTTTTTTTTTTATTCAACCCAATAAATACTTGAACTAGCCATTATCGATTCTTGATTTTTGGATTTAGAATTGAGTTAATCATTGATTAAAATTGAACCAATATAATATAATATAGTTCGGATTAAAAAGCTAATAAGGTCTCTTTTGACAACATTTAAAAAAGTTAATTTATTGACTTATTTTGGTCAAATCATTTATTTATTTTTTTACATGTCTTTTCGTAATAAGTAAAAAAATGAACTTATAAGTCATACCTTGAAAATAACTATGTGATTTATTCATTTGAAATTTATTTCAATTTTGCACCATTAAAAATTTCTCTTAAAAAATCTACAATAAATTATTAAAACAAATAAATCTTGAAAATTCTAATAAAAAATAAAAGAAACACAAAGCAAATACGATGGTGGAAATGAAAGAATTTTTTTTTAATTTTTTTTTCTATAAGACCACTTCTGTATCTATGGTTTCACTAATTATATGAAGACAAATCAACATGTCTTGGGTTGGTTTGATTTAGGTATAGTGTAAATTGATAACTGAACCCATCCTATTAGATTCATGTTTACACTATTTACCAAAAAAAATATATATATATGTTTACACTATTCAAAAATATTTTTCTACTTATTTCAATATTCTTTTTAACCTCTTTTTTTTCTTTAATCTAAACGAAAATGTTATACAAACTAATTCTACAAAAAAAATAATAATAATAATAATTAAAATTAAAATTGAAAAAAAAAACCTATTTAATAATATATAGCGCGTGCTACATTAGTAAGTAAAAAAATTTATATAAAATTTGTTAATTTATAATGCATTATACGTTTTAAAGCACTTTTCATACTAATCTGGATGTTAAACAGTGTGCAGCAACACTAGTTAACAAATTTATCAATGTTTATAATTTGATGGGCAGTGGGTCCTGTGTGAATTAAAGATTTGAGAGTTTGCACATTTATCTTAAAAAAAACAAAAAAAACATCTTTGAACACAAATTGGTTGGTTAGCATTTGCAGTGTCATTTTGAAGGACCATAACATTGATTGGTGAGGTTCCTACTGATGTGTGTACATGTGAGAGAGAGAGAGAGAGAGAGAGAGAGTTGATTGCTAACATTTGTTACCATCATAGCACTCACTTTTTCTCTTTTAGACTTTCATATTTTTCTTTTATTATAATTTTATGAACAAATTATATCGTAATTTTTATATTTTGCTCTTTATATCATTTTGATCTCTATGATTTTAATTAGATTAATTTTAATTTTTAATTTTAAATTTTGCATTAATTTAGTTCAATTGATAACGCCCTTAGGCTATATTTGATTTACAAGACTAATAGTAAAGTATTAATAATCCTATCAAATTAGTGTGGTATTCACTATCCAATTGAATTAATAGGATAAATTATCTATTGGATTAATAATCCCACCCCTACCTCATTACTAATAATCCTACAAATTTGTTGGATTAATTATCCATTGGATTAATAATCCTAAACCAAAATGTTAAAACAAACATAGGATAATTGGGCCAACGGATTAATAACTACAATCTCATGCTCTAATCAATCCAATCAAACATGTTGGGATCGGGGATCCCGCCCAAGACCTTATAGAAACCATACCAAGCAGAAATACACACCCACACACAAGGAGACACAATATTTTACGTGGTTCGGCCTCAATGCCTACGTCCACGGGAGAGTAGCCGGTTTTCACTATACCAATTTGGAGATTACAGAAAGATTACAGAGGAGGAGCTCACACTCTCCTCACTCACCCACTCTCCCGTCTCCCTCGCTCACACCGAGGGAGACGGGTCTCTCCGTCTCACATCTCACACACTCTTTGGCTTACACTTGCTCTCTTGCTCACTCTCTCTATTTTCTTCACTCACTCTCTCCTCTATTTATATAGCTTAAGAGAAGGTCAAAGGCAGCAGCAGAGAGTGGGTTGGGTACAACCACCCCACCATCATGGTGGGTGCTCCACTCCAACCACCCTATTCCATTACATGGTGGCTTGTCCACTTCTTTAGCACTACTCTCTAAGTGGGATATTCCACTCACAAAGGGATGATGATCCAACAAATCACCCCTTCAGCCTTGTGAGGTGATCCACTGCACACACTGCTGCTATACTTGTCACGCCCAAATTTCAACATAGTCTTCATCTCCTCACTGAGATGCTGCATCCCCTGAAAGCTAGAGATAATACACCAGAGATACAAGAGGAGGAGGGAATCCTACATCCTCAACTCAACTCACACCACTCTCTGATTTGGAGAGAGCCTCTGCTCCCATCTCCTACAGATCTCTTCCACGCTTCTGTCTCGGATGTCTTCACTTGCTATGCTTGAACTTGCGTAACCAAGATATTTGACACCCCCTGATTGGATGTCCTGCACCCCCTGCTCGGATGCCCTTGACTGTCATGCATTACTGTGCAAGACGAACACTGGAGCAACTAGAAAACTTGTCGTTTATCCCATCAACGTCCTCTGTCTTCTTTGCTCGGAGCTTTTCCTCTGAACTATTGGCCTTTGCCTTCTGCACTGCTGAACAACCTCCTAGCGTTTCCATACGCTTGTTGTCTGTGCCTGTGCAATCCTTGATGTACTGTCCAGTAGATTGATGGTTTGACAGTAGCTCCATCTGTCAAAGCATCGTCATCTATGCACTTCCTTGCATAGGGAACACGGGAGCAACTAGAAAATTTCAGAGTTTGACACATCAACATCCTCAATTTTCCTTGCTCGGAGCTTATTTCTTTGAACAACCAGCCTTTGCCTCTGCACTTCAGAACAACTTCCCAGCGATCTCATACGCCCGTTGTCTGTGCTGCAATCCCTGATGTTCGGTTCTATCTCACTTGTACGTCCGTACTGATGTTTGACAGTTAGCCCTTCTGCCAAGACAACTCCCACCGGTCTGTACAAGTTACCATTATGCAACCCTGTGCATAGTGCTCGCATCCATGGCTTCTGGTCTCCCTGCGTCGAGCTCGCCTAAGAGATCCGCATCAACTCTATCCTCCGCTGCCATGGAAGAAACCACCATAGAGAAATAAGACTTGCCACTCCTTGGCACGCACTCTTGCGTTTTACTTGTCTCTATTTCTCTGTCTAGCAATTCCTGTGAACTTTCAACAACCCACTGCTGCACACTCCTCTGGCGCCTCTGTACGATACTCTACCGTACCCTTACACTACTGCACGTCTGCATTTTGTGCCCCTGCGCTTAGTATGCTCCTCTGCAACTATTGTTCTACACGTCCACATACCACCAGTACTTACTCGCATATAGTAGCTCCAACAGCCACAGCATTTCCCTGAGCCTGAACTGGTTGCCAAATCATCTATCCGTCGATGAATGGTCTTCTCTTCTGATTGAACCAGATCCTCCGATGAACTCCGGAGATAATCATCTTTGCAATCCTCTGATCGCCCCTGACCAATCCTGATCTCCCTCGATCTGCCATCAAGCCTGATCTCCTCTGGCCTTCAATGATCTATCTCGAGTTGTATCTGGTTGTCCAATCTGGTTAGAATCTACACATTCTAACCTCTTCAGTGACTCCGCAGCGTTCCACAATATCCGGCAACCTCCCTCCGAGTATTAAAGATGACAAACTCCCATGTTTTGACAATCTTTCCAAACCGTTCAGAATTTCACTATTCTGACCTCGCGGTTGCGTCCGGAACGGTCCGATTAGCTAGGACCAACCTTCGCTGCATTTCCGGGGACCTCACTGAAAAATAACCCCGAAAGTTGGGCCACACCACAATATTCTGAAAATTCTGGGCCAAATTGCAATTTTCAGAAGTTCAGGGAATATTCTGTGTACCAACAGAATATTCCGTCCACTGCACCCGATGCCGTCCGTCCCTTCAATCTGCCTTCCTTTTACAGAAACTCCGTCTCCAAAATCTGACCGTACAGATGTGTCCGGAATACTCCAAATAGTCTGAAACCACTATTGGATCGCCAAAAACGGACTCCAAATGACTTAGATCAAGCCAAAACATTTTGTACGCCTCAGATCTGCGGCTGCACCATAGCCGCGAAGCACCGGATCCTTCCCCTGCGGTTGTACCATAGCCGCGCAACACAGGATCCCTCCCTGCCTCTGGTTGACCGGTCAACTACTGCTGACGTGGCAGATGACGTGGCAGCCCCTCACTGGCCGACAGTGCCACGTGTCACTGACGTGGCACGCCACGTGGTGCTGACGTGGCAAGATGACGTGGCAGACACGGGCCTACCTTGCTGACGTGTTCTGCCACGTGGACTGCGCGTGGCACCGCGCGTGCGATACACGCGCTCCTCCCCACTCGTCTTCCTCTTCTGCGCGCGCGTGGCGCGCGTGCTCGCGCGTGAACTGACGCGCCGGTTGCTCCCTCGGCGCATGGGGCGCATGCCTGCGAGTGAGACTCACGCGCCACCTTCTAGGGGCGCGTGAGGGCGCGTTCAGCCTCCTCTGGGTGTCTGCTTTATGTTTCTGGACTCCTCTCGTCGAGTCCTTACTCCTGGTATGCTCAAAACGCGATTTCGAGCAATTCGATTTCTGGGCAGATTCGGATTTTGCACTGTTTGATTCCGAAACGCCACCGACGAGGCTCTGATACCACTTGTTGGGATCGGGGATCCCGCCCAAGACCTTATAGAAACCATACCAAGCAGAAATACACACCCACACACAAGGAGACACAATATTTTACGTGGTTCGGCCTCAATGCCTACGTCCACGGGAGAGTAGCCGGTTTTCACTATACCAATTTGGAGATTACAGAAAGATTACAGAGGAGGAGCTCACACTCTCCTCACTCACCCACTCTCCCGTCTCCCTCGCTCACACCGAGGGAGACGGGTCTCTCCGTCTCACATCTCACACACTCTTTGGCTTAGACTTGCTCTCTTGCTCACTCTCTCTATTTTCTTCACTCACTCTCTCCTCTATTTATATAGCTTAAGAGAAGGTCAAAGGCAACAGCAGAGAGTGGGTTGGGTACAACCACCCACCATCATGGTGGGTGCTCCACTCCAACCACCCTATTCCATTACATGGTGGCTTGTCCACTTCTTTAGCACTACTCTCTAAGTGGGATATTCCACTCACAAAGGGATGATGATCCAACAAAACATTCCCCTAGTATTTTTTATGGAAAATGATCAATGAATTGATTGAGATTAACTCATTGACATGAGCAAGTTTATAATTTTACAATTAAAAGCATGACACATGTCTCTTATATGCGTATTTTTATTAAAAAATATTAATAATTATAATAAATTTGACTAAATTGAGATAAATTTGTAAATTTATGGTCAAAATCGAACCAATTAAAATGAGAAGGACCAAAATAATACAAAAATCAAAATACAGGAATTACCAACATAATTTGCCTTAATTGTATCTAAACAAAATATTTTAACTTTGTTATCATCTATAATCTTAATTTTACATTCTTTCAGTCACCATTCGCCCTCCCTAGCCTTTTCCCACTCTCTTCCGCCACACCCCTGACCCCGCTTCTCTTGCCCCAATGATCACAACACTTTTCTTTTCTTTTGCCTCTCTCTCTATGCTGAGAGGCTTTGGGGGAGATTGGAGGTAGCAGGAGGGGCTTATTAGTAGCCCACGTTTGTTTTAGGAGGCTCGGATTGGATTAGCAATTCTGTGGATCTTATTTACAGCGCGTTTGGCAACGGTTTGGGTGGGCGGCTTCATACTCTGAGCGGCTTGTTAATCTCTCTCGGTAGGAGGATTAGTTTGGATAAATTTTAGGTGGGATTAGAAAAATAGTGAGGAGATTGACTTTATTTTATATAAAAATTTTATTTTTTTTACTAAGTGCACCTGTTTGTTTTAATATTTATTTTAATTTTTTTTAATATAAAAATTATTTATTTATTTATTTATTTTATATAAGAATAATTTAATAATTCTATCACTAACCATTTCCCACACTATCATCAAAACAAATACATTTTTACTTAATCCCCTCACTAATAATCCTTACATTAACAATCGTTTCACTAACAATCCTCTGACTAACAATTAGATCTAACTTAATTCGCCAAACTCACGTGGCGGTAGGGTAGTGAGGAAGGCTAGGAAGGGGCAGTTAGAGGTGAGGGGTGTTGGAGACATGGAAACTTGGAAAGAATGGAGATCAGTTGTTACAGATGGTGGTCACGGCGGACGAAGGTGGCTAAGGTTAAGGTTTCAAAAAATTAATGATAAGAGTATAGTTAGAATTAAAATGAGTGTTGAAAAAAAAAATAGAGAATAATTAAAGTGAGTGGGGTTTTAAAAATAGAAAAAAAAAATGGTGGGACTCTTTGGTCGGACTTTATTGTATGTTGTAGCCATTGGATTCCTCTTTTGGTATTGTACCTATTCACCTTTTGGCTTCCTCATGTTTAAAGGAACAATTACATGTTAGAGGGTTTCAGGAAAGAATAAATAAATAAATAAAATACAAAAAAATAATAAATATTATAAATATTAATAATTAAAATTATTATTATTTTATTATTTTATAATAAATTATTTTATTATTTTATAATAATTTTAAAAAATACCCTCTGAATAGTAATTTCTCCATGTTTAAACCACTGACACCTAGATGATATCATTTGTTCAATAAATTTGGTTAATAAATTTTAAATAATTATATATTTTTATAAAAGTGTGCATTAACAAGTATATAATTATTTTAAATTTTAATAACGAATGTCCTTATCCGTTAATGGAATCCTTATACTCAACTAAATTCTATTGCTCACCTTTTGTTTTGGCTTTAGAGATTTGCTTCTCGATTAAAAAACAATACCAATAATTTCAAATCCAAGCTGAAAAATATATATAAGAAAAAAAAATGTGAAAAAATTGGTGCTTTAAGCTTGTATAAATTTTGGCTCAAAATTGATACTCTGGTAGCAAAAAGGTGGTTTTTTCTTAATCTGAATTGTAAAAATGGTTAATCTGAAATATAGATAGAAATATATAAATATATTGTTTTTCTTTTGAGAAAATTGTTGAAAAATCTAGTTTAGCAATTGTGTAACGCATTAGGTCTAATAAATATTTTTTGTTGGTGAAAGATCATAAGTCTTTTGTTGGTTTTAAATGACATTTAATTTTCACTTTTATCTCTTAATTTATCTGTTGACTTTTTTTTTACTATCTATTCAAATCTATATCTATCTATTGAATTTTTTTCCTATCTGTTCAATTTTTTCCCTATCTGTTCAAAATTTGTGGGTTCTCTCTCTACTTGTTTAAAATATGTTTGTGGATTTCTCTCTCTATCTCCATCTGTTTAAATATGTGAGTTTCTTTCTCTGTCTATTTAAAAATACAAAGGTCTAATTTATCTGTTTAAAATCTCACAAACTTGTTCTTTATTTATTGAAATTATCCACTACAACAACAACACAAATTTTGTATCTTATTAAAATAACAATTCTATCATTTTTTCCTATTTGTCATTTTTTTCCCCTTTTGGTTTTCATCATCATCATCAACAATTATCTTTTTCATCGTGAACAACAATAAACAACAAAAAAAAAAAAAAAAAAATTGAATAGATCTGAAAAGATTCGAGCCTAGAATAGATTTGCCATATGTTTTATCCAAGCCACTCAACAACTAAATCATTTCCATGAAATATATATATATATAGAGAGATTTGGAAAATCAAAACCCAAATCATCTCCATGAAACATATACCTCACTCTCTCTCTCTCTCTCTCTCTCTCTCTCTCTCTCTCTCTTATCTAACCATGTCCATCGCATGTCCTTAGCCTTTTTCCTAGAATCTGAACACCTTCTAAATCCAAACCTCTTTCTCTCTCCTCTTTCTTTAAAACGATGATTTCATCGGCAAAAATCGATGTGAGAGTATATGATGGAGATGAAGGTGATTCTCGGCCTGATCGCGATGTAACCGGTGAAAACGAGGATTTCGGTGATTATCACCGCCACAATTATGATTGTGCAGGGTACCTATTGGATCTATAGAAACTGACGGCGAAAAGCGGTGTAGAGATGATATGTTTAACCATAGTTCTAAAAACTCGCTGATACACTACGTACCAGCCAGTTCATATCTGAAAAATAGAGCACCACAATGGATACAGGTTAGTGCAGTGCTGAGACTGAAAATCGTAGAAGAATCAGCCGAGTCCTGGTATATAGCAGTCTGTAACCATTACACAAGTCGCGATGGGCCAATACTCACCGATTCGGACCGGTATGGGATAGAAAAAGCTAAAAAACCTGTGAAACGATTTTTAAAATTTCACCGCCACGACACCCGATTCCCGATGTATCGACCGATACTACCGATACCGATACTCTGCGATCGATACTGTCATGTTACTCGATACTGCGATTTAGAATCATGTGTTTAACGCTAATGGTGGCTGAGATGGCTAGTTTGCGGCAGCGGAGGAAGATGAGGAGGAAGAAGAGCCACCGTTGACGACAGTTGTGATGGGAAGAGATGGAGATGAAAGAGAAGAGGAGGAGAACGATGATCTTGTCGGTAATGCGCTTGGAGTAGACATTAGGGTTTGGGAAATCTGAAGTGTGAAATAGATAGAGAGTTTGAAGTTAGGGTTTGGATGAAAGAGAAATTTGTAGAGAGAGGGTTTAGGAAAATGGAGGGTTGAGGTGAGAAGATAGGTATATACATATGGGGGTATTTTGGTCATTTTGCAAGTGCTTGTCCTTATAGATATAATATTTTAGCTTGTGCACCTTTGGTAAGGAAAATCTAGATTTGGGTTTATACACAGAGTGCCCTTTTCTTTTTTAATCACGAATAGACAACATATTGTAATAAATGGGAAAGCGTGCACGCTATTGGGGTAGATATCATATGCACCGTAGCATAAATTGGCGTAACTTTACCATAAAATTTCACAATATCAACCACATAATGTTTAATCTTGTCACAAATTAGCATAACAAAATATACAAAATTTTGTAGTTCATGTTACAAAAGTTTGTGACTTGTTTATGATATTTTTTGTTATGTCAATTTATGGTAAGATTATATATTTTGTGATTGATGCAACTAAATTTTGTGGTAAAGTTACACCAATTTATGTGTCACTAATGTTGTAGAAGAGTAAGTGTCACTAATGTTGTTCTTTACATTAAGTTAGTAAAACTTGACTCGCATTCGACTCATTTGACAGATTGACTTATTGTATAAATAAGTTAAATTTAAATAAATTTTGAAATTTGTCAAAATTTAAGCCAAGCCAGAATAACTTGATTTCATTTATAAAAATCTTACTTAAACTTGACTCAGTTAAAACTCATTTGAGATCATATTGAAATGTAAATAAATCCAGTTTTGAATACATTTTAAAACAACACTCAGTTTGGTTTTGAGTTTTGGAACACAATTTTTTAATTTATGTTTTTCATATTTTTGTGTTTTCAGTGAATTTTTTTTTTGAAATCTCATTCATTTTTTTTTATAATTTTTTTAGATGTATCTAACCATACTTAAAAAGTAAAATATTTATAGAAAATACAAAAAATTAGTTCATTTTTGCATTTATTGTTTTTTTTTTCGATTTCTCCACAAATTTGTTTTTTAAAGTTTTATCTAGGTTTGGTGCATCTAAATTTCATTTTTAAAAAAAGACTAAAATATTTAAAAAGTAACAAAATACCAAAAAATAAAAATCTCAACAACTGTATTTAAAAATTCAAAACCAAATAGAAAAAATTTCAAATTAAATTTGAACAAACAAACGGCCTTATTTGGTTTGTTTGAAATTTTTTAAAAAATTAATAAATACATCCACTAGTTGAGCATGAAATAAAAAAAATAATAATAATAAATAAAGATTTCAATAATGGGAGTTGTTGGTGCTTATCTTCTAATTTTCATTGTTTGTGTTGATCTAGTCTAAGATTTCCTTTTCTCGAAAAAAACGTAGGAAAGTAGTGACAGAAGATACTAGAATTATCAAATACCAAACCCCGTTAACAATGAACTTCCTCCACCACCTTCCTACTTCCAAACATTATCCCATAATAATAGTGTTTGTTTTTAATTTGAGGATAAGATTTAATACTATGTTTCCACACCTTAACATTGAAATGAGATACATTTACGTTGATTTTGGTTAGAGGATTTGAAAAGGGATTTGGAAAGAGAAAGGAAAAAGTTTGGTAAAATGTGAATAAAATATACCTATATTTCACCTAGTTTCACACACCTTTTCCTTTTCCAAATCCCTCCTTAAATCCCTCAACCAAACACAGTATTAAGGCTATGATATGCAATCCACATCAGTCATTGATCAGCAGATTACAAATAGATCAACATTGACCCATTCGTTATATGATATCAGGAACTAAATAGGTATGCACATGGTTTCAATCTTTTAAAAATTGCGAAACCAAACCAATTATGGGAAGTGGTTTGAAATTTGTGCCTTTTCATGTATAAAAAATAAAAATAATACTGGGATCATTTAACGTGACACTCTCAACAAAATGAGTTTCTTATGAATATTAACATTTAACTATCATTACAACAAATTAAATGTTAAATTTAAAAATTTAGAGGCAAAATAATTTTTTAAGAGTGAAATATCTTAATTGTCAAAAGTATCATTGTTATATTTTTAGTGATGAAATTATGTATTTATTAGTGATGAATTACGGAAAATTTATCCATAAATTCCATATGAGGAAATGTTGATCCATTTAGTCGTAAAAGTTTTCTTATAAACCAATTAGTCATTTTTGTTTTGGAAAGTTGTATTGATTTGATTTGATACCATTTGAATTTAAGTGAATATCTTTTTGTGATTCATTTTTTCAATTTCTGATTCGTTTTTAAGATGAGAATAGAAATGTGAGGTATGAAAGATTTTTTTTGAGGGAATTGGTGGTTGAAATATTAGTTGTCGAACGTTGAAATATATATTTCTATTAGTGTGTTTTTTTGGTGTTATATTGGAGTGTTATATTAGAGTGTTACGTTTGAATAAAGTATATTAAGAAGTTTGTGTGTTACATTGATTGGAGTGTAATGTTTGAGAAAATACACTAAGGAGTTTTTTTTGGAATATTTTACATTAAAAAAAAGTACACCAATGAGTTTTTTAGTGTATTACATTGGAGTGTTACGTTTGTAAAAAGTACACTAAGGAGTTCTTTTGAAATGCTACATTGTTACGTTTGGAAAAATATACTAAGAAATTTTTAGTATATTATATTGGAGTGTTATATTTAGAAAAATATATTAAGGAGTTTTTTTTTGAAATATTACGTTGTTATGTTTATAAAAGTACACTAAGGAGTTTTTTTAGTGTGTTACATTGGAGTGTTACGTTTGGAAAAAGTACACTAAGGAGTTTTTTAGTGTTACATTGGAGTATTACATTTGGAAAAAGTATACTAAGGAGTTTTTGTGTGTTAAATTGATTGGAGTGTTTCGTTTGGGAAAAATATATTAAGAAGTTTTTTTGGAATGTTATGTTGTTATGTTTAAAAAAAGTAAACTAAGAAATATTTTTGAAGTGTTACGTTTAGTAATTTCAACATTACAAGAAAACTTACATTTGTCTCTCAACACATAATATGTGCATTTATACTTGGCTCTTTATGTAATTCACACTAGAATGAGTGTAGACACCCCAATTTTGATCGCCTGCAAGACTCGAGCGCTTTGCCTAGTACACTCGATGATGAAAGTGGTGTTGTGTGTGGTTCGAGGTCTCAATGAAAGGGCTATGTTTAAGCTCCGAAACAATCCCAAACCTTTCATATTCCCACTGATGATACCCCAAAAATTCATTTTTACACATTGTGCCACCCTATGTTGAGTTTGGAGCAGAAAACAGGGGAAACACATTGAGGCCCGGCCGTGCCTCATTGAGGGCCAGTCGTGGCTATTGATGGCCGATTGTGCTTTAGTAGTGAGAAACACTGTTCTGGGTGGGAGCCCGCCAGCTGTCTATTTTTGAAGATATTTATGACCCCTCTTGCTCAAATTCTATAAAAACGAAGTTGTATCTCTGTTTTGAGGGTTGAAGAATTTCTAAAAAGCCTGTACACCTTCTTGAGAGCTCCTTCTTCTTGTGTAAGCAACCCTTTGAGCAAGCCTACCACCTTGAATCTATATCCATACACCATATATACCTCTACACCTTAGTCTAAGAACTTTGATTGAGCCTTGAGCATCACAATTTAAGCTTGAGAGTGTGTTTGGACTTAGTTTGATTCACAAACAAAGAGCTACCTTTGTCAAGAGGTATAAGCTTGCTATTTTCTCTCTTGCTTTCATTTATATCATTTACTATCAAGTTCTTGTATTTTTGTGTTGTTTTGATCTCCCCTTCAAGTGTTTAAGTTTGGGTTTGGAGAGCTACCAAAGAGTAAAGAGAGTTAACACTCTTTTTTACACCTTCACCTATAGCTCAAACCCTTGTTTTTACACTCATTTTCTTCGCTTTCCAAATTGATTTTCAGAGTTAAAAAAAGGCTAAAAATCATGCTTTGAGATTTCAAAAGTGAAATGTTAGCCACCCCTCCCTGTTCTTACTTACTAGCCTTGTTTTCCTTCTTTGTTGTTTAGCTTTTTAGGCTTTTTTCATGCACTTTCAGCAACTGTTTTTCACCCATTAAGAGATGTTTTAGGGCTGTCCTAGGTTGTTTAATTAGTTCATGCTTTGATTAGTTTGCTTGTTGTCTTATAAATTTGCATATATGACTTGTTGCATATTGTTCTTGGCATTTCCTTGTCTAATTTCCATGTTTAAGTTACCCTTCATTTCTTTCATTTGAGAGTTGTTTCAATCAGTTGACGATTATTCAAGACATGAACTAGAGATTCATGCTTAATGGCTTAATCTCTACGAAGGTTCATTGTCAATGGCATAATCTCTTTTTCATGTTGAGAATCGCTTCCCGTTTGACATATTTCTCACTTAGTAGACGTAATCTTTAGTGGACGTAACAATCACCTAGGACAAATGGGTTAAAGAATGACAAAGACTAATGAATTTAGCTTAAAATGAATCAACCCACATAAAGAAGATGATATATATTGCTTGGGTTCGATTGGATGTTATGCCGAGTCCATTGTATCAAGGGTCATCATACGTCAATCCATGATATTTTGATGAACCTTGAAGCATCTCTACCTTCCTCCTTGAGTTTATTCTATGATAGGAGGGAGGGGTGGTTGTTGTTCATTGCATTTATTAATCTTTGTCTAAATTGTATCTGAAATCATCAAGCAATCAATTTGCTCATTGATGGTTTTGGAAACGATTCCTATCTTCTCTTGAGGCTTTCCCATGATAGAGAAGTGTGAGAGGGACAAATAGAATTCAGAACAACTCTGCCTGCACTATTTTCACTTTAGAGCACAAAACAGGATTTTGCATAAAATTAAGGCACGACCGGCTTTATTTAGGCCCGGTCGGCCATCAATGTTTGGTCAATAATATGTTTTGCAGAAAACAGAGGACAATGGCTGAAGGTGAAACAGAGCAGGCCTAGGCAGATAGAGCTGTTCTTAGACATTGTGCATGCAACCCTTGCGCATCCTTACTTGCATCACTGTTGTAAATTAATGCTCCGAGTATTGTTGTAATTAATTTATTATTATTGTTACAATTAGTCTTGTTGTAATTATTGTTATGATTATTATTATTATTATTGTTTATTTGTAATTGTTATAGTTAATTAACTTAGATAGCTAGTTTATTTCTCATCATTATCTTTATTGTAATAGAGTAACTAGTTAGTTAATTCTTTAATTTATTTATTCGGTTTTGTAATAATTAGTTTAATTCGGACTCTCGGACTTTGATTCGCACCTCTTGCACGAAGGTCAACATGTAATAAGTTGTATGTCTTCCAACCCCATGTTTTTCTCCTTTTTACTTACTTGCTTACGATGGTTAGTATAGAAACATCATTTTTCAAATTAGCATTTTTATGCGTTGCATCTATTGTCTTGCATGCATCCAAGGTTCGGCTCATCATATTAACCCAATATCAATGTTCAAATTTATTGCTTGAATATGTGCTTTATCACATGTCTTGAATGGAATCATATGCCATGCTCATAGCCGAGCCTATAAATTACATAATGTGTACGTTGCATTTAGTCATATTGCATTAATTAGGAGCATGAATATTTTTCTAATTATTTTGCTTTGTTTTGACTCAGAGTACTAAGTGAGCAATTTTGAGTTTTAGCATATTGCATGAGTGTGGTTGTTACCATGTCAAAGCATACTTCCATGAGACTAATTGTTTAAATTATATAACTGTTTGAATGTATGTGGATGAAAGCTAGTTGCTTGAATTGAGATAGTTTGATTATTGTCCATTTTAAGCCCACTTTTTCACGTGGCATATTCACAAAACTCTTTTCAAAAAACAAACATGAAATCAAATGTTCCAATTCTTGCAAATTAATCTAAACTTGTATGCGTCACATAGTAAAAATAGCTAATAAAATCGGAACAAGAGCATATAACGTAAATAAAAATTACATCATGATTAGTAGAGGCCGATCTTTGATCAGGCGAGTGAGGTGCTCAATCCATGACTTTTCCCTCTTGTACCTAAGTTCCCGAGCCGAGATACTTTGGTGATGATGGATAAGTGGCCTTCGGTACGAGTCTCGGGTTTCCTAAATTTTTCAAAATATTTAGGTGGTGACTTTGAAATCTGGCAAAGCAGTCTATTTTTGGCATTTCATTCAAATATCAAATTTTCAAAAGAATTGTCGGATTTGGACTCCTTTGTGTTTTCACTGTTTCACATTGCACTTTGTGAAATCAGATTTTGAACCACGGGAGTTCGAACTGTAGGGCTAGTCGTCTTCCGAAAGGAGCACGAAAAGCGAGCTACAATGAGATATTTGAGTCCATAAGAAGAAAAAAAAAAGGAAAAAAAAGAGAGGGTAGAATCAAACAGTTAATAAGATCATTATTTAGAATTTATTGGTGCTTACCGTCTTTTTATGACTAAAATTTTTATTTGAAAAAGTAAACTTTTTTGGCACAAAATTGTTTTATTCCTCAAATTGTATTTATGTTTTTTTTTTTTTTGGGAGAGGGATTACATGCAAGTGAGAGAGAAGGAAAAAAACAAATTACAAACACATGGAAGGTGAGGTGCAAATGAAAGGATATAAGGGTGCAAGCGACACTTGCACCCCTCTCTACATGTGTCAGTAATTTTTTTCCTTCTTTTTCTTTTTTTAAAAATTTTTTGGGACAGTCTTTTTAGTGGTGACTTTCATTACGATAAAAACTTGTCTCATAATATTTTTTGAAACAAAATTTTTAGATTTAAACATGAAAAAAAAAAATTCTAAAAAATGTATCGTATTAGGTATTAAACAAATATATAATAAATGTAGCATTTTTCATAAATAGGGATAAAAAATTGATGACACAAATTTTTTTCAGAGAAATTACAGCCTCGTGGGTTTTTGAATTTTTTTTTATAAATACATGAAAAATTTTAAAATTTTAATTACTAATGTTTATAAATTTTATTATTTATGTGTAATCTTTAAAATTTTAATTATCAATGTATTAGAGTATCTAATCAAATGAAAAATTATTGGTTGGTATTAAGGTATTACGTGATCATGTCCCTCATCAATTATAATTTACCATATTTGTTTATATTTATCAATCACCAAATATAAATTTATAAATCTTATTTCTCCTATCAATCACGAGACTATTAAGACATAATAAGAGGGTATTCAAAACCAACCAATAACTTCTTCAATGAAATGGGTAGCAAATTGTTCATCAGGCAGTGGACAAATGAAATTAGAGGTGGTGAAGAAAGCCTCATGAGTGACCATGGCATCACTATTACGTATGCACGTAGACGATTTCACCTTTTTTTTATTTTTTTTTATTTTTTTATTTTTTATTTTTTTTTTTAACAGACCTCCTTACCTCATTTAATAACAAAAAAATGCACTTTGTTTTGGGGCTAATAAATAATTGAATGAAATAAAAACAAAATACAAAAAGCTATTCGATCTTTCCAGAGACCAAAGGAAGAAGACAAATTCCCCACTACAGTAGATGCATGTGTTGTGTCCCTTATCCACCCTGCACACGTGTCAGTCGTCCAAGCCCCTTTATCCAGTGAAATTATTTTGTTTTCCAGACAAAATTATTATCAAAAAATTATTTTAAAAAAAATAGAATAGATAATAATACATTCCTCATTTGAGTTTGACTAGCATCCTATAAAATTTAAATTTACATTATATATTTTATTTAAAAAATAAATTTTATGATAATTTTTGAGATTCATATCAATGCCATCACTTTGATTGCATGTCCACTCACGTCCCGTTTGAGAACGGTAATTTTTAGTTAAAAAATAATTATAGTATTTTTTTTAATTATTTTATACATCCTTTTTAAATACTTAAAATAGTCAATTTTCAAATGAAATCTTAATAATAAAATTTTGAGAAATATTATGGTAAATATCTTTCAAAATATATGTACCATATACTCCTTATAACTAAAGAAAAAAAATAACATATATTCATTTTTTTGAGCCATTACTTGAAAGAAAAAAAAATATTGTAACTAAAGGGCTATTTTGGAAAGATGATTATAATCAGCTTTTTGGTAAAAAACTGTTTATAGGCAACTTATAAGTAGCTTTTTTGTGAAAGAGGAAGTGAGTTATAATCTGAAAAGTAGATTATAACCCATTTCCCAAAATAGGCCAATATAAGTTATAACTAAAAAGTTCATGTGTCAATTTTAAAATAATATTATAACTAAAAGAGAAAGTAAAATAATTAAAAATATATATAATACACATTTTTAAAGGAGTATATATTAAAAATTTTCTAAATTTTATTTATACTTGCATGACTTATAAATTAATAATAATATTAAAAAAAATCATAAAACACCATTCTTCGTAAACACAACCGATAGTATTTCAAAAAAGACTCAATAATTTCCCTTTCATTTTTTTTAAAATTAAATTTTATTTTATTTTTTAAGGTACAACGGAAAGTAATAATTTCTTCTTCATCAATCATTTGCTTCGCTGTATGAGAAATCATAGCCGGCTACCACATTTCAAAAAACATATTAAGTATTTGTTTGAGATGTGAGTTGGTTTTTTAATTTTTTAGTTTTTTAGTTATTTTAATTTGGTGTTAAAATGTTTCATTTGAGATAGTTTTTTTGATTTTTTTACTTTTGTGAGAGAAAAAATAAAATGATTGTTGGTAAAATGTGACATTTTGTCCTATTTGACTAAAATTACTGAGGATTATTTTAAAAAAATGATTATAATCAGTTTTTTGGTGAAAAGCTGCTTATAAACAGCTTTTTTGTAAGAGAGAAAGTGGGTTATAATCTGGGAAGTGGATTATAACTCACTTCCCAAAATAGACCTTATTTTGTCTTATATGACTACTTTAGCCCGGGCATTTCAAACGAGCACTAAAACATTAAAAATAGTATGCATGCCTATTTTTTAGATTTATTTTTTAAATTTAATAATATGTCAAGAAGATGATTGATTGATAATTAGAAAATATTTAATCATAAATCAATTATTATTTTAATATATCATTAAATGTAAAAAATAAATCTAATTTTTAAATCTGAATAGCAATGCTCCAAAACACCCTCATTTTTTTTTTCACTTTTTAAAACTCATAACATTAATCTCACTTGTCATTACATTTAATTTAGATCTGAATTCAAGGTTATTGTTCGAGTTAGTAAGATTTATTATATTTTGATGATTTGAACAGTTCATTTTGTAAGTTTATTTGTATATATCAATAAATAAATAAAAAAATTAATTCGATAATCTTAAGTTATTTAATTTATCGAGTTTGTAACTAAAAAAAAAAAAAATCTATTTTAAAAAATACACTTGTTGTTTATTTTTGGGTGACAAATATAATAAATTGAAAAGACTAAGATTATCGAATTGACCTAATATTTTTTCGTATGAATAATATACGTAAAAATATTACAAAATGAACAGTTCAAATTATCAAAACGACACTGGTGGTGGATATCATAGTACCCTTCATCCAAAATTTGGGCAGGAGGAAGCCTACGAGATAATATAAAAAATGTGAATTAATAAATAGAATAAATATTTATACAAAAATACTGAATTATTTCATAATTTATTGAAGAAATTATTTAGTAATTTTAGAGTATTATTCATGTCATGACACGTGTAATCTTCTAAAAATCAACACAAAATTAAATCTCACCATTTAAATTAAGAAAAAAAATTACGCACGTTTTTTTGACATTCCAAAGTCCATCATGATGTTTTTATGATAAATTTTTCATAAACATTTTGTTTTTGTACATCATATTTTCCATAAATATAACAATACAGATATACATATATACATTATATATCTAGGTTCTGATGAGACCGGTTAACCTGTTATAGCAAGTTAACACGGCCTATAAGTAGATGAACACTGCATGAGATGTGGAGACCAGTACAAACCACAAAAGAGTGTAGTTAAAAAGAAAAAACCACAACTCTTGCATTCTAGACCATCAGATCTTGATCATCCAACGATGCCGATCAACCGGATTGCAGTGGGTACCCGGGAAGAGGCGACCCACCCGGACGCCCTCAAGGCGGCGTTGGCGGAGTTCATCTCAACCCTAATCTTCGTCTTCGCCGGAGAAGGCTCCGGCATGGCCTTCAACAAGCTAACCGGCGACGGCCCCGCCACCCCCTCCGGCGTCATCTCCGCCGCCATAGCCCATGCTTTTGCACTTTTCGTCGCCGTCTCGATCGGAGCTAACATCTCCGGCGGCCACGTCAACCCCGCCGTCACCTTCGGCGCCTTCATCGGCGGCCACATCACCCTCCTACGTGGCATCCTCTACTGGATTGCCCAGTTGCTTGGTTCCATCGTGGCTTGTTTATTACTCAAGTTTTCCACCAATGGCATGGTGAGTTTGTTGCTAAATATTAAAAGTTAGTTATTTTAGTTACTTTGGTAGTTACGTGTATTTAATGGATCACAAAATGCTTTCACAAAAAATTGTAATGAAAGACTGAGATTAAATTCGATTTTTGTGAAATTTGCATTTAAAATACAGTAATATTTCATATTTAAAAATTTATTTATAAATATTAATATATGATTCAGGTCTAGTCTGTACATGAACCCAATAATATACTAATTAATTTCCATTCACTTCACACTTAAATTATGGGCAAAAGTCTGGACTTGGGGGTCATTTGGAAAGAACGAAAAATAATTAAAAAATCAAAAAAGTTAATATTTCTCTTTATTTTTTTACAATTTTTTTTTTTGGGGGGTAAAAAATCAAAAGATTATTTAAAAAGTCAATTTTCAAAAGAATTCTTACTTTCTAGATAATCGAGTGTACTATTTAAAATAAAGTCTTTCATTACATTTTGGGCAAATTACATATACCCCTCGAGGTTTAGTAAAATTACAGATATTTCCTGAGGTTTGAGAAATTATACATATCCCTAAAGGTTATATTTGCATAACAAATTAGGGGGTAAATTGTTATAAAAATATAAACCTCGGGGGTATCTATAATTTCTGAAACCTCAAGAGTATCTGTAATTTAGCTAAATCTCGAGGAAGGTATATGTAATTTGCCCTTACATTTTTAGTGATCCATTTTGTATCTTTATTATGTAATCTTGGCATTAGTGAGTTATTTATGGTAAATTCATATTTTAAATTGTGTTTTTTTTTTGTATTTATTTATTGTGTATTTTTGTTTTTCATTGTGGTAGTCAACATCGGCATTTTCGTTGTCCTCGGGAGTGAGCGTATGGAACGCTTTCGTATTTGAGATCGTGATGACCTTTGGATTAGTCTACACCGTATACGCAACCGCATTGGATCCAAAGAAGGGCAATTTGGGAATTATAGCACCAATCGCGATCGGGTTCATCGTGGGCGCTAATATCTTGGCGGGTGGGGCATTTGACGGAGCTTCGATGAACCCGGCCGTTTCATTCGGCCCGGCTGTGGTGAGCTGGACCTGGGACAACCACTGGGTCTACTGGGCCGGGCCTCTGATCGGTGGTGGGCTTGCTGGGCTTGTCTATGAGTTGTTCTTCATGACCCATGGCCATCAACAATTGCCCACAACTGACTACTAAGCCATTTCAAGATCTTTTTTTTTTTGGGTGCTCTCTCTTGCTTTCTGTATTTATTTACTTTTGTTTTTGAAGGGTTTTTTTTTTTTTTTTTTTCATTGTTAATAATTTGTAACCGTTGGATCTTTTCTTGGTTTGTGGTCTTCGGCTGTTGGATCCCTTGAAATATTTGTTGTGTGGCTGTGGGATGGGGGTCTAGTGTTTGGTTGTGTTATTCTATTCCCTTTGTACGATTTTCACTTTATTCAGTTTAATTTCAATTTTAAAAAATTCATTATACAGAATTAAATCATAAAAACATGCGTAGAATTGTTGGGTATACTTCTTTATTGGAGTGTGGGACCTAATTAATTTTAGAAAAAGAGTTTAATTTGGTTTAGTATTAATTATAATATATTTTTATATATTATATTTAATTTGTGGAGACCCAATCTAATTTGGAAACAATTAAAGTTTTGATAAAAAAATCCTAGATTCACAATAGAGGATTTGTATTGTTTTTCCCAAAGAAAAGTGCAGCCATTTTCTTGGTGAGATGGTGCTTCGGCAAAATCATTGAAGTAAAGCAGCAGTGGCCTAATTAATTTGTTTTTCCCCGAAGTGGAGTAAAGCAGCAGCAAATTGATTTCGGTGATATAAGGTTTGGTGCTTCTTTGTTTGGGTGCTTTGGTGGTGTTGATTTGGGTTGTTTTTGGGTCTTCTACAACTCTGATTCTGAAGATTTTGGTTCATCTATTTGGTGAGGTATTTCCTCTTGTTTATTTGTGATTATTTGGAATTCACCTAAGGGTGGTTTGGTGAGACCATTCGTGTCTCGTTTGTAATCTTTTGGAACTTATTTGGTTGATAGTGGAATCGGATTTCGATTCCGTGGACGTACCTCACATTGAGGGAACCACGTAAAATTCTTGTGTTGCCTTTGATTTAATTTTTCCGCATTAGTTTTTATTCCTATTGATTGATTTACTTGTGGGAATCATCGATTTTCCCTAACAACTGGTATCAGAGCTTACGGTTTATTTTGGTTTATATATTTGTGTAAATCAATAGAGGGGAATGTGGATCGCATGTCTAGTTTTAATGGAAATAATTGGGTAACTTGGAAAACTAAAATGGAGGACCTATTATTTTGTAAAGATTTATATGGACCCATTGAGGGTGATAGTAACAAATCAAAAGATGGTTCTTTTTCAAAGAAAGATTGAGTGTTATTATTGCTATGAGAAAGGGCACATGAAGCGGGAATGTCGAAAGCTCAAGAACAAGGAGAAAGGCGTGACAAAAGTGTGGATAAGAAACAAGAAGACACAACGGCAGTTACTACCGATGATCTCATGGTCGTTTGTGAAGATGATTGTATCAATTTTGTGGGCCAAGAGAGTCATTGGGTGATTAATTCTGGTGCTTCTTTTCATGTGACTTCTCGAGTTGATTTCTTCACTACCTACACCAAAGGAGATTATGGTTCTGTTCGAATGGGTAATGAAGGTTTGTCCAAGATTATTGGTATGGGTGATGTTTGCTTGGAAACAAATTTGGGCTGCAAGTTGTTGCTTAAAGATGTGAGGCATGTTCCCGACATTTGCCTCAATTTGATCTCTACTGGGAAGCTAGATGATGAAGGCTTCAACAACAAATTTGGTGATGGAATATGGAAGCTCACAAAAGGTTCTTTGGTGGTGGCTAAGTGCAAGAAGACTCATACACTTTATTCGATGCAAGGAAAAATTTGTAAAGGTGTTGTCAATGCACTTGAAGATGATACTTCTACTGAATTGTGGCACAGGCGACTTGGGCACATGAGTGAAAAGGGGCTACAAGTTTTGTTCAAGAAAGAGCTTCTACCCGGTTTGAAAGGTACACATATTAAAACTTGTGTTCATTGTTTGGCGGGTAAACAACATAGAGTTTCTTTTCATAAAAATGTTGCTTCTAGAAAAGAAAATGTTTTGGAGCTGATTCATTCGGATGTTTGTGGTCATTTAAAAGTTAGAACACATGGTGGTACACTTTATTTTGTTACTTTCATTGATGATTATTCAAGGAAAGTTTGGGCTTTTCTACTAAAAAACTAAAGATCAAGTTCTAGAAGTATTTAAGCATTTTCAGGCCATGGTTGAAAGAGAAACAGGGCAGAAATTGAAGTGCATCCGATCAGATAATGGTGGTGAATACATTGGGCCATTTGATGAGTATTGTCGCAGCCAAGGTATTCGGCACCAAAAGACAGTTAAGAAGACTCCTCAACAAAATGGCGTTGCCGAGAGGATGAACCGCACCATTGTAGAAAGAACAAGTTTGCTTTCACAAGCTAAATTGCCAAGATCCTTTTGGGGTGAGGCAATGAGTACAGCGGTTGACGTGATCAATTTGTCTCCTTGCTATCCTTTGAATGGTGATATTCCTGAAAGAGTTTAGACTGGCAAAGATGTGTCTTATGAGCACTTGAGAGTGTTTGGTTGCCGAGCTTTTGTTCACATTCCAAAGGATGAGAGGTCCAAGCTTGATAGTAAGTCAAGATAATGTATTTTTCTTGGCTATAGGCGTGATGAGTTCGGGTATAGATTGTGGGATCCGGTCGACAAGAAAGTCATTCGAAGCTGTGATGTTGTGTTTCTTGAAGACCAAACAATTGAAGACTTTGGCAAAAGTGATCAACCGGAGCCAAAAACTAGTGATCTCATTGACATAGATCCATCTCCTTCATCTTCAGTTGATGATGAAAATGGGAGAGATGTGCAGCCACCTATTGAAGATGTAGAGAATGATGCTAATCCTAATGAAGTTGAGCCAGGAATTGAGAAAGAGCATCCAACTCAAGAACCGTCACCACAACTTGAGTTGAGGAAACCTACAAGAGACCGCCAACCTTCAAGAAAGTATCCTCCCAATGAATTTGTGTTGATTTCTGATCAAGGGGAGCCGGAGAGCTACCAAGAAGCAATTGAGCATGCAAAGAAAGGTGATTGGAAAAAGGCCATGGAAGAGGAGATGAACTCCTTACTTGAAAATCACACCTATGACTTAGTGAAGTTGTCTAAAGGGAGGAAAATTCTGAAAAATAAGTGGGTTTTCAAATTGAAGAATGATAGGAAGAATCTGAGGTACAAAGCACGTCTTGTTGTGAAAGGTTTTGGGCAAAAGAAATGTATTGACTTTGACGAGATTTTCTCACCGGTTGTAAAGATGTCTTCTATTCGGGTTGTACTTGGCATGGCTGCAAGTATGAATCTTGAAGTTGAGCAACTTGATGTGAAGACCGCATTTCTTATGGTGATTTTGAAGAAGAAATTTACATGGAGCAACCGGAAGGTTTTGTAGAGAAGGGAAAGAGAAATTTGTTTGCAAATTGAAGAAAAGTTTGTATGGCCTCAAGCAAGCTCCGCGGCAATGGTACAAAAAATTTGACTCTTTCATGATGAATAATGGTTTTTCTAAAACCACTTCGGACCATTGTGTGTTTGTGAAAAATTTTCCAGATGGCAAATTTATTATTCTTTTGCTTTATGTTGATGACATGTTAATTGTGGGTCAAGATTCTACCATGATTAACAGGTTGAAATTGGAGTTGAGCAAGTCTTTTGATATGAAAGATTTGGGACCGGCAAAGCAAATACTTGGTATGAAAATTGTTCGTGATCGCAAAAAGGGGCTGATTTGGTTGTCTCAAGAGAGTTACATTGAGAAAGTTCTTGAGAGATTCAACATGGATAAAGCAAAGCCGGTTGGTTGTCCACTTGCGGGTCACTTCAAACTTAGTTCGAATCAATGTCCTACAAGTGAGAAAGACAAAGAAGAGATGTTGAAAGTTCCTTATGCTTCAGCAGTTGGTTCTTTGATGTACGCCATGGTTTGTACAAGGCCGGATATTGCTCACGCGTTGGTGTGGTGAGTCGGTTTCTCTCTAATCCGGGTAAAGAACATTGGGCAGCGGTAAATGGATTCTAAGATATCTTCGAGGGACTTCGAAGGTGTGTTTGTGTTTTGGGGATGGTAAGCCGATGCTTGATGGGTTCACAGATTCTGACATGGCTGGTGATGTTGATTCTAGGAAATCTACTTCGGGGTATTTGATGACTTTTGCAGGGGGAGCTGTGGGATGGCAATCTAAATTACAAAAATGTGTTGTTCTCTCAACTACCGAAGCTGAATTTATTGCCATTACAGAAGCTTGCAAATAAGAGTTATGGTTGAAGAAATTTTTACAAGAGTTGGGTTTGAAGCAAGAAAAGTATGTGCTTTATTGTGATAGTCAAAGTGCTATTCACTTGAGTAAAAATTATACTTTTCATTCGAGATCGAAACACATTGATGTGAGATACCATTGGATTCGTGATGTGTTAGATTCGAAATTGTTACAACTCGAAAAGGTTCACACAGATGATAATATTTCAGATATGTTGACAAAGACGTTGTTGAGGGACAAACATTCAAAGTGTCGAACTTTGGCGGGTATGGTTGATGTCTCCACCTAAGTCGGTAGGGGGAGAATTGTTGGGTATACCTCCTTATTGGAGTGTGGGACCCAATTGGTTTTGGAAAAAGAGTTTAATTTGCTTTAGTATTAATTATAATATATTTTTATATATTATATTTAATTTGTGGAGACCCAATCTAATTTGGAAATAACTAAAGTTTTGATAAAAAAACCCTAGATTCACAATAGAGGATTTGTATTGTTTTCCCCAAAGCAAAGTGCAGCCGTTTTCTTGGTGAGATGGTGCTTTGGCAAAATCATTGAAGTAAAGCAGCAGTGGCCTAATTAATTTGTTTTTCCCCGAAGTGGAGTAAAGCAGCAGCAAATTGATTTCAGTGATATAAGATTTGGTGCTTCTTTGTTTGGGTGCTTTGGTGGTGTTGATTTGGGTTGTTATTTTGGGTCTTCTACAACTCTGATTCTGAAGATTTTGGTTCATCTATTTGGTGAGGTCTTTCCTCTTGTTTATTTGTGATTATTTGGAATTCACCTAAGGGTGGTTTGGTGAGACCATTCGTGTCTCGTTTGTAATCGTTTGAAACTTATTTAGTTGATAGTGGAATCGGATTTCGATCTCGTGGACGTACCTCACATTGAGGGAACCACGTAAAAATTCTTGTGTTGCCTTTGATTTAATTTTTCCGCATTAGTTTTTATTCCTATTAATTGATTTACTTGTGGGAATCATCGATTTTCCCTAACAAGAATAGAAAGAGGTGAACAGTTAATTATTTAAACTTTTTTTTGAAAATTTTAATAAGTTCTAAAAAAATTTCAAATTTAGTTTATTAAATTTTTGAATTAATTTCAAATGAGTTTTTGTCGAGTCTCGATTGATATGATATTTTTATATAGTTGTACGCTTATCGAATCGAGTGGAGCAATTGACTGTTAAAATTTGATTTAAAAATTTTAACGAATTTTAAAATATGTTTAAATTTAATTTATTTGGTTAACAAACTGAATTTAAATGAACTTTTAATCAACTAAATATAAGTTAAATTTGCATTATTTGATTCATTTATCATCCCGTTGTGAGGGCTCACACCGCTCTTTGATCTGATTGATACAAGTTTAGGAATTGATCAATTACAAAACTAGCCAATCCGTGTATTTATAATAATTTGTTTTGGGAAGTAAGTTAAAAGTTAATTATTTATTTATTTTTTTAATTTTTTTTAAAAAAAGTAAAAATATGATTTAATTAAAAAAATAAAAAAGTTAAAAAATTAACTTTTAGTCAGGTTTTCAAAATAGGCCAATGTGTAACTAATAAATGTTCATTCCTATAAAAAAAAATAAATAAATAAAAAAAGTACTCAATTAATTTTTTTCTTTTTAGCCATTTTATAAAAAAGTATGAGAGATTCTCTCCCGATCATATCTCATTGGAAGATGTTAGACCTAATTAGGTTTATCATGAAACTCATATTCATAATTCCAATTGTTTAATATGCCCCTGTTTGGAAAGATTGGTTAGGGTGGGTTTGGGGTTATTTTAGTTATAAAAGGATAAAATAAGTTTTTTAGCTCAATAAGATAAAATATCACATCTAACCCATAATCATTACATTCTTTCTCTTACAAAAAAAAAAAAAAAAAACCAAAAAGTCATTTCTAAATGAGGCTTTTTAATCTCAGACTAAAATAATTAAAAAGTCAAAAAACTAATTCACTTCTCAAACGAATCTTATGCGAACTTGTATACAACATATCACTTAGTTTAATGTAAAATTTAAAAATAATTATAAATTAATAATAATTTTTTTAATATTAATAATTAAAATATTAACTTTTTTATACATATATAATAATTTTTCTAAATTATCATTGTCAGGTGATTTTTTCTAAAGTAAAAAGTGAGTTGAATAGCTGGAGGATGAGTGTGATGACTGGTGAAAAATTATTGGTTGATTTAGGAATATCATATAGTTTTGTTTTTAGTCAATCATAAATTACAGCACTGATTTAGACTCCTCAAACTTTAACTCCCACCATCTCACACATACGTGGCGGGTGGTGATTGGAGTAGAAAAAAAAAAAAGAAAAGAAAAAGAGAAAGTGACCAATCAAAAAAGAAAAAGGGGTCAAAGGGAGTGAGGGGAAAGGGGATCCCAATCTTTATTTCATAAATTATTATATCTCTTATTTTTATTAATCACCAAATATAAAATTATAAGTCTTACTGATTTTATCAATCACAATATATATGGAACACCACATTACATTGCCCTGAACCAACCAATAACTTCTCCTGACTAGTAGCTAGTAGCGTCCGGAGAGCTCTTTTATGCAGAAATAGTAAATCAGTGGAACAATAAAAAAAAAAAAAAAAAACTAAATTATAAATACATTTTTGAGATTTGATTAAGATATAAATCGTTTTTGTAATTTTAAAAATTACATTTTACTCCTGAGATTTTTAATTTCATAACAAATTGTCCTTTTTATTAATAAATTATTAAGTCAATTAACAGTTTTTAATGATATTAAAAATATGTTTTAATTAATAATTTAGATAATTTTATTATTGTATAAGAGAGTAATTATGAATTTTTTTTTTAGTTAATTCTGTTAAATAAAAAATTATAATGAGGGGGTATTTGTAATTTTTCAAACTATAAAGGCAATCTGTATTTTAAACAAACCTCAAGGAATGTATTTGTAATTTACCTATAAAAAGTAATTATATTAGGGGTATTTTTTTCAGGTCCTTGGTATTATGATTTTATAACATAAAGAACACCAAATATTTTCATAATGTCTAAGGTCCATCAACAATATTTTCATGATGTCTAAGGTCCCTCAACCTTGATCCAGAGAAATTTCAGTCTAGAGAAATTTCAGTCCAGTGAAAATTGGTCCAGAGAAATTCTAGCCCAGAGAAATTTGGTCCAGAGAAATTTTAGTCCAGAGAAAATTGGTTAAAGAAATTCTGGCCCAGAGAAATTTCTCTGGACCAAATTTCTCTAGATGAGTTTCTCTACTTTTCTTCTCATTCACATCCAAATCATTGTGATTCATTAGGTAAGCAACATTGTTCAACTGAATTCAATTGGAAAAATTCCACATTGTAATATGTAAGCAACATTAGAATGGGATAACAATGGCAACTTACCAGAACCAGAGAAATTCTGGAAAAATCTGAGTATTTCTCTGGTTTGTTATTGAAATATCAATTGAGAATTTCTTTGGTTTATTACAAATAACAATTGAGAATTTCTCTGGTTTATTACAAATAACAATTGAGAATTTCTCTGGTTTGTAATATCTGGAAAAATTTCTACAACTTACCCAAATCTGTTCTTCGCTTTTTTTCCGGTTGAATTTTTCAATCGAAAGTGTTTCTCTGTTGAACAATGTTCAACTGAATTCAACTGGAAAAATTCCACATTGTAATATGTAAGCAACATTAGAAGGGATAACAATGGCAACTTACCAGAACCAGAGAAATTCTGAAAAAATCTGAGAATTTCTCTGGTTTGTTATTGAAATATCAATTGAGAATTTCTCTGGTTTATTAAAAATATCAATTGAGAATTTCTCTAGTTTATTAAAAATAACAATTGAGAAGGGATAACAATGGCAACTTACCCAAATCTGAATTCAACTGGAAAAATTCCACATTGTAATATATAAGTAACATTAGAAGGGATAACAATGGCAACTTACCAGAACCAGAGAAATTCTGAAAAAATCTGAGAATTTCTCTGATTTGTTATTGAAATACAAATTTTTTGGTCGAGAACTAAGATTTGCACCTTGCTGGACTTCGCGAGCTCAGATTTAGGAAGAAATAGACTTCACGAACTCAAATCTAAGAGATTGGACTTCGATTTGCGAACACAAATTTGAGAGATTGTGCTTCGAGTTATAGTTGCGAACCTGTTTGAGCCTTGAATCGAAGTATGAAGTCGATTCGCGATCTTCTAGTTTACGGAAGCCCTAGCCAACCACGATCGATCATTGAGATTTGAATCCCTGGTTGAGATATGAACTCATTTGGAAGTTCCTTTTCAGATCTGAACTCGTTCTGAAGCTCCTATTCAGATTTAAGCTTGATTGTTGGTTAAGAACTGAAATCGATTCAACGTTTCTAGTTGATATTCGACAGATGGAGCCTAAGCTAAAGATTCATGACTTTGATCTCACCTCGACCTGGGGAACTGAAATAGAGTGTTTTCAGTCGATTTAGGAATTGATCGAGTGAGAGTGAGTGATATATTCATGCTGTGGAATAGCAACGATGGATGGTGTTGGTGATGGTGAGGGGATGGGGTGAGGGACCTTAGACTACAAAAGAATAGATTGTGGATCTAATCCATTACTAAAAGTTGGACAGGGACCTTAGACCGATTTTCTGATTATATTATAGGTAAAATATTATATGGTACAATTCTCATATACAAAATGAACTTGCACTATCTATAAAAATAATTTATATCATACACACAAAGAACTTCATAAAAATAAAAATTAGTGTGTTTGGTTTCAGTTTTTTAGAAATTGAATTTTTTTCCTTTTAGTGAATATTTTTAAAATTTTAAGCAATTTTTTTACTTTTTTATATACACCTTACTTAGATGTATCTAAATAGCAAAATATTTGTGAAAAAATATTTTAAAAAATTAGTAAATACACAAAAATGTGAAAAATGTACTAAAATTTTCTTTTCTTTTTTTTGTATTTTTTATATTTAGTGAATTTTTTTAAAAAAATTATAAATATTATATTTTTTAACTGTATTTATGCTAGGTGTATCAAAACATTAAAAAAATTATTTAAAATATTAAAAAAATTTATGAAAAACAAAAAAAAATTATAAAACATAAAAAAATTATATTTTTTAAAAAGTAAAACCAAACCAGCTGAATATTTTTCACGGAACCGATTGGTAGCTCGAAACCATTTCGAGCCAAACGGCTCGAATTTCAGCAGAGGAGGGGAAGGGGAGGGGGAGGGGGAGGGGGAGGGGGAGGGAAGGGAGGGGAGGGGAGGGGGAGGGGGAGGGTGAGGGGACTGGAGGGCCCCCTAAAAAATGGAGGAAGAAGACGGAGGAAGAAGAAGACGGAGGGGTTGCGACGAGCTCGGCGATCTCGGCGGGGCTGCGACGAGCTCGGCGGAGGCGACGGAGGCTGCGACGAGCTCTGCTGGGCCGACGAGACGATCGGAGCTGGGCATCGGCGAGACGATCGGAGCTGGGCGACGAGACGATCGGCGGCGACGATCGGAGCTGGGCATCGGCGTCTTCTCCCTCTCCCTCTCTTTCTCTCCCTCTCGTTCTCTCTCTCTCTCCTCTGTTGAAGTCGACGAAGAAGACGAAAGAAAAGGAAGAAAAGAAAAAAAAAAAAAAAAAATAGACAGCCCAAAACGACGTCGTTTTGGGCTGTCGAGCCAAAACGACGTCGTTTTAGGACATTCGAGCCAAAATCGAACCGTGATTTTTCGAGCTACCACGCATTTTCCTATTTTTCACTGTTTTCACTAAAACGCAATTTCCCCCTCTTCTATTGAGAATCAATTATGAAGGAGATGGGTGGGTAAAAGGAGCAGAGCACTTCATGTGAATACTGTGTCAGTACTCAACGATAGTGTCTGGTTGGTCAGAGATCCTTCTGGTTAGCCATTATCTTTTCTGTCTTTGTCCTTTTCTCCAATTTACTTTTTCTTCTTTTTAGGTCCCTTCCCTTCATTTTCGGGTTTAAAAAGTTGCTTCCTCTTTTTATTTTTCTTTTCACAGAGTATTTTGGTTTGCTAGATAAAAATCTGTTTTTGCAAATTTCAATAAGAAGGGTAAGATACATATTTGGTAAATTTAAACATTCTTATTATGACTCGATCACATTTTACTTTTCAAAATTCAATAATATTATATTATTATAATTTATTATTTTTGTTAAATTTTTTTTAAAAATTTACATAAAATCATATCATTTCTTAAGTATATGACATGTTTATTAAATTTTTAGAATAATAATAGTATCCCTATATGGTGTTCTAATTTCTATTTTGCCACTCAAATAAGGGAGATAAGTGCATATAATATTATCAGATAAGAGTATTATTTGTCATAAAAAGAGTGGTGATTTAGAGCATTAAATTTGAAGCACTAAAAACACTACTAATGAGGTGGCAATATAAAGAAAAAAAAAACAAAACAAAACAAAGGCTAAACTATCACATCAGTGGTGGGATCTACATGATGTCACATCATTAATGGTGCATTAGTGGTGTTAAATTAGTGGTATTAAACATCTTTCTTTCGCTTAAATCGGTAATAGAATTCTAGAAAAGTATAAAGTACAATAAAATAATATTTTCAAGCAATTGACTATTAAGTTTTGAAGTTCAGGGACAGGATATAATTTTACTCTATATATTAGAATGAATATTTTGTTGCTTTATTTTTTACAGCAAATTACACTCACCACTTTTAAAGATTAAAAACAATACAATTAAACTTATATTTTTGATATAATGGATCTTATTTTTGATAAGTCTAAAGTGACTGAAAATAATAGAAAGAGTGGTAAATACTAAAATAAATATATATATATATATATATTAACATAAAAGATATGACAATATTATTTTTTTCATTTATATAAATAAAAAATTACTGATTAAAAAAAGACCTAATTGTTATGTGAGTTAAAATTTTAAGAAAAATTAGGATAATTATATTAAAAGTTTAAAATTAACTACTATTTTTTCTAAATCTTAAAGGAGGTAAGTATAATTTACCCAATTTTTATGTCCTTTGAAAGAATAATGAATAGTAAATATTATTCTCTTGGAGTCAATAATTTTCCTTGAGGGTGGTATTATTGTATGTTTAACAATTTTGTTTATAATTTTTATCTTATTCCAATCAAACCCCTTTCATGGATTGAGTAATCACTCCATGTAGTAGGGTATATAGTGCCACACCCAATTTTGGGGATATATCGCCATATCGAAAATTATCCTATTTTTAAATTTTACAATTAAATATAAAATAAATAAGTTCCACGTGTAATAATATAATTATTCTTAACAAATAAACATGATTTGAATAGATTCGTTAAGTGCTATTATAATAAGATAAAATAAAAATGTAACCACTTGGTTCATTTGATTGGTTAGTGGAGAAATAACTTTGATTACACCATAACATATAAAAGTTTTAAAAATTAAATTTTTCATTATAAAAATTATTTAGGGATTAATTCTTCTTCCGTGAGAATTGTCACTAAAAGATTATCTCGAAAAGTAAAAAAAAATTAGTAACTTTTGAAAATGTTGCTATTAAATGCTTTTAGAGACAATAATTTGATCCCAAAACTATTTATTTTGTTGAAAAAAATTTTTGATCCCAAAAAGATAATATTCATCACCAAATGTTTAATTTCATCGCTAAAAATATAATAATGATATTTTTAATAATAAAAATATTTTATTCCTAAAAAGTAATTTTATTTCTAAATTTTTGCCTCTAAACTTTAATGTATTGTAGTGTAACCTCACTTTATGAGGGTTTCCTATTGTTCATTGATTGTAATTGCTTTTGTTGTACCTAAAACTTACTCAACTTATTATTATTATTATTATTATTCTTATTATTATTTATTTTTTTTTTAATCAATTACTTGAGCTTAGTTCGCGTTACTCGTTTAAATCGATTCATTAAAAAACAAAGTTAAACATCTATCGAATTTTATTAATGTTTTGATTTCAACTAGGAGGTGGTAAGGTAAGCTTATCTACAATGTAGAGTTTTATATAACATACCCAACCAATCGAGTTCAATTTGTTTGATACTTATTTGAGATTCTACTGAAACACAATTAAAATTTTAAAATAAAATTTGAACAATCAAATATTCGGTTATTCTTATCTTGTTTATGATAAAAAATGAAATTGTTTTGTCTTTTATATTGAAATGTATATTCTACTATATTTGTTATTGTGTCTTTACATCATTTATATTAGTTCTAATAATTTCAATAATACTTAAATAGAGATTAGTACAATTATCTCAAATTTTGATGATTTGTTGTATTTTTACTTAAATCTTAGAGATGATTATTATAATTTGTCCACTCTTTTTTTAGGTGCAAGCAAGCATACATATTTAAGGAAGAATTACAATTCAATGAGTTTTTGAAAAAATATTTATAAATATATGAAAAAATTTAAGATTTTCATTATTAATATTTATAAAATGAGAATGGGTGTTGTGCCTCAATTGGAGATTTATTATGAATTTATTTTTATGATTCGAACAGTTCATTTTGTAGGGTTCGTTGAGTACTTAATTCTTACCAAAAATCATATTAATCGGATATTAATAACTACATGATCGAATTGTATATTTTTTATGTTATTTCTTAAAAGAAAAACTTATTGTTTGTACTTTTTACGATAAATATAATTCGATCATATAGTTATTGATATCCGATTAATATGATTTTTAGTAGATATGAAATACTCAACAAACCCTATAAAAAAATGGTTTAGATCATAAAAATAAGCCAATAATAAATCTTCAATTGAGACATGACAGTTACTATTGTGCCAAATGCGCAACAGCATTTCCTTATAAAATTTATTGTGTATATCCCCATATTTAAACCGGAGAACAGGTGGGTCGGGGTCAGATTTTTGTGAATAAGCTACAAAGAAATCAATCTCACATCTCACTCAATTATATATGTGAACGTGAAGCACTTTAATAAGTAGAAGCCACTTCGTCACATCTCACTCAATTATATATTTGAACGTGAAGCACATTAATAAGTAAAACCCACTTTTCGTCGCATCTCAATTATACATGCAAGAAACTACTACCACTTGTGGAACAAATGGGCATTCATAAAGTAGTTCATTAAAGATTTGTAGTATTTCTGGTGGGTCCCTGATTATTTAGTGATTTTGAAATGTTCCTCACCATTTATCACTTGTCAAATTATTTCTCACAAATTCAAAAAAAAAAAAAAAAATTATTATTTTAATTAATCAATATCAAATTAAAGAATCACGGAACATTGTTTAGAGGAAAAAAACAAAAAAATGCTACCTTAAGCTATGCTTTTGGCCTATTTTGAGAAGTATTATTCAATGTGTTTAGTTTTAATTTTTTGAATTTAATTTTTTTAAAATTGAATTTTTTATTTTTCATGTTTTTTGTTTTTAACGAATATTTTTTAAATTTTAAATAATTTTTTTACTTTTTTAAATGCACCTTACTTAGATATATCAAAATAGTAAATATTTGTGAAAAAATATTTTTAAAAATTAATAAATACACAAAAATATGAAAAATGTATTGAATTTTCATATATTTTAAATATTTTTTGGTATTTAGTATATTTAAAAAAAATATTGTCACAAATATTATACTTTTTAAGTATATTTATGTTAAATGTGTCTAAAAATTAAAAAAAATTTGTTTAAAATATTAAAAAATTCATTAAAAACATTAAAATACGAAAAATAAAAAGTAAAATTTTTTGAAAATTATTTTCTGAAAACTAAAACCAAACGAGCTGAATTTTTTTTTTTTGATTGTTTTTTATAAAAAATATATATATAACTTAAAAAAAATTTAAAATTAAAAAAAAAAGTTGACTTTTAACTGAAATAGGCCTTTATCTGAAATGGGGGATGATGGATGGTGACAGGCAAGTGTGTGGTCAGCATTTCTCCACGTATCTCACCATTTTAATTGCATTACACTTTTTTTCCTGATTATTATTTTTTTATTTTTTAGTGAGTGTTTGGAAAGTGGGTTTTTATGTAGTTTTTTAATTGTAAGATATTATTGGATAAAAAATTTTTGGTTTTTGGGAAGATAGTTGAGTTTTTTTTTGGTTAGATATAATGTTTGTGAAATAAAAAGTGAAATGATTATGGGATTAGATGTAATATTTTGTTTGAATTTGTTTTTTTTTATTTTGCAAAAACTGTCTTTTAGTGGAAAAAATTAAAAAAAAATCCAAATTTTTTTTCCCCAAACACTGCCAATAATCTTAAAATATTATTTTATATCATTTATTATTGAATCATTATGCTTGGTTTGAGTTTTTTAAAAACACTTTTCAAAAAATTTATTTTTTTATTTTTCGTAATTTTTTATTTTTACTGAATTGTTTAATATTTTAAGCAATTTTTTTAACTTTTAGACACACCTAAATAAATACACTTAAAAAGTATAAATTTCGTGATTTTTTTTTAAAATTCATTAAATACCAAAAATTAAAAAAATATGAAAATTCAGTTTATTTTTATACTTTTGTGTATTTATTAATTTTTTGAAATATTTTTAACAAATATTTTATTTTTTAGATACATCTAAATAAGGTGCATTTAAAGAAGTAAAAAAAATACTTAAAATTTTAAAAATATTTACTAAAAACAAAAAATAAAAAAAATAAAAAATTCAATTTTTAAAAAATTAAATTCAAAAAATTCAAACCAAATATACTGATTAAATATCACAATTTTAATCAATAGTATTATAACCCACTTATTCTCTCACAAAAAATGTTGTTTAAAATTGTGAAATTAAATAAATAGATTTATGAAGAAATCAAATTATATACCAAGAACATATGCTAATAATTACAATTAAATTTCAACAGAAATACACAAAACAATAAAAGGGTAAAGAGACGAAACCGAAGCCTGCACGGAAGCAGTTTCCTTAAAACAGATTTCGCGCCTCACGGGTCGAGTGCTTGAGGAAACCCGACGTCTGTCTCCCAGGATACTACGGTCAAAACCAGCTACGGCAGAAGCACTATCTGTCTAGCTTAGCGAACAAAACAATGGCAGTACCCTTTCCCAATAGGAACTATCAAGCAAACTAACTTGTAAAATGGAAGCAAAAATTTCTATATTGAAACTAGACCGGAGGGTCTCAATTTATACATGTATAGGGGAGAGAGGAAGAGCCTCCAGCCTTTAACTAGTCATTAAAACACCAAGCATCCATAGCCCCTTTCCACAAAATGGAAAGTATGGATGCCCAAAGGATTCACACCCTTTAGCCAAGAAAAAAGATTTAAATACTCTTTAAAATCCTATTTATGAATCTAACATCATGAAGCAATTTCTTGGTAATTTCCTATTCAAAACCCAATGGTTTTTGGCTCACTTGGACCCAACACAAAAAATTGGTTAGGACCCACTTTAATATTTAATTAAAGTCACCACACTTTAATATTAAATTAAAGTCCCCAAAAATCATTTTTCTAATAATCCCCCACATGAATAAAAATTGACCGAATGACTCAACAAACGGACATCGTTCAACAATAATGACTCGAAGAGAGAGTACAACGAACTAACCTCGACATCAGAGAAAGTAGTTTTTAGCTTTGAACCTCTCCCAGTGAAAACCTATCGAGTTTACTGGCTGATCAGTGAATAAGACATCTTGAACTGCTCTGCCGTTTATGTAAACTGAAACAATAGATCTCACACGGGAATTACTCCTACCACCATTCTGTTCTCACTGGTGTGCCCTGTGTGGCCCTGGACATTAGCCTGGTTCAGCGAGTGGTTTCAAAGAATCTTGGCCTGCCCAATTCTTCTAGAAGTGGCCCCACTTCAAACTCACATAGGTGACTCTACTAAAGTATCCTGCAATACTCAGCTCAACAGCTTAACACATAAGAGTCATTAAAAGCTCAGCTTATCCTCTACACTTGCAGGTATCACTGATAGAAGGAATGGCTGGAGGTTTAACCTCTTCAGTGACATACCACCGTTACACGCAATTAGGTTGTCCCATTGAACCTAGATCTTGGGATCTCCAGTCAATTAGGTTGGGTTTCCATTCCGGTAACTTCCAAAGGCCTTAACCCCATTCCTTTTGACGACGTTTCGACTAACACTCGACTTAACCCTTTGGTTAGCGGATCCGCAATGTTGTCCTTAGACTTTACATAGTCTAAAGAGACAACTCCATTCGAGAGTAGTTGTCGTATGGAATTATGTCTACGACGGATATGTCTAGACTTTCCATTATACATATTACTCTGTACCCTACCAAATGCAGATTAACAATCACAATGAATACAAATAGCTGGCACAGGTTTAGACCAACGTGGAATATCTTCAATGAAATGGCGAAGCCATTCTGCTTCTTCCGTTGCTTTATCCAAAGCAATAAACTCTGATTCCATCGTTGATCTAGATATACACGTTTGCTTGGAAGATTTCCAAGACACGGCTGCCCCATCAAGAGTGAACACATATCCACTAGTGGACTTTGAGTCCTTTATATCTGATATCCAATTCGCGTCACTATATCCTTCAAGCACCGCTGGATATCGAGTATAATGCAGCTCATAATCCCGAGTGTAGCGTAAATACCTTAACACCCGCACAATGCCCTTCCAATGAGAAGCATCAGGATTACTTGTGTATCTACTAAGCCTGCTAACCGAGTAAGCTATATCAGGCCTAGTACAACTCATCAGATACATTAACCTTCCAATTACTCGAGAATATTCTAACTGAGAGACACTCTCTTTATTATTCTTGGTAAAGTGTAGACTTAAGTCTACAGGTGTCGATGACACACTCGTATCTGATCCACTAAACTTCTCAAGTATCTTATCAACATAATGAGACTGAGAAAGTACAATTCCGCCAGAGATTCTGGTAATCTTAATTCCCAGAATAACATCTGCAATGCCCATATCCTTCATGTCAAATTTAGAGTTTAACAACTTCTTGGTAGTTTTGATCATTTCATCGTTGCTACCTATAATGAGCATATCATCAACATATAGACACAAAATGACATAATCTCTGTCAGTGTCTTTGACATAAATACACTTGTCACATTCGTTGATTCGAAACCCATTTGACAACATTACATTGTCAAACTTCTCATGCCATTGTTTAGGCGCTTGCTTCAAACCAAACAAAGATTTGACAAGTTTACAGACTTTCTTGCTTTGTCCTGGAGCTGAAAACCCCTTAGGTTGCTCCATGTAGATTTCTTCATTCAAATCCCCATTTAAGAAAGCTGTCTTTACATCCATCTGGTGTATCTCAAGATTGCGCAAAGTTGCTATCGCAATCACAATGCGAATGGATGTTATCCTAGTTACAGGTGAGTACATATCAAAGTAATCCAGGCCTTCTCGTTGCCTGTACCCTTTGATAACGAGCCTCGCCTTATACTTGTCAATAGATCCATCGGCCTTCATCTTTCTTTTAAAAAATCCATTTGCAGCCTAAAGGCTTACAACCTGGAGGTAAATCTACCAACTCCCAGGTGTGGTTCTGTAAGATGGAGTCAATCTCACTTTTGATCGCTTCTTTTCATAAAGGACTCACAGGAGAAGTCACAGTTTCTTGGAAAGTTTGAGGTTCGTTCTCAACTATAAAAGTCAAGAAGTCTGGATCAAAAGACTTGGACATCCTAGCCCTTTTACTCCTTCTAGGCTGATCATCACCTTGATTCTCAACTTGATCATCAAAATGATCATCATCACTAGCAAGCTCATCAAATTGCTCCAAAACCTCAGAACCCCTTCTTAGGTTCGGCAAGGAAAAATGTCTTCAAAGAAACATGCATACCTTGACTCCATGATGGTATTCCTGTGTAAGTCTGGAATTTCAGACTTATGTACAAGAAACCGATATGCACTACTATTATGTGCATACTCAATGAATATACAATCCACGGATTTCGGGCCTATCCTAACCTGTTAGGGTGTAGGAAACGCCATAATAGCAAGACACCCCCACATTTGTAAGAATTTATAAGAAGGCTTAACGCCTTTCCATAACTCATACGGGATCTTGTCCACTTCACTTCAACACAAGTTTCACCCTTGTGTTTCGTTAGAACGACCTTGTCGGACTCAAAACCCATGCGAAAACATGTTTACTGAGAAGAGACCTTGAGACAAGATTCTTACGAATGTCCGGAACATACAGGACTTCGTTCAAGGTCAGCTCCTTTCCTGACGTTAACTTCAGGACCACCTTTCCCTCAACAAATGAGGTAGTAGAGTTTCCCAGAAACAACTTCTTACCGTTTGTGACAGGTTCGAAAGTTGTAAACAGCTCATTCTCGGAGCAGATGTGGCGTGTAGCCCTAGTAAAAGATAAAACCCCTCGCTACCACAGTTGTAGCACTTCCCAAAGAACCGATAACCAGGTTCCCGCAGCTTGTATGCCAGCTTCTTTGCAACACCACCCCTTGGCCCCAGCAAAGAGCCCTTGTTCACGGGAGGCTTCTTCCTCATCCTAGAAAATTTGCCATGCTCAATGACATTGGCCTTCACTAAGGAGGTACTCCCTCTTTTCTTTCTATTATCCTCCTCAATTTTGGAGTCAGATAATTAAGTCTTCTTTGTAGAATTTATACAAAGTTTTTTTTTTTTTTTTGAACAAATCCTTGTGTCACAATGATTATGAAACTCTCAAAATCATATCACAGTAAATACATTCCCAGAATGTCATCAACCGAATTAGGCACCCAAATATATTAGGTCCGACCTATCACTCTGAAGCCAATAGTCTTACTATTAGGAAACACAAATTCAGTGTTCAATAGTCTACTATTCGGAACTTCATAACATGGCCAGTAGTCTTATCACTAGGAATCACTAATTTCTCAGCATGTGGTCAGTAGACTTTCTACTACTAGGAATCACAATGTCTTAACCTGTGATCAGTAGTCACTTTACTACTAGGAATCACAACGTCCTGACATAGGATCAATAGACTCTTTCATTACTAGGAATCATCATGTCTTGACATATGACCAGTAGCCTCTCCACTACTAGGAATCATGATGTCTTGACATGTGATCAGTAATCTATTCACTACTAGGAACCACAATCTCATAACTGTGTAGCCAGTGGTCTAATACCACCTAGGAGCCACCAGTTTTCTATTTCTGTGATCAGTGATCTTGAACTCACTAGGAGCCACCAATTTAAGAATATATTTAGAATTTAAAAATCCAAAAAATATTCACCCACTATAACAGGTTGTCTCATCTTTGCTCTCAAGCAAAGTCACATAGCAATCATAGATGCTATAAATAACACAAGGATATCATACTATTTGCCTCTGATCAATTCAGAGATATTTTAATGCAATCTTATGATTTCTTTAATCATACTTGATCTCTCAAGATCTTCCTTTAAGAATCTCATGAGGCAAAGGTTGTCTGGTGGAACACTATTACTGTTTGTCACCTTTTGAAGTCATTTCTGAAACATCACAACAGAATTTTACTTCTGTGATTTCAGAAATTAAACTTAACCCTTAGAAAATCCCTCAGATGGAAATTTAATTCAAAACTAGTCTCACCATTTAACCTAGAATCAAACATGGTCAGGAATGTTCCCAGGAAGACTGGAGGTGTCACATCGGTCCCACTTAAAACCCAATTAACCTTTTGACAAAACATTCAAGAGCATGTTGACTCATAGTCCATAGGAAACAATTTAAAAATTAAGATTTTCAGGGGATAGACCAGGTTATAACAAACCGATTCCCAAGCAAATAAAATTTGCTACCAGAATTACACCACTCATAAAAATTAACCGGTACTCCCGGAACTACGCCCATTATTTCTGAATAAAATCAAAAATATTTTAGCTAATGCTAAAATTTGGTTTCCTTTCTCAAAACCAAAACACTTTGGACATAATCAGATTATAACCAAAGACTTTCTCCAAACTTGGTTTTCCAACACTTTGGGAATAAAATGATTAAACCCAAAGACTTCCTCAAACTCCAAGGGTTTGAAACCAAATCCGTCTTAGTTGTCATTTCTGAACAAATAAGAACTACTCTTTAGCCAAAGCTAAACACTTTGGTTTCTATCACAGAAAACCAAACCAAGTTCTAAACTTACAAGCAATTTAAAAATTGCTAAAACAATTACACGAATATAAAATGCTTCTAACAAAACAAACAAATAAAACTTGCTACTACAAATTGGTAATCAAACCAACTAAATCTCAAGCAAAACATGCTTCAAACATTTAAATAAAATAGCCAATCCATAAGGATTCTATTTAGTCCAAAAGCCTTTCCACGCTTAGGTATTCCTATTCAACACAAACGTTAGTAGTCCAAACATTTTTGTTTTTACATCCCAAATTCTATTCATTTGGTTTTATATTTGTTTTTCGCATTGGTATCCCTACAAAGAAAGTTAGTAGCAAACCACAACAAAATACAAACAAATAATCTAAAAAATTTAATTATAATAAATAATTGAAACCATCTAGCCAACTTTTAATTATATAAGTAACCAATGAATTAAAATGCCAATTAAATAAGTTAAATAAGTTAAATAATTCACATAAATGCACCCAATTAAATAATGCAGATAAATGCACCTAATTAAATAATTCAGATTAATGCACCCAATTAAATAGTTTAGATTAATGCACCTAATTAAATAATTAAGATTAATCATGTACACAATTCATAAAACTCTATAACTCCAAAAACATTAAATTATGTAATCTAGCCTAGAAAATAATAAGCATGTAACAAATTGAGACTAGCATGTCAAAATGGCAACATCCATAAATTATATTTTATAACTTTAAAATTCATGCAAATCATGGTAGGGAAATGATGAACCATATGCATAAAACAAGATCATACTAATACAATTAAGTATGCAAATTATAATAGAGCATTCTAATTAAACTAAGCAATTAGAGAGTACCATTGCATAATTTACAATTATTGAAATAATGAGCAATTCCGCAACAATTCCTAGTAACATTATACAAAGCTAACCTAATAGTCTATATAAATCTATTCGATCAATTTCATAAAAAAGATATATAAAATCTGTTTTAAAATTGTTGTTTAAAATTGTAAAATTAAATAAATAGATTTATGAAGAAATCAAATTATATACCAAGAACATATGCTAATAATTACAATTAAATTTCAACAGAAATACACAAAACAATAAAAGGGTAAAGAGACGAAACCGAAGCCTGCACGGAAGCAGTTTCCTTAAAACAGATTTCGCCGCCTCACGGGTCGAGTGCTTGAGGAAACCCGACGTCTGTCTCCCAGGATACGACGGTCAAAACCAGCTACGGCAGAAGCACTATTTGTCTAGCTTAGCGAACAAAACAATGGCAGTACTCTCTCACAATAGGAACTATCAAGCAAACTGACTTGTAAAATGGAAGCAAAAATTTCTATATTGAAACTAGACAGGAGGGTCTCAATTTATACATGTATAGGGGAGAGAGGAAGAGCCTCCAGCCTTTAAGGTTAGTCATTAAAACACCAAGCATCCATAGCCCCTTTCCACAAAATGGAAAGTATGGATGCCCAAAGGATTCACACCCTTTAGCCAAGAAAAAAGATTTAAATACTTTTTAAAATCCTATTCATGAATCTAACATCATGAAGCAATTTCTTGGCAATTTCTTATTCAAAACCCAATGGTTTTTGGCTCACTTGGACCCAACACAAAAAATTGGTTAGGACCCACTTTAATATTTAATTAAAGTCACCACACTTTAATATTAAATTAAAATCCCCAAAAATCATTTTTCCAACAAAAAAACTACTTATAAACAGCTTTTAACCAAAAAATTAATTATAACTATCTTTTCAAAATAGCCCTAAATTATAAAACTATGTAGATTTGCTTCTACACCATTACATAATTTTTTTCTGTCTATGTCGTCCATAACTTGTACGATGGATGGAATATGGAATCATCCCAACTCGGATCCCTATATAATTGAAAACGGCAATGCTACGTAGCTCAAATTTTGTGACTCAAAAGTGGCTCAAATGGCCAAAACGACGTCGTTTTGAGTACAGAACAACATAAAAATGGCCAAAACGACGTCGTTTTGGCCATTTGAGCCACTTTTGAGCCACAAAATTTGAGCTACGAGACATTTTCCAATTGAAAAAGAGGAATTTGGTAACAATTTTATAATAAAATTTTAACGCATTAAAAATAAGTATGAAAAATTATATTTAAAAAATTTAACATATATTATTAGAATAATGTTTGAGAGCTCGAATTTGGCTCCCCCTAATCCCTAAAACGACGTCGTTTTGGGGATTTTTTTTTTTTTTTTCTTTTTTCTTCCATTTTCGGCTCAAACGCCAAGGGGAAGAGAGAAGAGAGAAAGAGAGAGAGAGAGAGAAGCAGAGGGAGGGAGGGAGAGAGAGCCGCCGATCGTCGCTCCGCCCAGCCGCCGATCGTCGCCCAGCCTAGCCCAGCCCCGCAGCAGCCTAGCCCAGCCCAGCCCCGCCCCGCCGCAGCCTAGCCTAGCTCCGCCGCAGCCCCGCCGTCGCAGCCCTACCTCTGCTGATGGCCCTCTCCAGTCCCCTCCTTCCTCCTCCTCCTCCCTCCTTCCTCCTCCTCTTCTCCTCCCTCCCTCCTTCCTCCTTCTCTGTTTCTGAAAAAAAAAAAAAAAAAAAATTAGGGGGATTCGGGGTAGCTCTTTCGAGCTACCCAGCATGACCGATATTATTATTATCAAAATATTATTAATAAGTAATTTAATATTTAAATTTTATAATAATATAATTTTTGATCTAAATGTTCGTTTTTAATAAAATTAATTAGCTTGCTTGTTTTCATTTTTCAGAAAACATTTTTCAGAAAATTCTACATTCTTATTTTCCATGTTTTTTTATTTTTACTGAATTTTTTAAATATTTTAAGCAATTTTTTTACTTTTTAGACACACTTAACATAAATACACCTAAAAAGTAAAAAAATTATAAAAAAAATCTTTTAAAAATTCACTAAATACCAAAAAATACAACAAAAAAAAAAAAACAAGAATTCAGTACATTTTTTATATTTTTATATATTTATTAATTTTTTAGAATATTTTTTCACAAATTTTTTACTTTTTAGATACATCTAACTAAGATGCATCTAAAAAAGTAAAAAAAATGTTTAAAATTTAAAAAATATTCACTAAAAACAAAAGAATACGAAAACCAAAAAACTCAAATTTCAAAAAACTTAATTCAGAAAACTCAAACCAAACACACTGAATATTTTTATAATCCATCTCATGAAGATGTATCAAACAAGATTCGTATTGAATATGAAATTCGTAAAAAGAAAAAAAGAATTATCGTCAAACATGACGTAAACAGCAATATATTATTCTATTTTACAATAATATGTTATTAATTACTTTACTATCTTTGTAAATAAAGTATCAGTAACAAAAAAAAATAGAATATGAAAAGAAATTCTACAAATTCCTTCACTACGAATTCACAAATAATTAACAATAATCAATAACAAATCAACAATAATTCAAATATATGAGAAAAAAATCTTTACAAACAACCGTCAACAAACTCAACAAATACCTTTTAGTTCGACCTAAATTTCGAGCAATAGGCCCAATCTTTCAACCAAAGTCTCTTTTGGCATGTTTGATTGGGTGGATTAGAATATGGGATTGGGATTATTAATCCGTGGGCCCAATTATCCTATATTTATTTTAACATTTTGGTTTAGGATTATTAGTAATGGGGTAGGGGTGGGATTATTAATCCAATGGATATTAATCCAATTGGATAGTGAATACCACACTAATTTAATAAGATTATTAATACTTCACTATTAATCTTGTGAATCAAACATGACCTTTAATCACTACTTTTATCAAAATCCAACTAAGACCTAAATTCAGACCTATTCTCACTACAATGATTGCATAAAAGCTGCTTCTTCGTTTTCTTCATCTTCATTTTGGTTTATGCATTTTTGAACTTGGAATTTTGATTTCTTAGACCATCTCCAATCCTTCACCAAAACTGATATCAGATTTAAATTCTGATGAAAAGGGTACTGTTCACCCCTCCAACCCTTCACCAAAACTGATATCAGATTGATAATTCATCAAATATTTCATCAGATTGAGGACGAAGAAATGAATTCATCAAAACACTGTTACGGACCGTTGGAAAGAGGAGCCGGTTGACCAACCGGTTGCCCGGCCGGTTGACCAACCGGTCAACCAGTGAAAGGTTCAAATAGTTCAAGTTCAAACCGTTAAAAAAAAAAAAAAAAAATTTTTGCCTAACCGGTCGACCGGCCGGTCGACCAACCGGTTGACCCGGAAAAAGTTCAAAAAAAAAAAAAAAAAAAAAAAATTTTTTTTTGGCCTAACCGGTCAACCGGCCGGTCGACCACCCGGTCGGCCCACTAAATTTGATGCAAATTTGATGCAGCGTTGGAGTGGGTGATTTGAGATTTGGTGAAATGACTTATTTTGAACTCAAATTTAATGAAAAATTAGATACAGCGTTGGAGATGCTCTTAGATCCTTAATTTTCGTAAGCTGAACAATAGGTGTTAATGTGTAAAAGTCTGTGAAAACATATTGAATATATACATAAATGTAAGATTATCCAGAAAAAAGAAAAAAAAAATTGCTTGGTTAGTTTTCTAAAAATATTTTTTAGAAAATTCTATTTTCTTGTTTTCTGTATTTTTTTATTTTTACTGAAGTTTTTTAATATTTTAAGTACTCCCTCCGTCCCATAATATTAGTCCCTTATTCCATTTTTCATTGTCCCAAAATATTAGTCCCTCTTCAAAAATCAAGTACAAAAATAATATAAATTTCCTATTTTGCCCTTCTTTTAAATTCATAAATAATATAAAAAGTACAATTATGACATTGATATTTCCAAAAAAATGTACTATCAAAGGATAATTTTGGAAAATCAACTTTTTTAAAGTACAATAATTGTACTCCCAAAAAAAGTTAGATTCCCCAAAAAGGACCAATATTTTGGGACGGAGAGAGTAATTTTTTTAATTTTTAGACATACCTAATATAAATACACTTAAAAAATATAATTTTTATAAAAAAAAGTCTTTAAAAAATTCACTAAATAAAATACGAAAATTCAATACATTTTTCATATTTTTGTGTATTTATTAATTTTTTAAATATTTTTTTACAAATATTTTACTTTTTAGACACATCTAAGTAAGATGCATCTAAAAAAATAAAAAAAAATTTTAAGATTTTAAAAACATTTACTAAAAATAAAAAATATAAAAAATAAAAAATATAATTATCAACAAATTTAATTCAAAAAATTCAAATTAAAAACACTGAATATTGTTTTGAGAGAGGAAGCATTTATTGCTCAAACAATTTAAGAAGTAATGTCCTCTCAACTTTGGAGTCCAAGCCTGCTTGTTACAATTAGGTAAGTTTGACAATTCTAAAATAATTTATTTTTTTATTTTTTTTATCACATTAATTTTTTATTTTTTTATATATTTTTTTATAAAAAAATAAAAAATACACTTATTTAAATCATTTCAAACCACCCTCTCTGGATTGGGAGTTTTGGCTGATGAATTGTTGCCCATAGACCCTACGTTATGGGTGGTTCTACATATAAATGATGGGCGTGTCAAATCGAATCGACCCCACGATGTTTTAGTCGTAAATAAAAAATAAAAAATATCGTAAAAAGTTAACTTTATAATTTTTAACAGTTATTTGAGATGTATTATATAAATGTATTTTTTAATTTTTTGAATAAAAAATAGAGAAAAAAAATATACACCTCACTTGTTTTTACTTTTCAAAAAATATTTTTTAGAAATTTTATTTTTTTATATTTCGTATTTTTTTGTTTAGTTGTGATTGGTGGCACTAAATTCAGGGGCACTAATGCCCCGAATTTCTATATCAGGTAAAAAAAAAAAAAAAAAAAAACTTACCAAAACAGGAAATTAGTGCCATTAGTGCTCAACAAATTAGTGCCACAAATCATTTTTCTTTTTTGTTTTTACTGAATTTTTAAAATATTTTAAAGCTATTTTTTTTACTTTTTAGACATACCTAACATAAATATACCTAAAAAGTAAAAAAATTGTAAATTTTTTTTAAAAAAAAAAATTCACTAAATACCAAAAATACAAAAAAAAAAAAGAATTCAGTACATTTTTTGTATTTTTATGTATTTATTAATTTTTTAAAATATTTTTTCACAAATTTTTTACTTTTTAGATACATCTAACTAAGGTGCATCTAAAAAAGTAAAAAAAAAATGTTTAAAATTTAAAAAATATTCACTACAAATAAAAAAAACACGAAAACTAAAAAAGTTAATTTTCAAAAAACTAATCTAGAAAACTCAAACCAAACACATTGATAGTTGTTTGGGATAATTTTTTGACTTTTTATAAAAAAAATATGTATTAAAATATTATATAAAATAACAAAATTACCCTATTACCCCTAATGCCCCTATGCGTACTAAGCGTGATTGTTTAGGAAGCCAGTACGGAACGTTGCTTTGAAGTTGTGTAGTGGGCAGCATACTTCAGAAGATATATTGGAGCAGCTTGCCTCCAGTCCGATCGGACTGGACGGTATTGTTCGGCCCGTGGGAGCTCACCACGGGTCTCATTTTGATAATCCGAAGCGTTCGATGTGTAGAACTCGTCGAATACTATATGTTTGTAAAAAATCACGTTGAGCGGATATTGTTAGTTATCTCATCGGATCAGTTTTTTGTCAACCGTTAATTTATTCACCGTTCAATTTTTTTTTACACAAAATTGATTTGATTATATAGTTATTGATATTCAATTAACGTGATTTTTTACAAACATATAGTACTCGACGAGTTCTACACATTGAACGATTTAGATTATTAAAACCGGACCTATGATGGCCCCCACAATATCGTCTTGTGTAAATTTTTTGTGCACCTGCCTATATAAATTTGTACCATCACTTCAGATTGTGCTATCACTTCAATACAAAGTTGGCATGTACTTTTTTTTGTGCACCCGCCTGTGTAAATTTATTTTTTTATATATATTTTTTGAATAGCGATAACATTTTGATTTTTGTCTTTTATAGAATATGCCAAACAAGCACTTAGTTTTTTTTAGCCAAAAAGGCCACAAAAAGCTAAAAAAAGCTAACTTTTTTAGCATAAAAAACCCAAAAAGTCACAAAAAAAAAAAAAATAAAATAAAAAAAAAACTTTTTACTAACTTTTCAAAACACCACATAATTTTGTATACATTATAATATATTTTTAAACATTATTTCTAGCATGCTTTAAGACAAAAATGATAAATTAAATTAATCTTTTAGAATTTTGTAAAAATACAGTAGTTTTTATAATTTTGACATAATTAAATTAATTTTCTTAATAAAATTAAAAAGATCAAAATAAATATAAATATAAAAAAGATAAATTATAAATTTTAGTGTAAAAAGATGATAATATTATAATTTTATCTATATAATTAATAAATTATTGATAAAAATGGATTAAATATTACGTAAATTAAACCTTAAGAAAGCATGTGTAATTATGTTAAACTTGTGGAGTTTACTTCAATGAGTTGTTGTTAGTATTAAAAAATGTATAAAAAAAATATATTAAATTGTGTTTGTGACATTGATAACTATATGTTTGAACCACATTTGTTTTGAAAATAGATGACAAATATAATTTCATGAATAATTATTCATTTTTTGTAATACTGATTCAAACATATACCTGTTGATCGATATCCGATCATGTTTTTTTTTGTATAAATATTTTACTTAAAAAATTTTAAAAAATAAACGATTCAGATTCATATGACTAAGAAATTACTAATGAAAAGGGACATTTGTTATGTAAATAAATTTTGAAGGAGTGCAATGCAATTATGTTAAATTTATTAGCCTTCGTTAGCGATGTGGGTTGGATTTTTGACTTTTTGACTATTTTAACATGAGGTTAAAAAGTTTCGTTTGGGGTGAGTTTTTTGACTTTTTTGATTTTTGTGAAAGAAAAATAAAATAATTATGATTTTGATGTGATATTTTATCTTATTATTTTTTAACTTATTTTGTCTTTTGTGACTAAAATAATCAAAAAAATCCATACCAAACATAACCTTAGTTTTGATGTGTTTTCTCTAAACTTCAAAGAAAGTTGGTATAATTTAACAAAAATATGTATAAGGTGAATTATAAATCAATAAAAGAATATAAAAATAATTTAAAAAACATGAAGACAAATAAAGTCACAAGAAAAAAAAAATGAAGTAAGTTAGTTCATTTGTTTAGGAGTATAACTGATTGAAAGTAGGTCTATCCGACGGATTTCAAGTAGGGCTGCAAATGAACCGAACTGTTCATGAACAAATTCGGCTTGACTCGTTAAGGGCTCGGTTCGGCTCAGTTCATTTAGTAAACGAGCCGAGGTCGAGCTCGTTTATTAGGCTCGTTTAGTAAATGAGCCGAGCCGAGCTCGAGCTCGTGTCAGCTCGGCTCGTTTATCTTTATTTAAATTATATAATAAATATATTATTTATATATTAAATATTATATAAATATATATAAATAATGTATTTATAAATATATTATTTATATATTAAATATATTAAATATTATATAAATATATATAAATAATGTATTTATAAATATATTATTTATATATTAAATAATATAAATAATAATTTTTATTTAAATATTTTTATATAAATAATATTAAAAAAATTATCGAGCCGAGCCAAGCTCGAGTTCGAGCCCAATTTCTTATCGAGCCAAACTCGAGCTCAATAAACGAGCTCGATAAACAAACGAGCCGAGCTCAAACTTAAGAAAGCTCGGCTCGATTTGATTCGCTTGGTTCGCAGCCCTAATTTAGGCACCAGTTCTTATGGTCTCCTTTACTTTGAACCTCCTAAAGACTCATAGGGTATGTTTGGTTTGTGTTTGAGAGATGTGTTTTAGAGATAAAAAGTACGAAAACATGTTTGGTTTGGTTTTTTGGGAAATTTGTTTTGAAAAATTGTTTTGAGAGAGAGTTTTGGAAAAAGTGATTGATTTGATGTGTGTGTGAGAGAGATTTGTTTGGAAAACTTGTTTGGTTTGTGTGTTTTGGGAAATTTTTTTGGGAAAATTTGTTTGGTAGAGAAAATTTCTGAAATTTGTTTGTAGAGAAAATTTCTGAAATTTTTTTCAGAAATACAAACCAAACCTACCCATATATTCTGATACATTAGGTAAAAGAATCAATAGAACAGGGAGAGGGTACTCTTTTAAAAAACTCTAAAACATAAGACATTCACCTTCTCAGAAGTGATTATCATCAAAACAAAAAAATATATCTTGAATTTTTTATAATTATGTTGATATTTTTCACATTGATTGACAACTTTTTTTTAGTAGTTTGTAGCTTATTTATCAACTCCCTCCATTCTTCGATGATGCTGTTGGGCCTGTGAGGGTCCACCACAGGTACTGTTTCGATAATCCGAACCGTTTAATGTGTAAAACTCGTCGATTACTATATGTTTGTAAAAAATCACGTTAATCGGATAATCTGAACCGTTCAATGTGTAGAACCTACCCATTTTTTTTTATACAAAACTGATTTGATTATGTAGTTATGGATATCTGATTAATGTAATTTTTTTTTGATATATAATACTCAACAAATTTTATAAATTAACGATTCAAATTATCAAAATGAAATCCGTAATAAGCCGTCACAAATCTAATAGTATCCTTTAATCTAACCATGGACGAGAGGAAAGTCAACCCTTCTTATTGTTCTTCTACATTTTAAATATTATTTTAAGTGTAAAGAGCTATTGGAATTGTCACTTTAGATTATATGAGCTAAACTTGAGTGAGGTAGAAAAATGGTACGGAATAAATCTAGAACGCTATTAAAAACGTGTGATTCTGGCCACATGTGAATATGATAAAGGGTTTGGGTGAATTATTAATAGCCCCTAATAATTGGATTATTTTTTTATTAAATTTTATTAAAAAATAAATTTTAATAAAATTATTATTAAAAATAATTTTTTTTTAAAATTTTTTTACATATGTCGTTAAAAATTAATAATTAGTTATTTTTTCGTCATGATTTTTATAAATTGTTGCTAAAATTTATAAGGCTTGGTTTGGGAACATGCTATTTTAGTAACTTTTTGGCTTTTTACGAAAAGGTGTGCAGAAAAGTAGAGAGGTGATGTGATGTGTTTTAGTTGGCTTTTTGACTTTTTGACTATTTTAGCCACTTCCCAAACATGACGAATTTTTTAAAATCGTCATTGAAATTTGAAAATTAGTGAAACTTTTTTGTGAATATTTTTTTTAAACTGTCGTTAAAACTTATAATTAGTGACATTTTTTGTAAAAAAAATTTCAAACTGTCGCTGAAAGTAAATAATTGCTGACTTTTTAAATAATATTTGACAAAAAACACTATTAATTATCATAAAATTTATTGGACAATATTTTTCACCTATTAAAATGTACATATAAGTCTGTCAAAAGATTACAAATGAGAGAAACACACAAAATTGAAAACTTTTAACTCAAAATTAATTGATATTAGAGCTCTAAAGTATATATGAACAAAATTTGAGTGTTTGAAAGAAGTGATGATCACAAATAATCATGGTTGTTAGAATCCCGATCCGGATCTTACGATCCTACGATCTTACGATTCATTTGAGTACAATCGATCCGGATCGTATAAAAAACTCCTTATAGGTAGTATCTTTCGATCCTGGTAGTGGGATCTTATAGGATCGTGGAATCCCGATCCGAATCCGATCCGATCCGATCCAATTTACAAGTCTTGTTTTGTATTGTATGACATATTTTATTGTAAATTTTATATTTGTTGTCTAAATACCAATTTATGTAGTCAAAATAAATAATAAAAATTAAGTAGTATTGAATCAAATAGACTAAGAAAAACAAACTAGGAAACAAACATTCAAATATTGCGGTAATTTAAGAAAATTAAATAGTCGAAAAAAAAACTTAGCTTTAGCAGAGTCTATGGAGGGTAAAAGGATTGCAACTTTATCCCAATTTTTGGAGAGATTATTTTTGTGACTCAAATCCGCTCCACTAGGGATCCTAACGACAAACCTTATCATTCGACTAAGCTACTCTTTTGAGTTCTTAATCTATTTTCATATCCAACTTTGTTAAATATTTTTTCTTCACTTTTTATGCATTATTGTAGATTGTAAAGTATTTTGTTATAGAATTCTTCTTCTTCTTCACCTTCTTTTTTGATGAAATACAAAACTTTTTCCATCGAGTTTTCTATTGTATAATATTATATATACATTTTACATGGAGTATTATATTTTTCATAATATCTTCATTTTTTTTAATAGAATATAGGCTCATTTTGTGTATACTTTATAATAAATATTTATTTAAATTAAATTATTATGTAATTTATCTTTTCCTGTAAGATCTTACGATCCTCGATCCGATTCTACGATCCGATCCTATAAACACCTCTAACGATCCAACGTAAGATCCCGATTTTAACAACCTTGCAAATAATATATCAGATTGTTTTCTTAGATATGATGCATGTGGATGAAGATTACATTTCAGATATGATCTTTCTAGAGACTGCTAGGGTTCATATATTGGTTCATTTGGACCCAAAAGCTTTTTTTATTTAGGTTAATCAATCATCAGTAGGAGCTTTAAGCATATTCTTTGCCAGCTCTTTTATTCTCGATGACCACCAGCACTAGCTAGACTTGTCTAGTACTAATATAAATTATTATATTGGCGAAGGGTTGGATAATTTCAATTGAACAAATCCCTTTGCCAGCTATCACATACTTGTCCATGGCCCATTTGCTAATGAAGGTGTCATATTATTATTATTATTATTTATTTTGAGTGTGTATATTTCTGTTTATAGTTTATTTGAGTGTATATATTTCTGTTATAGTTTATGAAAAAATAATTTAAGTAAACTATTATTATAAAATTGAAAAAAAGATATTTGTGCGTTTAAATTATCACTTTTTAAAGTGGGTCCATTGTGTTTATTTTCTTTTTATTCTCCTCCCTTTAAAAATGTCCCCAAATTAGCTACTTATTGGCCACAAATGGGCCGAGAATCTGATCTGATAAGTGCAATGTGAAATAGATAAATATAAAAGAGTCTAAATCTAAAAAATCTTTTTGAAAAATCAATTTTAAATAAAAAATGCCAAAAATAGACTGCTTTGCTAGATTACAAAGTCGCCACCTAAATATTTTTGAAAAATTTAGGAAACTCGATACTCGTGCCAAAGGCCGCTTATCTGTCATCACCAAAGTGTCTCGGCTCGAGAACTTAGGTACGAGAGGGGAATGTCATGAATTGAGCACCCCACTTGCCCGATCAAAGATCGGCCTCTACTAATCATGATGTGAATTTTATTTACATTATATGCTCTTGTTCTGATTATTAGGCTAGTATTACTATGTGTTGCACATAAGTTTAGATTAATTTACAAAAGTTGGAACACTTTGATTTTATATTTGTTTTGAAAAGTGTTTGAATATGTACCATTTGAAAAAGTGACCTCATATGCACATTCATCAAGTTATCCCAATTTAAGCAATTTAGCCTTCATCTACAGGCATTCAAACATGTATAGCACTTAAGCACTTAGCATCATGAAAAATATGCTTAATATGTTAGCAATTACACGCATGCAATATGCTAAAGCCATAAATGCTCACCTAGTACTCCAAGGCAAGCAAAAAGAAATAAAAGGGTTAAAAAAATGCATAATCCTAACTAGGAAAATGACTAATGAAACACATACAAAAATGCAACTAATAGGTTCGGTTGTCTAATATGTAATGTAAATCACTTTGATAGCATGCAGTGGTGCACGTATTCAAGGAAGTAATAAATGACAATGCCGTTAGAATGATGAGCCGAACTCTTGCATACGAGACAAATAGATACTTTGTACATGGAAATGCTAATTAAAACATGATGTTCTATACTATCCATCATAAGCAGGTAAATAAAAAGAAGAAAGACGTGGGGTTGAAAAACATACACAATATTACAATTTTGCTCTGGCACAAGAGGGTCCGGATGAATGTCCTAACTAATTACTGAATTAACTAATTATTACAATACCAAAATGAATTAACTAATTAATTACAACACCACAAATTAACTAACCATTCTAAGCTAATTCATACAAATTAATTAAACTACCTAATTAATTACAAGTCCACTACTTTGAGTACAACAAACTACTATTAAATATAATTTTAACGGGCCCGGGGAGACGAGGGATGATTCATGCATGCATGCGGATTTCCACCCGAAAATACTCTCTGTTTGGTTGCCAAAATACTTTTGTTTTGCTGTCTGAAAAATGCATTGTTTTACCTCATCCTCTGCTCTGTTCTGCAGGAAAAATAATATTGTCTTGTTGAAAAAGGTGGCCGGCCGACCGGCCAGAAGAAGTGGTCGGTCATATAGTAAAGATGGCCGATCAGCCATTAATGTTTGGTATTGCCCTACTACAATAGATATAAAACAGAGCACAATCAGAGTATTTTCAGGAGATGTTTGTCCACTCTACCTCTCCTTATCATCGAACAGATCAAAGGATGAGTGGGCTCGATTTTCAAACCATCAATCAACGTAAGTTCATTGCATGATGGCTTATGAATCAATGGACAAAAGCTTAATAAATGAAACTAAAAGACCAACAAAAACCTCTCCTTATAACGATATTGATCAAGTGAAGTGGTTGACTTAATATTTTGAACCATTTTCGTCACTGAAAGTATGAAATGACTCTAGACTCAATGGGTTTAATTAACGTTTGATTGAACCCCCAACTTGATTTTATTACCTTGTTTATTTTAGTCCAAGTTTTATTGTCTCTTTTAATTACCTTTTCATTAATTAGTCATTTTAGTCCAAAAATGAGCATTAAGTTCACTAAAATAGAGAAGAGTATCAAACAAGAAGTTGTTTTGGGTATGAGAGAGAGGTAATGCCCTGGTAATGAATATCCGAAGAGGTTAAACCATTTAGCATTGTATGGTCCATTTCTTAAGCTTAAACAACACTCAGTTGAAACACTTCTCAAAGAAATAAAAAAGCCAAGAAAGGAGGGAGGTTGCAGAGGTGATTACATGCGAACATAAGTATGGAAAGCAAGAAATAAATGCTATCAACTCAAATAGGTTGGTGGCTAATGGCTAAAACACCAAACCTATGAGGACCACTACACTACAAACATACTATACAAAGCATAAATGAAACTAACATATAAAAATAGCCCTAAATGAAGCTAAAACAATGCTGGAATTGAGGTAAAAGAAGCTAAAAGAGTAAGCTAATATAATGGAAAATTTAAGCTAGTAAACAAGCCAAAGGAGGGGTGGCTAACCCCTCCATTTTTGGGACCTCAAAACCATATTTTTAGCCTCTGGAAACCTCTGAAAATCAATGTAAAAAGTTGGAAAAAAGTTGAGGAAGAGATGGGAAACACAAGAGTAAAAACTTGGAAAACAAGGTCTAAAGAAGGGTGATTAACCCCTCTACCTTTAATAGCCTTAAACCACAAGTTTCAGCCCATAAAAACCTTTTAAAAAAAACCCAAAAATAGCAAGAAAAGAGAAGGAAGAAGAAGTGTAAAGATAGTCAAAGTTATACCTCTTGAAGCAAGGTAACTCTTTTGTTAACAAACCCACAAGTTCTCATTCTCAAGGGCTGAGATTTGAGCTCAAGAACCTCAGCAAGAAGAGTTAAATTTTTGGTTTAGGAAGTGTAGAGAGAGAGAGTGTGTAGGTTGCCACAGAGAGAGAGAGAGAGAGAGAGAGAGAGAGAGAGAGAGAGTGCTATGCAAGTATTGGAGTTTTTGGAATTTTTTCTAATCTAAAACCAAGAGGGAAGGTCTCTTACATATAGAAAAACATGTTACTAGGTTGAAAATATTAGTATAGAGACAGTTGGTGCAGTGCATGCACTTGTGGAGACAGCTGGCATAGCTGGCAAAAAGATCTAGTTTTTTGGCACAAGTGGCCGGTAAGCCACTAAAGGGGACGGCTGTACACTATTAGTGGCCGACCGGCCACTAGTTTGGCTTGTGGGGACACTTGGCTGGCCAATCCACTCAAAATGGCCTAATTTTTCACAACTAGCCGGCTGTACACTATTAGTGGCCGGTCGCCCAAAAAAATCTACTTCTAGGCCTGACTTCAAATGGGCATATCTCCTTCATCCGGATTCGGTTTCAGGTGATTCTTGAGTCTAAATTGAAGCCTCGGAAGTCTAATTTCCAATGGTGGTGAATTCACATCTAAATTCTAAGTGTGCAGAGAGATATGCCTATTTTAGTGAAGGCTGCTCATTTCTTTCTCAACGAATTGATGCCCAACCTTCTCCCCAACTAGTTTTCTTCCCTCCCCTCCTATTTTCTTCAACTCCAAACCTATAAATAAGATGTTTTTAAACAATTTTCAAAGAGTTCACCTCCCTTTCATTTATTTCCACTTTGTCCTTACTCAGTTTACCGAAAAGTGCAATATTTTAAACGAAATGCGAGCCTTGAAACATCATAGAAACATTTGGAAAAATATTTTGAAAAAGAGAGTTTTAAGGTCTAAAATAGTTTTGGTCAAAAATGGGGTATAAGGTTAGGATTTAGAAGCTTTTCTTGATGAAGAAATCGAATGTTTGTACAACATAACTTTTATCATCGAATGATCAACCTGAGGCGTCCAAGTCTTAAGGGCGGTCAAAAATGAGGTTTCTACAGTTGCCTCTTTTTGACAGAGCTCGAAGTCATGAAATGATGTGAGTTAATGTCAAAGCCTGAAGACAACCTATTTTGACAAGGCCGTAAGACTTGGGCAAACAAACAAAATGCAAATGTAGTTGGTTGAACCCGAGGGTTGCTGTAGACACCCAATTTTTGACTGTTCTCAAGACTTGGACGTCACCATTTGAACACTCGGTGATCATCCATGTTTGTGTTCGCGTTTGGGGACGTTTATAGTTGCCTATGTATCCCGTTGCAAGAAATCAAACCAGCGTAGTTTAGGGGCATGATGCAAATGATATACAGTGCAATGCAATAATATAATCAAACTACAAGCAGTGCTTACTACACAAATATTATAAAAGAATGGAGATGCAAATCAAACTACGTTTTATATAGAAAATAAGTGGGCACAGCCAAACGATGCCTAACACAGGCTAAGTGCCTACACCCTCAATACTGGCCTCAGCGCAGCATGGATGCTTACACAAGACAGAACCATGTTTCAACGTGAAAGGGGTGTGGGCACATGCAGAACTATGTTTTTTTGTAGAAAGAGAAAGAGAAAGAATACAAGTAATTGGGTGGTATGATATAAGTGAGGAATGATCTGCTAGGGAAAGATAATGATCCTAAATGCTGTATAGCACTTAAGCACTTAGCCTTATGGAAAATATGCTTAGCATGTTAGCAATCACACGCATGCAATATGCTAAAGCCATAAATGCTAACCTAGTACTCCAAGGCAAGCCAAAAGAAATAAAAGGGTTAGAAAAATGCATGATCCTAACTAGGCAAATGACTAATGCAACATATACAAAAATGCAACTAATAGGTTCGGTTGTCTAATATGTCATGTAAATCACTTTGATAGCATGCTGTGGCGCACGTATTCAAGGAAGTAATAAATGACAATGCCGTTAGAATGACGAGCCGAACCCTATGCATACGAGACAAATAGATACTTTGTACATGGAAAATGCTAATTAAAACATGATGTTCTATACTATCCATCATAAGTGGGTAAATAAAAAGGAGAAAGACGTGAGGTTGGAAAACATACACCATATTACAATTTTGCCCTCGCACAGGAGGGTCTGGATGAATGTCCTAGCTAATTACCGAATTAACTAACTATTACAATACCAAAATCAATTAACTAATTAATTACAACACCACAAATTAACTATTCTAAGCTAATTAACACAAATTAATTAAACTACCTAATTAATTACAAGTCCACTACTTTAAGTACAACAAACTACTATTAAATATAATTTTAACGGGCCCCAGGAGACGAGGGATGATTCATGCATGCACGCGGATTTCCACCCAAAAATACTCTCTGTTTGGCTGCCAAAATACTTTTGTTTCGCAATCTGAAAAATACTCATCCTCTGTTCTGTTCTGTAGGAAAAATAATATTGCCTAGCTGAAAAAAGTGGCCGGCCAGCCAGAAGAAGTGGTCGGTCGTACAGTAAAGGTGGCTGGCCGGCCACTAATGATTGGTACTGCCCTGCTGCAATAGAAACAAAATAGAGTACAAATAGAGTATTTTCAGGAGATGTTTGTCCACTCTACCTCTCCTTATCATAGATCAGATCAAAAGAGGGGTAGGCTCAATTTTCAAACCATCAATCGACGCAAGTTCATTGCATGATGGCTTATGAATCAAGGGACAAAAACTTAATAAATGGAACTGAAAGACCAACAAAAACCTCTCTCTATCACGATATTGATCAAGGGAAGTGGTTGACTTGATATTTTGAGCCATTTTCATCACTGAAAGTATGAAATGACTCTAGACTCAACGAGTTCAATTAATGTTCAATTGAACCCCAAACTTGATTTTATTACCTTATTCCATTTTAGTCCACGTTTTATTGCCTCTTTTAATTACCTTTCCATTCATTAGTCATTTTAGTCCAAAAATGAGCGTTAAGTCCACTAAATGGAGAAGAGTATCAAACAAGAAGTTGTTTTGGGCATGAGAGCGAGGTAATGCCTTGGTAATGAACCTCTGAAGAGATTAAATCATTTAGCATTGTATGGTCCCTTTCTCAAGCTTAAATAATATTCGGTTGAAACACTTCTCAAAGAAATAAAAAGGCCAAGAAAGGAGGGAGGTTGTAGAAGTGATTACATGCGAACACAAGTATAGAAAGTAAGAAATAAATGCTATCAACTCAAATAGGTTAGTGTTTAATACCTAAAACACCAAACCTATGAGGACCACTGCACTACAAATATACTATACAAAGCAAAAATGAAACTAACACATAAAAGCATTCCTAAATGAAGCTATAACAGTGCTAGAATTGAGGAAAAAGAAGCTAAAAAAGTTAAAAAAATGGAGAATTTAAGCTAGTAAACAAGCCAAAGGAGGGGTGGCTAACCCCTCCATTTTTGGGACCTCAAAACTACATTTTTAAGCCTCTGGAAACCTCTGAAAATCAATGTAAAAAGTTGGAAAAAGGTTGAGGAAGAAATGGGAAACACAAGGGTAAAAGCTTGGAAAAGAAGGTCTAAAGAAGAGTGATTAACCCCTCTGACTTTAATAGCCTTAAACCACAAGCTTTAGCCCATAAAAACAGTTGAAAAAAAGCCCAAAAATAGCAAAAAAACAGAAGGAAGAAGAAGTGTAAAGATAGTCAAAGTTATACCTCTTGAAGCAAGGTAACTCTTTTGTTAACAAACCCACAAGTTCTCACTCTCAAGAGCTGAGATTTGAGCTTAAGAACCTCAGCAAGAAGAGCTAAATTTTTGGTTTAGGAAGTGTAGAGAGAGAGAGAAAGTGTAGGTTGCGAGAGAGAGAGAGAGAGAGAGTGCTATGCAAGTATTGGAGTTTTTGGAATTTTTTCTAACCTAAAACCAAGAGGGAAGGTCCGCTATATATAGAAAAACATGTCACTCAGTCGGAAATATTAGTATAGAGACAGTTGGTGCAATGTATGCACTTGTGGAGATAGCTGGCACAGTTGGCAAAAAGATCTGATTTTTTGACACAAGTGGCTGGCAGGCCACTAAAGGGGACGGCTGTACACTATTACTGGCCGACCGGCCACTAGTTTGGCTTGTGGGGACACTTGGCAGGCCAATCCACTCAAAATAGCCTAATTTTTCACAACTGGCCGGTCGTACACTATTAGTGGCCGGTCGTCTACTTTAGTGGCCGACTGTCCAGAAAAATCTACTTCCAGGCCCGACTTCAAATGGGCATATCTCCTTCATCCGGACTTGGTTTTAGGTGATTCTTGAGTCTAAATTAAAGCCCGAAAGTCTAATTTTCAATGGTGGTGGTTTCACATCTAAATTCTAAGTTTTCAAAGAGATATACTTATTTTAGGGAAGGCTGTTCATTTCTTTCTCAACGGATTGATGCCCAACATTTTCCCCAACTAGTTTTCTTCCCTCCTCTCCTATTTTCTTCAACTCCAAATCTATAAATAAGATATTTGTAAAGAATTTTCAAAGAGTTCACGTCCCTTTCATTTATTTCCACTTTGTCTTTACTCAGTTTACCGAAAAGTGTATTATTTTAAAGGAATTGTGAGCCCAGGAACATCGTAGAAACGTTTGGAAAAATATTTTGAAAAAGAGGATTTTAAGGTCTAAAATAGTTTTGGACAAAAATGGGTGTAAGGTTGGGATTTAGAAGCTCTTCTAGCTTAAGAAATCAAACGTTTGTACAACATAACTTTCACCATTGAGTGATCAACCTGAGGCGCCCAAGTCTTAAGGGTGGTCAAAAATGGGGTGTCTACGCCTTATATTCACAATCAATATCCATTTTCAAATTTTCCATAATCTAAACATATATACCATATATTACCATAATTGCTCAACCGCAATTCTTATTTCTTTCGTGAGTGCCTTAACAACTTAACAACATAAGGAAAATTTTCTTCAATTTCTCAAAGGATTTAACATCAATCTTATGGATATTTCACCAATTTCACTTTTTCCCAAATTTCCCCAAAACATAGGGTTTGATCAAAGAGGGGTTTTCCTTCATTTTCAAAATACCTACTGGTATGCATTCCTAGGTGGTTCATTGTACCCAAAATAATTTATCTTGGATCAAATCATGAGAAAGAAATCATTTCTCTAACATTTTGTAGATTCAACATTTTTAAAACCCAAATCCAAACTTGAAATTATAGAGATATGAACATGACATGCTAAAATCATATATATAACTCAAAGAAAATCCCTACCTCAAGACTTTGAGAAGAAAACATGAAAAGCTCCGAAATCAACGGCGTTAAAATCCGATCTCCACTATACACAACGTAGCCCTTGACGAGCTCTCCAAAATTAAAGAAGACACTAAGGTCAAAATATCAATGGATAATGAGAGATCAAGGAAGTAATTAAAGTGGGTGGAGAGTTTCTAGAGAGAGATAAAAGAAAAGAGAGTGAGAGTTAATGTAGAGAGAGAGTGTGAATTGAAAAGTGAGAGAAAAGTGTGTAAGGCTCAACTTTTGGAGCGATTTGATACAATTTTAGGAGCAGACTGTGGACAAACCGCTCGAGTGATCAAACTTGCACTCAAGTGAACAATTTAAATTTGAGAGACTGCTTGAGTGAATAATACCGATTCTTAGAATCTCCACTCCCCTCTGCAAATGACCGCTCGAGCGATGAAAACTCTGCTCCAGCGAAGAACACTTACTTCTAGAAGTTCAGACTGCAAAACAAGATACTGGATGGTTGATTTCACTGTTCGAGTGACCAAAAGACCGTTTGAGCGGTCTCAACCTAAAAGGAGACAAAGCATTCTCAAAACATATACCACATCCCCGGTTTCACTCAAAGACCTAAAAGTACAAGAAGACGTCTCGGAACTCACTAAAATATGCTTACCAGAACAATCACAAGGAAGAATGGATAACCACACAAAACTCAAAATGTTTAACGATGATGAAGACAACACAAAGAGACAGAAATTACCAATTAATGCACTCAATTTGTTTTAAAAGGATTCGAGACATCACAAGGATAGACTTGAAATGTTATAAGGTTTGGAGATAAAAAGAAAGAGGTAAAAGATAGGAGAAGGTTGGAGAAACTTTGAAGATAAGGTTGTGTTGAATTTTCTCCACCAAAACTTGTCTATAAAAACAAATGTTTGCTAGGTGTATATTTATGCATGAGAATGAATAAGAATTATAATACTTATTCTCTTTTTACCCAAGTTCTTTGTTATTTTTTTGGCCCTCACTTTCTCTTTTATTATTTTAGTTTTATAACACGTTATTGTAGACACCCCATTTTTGACCGTCCTCAAGACTTAGACGTTATCACTTGTACACTCGATGATTGTGTATGTTTGTATTCGTTTTGAGCGCCCAAAGTCCTTGGAGGAATGCCCTGCCTTTGAGCCTTTAAACCTTGTTCTTTTTATGCTTTGTTTTGGACCAAAACTTGGTGTTTGGACCTCTTGGTGACCTGTCGGCCACTACCCAAGGTTGTCGGCGATAGGATGTTTTTGTTGGCCATGGATGTGGCTGGTCGGCCACCAGTGGTGTCCGGTCAGCTATCAGTGGTGGTTGATGGCCACCAGTGCCTTTTTCCAGATATTTATTGACAGCTATGCCAGTTGTTGCACATTGAGCTGTATCTCCATACACGTGTATGGTGAGATGTTTCTAAGCTCAAGGGGTGTTTTTTCTATAAATAGGGGGGTTCCTCCCCAATTTTGGAGGGTTAGAAAAATTAGAGCAAAAATATATCTCTCTCTCTAGAATTCTCTCTCTCTCTTGATATTTTGTACACATTTGCTCACAAGTCCTTAGCTTTTGCATACCAATCCTTAACCAAATACTCTCACCTTTGGGCTGAGATTACTTGGAGTCTTGTTTGAGCTCTAAAAGGTGGTTTGAGCTTGGATTATTGGCTATTTTGTGCTTGGCTTCAAAGGTGTAGCACTTACCTTATTTATACTTGTTTTGTATCTTTGTTTTGCCATCTTTTCCAACTGTTTTTGGGCTGATTTTGAACTGTCAAAAACTCTGTTTTTGTGACTTAAAAGTGTTGGTTTGAGGTCTCTTTGAGTTAGGGGGTGGTCCACCATTCTTGCTCCTTTGTTTGCTAAGCTTTTATACCATTATTCATCACTTTTAAATCAGCTTTTTTGGGCCTTTTAATCACTGAATTTTAGAGGTTTTTCAGTGATAAAAACCTTATTTTGAAGTCCAAAATTGGAGGGGTTAGCCTCCCCTCATTGTGTCTTGTTTGCATGCCTAGTTAGCCTCATGTATTAGCTTATTGTTTTAGCTTTTTGTGGCTTAAGTCCAGTATGTTTTATACCATTTTTAGGGCTATTTTGCCTCTATTTTTGGTTGTTTGTTTCATTTGAGTCTTGTATTGCATAGTTATAGTGTAATTTCCTTCACTAGCTTGGTGTTTTAATGCTTTAATCACCATTGTTTTGAGTAAATAGAATGTTTTAGTGTTGTTTTGCACTTTATTTTAGCACTTAAAATCTCTGCAATCTCCCTCCATTTTTCACTCTTTTGTTTGCTTTGAAAGTGGTTTCAACCCACTTGTTTTCCTAAGTATGAAATAGAGGTGCTACACCTAATGGTTTAATCCCTTAGAGGGTTTATTACCAACAGTGTAATGCCTCTTTCATGCCCAAAGCACCTTGTGGTTTGAGCTATCTTTCCATTAGAGAACACTCACTAATGGACTTAATGGATTAAAGAAAGGCTTTGGTAATTAAAATGAGTAAACAAAATTGGACAAGTAAAAGAGGCAAGATAAGCATCATTTGTGTTGCATTGCATGTGTTCAAATTGGACGTTAGTTTGAACACAAGGAAAATGAGACATTTCATACACAAAAGTGATGAAATGTGCCATTTTCCTTGGTTACCATTGCCCTTAATCAAGCATGATAGGGTGATGGTCCTTTGGTCTCATTTTGCATTCATTGAACTTGGTCAATTGGTTTCACAAACCATCATGCAATGAAATTGCTTGATTGATGGTTTGTAAACCCAAATTTTGTCCCTCTTTTGATCTCCCCATGAAAAGAAGAGGCAAAGTGTGCAAATAATTTGTAAGAATACACTATTTTGCTCTGTCTGCTCTCTGTTGTAGCAAAAAGAGGAGTTCATGTCATCAGTGGTTGACCAGCCACCACTAGCAACCGACCGGCCACCATTGGTAGCCGACAGGCCCCCTGTCGGCCACCAATGAAATTTGCACAGTGTGTTCCTGAGGTGGAGCAGAGGTATTCTGGAAGTTGGTAGAATTTTTGGTGTTCAAATGTGCAAACAGAGGCTCGCAGTAGCAAAACGGTGGCTTTTCGGGTAGAGGAACCGAGCATGCATGCATCCCTCGTTTCCTGAGGTCGTTTAGTTAACTTGTCTAGTTAATTAGTTGATTAATTCGTGTTGTAATTAATTAGTTTAGTTGTTTTGTAATTAATTAGTTAAGTACCTAGCTAGTTAGTTTATTTGTAATATTCAATTAGCTTAGAGTAGTTAGTTAAATATTATGTTGTAATAATTAGTTAGCTTAATTAGCGTAGCTAGTTAATTGGCTTATTTATTCGGACCCTCCTTCGTGAGGGCATAATGTTGTAATAAGTGTGCGTGCGTGTGTATATGTCTTCCAACCCCACGTTTTTCTTCTTTTTATTTAATCGCTTTCGATGGTTAGATTAGGGATCATATTTCAATTATCATACCGCATGCTTGCATCCATTCATTTGTCTTGCATGCATCGAGGCTCGACGCATTATACAAACTGCATTGCAATTTCAAATGCTTCTTTAAATACGTGTTTAATCACATGTTGTTCGAATCGATTCATATGCCACATTAGTAGCCAAGCCTATTAATTGCATATTGCATGCGTTGCATTAGGCATCTTGTATAGTTAGGATCATGCATTTTTCTAACTAGTTTCTTTTTTGGCTTGGAGTACTAGGTAAGTTTTTATGCTTTAGCATGCTTACATGAGTGTGATTGCCATATTGCCATGATTAGCATGCTTGCCATGAGGCTAAGTGCTTAAATACTAAACTGCTTGAATGCCTGTGGATGAAGGCTTGTTGTTTGAATTGGAACGATTCAACAAATGTAAGTTTTAAGCCCAGTTTGTTAAGTGGCAAATCATGTTTTAAGCCCACTATGTTTGGTGGCAAATCCGCATCTTTAAACCCATTTGAGTGTGGCAAATTCAAACCATATTTACAAGCAAACATTACTTGAAATGTTCCAATTCTTGCGATGTAGTCTAGACTTGTATGCGTGTGCATCACATAGTAAGGTTAGATTAATAACCGGAATAAGAACGCATAATATTTATAAAATATCATATCACGATTAGTAGAGGCCGATCTTTGATGGGGCGAGCGGGGGTGCTCAATTCATGACCTTCCGCTCTCGTACCTAAGTTCCTGAGCCGATGCAACTTTGGTGATGACGGACACGTGGCATTCGACATGAGTCAAGGTTTCCTAAATTTTTCCAAAATAAAATATTTAGGTGGCGACTCTATATTTAGCAAAGCAGTCCAATTTTGGTATTATTTGATTTAAAATCGATTTTTCAAAAAAATTTACCGAATTTGGACTCTTTGGTGTTTATCAGTTTCACATTGCATTTGTGAGATTGGATTCAGAACTGTGGGAGTCCAAATTGTGAGGCATTTCTTTCAAACATTTCCGAAATGCGGGGCGCGAGAAAAAGGCGAGTCCATAGTTATTAGCACGAGATTCTGACTAGCTGAGAAGGAAAAGTTGAATTACATACAAATAAAGTTAGTGTGATCTTTTTACAGTGTGGTTGAGGTAAGTATAAATAAATTATGAATAATATTTTATAAAAGTAGTCATAAAGGCTGATTTTATATTTTTCTCAATAGATTCACGTGATACTAAATATGTTATTATTGTTGTGTTGAGTGCATGAATATGGTGAATCCTTCAAATATTAGAATTCATAGCTTTTGATATTTTGTATTTTTTTTAAAAATATATATATATATATATATATCTTGGATCCTTGATGTTGAGATCCACCTTAAGGCAATAGATCTTGGAGATACCATTAAAAATGAAAATGAAACATCCCTGTAGGATTGCACAAGGGCAATGATATTCATTCGTTACCATCTCCAAGAAGAATTAAAACTAAGTATCTCACGGTAACATATTCACTTATTTTGTGGAATAATTTGAAGGAGATATGAGTACTAGAAGACCATAATCCTCCTCAAAAGTTCCCTATAATTGATTGCACCTGAAGTTGCAAAATTATGAAGCAGTTAGTGAGTACAATCTATAGAATATGTGTTGAAATTTTTATGCTGATGATATGCTCCTACAATAGCAATATAGAGAGTAGGGCTATGCAAAATACCGTTCAATAAGCTAAAACCGCACCGGTCCGCATCAATCTGCACCGCTTCATCCGCTAACAGCGGTTTAAACTTTAAAATTTATAATCCACCTTCGAAACCACTCCACTTTGCTCCGCTATAATTAATACATATATATATTTTTAGCCTATAATGAAATATCAAAGTAAAAATGAGTGTGAAAGAGATTTAATATGTGAAATTTATTACAATTAGTAGTTATATATATGAAAAATATTATGTAAAATTACTTTGTGTTCTATATATGAAAAATATTATGTAAATTAGTGTTATATTATGCAAAGGCTTGGTAATTGGTTAAAATATTCTTTAATTTGCCAATCTGCCCAAAACCACTCAAACTGCAATTTGCCAATCCGTCCAAAACTACTCAAACCACAATTCGCCAATCTATTAATCTGCCATTCGATTTATAATTTTACTCTCAAACTGCTCGAACCGCACCGCGCATACCCCTAATAGAGAGCATCAATTTACCATAGTACTCTTAACTAATTTCATGTCTTCTTATGGCTAAACAAATTAATCAACTTTATTGAAAAGTCATCAATCTCACCTTATTGGCTCTACTTCATTCCCTTAAGCGAATGAGGTTTCATTTCATGGTTGTGGATAAGGGAGAGGTCGTGGTTTTGGACATGGCTGAGGTAGAATTACAAAATTCGTGGGGGATATGTTCAGATACATTTGAGCAAAAATATCAAGCCATTCCACCTGAAGTAGAATAATCCTGAGACATCATAGTAAAAAAAGAAAGGTTTACACAATAGAACCTCCCAAGAATGATGTATGAATATATTCATGTTGCATATGCATGGTGCATATTGCATGGCAAACAAATCTGCTAGAAAAGAGAGTGATTACTGTGCATAAATAATTAATATTCATCTTTTGACAAATTTCACTTGGTAATTCACTATTCATCATTATTCATCATTGTGCATTCTTTTTTGGCAATTTTCTAAAAATACTATTCATCAATAGTATTTTACTATTGAAATCTTTTCCATTTGGGGTGTCTGTCTCCTGGGTAACAAGCCTCAATAAAAGAAAAGATTATTGGTGATGAAAATATTCACATTAATTTCTAAATGTTATATTTGTTTTAGTTATGCTTTTGGAGTTTGTAAACATGGGTTTTACTAATGTATTGATTAATCCTTAAATGATTAGTAAGAATATTTGTTTAGTAGACAATATAACAACACGAACAATTCTTTGTGATGAAAAACATTTGATACATTTAGTAATGACAAAAGCTAATGTCAATAAAATCTCAAGTCCTACATACTTGATTAAAAACTCTGGAAGAGCCAATATTGATATTGATTGTCAAATAGAACAAAAATTTTATATTAATGAAGTATATTCTACTAGATCCCAAAGACATCTATTAAGTTTTATAGAAATATGTCGTATTAGTTATTGAAAATATAAATAAAGGTAAAGAATAATATCTATATGTTCCTTTTAATGTTTTCGGCCAGATGCTGGTCATCGAAAAGTTTCTTGATATTCATTTGGGTTGTATTATACGGTAGTAAAAATAATTGAATCAAATGTTGCAATACACCAGAAGTGCTCTAACTTAATGCACCAGAAATGTTCTAATCCAAAAAGCTTTTCACATTATGAAATGATTACCATGAGCATTCGGGATCTATAATGGTGCATTGAATTATTGAAATTTTAAATGAGACAACCATTAAAGAATCAGAAGATTGTTTTACCAAGTGATTATCTATGCTCTGCTTGTTTACTGGGAAAATTAATTATTAGACCATCCCATTCAAGGAGATATATGGACTATTTGTTATTTCATGATTTTGATATATGTATTAATTAGATAATCTCATTCATAACGCAACTTTTAATAATTATTGCATACCAGTTGGTATTAATGTCAAGCACCTTATGGCGCATGTTCATACTCAAAATGATGTAGTTTAGTATTTCATTAAATGGCTTCAGTTGATTGCTTGACATTTGCTTCTGAAAAACAAATGACCTGTTTTAGCATGGGGTCATGCTATATTGCATGTAGCATCACTGATTCATGTTAGACCAACCACATATCATGAGTACTCATCATTACAACTTCTATTTGGTTAACCATCAAATGTTATTCAATTAGAATGTTTAGTTGTGTTGTATATGTTCCTATTGCACTCCCTTAGCACAGTAAAATGGGTCCTCAATGTAAATTTGGAGTTTATGTTAGTTTTGATTCTCCGTCTATTATTAGATATCTTGAACCCTTAACAGGTGATGGATTTAGAGCACGCTTTGAGAATTGTCATTTTGATGAAACAGTCTTCCTATGATCAGGGGAAGAATAGTCACAGCCTGAAGCTTGATGTGAAATCACTTGGATTAATTCAATGTTATCTTATATGGATTCTTGTACTAATCAGTATAAACTAGAAGTTCACAGGATTATAAATTTGCCAAGTATATACAAATCAATTACCGAATGCCTTCACCGACACTAAAAGGGTAATAAATGTGAGACTCCTAACTTTTGTAAATTCTATGAAGGCCCTTACTTTTGGATTATTATAATGAAAGCCCTCAATTCCTTATTTATTCACAATTTTAACCCTAAAATTGAAAACACATCCCGATCGAAACCGTGCAAACCCTAATCGACTCCGGTAACTTAGAGATCATTTCTAATACTTTAATATTAATTAATTAGGTCTCAAATTATAGATTGATCACCTAAAACTCTACTTTTCGATTTTTATCACTTCCATTCGGTTATGAGGCTTTTAATTTAAAGTGAGATAATTTGATCAAATTAATTTCCTTATCACTAATTCTACACTTAAATAAGTATTTTAATTCATAATTAAGCCTAGTCCTCACACTTTATTAGAATTATGCTTTGACCCCAAATCTAGTACCTTTGCATATATATATATATATATGTACCTTTTCTTATCAAATCATTTTGTACACAAAATCTATATATATATATATAGATATCAATTTGTATACAAAATAAAAGAAAAATCTTTTCTAAACCACCATCACATGGCCAGCCACTCTAGGGAGAAGACTTTGAAGTACCTTTTGAAACATTTTTCATGAAATTAAGGAAGAAAGTATCACAGTACCCCCAAAACTTGGAATTGTGTTTGTACCACCCTAGTTCTAAACCAACTAAGCTAGATTTAAACCCAACTAAATTATACTTAACCATTCTAAGCACCCCTCATTCCATTACATTTCAACTAAATACAAGTTCATTCTATTCAATCCTAACCAATGGCCATTTTGGACTTTTTACACCAATTTTCCTATAAGTGCACCATTCCTCTCTACACTTTTGAGCATCAAACACACTCAAACATATACACACGAGCAAGCTTGCACAACACTATTCTTAAGCAAACAAGTAAGCCACAACACAACCTTCTTTTTTATTTTCTCATTCAGATACATGGTCTTAGAGGTTTAATATATCATTTTCAAATGTGTATTCCTAGTGTTCTTGTGTTTGAATAAAATAATTAGAGCCTTGTTTCTTTCCTTGTATTATCACTTAATGGAAGTAAAACAATATCTTTTACCCACTTCTCACATTATTTCCAAAAGCATACATTCATTCTAAAAATCTGAGTTATATATATATACTATTTATCATGTTTTCATAATAAGAGAAGTGGAAAATTTCTCCTGGTTGTCCTCTTTTTCTATTACTTTTCTTATTGCAATCTTGTGCAAGAAAGATCGATATTTTCAGCACACTTTCAAAAATTCTATAAAAATGAAGAAAAATTCTCTTGACCTCATTTTTATATCAAAACCTTTCTTAAAGTGTTGGATTTCAAGAAAAAATGGTTTTATTGAAAAAGAGCGAGTGGTTTGAGAGAAAATCCAATTTTCGTAACAGTCAACGAATTTGGACAACATTGAAGTATTTCTTAAATAATGAAAAATTTAAGAAAGCTATCCTATTTTTGAAAGATTATCTAGAAACTAGATAAAATTCTCTACAAACCCTAGAAAGGCTGAGTTCAGAAAAAATCTAAAAATATCTCTTAGATTGTGATCTTTAAAGTGTATCTAATCTGAAAATTTAAGTTTATTGATGATTTCATACTTTTAATTTCATGAATGTGCTTTTTATCACTTGTTTGGGCCTTAGTATGATTTTTACATTGTTATGCCTATATTTCTTTACCATGGTGCTTTGATGATGCTTATAAGTGTATTATTGTCTCAATAGTTTGTTCTAACTTTAACTTAGAACATCTAACTCAAAGGGAAACTAAGTGGGAGTGTTATTGGGTTTTTAATCACTTGAATAATGATAAGATGATAATATGTTAACTTCAAGTATAGATTGATGGGACATGTTCCCTAATTGAAGGTTAAGTCTTGCACAAGTGGTTGCTTTGGAATCCTTGAATTGATCGGTTGTATTCGGACCCTAAGTATTTATGATAGATAAGGTTGGAGGATGTTATAGGTAAGACCCTTATTTTTACTGTCTTTTTTGAGGTCCTCAGTTGGTGCTATGCAGTACATAACCATTGTAGGCATCAGGGGTAAGGTCTGCAAAGCAGTAAAAGATGGGGCATACTGAATAATCCGAGTCCAATTCTTGCGGTTGGAAGGATGAAATCTCTTTGGGGAATTTCTAGATTACTAAAATCTAACTTTATAACCTTTTGCTTGTTTACTTGAATATCATGCTTCATTACTTATTTGTTGTAATTGTAATTGTGTATTGGATTGGGAATAAGGGATGTGGTGTGTGTGCGTTTACTAGACATTCCAAGCTCATGGCGTTTCATGCTAGGTGTTGACAAAATTTACGCAGACGATGGCAAAGCAGAAACATTTGAAGACATGTGGCTGTCCTAGGAGAATTAGGAATTAGTAATCGTGTTTTGGGATTATACGTGTTAAAACTCTTGTCGTAATTAAGATATGATCTTGTAACTATTATTTTTCTTTTATAACTATAATTATCCTTTGTAATCTATTCCTTATTTTCCGTCAATTTATGTAGACTTTGTGTTAATACCTTCTTAAGATCTGTAAAAAAAAAAAAGGTAGTTTTGCTATCTAAAGAGATTAGACTTAAAAGGGAGACTATTTTGACTCCTCCAATCTTTCCTCAGATCTTACTTAATTATTGACCAAATGACTCATTAGTGACGTTTTCTACATTTATAACCTTAAAAAAAAACCTTTTATTTACCTATTAATAAATTCTTTGATGTTTTCGATTTTTGGGGTGTCACAATATCTTATATTCTGCGTGCTAATGCTCTGGCAAGAATTGATGTTCCTAAAGGACAATCTGTTGGTATAGCTACAAATGTTTCTAAGTCACGCTAGAAGCGTCATAGACCTATTGGTGCAAAAGACAAAGTTTCTCAAAAGAGGAAGACGCTTGGTGCTCCTGCAAACGCTAGATCTGGACTCCTGAAGAGGTGCTACAGAAGAGACCATACCTAGCACTCTTGAAGAGGCTAGGTTACAAATTTTTCTAGCCTCCTGAAGATGTTAGACCTACGAAATTGGCTATTGTGGTAAGTCTATCCAAATCTTCTACTTATAAATGTCGAGAGGAGGAATCTCCTGAAGAGTTATCCGCTGAAGTGGAACCTTTAGAAGAGGAATCTCCTAAAGAGTTATCCCTTGAAAAGAGGAATTTCCGAAAGAATTATCCCTTGAAGTGGAAAAGATGCCTAAAAATAAAGAGATCTCAATACATTATATAAGTACAGGAGATGTTTGGGATATAAATTAAACTGTTGTTGACAACATATTTTCATATAAAGTTGCTCTTGACAACACTAGAAATAATAGTGAAAACATTACCAGAAATAATGGTGTAGAAATGATGATGATAATAAATCACAAACCGTCGAAGAATGTCGATGTAGAAATAATTAGCTAATGTGGAAAGAAGCAATACAAGTAGAGTTGAACTCGCTTACAAAATATGAAGTATTTGGACCTGTAGTCCAAACCCTCGAAGGGATACAGCCTGCAAGATATAAGTGGGTATTGTCGGATATAAGTGGGTATTTGTGCTAAAGCACAATGAGAAAAATGAAATTGTTGGATATAATGCGTAACTCATTACACAAGGTTTCTTGCAGAAACTTGGTATGAACTATGAGAAAACATATTCACTTACATTCAGATTTTTACCTTGGTAATCACAGAAAATTTAAATATGCATCTAATGGATGTGGTTACAACATATTTATTTGAATCACTAGATAGTGATATATATATATATATATATATGTATGAAAATCCCTAAAGGACTTAAGATTCCATAAGCATTTAATTCAAATTCCATAAGTGTTTATTCTACCAAGCTACAAAGATCATTATACGAGTTGAAACAATCTAGATGCATGGTACAATCACCTCAATGAATATCTATTGAAAAAGGGATATGAGAATGATCCAATTTGCTAATGCATTTTTTTTTAGAATCCGAATTTGCAATTGTTGTAGTATAGTTGATGATTTGAATCTTGTGGGGACTCTAGAAGAGCATACAAAACTATAGAATATTTAAAGAAGAAATTAAAATAAAAGATCTTGACAAAACGAAATTTTGTCTCGGCTTGCAGATCAAGCACTTGCCAAATAAGATTCTTGTTCGCCAATCAACATATACTAGAAAAGTCCCGAAGTACTGTTACATGGAAAAAGCTCATCCATTAAATACTCTAATGGTTGTTCGATCGGTTGATGTAAAGAAAGATATCTCTCGCCCTCTAGAAGATGGTGAAGAAATTCTTAGTCTTGAAGTACTATATCTCAATGCAATTGGTACTATTACGTATATTGCAAATTGTACTAGGCTCGATATTACATTTGATGTCAATTTGTTAGCAAAATATAGTTCTGTACTAACCCAAAGACATTGAAATAGATTGAATGAGATATTAAGTTATCTTCGTGGAACAATCGACATGGGTTTATTTTATTCAAATGAATCAAAACCATAGCCAATTGGCTATACAGATACTCGTTATCTTTTTGATCTACACAAAACCTAATCACAAATAGGGTTTGTATTTACCTATAGTGGTTCAACTATCTCTTGGCAATCTGTGAAGCATACATTGACTGTTACTTCTTCAAATCACTCAAAGATACTTTCTATTCGTGAAGTAAAAGTTGAGAATATATTTGGCTAAAGATGCATGATCTATCATACTCAAGAAAGGTATGGAATGTCTTTAACAAAAAAAAAAAAAAAAAAAAATAGCCCAATCATATTATACGAAGATAATGCTTCGTGTATCACACTGATCAAAGGAGACTATATCAAAAGTGACCGACCTAAGTATATTTCTCCAAAATTCTTTTATACCTATGAGCTCTAGAAGAGCGGAGATATTGATATTCAGTAAATATGGTCAAGTAAAAATATACCAGATTTATTCACAGGATTTTGGCAGCATTGACATCCTCGTGCACTCGCTTGCCAATGGACCAGAGGTAGAGTATTTGTAATTTTTTGTTATCTATACTATTATTAAGTGCTCGTTTGGCATATGGGTTTGGGTGAGGTTGGGGTTATTTTAGTCACAAAAAGACAAAATAAGCTTTTTAGCCCAATAAGACAAAATGTCATATCCAAACCATAATCATTTCATTTTTTCTCTTACAAAAGTCAAAAAAGCCAAAAAAATCCATCCCAAATGAGGTTTTTTAGCCTCAGGCTAAAAAAGTTAAAAAGTCAAAAAGCCAAAAGGTCAACTCACATCCCAAACAAGCCCTAAGTGAAGGCCTAAATTGGTTTAGTGAAGCCTTCTTTTCCTCATACCACGTGGCAACTTTATATATGTTAAAATAAAAAAATTATTATATAGCGTAAGCAAGTTTTGAACTTAAGACTTTGAGTTTCATTAAGAACATACTTATCACTTAAACAACATACATATTATGGTATTAAATTCTTTATTATTAGTTATCTGAATTGCACACACATCCTGTGTGTCACTCGCTAGTTCTTTTTAAGTTATCTCTCGCTTCCTTGTTTCCTTTGGGTGGTGCTGTTTTACCATCTTCATGGTATTAAAGTAATGACAAACCCTGGGCAGGTAAGCCAGAGACATTAAGAAATGGATATCTTGCAGCAATCTCTGCTTCAAGTTATTCATTTATATCTTTACTCAAGCATTTCCTTCCAATAATGAATCCAGGTACAATTCCCCCTCCCGCCCTTCTTCATTGTTTTAAAATCATGGCACTATTGAGTTTGGCTTGTGATTATAGGAGGTGCATCAATTTCACTAACTTACATTGCTTCTGAAAGGATCATTCCGGGGTACATTTCCATTTTGTCTTGTTTACTCAATTCTGTCATAAGTCCATCTGACCAATTACACAAGGAGCAAATGCTGTCAATTGAAACGTTTCTACATGCAGCTATGGTGGAGGCATGAGCTCAGCAAAGGCTGCTCCTGAGAGTGATACAAAAGTATTTTTTTCCTCCTCCTCTCTCCTTTTTTCCCGCCTCTAGTTTTTCATTCTTACCAAATTTAGCATCCTTTATTTCTCATGTTTTTTCTGATGGATTGTCTCATTTCTGTGCCTGATGAAGGTGCTTGCTTTTGAAGCTGGAAGAAAGCACAAAATCAGAGTCAACACAATATCTGCAGGTATACAAATAAATTATTTACAAAAATTCGAAAAGAAACATTATTTTCGTTTTTGTTGATCAATTGAGTATTGCTTTAAGTCAATTTTCTGTCATCCAAAGCCCCATCGAAGACTCAATTTAAGCAAATCATTCGTATCTGTAAATTTTGTCATTTCAATAAAGGAATTGAAGCCCTGAGGCTGACACCTAGTTGTCATACTTCACCATTGATTGGGATTCCATGAATTCAAGTAGTTCAATAGTTTCAAACATTTTTTGATCATCATTTATTGTGTTTGGTTCCATTTTTTTGTGTGACAAATCTTGTCTTCTTGATGCCTGATGGGTACTCAGTCTTCAGAAAATTGAATGAGACAATTCTATATCTGCTGGAGTACATGTTTAACATCTTACTAGTTTTATCCTCTCTTCTTGCATCTTTGTGCTGACATATTAGAATTATATACAGGTCCACTAAGAAGTCGTGCTGCAAAAGCTATCGGCTTTATTGATATGATGATCGACTACTCAATGGCGAATGCCCCATTGCAGAAAGAACTTTCTGCAGGCAAGTGCCTATTACTCTTTTTTTTTTTTGAACGTCTTTTACTGTACTTCATTTGGTGTTCCTTAGTGTGTTTTGAGTTACCTTTCATTATATCCATATCTATACATGTGTGTGTGCATACCGGGGTGGGACTGGTTGGTTGTTGCTGTGGCAAATGGCAAAAGCCACAGAAGCAACTAAACAGGTTCTCTGCCAATAACGCTGCTCACAAATAATTTAAAACCCAAAATAAAAAGGAGACCTAGTGCACAAGGCTCCTGCTAAAGCGTGATTTCACCAGGGAAAAATGTATGCAGCCTTACTCTCATTTTTGGAGAGGTTATTTTTGTGACTTGAACCCACATCACCAGGGACGCTAACCACAATCTTACCTTGGGCCAACCTGCATTTCTAATTGTAAACCCAAAATATTTGACTAAAATTGCAATTCGACAGCGTTTTCAGTCTTGCTATGCTTTTTAATTTTCCACACACTGAGCTTGAGAAACAAATGTTACAGAGGAAGTGGGGGACACAGCTGCCTTCCTGGTATCGCCGTTGGCTTCAGCAATCACCGGTGCTGTTGTGTATGTTGACAACGGTCTCAATGCAATGGGAGTAGAAGTTGACAGCCCGGTATTTGCAGATCTCAACATTCCTAAAGGCAACTAGAGGTAGTGATAACAAATATCTAGTGGCTTTTATTGAAATTTTTTATTAGCAGAAGTAAATCTTGGGTGTTCCCATTCCCGTTTCTCTTTCCCTTTTGTTTGACTGTATCATCCGAGAATAGCTCAGTTCGCATCCCATTTACAAGGACGATTTGCTTCTTTTTTGTAGTTTCTATTTCGTTAGCGTTATTATGCCGGATTGTGAAAGATGGGTAGTCCTTGAGGATAGTTTGATCCTTTTTTCTTTTCGTAGAAATAATGTCTAATGGTGATTTTGAATGTTTGTTTCTGTTGTATCAATACAGTGGTTTGTCATTTGTTATGGTGGGAGGCCTGATTGGTATTTTCATTTTTGTGCAGAAGTAGTTTTCAAAAAAATTAGAATACAACTTTAAATTATAATAAAAAAAAAAACGAAATTCACTTAAGACCAAAAAAGAAAAAAAAAAAAAAGGATGGAAGCATTGTTCTTTAGATTTAGGAAATAATAAGTTAAAAATAAGGGGAGTTACGTATAAGTCCTAATGAGTGGATTTATTGTCTAATAGGTCCTGTAAAAATTAATGGCGTTTTTTTATTAAACGTTATTAAAGAATAACACTAATTATTAATTTTTAGCGACAGATTGAAATTGTTACAAAAAAATCACAAATTTTAAGTTTTAGTAACAGTTTACAAAAATTTTCACGAAAAAATGTTACTAATTTTTAACTTTTAGCGATAGTTTAAAAATTTCGTCACAGAAAAACATCATTAATGGTATATTTTAGCGACAATTTATAAAAATTGTGACAAAAAAATCATTAATCGTCAATTTTTAGCGATGTATGCAAAAAAATCGTTACAAAAAATTATTTTTAGCTTCGATTTTATTAAGATTTATTTTCAATAGGACTTAATAGGAATTAAGCAAAACTATTAGGATCTATTAGTAGTTTACTCTAAAAATAACTTGGTTAAAAAACTCTAGGAAAAGAGAGGTCGAATTGGCTGAACTCTAGATTCAATCTTCAAACTATTAAAAATTAAACAGGTAGTATGCTAATTCAACTAGCAAATTCAATTTTACTCAAAAGATTCCTATATAGATTCGTATAACATTGTAGTAATTATAACAGCATAAATATGAATACATTGAAATACATGAAAAACCCTCAGAACAATAATAATAAAAGTAAAATATAGGCATCAATGTCGGAGTATAAACTATCAACTAAACAATCGTTTCAATACAAAAGTCTAAAAAATTAAAGAATAAAGAAAAAGGACTTACAAAAACCTTAAATTTGTTTTAATCTCTATTTGAGTGATAAGCAGATCCATTTTCCCTACAAAACAAATCCGCACCTTGTTTGGTTTACAACATAGAAACTGGTTTTTATTTTTTGTTTTTTAAAAAAAAAATTTAGATGCGACAAACAAATTTTAAAAAAACAACTCATTTTTGTGTTATTTTTCTTTTTCTTTAATGATTTTTTTTTTTTCAAAATTTGTTCCAAATATTTTACTTTTTCAATGTATCTAGAAAGTGTTAAAAAAAGAAAAATATGAAAAAAAAAAAAGGTTTACTAATATGAAAAATTAGGTGCAACTTTTCATTATTTGTGAAAAATTTTGAACATGTTTAATTAAATAAGTTATCATATAACCAACTAGGCCTAATCTAGTTGGCCACCATGCCTTCCTTACGGCTAGTCCCAAGGAGGTTATGTGTTCAATTCTCCTTAAGGGGGTTGAATTAAGAGAGTGCAAGTACTTAGGTGTTTTGCCAAGGGTGAAGAGATTTTCTCCTATAGACGCTAATCTAACAATGAATAACTAACATTTGCCGGTAAAAATATATATATATATATAATTTTTTTATCATAAAAATATTTAGAATGCTCTCAAAAGTTATAATTAAGATTACTTACAAAAAATTATAAATTATAGTACAATTATCGTTAAAAATAATTTTTTTGACTATAAGTCTTAGTACAATCGTCCTTAAAAACAATTTTTTAAGATGATTTTTTACACGTCACTAAAAATTGACAATTATTAACTTTTTTTGTTATGATTTTTATAAATTGTTGCTAAAAGTTACAATTTGTGATATTTTTCTGTAATGAAATTTTCAAACTGCCGCTAAAAATTAAAAATTAATGACGATTTTTTTAAACTATCACTGAAAATTAACAATTGTGACATTTTTTAATAATATATAATGAAAAATGTCATTAATTATTATAAGATCTATTAAAAAATAAGTTTACTTAATAAGGCATACACTTGAGTCCTCCAAAAAGTACTAATAGCCAAAAAAAAAATTTAAAATATTCAATCACATCATTCTTTATATTTTTTTTCACGTCTTTACTTAAAAATTCAAAAAATGAATTAAAATAATCACTTTTCAAACACCTTTTAAATTGTATAGTTTCAATCAACCAATCAATATCAAGGTAGAGCACTACATAGGCATGAGCAGAAAATCATTTATCCCAACATCAACATGGAGTGATTATTTGGTGATATTTAAACATTGCTCCATACCATTTATTATTTGACACTTCTTAATTTATTCCTAAAAATATCCAATAAAAAAATATTGGATTGTACAGTTTTAAAATCAATCAATATATTATAATACGACAGTGATAGAAAGTGTGACAACCCTCACCTCTGATTAGTGCTAATCTCTGATTAAGCATGATAAGTAATTGATCGGACTGAAATTCTGAATTGATTGCACAAGTGTATTACTTTAATTGCATTTCTATCTGTTTGTCATTTGATTGATCTGTTCATGTTTTAAATTCGAACTGTAAATTGAAGGCCTTATCGGTGGCCGAATCTGAAATTGATTAGTATTTCATGTTAATTAGAATTTATATGATTTTATGGTAGATCCAATTGAAATGTGATTTGGTATGATTAAATTAGATTAAATAATGCTAAATCACATTAGTTTGAGTTAATTACACTTTTACCACTTAGTGGCCTAATTCACCAACACTTCTCACACCCTATATTGTTGATGCACCACTTTTATTTATCTTCTTGACCCCAAAACCGTGAGCAAGAGAGGGAGAGTAGGAGAAGTTTGGTTTCAACAAGAATTAGCTTGGAAAATTAGAACACTTGAAGAGTGATTGCAAAATTAGACCTCCTTACTTGGAATTCAAGACCTAGGTTGCATGGTCCATGGTAAATTGGTGATCTAAGTCAAGAATTGATTTGTAAGAGTTGAATTGTGAGCTAATTCATGCATGCATGTACATATTCTTGAATTTTAGAGTTGTTCTTCATGAATTTCCATATGCATGTCCACATTTTTGTCATAGTTCATGAGTTTGTCATGTTTTTGGAAGGATGGACTCATTTGATCATGTGTTAGAAGCTTTGAATTCAATTGAGCACATGCATGTTAAATGTACATCATGTTCTTGAAGTTTTAATTGAAATTTGTGTTCAATTGGTTTACCTTTGGGCTTGATTTTATAAAATTGATCTTTGAAACATGTTGTATTATGGGTTTTTAAGTGTTTTTCAGAAAATTAGCCCAAAATGATCGAATTTGAGGCTTTTAAAGTTGAGTTTTGCACTTGGGGTTGAATCTGGAAATTCCAGATTTTGGACCCACGCTCGAGCGTAGGACTTCATGCTCGAGCGTACCCTTTGAGTCGTGCATCTCCACTCGAGCGTGGAAAGTCACGCTCGAGCGTGAAACACATATGCCCAGAAGTTCATGTGTTTTACAGTCCGCTCGAGCGAGAGAGTTCACGCTTGAGCGAGGACCTGAGTCTCCTGCTCGAGCGGAGGTCGAGCCTCCGTCGAGCGTGAATTGCATGCATCCAGTACTTTTCATGAAGTTTGCAGTCCGCTCAAGCGAAGGAAGTCGCGCTCGAGTAGAGCTCCTTTGTCTGCATGTCCGCTCGAGCGTAGAAAGCCACGCTCGAGCGAGACCCCTGTTTTCTGAAAATTTTGAAAAGTGCTTTAAAGTGCATCTCTGCATCCTCTTTCCATCCTAGGCATTCCTAGGCCATGTTTAAGGCATCTTAATGAGGATATTGATGTAGAACCACACCGAGTCAAGATAGGGACTAAGTTGTTGATTCCCAAGTGTGTAACTTAGTGTGTGTTCGTTCTGTAACTGTATAGGGTTGGCATCCGAGGACGCTCATTAGCTGCTTATAGCCCAGTGCTCTGTGAGTAACAATATTGTAAAGATATGTTCAATCATGAATATTTTCTGAATGATCAACTGTACTGCTTTCTGAAAAGATATTTCTTACTGAATGAATGTTTGTCCTATTTGTGAAGTGTATTCGTGGCATCCATGGCAATTACTGTTACTGTACTGTTACTGCTACTGTTACAGAGATCTCTGTCGGTTCCAATGTGGGAACCACTGCTGTTTACTGTTATGATGGCCATCAATTGACTGTTCGGTCTGTTAAGACCTACTGTACTGTTTTGCTATTGGATGTACCACAAATAACTGCTATGGTTTCTAAGTGACTAATGTGACTGTTTAATTACTGAAAGGACATTCATTCTTAACCTCTTTACATAACTATTATTCACTGGTTTTAGCTCACTGTTTATATATATATGTAGGTGTCCAGGCACCGGACCGGAGCTAGGAGCGTCGGGTTAGCTCCCTTTTGTCAAGCCAACCTTTGTGCCTCACTTCGAGGTTCCGAGCTTGTTTAAGGCTTTTTGGGGTGTCTCAGCTCACCCTTCTGTCTCCGTTTTGTTTTACTATTTAAGACTTGCACTGTACTGTTATAGAAGGGATTTGGCCCCTAACCTGAAGGTCTGTATATGATGTATGTACATACTGTTTTGGTTTTGAATGTGGATATGTTCAGAGAAGTCTTTCTGCATTCAGACTGTTACAGCTCATTGGACATCTTTTATTTACTGTTTTGGCTTCCGCTAGCCCCTTTACTCTGTATTACTGTCATTACTGTTAAGCAGGCCTTCGGTAATCACGGATTACTGGCCGGTTGCGATGCTAAATCCATAGGGGCGGGTTTGGGTCGTGACAGAAAGTTCTAAGTATATAGTTCTAAATAGAGCTCTATACAATTGGCAGTGAAACAAAGAAAAAGAAAAAGAAAAAGAAAAAGAAAAGAGACAAATTATAATGAGAAAAAAGACAAATTAGAGCTCTTTTAGAGCTTTTTTTTTTAGAGCTCTAAACATTTTCCATTAGAATATCACATGACATTGTTTTAAGAGAAAAAAAAAAAAAAAAAGATTTCTTTCAATATCAACACGGAGGGATTATTTGGTAATTTTGAAATATTACTCCCATAATTTACAATTTAACATTTGTTAAGTTGTTTTTCAAAAACAAAACGAAAAAAAAAAAAATTAAATCTCACAATAATATTTAAGTTGGGGGAAATACGATGGTATACACTTCTCAAAGTGTACCGTATATGCCTTATAATTAAAAAAAAAAATGACATAATTTTATATTTTTTGATTCATAATTAAAAAAAATCACAACCAAATAACACATGAGTCATAACTAAGATAAAATTAGAGTTAATTACCTAAAAGTCCTATTTACAAATGTTATGATAGTTTAGATCCTATCTATAATTTTTTGAACTAATAAGTCCTATTTAGTAAAACTTCGAATATTATCAGTTTTTCAGAATTTTTAAAATTAAGAATATTAGTGTTCTAGATAATTATTTCACTAACTGATAAAAAAAAAACAGAACATGAGATTAAACATTTTTTTCCTTCTACTTATTGGTTTGATTCAACTATCCAATAAAATCGAGAACATTATCAGGTTTTTTCAATTTTAAAATTGAGAATATTATCAGTTTTTTCATTTAAATTTTTTTTTTTAATAAAAGTTTTACACATCAATGTTCCATCATCATAATCCTTTATAAATACAAAATTTTCAGTTTTGCATAAAAAAATAATTCAAAAACTTATTTATTTATTTAGTTATTTATTTATTTATTTTGCACATAATTTTTTCGAAGTTTTTTTCAATTTGAAAGTTGATGTTATAAAGTTTTAAAAATCAAAATAAATGTTAAATTATCATGTTTATTTATAAATAATCATAAATGATGAACAATCATTATTTGAAGAATAATTTCAATTATTAAAAATTTAATGAAATTTAAATGTCTAAAAAATTTTAGTTAAAACTTAATGGAGTATAAGTTTATAAATTAGGATTTATGTGTAAATATTCCATAAAATTATAGCTAAAAAAAATTAATTATAGTTAAAAAAATAACAAAACTTAAAGATGCATGTGATAGAAAGGGTATATACGGGTGTTTTGAGAAGTTAGTAAAAAATTAATTTTTTGACTTTTTGACTGTTTTAGTAATTTTTTAGTAAAAAAATTGAATTATTTTGAGTAAAAAAATTGACTTTTTTAACTAAACAAACTAAAAAGTTAAAATTAACTTTTTACCTTGTTGCTAAAATGCTCCATAATAGAATTTCGTTATAGTTGAAACATTTCCTTTCCAGTGGTGCTACATACCACTAAAAAGGCATCACTAAACCAGCTCTAATGAGTTGGTAGTGCTGAAAATTTAAAAAAAAAAAAAAAACAAAGAATAAAACATCACATCAATTAAGATTACAGTATTTTTAGAGCTATTAGAATTCATTATTTTAGAGCTCTTAAACAATTTTCTTTCTTTTCTATCAAATATGTCGATTGGATTCTTGGCAAAGGTGAGGCTGTTACACGTGTTGACAGATGATTCGCTCTTATAACTTGGTTTCCCGACAGAATCGGTAACCCCAACAAATTGGGGAAAAAAAGTGGTTTTCATATGGTATATGAAGAAATATGTACCATTAGAGTAGATTTGGATATGATAAATGTTGGCTATTGGATGAATACATAATAAAATTAGGTGAAAAAAATAAAGTGATTTTTCAAAAAGTAAGGTAGTTTTATAAAAAGTAAAATAATTTTAGTTAATTTTGAAATTAAAAAAAAAAATGATGGTAACATACAATTTGCTACAAATATACTTACTATTTGGTATTCACTCATTCACTATTTGTTATGAATGAATTTGCTATTTAAAATATTACCTACTAAATAGGTCACATTCAATTCTTGAAAAGTGTCCTCTTTTACATTTTAAATTAATTTTAAATGTATAAAACTAATGACATCATATTTAACTATTTTCTCTCTCTATTTTCTCTTGAAATGATTTGTAAAGAGTAAAATATGATATTTAAATATTAATTATTAAAATTTGTTAAAATTTACTAATTTTTAAAAATAGTCATTATTGTGAAACATTAATTTAAACTTAATTTTAAAAACATTAATTTAAAATAGTTATATTATTATTATTATTTTTACTTACAACACCTCAAAATAATAATTATTATTTAAGGGCTTGTTTGGTAACGTTTATATTTACTATTTTCTATTTAAGTGTAATTTTATTGACTATTAACTTAAGTCTATTGAAGTTGGTGTCTTATTAATTGATAAGTCATGATTAATTAAGTTGTAAGTATAGTTTGATTGAGTAGCGGTAGTACTACCTGCACCAATTAGTATACTAACTAGTATACCAATTAGTGTTATGACATTATTATTGATCCCACATATTATACAAATTATAAATACTCAAAACTTCTAAAATTATACCACATCATCTGTTAGTACACTAATTGGTACATATAACATTATTTTTTTTCTAAATATATGTAGGAACGGTGATGTTACATGTACGAATTAGTGTACTAACTAGTGTACAAACACTAGTTATGACATTATTATTGACCCCACTCATTAATCACATTACAAATATCAAAAATTTCTTAAATTATGACACATCATCAATTGGTACATTAGATAGTACAATAATTGGTGCGTGTAGCATGACACATCATCAATTGGTACATTAGATAGTACAATAATTGGTGCGTGTAGCATTATTCATGTAGGAATATATCTTATTTATCAACATTTATTACTAACAATAAATGAATATATTTACAAAAATTATTATTCTTTACCTACTACAACATGAACAACATTTATTAAAAACAATAAATGAATACATCTAAATTAGTTAATTAAGAAAAAATAGAAAACCTCCCAATTCATTAGCACACACTATGAGCAATAGTCTCTCTCTCTCTCTCTCTCTCTCTCTCTCTCTATATATATATATATATATATATGTGAGGGTAATTTATACAGTTGGGCCGAGCTGGGTAGTTTGGGCCGAGCTGGGAAGTTTGGACCGCACTACGAAAGGCTGAGTAAGAAGGGCAGCTGGGGGGGCACTCCGGTTTGAAGAAGTGACCTTGGAGCTAGACCGGTCGCGCAACCGTGATGGTTAGCACGGGCGCATAAGGCCTTTTTCTTACTTCGGTTGAGAGGCGTATTGTGGCAGTTCGGTCTTCAACAGTTAGTTCGGTCGAGACGTATGAGAACCGAGGTGTGCTAAGTCTTTAGGATGACTTGGTTCTGAAGATAGTTCGGCCCAACTCTCTTGAGGCTAGCTCGGTCTTGGTATGGGAAAGCCGAGGTAGGAAGAAGGAAAGTGAGGGCCGAACTGAGCGTTACTTCGGTCATATTGGAGTTTGGCAATGGTAAAACCATATCACTTGGTTCAAGCGGTGAGGAGGGTATTGGAGGATAAGCATTATCTTCCAGGCGTATGAATCCAAAGAGGACTCTACGCAAGGAGTAATCCTAGAAGGACTCTGCATGGAGGAATAAGAGTCCTACCAGGATTGTGCCACGCGAAACCTATATAAGCTCACCAATATCACCTTTGGAGAGGTAATGCAACTTTGCTCCCTGAATTCGTAGAGCTTTTGTCTATTTGTCAAGCTTACTGACTTAGGCATCGGAGAGGTTTCCGGCACACACCCGCCGGCTAGCTCACGTGTGCATTTTCAGGTAGTTGAACGACGTCGTACGGAGGAGCGCAGACTTGGTCAACAGGATTATACGAGAAGGTGTATTTCTTTCCCGTACAATTGGCGCCGTCTGTGGGAACTCAGACAAGAACAACCTCTTGATCAAGCTTTTTCTCCCGAAAAATCAATGGCGAACAACGAAGAATTACCTCAGTCCGCCGTCGACGGACTAACTCCAGAAGGGGGTGCAAGGCGCGAAGGCCTACCCGTGGTCACTCCCATGGCGAACCTGGAACCACACAGACAAAATTCCAGGAGGGATGCAAGGGGACGAAGGCGGAATAACAGCCCTCATCCCTCTCGTTCGCAAAGCCCAGAAAGACAAAGACGCAGAATTGATCCTCAAACTTTGGAAGATCGCGTCAGGGAACAAGACGAATTAATCCGTCGGATGGCAGCAGACATGGAATCTCTGAAACGTCAGGTGAAAGGAAAAGAAGTGGCGACAGGAGAGGGGCGCACAAACAAGACGCCCCCTCGCCACTCGGAAAGTCGTAGTAGGAATACTACACCCTCACAAGGGGAGAACAAGAGCCTCAGGACAGGCGACACGCAATCCAGATCTTCCAGAACTCGTCACTCCAGGTCTGAGAGGACGAGGTCTGAAAGGTCGTACACCGAAGGGAGCACATACTGGCCCTCACATACACACCAGACAAGGTCTAGGCAGACAGAGTTGCCCAGATCGTCCGACCTACGGACCATGCTAGAAGAGAAAGCACGGTGGAAGGAGGACGCTAGAGCGCGCGATCCACACAGAGTTTCTGCCTTACAGCGGTTGGCTCCTCGGACGTATGGAAGCGTCGAGGTTGGAATGCCAATACCGCGCCCGGCCTACGAACCAGCGGACAAGGCATTGGCAAGGCTGCAGACCTCATCATTCGTCCCAGCAATAGAGAACGCGCCCCTACCGTCAGGCTTCCTACAGCCCAAATTCACAACATATGAGGGGAAGACGGACCCCTACTCACACTTAAGCCACTTTCGCCAGGTCATGGCTGTATACCGGCGGAATGAGGCCTTGATGTGCATCCTATTCCCTTCAAGCCTGGGCGATCTAGGCTTGACTTGGTTTGAGAAGCTTCTAGAGGGCAGTATAGCCTCCTGGGCGCAACTGGCGGAGGCGTTTGTAACGCGATTCAGAACAAACACGAAAACCCCAGTGGAGATCGACCAGTTACTCTCCATTGACATGGGTGATAAGGAGACCCTGAGGTCATATAACAGTCGCTACTGGGAGACATTCAACCAGATTGGGGACTGCCCAACCAATCTCGTCATCGCGCAATATAAAAGAGGCCTCCCAGTCGGGAACAGACTGAGGGACTCTATCACCATGACGCCACCCCTCACCATGGAGGCCCTGATGGAGAGAGTGCATCAGCACATCAGGGTGGAAGAGGATGGCGCTCGTGCCAAAGCAAAATCTGGCGCGGCCGTAGCACCAGAGAAGAAGGCCTCAGCAAAGGTCAACGCAATAGACCGTCCGAACAGAAACAGACGTGGCAAAAGAGACAACGGAGAAGACCAAGACAAAATATGGTTGAGAGTCCGCACTGCCATCACCACGGTCTTCAAGAAACCGATCTACCGTATACTTAGCGAAATTCGAGACGAGCCTTTCGTCAAGTGGCCAGCTAAGTTAGGCGAAGCTCAGAAGGAGTACGATGACAGATCGAGGTGCACCTTCCACAAAGAAAAGGGGCACCGCACTGAGAATTACACACCATTGAAGCAGCATCTGGAAAAGTTGGTGGCAGCAGGTCACTTGGACAAATATATAGAAGGAGGGACACAGCCAGCCCCTCAGGACCAGAATATGCCCAATGGAATGCCGAACAACGCCCCACCTCAAGGCGTCATCAACGTAATACATGGAGTCTTTGAACCTGAGCGTGTATGCGAGCTCAGAGGTTCAATCAAAAAGGCTGAGCACTTCAGAGAGGTACTAAGTGTCCAACCAGTCGTCAAAAAGGGGAAGATAGAGGCCACAAATGTCATGTCCTTTTCGGATAAAGACTTGGCAAGGATCTATTGCCCTCACAACGATGCCTTGGTCGTCACTCTTCGAGTCAAGGATTTTGACGTCAAGCGGATTTTGATTGACCAAGGTAGTTCGTGTGAAATCATGTATTATGAAACCTTCAAGCAACTAAAGTTGCAGGATAAGGACTTGGCGCCTGCCGTATCTCCCCTTATCGGATTCAACTCCATGCCAGAATGGCCCGTCGGCAAAATTATCCTCCCAGTCAGGGCAGGGAGTGTGACGAAACAAGTGGAGTTTTGGGTGATAAAGGTCCCCTCCACCTACAACGTTATCTTGGGCAGAACATGGCTACATGCCATGCGCTCGGTGGCATCCTCCTACCACCAAGTGATGCGATTTCCCAACGACACCGGAATAATTGAAGAAGTATATGGGGACCAGATTATGTCCAAACAATGCTTCGTCACAACGAATGGCAGCCGCGCTGCCAAAGGATATGTTCATTCGGTTGAAGAACCTGAGAGTAATGAACTGTTCGCAGAGGTTGGCAAAGCGGCTGATCAGAAAGCAGTGGAAGACTTGGTGGAGGTCAGAATAGATGAAAAAAACCCGGATAAGTTCTTTCTGCTTGGTTCGTCGTTGTCCAGCACTGAGAGATTGGAGGTCTTGGAATTTTTGACCTCCAACATCGAAGTGTTCGCCTGGACCCCATACGACATGCCAGGTATTGATCCCAACTTCATCAGTCACCAACTCAACGTCCATCCTTCTGCCAGACCAATCATTCAGCGCACCCGCAGATCGGCACTCCACCACGCCGAAATAGTGGCAGAAGAAGTAGGAAACCTGCTGGAGGCAGGGGCAATCAGAGAGGTGCACTACCCAAGATGGATCTCTAACACTATCGTAGTACCAAAGAAGAATGGCAAGTGGCGTGTTTGCGTCGACTACAAAACGGTCAACAAGGCGTGCCCAAAAGATAGCTTCCCTCTACCAAGGATAGATCAATTGGTAGACTTAACAGCAGGGCACAACCGACTTAGTTTTCTGGACGCATACAGAGGCTACCACCAAATTGCCATGCACGAACCAGACCAAGAGGTCACATCCTTCACCACGCCAAGAGGACTATACTGCTACAAGGTCATGCCCTTTGGCCTAAAGAACGCAGGGGCGACATTCCAGAGAATGGTCACAAAGATGTTCGAGCCATTGTTAGGCAAAACAATGGAGGCTTACATCGACGACATGGTGGTCAAAAGCAAGGATGCGGATGACCATCTAAAGGACCTAGATGAGATGTTCCAGATCCTGAAGAAACACAAGCTGCGCCTTAACGCTTCTAAGTGCGCATTCGGTGTAGGGTCTGGCAAGTTTCTGGGTTTCCTGGTGACCAACCGGGGTATTGAGGCAGACCCCTCCCAAATCAAAGCAATTCAGGAGTTAGAGAGGCCTAACTCAGTGAAAGAAGTGCAGCATCTCACCGGCATGGCAGCAGCACTTAACCGATTCATCAGCCGGTCTTCAGACAGATTGCGTCCATTCTTTCAGTCATTAAAAGCTAAGTTTGAGTGGGACGAAGAATGCGACCGAGCTCTGGAGAGTTTGAAGGAATACATGTCTTCTCCACCACTACTTGTCACCCCAATACCTGGAGAAGAACTCTTCCTCTACTTGGCAGTCTCTCAGCACGCGGTAAGTGCAGTGTTGGTTCGAGCAGAAGGCATCCAGCATCTTCCAATCTTCTACGTCAGCAAGACATTGTTAGGCGCCGAAACGAGGTATTTGCCACTGGAGAAACTGGCATTGGCTTAATGATGGCCTCAAGGAAGTTGTCACATTACTTTCACGCCCACACCATAGTTGTTCTCACAGCCTTCCCACTCAAGGCTTTATTTGAAAGGGCGAACTTTTCTGGGCGAATTCTGAAGTGGGCAGTGGAATTGGGACAATATGACATCAAGTTCCAACCCAGAACCGCAGTAAAGGCCCAATCTTTGGCAGACTTCGTCGCGGAGTTCACTCCTGGAAGCCACCAAGTCTGCCCAATCGACCTGACTGACACAACCGAACTAGGGATGGAGATTGACGCCGGAATAGCGCAACCCCTAGTGCAGGTTACTCAGCCAGAGCCCAAGGCAGACCAGAGTAGAGAAGACAAGGAGGAAGCAGACCTTGCTACACCAAGTCAAAACTCACCAACAACTAATGACTTGGTACCATCAGAAGACAAGGGGCAGACTGCAACTATGGATCATGAAGGAAACTCCAGCGACATTCCAGACCCCACAACATCATCCGATCCCTCCATATGCTGGAAGTTGTTTGTAGGGGAAATGTGGAAGCTCTTTGTGGATGGAGCATCCAACCGACATGGCGCAGGACTTGGCATAGTCCTCATCTCTCCAGATGGCCTAGTGGTGGAGCAGGCAATCAACCTTGGCTTCCCAGCGTCAAACAACGAAGCAGAATATGAAGCACTTCTGGCAGGCCTCAAGTCAGCATACTACATGAAGGCCACCGAGCTAATGGTTTACAGCGACTCCCAGTTGGTGGTAAACCAAATATCTGGCGACTACGAGGCAAAGGATGATAGAATGGCCAAGTACCAAGAATTGGTCAGAACAGAGATAAAAAAGTTCGAAGTGGTGAGGATAGAACAGATCGGCAGAGAGGAAAACAGCAGAGCAGACGAACTAGCAGGCTTCGCCTCAATGGCAGACACCTCCATTCCTCACCCACTGCTAATTGACTATCTGCCCAGACCAAGTATTGAAGACGCAGAAGCAGAAGAGGTATGTTGCGCAGAATTAGGCCCTTCTTGGATGGATCCCATCATACTGTTCCTAAAAGACGGCACCTTACCAGAAGAGAAGAAGGAAGCCAACAGAATAAGAGCAAAGTCACAGCGATTTTGGCTCTCCCCATCCTTGGCATTATACAAAAAGTCGTTCTCAGGACCTTACTTGAAGTGTGTTCACCCCAGCAAGGTAGAAGCATTCCTGTTCGAAATACATGAGGGGGTATGTGGCAGCCATCAAGGAGGAAGATCATTGGCATACCGAGCTATTTCACAAGGATACTGGTGGCCATACATGCAAGCAGATTCAGAGAAGTATGTCAAAAAATGCGAAAAGTGTCAGAAGTTCGCGCACCAAATACACCAACCTGCCAGAGAACTACTACCATTAACTAGCCCATGGCCGTTCGCAATGTGGGGCTTAGACATAGTAGGTCCACTTCCAACGGCACCAGGCAACAGGAAGTTCTTTCTTGCGGCAATAGACTACTTCACAAAGTGGGTGGAAGCAGAAGCCTTGGCATCAATCAAGGAAAAAGATGTGAAGAAGTTTGTCTGGCAGAACATCATTACTTGCTTTGGCATACCAAAGGCACTGATCTCAGACAACGGCACTCAATTCGATGGTAGGATTTTCAGAGACTTCTGCGAAGAGTACAAGATAGAGTTCTACAATTCTACACCGGCATATCCTCAAGCAAATGGACAGGCAGAAGCGTCAACCAAGGTAGTCTTGGATGGATTGAAGAAAAGGCTAGAAAAAGCCAAAGGCAAGTGGGCAGAAGAGCTCCCCCATGTCTTATGGGCTTACCGCACCACGCCTCGACGTTCGACAGGAGAAACACCATTCTCCTTAGCTTATGGCATGGAAGCAGTCATCCCATTAGAAGTTGGCCTCCCCACAATTCGAAGCGAAAACTTTGATCCAGACCTAAATGGCGAAGCCATAGCATTGGAACTTGACCTTGCGGAAGAAAAAAGAGACAGAGCATTAGTTCACATCGCCTCTTACCAACAAGAGTTGTCTAGAAAGTATAACAAAACAGTGCATCCAAGGCAATTCAAGATCGGAGATTGGGTACTGCGCAAAGTGATGGGAAATACCTTGGTTCCAGGAGATGGCAAGCTAGGACCTAACTGGGAAGGACCTTACAAGGTGGTTGGATTAGCAGGCAAAGGGGCATACCACTTGGAAGATGAGGACGGCAAAGCAATTCCCAGGCCATGGAACACAGCAAATCTCAAGTTGTTTTATTTTTAGCTTTTTTCCTTTTACGTATATGTAATTTTTTACTTTCTCAATAAAACAATTCGATTCTTTTTCAGTATATTTGTTTTCTGTAGATAGTAGCCTTAGTAGGTTAGTAGCATTGTAAACATAGTTGGTCGAATTAAACCAACTATGACTCTTCCTAAGCCCAGGATAAGGCTGCAGGGCGTTTGGACGAAAAAACCAAACACTTTATTCTAAGTTGGCTGAAAAAACCAACTTAGAGGTTGGTTGGATTAAACCAACACCCTTCCTAAGCCCAGGATCAGGATCCAGGCTGCAGGACGTTTGGTCGATATAACCAAACACTTATTCTAAGTTGGCTGGATTAAACCAACTTTTGTTTCTCTTCAGCCGAAGTAAGCACATGGCTGAAGAGAGGTTGGCTGGATTAAACCAACCTTTGTTTCTCTTCAGCCGAAGTAAGTTATATCAGCTGAAGAGTGGTTGGCTGGACTAAACCAACACTTTGTACTCTTCAGCCGAAGTAAGTTATATCGGCTGAAGAGTGATTGGCTGGACTAAACCAACACTTTGTACTCTTCGGCCGAAGTAAGTTTATGGCTGAAGAGTGGTTGGCCGGATTAAACCAACACTGATAATCTTCAGCCGAAGTAAGTTATATCGGCTGAAAAGTGGTTGGCTAGCAAGTTAGATAGCTTAACCGAGATCACAGTTGAGCAAATGAGTTCGTGCAAAAATCATTACAAATGAAGGCATACATATACAAAACCGAAACAAGAGTTGAAGAAAGATTCTTTCATTAAAAGTAGCAAACCGAGTACAATTAGGGGGCCGAAGCCCGGTTACAAAAAGTTCAAAAACAAAAAAAGAGAGTCAGCGGAGAAGTGCATCTAGTTCGGCGTCGAAATCATCCTCAGCGTTAGTTTGGAGACTGGTGTTTCCTGGCAGTTCGGTTTGGGGAGGGAGCTCAGTTTGGACCACGATATCAACCGGCAGCTCGGTATTAGCAGGTAGCTCACTAGTCAAGTCTTCAACAACTGGCTCCAACCGAGCTGCCTGATTGTTGGATTGTTCGTTGATGGCCGGAGTAAGAGTTGGTTCATCTTCTTCAGTATCATCATCTTCTTCGTCACCGGACCCCTCAAGGAACTGCCTTTGGAGATCGGCAGCATACTGTGAAAGTGAAGCTGGAATGGAGTACGGTGGAGGGTCGTAGACCTCGGTGTCAGGCGTACAACCGAACTTCTCCACCGCAGCCCTCCAGCCACATTTGAAAAAGAGGTCTTTTGCTGCGTCGCATTGCTGGGTATAGGCTACTTCGGCCTCATTGAAGCCCCGCTTCTCGGCCTCCTTCACCTCCCCCTTCAAATGCTTTATCTCGGCGTCCTTTTTCTTTTCAATTGCGGCCAAGATACGTAGGTATCTATCTTTTGCCTCGGTGGCAACTTTTTTCTTCTCGGCCTCGACCGAATTTGCAACCTCGGTCAGCCGACCATTCTCTGCCCGAAGCTCAGCCAGCTGTTTCTTCGCCTCCTCTAGTTCGGCCGTTTTTAGTTCGGCCTCAGCCATGGCCTCCCTTGTACTCCTCCTAAGTTCCATGACCCTCATGTGAGTAACTTGGTTTTTCTAAATGGCCTGCAAAGGAGAAGTAACGTTAGCCGGACTCCAAGTTGGAAAAAATCTTACATAGAGAGGAATATTGCTTACTAGGATCATGGACTTAGTGGAGGACCGAATTGACTTTAGCTCGGTGTTGAGCTGTTTGTAGTGGTGCTCCATGTCCTTGGGGAGGCACACACCCTTGGCCAAGTTGAAAGCCATCAGATGGTCCTTCTCTGAGATCACCGAATCAGACGCGGTGATATCTCGGTCATTGAAGGTGAGTATAGGAGTCCACTTGGAGGAAGCAGTTCGATCGGTGGGCTCCGGTTGAAGGCTTGGCTGAGGACTTGGTGGAGGACTTTGTGGCAGGATGGTCTCGTCTTCATCAGCAAGACGTGGCTCGGTTTGGCTAGTCCGGGCACGTTTGCTTGGACGTGATGAAGACGACCGTTGAGACGGAAGTGCCACTACGGTCTCGGTGGTACGGCCGGTTTCTTGTACTTCGGTGGGGTTCGTTGCGGTTAGTAATGCCTTCAGTCGGTTTTTCTTCGCCATCTCCTGTTCGGTAGTAAGTGGCACTAGGACGATCGGGGGCAAGGTCGGGTCCGGTTCAGGAGCGTCTTCGAGTAGGAATCGGTCACTCTTGCTTTTCGGCGACCGGAGTATCGGTAGGTTGGCTCGAAATTCAGGAGTTTTGCCCAGCTTCTCTCCTTTACTCACAGTGCGGCGCGCAGAACACCAAGGTTTGGATAGCCGTAGTTCGATAGAAGATGGGCTTTATTTGCAAAAGAAAGTGAACTGTTAGTTCGGTTTAAAGAAGAGAGCCGAAATAGAGAAAAGTGTGAAATACAACCGAAGTAAGTGTACCAGGAATCCCTTTGTTCCAGTTTATAGCCCAGCCAGGAATTTGGGCCTGGTGGTCCTCAAAATTTCCAGAGACCCAAAAGAAGTCATCATCGTTTAAGTCTTTGTCCGGTGTGTGTTTTATTATTTTCTCTCGGCCACGGCGTACTCTCAAATAGTAACACCAGCCTTCATTTTTTGATCCTATGGAGTATTGGTGAAGTATCTCGGCCAAACCTAGGTTTAGACCGGTTTGTTGGTTCAGTGCGGCTATACCCATGATTATTCGGTATGTGTTAGTGGACAGCTGGGTGGGGCATAGTCTGGTTTGTCTTAGAAATTCACATATTAGGGGTTGGACTGGGAATCTGAGTCCGGTTTCTATTATGGATTGGAGGGTAAAGGGGACAAAGCCTTCATTGCCCCATGGGTCTACATCTTGTTCGGCTAAGGTGAGATTTACATCGGCTGGAATATTGTAATCCTTCCTAAATTCGGCTAAGCCGCCTGGGGTTTCTACTAGGAATCTGTACTTCCCCATTTATCGGATAAATAAGGAATAAATTACTTCGGCTGGAGAAGTTGTGCTCAGTAGCTCGGTTGAGCCTTCAAAGAGAATGGCCTGGGCAACCTAAAGTCTGCAAAGTGGAAGAACAAAGTGGTCAAGCACAGATCATTGACCGTGCTACAAAAACAAAGCAAGAAAGGATGTCTTACTTCGGCTACATACGGTACTACAGGATCTACTTCGGTTTCAACAAGGTGATTGCTATCTCGGTTTGGCAAGATGTTTGGTTATCTCGGTTCCGCCTATGGTTTTTGTTACTTCGGCTAAGCATCAAGGGACAGCCTTCTGAGTTCGGTTTAGGAACTGAGAAAGCTGGCTTAGCCCCGAGGCTTAGCTCGGTTGAGGGCTAAGATTTTCTAGTTCGGTGCGTTCTTATTTCGGCTAATGTGAATCAGTTGGTGGCCTATTGAAACTACTGTTGTGTACAAATACTAGTTCGGTTTCAGTTCACCTAAATCTGAATATAGCAAGAACAGTGATCTAGTTCGGTTGGGGCATGTGCAAAGATCAAAAAGGTGTTCTACATGCTGTTTCGTTATATTCATAGTGTTTTTATAAAGGTTTTTTTCAGAAACTTAAAATACTATTGGAAACGAAAACATGCTTTGCAAATACACAAAATGGATAGCTATGGATTGAAACAAAAGCAAAAGCAAGAGAAACAGAAACAGGTTTTTAAAAGCTTACCAGGAAAAGCAGAAAAGTCGAAAGGTAGAACAGCAGCAGCGAAGATGCAAGAGCTCAAGGGTTGAAGAATTCGAAGAAAGGGAGAGGAAAGTGAATAGTAGGGTGAATTCAAAAGAGAAAGGATGTTTTGTTTAGATAGAGAGGTGAAGGGACTTCTGGCGGGAACTATTCAATTTTTTTGGAGTACGAGGGCGGCTGTACAGCTGTGGAGGACAAACCAGAGCATGCCACGTGTCAGAGGAAGGACAATCGATTCAGTTTCTGCAATTGAAAAGACGTTTTGACCGGACGTGCGTGGCTCGGCTTAAGTGTAGCTCGGCTGGAAAAGCAAGTGTTTTAGCTCGGCTGGAGTGGCTAGTGGGTTGTTTTTTAGCTCGGTTGGAGAGGTTAAAACTGTAGCCCGGCTTATAGACAGGTAATCCCTATCATGCTTTGCAGATGGAATTAAGGGGCAATTGTGAGGGTAATTTATACAGTTGGGCCGAGCTGGGTAGTTTGGGCCGAGATGGGAAGTTTGGGCCGCACTACGAAAGGCTGAGTAAGAAGGGCAACTGGGGGGGCACTCCGGTTTGAAGAAGTGACCTTGGAGCTAGACCGGTCGCGCAACCGTGATGGTTAGCACGGGCGCATAAGGCCTTTTTCTTACTTCGGTTGAGAGGCGTATTGTGGCAGTTCGGTCTTCAACAGTTAGTTCGGTCGAGACGTATGAGAACCGAGGTGTGCTAAGTCTTTAGGATGAATTGGTTCTGAAGATAGTTCGGCCCAACTCTCTTGAGGCTAGCTCGGTCTTGGTATGGGAAAGCCGAGGTAGGAAGAAGGAAAGTGAGGGCCGAACTGAGCGTTACTTCGGTCATATTGGAGTTTGGCAATGGTAAAACCATCTCACTTGGTTCAAGCGGTGAGGAGGGTGTTGGAGGATAAGCATTATCTTCCAGACGTATGAATCCAAAGAGGACTCTACGCAAGGAGTAATCCTAGAAGGACTCTGCATGGAGGAATAAGAGTCCTACCAGGATTGTGCCACGCGAAACCTATATAAGCTCACCAATATCACCTTTGGAGAGGTAATGCAACTTTGCTCCCTGAATTCGTAGAGCTTTTGTCTATTTGTCAAGCTTACTGACTTAGGCATCGGAGAGGTTTCCGGCACACACCCGCCGGCTAGCTCACGTGTGCATTTTCAGGTAGTTGAACGACGTCGTACGGAGGAGCGCAGACTTGGTCAACAGGATTATACGAGAAGGTGTATTTCTTTCCCGTACAATATATATATATATATATATATATAATTTTTTACAAAGGATAAGTGAAAGAGGGTGATTTTGATTTTCACAAATTCAATGTATTCTCCAGATAAGAATCTATCTATGTCTCTATCCATGTTTTATTTTAACATAATGTGATATTTTTAATTTATAATTTTTAAGATTTTGTTGGAATAACATTTCATCTAATTAAAGGGGAAAAAACCATTGAATAGTAAGTGGAGTCTCATTATCTAGTAAGTGAAATCTCATTAAGTAGTAAATAGAATTTAATTGAGTAGTAAGTGAAACAATATTAACTAGTAAGTGTAGTAAATTAAATAGTAAGTGAAGTCAGATGAAATAGTAAGTCAAGTATGATGGAGTAGTAAACATAGTCTCATTAAGTAGTAAGTAGGGTTTAATATAGTATTTAGCAAAACCTAATGAAGTAGTAAGCAGGGTTTAATGTAGTAGTAAGCCATGTTTGATTAAGTTGTAAGTCAAGTTTGATGGAGTAGTAAATAGAATATCAATGAGTAGTAAGGTGAGTAACATTGACTAGTAAGTAGAGTCTAATGAAATAAAAAGTAGAGTCCTATTAAGTAGTAAGTCAAATTTAATTGAATAGTAAATTAAGTAAAATGAAGTGGTGCCTTAATTTTTTTTTTTTTTTTTGATTTGAGTACTAAACTAAGTCCATTATTATAGTTTTACATTTTCTTTAAAATTCATGGGTCTTGTTTAATAATTTAAAATTTATATTTCTAATTATTACTGACTATTTATTGTGATTGTACTTACAATTTGTTCTTATTCTACTTACTATTCTACCCAAGAATCAATAGTAACAGATGTTTATTGAGTAGCAGTCACATTTGATTGAGTTGTAAATCTAGTTTGTTGGAGTAGCAAGTACACAATTAACAAGTAGTAAGTAGAGTATCAACGAGTAGTAAATGGAGTCTCATTAAGTAGTAAGTAAGATAATAGTAAGTTGAGTATCGTTAAGTAGTAAGCAAAGTTTTATTGGGTAGTAATTAAGTTGAGTATTATTAAGTAGTAAGTGGTGTTTAATCGAATAGTAAGTAAAGTATAATAAAATAGTAAGTAGATGCTCATTGAATAGTAAACAGAGTTTAATTACCATTAAAAAACACAACACTTACCATTCATTCTCATTCTATTTGCAACTAACTCAACTTACCACTTACTATCCATTTTACCACCTAGTATTGTACTTATCATTTTTTTACTTGCTATTTCCTAATTAATTTGTTTATGATTATTACAGATAGAAGACAACATTGAGCAAATACAAGAATAACATCATATACTTATAGCCTTCTTTTTCCCTCCATTTCTTCTCCCACAGTTTCTTTTTTTTTTTTTAATTTTTTTTATACCTTTTTTTCTTTTTCTTTCTTGTTCATCACTATGTTAGCTATTGTTATTTGTCCCGTTTCCATTATCAACTGTCACTGAGTAAACTTTCAGATCTAGATTCAAATCTGATTCATGATTGAAATCCGACGCTGCTAAACGTGTTTTTATACGTTAGGCGATCACTTCAAATCCAAAATATTTTATTTTGTAATGTAAAAGTGGGGATTGAAGTACCACAGTTATCTGTTGCAACGATGAATGTATAGTGAAGGTAATTAGTAATGTTTGTTTGATAGTTATAATTTTGATTATTATTATTTTTTTGTTGCAATAATACCTCTCCGTGTAGAAGTTTTCTTTTTTCATGGAGGTTTTTTTCCTCCCTACTTGGAAGTTTTTTTTTTTCTATGTGGAGACTCGTATCCTCCTTAAGTAAAGATCTATCTTGTACTCTAATATACTTTATTAGATGACTTATTATTGGATATACAATATATCAAGTCTCGTGCTTTCCTACAAAATTAAAAAAAAAAAAAAAAATTGTTAATGAGTGATATATGAAATTATATTTATTAATAAAATTACTTATTGTGTATGACATTACTTATCGCTCTTTATCAATTTACTTACCATTTGTTATGAAATAACTTACTATTCATTTTGAACTAACCTACCACTTATTTTAAACTTACTTTAGTACTTGTTTTGAACATACTTATCACTACCTATGAAGTTACTTACCACTTAAGTCGTATAACTCGTGGAGAGCAATTTTAGAACTTCATATATTTATTATAATAGTAACAATATATTAATTTTATTTATTTTTGTTGCTGAAAAAATTCAAGTTAAATATTTATTGAAGGTGGATTATAGATATTAATAACTGTATTTTTTTTTTATTTTTTTACATAATTTTAATTAAGTTTTTCAATTAATACACCAAATGATATTTTTGAATCCACTAATTAGCTACTTATTATACAGACATAAAAACCCGTAAATGTGATGTTTTACGGTAATCACTCAAAATTTGCCAAGTTAGTCATTCAATAGGTCCACAACAAAATTTTCTCGAGAAAATTACACATCATTGAACTATTTATAAATAATTATAGATCAATAAAAAAATGAAAAATTTATTTATAAATCTCATTTTGAGGAATGGTGATCTGATTAGTACCAAGAGTTTTCTTCTAGACCAATTAGTCTCATTAATTTTGGAGAGGTAAATTTAATATATTATTTGAAAATTATATTTATAGTTATACCTTTATTTCTATTATATATATTATATATATATTTTCTTCTTTTGTGTTAGAAAGGTAAGATACACAACCTATGATAATCAAATTTGGAATGACTTGAAAAATAAGATTTTTCAAATATTTCAAAATTAGTACAAAAATGACTTGAAATATAGGATTCTTCAAACATTTCAAAAGGATGGGAGATTCTTCAAATATTTCAAAAGGAGTACAAAAACTCTTTAGTTAGTTTTGAGCAAATGTATAATTTCAATCTGTAACACTCAAACGTAACAGTCCTATGTAACACTTCAAAAAACTCTTTAGTGTACTTTTTTCAAACATAACACTTCAAAAAAACTCCTCAGTGTAACACTCTAATGTATAACACACAAAAATTTCTTACGATACTTTTCCCAAACATAATAATCCAATGTAACACTCTAAAAAAAGGGTGTGAGATTCTTCAAACCATTCCAAAAAGGAGTACAAAAATTCCTTAATAAACTTTGGGTAAATGTATAATTTCAAATTGTGAGTGTTACGTTTGGAAAAAGTATATTTAGTAATTTTTTAGTGTGTTACATTGGAGTGTTATGTTCGAAATTACATTGATTAGAGTGTTACGTTTGAGAAAAATATACTAAGAAGTTTTTTTGTGTGTCACATTAGAGTGTTACATTTGGAACAAGTTTAGAGTATTAGGATTTTTTTAGTGTGTTACATTAGAGTGTTATATTATTAGAGTGTTACATTAAAGTGTTAGGTTCTTATTTGTAATGTGAGATTTGTTCCAGAATGAGATAAAATCCAAAGCCTCTATAGTGTGGATTGCCCAAACATGTAATTTCACATTTGGAGAAACCTACTTTTATCCCTCAAAAATTAAATCCAAACGGGTAAGTAACTACCTTTTGTGTAATTTCTACTTTAAAGGGACATTTGGGTTCATAAGAAAAAAGAAGGACTAAACAGTTCACAAGATCATATTTTAGAATTTATTGGCGCTTCACCCTCACAAAATTTATAAATTTATCATTAGTTTAATTTTAATTTTAATTTTAATTTTTAAATACACTGAGATGTAATTTCTCAACACCTCCTCCCTCACAAGGGGGAAAAAAAAAACTTTCATCACAGTCCTATTCCGGACACCATGCAAATACACCCAAAAATATTACAATTCAACAATCACCATTCTCACAAAGGTATTACTAATTTATTGGGTTAAGCATTCGAGAAAAAAAAAAATTTAAACAAAACCCAAACGCACCACAAACAACAACGGATGAGTGGAGCCATCTCTATCGGTGTCGCTGACGGAGAGATTTGCATCCCCTATTGTTAGCAGCCGGTGCAAGATTTTGAGTCGCGCATTCGGCATCAAAATCTGCGTTGGGTTTAAATAGACATATTCTAAACATCAAGATGTGGCCATGAGTACCATAAAAGGGTTTGTTTGAGATGTGGGTTACTTTTTTGACTTTTTAGTTATTTTAGCCTGGGGCTAAAAAACCTCACTTGGGATGAACTTTTTGACTTTTTCTGACTTTTGTAAGAGAAAAAATATAATAATTATAGGTTGGATGTGATGTTTTGTCTTATTGGGCTAGAAAAGTCTATTTTATTTTTGTGTGGCTAAAATAGCCAAAAAGTCCCGGGCATTTTTTTCCCAAACGAACCCAAAATACACAAAGAGACAGAGGGAAGACGAGAGATTAGAAAAGAGAGAAGGAAATAGAAAGACACCATGGCCCCATTTGTTTGGGGTTATAGGGAGGGGATTGAGATTGATAGTGAGATGAGACTTACTATATGGGGTGTTTGTTTTGAGAGATGGAGAGAGGACTCTTAATTCCTTGGCCCCGTTTGTTTGGAGAGTTAGAGCGGGGATTGTGATTGATAGTGAGGTGAGACTCACTAATATTGTGTTTGTTTTGAGAGATGAGGAGGGGATTGATAGCGAGCTCCATATTAAGATGGGCCCCCAGGACTTGGTATTAGAAAAATAGTCCGGCGGACTAGAAATTTTTTATTTTTATTTATTTTTTACATGTCGGGCATTTTTTTTTAACATTAATGTTTAATTTTTTATATTTTTTGTTAAGTAAAAATCATTATTTTATTTGTTTTATTTTTTCCTGGAAATTTTTTATTTTATTTTTATTTTTTTAAAATTTTTTACATATTGGGCATTTTTTTAAAAAAATATTAATGTTTAATGTTTTTTGTATTTTGTATTTGTTTTATTATTTTATATTTATTTTATATAAAAATAATTTAACAATCCCTACACTAACAACTATTATAAAAACAAACACAATTTTACTTAATCCCCTCACTATCAATCCCCTCCATTCTACCTCTGAAAACAAACGGAGTTCTTGGTATTAGGATAGGCCTTGGAAAAGAGATTGGGATGGAGGAGGTGGAGATGGTATTAGAAAAATAGTCCCAAGGACTAGAATTTTTTTTATTTTATTCATTTATTTATTTACATATTGGGCATTTTTTTTGAACATTAATGTTTAATTTTTTTGGTTCTTTTGTTAAGTAAAAACCGTTGTTTTATTTTTTTCTAGAATTTTTTTATTTTTAAATTTTTTTTTTTTACATATTTGGCATTTTTTTTGAACATTAATGTTTAATATTTTTGTATTTTTTTATATTTATTTTATATAAAAATAATTTAATAATTTCTATACTAACAACTATTATCAAAACAAGCACAATTTTACTTAATCATCTCATTGTCAAGCCACTCACTAACAATCCTCTCACTATTAATCATTTCAGTATAAATTTCTTTCATTCTATCTTTGAAAACAAACAGACCCATAGATTTTGTTGCTTACCGATTATAACCAGTTAACAAATCTTTTTGGTGGACAGCCCAAATCAAAAAGGACGATGCAATGGCTCATATTAATTTATGTATAGAGTACCACCATTTGCGTACTGTAGTTGACGGCAACCACTCAAGGAGAGGATCTTAATGGTGCTCGAGTAGAAATATTCTCCTTGAGCTTTTTTCTTGTTTTCTTACCTGTAACGGTAGATATATATTTTAAATTGATTCAATGGTTCAAATTTAATTATTTAAAAATAAAAAATAATAAAACAAATTTAAATTTACTTTTTCTATCTAAATTTAGACTGTTAGATTAATTTAAAATACATCTCTACTATTGTAAGTAAAAAGGCAAAAAGAGAGCTCAAAAAGGGAATCTCAATCAGGGTATTTGGTTTGAGTTTTTTGAATTAAGTTTTTTGAAAATTGAGTTTTTTGGTTTTCGTGCTTTTTTGTTTTTAGTGAATATTTTTAAAATTTTAAACATTTTTTTTTTACTTTTTTAGATACACCTTACTTAGATGTATCTAAAAAGTAAAAAATTTATGAAAAAATATTTTTAAAAATTAATAAATACATAAAAATACAAAAAAATATACTGAATTCTCGTATTTTTTTTGTATTTTTGGTATTTAGTGAATTTTTAAAAGGTTTTTTTTTCAATTTTTTTAAAAACTTTTTAGGTATATGTATGTTAGGCATGTTTAAAAATTTAAAACATTGCTCAAAATATTAAAAAATTCAGTAAAAATAAAAAAACACGTAAAATAAAAAAGTAGAATTTTCTGAAAAGTTTTTTTGAAAAATGATAACCAAGCATAGTGCATGCCCGGGTGAAGGCTTTGTCTTCCTATAGTGGTGAACTAAGTTGGTTTTTTGGAGGATGAGAAATATTAAGACTGTGTTTGGTTAGCCTCTCTAAATATATTTTCACCCCATGTTTTGCATATGGCATTTGTTTAAAATTTTCAAAAATTAATTTCACACTCCCTTTTGAAAACTCTGTCAAAGGCGGGGGAGAATTTGGGCTAACCAGTCGTCCCATCGGACATCCTACCGGACGTCCGACCAGTTGACCAGAATAGTGCATAATTTTTTTTTTTGACACATGTTAATTTTTATATATTCAAGAAAAAATATTTTTTTAAATTTTTTATGAGTTTTGAATAGAATTTTGAGTTGTGTGTTTGGTTATGAGTTATAAGTTTTTGTATCAAATATCATATGTCACATCAAAAATTCTCCACTCAATTTAAAACTTTTTTACCAAACAAATTTTCTGTACTCAAATCATAATTCAAAAACTCACAAACTCAAAATACAACTCTATTCTCAAATCATATTTAGAAAACTCTACTAAACGCAACCTAAAATTTTTCAGGGACTATTTTAAGAGATTCCCTGCTATATTTCAATTAAAACTTATGAAAAATGCGGCAGACCCCCACCCTCAGTGACCCCCAGCCCCACGTGGCTGTGGGTGATTGGAAGGAAAGAAAAAAAAAAAAAAAACAAAACAAAACAAAAATTGACCAATGAAAAAAAATTAGGGGTGCTGGGGGTGCCCCCCACTGGGGTCCCTAGCATAACTGAAAACTTATTCCTATTGATGATAAGTTCTACTGATACGTTTTTTTTTGTTTGAACGGAGCTTTATTGATACTTTGATGGTGATCCCTTTCTATGATCGTACGGTAATACTTGAGTGGGTTGAAAATATCAGGATTGCTAGCCGCAATGACCAAACTATCCCCGAGATACTTATTTGAATTACGCAAAATGGCATGGCACATTCATTCACACAAATCCTGCAGCTGCAACTATAGCGATCCCGGTTTCCCTTTCTTTAATTGTTGTATTCGGACTTAGGTTCTGTGGAGTTGGTGTTGTGTATATCTTGTTTGCATCCTTTACTCTTTGTATTTGAGTCTTGGGTTGTGTTGGGCAGGTTTGAAGCAGGTTGGTTGAGCTTAGAAACCAAAAGTAGTTGCCCAGAAATTTGCCTCCACGCTCGAGTAGAGCTTTTGACGCTCGAGCGGGCCTTTGTTGTGCTTCTCCGCTCGAGCCGGGGTTTTGGTGCTCGAGCGGGAAAATCCATCTCCCAGTATTTCCTCTGCAGTGTTGGACGCTTGAGCGGGCGTTTTGATGCTCGAGCGTGAGTTTGTGTGTGACGCTCGAGCGGGGACCTAGTTCTGCAAAAGTTCTGGGAGTGTGTATCCGGCGCTCGAGCGGCAGTTTGGATGCTCGAGCTGGAGTCTGTGAGTGACGCTCGAGCGGGGGTTTCCACGCTCGAGCGGGGAGTCGAGTATATCACTCCGAGATCCGACTTTTTGGATCACTTTTTCAACTCCATTTCTCTCTCTTACTTTTCAAAAACACCATTGGAGACATTCTCTCACTAGAACCTCAACTTCTCTCTAGGTATTGATCTAGTAGGGGTGATTTCCACACATTGGGCCTTTGTAAAAGTTGTGTTGATCATCGAGAGCTATCTTTTGATCCGAAAATTTTGGGATTTGGAGCATCTTCAATTTCTTCATCTTCTTCCATTGGGCTCCGAATTTGAGGTAGGGATTCCTACTCACCTTTATGGGTTTTGACCTAGATTTTGAGCTTGTTGTTTAAATGGTTGATTTTGGGACTTAGGGTTTCAAAAGTTATAAAAGAGGGTTTGTTATTTTGATTCTTAAATATGTATTTTGGGTTTCAAAATGATGTTATTGTTGTTAATAGTTGATATTTGGACCATTGGGTTAATATTGAGAGACGGGGAAGAAAGCCCTAATTTGTATATAAATTAATTGGTATAATTAATTTAGGAAAGTTATGGATTTGTGAAATTGAGTTGAGTATAATGATAGTAGTTCATTATGAGATGGAAGAGTGGAGTCGAATTAATAAATCGTTCACTTTTAAAAATGCGGATATTTTATCTGTTGGTGCTTTTATTATCTATTTAGAAATAATTGCTTTGGGCTACTGGTGGAGGGTAGTCTTGATTGTTGTAGACAATGCATGGTGATTAGGCAAACTAAAACTAATCAATGGAATGTGTCATCGAACATGACGGTTGAAAGAATACATTAACTTTATGTATTGATTGATGATGTATATGATAACTGTTTATATGATTTGTGCTGCGTGGGAGGAGATAGGGGATGTACTCCACGGTTTAGGGGAAGATAGGGGATGGACCTCTAAACCGGATGTGGTTTGGGAGGAGATAGGGGATGGACTCCGTTGATACAGCTCATATGCTTATCAGTTAATGTGTTGATAGAGCTCATATGCTTATCTGTTGAAATGTTGATATAGCTTATATGCTTATCTATCGAAGTGTTGATATAACTAGTATGCCTATCTATTGTGAAATGGGAAATGTTTAATATGAGTTGCTACCTCATTGAAATTGTTGGCCAGGTTCTGAGCCGTAGTTGTGAATTGTGAATTTGACAAGAAATGAAAAATGAAATGAAACATGGACACATTGGTCATGTAATGAAAATGGTGTATGAATTGATTTATGTGAGTCAAACATTTATTAATTGCTAATGTCTTAGTTACTGCTCATATTGTGTTTAGTATATCTCTACTGAGCGTTGGCTCACCCTAGATGGGACATCATTTTCAGGTGCAGGTAGCATGCCACCTCCAAGGACATAGCTTGGATGGTTATGGGAGTTGAAGACTCTTTTTGATTATTTTGTTTGTATTACATGTATATCAAGCCAAGGGCTTATTTTGTATAAAGTTAGTACTCTTCTTTTTGTAACCAAGTGTTGACTTAGAAAGCTGTAAGCCCTTAGGGCATTTGCTTTTGTTGTTAACATGTAATACTGTTGTAAGAACTACTCTGATGAATAGAAATGTGTTGATTTCTCTTATATCATTGCATGTCTAAACTGGTGGATTTTATGTATTATTTTGAGGGCGTTACAACTTGGTATCAGAGCGTACCAGGTTCGAATACTTTGGGTACGTGGGAAGTGATTAATATCACAATGGGTTTGTCTCGCTTGTTAGAGACTTGTGTGTAATGTTATGTGCTTATGTGATAACATGTTTATGTAGCTACTTGGGTATGGGATTTAGTTTCTAGGATATTGATTGGATCCTTGGGTTTCTGGGAGTCTTATTGGAAAAGCACTTGATCAATGCTGTTTCTAACTGGAACTCCAGCAACACCTCGGGACTATCATTATCCGGAAATGAAATTCGTAAGTGCTTATGTGTTTATGTGCTTACGTGAAGTGAATTACAGTTGTCCATGTATTAGGACGCGAGTGTTTAGCTTCGGCACATTTGTGAATGTGCTAATGTTCTTCGTTACCTTTATTAGGATGTCAGGACGAGGACGTGGTGGTAGGCGAGGTAGGCCTAGGAGGCAGGAGGTACCTATACCGGATGACATTTCGGCGCAGCAGGAGGGTGTTGGCCAGGCCAATGTGGCCGGCAGGTCAGCAGGCCATGGGCGCCTTAGCCCATGAGATGGCAGGAGCATTGAGAGCATCCATGGACATTCTCAGAGCTGATAATCAAGTCCAGGCCCAGTTTGTTGATGCAGGGCATTCCTTCTTGAAGAGGGAGTTCTTCCGGTCTAATCCGGACGAGTTTGTTGGGGATCCGAAAGAGCCACTTAAGGCTGACGAGTGGTTGGAGCAGATGAGTAAGACGTTTGAGATGCTTGGCATCGAAGACGGGACTTTGAAAGTGACCTTGGCATCTTTCCAGCTTAAGGGGGATGCGGGTCAGTGGTGGAAATTCACGAAGGGTCGTATTGGTGGCACTTGGGAGGGTTTTGTGGGTGCTTTCCAGGAGAAGTTCTTATCTCCAGCAGTCAGGGAGAAGCTGAGAGACCAGTTCTGCTAGCTTTTGCAGTTGAGTTCTTCAGTGGCCGAGTATGAGGCTGCTTTTACTAGCTTGTCCAGGTTCGCACCTGAACTTGTGGCGTCCGAGGAACGCCGCTGTATCGAGTTTGAGAAGAGGTTGAGGCGCGGCCTCAAGATGAGAGTTGGGGGTTCTATGATCCGAGACTATGGGCACTTGGTTGATGCTGCAGCCCATATGGAGATCATGATGCAGGAGAAGGAGGGATAGAGAGGCTCCAAGAGGAGCCAGGATGGTCAGGGTGATGGCAGGAGACAGAAAGGTGCTAACCCTCAACAGTCTCAGGGTGGTGTTGCTAGATCGACCTTTCCAATGCCGAGTGCAAGCTCAGGGAGAGGCAATCAGGGAGATTTCACCTGTTACAAGTGTGGTCAGTTAGGCCACAAGGCTTCGGTTTGCCCACAGAGGGGAGGAGGTTAGAGAGCTGTTTCATCTTCAGCTAGACTGCAGAGCCAGAGTCAGGGCAGGGGCCAGTCCTTGTCTTGTTATCAGTGTGGTCAGCCTGGGCACCTGAAGAGGTTTTGCCCACAGTTGAGTGCCACATCGGGCGCATCTGGTTCTAGGCAGACGCAGGGTTTTCAGCCAGCTCAGTCTGTGCAGGCCTCGAGGGCCAATCCGGGAGCTTCGTCGTCCCAGTCTGTGCAGCAGTCGTATGCTCCGAGGGATGAGCAGGTAGATCAGGGGCCTACAGGGCGCGTGTATGCTGTTACCGCGCAGGATCTTGTACCGGCTCCATCAGTTGTGAACGGTACCTTTTTGTTTTGCAACTCAGTTGCCAATGTGTTGATTGATACGGGTGCATCCCATTCTTTTATATCTGCTGCATTTGCATCTGTTTTGGAGTTGGAGTTAGCACAGTTAGCATCTCCTCTATGTGTTGTATCACCTATTGGGAGCGAATTGATTTTGAAACAAGGGTGTAGAGGGTGCGATATAGAGCTCGCCGATCACCGACTCCCATTTGCTTTTGTGGTTATGCCCATGTCGGGTTTTGATGTTATTTTGGGTATGGACTGGTTATCGTCATACCGGGCTATTATTGATTGCTACCGCCAAAGGGTCACAATATGTACCTTGAGCGGGGAGTGTTTTCATTTCTTGGGAGATCGGGTTGGTAGTGTGTTACCACCGGTGTATGATCCCCGAGGGCGGAGTGAGCTTAGTGGTTTTCTTGCTAGCCTTATGAGTAGTGAGTGTGATGAGACCAGGGTTGAGTTACCGAGAGTGGTTTGTGAGTATTTGGATGTTTTTCCCGAGGACCATGTCGGTTTGCCACCTCATCGAGAGATAGAGTTCTCTATTGATTTAGTGCCCGGCACAGCGCCGATTTCTATGGCACCTTATCGTTTTGCCCCAGTCGAGTTGAGTGAGTTGAAGATTCAACTCCAGGAATTGCTAGATAAGGGTTTTGTTCGCCCTAGTGTTTCGCCGTGGGGAGCACCGGCCCTCTTTGCTAAAATGAAAGATGGTGCCTTGAGACTTTGCATCGACTACCGAAAGTTGAATCGGGCTACGGTTAAGAATAAGTACCCTATGCCCCGTATAGATGATCTGTTTGACCAGTTGAAGGGTTCCCGTTGTTTCTCTAAGATAGACTCGAGATCAAGTTACCATCAGTTGAGGGTCAGTGTCACGACCCAAACCCGCCCCTATGGGTTTAGCACTGTAACCAGCCAGTAATCCGAGATTACCAAAGGCCTGCTTAACAGTAAGACAGTAAAACAGAGTACAGGGGCATGACGGAAGCCAATACAGTAAATAAACAATGTCCAATGAGCTGTGACAGTCTGTATGCAAAAAGACTTTCCATACATAATTACATTCGGTACAGAAAAGTATATACATACATGTACAATTATTTAGAAGACAGGGACCTAATCCCTATTAACAGTACAGTACTATCAGTCTATACAGTATTACAAAAACAGTACAGAGACAGACGGGGAAATAAAAACACCCCTAAGCCATAGCTTGGTAGGCTCGGAACCTCGCGGTGAGGCACAGTGGTTGGCTTGACAAAACTAAAGTTTACCCTGACGCTTCTAGCTTTGATCCGGTGCCTGTACACCTACATATATATATATGAGCAGTGAGCTAAAGCCCAGTGAATAACACAATGCGTAAAGAGGTTTAGAATGAATGTCCTTACAGTAATGAAAACAGTTCATTAAACAGTATTTCAGTCATTCAGTCATATGTGGTACATCCATTAGCATAGCAGTACAGTAAACAGTAGGTCTTAAAGACCGAACAGTCAATGATGGCCATCAATCAGTAAACAGTAGTGGTTCCAACGAGGGAACCGACAGAGATCTCTGTAACAGTAACAGGCAGTAACAGTAATTGCTAAGGATGCCACAATACAGTTCAGAAAACAGTACAGTTCAGTATTGAGAAGATAATCATTTTGAACATATCTTTACACAATCATTACTCACAGAGTTCTGGGCTACAGTAGTCTAGAGCGTCTCCTCGAAATGCCAACCCTAAATAGTACAGAATGAACACACACTAAGCTACACAGTTATGAAGGATAATAATAATTTAATCCCTAATTGCCTCGGTGTGTTCTACATCTATATCCTCATTAAAATGTCTTAAACTAGGCCTAAGAATGCTTAGGATGGGATGAGGATGCAAAGATGTATTCAGAAAACATTTTCAGAATTTGTAGTGAAACAGGGTCCCGCTCGAGCGTAGGTTACTCCGCTCGAGCGGACAGGCAAACAAAGGTCCCCGCTCGAGCGTCAACTTACCCGCTCGAGCGGACCAAAAAGTACTGGATAGGTGAAATTCACGCTCGACGCCCGCTCGAGCGTGTCACCCAATCCCCCACTCGAGCGTACATTCCTCCGCTCGAGCGGACCGATGAACAGTGCAAAGTACTGGGAGCTCGAATTTCCCGCTCGAGCGCCATATTCCCCGCTCGAGCGGAAGACCAAAATCTGGAAAATCCAGATTTGAGCTCCAAGCTCAAAACTCAAGTTTTCAAACACCAAATTCGATCCTCTTGGGCCCATTTTCTGGAAAACCTTTGTAAACACATAGAATCACATGATTTAAAGCTCCATTTATAAAATTCAAGCCCAAGGGTGTTTCAAACAACCTCAATTTCAAACCCATTTTCAAGAACATGATCTCAAACAAGACATGCATGACTTTAAATCGATTCAAAGCTTCAATACATGCTCTAATGAGCTCAATTCTTTCAAAAACAAGATGAAATCATGGTCCTAAACATTAACATGAACATGCATGCAACATTTGCCATGAAATCAACCCAAAACTCTTCAATGCACACATGCATGCAACAATTAAGCTTTAATTCAACTTGCTAGAACTAAATCATGCCTTAGCTCTACAATTTGACATGAATCATGCAAGAATTAACTTAAATACACAATAAAGAAGGTCAATGATCTACCTTAGGTCTAGTAGTTTAAGTGTAGAGGCTAAAACAAGTAAGAACTCCTTCCAATCTTCTAATTGCAACTAGGTACAAGATGAAGACCAATCTTCTATGTTTCTCTCTCTCTAAAATCGGCAAGATCAATGAAAATGGCTGAGGAAATGTTTGTTGTAATGAACTAAGGCTTCAAAAAGGTTCACATAGTGGCCCACTCACAATGGCAAGGTTGTAATTAAACCTAATTCTTGTAATTTACCATTATTTAATCTAATTTAGTCATACCAAATCACTTTCAAGTAAATACACCATAAAATTACATAAATTCTTATGATCGTAAAATATCAATCAATTTCTGATTCGGCCGCCGATAAGGCCTTCAATTTGCAGTTTAAAACGCAAAGACATAGACAGATAATCAAACGATCAACAGGTAGAAATGCACTTAAACAGATACAGTCAATCAGTCAGTTCGGTATTTCAATCAATTCAATTATCAATTATAATCATTCTCAGTTTAGCAGTAATCGGTAATTAACCAGTGAGCAGTGATGAGGGCTGTTACAGTCCCCCTCCTTAAAAAGAGTTTAGTCCTCTAAACTCGAGTTACCTTCATTCTGGAAGAAAACAGGGTTCAGTGGAAACAGTTCAGGATATCTTTTAGCCATGTCATCTTCCCTTTCCAAGTGGCATACACACCACCATGGTTTTGCCAGTCAACTTTCACTAACGGGATCTCTTTGTTTTCAACTTCTTGATCCGTCTGTTCACAATCTGTATAGGCCGTTCCTCGTAAGTGTAGTCATCACTCAACACTACACGAGTAGGCTCTATCACATGGAAAGGATCCCGGAGATAATCTCTCAACATCGAAATGTGGAAGACGTTATGCATATGCTCCATTTCAGGAGGAAGCGCAACTTGATACGCCACCGGATTGATTTTCTCAATAATCTCATATGGTCCGACATATCTTGGCGCTAACTTGCCTTTGACTCCGAAACGAGTCTGGCCTTTCATCGGTGTCACTTTCACAAAGACGTGATCACCCACTTCATATTCTCTGTCTCGCCTTCTAACATCTGCATAACTTTTTTGTCTGCTCTGTGCAGTTTTCAGTCTCTGTTGTATCAGTTTCACTTTCTCAGTCGTTTCATAAACAATCTCGGGCCCGAGCAAAGGCCCATCTCCAACTTTTGCCCAGCAAATCGGAGATCTACATTTTCTGCCATACAATGCCTCGAAAGGCGCCATACCGATACTTGAATGATAACTGTTGTTGTAGGCGAACTCAGCTAAAGGCAAATGGCTTTCCCAGTTTCCCTGAAAATCAAGGACACACATTCTCAATAAATCCTCCAGAGTCTGGATGGTCCTTTCTGACTGGCCATCTGTCTGAGGATGATAGGCACTACTCAGTCTCAATTCAGTACCCAATGCAGTCTGTAGGCTTTGCCAGAATCTCGATGTAAACTTCGAATCCCCATCAGAAACTATAGACACAGGCACTCCATGCAGTCTAACAATTTCATCAATATAGAGTATAGCCAATTTGTCCGCATTATAAATTGTCTTGACAGGTAAGAAGTGTGTAGATTTAGTCAGTCTATCAACAATAACCCAAATTAAATCCATACCTTTTCTGGAGCGAGGCAATCCAACGATAAAATCCATAGTAATATGTTTCCATTTCCACTCTGGTATGGGTAAGGGTTGCAGTAACCCTGCGGGTCGCTGATGTTCCGCTTTGACTTGTTGGCAATGAAGACATTTCGATACAAAATCGGCAATTTCTTTCTTCATTCCCGGCCACCAGAAATTCTGTTTCAGATCTTGGTACATTTTCGTATTCCCTGGATGGATAGAAAATTTTGAATTGTGGCCCTCTTGCAGAACTCTTCTTTTCAATTCAGAATCATTCGGTACACACAGTCTTTCTTGAAATTTCAGTACATTGTTTTCAAATTTGAAACCCGGTCTCGGTTTAGATTCTCTTTCTTCGATGATCTTCTTCAAGAAGTCATCCGTTTGCTGTTTCTCTTTAATTTCTTCGATCAATGCCGGTTGAGCAGAAATAGCAGCTATTGTTCCACCTTGTTCTCTCAAAACAACTTCAATTTCAGATTTTTCAAGGTCACAAAGCAACTCTTTCTGTCCAGTGAGCAAACAAGCTAAATTTGCAATCGACTTCCGGCTCAGTGCATCGGCAACAGTGTTGGCTTTCCCCGGATGGTACAAAATCTGTAGGTCATAATCTTTGATCAATTCTAGCCATCTCCGCTGCCTCATATTCAGTTCTTTCTGAGTGAAGAAATACTTCAGACTCTTGTGGTCGGTATATACTTCACATGTCGCCCCATACAGATAGTGACGCCAGATTTTCAATGCAAACACTACTGCAGCAAGTTCCAGATCATGGGTTGGGTAGTTCTTTTCATGTGGTCTCAGTTGTCGGGAAGCATAAGCAATAACTCTCCCATTCTGCATTAAAACACACCCCAAACCCTTATCAGAAGTATCACTAAATACAGTATAACCATTCGTACTTGAAGATAAGGTAAGAACTGGTGCAGTTACAAGTCGAGTTTTCAACTCTTAGAATGCTGATTCCCTCTGGTCAGTCCAGTCAAATGATATCCCCTTCTGAGTTAATTGAGTCAACGGTAAGGCAATTTTGGAGAAATCTTTAACAAATCTTCTGTAATACACGGCTAGCCCCAAAAAGCTTCGGACTTTTGTCACATTTGTTGGTCTAGGCCAGTTCACTACAACTTCAATTTTTTGTGGATCAACTGAAATCCCATCTTTGCTAATAACATGCCCCAAAAACATAACATGATCAAGCCAAAATTCACATTTAGACAGTTTAGCATACAGTTTCTGTTCTCTTAGGGTCTGTAGGGCAAGTCTCAGATGTTGTTCATGTTCTTCTATACTTTTGGAATAAATCAGTATGTCATCAATGAATACAACTATAAAGTCATCAAGGTATGGTTTAAAGACTCTGTTCATGAGGTCTATAAATGCAGCAGGTGCATTGGTAACTCCAAAAGGCATGACTAAAAATTGATAGTGTCCATACCTCGTTCGAAAAGCAGTTTTATCAATGTCATCAGGTTTAACTTTCAGCTGATGGTATCCGGATCTGAGATCAATCTTAGAGAACACTTGAGCACCCTGTAACTGATCAAATAAGTCATCAATACGTGGCAATGGGTATTTATTTTTCACAGTTACCTTGTTCAGTTCACGGTAATCAATGCACAGTCTCAGTGAGCCGTCTTTCTTTTTCACAAACAAGACAGGTGCGCCCCACGGTGAAGTACTGGGCCTGATAAACTTCTTGTCTAACAGTTCTTGTAGTTGCACTTTCAATTCCTTCAGTTCAGTCGGAGCCATTCTGTATGGAGCTTTGGATACTGGCTGTGTTCCCGGAATCACATCAACGGTGAACTCAATCTCCCTGTCAATCAAATCCCCTGGCAGATCATCTGGGAATACATCTGGGAATTCTCTGACTATAGGAATACAGTTCACATTAGTTTTAACATTATCATCAGTAGATACAGTCAATACAGAACACAGATATCCTTTACACCCCTTTCTAATCAATTTAACGGCTTTCACTGACGAAATCAAATATGGAGGAGGTACTACTCCAACCCCATTAAACACAAACTCGGGTAAACCAGGTGGACGAAAAACAACTTGCTTGGTCACACAGTCAATGGTAGCATGATATTTTGTAATCAGTCCATCCCCAATATTACATCAAAATGATCAATGTTCAATGGCAGTAAATCAATAAACAGATGCATATCCCCAACAATAACCTCACAAGCAGGATACATATATGCACATGTCATGGATCCCCCAATAGGTGATGATACAGCTAACAGATAATTCATAGGTTCTAAGGGTCTATTCAATTTTCGCGAAAAAGCATGCGATACATATGAGTGTGTAGACCCCGAATCAATCAGTACATATGCATTTTGAGTACAAATAGAGAGGATACCTGACACAACGGTCTCAGTATTTTGTACGTCTCCCGGTACTAGGGCGAAGACTCGGCCCTGCCTCATAGGCTCTTTCCGGTAGCTTTGGGGTTCGGTTTTGGTGCAACAGTTGATGCTGCTGCGCTTGGTGCAGCTTTACTATTGGTCTGCGGAGCAGAGGGGCAGTCTTTAACCATGTGGCCCACCTTGCCACACCTGTAACAGGTTCCAGATATTTTGTAACAAACCCCTTTGTGCTTCCTGCCACATTTAGAACAGGGTGGGATAAAACCACTCCCTTTGCTGGGGTTAGTTGTTGACCCCGTATTCTGTTTCTTATTCAATGGGTTATGCTTGCCTTTCTTAAACTTAAAATTCTGCCTTTTACTACGCCATTCAGATGCCGGCGTTTCAGATTGTTTCACAGCTTCGATGTTCGACTCAGCCATCAATGCTCGGTCGAGAACACCTATATAGGTCGGTAGCTTTAAAACACTTATTTTGTCGAGTATTGCAACATTAAGGCCGCCTTCAAATTTTCTGGCCTTCTTGTAGTCAGTGTCCACCATATGTGGTGCATATCTAGCAAGCTCGGTGAACTTTGTTTCATATTCAGCCACGGACATCGTGCCCTGTCTCAGTTGTTCGAATTCAGTCACTTTCCTGTCCCTGACACACTGGGGGAAATACTTTTCAAAGAAAGACTCCTTAAACTGAGCCCAAGTCACTACAGTGTTGGTGTCACGGATCAGCATCGACCACCTTCTGGCCTCTTCTTGCAAGGTGAAGGTAGCTAACAGTACTTTATTTGCTTCCAAGCACGGAAATACTTCAAATAACTTTTCTGTTTCAAGGACCCATGCTTCAGCTTTTAGCGGTTCCAGGCCTCCCTGAAAGGATGGCGGTTTCATTTTGCTGAACTTCTGGGTGAGAGCAATTATGTCCCCATCATTCACATTGACATTCTGTTCCGGCTGTACCGGAGGAGGAGGTGGGGGCTGTTGATTCTGTTGTTGCTCTAATCTTGCAGTTATTAGTTCCATCATTCTTTCCATTCTTGCCATTCTTGCCTCAGTGGATGAGGATTCAGATTCATTTGCAGTTCTTGTATTATCCATTTCACTATAAGCAGTGGTAGCAATTATAAACATAAACAGTTGCATACTTAAACAGTTTAACACATTAGCATATATTCAGTCATGTCATAATCACACACTTTTCATGCTCATGAAATGCCCTAATCACTTTTCAAGGACATCCTATAACTTATTTGGACACGTGTGTGCGGTATAACTCGTGGTTAACCTGGCTCTGATACCACTCTGTCACGACCCAAACCCGCCCCTATGGGTTTAGCACCGTAACCGGCCAGTAATCCGAGATTACCGAAGGCCTGCTTAACAGTAAGACAGTAAAACAGAGTACAGGGGCATGGTGGAAGCCAATACAGTAAATAAACAATGTCCAATGAGCTGTGACAGTCTGTATGCAAAAAGACTTTCCATACATAATTACATTCGGTACAGAAAAGTATATACATACATGTACAACCATTCAGAAGACAGGGACCTAATCCCTATTAACAGTACAGTACTATCAGTCTATACAGTATTACAAAAACAGTACAGAGACAGACAGGGAAATAAAAACACCCCTAAGCCATAGCTTGGTAGGCTCGGAACCTCGCGGTGAGGCACAGTGGTTGGCTTGACAAAACTGAAGTTTACCCTGACGCTTCTAGCTTTGATCCGGTGCCTGTACACCTACATATATATATATGAGCAGTGAGCTAAACCCAGTGAATAACACAATGCGTAAAGAGGTTTAGAATGAATGTCCTTACAGTAATGAAAACAGTTCATTAAACAGTATTTCAGTCATTCAGTCATATGTGGTACATCCATTAGCATAGCAGTATAGTAAACAGTAGGTCTTAAAGACCGAACAGTCAATGATGGCCATCAATCAGTAAACAGTAGTGGTTCCAACGAGGGAACAGATAGAGATCTCTGTAACAGTAACAGTCAGTAACAGTAATTGCTAAGGATGCCACAATACAGTTCAGAATATAGGACATACATTCATTCAGTTAACAGTATCAGTTCAGAAAACAGTACAGTTCAGTATTCAGAAGATAATCATTTTGAACATATCTTTACACAATCGTTACTCACAGAGTTCTGGGCTACAGTAGACTAGAGCGTCTCCTCGAAATGCCAGCCCTAAACAGTACAGAATGAACACATACTAAGCTACACAGTTGGGAAGGATAATAATAATTTAATCCCTAATTGCCTCGGTGTGTTCTACATCTATATCCTCATTAAGATGTCTTAAACTAGGCCTAAGAATGCCTAGGATAGGATGAGGATGCAAAGATGTATTCAGAAAACATTTTCAGAATTTGCAGTGAAACAGGGTCCCGCTCGAGCGTAGGTTACTCCGCTCGAGCGGACAGGCAAACAAAGGTCCCCGCTCGAGCGTCAACTTACCCGCTCGAGCGAACCAAAAAGTACTGGATAGGTGAAATTCACGCTCGACCCCGCTCGAGCGTACATTCCTTCGCTCGAGCGGACCGATGAACAGTGCAAAGTACTGGGAGCTCGAATTTCCCGCTCGAGCGCCATATTCCCCACTCGAGCGGAAGACCAAAATCTGGAAAATCCAGATTTGAGCTCCAAACTCAAAACTCAAGTTTTCAAACACCAAATTCGATCCTCCTGGGCCCATTTTCTGGAAAAACCTTCGTAAACACATAGAATCACATGATTTAAAGCTCCATTTATAAAATTCAAGCCCAAGGGTGTTTCAAACAACCTCAATTTCAAACCCATTTTCAAGAACATGATCTCAAACAAGACATGCATGACTTTAAATCGATTCAAAGCTTCAATACATGCTCTAATGAGCTCAATTCTTTCAAAAACAAGATGAAATCATGGTCCTAAACATTAACATGAACATGCATGCAACATTTGCCATGAAATCAATCCAAAACTCTTCAATGCACACATGCATGCAACAATTAAGCTTTAATTCAACTTGCTAGAACTAAATCATGCCTTAGCTCTACAATTTGACATGAATCATGCAAGAATTAACTTAAATACACAATAAAGAAGGTCAATGATCTACCTTAGGTCTAGTAGTTTAAGTGTAGAGGCTAAAACAAGTAAGAACTCCTTCCAATCTTCTAATTGCAAGCTAGGTACAAGATGAAGACCAATCTTCTATGTTTTTCTCTCTCTAAAATCGGCAAGATCAATGAAAATGGCTGAGGAAATATTTGTTGTAATGAACTAAGGCTTCAAAAAGGTTCACATAGTGGCCCACTCACAATGGCAAGGTTGTAATTAAACCCAATTCTTGTAATTTACCATTATTTAATCTAATTTAGTCATACCAAATCACCTTTCAAGTAAATACACTATAAAATTACATAAATTCTTATGATCGTAAAATATCAATCAATTTCTGATTCGGCCGCCGATAAGGCCTTCAATTTGCAGTTTAAACACAAAGACATAGACAGATAATCAAACGATCAACAGGTAGAAATGTACTTAAACAGATACAGTCAATCAGTCAGTTCGGTATTTCAATCAATTCAATTATCAATTATAATCATTCTCAATTTAGCAGTAATCGGTAATTAACTAGTGAGCAGTGATGAGGGCTGTTACAGTCAGGGAGGAGGATATTCCGAAGACGGCATTCCGTACGCGGTATGGCCACTATGAGTTTCTGGTGATGCCATTTGGGCTCACCAATGCACCGGCAGTCTTTATGGACTTGATGAACCGGATCTTCTGGGAATTCTTAGATCGTTTTGTGGTCGTTTTCGCGGACGACATTCTGATTTATTCGCCTTCTGAGGAGGAGCAAGAGGAACACTTGAGAGTGGTGCTTGGGTTGCTTAGAGCCCATAGGCTGTATGCCAAGTTTGGGAAGTGTGAGTTCTGGCTAGGAGAATTCAAGTTCTTAGGCCATGTGGTTTCCGGGAAATGGGTGTCTGTTGATACATCCAAGATTGAGGCAGTGCAAGATTGGGCACAACCTAAGAGTGTGTTTGAGATCTGCAGTTTTCTGGGATTAGCTGGGTATTACCGCCGGTTTGTGAAGGATTTCTCCAGGCTAGCTTCGCCATTGACTAGATTGACTCGGGAGGGAGTCAAATTTGTGTGGAGTGAGACTTGCGAAAAGTCGTTCCAAGAGCTGAAAGTTAGGTTGACCACCGCTCCGGTCTTGATTATTTCGGAGAGAGGGTTGGGTTATGCGGTTTATTGTGATGCCTCACGAGAGGGTTTGGGTTGTGTGTTGATGTAAGAGGGGAAAGTGGTGGCCTATGGCTCACGTCAGTTGAAAACTCACAAGAAGAATTACCCTACACATAACCTAGAGTTAGCAGCTGTGATCTTTGCCTTGAAAATCTGGAGGCACTACCTTTATGGGGAGAGATTCGAGGTGTTCTCGGATCATAAGAGTCTGAAATATCTGTTTACGCAGAAGGACTTGAACTTAAGGCAGAGGAGGTGGATGGAGTTTATTGAGGATTATGACTTCGAGTTGCATTACCATCCGGGGAAGGCCAATGTTGTGGCTGATGCCCTTAGCAGGAAATCCATTAGTGATGTAGCTTGTATAGCCATCCAAGAGTGAGAGATGTTGGGGGCACTTGGGGAGTTTGACTTGCTTCTGCGTGAATCCGTTGAGGCTACGGCCTTGTTTTCTGTCATTGTGCAGCCTACACTTGTGACTCGAGTGTTAAAGGCACAGAGAGATGACCTTAAGGTAGAGTCCCTCCGAGAGAAGATCTCCAGCGGGAAGGTTAAGAAGGGTTTGTCTGAGTATCCCGACCAGAGTGTGAGATACCGAGACCGATTGTTTGTGCCGGAGTCCTGCCAAGAGGAGGTACTCCGAGAGTTTCACCATTCACGCCTTGCGGTGCATCCGGGAGGCACCAAGATGTATCGTGATTTGAGGCGCCAGTTTTGGTGGAGGGGCATGAAGAGAGATGTGGCAGTTTTCGTGTCAAAGTGCCTTACTTGTCAGCAAGTGAAGGTCGAGCATCAGAGACCAGCGGGTTTGTTGCAACCATTGCCTATTGCCGAGTGAAAGTGGGAGCATGTCACTATGGACTTCGTTGTAGGTCTTCCGAGGACTCAGCGGGGTAGTGATGCTATTTGGGTGGTTGTAGACCGGTTGACTAAGTCGGCGCACTTTATCCCTATGCGCACAAGAGATTCGGTAGATCATCTTGCCGACTTGTATATTCGGGACATAGTGAGGCTGCACGGGGTCCCAGTGACGATTGTCTCAGATAGAGATCCTCGTTTTACCGCCAGGTTGTGGCAGAGTTTGCAGAGTGCCTTGGGTACTAAGTTGACCTTTAGTACTGCTTATCATCCTCAGACTGACGGGCAGTCCGAGCGTGCTATTCAGATCCTTGAGGATATGCTTCGGGGTTATGTCCTTGACTTTAGTGGGATGTGGGAGAGGCACTTGCCCTTCGTGGAGTTTGCCTACAACAACAGTTTCCAATCTAGTATCGGTATGGCACCGTTTGAGGCCTTGTATGGCTGACCGTGTAGGTCTCCAGTTTGTTGGGCCGAGGTAGGTGATGCACCTTTGTTGGGCTCGGAGTTGGTTAGAGAGACGACGGAGAAAGTTGAGCTTATCCGTAGGAGGCTTGTTACAGCCAGAGTCGCCAAAAGAGTTATGCCGATTGTAGGAAGAGGCCTTTGGCATTTGAGACGGGTGATCATGTTTTCTTGAAAATATCACCGAGGCGAGGTTTGATGAGGTTTGGGAAGAGCGGGAAGTTATCCCCTCGGTTTATTGGCCCTTTTGAGATCCTTGAGAGGATTGGCGAGGTTGCTTACCGTTTAGCTTTACCGCCGCAATTGTCCGAAGTACATGACGTGTTTCATGTTAGTATGCTTCGGAAGTATGAGCCGGATCCGTCACATGTATTAGATTGGACCGACTTAGAGGTAGATGAGGATGCCTCGTATGAGGAGAGACCGGTTCGGGTCTTGCATAGGCGAGATCAAGTCTTGCGAGGCAAGACCATTTCCTTGGTTAAAGTTTTGTAGAAGCATCATGGAGTCAAGGAAGCCACTTGGGAACATGAGTTGGAAGTCCGTGAGAAATATCCGGACATGTTTGTTGATGTGAAATCATGTATTGAAATTTTGTAATAGTAATGAACTTTAAGAGCATTAAATATGTCTTAAGTTGTAAAACATTGTAAATGTTTTGGTTTATGGAAGTATGCTTTGGAACTTGCCTCAAAATGGAAGTTTGTTTTAACATTGTGTATGTTAAGTATATTGTGGAAATGCAAACATGATATTAATGTTGCATATGTTAAGGAATTGTGGAAAATGTGATGGAATTGTCAAATTTCAAGGAATGCATGTTGATAATGCAAGCTGTTTTATATATTGTAATTGGCCTCTTGAAAGGAGGTGAGATTGACCGGTAATGGGTCGGGTTGTTTAACATTATGTTGTAATATTGTTGGAAATGGAGAAAACTTGTATTTAATTTTGGGGACGAAATTCTTTAAGGGGGGGAGGTTATAGCGATCCCGGTTTCCCTTTCTTTAATTGTTGTATCCGGACTTAGGTTCCGTGGAGTTGGTGTTGTGTATATCTTGTTTGCATCCTTTACTCTTTGTATTTGAGTCTTGGGTTGTGTTGGGCAGGTTTGAAACAAGTTGGTTGAGCTTAGAAACAAAAAGTAGTTGCCCAGAAATTTGCCTCCACGCTCGAGCGGAGCTTTTGACGCTCGAGCGGGCCTTTGTTGTGCTTCTCCGCTCGAGCGGGGGTTTTGGTGCTCGAGCGGGAAAATCCATCTCCTAGTATTTCCTCTGCAGTGTTGGACGCTCGAGCGGGCGTTTTGACGCTCGAGCGTGAGTTTGTGTGTGACGCTCGAGCGGGAAGTTTGACGCTCGAGCGGGGACCTAGTTCTGCAAAAGTTCTGGGAGTGTGTATCCGGCGCTCGAACGGCGGTTTGGACGCTCGAGCTGGAGTCTGTGAGTGACGCTCGAGCAGCTCGAGCGGGGGTTTCCACGCTCGATCGGGGAGTCGAGTATATCACTTCGAGATCCGACTTTTTGGATCACTTTTTCAACTCCATTTCTCTCTCTTACTTTTCAAAAACACCATTGGAGACCTTCTCTCACTAGAACCTCAACTTCTCTCTAGGTATTGATCTAGTAGGGGTGATTTCCTCACCTTGGGCCTTTGTAAAAGTTGTGTTGATCGTTGAGGGCTATCTTTTGATCCGAAAATTTTGGATTTGGAGCATCTTCAATTTCTTCTTCTTCTTCCATTGGGCTCCGAATTTGAGGTAGGGATTCCTACTCACCTTTATGGGTTTTGACCTAGATTTTGAGTTTGTTGTTTAAATGGTTGATTTTGGGATTTAGGGTTTCAAAAGTTATAAAAGAGGGTTTGTTATTTTGATTCTTAAATATGTATTTTGGGTTTCAAAATGATGTTATTGTTGTTAATAGTTGATATTTGGACCATTGGGTTAATATTGAGAGACGGGGAAGAAAGCCCTAATTTGTATATAAATTAATTGGTATAATTAATTTGGGAAAGTTATGGATTTGTGAAATTGAGTTGAGTATAATGAGAGTAGTTCATTATGAGATGGAAGAGTGGAGTCGGATTAATAAATTGTTCACTTTTAAAAATGCAGATATTTTATCTGTTGGTGCTTTTATTATCTATTTAGAAATAATTGCTTTGGGCTACCGGTGGAGGGTAGTCTTGATTGTTGTAGACAATGCATGGTGATTAGGCAAACTAAAACTAATCAATGGAATGTGTCATCGAACATGACGGTTGAAAGAATACATTAACTTTATGTATTGATTGATGATGTATATGATAACTGTTTATATGCATTGTGTTGCGTGGGAGGAGATATGGGATGTACTCCATGGTTTAGGGGAAGATAGGGGATGGACCTCTAAACCGGATGTGGTTTGGGAGGAGATAGGGGATGGACTCTGTTGATACAGCTCATATGCTTATCAGTTAATGTGTTGATAGAGCTCATATGCTTATCTGTTGAAGTATGGATATAGCTCATTTGCTTATCTGTTGAAATGTTGATATAACTTATATGCTTATCTATCGAAGTGTTGATATAACTAGTATGCTTATCTATTGTGAAATGGGAAATGTTTAATATGAGTTGCTACCTCATTGAAATTGTTGGCCAGGTTCTGAGCCGTAGTTGTGAATTGTGAATTTGACAAGAAATGGAAAATGAAATGAAACATGGACACATTGGTCATGTAATGAAAATGGTGTATGAATTGATTTATGTGAGTCAAACATTTATCAATTGCTAATGTCTTAGTTACTGCTCATATTGTGTTTAGTATATCTCTACCGGGCGTTGGCTCACCCTATATGGGACATCATTTTCAGGTGCAGGTAGTATGCCACCTCCAAAGACATAGCTTGGATGGTTATGGTTGAAGACTCTTTTTGATTATTTTGTTTGTATTACATGTATATCAAGCCAAGGGCTTATTTTGTATAGAGTTAGTACTCTTCTTTTTATAATCAAGTGTTGACTTGAAAAACTGTAAGCCCTTAGGGCATTTGCTTTTGTTGTTAACATGTAATACTGTTGTAAGAACTACTCTGATGAATAGAAAGGTGTTGATTTCTCTTATATCATTGCACGTCTAAACTGGTGGATTTTATGTATTATTTTGAGAGCGTTACAGCAACTGTCGTGAAGATTTTGGAGATGTTTTTTCTGACAATCCCTCCATGTTTGTTTGTGATTTTTTTTTTAAAAGTATACTTTAAGCATTGTTTTCTTGCTTTTTATTTGAAATAATTTACTTATAATTTTGCATATTAAAAACTAATTTTTAAATGTATATAAATGAAGTGAGAATTAACAATTTTCTTAACTTTTGCTAAAGTGTGATGATTAACTTGGAGTTTTTAATGATTAGAAAATGATATTTTTATTCTAGGATACATTTTTACAATTTTCTTTTATGTGAAAAAGTGACAATAGAATATAAATAGCCTTTTTGTGAGTAATATTCTTTATTTAATTATGAATAAATAAAAATCTCACTTTTTTTTTTTTTGGTCACAAACTGAAAATAAATAAAAAATTATAATTTACAATTACAATCAAATATCATTAGTAAACCTTTTATTGAAACCAAATAAATTAATTCATAAACATTACCAAACCAGACTATAATAATATCATTGGTAAAGTTTTCGTTGACAAGTGGTTGCCGGAGGTAACAAAGACGCAACTAGTAATTAGTGGAATAGATATGCTTTCATTATCATAAACATTATAAAAATATGTTGGGTTGATTTTTTGAATTATTTTAGTTAGGGATTAAAAAATCTTGCTTGGAAAGAATTTTTCATTTTTTTAACTTTTTAAATTTTTTTGTGAGAGAAAGAATGTAATAATTATGAATTAGATGTAATATTTTATTTTTTTATAACTATAAAACTTATTTTATTTTTTATGACTATTTTAACCAAAAAAAATTTAACCTTTAGCTTTTCAAACGAAGCATAAAAAGGTGAACAATAAAATTAATCATATGAAAAAATGGTCATCTTATTCTAAAATTTAGACCCACAAAATTAATTGTCTGATGATGATTTGATTGAACAATGTAAAGATACATTTTTTTTAATAAAAATAGTAGCATGATCCATGTGGCTTCGAAATTTTTATCATTTGAACAATAAAATTCATTGCTTTTACGCTAATTTTTAAGTAACAACTGAACAAATATTGGAACATGAATTATGAGTAGTATTACTCCAATACAAAACACATATCTAAAATTTGATTGATTTAAAATTATAAATTTTATATTTAAAAAATATTAATCTCACTTAAAATTATAAGTTCTAACATTTTAAACCAATTAAAACTTATGTTTCATTCACATATTTTGATAACATGTGAATAAAATTGAACTTGAGATTGATTGTTATTTACAGTTATTTCACTGTTACTTGTCATCTAAGAAAAAGATTATGGTACACATTCTTTAAAGGGTGTGTAACGGAATTAGGATTTCATTACCGAAGGATATAAAGACGAATACATTTTTTTACTATATATACAAACACACATGTATATATACAATATGATATATAAATTATACAAATACACAGGAAAAAATAAAATAAATCAAACACCATGAAAAAAATCTCTAATATGATCAAACAGTTTTTTTTTTTTCAAAACAAAATGAAAATGCAAGATGGAAAAAGAATCTTTTTTATTTATTTGTTTATTTATGTTGGGAGCCCTTTTATGTATAAAATGAGAGAGATTTTTTTTTAAAGTACTATGGCAAATAGTATTGTTCACACAAGCAGGAGAGCTATGGCCTCCTATAGTCTTCTTCTAGTTTTATTCCTGTCTTCTTCTAGTTTTATTCCTGTATGTACCATATGCACCTTATAATTAAAGAAGAAGATTGTATTACCCCATACTTTTTGAGTCATAACCAAAAAAATAAAAATAAAAATAAAATAATCATAACCAAACAGTAATGAGACATAACCAAATATCTCAAAATATTATCATAACTAAAGAAAAAAATTGATCATAACTAAAAAAAAATAACATAATTAAAAATGTAGGGTGTGTTTGTTTGGACGGACTGAATAAGAGAGAATTGTAATCCATCGGACTGTTAGTCCTGGGATACATTGTTCCCGGACTATTTGGTTGGACTGAATTTGTATCCTATGTTTGTTTAGTCATGGTATTAGATGTCTGGATTGAACTATTTTTAGTGAATCTAACGTTTGGTTGGACGGATTGGATAAAGACAAATGTTCAAAAGACTATTTTATCATTGTAATTTATAATTTTTATTTAATATATAATTTAAATTTTTAAATTTAAATTTATAATTTATAATTTATAATTTATAAGTTATAATTTATAATTTAACAACACTAAATTTTTTTAATTTATAAGGCCATAATTTTTAATTTATTATTTTCAATTAAATTAAATTTATAATTTACATTTTTTATTTAATATATAATTTTAAATTAACAACACTAAAAAAATAATTTTATTTAATATATAAATTTAATTTTTTAACAACACTAAAAAAAATTAATTTATAAGGCCATAATTTTTAATTTATTATTTTTAATTAAATTAAATTTATAATTTATATTTTTATTTAAAATATAAATTTAATTTTTTAACAACACTAAAAAAATTATAAGGCCATAATTTTTAATTTGTTATTTTTAATTAAATTAAATTTATAATTTATATTTTTTATTTAATACATAATTTTAAATTGACAACACTAAAAAATAATTTATAAATGTTCAAAAGACTATTTTACCATTTTTCAATTGTTTATTAAGTAATAGTATGAGGGTAAAATAGACATTTCACAAATTAATCTCATGAGATGCCAATTCTATGGAAATAATCCCACCTTCTCCTCGGATATAATAATCCCTCATATGAGGGACTAATAGTTAAGAGGAACTATTAATCCGGAGCAAAAAAATTGAACCAAACAATACACTATTAGTTAATAGTCTAATCTTATGAAATAATACCTCAAAACAAACGCATTCTATATGGTAAAAAGTGTGTAGAATAGAATTCTCCATCATGTAATTAGATTTTATATGGATTTAACAAGAGCATAGGAAATCATATTTTAAAGTTTAAAGAATCATCCCATCTATAAAGAAAAAAAAATAAAAAATAAAAATTGAAAGAATCAATTGCGATCCAAAAATGTTTCATTCATTCCCTACAATGACTGATTATGATAGAATTTTCCGTCATGTAATTAGATTTTCTATGGATTTAAAAAGACCATAGAAAATCATATTGTGAAGTTTAAAGAATCACCCCCACTTATAAAAAAATAAAAAATAAAATAAAGTTAAAAGTATCAATTACAATTCAAAATGTTTCATTGCTTCCCCACAATGACCGATTAAGATTAGATAATCTAATATTTATAATTTTTTTTTATATCATATTTTAAATATTATCATAATCATTAATATATAGAGTCCCACATGAACATTATTAATGATCCCGTTTTGAGAACCTGGCTAAAAGTCAATTTTTTAACTTTTTAATATTTTTGGTCACATCTCTTCTTTATTTTTTTTTATACGTTCTTTCAAAAAAAAGTCAAAAAAATCAACTTTTAACCCATTTTTCAAAACAATCCAATATCTAATATCGGTGATTGTACTACATAAAATAGTATTTAAAATGTAATATGAAAAGATAATAAATATAACATAAATAATTCTATACATACTAAAAATACAAATAGTCAAATGTAATTGGTTGTAATATATATATATATATATATATATATATTTAAATTTCCAATGATATTTGAACACAAATACATTTAGTAAGATTTTAATGTAGATGTAGTATTGCTCATACAACATTATTATTTTTCTTTACCACCTCATTTTTACAGTCTCAAAAATATAATTATGTCTCACATATAGTTCACTAATATTTAAGAGTTATAATTATGTCAAATTAACAGTGCTACACACAACTTGTGTCGAATTATTATACACTATCTATTGATTTATTTTATTTTAAAAATAAAATAAAGAGACATTCATACATTAAAGTTTTTTTTTTTTTTTTTTTTTGGTGATTTTGCTTTTAAACATAAGTAAATTTTTTTGTGATTTACCAGGTCCTACGTATTTAATGTACAACTTAATTAATGATGCCCAGAGAAAGAAAGGGAGGGAGAGAGAGAGAGAGAGAGAGAGAGAGAGAGAGAGAGAGGAGGGAAAAAAATAATTGGGCTTTTATTTTCTAAGGCCTTGTGTGAGAATATGTTATTTTAATATTTTTTTTAATTTTTTATAAAAAAATGTGTAAAAAAATAAATAGTAATATGACAATTTATAATAATTTTTCAACTAAAACTAAAAGTTGCCAAAGAAGATTTTAGTAAATTTGACATTTTTTTTTTTGGTTTGTTAAATGGGATGTGAATGCAGTGGAACATATATCAGACTACATGAATATGTTTTCTTGGTTATTACAATTGGATTAATGAAATGACTTGTGATATTCTAAGGAACATCGGTTCACATCTTCCCTTACCTTAAAAGATATATCGGGAGGGCTATTCGAAAAGTACAAACTCTCTTATTATTATAATTTGTATCCTTATAACTAATTCTCTGTCTCACGATTTTATATTTTTTAAAATAAAAAATAATAAAATTGTTAAGTCTTTTAGACTTGTCAATTCCACGAATAAACATAAACTTATTGAGTTGTAATTGTTCCTGGTTTTTTTGTCTTGCTCGCTCGAGCAATGGAGTCTTGGCTAGAGCGAAAAAGCCTTGGTCCCAGTACTTTGCTCTGTCTGCAAAAAATACTGGGAATGGTTTTTGTGCGTTCGAGCGAACCTATTGATGGGTCGAGCGAAGGCACTTTTGGGTTTCATGCGTATCTTTCTTGTCACTTGAGCGAGAGATCCTTCGCTCGAGCGAACTTCGCGGCCTTGTTTTCTATAAATATCTATTTTAGTCTGTTTTTAGGGTTAATGCTTTCAGATCTTCTTTGAAGGTTCTAGGGTTTTATTCTGGAGCAATTTTGTTAGTTTTCTTTGATATTTGTTTGAGTATTAAACTCACATGGTTTGACAAGCATACATCAAAGAGTTCTTATGAAGCCCACCAGATTTCTAAGAAAAAACAAAAAGACTGTGTGGTTTTTACCAGTGCTCATGAGACTGCTAAGACCTATGAAATTGAGTTTGATCTAGAGTCCAAAATGACTGCTATGTTTACCAAACAGTTTAAAAAAAATTTAAAGAAAAAGATGTCGAATTTCAAGGACTTTAGTTCAAAGGATAAGGGTAACAAAAAATTCAAAACTTTTCCACCGAAAGTTGCTCCTAATACCGAGAAGAAGATTGTGAAGGGGCAATGTGTCAAGTGTTATGAATGTCAAGGGTTTGGACATATTGCACTTAAATGTCCATCAAAAAAGAACCGCAAGAAAGTCTATACTGTGACTTGGGATGATGAAAGCGGGTTAGAGCAAGAACCTGAAGAAACCGAATCCGGTGAAGATGGAGATAGTACCTACATGGCATTCTGGTCTACTGTCACTCAACCATCTCTAAAGCCAGTTAAGTTTGCTCATGGTCAGAGTTTGCACCGTTCTCCTACCTTTGATGTGAGTGATTACTTATTCTGGAAGATACAATTGAGGATGTATCTTAGAGCTCATGACCTTGAAGGTTGGCAAGTAATTGAAGAGGATGATGAAAGTGCTGACAATCTAAGCAATCAAAGAGTTCTGACTACCATCTGTGAAGTAATTTTTGAAGAAGAACAACAACAAATTGCTCATTGCACAAAGACCAAAGAAACATGGGACATTCTTAGTCAAATCTACGAAAGAGGAGAGTCATTTGCACAACCATCCATCAACTTTTATGTCTTAGTTTCTCGACTAGATGAGGTCAAGGAGAAAGAAAAGCAAAACGAAGATGATGAAACCTTGGAAGACAATGATGAGATTGATAGTGATGATCTACAACAAGCTTATGGAAAGCTTTACAATGAATCTCTGAACTTGTCTAAGATTAATGACAAACTCACTCTCAAGCTCAAAGCTTGTGAAAACGAGAATGTCAAGCTAAAGAGAGAGATTACAACAGCAAAAAACGATGTCATCAAGATCTCAAATGACATGTAAGATCTATGTGGAAAATTTCTATCTTGTGAGACTGAAAGGAATGAACTTTTGAAAATCTATGCCACATATGAAGAGAAGATTGAAATCCTTGAGATGTCACAAGCTACACTAGAAGAGGTGGTCAATCAGAAAGAGAAAGAACTCAAAGATGCTAGAGCCACGATTGATATGTAGAATAAAGGGTCAAAGAGACTTGAAGACATCATTGGGTCTCAACAGATGAGTTGTGATAAAAGTGGGATAGGTTATGGTGATACAACATTTTAAAAGGGACAGGCCTCTACATCACATGACCTGAAGACTCAAGCAAAAGGAAAGCTAAAGGTTCAACAGGGTGATCCCTCTCTTCATTAACCAAAAGAGGGTAAGATCAACAAAAGGGCGGTAAAATCTATTTTTGTTTGTCATCATTGTGGTAGGTATGGTCACATTCGTCCTTACTGTTGTTGTTCGGTAAGGTGTCTCGAAAAATTAGAAATACTAATACTTCATGGGTTAGGAGACAACCTTACATGTCTAGGCGGAACACCAAGATTCAAGATGGTGCTCACAACGCTAAGACATTTACCAAGACTGCCAGTCCTGCTTCTGTTAAGACCAAAAACATATGGGTGAGAAAGAGTGACTTGACTTGTTTTGTTGTTCACACTGCACTGAAAGCATGTGACTCACACATGTGGTTTCTTGATAGTGCGTGCTCTCGTTACATGTCTGGTGACAAATCCTACTTCACATCTCTTGAAAAATATGAAGGAAGAATTGTTACTTTTGGAGATGGTGACACTTCTAGAGTCATTGGTAAGGGCTTTATAAGTGTGGCCGGTCTTCCCAAGATCGAAAATGCATTACTTGTTGATAGCCTTAAAGCGAATCTTTTGAGTATCAGTCAAATGTGTGATTCCTACCATGAAGTATTATTTTCAAAAAATAAATGTGAAATTTTAGATAAGAAGGGAAATACTGTAATACATGGGGTTCTCACATCTGATAACTGTTATGGGATTGTTACCACTAATGATCTCATTTGCCACTCGGCCATCATAAGTGATATTGATCTGTGGCATCAAAGATTAGGTTACATGAATTTCAAAGACCTAACTAAGATAGCCAACAAAGAGCTTGTGATAGGAGTACCTAAAATGGGTAAGAATGTGAACCATGTGTGTGGGCCATGTCAACTTGGGAAGTAAACTCGTGCCTCTCATAAAAAGGTGAACAACTTCACAACCAAACGTCCTCTTGAACTGGTTCACATGGATTTTATGGGACCCACTCGCACTGAAAGCATTGGAGGTAAAAGATACATTTTTTTAACTATTGATGATTATACTCATTTTTCATGGGTTAATTTTTTACGAGAAAATTTTGATACGTTTGATGCTTTCCAGGCCTTAGTCCTTAAAATCCAAAATGAGCAGGGTGTTTCTATTGGGCGTATCATAAGAATCTGAACTAATCATGGTCGTGAATTTGAAAATAGTTCTTTTTTGGATTTTTGTGATATGCATGGAATAAAACATGAGTTTTCTGCCCTTATTACTCCACAACAAAATGGAGTTATTAAGAGGAAGAACATGGTTGTTCAAGAGATGGCTAGGGTCATGCTCCTTAGTAAGAAAGTTTCTCCTAAGTTCTGGGCTGAAGCCTTAAATACCGCTGTTTATGTTGTGAATCATGTGCATTTAAGGCCCGACACTTTACAAACTCCATATGAATTGTGGAAAGGGTTGAAACCTAATATAAAATATTTCAAAACTTTTGGGAGTAAATGTTATATTTTTAAAAATAGAGAGTCGTTGGGAAAATTTGACTCCCGAAGTGATGAAGGTATTTTTCTAGGGTATTTAACCATTAGTAGAGCTTTTCGTGTCTATAACCTGCGCACTTTATCTCTAATGGAATCAATCAATGTGGTTATAAATGACACAGATTCTCTTATGCCAGCAATACATAAGGAAGAATATGGTGTCTCCAATCTTGGATACTAAACCATAGAGATAAGGAGAAGCATAGGGTCAAGTCCAAGAAGGTGAGCCGGCACCAACTTTAATGGTAAGTCCAAGTCAAAAGAATGCACAAAGAGACACCACCTCCAATGCTCCCATCACTACTAGTCCAGAGTTAAAACCATCAGCAAGGGTAAGACTGAATCATCCAACTCAACAGGTAATTGGAAGTGTCTCTGACAGAATGAAAACCCGGAAACAAATTCGGGAAGAGGTATCTCATATGTGCTATGTGTCGTTAATTGAACCTAAAAATATAAAAGAGGCCTTACTAGATGATAGTTGGGTTAATGCTATGCATGAAGAATTAGGTCAATTTGAACGTAACAAAGTTTGGACTCTTGTTTCAAGACCTAGAGACATGAATGTGATAGATACCAAGTGGATCTTTAAAAATAAATATGATGAGAATGGTACTGTGGTTAGAAATAAAGCGAGGTTAAGGGTATACTCAAGTAGAGAGTGTTGATTATGATGAGACGTTTGCCCATGTTGCGTGTCTCGAATCTATTCGCATTTTACTGGGTGTTGCATGCTTTCTTGGGTTCAAATTGTTCCATATGGATGTGAAAAGTGCCTTTCTGCATGGGTACTTGAAAGAAGAGGCTTATGTTGAGCAACCAAAAGGGTTTGAGGACCCAAAAGGGTTTGAGGACCCAAAATGTCCACACCATGTCTACAAGTTAGACAAGGCGTTATATGGGTTAAAACAAGCCCCTCGAGCTTGGTATGATAGACTTACTACCTTTCTGCTTGATAATGATTTTCAAAGGGGTAGTGTGGACAAGACCTTATTTGTGAAACATACTAAGTCTCATATACTTGTTGCTTAGATTTATGTTGATGATATTGTGTTTGGATCCACTGCTGATTTTCTAGTGAAATATTTCTCAGATTGCATGATACATGAGTTTGAAATGAGCATGATGAGGGAGTTGTCTTACTTCTTGGGTCTTCAAATTAAAGAGTCTCCTTCGAGTATGTTTGTCTCTCAGACCAAGTATGCCAAAAATCTTGTGTCTAAGTTCGGTCTAGAGTCGGCCAAACATGCTTGTACTTCCATGAGCACCAGTCTTCACCTTTCTAAAGATTCCTCTGGTACTGATGTTGATCCTACCCTTTATAGGAGTATGATAGGGAGTCTCTTGTATCTCACAGCCAGTCGTCTTGACATTACATTTAGTGTAGGTGTTTGTGCCGTTACCAAGCCTGTCCTAAAGAGTCTCATCTGCTTGCGGTCAAACTGTAACAACCCCGACCTATGATTAATCCATGATTTCATGTGCCTAATAAGTTACTAAGATCAAATTTTGGATTTATTACATATGTGTTGTATTGTTTGTGTTTCTATCTATTTATTGTAGGAATATTTGTTTGAGATTCCACTATATTTTTTGAATTGAAGGCCTTATCGACATCTGATTTAGAAATTGACTTGGTATATGTGTTATGTGGAATTTATAGAATTTTATGGTAGGCTTAATTTAAATTCGATTTGGAACGATTAAATTAGAATAATTAATGTCAATGTGATTAACGTAAGTCAATCTTAATTAAGCCACTTTAATTAAGCCTATTTAAGGCTACTTTGACTCCCTTATTTTACCTTACACCCTCATTCCCTACTCCTTGAGCTCATAAACGTGAGAGGAGAAGAGAATTAGAGAGTGAGAGTTGATCTCAAGAAACAAAAAGGGAAGAATTGCTAGGAAATTAAAGGGGAATTGGAGAATTGAGCTAGGATTCACCAAGAGTTCAAAGAATTGAAGACTTTAGGTAAGAAACCAAGCCTTTAGTCTTGAAGTTGAGTTAATTCACCCATGAATTTAAGTGAATTGAGCTATGAGATGTAAGAACCAAGCTTAAGAAGTAGGAAGGAAGATCAATTCATACATGCATGTACATTTCATTACATTTGGAGCATGTTTGCTTGGAATTCTCTCATGCATGTCATAAATTGAGCTTAGTTGTAGGAATTCATCATGTTTTACATCCTCTCATTTCATTTGATCATAATTTGGAAACTTGAAGCTCAATCATTTCATGCATGTTATGTTTTTGGAGAATTCATGAAGTTTAAGTTGAATTTGTGAACAATTGGCATGCTTTTGGGCCTTGATTTCATGAAATGATCTTTAAAGCATAATGTTTTGTGAGTTTCTAAATGTTTTCCAGAATTTTGGCCCAAAAGGATGAGTTTTGAAGTGTTGAATTCATGTTTTGAACTTTGGAAGCAAATCTGGAAAACCCAGGCTTTGTTTGATTGTGTTTTCAAATTACATTTCCACCCTATCATTGGCGCTTCACGTTTGGATGCGATTTTGAAAATAGAATTCCACCATATCATTCAAAATACAATTCGAATTCCCGTTTGGCAGCTTTCTTCTTCATTTCTCCACTGTAAAAGCTGCAACGTCTTCAGCCTTCTTCCTTTCTGAAAAGCTTCCCTGTTTATCATCTCTTAAAAGGTTCATGTGCAAAAAGAAATATACAGGTGAACTGATCTACTCGTCTTTCTCTGTTTCGAAGATCAAGGCTGACGATTCGTCACGGGTAGTGTTCATTGTGAACTCAGACCATTTTATAAATTATGTCTGTGAACCCGCTCCCTACCCATACCATCTCCCACAAATCAAGTGAGTTACAATTTGTGCATTGTGGAGGATTCATTCTTCGGGCAACCAAACAACGATGACACCGAGGTGAAATAAATCACAAATTTGTTTCAAATATTTTCTTACAGTTCATTGATTTTCTGAAACATCCCTAATTTTATTCCCAATTTTTTTTTATCACAGGTCAAATTTGTCAAACCTATTCTTGAATCAGACGACTACCAAAGAGTCGCACATTCAGTCATTGTACCCACTCCGTCACCGGTGATAACTATTCAACTCCCACTGATCTGGTACGTATATCCTTCAATCATCTGGTATGTACAAATGAGTTATGAAATGGTTTCTGAGAAGTCCAAACGAGTATAGATATGGTTTCTGATCTATTTGAACTTTTAGAACGGTTGAAACAGAGCCGGTCGTCCCTTGGGTCATCCGGCCTCCGTGCTCCACTCTTTCATCCTTCTCTTCTTCTACTTATTTCTTCTTGTGGTCTTCTTCTTCTGCTTATTTCTGGTAATTTTTTTACTGCGCACTTGTTTCACAAACTTTTTACAGACAATGTTATGTGATTTTTATTTTGTCTCTATTTTTCCCTTCAAACATCTGCTTTTCATTACACTATTTAACAAGTTCAAATAAACATTAATGTTATGTGGTTTTCATTTTGTCTCTGTGTTGCCCTTTAAATCATTTGCTTTCTCTAATATTATTTAACAAGTTCAAATAAACATTAATGTTATGTAGTTTTTATTTTGTCTCTGTTTTGCCCTTCAAACCATCTGCTTTTCCTAACATTATTTAACAAGTTCAAATAAATATTAATTTTGATTCGTACATAAACATAAATAATTGTAATTGATTTTTGCTCTGTTAGTTTTTTATATCCACTCCAGAGTAGTTTAAATATAAATTGTGTGTTTTAAAGTGGATGGAAACAATTCAGATGACAATCAGGATACAAAAATGTGGACTCCCAGAATTGAAATGAAATTAATAAACATATTGAGAGAAGAGGTTAAAAAAAATCAAACAACAGGCTGTACTACTGTGTGGACAATTAGGCATTAGAATCATTTTGCAAATCAATTGCAAAATCTGTATGGATTTCCATATACAACAAAGCAGGTGCGACAAAAATATCAGCGATTGAAAGCTGATTACCAAACGTTTAAGCGATTGCAGGCACAGACTGGTCTGGGATGGGATCCCATTATAGGAACTGTTGTTGCACTTGATGAATTTTGGGATAAGGTTTTTTATTAATCTGTACCATTTTCAATTTTTTTTTTTTTGTAACATTTCATCACACGTATAGTATGCTTATTTTAATATTTTCAATTGTTGTAGGCTACCAGAAATGTAAAGAAGTTTAGGACAAAATGATTTAAGTATTTCCAAGAAATGGCAGAAATTGTTGAGAATTGTTGTGCCACAAGGGCCTTGTCTCGTGCATCCACACAAGGAGCCCTTGACTCAAATGAAGAAGATGAAATGCTAAATAAATTTTGGAACCCTGAAGTTGGTGGGAGTAATGTTGCTGAAGCCATTCCTGTTGACTTATTCGACGATGAATACATGGATCCAGTGAAGGGAAAAAGTCACAAGAGGGGCCCTACAAGCAGCCAGACTGATAGTGGTCGTTCCAAAAAGTCACGGTCAAGTGAGTTCGATGATGTGTGCGCAGCTTTCACATCCTACATACAAGCAAAAACAGAACATTCACATGCACGACCAACTGACACAGAGGCTGTAAGTGCAGGTGGTGATGAGTATTCCCTTAATGCATGTCAAGATACATTGCTAGAACTTGGGGACATACCACCGGTCCAGTACGTTAGGGCACTGACACTGTTTAAAGACAAGGAATGGCGAAGGTTTTTTGTGCGTACTTCTATCCATATGCGCCTAGCTATGATCCTAGCTTTGCAGTGAAGTGAGAAGTTGTGTTTTGATTGAGTTAGCGATTCTCCTTGTCGTTTTGCAAGATGATTTGATGATTCCTAATTTGTTTTTTATCATTTTTTTTTCATCCCATGAGATGCTCTTTTTTTTTTTTTTTTTTTTCCATCTTCGTATGTTTATTTTTATTTAACTTTTAAGTATTTTCTATTTTACATCAATATGTTGTGTTATTGTTCGCAGTTCTTTCATGTTCGTATTCTTATGACAAGATGAACACATATTAAACAAGTTTTCTTCACGTATATATTTTAATTTTTGCTGGTAAATAACTAAGGCCGACTATTCATGTAGCCACTTTTTAATTCAATTTCACTAATAATGGTAAGAGTTAGCATGTTGTCAAACATTATTTTATAATTATGCTTTTATTGTGATGTAGACGAAACAATATGTCATCCGACATAGAAAACAATGCAATGGAGATCTCATCAGAGGAGGATGAGGTTATTGAAGATTTTATGAATTTTTTGATGATTGCTTTCATGCATGACCATATCAACGCGTCAAGTAGTAGGCGACCACAGTGAACTTGTCCATTCAAAGGTGATGATTACATCTTCAGCTTATTAAATGGCCATCCAGAAACAATGATAGACATTATGTGAATAGATGCACAAACATTCATTTTATTGAAAGACACTTTACTTCAAAATGGCTTTATTGATACTGAACATATGCATATCAGTGTCGAGGAATCGCTTGGAATTTTTTTATACACTTTCGCACAAAATGATCGCCATCGACTACTGGCCGATAGATTTCAACACTCCACGGAAACTATTTGTCGGCACATCAAAATTGTTATGCGGGTACTGTGCAAGCTGGCATCAACAGTTATCAAACCACGTAACTAAGACGAGATACCGGCAAAAATTTTAAATGACAGGAGGTTTTTTCCTTGGTTCAAGGTATGAATTTAATGATTGTCCTGTAAGTTTTCAATAACAATAAGGGACAATTTTTTTTTCTCCTGTTATAAAAGTAATATCCAAGTTTGTTTCGCTTTTAATGTCAAATAATTATCTTTCAAGTAGGATTGTGTCGGTGCTATCGATATCATATTGGTGGATGCATGGGTTCCTGCTTTAAGACAAAATACATTCCGCGGTCGCAAATCTACGGTTTCGCAAAATGTACTTGCAGCTTGCGATTTTGACATATTGTTCACATTTATTAATTCTGGATGGGAAGGTAGTGCTCACAACAATGCTATTTTAGTTGACTCTATTACAAGAGCTGACCTACAGTTCCCACACCTACCCCATGGTGAGTGTCACCAAATAACATACGGTACATTTTTTGAAATTATTTTTTTGTACATCTATTTGACAGAACAGTGCATTCATTATTTACATGTAGGCAAGTATTATTTAGTGGATGCTGGTTTCACGAACATGCCTAGATTTCTTGTCCCATTTCGTTCCCAACGCTATCACTTGCAAGAGTTTCATGGCCGTCATTATTCAGGACCCAAGAAATTGTTTAACCATCAACATTCGTTGTTACGCAATGTCATAGAAAGAACATTTGGTGTTCTGAAGAAGTGATTCTCAATATTGCGGTCTATGCCAAATTACAAGTCTACAAAACAAGGCCCTCTCGTGATTGCATGTTGTGTACTGCACAATTGGATCTGTTTGCATGCAGATATGAACGTATTCTTCATGGAAGCTGATAATGAAATGGCGGCAGAAACGGAAGCAGACGGGTTTGTTGGAGACCAAGCTGACTATGTTGACATGTCACAACATGGGTTGACGTACCAATCGAACTTTAAGGATGCAATTGCTACTGCTATGTGGCAAAATCATATTGGCCATGGCTAGATTTGTGATGTGAACAAGGCAAGTGAATTTCGTAGTGACTAATGGTTGAAAATGTATAATTATTTTACTAGTTTCAATCATTATGATACCTTTATTACATAACTTCGCCCACTTTTTATAGGATAACTAACAATGAGGACAAGGATTGGGTTAAATGGCAATTAAAGGAAAGGCAAATTAAATCAAATTTCTTTCCCAAACATCATCACATGGTCAATCAAGAAAATGTAATTACGTGAATGAAGACACTTACATATGTTGTTGATGAAATGTATAATATACAGGGGCAAACACTTTATTAAATTTGATGGTTGAATGATGCATGCAAAAATAGTAGTTTATGATGTTCATTCACATTTTTTTTTTCATTTTATTAAAATAATAGTTTTGTTAATAATTTTAAGTTTTATATTAAGTTTTATACGAAATAAGTTTTTATTAATTTTTTTGGGAAAGTAGCAAAAGTTGCTCGTGCGCCCAAATAGGTCAGATAGGTGCCATTTGGGAAAAAAAAAAAAAAAAAGTTTGATTGTGGTATAAACAATGGCTTTTTTTATTATAATTGTCTTTATTTTTTTTTTCTTCATTTTATTGAAACAATGGTTTGTTATCAACTATAATTGTTCTATACAATTTTATATTAATTTCCATACCATTTATTTTTTATTAATTGATTTCTTTCATTTTATTAAAATAATGGTTTGGTTATCAACTTTAACTGTGCTATTTATTTTGTTACCAAATAAGTTTCTATTAATTTTTTTTCTATTTTATTAAAATAATGGTTTTGTTATTAATTTTAATTTTTTTATTTCATTTTAGATGAATTTTTTTATTAATTTATTTTTTTCATTTTATTAAAATAATGGTTTTGTTATTAATTTTAATTTTTTTATTAATTTGTAGACGACATTTTTTTTGTTAATTTATTTTTTTTATTTTATTAAAATAATGGTTTTGTTATTTATTTTAATTTTTTTATTGATTTGTAGACGACATTTGTTTATTAATTTATTTTTTTCATTTTATTGAAATAATGGTTTTGTTATTAATTTTAATTACTTTTTATTAATTTTTGTACGAATTTTTTTTATTTATATTTTTTTTCATTTTATTGAAACAATGGCTTTGTTATCAACTTTAATTGTTCTATACAATTTTATATTAATTGTCATACGAATTCTGTTTTATTAATTCTTTTTATTTTATTTTATTCAAATAATGGTTTTGTTATCAACTTTAACTGTGCTATTAATTTTTATACCAAATAAGTTTTTAGTAATTTTTTTTTCATTTTATTAAAACAATGGTTTTGTTATTAATTTTAATTTCTATATTAATTTTTAGATGAAATAATTTTTTTAATTTTTTTTTCATTTCATTCAAATAATGGTTTTGTTATTAAAAACAAATTTTTATATTAATTTTTATACAAAATAAGTTTTTATTAATTTTTTTCATTTTATTAAAATAATGGTTTTGTTATTAATTTTTATTTTTATATTAATTTGTAGATGAAATAAATTTTTATTATTCTTTTTTTCATTTCATTCAAATAATGGTTTTGTTATTAAAAACAAATTTTTATATTAATTTTTATACGAAATAAGTTTTTATCAAATTTTTTTTTCATTTTATTAAAATAATGGTTTTGTTATTAATTTTTATTTTTATATTAATTTTTAGATGAAATAATTTATTATTATTATTTTCTTTTCATTTCATTCAAATAATGGTTTTGTTATTAAAAACAAATTTTTATATTAATTTTATACGAAATAAGTTTTTATTAATTTTTTTTTTCATTTTATTAAAATAATGGTTTTGTTATTAATTTTTATTTTTATATTAATGTTTACATGTATAATATGCACTTTCTAAAAAATTGCATATGGCATCTTCACTTCGTAATATAACTTACAAATTGTTATAACATTATCATTGGTTAATTTTATAGTGCAAAAATTTTTTTTTTTACTATTCATAACGTTAATACAAAATATTACAACAAAATAAAAAAACAAAAATAACCACAATAAAATGAGAAAACAAAACAACCACAACAAAATAAGAAAACAAAATAACCACAGCATGTGTAAACCATTTAAACGCTTATCAAAACAAGTTAAGCATCATTTTCAGGTGGTGGTGGAGGTGGAGGGAAGTAGTGATGGTACACCAGAGTGACTCGATGGTCAATTTGATTAATGCGGTTACTTGACACTTCATCACGTCTCCTAGAGTCTACACGAAACTCACCAAATTATTGAATTAGTGAGTTCTGAGCGGCGACAAATTCATTGAACCGAGTACCCAATGTATTGACCTGATTAGCCATTTGTTGTTCCCATTATAGGCGCTGATTGTACCGTTCTTGTTCCAACGCTAAATAATCAGTCCAATATTGGAGTTGTTCATTTGGTGGCATGGCATTGTCATTAGGTTCTTCCTCATCAGATATTGGTTCATTTTCAAAATTAATAGAGCCCAGTAAGTTTTCAGCACCACCAGCTCGGGTCAATGTGTACTCAGAAATTGGTGAAGTGATTTTCACATCTACTTCACCTTCAAGGTTGACATGATGCACTTTGAAAATTTTGGTTAACAAAGCTCCAAAAGGTAGTGACCGGCCACTGAGAGTACCAAGATTTGCAACCATCATTTCTTTCAGTAATATGTAGCAGAAATCTAATATTTGTCCAATTTCAAAATAATATAACAAATAAACATTAAAAGATGGAACAACATCAAAATGTTCTTTTTTAGGAGTGACATTTTCAATTATCCATCGATGAAGAATACGAAGGTGGGGTTTTAAATGTCTTGCTTGTAAATTAGTGCCTGTAAATCGGTCCTCACAAATTGTGGTATAAACCTCAGTTAGATCACCAACAATGTTAGCTAAATAAGACTCAGTTTGAAAATGGCATTGCAAATCCCCTGTCTCAACTCCAATAATTTGTGCAAAAATTAGGGGGTTTAGTGTGATTACTTTACCTTTTACATAAGAGGTTAGACCACATTGTTCCACTTCTCCCTTAGTAGCTCTCAAGTGAAGGTAAAATAAATATACAAAACGGGAATATACCTTATGTGGTAAATTAGTTAAAGGTAACCATCCCATAGTATCCAGTCTGCCAACCAACAATGGATCGTATTGAGAAGGTAGATTTACCTTTCTCTCCGTAACAATTGGTCGATTAGCAAAATTTGAATAAGCTTGTTCGTGATTGTATGTCAGAAAATCAACAGTCGGATAGCGATGATGTTGTTGCTGTTGTTGACGTTGTGAAGGGTTAGAGGTTTCGCCACGTTCGGGTCTCGCTCTTTTTGTTCTCGGCATGATGACTGTAAAAGTTAAGAAAAATGTATGAAAGATGTATAGCAAAATATATGATGTTGGTGTGAAAAAAAAAAAAAAAGAACAGATAGGCAAACTAAGCCTCTGCTAAAAGGCAACCAACAGATAGCGAAACTGATCAAAAGGTGAGCAAAAGGCAAGCAAACTAGTGGAAGTTGACAAAAATCGGAAGACCGGCTGGTTGACCGGAGGGATGACTGGCCGGTTGTCCCGTATGGTGGATTTTTTACCTTTTTGCAACTCAGCTCTGAAGCAATCAAGAATATAAAACTGGTTCAAACTAACCTCTTATGAAAGCTCTTCTTTCTTCTTTTACACGGATATCTACACTGAATGTAGTCAATATTGTAGGGTGAAGAAGTTGCTGAAGTTGTTGGAATGAGATGGTGAAGATGGTGAACCAAATGCAGAGATACTGACTTATATAAAGGATCAGGTCTAGAAGGTGTTTTTTTTATTTTATTTTTTTTTCTTTCATCCAATACTGACTTATAGCACTTCTTATTTATTTTTCATTTCTTTTGTATACTGATCACTGACATTCTATGGCTCATTTTTAGCTTTTTTTTTTCTTTTTCTTTATGGAACAGTAACCAACTAACACTCGTTTTTGGGTTCTTTTTTCTTTTCCTTTATGGAACAGTGATCAATTGACACCTAGCAAAGGAGAGAGTGGGTCTATTGGATGAGTGAAATTACACTATTGCCCTTTTCATTTTATACTTACATAGCAACCTGACATCCTATGAAAGATGGGCGAATTGGTCATTTTGTAGTCAAATATCACTTAATGGACCCCAATAATATGAGCTTCACGGGTGGGTGAGAGTTAGGTGCGAGGGACTATAATGAACCTACAAAAAGATACAACATAAAGGATTTTTTTATTAAATTAATAAAATTTAACAAATAAAAAAATGTTGATAATATTTGGTAACGTTTACATTTTGGTTTGTATTTAAAAAAATTGAACAAACTGATTTTTGTATATTTTTATCAATATGTAATCTCCAAACGTGTTGACTTGAACAAAATTTTTGAAAAATATTAAAAACGTATTGCACAAAATGTTTGTACAGGCCTAAAAAATGAATTGACAGAAGAATTATTTGACATAAAATAATTGACAAGTTTTGAAAACTATTTTGAAAACTCATCACTAAACAAATTTTCTTATTTCACATGTCACATCAAACTTTCAAAATTTAATTCCACATACAATTCAAAACTCAATTCAACACTCTATTCAAAAACCATAACCAAACAAATTTTCTACACTCAAATCATAATTCCACAACTCACAAACTCAAAATACAACTCATACCCTCAAATCATATTTACAAAATTCTACCAAACGTAACCCCAAAATTTTGCTTCCACACTCGAACGAAGGTTTCCATGCTCGAGCGATGACTTTCATCGTCACATTCCCGCTCGAGTGAGAAAAAGGTGGCTTAGGCGTAAATTGCATGCTCTCAGAAGTTTGTGTGTTTTGTAGTCCGCTCGAGTGACAAGAGTTGCGCTCGAGCGAGGACTTGGGTCTCACGCTTGAGGGAGCGTCGAGCGACTGTCGAGCGGAAATTTCATACAACCATAACTTTTTCATACTTTACAGACCGCTCGAGCGAAGGAATGTGCGCTCGAGTGACCACCCACATTTGGCATGTTCGCTCGAGCGAAGAAAGCCATGCTCAAGCAAGACCCCTGTTTCAGCAAAGTTTTTGTCAAGTGTTTCAAGTACATTTTTGCATCCTCATTCCATCCTAGGCATTCCTAGGCCAAGATTAAGACACCATAATGAGGATGAAGGCTAGAAACACACTAAGAATAAATGAAATAAGTTATGTACAATCCAAGAATGTGTTTCAATCTATGAATCTGCCATGTTATGTAGGTCACGCGCCTCAGGTTAGGTGAATTGCCCACTTTGCCGTCTATTTGGAGCTACCAGTTATCTGTGAGTAATAACTTTGTAAAGTTATGTTCAATGTTAAATATTTTCTGAACATTATGATATGAAATGATTAGTTTTCTAAAATGTTATACTATGTTTGAAATGAATGAATGATTGTCCAAGATTCTGAAATGCATTCGTGGCATCCTTAGCAACATATGATATATATCCCTTTATGGGTCATCAGGTCCCTTTGTGGGTCATTAGAAACGTCTCTGTGCACATGAGTCATCAGAAAGCCTTTACGGCAGTCCCTTATGGGTCATCGGATTTGATGACGCTAATGGATGTGCCGCGTACTATGATATTATATATATATATATATATACGAACTTGAATGCAAAACTAACGATGCCTATGAATCTATTCTGTTATGGCACCCGATCATGTACATGACTTTGTTCCTGTGTGAACATCATTCAGTAAAATCTTTACTTTGTTATTATTCACTGGGCTTCCGCTCACTATTTATATTATGTATGTAGGTGAGTAGACAAGTGACCAGGCCCAGAGTTGACAGCCTATGTTCTGTTTTGTCAGCCAACCTTAGTGCCTCCCAAGGAAGTGCCTCCCGAGGATGTTTCGGATGAAGTCAAGTTCAACGGCTGTTTTTGTGATTGTACTAGATCATGTTTATGATATGTCTTTGTATATGGACGAGATTTCTGCTAACATGTTCATGGAGTGATGTGTAATACTATATCTTTTGACATCACTCGTAAGTTATAAAAGTTTTAAGTTATTAGTCTCATGTGCGTCTTCACAACTCAATAGACTTCGTATATTTTGTATATTTGCTTCCGCAGCCCCTAACTATATGTTATTTCGTCAGAGGCCTTTGGTAATCCAAGGATTACTGGCCGGTTACGATGCCAACCCATAGGGGTGGGTTCGGGTCATGACACAAATGCATCATTAAGTATGTTAATAGGACATTGGGGTGTGGGATTTGGTTCACAACTGACACTACCGCTGAAATCACTGGCTTTTCTAATGCCGACTAGGCAGGATGTGCTGATGATTGTAATAGCACATATGTGGGGTGTTTTTACCTTAGAAATAATTTGGTTGCCTGGCATAGCAAAAAACAAAATGCCATATCTCTTTCAACTACTGAGGCTAAGTACATTGCTGCAGGGAGTTGTTGTGCATAAATGTTGTGGATAAAGCAAATGCTTCATGATTATGGTATAGACCAGGACACTCTCACTCTTTTCTGTGATAATACAAGTGCCATAAACATCTCTAAAAATTCTTTCCAACACTCTCGCACCAAACACATTAACATTCGTCATCATTTCATTCGTGAGTTAGTGGAAGAGGGCCTTGTTGTTTTTGAACATGTATCAACTGAGCATCAAAAAGCTGATATTTTTACAAAACCCCCTGATCTTCTTAGGTTTGAGTTCTTTAGAAAGACCTTGGGTGTAGTGCTCAGTAACTAGAGCGTGTCCTATTGCATGAGTGGGTGTTACTGTGTGGCAGGTTGTATGCTTGGATGCTATAATCTCATTGCCATTGATTCTTGTCATCTTTGCACTTAGATTGAATGAACACATCTCATGTTGCTTGCAAGATTTCATTTATCTGTGTTTATAGCTCATTCTGAATACTCATGCTCTTTGACTTCATGATCTCATTCTGTACACATCCTTGAGATAAATTGTTGCAGGGGTTTCCGCACAAGTGATCAAAGTTCTCTATGGACCTCTAACAGTGTCTCTTATACATTTTTAGAGGAATTGACCTATACTGGCATATCATGAGTGATGTTGAGTCTCTTAACCATCTACTATTTTTTTTCACTTTCACGGTTCCTCTCTCAGTTCTTTAGAAGTCCGGGCATGAGGAAAATGCTACTTTAGAGGCACCAACCAGGCCATCTTTATTGTTTTCATGCTTCTCTGGTTTGGTCTCCATACTCTTGAGCGCGCATGACACCAGTGAGTGCCCACAAACAAGAAAAGTAAAAAATCAAATAAAAAAAAAAGAAGAAGAAAAAAAAAAAACTCATTGATTGACGAGGAGCCTCCGCTTTTACTCAACAAATACCCCTTGATTTCTAATGGTTTGACTTTTCTCAGTGATGTTTTGTTACTCTTGTCGGAGGTCCAGCTATCCGATCACTACGAGGATTAACTTTAGCTATGTAGCCTCTCAAGGATTGCATACACACACACATTCCTTATGTGAGCTCTCATGTTTGTCTTTGAGTTGTGTATTCCTATGTAGCTTATGATCATTAATCAAGGTTTCCCTGATTTGCTCATGATATTGTGCTTCACATTGTCCAACTTGCGAGAATACAGATTTCATGCTTTGTGGATTATCTCATCTTAACATCACATTCGTGCTGTTGTGCTAATCCCTTATTGTTGCAGGTCCCACTTGAAGTGTGAGTGTTTTTTTTAATCTACTCAGCAGGGTGTCTTTCAAAGTTCTTTGGTTGTACTCCTTCGCTTGAGCGAGAGAGTTTGCGCTTGAGGGCACTTTTCCTCACCCCAGTACTTTTACAGGTTACACAGATTTTGAGAGTTTGTTTTTCTGGCTCGAGCGACCCCGTGCGTGTAAGTGTCTTCGCTCGGGCAACGAACCTCTCGCTCAAGCGACCTATTCTGGTTTAAATTGTGCTTTCCGTCTCTTTAGCCTCCATTTTTTTCCATTTTTCCTTCGACTGCTCTCTCTCTCCTAGGGCACACCTGTTTCTTCCTACTCATGCTTTGGTTGCCTTTGGTTGCTTTCTCTCTTCCTTCAGCCTCTCCATCTCTGGTTTGTGGTAAGTTTCTCTCTCTCTCTCTCTCTCTCTCTCTCTCTCCCTCCCTATCTGTGTGGGTTTCGTCTTTCCTCTTTAGAGGTTTGTTTTTTTTGTTATTTCGTTTCTTTTTATCTTTATTTTTTTACTTATTTCTTTGTTAATTGCTTGATTGTGCAGTCTATCTAGGTTTTTGGCCTCATTTCTGACCTATGTGATTGTTAGGGCTTTTAATTTTAGGGTTTTAATTTTGCCTTACCCTAGTTTTGCTATAAGTTCTCTTATTGAAATTGTTGCTTTATGATGGTTTTTGACTAGATTTTTATTGGTTTATTCAACCTCTTATTGCTGCCCTCATGTTTTTTTGTTAATTGGTTTTGGTTCCATTACCCTGTTGAACTCATGCTGGTGTTTGGTTGGGTTTTGTTTAATGTTAAGGAGTTGCATGAACTTTCTTGGTTTCATTTTTCCAAAAACACTTTTCAGAAAATTCCACTTTCTTATTTTCCGTATCTTTTTTGTTTTTAATAGATTTTTAAAATATTTTAAGCAAGTTTTTCACTTTTTAGACACACCTAACATAAATACACCTAAAAAGTAAAAAAATTGTAAAAAAAATCTTTCAAAAATTTACTAAATATCAAAAATACAAAAAAAATAAAAAAATACAAGAATTCAGTACATTTTTTTGTATTTTTATGTATTTATTAATTTTTTAAAATATTTTTTCACATTTTTTTTAGTTTTTAGATATATCTAAGTAAGGTGCATCTAAAAAAGTAAAAAAAAAATGTTTAAAATTTTAAAAATATTCACTAAAAACAAAAAAATACGAAAACCAAAAAATTCAGTTTTTAAAAAACTTAATCCAGAAAACTCAAACCAAACACACTGATTGTTTTTTTTTTTTTTTTTTGCCTGTGGTGTTGTCATTCTGAGCTCATGTTGTGATTGAACTTATTGGTTTAATGTTGATTGCCTTCAATTTTTACTTTCCTGCAAATAGATTTCTAGATTGTTTGATCACCCTTCTCTAACGCTGTTGCACTAATGATTTGTTGGCTTTATTTTTTATTGGTTTTTTGGGGTTAAAATTGGTGGTGTGTCTTGGGTTGGTTTTGGGGTTTTCACTATGGTGGTCTTTCCTTTGTGTCTGTCAGTCTTGTCCTTGTCCGTCATGGCCGAGCCTTCCAAACGCCGCAAAACCACTGTATCCCATCCCCATTTTAATAAAGATAAATTCCAATCTCGTGAGAAGTCCAACCTGTATAGGGAGTTTTATATGTCTCGGACTGTTCACTTAGAATGAAATGTCCACCCCATTGCTTTCAAGTCTATTCTTATCCGGTTTTTGTTTGATGCCTTGGGGGGTGACTAGATTCTCAATTTCTTCGGTCTTCAAAATCTTAGCTGGGTTTGGGAATTCTTATAGTGATTCTGGTTTTTGACGCGTCACTTGTTATATTCCGCACTCTGGTTTGTATGGTTTTGAATAGTGATTCGTATCTTGTTTATCTTGTCTTCTCCTTATTTTGGTTATTGAGTCGTAGTTGTGTATTTGGAATAGGTTAGTTGCTTGTTTTTCGAAACCTTGTTGCCCAGATTTTTGCTTCTCCGCTCGAGGGGCCATTCTTGCACTCGAGCGGGCTATGTAAATTTTGGTCCTCTGCTCGAGCGGCCTTTCTGGCACTCGAGCGGGATTCGCAAACTCTCAGTACTTCGCAAGTCTGCAAAAGTGTTGGAGGGGTGTTTTTCACGCTCGAGCGGCATTTCCTACGCTCGAGCGGCCTTTCTTGAGCTCAAACGGTTTGTCTGTTGTTTACAAAGGTACTAGATGACTATATTCTGCGCTTGAGCGGACCATTTCTTGCGCTCGAGCGTTAACTCTACCGTTTGAGTGGACTATGCGTATATCAGATCGCGAAAGTGACATTTTATATCACTTTTTCATTATTCTCTCTCTCTCTATAACTTTTGAAGAACCTAAATCTTGACTATCTCTCTAAAAAGCACACACACACTCTCTCTCTCTACATTTTGGCCTAGATCCTTTGATCTCTTCACCCTAGTGTCTTTGGAAAAAGGATAGAGTATCTTGAAAGCTCTATTTTCATTCGATTGGAAGTTGGTTTTGGTGTTGTTGGAGTTTCACCTTTGCTTTGCTAGGTCTTCTAACTTGAGGTAGGGATTTTTCTACACCTTCATGTGACTTTTAGCTTAGTTATTTGTCATTGTGTAACAATGGTGGGATTTGGGGGTGATTTGAGCAAACCTAGGGTTCGGGTTTCAAGTTTGAAAAAAGGAATTTCCATGTGGGTGTATATAAATGTTATGGGGTTTGGATGTGAGACCTTCCTATGTTAAAATAGCAGATTTTGGCCCTTGGGTTATTGTTTAGAGAATGGGGAGTTTTGCCCTAAAGATGTCTTGAGCAACCATTTTGTTTAAATAATGAAATTGGTATGGAAAATGTGAAATTGGGAGGATGTATAGATGAATGGTGTGGTTGGATTTGTTTAATAACTTACTTATGAAAATTTGATGAATTATCTGCTATAAAGATTGAATATCTATTTAGAGATAACTGTATTGGGCTATCGGTGAAGGATAGCTATGATTGTTGTAGAAATTACATGAGGATTAGGTGAATTAAAATTAATCCATTGTTGGTTGTCATTGAATATGATCACGTTTTGTATACATTGTATATGTATGATTGTTTGGGAGGAGAATGGAGATGTACTCCATTATTTGGGAGAATAAAAGGGATGGACTCCATTATAATTAAGTTGGCCGGAGTGTCCTAGGTGAAAGTCTTGAAATTTATACATGGGCACCGATCCCGCAAATGAAATATCTGTAAAATGGAAAGATTGAAGTGTTGTGTGTTAATGGTGTGATTGTAGAATCAATGAGTTGTAGTCTCACTTGGATTCTTGAAAAATAATGAAATTGATTCATGTATTGAAATGAATTGAAAGGAAGTGAAATGAAATGAAATATGGATTTGGTATACTATGACTATATAAAAGGTGAATATTTTATCTCTTACATTGTATATGCATAGTGTACTTATATCTTTGTTAAACCTCATATATTGTGTTAGATTATTCCTACTGGGCTGTGGCTCACCCTATTTGGGAAAATAATTTTCAGGTAATGATAGCATGCCTCCACCAAGGCAATAGCATGGGAGGGACTTTTGGGGAAGCAAGGGCTTCTTGTTTTGTTTCACTTTTGTATAGCCTAGGGCTTAAATTGTATGAGTTAGTCTCACTTTTGTTGTAACCAAGCCAAGGCTTGGAAATGTGTAAGCCTATAGGGCATTTATTTATGTTTAGCTTTCTTGTACTATTAACTCTATGAAATGTAAGAACATTACACTCTGATTTATGTAATTATCCATTTATAATTCGGTTGAATCTGTGATTATTTTTTGAGGGTTGAGGAGGAAAAGATCAAAGGCTTCAGGAGGAGTCAGGATGGTCAGGAGGATAGTAAGAGGCAGAGGAGTTCTAACGCCCAGTCATCCATGGAGTTCAGTCGAGGTCCACATTTCTAGTACCGAGTTCAGGTTCTGGGAGAGATGGTCAAGGAGATATGACTTGTTTCAAATGTGGCCAGTTGTGTCACAAGTCTCCAGCTTGCCCGCCAAAGGGAGGAGGACAGCAGTCTGCACCGTCTTTGGCTCTTTCTTAGGGCTAGAGTCATGGTAGAGGACAGCCACTCACTTGTTATTAGTGTGGGCAAGCGGGGCACTTGAAGATATTTTTCCCTCAATTGGGTGGTACATCTAGTTCGTCTGGTTCGAGGCAGACTCAGAATCACCAGCCAACACAGTCAGCACAGGCCTCGAGGGCTAATTAGGGAGCCTTTTCGGTTCAATCAGTGCATCAGGCTTATAATCTGAGGGGTGAGCAGGTTGAGTAGAGGCCTACAGGGCGTATGTATGCTGTTACCACGCCTGATCTTGCACCAGCACCTTCTGTTATGAGAGGTACCTTCTTGTTTTGCAATTCAGTTTCTAATGTGTTGATTGATACGGGTGCATCCCATTCATTTATCTTATTTGCAATTCAGTTAACTCCTCCTATTTGTGTAGAGTCATCTATTGGTGGTGAGGTTATCTTAAAATAGGGATGTCGGGGTTATGACATCGAGGTTGCTGGTTGTCGATTACCTTTTATATTTGTATTGCTTGACATGTCTAGTTTTGATTTTTTTTGGGTATGGACTGGTTATCGTCATACTGGGCTGCTATAGATTGCTACCGTCAGAGGGTTACTATATGTACCTTGAGCGGTGATTGTTTTTATTTCTTGGGGGACCGGATGGATAGAGTTTTATCACCGTTATATGATCCGCTTAGGCGGAGCGAACTTAGTTGTCTTCTTGCTAGCTTCTTGAGTAGTAAATGTGATGAAATTCGGGTTGAGTTGCCAAGGGTGGTTTGTGAATACCCAGATGTCTTTTTCGAGGATCTTACTAGTTTACCACCTCACCGGGAGATCGAGTTCTCTATTGATTTAGTGCCTGGCACGGCACCGATTTCTCTGGCACCGTATCGGTTTGCACCTGCTGAGTTTAGTGAGTTAAAGATTCAACCCTAGGAATTGTTAGATAAGGGTTTTATCTGCCCTAGTACATCACCTTGGGGAGCATCGGTTCTCTTTGCTAAAAAGAAAGATGGAGCCTTGCGACTTTGTATCGATTACCGGAAGTTGAACTGAGTTACTGTTAAGAATAAATATACAATGCCTCGTATAAATGATCTGTTTGATCAGTTGAAAGGGTCTTGTTGTTTCTCGAAGATAGACCTGAGGTCGGGTTATCATTAGTTGAGGGTAAGAGATGAGGATATCCTAGTGATGCCTTTTGGGCTGACCAATGCACGGCTGTATTTATGGATTTGATGAACCGGATCTTCTGGGAGTTTTTAGACCGTTTTGTGGTCGTCTTCGTGGATGATATTTTGATTTATTCACCCTCTGAGGAGGAACACGAGGAACACGAGGAACACTTGCGATTGGTGCTTAAATTGCTTAAGGCCCATAAGTTGTATGCTAAATTTGGAAAGTATGAGTTCTAGCCAAAAGAGGTTAAATTCTTAGGCAATGTGGTATCCGAAGAAGGGGTGACTGTAGATTCATCCAAGATAGAAACAGTGCAGGATTGAGCACAACCTAAGAATGCTTTTGAGATCCGTAGTTTTCTGGGGTTGGCCGGGTATTATCGGAGGTTTGTGAAAGATTTCTTTGGACTAGCCTCACTTTTGACTAGGTTGACGAGGAAAGGAATCAAATTTATGAGGAGTGAGAGTTGTGAGAAGTCTTTTCAAGAGTTTAAGGTTAGACTTACCACTGCTCCAGTCTTAATCATTGCAGAGAGGGGTTTTGGGCTATTCGGTATATTGTGATGCTTCACAAGAAGGTTTGGGTTGTGTATTAATGCAAGAAGGGAATGTAGTGGCCTATGGCTCACGGCAGTTGAAAATGGATAAGCGGAACTACCCTACCCATGACCTAGAGTTAGCAGCGGTGATTTTTGCCTTAAAGATTTGGCGGCACTATTTGTATGGGGAGAAATTTGAGGTGTTTTCCGACCACAAGAGTCTGAAATATCTGTTTACACAGAAAGACTTGAATTTGAGATAGAGGAGGTAGATGGAGTTCATAGAGGACTATGATTTTGAGTTGCATTATCATCCGAGAAAGGCCAATGTTGTGGTCGACGCCTTGAGTAGGAAGTCAGTAGTGTGGCTTGTATCGCAGTCTGAGAATGGAAGATGTTGGGTACTTTTAATGAGTTTGGCTTGCACCTGGGCGAGTCCGTTGAGTCAGTAACCTGTTTTTCAGTGGTTGCTCAACCTACACTTGTGCACCGAGTATTAGAAGCGCAGATGAGTGACCTTGAGGTGGAATCTCTTCGGGAGAAGATCTCCAATAGGAAGGTAGAGAAAGGTTTGAATGTGTATCTCGACCAGAGTGTGAGATACCGTGACCGTTTGTTTGTGTCGGAGTCTTGCCAAGAGAAAGTACTCCGAGAGTTTCACCATTCTGGCCTTGCTGCATCCGGGAGGCATAAAGATGTATCATGATGTAACAACCCGACCCATAATTAACGCTAATTCATGTTTAAGTATGCCAAATAAGTAATTAAGAAGAAATCCTGAGTCAATTATATGTGCATTGCATCATTTTGTGTTTATATCTGTTTGACGTAGAAAGATCTGTTCATGTTTTAGTTTCGATTTGCGAATTGAAGGCCTTATCGGTATCCGATTCAGAAATTGACTTGATTTATATGTTAATTAGGATTTATAGGATTTTATGGTAAGTTTAATTTAAATTTAATTTGGAACGATTAAATTAGAATAATTAATGCTACTTAACTTAGGTTAAGCCAATTACTTGAATGCTACTAAGTGGGCTTATGCAAGACCACTTCTACACCTTATTACATGTTTTTTACACTTTCGCTTCCCACTTTCAAGCACCAAACGTAAGGGAGAGAGAGAGGGAAGGAAAATTGAACTCAAACCAAGGAATTACTAGAAGTTGTTGACATTTGAAGAAGATTTGAGAGTTTTAACTTCAACTCTTGTAGATTCAAGTCTTTAGGTAAGGAATCAAACTCTTAATAGTGTAATTGAGTTAGACTCTACAAGACTTCAAGTGAATTAGGTGAATTCATAAGGGTATTGCACTAGAATTGAGGAGAAATGAGCCATACCATGCATGCATGTTCATTTCTTCACAAATTGGGCATGATTTCAAAGAATTCTTTCATGCATGTGTTCATCTCACCTATGTTTTGAGAATTCATCATGTTTTACACCCTCTCATTTCATTTGATCATGATTTGAAGACTTGAAACTCAAATCATTTCATGTATGTCATGTTTTTGGAACATCCATAAAGTTTAAGTTGAAATTGTGATCAATTGGCATGCTTTTAAGCCTTGATTTCATGAAATGACCTTTAAATCATGATGTTTTGTGAGTTTCTAAATGTTTTCCAGAATTTTGGCCCAAGAGGATGAGTTTTGAAGTGTTGAATTCATGTTTTGAACTTTGGGAGCAAATCTAGAAAACCCAGAATTTTGCTTCCACGCTCGAGCATAGGATTCCGCACTTGAGCAACCACCTTTATTTTCACACTTCTACTCGAGTGACAAAAGGCTGGCTCGAGTGTAAATTGCATGCTCTTAGAAGTTGCGTGTTTGGAAGCACGCTTGAGCGACAAGACTTGCGCTCGAGCGAGGACTTATGTCTCACGCTCAAGCGAGCGTCTAACGAGCGTCGAGAGGAAAAGGCACGGAACCAGAACTTTTTCACATTTTGCAAAGCAGTCGAGCGAAGCAGTGTGCGCTCGAGCGACCACTCATATTCGGTATGTCCTTGAGCGAAGAAAGCTACGCTCGAGCGAGACCCCTGTTTTCAGCAAGTTTTGAATAACATTTTCAAGTGCAATTTTACAACCTTCTTCCATCCTAGGCATTCCTAGGCCATGATTAAGACACCATAATGGGGTTAAAGGCTAGAAACACACTAAGAACAAATGAAATAAGTTATGTTCAACCCGAGCATGTGTATTCAACGTATGAATCTATCCTGTTATGTAGGTCACGCGCTTCAAGATAAGTGAATTACCCCTCTACTCGTCTATTTGGAGCCACCGGTTATCTGTGAGTAATAACTCTGTAAAGTTATGTTTAACTTTAATGATTTTCTGATGATATGAAGTTCAGTTTTCTAAAATGCTATGTTTTGTATGAATGAATTATTGCCCAATTTTCCTTGAAACGTAATTATGGTATCCTTACCAGAGGCCCTCGCCCAGGGGACATAATGCTGTGGCTTATGGTCATGAGGCCCTAGCCCAGGGGAAACAATACCGTGGCCAATGTATAAGATATGTTATCCGGTACCGGAGGGTCCTTTATGGAACTTGATATGCTTGACCAAAGAGACATGTTTATGCTAATGGATGTACCACACATGATTTGAATATGGATAAGATTATGATTCTGTTTCCGCTTCTGATTTGCTATGAGATTTGAAATATGTTATGGGCATCATTCATTAAAGTCTTTACTTTGTTATTATTCACTAGGCTTCAGCTCACTGTTTATACTATATATGTAGGTGAGCAAGCCCGTGACGAGGCCCAGAGTTGACGGCCTATGTTTCAGTTTTTGTCAGCCAACCTTTGTGCCTCCCGAGGAGGTTCCGAATGGAGTCAAGTTTTGTCGCTGTTTTTGTAATCATATTAGACTTTGTTTGTTCTGTTAAGTTTTTGGACAAGATTTCTGATATTATACTTCTAGGAGTGATATGTAAATGTTAAATCTTTTGACGCCGCTCGTAAGTTTATAAAATTTTTAAATTATGCATCTCATGTATGTCTTCACAGCTTAATGGACTATGTATATTTTGTATATTTGCTTTTGCAACTCCTAACCATATGTTAAATCTGTTAAGAGGCCTTTGGTAATCCAAGGATTACTGGCTGGTTACGATACTAAACCCATAGGGGCGAGTCTGGGTCGTGACACATGACCTTAGTCGCCAGTTTTGATGGAGAAGTATGAAGAAGGATGTAGCCGTGTTTGTATCGAAATGCCTTACTTGTCAACAAGTGAAGGCTGAACATTAGAGGCCAGCGGGTTTGTTGTAACCCTTGCCTATAGCCGAGTGGAAGTGCGAGCATGTCACGATGGATTTTGTTATGGGCCTTCAGAGGACTCAACAGGGTAGTGATGCCATTTGGGAAGTAGTTGACCGGTTGATCAAGTCGGCGCACTTTATAGCTATGTGTATGAATGATTCGGTAGACTATCTAGCCGACCTATACATTAGGGACATAGTGAGGTTGCACGGAGTCTTGTGATGATTGTTTCAGATAGAGATCCACGTTTCATAGCTCGGTTATGGCAAAGCTTGCAGAGTGCCTTGGGCACTAGATTGACCTTTAGTACTGCGTATCACCCTCAGACCGATGGGCAGTCCGAGCGTACTATCTAGATCCTTGAGGATATGCTTCAAGGCTATGTCCTTGATTTTAAGGAGTCGTGGAAGAGGCACTTGCCCTTAGTGGAGTTTGCCTATAATAACAGTTTCCGATTGAGTATTAGCATGGCACCATTTGAGGCCTTGTATGGCCGACTGTGTAGATTTCAGTGTGCTGGGCCGAGGTGGGTGATGCACCTTTGTTGGGTCCAGACTTGGTTCAAGAAACGACGGAAAATGTGGCACTTATTCGTAAGAGGTTGGTTATGGCTCAGAGTCGCCAGAAAAGTTATGCCGACCGTAGGAGAAGACCCTTGTCTTTTGAGGTAGGAGACCATGTGTTCCTGAAAATATCACCTACGCGGGGTTTGATGAGATTTGGGAAGAGTGGGAAGCTGTCCCCTTAGTTTATTGGTCCTTTTGAGATCCTTGAGCAGATTGGGAAGGTCACTTACCATTTGGCATTACCGCCACAACTTTTCAGGGTCCATGACGTGTTTCATATTAGTATGCTTTGGAAGTATAAGCTGGATCCATTGCACGTATTGGATTGGACCAACTTAGAGGTAAATGAGGATGCCTCGTAGAAGAAGAGACCGGTAAGAGTCTTGGATAAACGGGATCAAGTCTTGCGAGGCAAGACGATTCCCTTGGTTAAGGTATTGTGGAAACATCACGGAGTTGAGGAAGCAACTTGGGAATGTGAATTAGAAGTCCGAGAGAAATATCTGGACTTATTCGTGGATGTTTAAATTTTATATTGAGATTTTCATTATGTAAATGAAATGTGAAGACATTGTATATGTTATGGGCATTTTGGAAACATGGATTTTATATAAACTTTGCACATGTTTTGAGATATGGAATATTGATGATGTTGTATTATTTTTGGAAGCATTATATGTGCTGTGTAAATTTTGAAAACTCAGACTTTGATTAAACATTGTAAATGTTTTGGGAAATTGTAAATTTCATTTTAAATTGGGACTTGTGTATTGAGTTAGTGAGAAAGGATGACTGGGGAATGAGTCATGGTATTGAATTCGTGAGAATAACATTGTTATGAATGGTCTAATGTTAATTTTAAATTTGGTTTGTAATTTCGGGGATGAAATTTTTTTAGGGGAGAAGGTTATAGCGATTTCAGTTTTTAACCCGTCACTTGTTGTATTTCGAACTCGGGTTTGTATGGTTTTGAATGGTGATTCGTATCTTGTTTCTCTTGTCTCCCCCCTATTTTGGTTATTGAGTCGTAGTTATGCATTTGGAACAGGTTGGTTACTTGTTTTTCCAAACCTTGTTGGCCAGATTTTTGGTTCTTTGCTCGAGCAGCCATTCTTGTGCCTGAGCGGGCTATGTAAATTTTGGTCCTCCGCTCGAGCGGCCTTTCTGGGGCTTAAGCGAGATTTGCAAAACTCTCAGTACTTTGCACGTCTGCAAAAGTGCTGGAGAGGTGTTTTTCACGTTTGAACGGTGTTTCCTATACTCGAGCTCGAGCGATTTGTCTGTTGTCTGCAAAGGTACTGGATAAGTGTATTCTGCGCTTAAGTGGGCCACTTCTTGTGCTCGAGTGGAATAAACTTATTATATCTGATGCTCGAGCGTCAAATCTTCCGCTCGAACGGACTGTGCGTATATCAGATCGCGAAAGTGACATTTTATATCACTTTTTCATTCTTCTCTCTCTTTCTCTCTAACTTTCCAAAAACCTAAATCTTGAGCCTCTCTCTAAAAAACACACACACTCTCTCTCTCTCTCTGTCTCTCTCTCTCTCTCTACATTTTGGCTTAGATCCTTTGATCTCTTCACCTTAGTGTCTTTGGAAAAAGGGTAGAGTATCTTGAAAGCTCTATTTTCATCCGATTGGAAGTTGGTTTCGGCGTTGTTGGAGTTTCACCTTTGCTTTGCTTGGTTTTCTAACTTGAGGTAGGGATTTTTCTACACCTTCATGTGACTTTTAGCTTAGTTATTTGTCATTGTGTAACAATGGTGGGATTTAGAGGTGATTTGAGCAAACCTAGGGTTCAGGTTTCAAGTTTGAAAATAGGGGTTTCCATGTGGGTGTATATAAATGTTATGGGGTTTGGATGTGAGACCTTCCTATGTTAAAATAGCAGATTTTGGCCCTTGGGTTATTGTTTGGAGAATGGGGAGTTTTTCCCTAAAAATGTCTTGAACAACCATTTTGTTTAAATAATGAAATTGGTATGAAAAATGTAAAATTGGGAGGATGTATAGATGAATGGTGTGGTTGGATTTATTTAATCACTTACTTATGAAAATGTGATGAATTATTTGCTATAAAGATTGAATATTTGTTTAGAGATAACTGTATTGGGCTATCGGTGAAGAATAGCTATGATTGTTGTAGAAATTGCATGAGGATTAGGTGAATTAAAACTAATCCATTGTTGGTTGTCATTGAATATGATCACGTTTTGTATACATTGCATATGTATGATTGTTTGGGATGTACTCCATTATTTGGGAGGAGAAAGGAGATGGATTCCATTATAATTAAGTTGGCCGGAGTGTCTTGGGTGAAAGTCCCAAAATTTATACATGGGCGCCGATCCTACAAATTAAATATCCGTAAAATGGCAAGATTAAAATGTTGTGTGTTAATGGTGTGATTGTAGAATCAATGAGTTGTAGTCTCCTTTGGACTCTTGAAAAATAATGAAATTGATTCATGTATTGGAATGAATTGAAGGGAAGTGAAATGAAATGAAATATGGATTTGATATACTATGACTATATAAAAGGTGAATATTTTATCTCTGACATTGTATATGCATATTGTACTTATATCTTTGTTAAACCTCATATACTGTGTTAGATTATTCCTATTAGGCTGTGGCTCACCCTATTTGTGAAAAACATTTTCAGGTAATGATGGCATGCCTCTACCAAGGCAATAGCATGGGAGGGACTTTTGGGGAAGCAAGAGCTTCTTGTTTTGTTTCAATTTTGTATAGCCTAGGGCTTAAATTGTATGAGTTCGTCTCATTTTTGTTGTAACCAAGCCAAGGCTTGGAAAGATGTAAGCCTATAAGGCATTTATTTATGTTTAGCTCTCTTGTTCTATTAACTCTATGAAATGTAAGAACGTTACACTCTGATTTATGTAATTATCTATTTATAATTCGGTTGAATCTGTGATTATATTTTGGGGGCGTCACAATTCTACTGTAACATCTATTCCATCAGCAAAATTTCAACTTTGTTTCACACTTGGTTTCGCAACAAAGCAATTTTTATTGATCAAGAGGTTATTCGCCAATTTTTTTCTCTTCCCGAAGTTCGGAACTGTCACTATCTCTTTTTTACCCTCAGCATTGCGGATTTTGATGTGGTCGCCATTGAACTTTGTGGCACTCCCCGAACTTGGATCGCCGGGGTGCTCATTCGTAAAATGAGCTTTTTCCCAAATTTCGCCTACTCAATATCATTGTCTGTGCCAACATACATGTCACCACTCATTCCTTTCATATTACTCAAGACCAGGGGTATGTTTTGTATTGCATTGCTCATCACCTCCCCTTCAACTTTTCTATCATGATTGTGGACAAAATGATAGGCGTGTTTGAGGGTCGCAAATCCTTGGGTCTCTTTTACGGTTGTTTACTAAATCGTTTTCTCTCTTCTCTTGGTGTTTCTCCATTTGACGATGATGAGTTTGCATCTCCCACTAAACTTGTCACCAAAATTACCGTCTCCCAGAGTCAAGCCCATGTCCGGGGATGGTCATTCGGGGTTGAGGTTTCTGGTGCAAGTCATGATCCTCTTGCCGAAGAGGCAGAGTTTGATACAAACGATGTCGGTGCACTTGAGGTGCGTCCTCGCTCGTTTCATGGCCAGCTGCAGCAGTTCGAGCGCTCTGTCACACACCGTCTTGATCAGATGGATGCCCGCCTGGTTGCCTTTGAAGGCCACCTTGCTCAGCAGTCCTCCATGCTTGCACAGATCCTTTCTTTGCTATAGATGCAGCCGCAACCTCTACCGTCATTGCAGTGATGTGTGTCTTTTCTTTTTGGACAATTTTATTACGTTTTTGGATAATTTGCTTATCTTGTTTTTGTTTTTGGACAGTTTGGCCTGTATATCCTCTTCCATTTGTCTCTCTCGGTCAAAAATGGGGAGTTTAATTTTTGTTGTTGGGGTACATTTGGCATGATGGTTGGGGTATAGTTTTTTTTGAGGTATCCTTGTTAATACTGTTTGGGATATTAGGTAAGGCTTCTTGGATATTTGGTAATGGACTAATTGATTTTTAATTACTTGCTCTAGTTATTCCCAGTGTTTTTGTTTTATATATTTTTGCAGGGTATTTCGTCAGGCTGTTGATATTAGATTAGTTGGTTATGTTTGGTTGCTTGTTTGGTCTAGTACGTGTGTTTACTAGGAAACCTTGTTAGAATGTTTTGTCCGGAAATTGACAAAAAGGGAGATTATCAGTTCCTTTAGTCTTGTCAATTCCATGAACAAACATAAACTTATCGAGTTGTAATTGTTCCGGATTGTTCCTGGTTATTTGTTTTGCTCGCTCGAGCGAGAGAGTCTTGGCTTGAGCGAAGAAGCCTTGGTCACAGTACTTTGCTCTGTCTGCAAAAAAATACTGGGAATGGTTTTTGTGCGCTCGAGCAAATCTATTGGTGGCTCGAGCGAAGGCACTTTTGGGTTTCATGCGTATTTGTCTCGTCGCTCGAACGAGAGATCCTTCGCACGAGCGAACTTCGCGGCCCTATTTTCTATATATGTTTTAGTCTGTTTTTTGGGGTTAATGCTTCCAGATCTTCTTTGAGGGTTCTAAGGTTTTATTTTGGAGCAATTTTGTTAGTTTTCTTTGATGTTTGTTTGAGTATTAAACTCACATGGTTTGACAAGCATATATCAAAGAGTTGTTTGAGCATTCTACTTTAAGAGTGTTCTTTTACGGTGGAATTCGGAGATTCAAGCGAAAAGTATTCGAAGGAGTTCGAAGCTGTGCGCAGTCGTTGATTTGATATGGATGTTGTGGATTCAACATCAATCTGATCAATTTCGAGACAAAGGTTACTGTGAACGAGATATAGATTGTTGAAGACAAATTGTCAGAGTTTGGGTAATTTGTTTGGTAGTTGTATTCTTTCTTTCTTTCATAGTGAAGTGATTAGTAACATTTCGCCCGTAGTTTTTTAATCACAATTGGAGGTGCTCCAATTGTGATTTTTCCACATAAAAATCAATTGTGTTGATTTATTGATTTTGAAGTAACAATCTAAATCACTTTCGTATGTGCTAAATGATTTAGATTGTTCATTTTAATTGTTTGGATATTGTTGCAATTAATCTTGATTTGAATCACGAATCACTTAGTTTTTTCAAAAATAAAAAGATTAAACCTACAAATCAAACTCTATGTCCCACATCCACTAACACCCATACCACACTGTTTTTTTGGAATGTGTGTTGATTTTTTGACTTTTTGGCTATTTTAGCCTGAGGCTAAAAAGCCTTGTTTGGGATAGATTTTTTTTTAGCTTTTTTGACTTTTGTGAGAGAAAAAACGAAATGATTATGGGTTGGATGTGATATTTTGTTCTATTTGACTAAAATAATCTATGTTGTCCTATATGATTGTTTTAGCCCAAACAATCATCTCAAATGGAGCTTGTCCCTAAACAATTCTCGCGCTTATCTCCCACGCCTGTAACAACCACGACTTGTGATTAACTGTTAAATCATGATTAAGAATGCTTTAAGAATGCCTAATGAGTAATTAAGAGAAAATTATTCATTAATTGCATGTGTTATATGTTATTTGCATTTATATCTGTTTATGGTAGGAATATCTATCTGTATTTTCGATTCGGTATGCGAATTGAAGGCCTCGTCGACATCTGATTACGAAATTGATTCGGTTTATGTGTTATTTAGCATTTTTAGAAATTTATAGTAGGATTAATTGAAAATCGATTCGGAACAAAATAATTAGAATTAATAATAATAATTTGATTAGTTTAAACCAGGTGTGATTAAGCTCCACTAAGTAGCCTATATAAGGCCAATACAATTCTTGAACTCTCTTATACAACACTTCATCTTCAATCTTGAGGCTAAAGCATGAGAGAGAGGGAGAAGAGAAGACTTGAGCTCAATTAAAGGGATGTTGCTAGAGATTTGGAGGAATTGTAAAGATCTTGAAAGATTATGCTTCTACACTTAAGAATTCAAAGCTTAAGGTAGGAATTCACCCATTTAGTTGTGCAGTTGTAGCACTTAATGCATCATTTCAAGAGGTTTAAGTAGATTGACTTGAGAATTGAGCTAAAGAATAGAATTGAGAATCAATTCATGTATGCATGTGTATTTCATGGAGGTTTGAAGTTGTTTTCAAAGATTCCTCTCATGCATGTGGTAATTCTAGCATGGTTTTAAGAATTCATTACATTTCTCACCATTAGACCTCATTTGATCATGCTTTGAAAACTTTGAAGTCAAGACAATACATACATGTTATACATACATACAATTCAAGTTTGTTTTTGGATAATTCACTTGCTTTTGGGCCTTGATTTTGTGTAATGATCTTTAATTCATTATGTTTTGTAAGTTTACAAGTGTTTTCTCAAGTTTTGGGCCCAGAGGATGTGTTTTAAGGTTTTGAATTTAAGTTTTGCACCTTGAACAGAAATCTGGAAATTCCATAATTCTGCATCTCTGCTCAAGCCCCCGAAGTTGCGCTCAAGCGGCCACCCTTTGTTTTGTACTTTTGCTCGAGTGAAGAAATCTAAGCTCAAGTGTAAAATTCTTGCTCCCAGAAGTTTACACAGTTTTACAGACTGCTCGAGCGACCGAAGTTGAGCTCGAGCGGAGAACCTTTTTACCCGGTTTTGTGCTCGAGCGACTGTTGAACGTCCGTCGAGTGAAAAAATCATGCAACTAGAACTTTTGTAGACTTTACGGACTGCTCGAGCGACGGAAGTTGCACTCAAGCGGACTTGCCCCGTTCTTGAAAATTTTGTTAAGTGTTCTGAAGTACAGTTTGGCATCCTCATTACATCTTAAATATTCCTAAGCCCTAATTAAGACATAATAATGAGGATAAAGGCTAGAAACACATTGAGAATGAAACAAAATAAGTTAAGTACTATTCGAGTGTGTGTTTCAATATGTGTATCTATTTTATGTTTGTGTAGGTCACGCACCGTGAGGTATTGATCCATTTGCTCTGTTATCAAAGCTATCTGTAACTAATAACTCTGTAAAGCTATGTTCAATATCAAATACTATTTGAACATTATGATATGATCTGTTTCTGAAAACAATGGTACAAAATGCTATTTTGAGATTACATGAATGATGGCCCAATTCTTTGAAATGTATTTGTGTTATCCTTAGCAAAGGCCCTCGCCCGGGGGAAACAATACCGTGGCATAAGGCCCTTGTCCGGGGGAAACAATTCCGTTGCCTATGTATGTTATATGACACCTGGTATCGGAGGTTCCGTTATGGGACTTGATTTGAATGACCAATGTGATTTGTTAACGATAATGGATGTACAACACATGATTTGAATATGAATATGAATGTGACTCTGTTTCTGATACGAATACGAACATAATTACGTTTTTGATTGTTAAGGGATTTGAAATATGATTTCAGAATCTATTATGGATATCATTCATTAAAATCTTTACTTTGTTATTAGTCACTGGGCTCCAGCTCACTGTAATATTTATGTATGTAGGTGACCAGGCATGTGGTCAGGCTCAATGATGATCGCCTGAAATTCTGTTTTGTTAGCCAACCTTTGTGCCTCTCGAGGAGGTTTCGGAAAAAGTCAAGTGGTCAACTTTTGTGAACACGATGCAAGTTTAATTATTTTACTTTATTTGTATGGTTAGTTATTTTGGGTTTATCTGTATCTCTGGTGACGTAGAACTAATAGTCTGATGATATCATATAAGTTTGTCAATGTAAGTTTTAAATTTTCTGTTCCATGTATGTCAGCACAGCTCAATGGACTATGTATGTTTTATATATCTGCTTCTACAGCCCCTTATTATGAGTTAATCTGTTCAGAGGCCTTTGGTAATCCAAAGATTACTGGCCGGTTCCAACGCTAAACCTATAGGGACGAGTTTGGATTGTGACAACGCCTGTCCCCAAAACACACTACCGAAATCCCTTTATTAATGCTAGCCCATGCTTATTTTCTAAGTGCAAATCCCTTTGTTAATCCCATTACCAAGCAAGAGTTGGAATGTCTAGAGAACTACCATGATTTAATCAAGTGGTCCTCATTGATTATAAGACTTGCTGATGATTTGGGCACATCATGGGTGGGTTCCCAACTCTATTCTTACTCTTGCTTGTGTTTTTATTTTTTATTTCCAAGAATTAAAATTTATTTGGTGAATTATTTTCGAAAATTATTGAACAATTCATTTTTTTAAACTCGAAAAGTAAATTTTTTTTATAAAAAAAAAAAGCTAAATAATGAAAACAATGGGTGTTTTTCAATTTTCCTTGCTTTTGTTGCAAGAAACATGGTAAAGGAAAACAAAAATGAAAAAAATGAAAATGAAGATAATGAAAACACAATGCTTACACAAAATTTAAAAATATATATATATATATATATATATTGGGCCATACCCGTGGGTCAGCCATTGAAGAAACTATTCCACTCACGTTGCTAAATCTGTATTTTTTATTGCTAATTTTGTGATTAGTGCTATCATAGTAAAACTATTGTAGCAAATTAGTTTTAAGCATGGACGAAACCAGAATTTCATTATCGGAGAGATTAAAAGGAAAATAATTTTTTTTCACCATATACACAAAACATATATATATATATATATATATGTAAATATAAATTATATATACATAAAAAAAATTAAATACCATAGAAAGAATTTCTAGTATGATGAATAAATGGTTGTTTAGGAAGTGTTAGATTAGTATACTTTTTTGACTTTTTACGAAAAAAAATGAAATATGGGTTGGGTTTGAAGTGATGTGGTAGAGAGGCGATATGACTTAAAGAAGATGATTGTGACCTAAATAGGTTAATGTGCTATTTTAGTACATACCAAACAACTACTTAGTTTTTTTCCCCCATGTAAAATAGAAAGAGAATTGAAGATAGAAGAAGAATGACATATTTTTTATATTGGAGGGCCATTTTCTATATATAAAATGATATATATATATATAGTTTTATGGCAAATAATAATATTCACAGAAATAAGGAGTCATGGCCCTCCATAGACTTTTCCTAGTTTTGTCCCTGATTCCAAGTAATTTGTTTGATTCACTATAACATCGAAGGATCTTCTTATTCTTCTTCTTTTTTGTCAATAATTTGTTTAGCATGAGGTAGAAAGATGTTACAATTCAAAATAGATCCAGATTTACATGCATGAAACTGGTGCCTCTGCAGAAGATGCTCGTGACCACGTCGAACATTTGGTTAATGAGATCTGAAAGAAGTTGAATGAAACTCGACTCATGGATTGTCCTTTCAACCCGATTTATGTGGAGATTGCAACTAACCTTGTTAGGGTTTCTCAATTCATCTACCAGCATAGAGATGGCATGGCCATGATGTTGGAGGCAAGAACAAAGAGCGTCGAGCCCATTCTCCCTTCTTATGTTTTAAATTTCGGAGTTAAACAGTTGTGTTTTCATATTATGGTTAAGTTGCAATTTGTATTTTTATTGTGAAATTTAAAATTAATTATTTGTAACAAATGGTAAACTTATAGGGAAATAATTGAACAATGAGTGCAGCAGAAAAATCACACAAGCATGAAAAAAATTTAATAATTAAAATATTATATTTTTTCATATTTTTGTAATTTTTTTTTCTACATTACCGTACAGTTATTTTCTCTAAATTTATTGTAAAATAAACCCACAAAATTAACCACATGATGCACTTGATTGAATAATGGAAGGGAAGAAAAAGTAAGCCCTGTGCCTATAATAAAGTGTCATCTGACAACGGCACGGCTGGTTGGCAGATTTATGGGAGGCTTAGGTCACGTTTGGTACGTGATTTTTTAATTAAAAAGTTAAAAAGTTATTAAAAAATAAAAAAATTAATAATTTGTATTAAAAAGTTAAAAATTTTATTTTTTTATTTTTTATATATTTTTTCGTAAAAAGTTAAAAAGTCATTCTAAATATATTAATTTTTTTACATCACATTTTAATCAAAAAATTACTAAAAAAACTTGTTCCCAAACGAGGTCTTAGACAAGTTTTGAAAGTGGAGCCATTATATATATATATATATATATATATATTATAAAGAAATTAAAGATAATTTATTTGTTTTATTATTTTATATAAAAATAATTTAACAATCCCTACACTAATAACTATTATCAAAATAAACATAATTTTATTTAATCCCCTCAGTATCAATCCCTTCCATTTTATCTCTAAAAACAAATGGGGCCCTTGGTATTAGGATAGGTCTTGGAAAGGGGATTGGGATAGAAGAGGTGGAGATGGTATTAGAAAAATAGTCCCAAGGACTAGAATTTTTTTATTTTATTCATTTATTTATTTACATATTGGGCTTTTTTTTTTAAGATTAATGTTTAATTTTTTGTATTTTTTGTTAAGTAAAAACCATTGTTTTATTTTTTTTCTAGAATTTTTTTATTTTTTTAATTTTTTTTACATATTGGACATTTTTTTTAACATTAATGTTTAATATTTTTGTATTTTTTTATATTTATTTTATATAAAAATAATTTAATAATTTCTATACTAACAACTATCATCAAAACAAATACTCCCTCCGTCCCAAAATAATGGTCCCTTTTGGGGAATCTAACTTTTTTTGGTAGTACAATTATTGCATTTGAAAAAAGTTGATTTTCCAAAATTATCATTTTGATAGTACATTTTTTGAGAGTATCAATGTATAATTGTACTTTTTATATTGTTTATTAATTTAAAAGAAGGACAAAATAAGAAATTTATATTATTTTTGTACTTGGTTTTTGAAGAGGGATTAATATTTTGGGACAATAAAAAATGGAATAAGGGACTAATATTTTGGGACGGAGGGAGTATAATTTTACTTAATCATCTCATTATCAAGCCACTCACTAACAATCCTCTCATTATTAATTATTTCAGTATAAATTTCTTCCATTCTACCTTTGAAAATAAACAGACGTATAGATTTTGTTGTTTACCGATTATAACCAGTTAACAAATCTTTTTGGTGGACAGCCCAAATCAAAAAGGACAATGCAATGGCTCATATTAATTTATGTATAGAGTACCACCATTTGCGTACTGTAGTTGACGGCAACCACTAAAGAAGAGGATCTTAATGGTGCCCAAGTAGAAATATTCTCCTTGAGCTTTTTTCTTGTTTTCTTACCTGTAACGGTAGAGGTTTATTTTAAATTGATTTAATGGTTCAAATCTAACTATTTAAAAATAAAAATAAATAAAACAAATTTAAATTTACTTTTTCTATCTAAATTTAGACTGTTAGATCAATTTAAAATACATCTCTATTATTGTAAGTAAGGCCAAGTTTGACAAGTTGAAAAAAAATTAAAAAGTTACTCAAAAAGTTAAAAAGTTATCACTATTCACCAAAAGTCAAAAAGTACGGTTGCACAACTCTCAATTCTAATTTTCTCCTACACACTAATTTATACAATTTTTTAATACACATTTTTTCATAAAAAGTCAAAAAGTTAACCCAAATAACCATATTTTTTTCCTCAACTTTTTAGTCTAAAAAGTCAAAAAGTACACTTATTTAGGACATCTCAAACAACCCCTAAAAAGGCCAAAAGAGCTCAAAAAGGAAATCTCAATGGTGCCCTGGTGAAGGCTTTGTCTTCCTACAGTGGCGAGCTAAGTTGGTTTTTTGGAGGATGAGAAATATTAAGACTGTGTTTGGTTAGCCTCTCTAAATATATTTTCACCTCATGTTTTGCGTATGGCATTTGTTTCAAATTTTCAAAAATTAATTTCACACTCACTTTTGAAAACTCTGTCAAAGGCGGGGGAAAATTTGGGCTAACCAGTCGTCCCATCGGATGTCCTACCGGACGTCCGACCAGTTGATCAGAATAGTGCATAATTTTTTTTTTTGCAATTGACACATGTTAATTTTTATATATTCAATAAAAAATATTTTTTAAAATTTTTAAAATTTTTTATGAGTTTTGAATAGAATTTTGAGTTGTACATTTAGTTATGAGTTGTAAGTTTTTGTATCAAATATCATATGTCACATCAAAAATTCGCCACTCAATTCAAAACTTATTTATCAAACAAATTTTCTATACTCAAATCATAATTCAAAAACTCAGAAACTCAAAATACAACTCTAATCTCAAATCATATTCAGAAAACTCTACCAAACGCAACCTAAAATTTTCCAGAGACTATTTTAAGAGATTCCCCGCTGTACTTCAATTAAAACTTATTCCTATTGATGATAAGTTCTACTGATACGTATTTTTTGTTTGAACAGAGCTTTACTGATACTTTGATGGTGATCCCTTTCAATGATCGTACGGTAATAGTTGAGTGGGTTGAAAATATCTGGGTTGCTAGCCGGAATGATCAAACTATCCCCGAGATACTAATTTGAATTACGCAAAATGGCATGACACATTCATTCACACAAATCCTGCAGCTGCAGCAGCCGTGAAGATTTTGGAGATGTTTTTTTTCTGACAATCCCTCCATGTTTGTTTGTAAATTTTTTTTTTTAAAATATACTTTAAGCGTTGTTTTCTTGCTTTTTATTTGAAATAATTTACTTATAAGTTTGCATATTAAAAACTAATTTTTAAATGTATATAAATGAAGTGAGAATTAACAATTTTCTTAACTTTTGCTAAAGTGTGATGATTAACTTGGAGTTTTTAATGATTAGAAAATGATATTTTTATTCTAAGATACATTTTTACAATTTTCTTTTATGTGAAAAAGTGACAATAGAATATAAATAGCCTTTTTGTGAGTAATATTCTTTATTTAATTATGAATAAATAAAAAATCTCACTTTTTTTTTGGTCACAAACTGAAAAGAAATAAAAAATTATAATTTACAATTACAATCAAATATCATTAGTAAACCTTTTAGGAGAATTTTTTTTAAGATCCCTAATATTAAGACTTTATAGTATAAAGGACATCAAATATTTCCACGATGTCTAACGTCCCTCAACAGGATCCAGAGAAATTTCAGTAATCTAAAGCCCTGTCTCGCAGTAGAATACCAAAACTAGCTCTTGGGTATTCTTCAAATCTACAAGGTTTGTACCTTCTTGTCAATGCATTGATCTATTCCAATTGTTTCCATCATTGTGTTCTTGAATCTTGATTGTTTATGTATATACCCGTATGTTGAAAACAAGACAAAGTGGAGGATTTCCATAAGCTAATGCTAGAATCAACATCAGGGATTCACCGATCCAACAAACAAAAGTTCCGATCAATGTCCGGCAGCCCAAATTGTGTCACAGATGTTTGTTTCAGCTCCGACAACCTGAACGACTCATGGGCCATGGCATCATCAGCATCGGCTTTGGTGTTAGTCTGTTCCTTACCGGAGCCATTGTCAAAGAAGAGCAGAGCTCAGGACCATAAAATTTCTCTAACTTCGCAAATTTCTTTGGCTCTATTAACTACAATTAAACCCATGTCTAACAAATCTACAAACCCACAAATTTCTCTGGTCCAAAACCAGAGAAATTCTCTCCAAACCAAACAAACCAGAGAAATTCTCTGGATTGAAACCAAAGAAATTCAAACACAAGATTCTAAATTCCAAACCCCAGAGAAAATCACAAAAACTCAGAGAAATTCACTGATAAATTCCCAGAGAAAATCACAAAAACTCAAAGAAATTCACTGATCAATTCCCAGAAAAAATCACAAAAATCCAGAGAAATTCAATTTTCTCTGAATTGAAATTTTTTGTGGGTGTTCATTCAATTTTCTCTGATTTTTTTTTTTTTTGGTGCCACAGAGTATTACAGAGCTGCATGATGGATCAGCTCTATTTGCCACCGTTGCGAAGTATTTATCACCAGCACTTCATGACATAGATCAGGTTGGCATAACGCCTGATGTACAGTGCACAACCGAAATGCTCAACTCACCACAAAAGGGTAAGAGCATGGCCTCACCTTTGGAAGCAGATTCATGTATCATGGTAGCAGAGCATGAGTTGGACATTCAGGAGTCCAAAGGTGCTGCCTCTTAAAAGCCATTTGACTTTGTACTGTAGTTTTTCTGTTCGAGACCATGGTTCGTAGGTTAATGGCTTCTGCGAGAGAAGAAGCATGTGGAGGGCATTGAGTCGGTCAGAATCGGAGTCTGAAGTGAGTTGGAGCTCGGCGAGGTGGAAGAGTTCTGGAGGCGGTGGTTGTGGGTAAGAATGGCGGTGGGTTTGGGGTGGTGATGGGTCAGATTCCGGCGGCGGTGGTGGTGGTGGGTGAGAGTGGTGTGAGATGCGTGAGTTTGGGAGTGGGAATCTCCACTGGGTAAAGCTTTGGGAAGTGTTGGAAGCAGGCCCGGCCTTGAGGTTTTCGGGGCCCAAAGCCAATAATCAACTAATAAATTTTTGGGGCCCTTCACATTTTTTTTTTCATTGAATGAAAAAAAATGAAGATAAAAGACAAAATTTGTGTCAAAATTACAAAAAATACTTAGTATTATATTACAACAATTAATAAGTGTCGTTTGATTCTCGCTCTTCTTGTATTTTTAGAAGCAAATAAATTAATCATACTTGCATAATCTATTTTTTTGCAAAATCATTTTCAATGAATAACAATGTGAATTATTTTAAATGGGCCTTTCAATTTTTTAATAGGTCAATTTATTTTAAGTTAGTTTGGGTCTTCCTTAATTTTTTTTTAGATTTAAAATATACCTAATATATTACAATAAACTATAATAGGAGGACCATTTTTTGGGTCTATTTTTAGTGGATTACAATGTTAATTTTTTTGAATGGGCCTTTTAATTTTTTAATGGGTCAATTTATTTTAAGTTAATTTGTATTTTTTCTTTAATTTTTTTTTAACTTAAAACATACATAATATATTACATTATATCATAATAAAAGAGGCCCCCTTTTTAGGTCTATTTTGAGGGGCCCTAGGCCATGGCTTTGTTGGCCAATGCCCAGGGCCGGCACTGGTTGGAAGATGAGGAGGACTCAGAGTCGGGTTGTTGGGGTGGCGGTGGATCAGATGATGAAGACAGTATAAAGGACTGAAATTTCTCTGATATTGTTTAGGGACCTTAGACATCAAAAAATAATTTTGTGTATCTCTTTCATTATGAAAAGTGGGAAAGGAACACTAGACCGATTTTCCTAACCTTTTATTGTAACCAAATAAATTAATTCATAAACATTGTGGGTGTTTGGGAAGTGAGTTTTTATGTAGGTTTTTTTAGTTGTAGGATATTATTGGATAAAAAATTTTAAGTGTTTGGGAAGATAGTTGGGTTTTTTTGTGATTGGATGTGATGTTTGTGAGAGAAAAAATGAAATGATTATGGGGTTAGATGTGATATTTTATTTGGATGTGTTTTTTTTTTGTTTTGCAAAACTTTTATCTTTTAGTAAAAAAAATGAGAAAAAAATTTGGGAACTAAGTTCCCAAACACCACCAATGGTAAAGTTTTCGTTGACAAGCGGTTGCCAGAGGTAACAAAGACGCAACTAATAATTAGTGGAATAGATATGCTTTCATTATCATAAACATTATAAAAATATAAGATTCGTTTAGGGAGTAGGTTGGCTTTTTGAATTTTTGATTTTTTTTATTATTTCAATTAGGGGTTAAAAAATTTTGTTTAGAAAGGACTTTTCACTTTTTTGACTTTTTAAATTTTTTTGTGAGAAAAAGAATGTAATAATTATGAGTTAGATGTGATATTTTATTTTTTATGACTATTTTAATAAAAAAAAAAATAAGTTTAACCTTTAGCTTTCCATACGAAGCATAAAAAGGTAAACAATAAAATTAATCATATGAAAAAATGGTCATCTTATTCTAAAATTTAGACCCACAAAATTAATTGTCTGATGATGATTTGATTGAACAATGTAAAGATAAATTTTTTTTCGACTCCGCTACGTAGCTCGAAAGCTACGTAGCTCGAATGGCTCGAAAGGTTGTTTTTTTTTTTTTTTTTTTTTTTTTCTTTTTCAGACGCAGAAATGGAGGGGGAGGAGGAAGGAGGGGAGAGGAGAGGAGAGGAGGGGGGGGAGGGGAGGAGGGAGGAGGGGACTGGAGGGGCCCTAAAAAATGGAGGGGGGGGGAGGGGAGGGGAGGGGAGGAGGAGGAGGAGGGGGCGGAGGCGGCGGAGGCGACGGAGGCAGCGACGGACGAACGAAGAAGAAGAAGAACGGGGCAGCGTCGACGAGGGGCGGAGGGCTGCGACGGACGGACGGAGGGCTGCGACACGACGACGGCGGGCGGAGGGCTGCCTTCTCTCTCTCTCTCTCTCTCCCTCCCTCTCCCTCTCCCCCCTCTGGTTTCAGCCGAAAACGACGAAGAAGAAGAAAAAAAAAAAAAAAAAAAAAAAAAACAGCCCAAAACGACGTCGTTTTGGGCTGTCGAGCCGTTCGAGCCACGGCAAATTCGAGCACTGAAACATTTTCCATTTTTTTTAATAAAAATACTAGCATGATCCATGTGGCTTCGAAATTTTTATCATTTGAACAATAAAATTCATTGCTTTTACGCTAATTTTTAAGTAACAACTGAACAAATATTGGAACATGAATTATGAGTAGTATTACTCCAATACAAAACACATATCTAAAATTTGATTGATTTAAAATTATAAATTTTATATTTAAAAAATATTAATCTCACTTAAAATTATAAGTTCTAACATTTTAAACCAATTAAAACTTATGTTTCATTCACATATTTTGATAACATGTGAATAGAATTGAACTTGAGATTGATTGTTATTTACAGGTATTTCACTTTTACTTGTCATCTAAGGAAAAGATTATGGTACACATTCTTTAAACGGTGTGTAACGGAACAAGGATTTCATTACCGAAGGGTCAAAAGACGAATACATTTTTTTACTATATATACAAACACACATGTATATATACAATATGATATATAAATTATACAAATACACAGGAAAAAATAAAAATAAATCAAACACCATGAAAAAAATCTCTAATATGATCAAACAAATTTTTTTTTTTTTTCCAAACAAAATGAAAATGCAAGATGGAAAAAGAATCTTATTTATTTATTTATTTATTCATTTTTTTATGTTGGGAGCCCTTTTATGTATAAAATGAGAGATATATTTTTTTTAAAGTACTAGGGCAAATAGTATTGCTCACACAAGCAGGGGAGCTATGGCCTCCTATAGTTTTCTTCTACTTTTATCCTTGTATATACCATATGCACTTTATAATTAAAGAAGAAGATTGTATTACCCCATACTTTCTGAGTCATAACTAAAAAAATAAAAATAAAATAATCATAACCAAATACTAATGAGACATAACCAAATATCTCAAAATATTATCATAACTAAAGAAAAAAATTGTTCATAACTAAAAAAATAACATAATTAAAAATGTAGGGTGTGTTTGTTTGGACGGACTGGATAAGAGAGAATTGTAATCCATCGGACTGTTAGTCCTGTAATACATTGTCCCCGGACTATTTGGTTGGACTGGATTTGTATCCTATGTTTGTTTAATCATGGATTAGATATCTGGATTGAACTATTTTTAGTGAATCTAACGTTTGGTTGGACGGATTGGATAAAGATAAATGTTCAAAAGACTATTTTATCATTGTAATTTATAATTTTTATTTAATATATAATTTTAAATTTGTAATTTATAATTTATAATTTAACACTAATTTTTTTTAATTTATAAGGCCATAATTTTTGATTTATTATTTTCAATTAAATTAAATTTATAATTTATATTTTTTATTTAATATATAATTTTAAATTAACAACACTAAAAAAATAATTTTATTTAATATATAAATTTAATTTTTTAACAACACTAAAAAAAAACTAATTTATGAGGCCATAATTTTTAATTTATTATTTTTAATTAAATTAAATTTATAATTTTTTTTTTATTTAATATATAAATTTAATTTTTTAACAACACTAAAAAATTATAAGGCCATAATTTATAATTTATTATTTTTAATTAAATTAAATTTATAATTTATTATTTTTAATTAAATTAAATTTATAATTTATATTTTTTATTTAATATATAATTTTAAATTGACAACACTAAAAAAAATAATTTATAAATGTTCAAAAGACTATTTTACGTTTTTCTAATTGTTTATTAAGTAATAGTATGAGGGTAAAATAGACATTTCACAAATTAATCTTATGAGATACCAATCCTATGGAAATAATCCCACCTCCTCCTAAGATATAATAATTCCTCATATGAGGGACTAATAGTTAAGAGGAACTATTAATCCGGAGCAAAAAAATTGAACCAAACAATAGACTATTAGTTAATAGTCTAATCTTATGAAATAATCCCTCAAAACAAACACACTCTATATGGTAAAAAGTGTGTAGAATAGAATTCTCCATCATGTAATTAGATTTTATATGGATTTAAAAAGAGCATAGGAAATCATATTTTAAAGTTTAAAGAATCATCCCATCTATAAAGAAAAAAAAATAAAAAATAAAAATTGAAAGAATCAATTGCGATCCAAAAATGTTTTATTCATTCCCTACAATGACTGATTATGATAGAATTCTCCGTCATGTAATTAGATTTTCTATGGATTTAAAAAGACCATAGAAAATCATATTTTAAAGTTGAAAGAATCACACCCACTTATAAAAAAATAAAAAATAAAATAAAGTTAAAAAAATCAATTATAATTCAAAAATGTTTCATTGCTTCCCCCACAATGACCGATTAAGATTAGATAATCTAATATTTATAATTTTTTTTATATCATATTTTAAATATTATCATAATCATTAATATATAGAGTCCCACATGAACATTATTAATGATCCCGTTTTGAGAATCTGGCTAAAGGTCAATTTTTTAACTTTTTAATTTTTTTGGTCACATCTCTTCTTTATATTTTTTTTTATACGTTCTTTCAAAAAAAAGTCAAAAAAAATCAACTTTTAACCCATTTTCCAAAACAATCCAATATCTAATATCGGTGATTGTACTACATAAAATAGTATTTAAAATGTAATATGAAAAGATAATAAATATAACATAAATAATTCTATGCATACTAAAAATACAAATGGTCAAATGTAATTGGTTGTAATATATATATATATATATATATATTTAAATTTCCAATGATATTTGGACACAAATACATTTAATAAGATTTGAATGTAGATGTAGTATTGCTCATATAACATTATTATTTTTCTTTACCACCTCATTTTTACAGTCTCAAAAATATAATTATGTCTAGTTCACTAATATTTGGAGTTATAATTATGTCAAATTAACAGTGCTACACACAATTTGTGCCCAATTATTACACGCTATCTATTGATTTATTTTATTTTTAATAAAAAAATTCTCAGTTCAGTCAAGAAATAAAGAGACATCCATACATTATTAAAGATTTTTTTTTTTTTTTTTTTTTGCTGATTTTGCTTTTAAACATAAGTAATTTTTTTTGTGATTTACCAGGTCCTGCGTATTTAATATACAACTTAATTAATGATGCCTAGAGAAAGAAAGGGAGGGAGAGAGAGAGAGAGAGGAGGGAAAAAAATAATTGGGCTTTTATTTTCTAAGGCCTTGTGTGAGAATATGTTATTTTAATATTTTTTTTAATTTTTTATAAGAAGATGTGTAAAAAAATAAATAATAATATGACAATTTGTAATAATTTTTTAACTAAAACTAAAAGTTGCCAAAGAAGATTTTAGTAAATTTGACATTTTTTTTTTGATTTGTTAAATGGGATGTGAATGCAGTGGAACATATATCAGACTACATGAAGATATATTTTCTTGGTTATTACAATTGGATTAATGAAATGACTTGTGACACTCCAAGGAACATCGGTTCACATCTTCCCTTACCTTAAAAGATATATCGGGAGGGCTATTCGAAAAGTATAAACTCTCTTATTATTATAACTTGTATCCTTATAACTAATTCTTCTGTCTCACGATTTTATATTTTTTAAAATAAAAAATAATAAAATTGTTAGTTCTTACCTCTGGCAACCACTTGTCAACGAGAACTTTACCAGTGATATTATTATAGTCTGGTTTGGAAATGTTTATGAATTAATTTATTTGGTTTCAATAAAAGGTTTACTAATGATATTTGATTGTAATTGTAAATTATAATTTTTTATTTATTTTCAGTTTGTGACCAAAAAAAAAGTGAGATTTTTTATTTATTCATAATTAAATAAAGAATATTACTCACAAAAAGGCTATTTATATTCTATTGTCACTTTTTCACATAAAAGAAAATTGTAAAAATGTATCTTAGAATAAAAATATCATTTTCTAATCATTAAAAACTCCAAGTTAATCATCACACTTTCGCAAAAGTTAAGAAAATTCTTAATTCTCACTTCGTTTATATACATTTAAAAATTAGTTTTAAATATGTAAAATTATAAGTAAATTATTTCAAATAAAAAGCAAGAAAACAATGCTTAAAGTATATATTAAAAATAAAAAAAAAAATTACAAACAAACATGGAGGGATTGTTAGAAAAAACATCTCCAAAATCTTCACGGCTGCTGCAGCTGCAGGATTTGTGTGAATGAATGTGCCATGCCATTTTGCATAATTCAAGTATCTCGGGGATAGTTTGGTCATTGCGGCTAGCAACCCAGATATTTTCAACCCACTCAAGTATTACCATACGATCATACAAAGGGAACACCATCAAAGTATCAGTAAAGCTCCGTTCAAACAAAAAAAACGTCATTAATAGGAATAAAAGGAAAATGATTGGTGGCCCTAAAAATTGTGGTTCAAATGGCTCAAATTTTTCAGTTTTAGTAACTTTGTTTTTTTTTTTTGTATTTTTTTTAACCTGATAGGGAAATTTGAGCCATTAGGGGCACCCAAATTCGGGCCCCCTAACAGTACTCTAAGTTTTAATTGAAATACAGCGGGGAATCTCTTAAAATAGTCCCTGAAAAATTTTAGGTTGCGTTTGGTAAAATTTTTTAAATATGATTTGAGAATAGAGTTGTATTTTGAATTTGTGAGTTTTTAAATTATGATTTGAGTATAGAAAATTTGTTTGGTAAATAAGTTTTGAATTGAGTGGAGAATTTTTGATGTAACATATGATATTTGATACAAAAACTTACAACTCATAACCAAACACACAACTCAAAATTCTATTCAAAACTCATAAAAAATTTTAAAAATTTAAAAAAATATTTTTTTTATTGAATATATAAAAATTGACATGTGTCAATTGCAAAAAAAAAAAAAATTACGCACTGTTCTGGTCAACTGGTTGGATGTCCGGTAGGACGTCCGATGGGACGACTGATTAGCCCAAATTTCCCCCCCCCCTTGACAGAGTTTTCAAAAGTGAGTGTGAAATTAATTTTTGAAAATTTTAAACAAATGTCATATGCAAAACATGGGGTGAAAATATATTTAAAGAGGCTAACCAAACACAGTCTTAATATTTCTCATCCTCCAAAAAACCAGCTTAGCTCACCACTGTAGGAAGACACAGCCTTCGCCAGGGGCGTTAAGATCCTCTAGAGTAAAAGATCGGACGGCTGTGGTTGCCCCTCACCAAAACGACGTCGTTTTGGTGAGGATTTTCAAAAAAAAAAATAAATAAAGAAAAAACCCAGATTTCGGGGATTCAAAGGAGGGATTTCAAAATTCCCCCAAATTCGTCCTTTGAATCTACACGGCGAGAGGGGGAGACTGTGAAGGAGCTCAAAGGAGTGATTGGCGTTCAAAGGACGAACGGCGGCGAACCACGACGGAGGACAACGGCCAGAGGACGACGGACGACGGACGACGACGGAGGACGAACGGGGAGCCTGCGACAGCGAATCGAGGTAAATCTGAATCATAGTGAAGTTAGGGTTTACGTTCGTCTTAAATTTTTGTATAAATTAGTGAAGTTTGGATTTTGTTTGCTATTTGTGTTAGGGTTTGGGATTTGGCTTTAATATACCTGTTAGGCGTTGGGATTTGGCTTTAATCTGGATTTTTTAGTTCCATTTTTTTGAGTTAATTTTTAAATCTGGGGTTTGGCTTTAATCTGGAGTTAATTTATAAAATTGTGATTTAAATTTTTTTTTTTTTAAATGGAATACTGTTTAGTTCCTATCATATACCTTCAAACACAAACTAAAGGGCTCGGGCTTGTGTTGCTTCTATCATATACCATGTCATTGAACATTATGAGCAACCTATCAAGTATGGTATTTAAATTCATAGTTTCAACTCCATTTGGAAAACACAATAGGACTGAAAAAAAATATGTATGTGTGATAGAATCAGAATCAGAGGTCCTAGCAGAGAGGTATTTTACAAGATCCGTGAAAAAAGAGTGATTGACAACATATGAACATTTATGCACCATTTTTTAAGAGACATTTTGAATTCATGCAAAATTATAAACCTCTACCCTTTGTATTATTTCAATAACATTATGAGATTACAGGCTAGAACTCAATAGATTAATGCCCATTTAAATTAAAACTTGGAACATTGGTCTGCTAGCCTTATATATCCAAACTTGCATATACCAAGAAAAAAGTTCCAAATTTCAAAATTTAATTTCTTGTTCAGTGTAATCTCATTGAAGCAACTTGGGCATATATGGAAGTAGGACTCAAATTACTCTTCTATTTAGACAAGTATATCATAGACCAATGAAGAGAGAAACATATTCATTATTTCACATTTATCAACACGCATATAATAATGTCAACCAGGATCAACTAAAACACAGAACAAAATAACGAGTGACATACCTATATGGCCAATGAAAGCTGTGTCGATTAGAGAAGCTATAGGGTCTGCTGTTAAAGCCAGCGCTGCCGGGAATGCAATAGTTGCCATCTCCAGACCCAGTTCATCCCTCTTGAAGACATCTCTAAACAAAATGTTGTATAACCACCAATTAACTTCAAAAATAAAAATAATAATAATGAAATAAAAAAAATCTTTTTACTCCTTAGGCCATCTCCAGCCCTTAAATATTAACTCAAATTTGAGTAAAAGCTGAAGTGATGGCAGACTTGTAAACTTGAAAGCTACCAAATAACTTTAAAAAAATTTTGAGTCTCCCTTGATTTGACTAAAACTCAATTTGATTTAAGTTTGAGTCAAGAAGTTGAGAGGTTTTTGTTGTGATTTTTACCCTAATTTAAATTTGATATAGGCTTGAGTTAAGGGTTGGAGATATAGTAATTAACAATGTAAAATCTAAACAGTTGTAAGCAGTGGTCAAATAGTGATAAAAACAGAACTGATAAAAACAGCTTATACAAGCTGCATCAAGTATGTATGTGTCTACAAAAGTAAAATAGTGGTCATAATCAAAAAGGTCAGAGCTTTGCCTAACTCAGATATAGCTTTTGATATGTGAACATAATAATAATGACCTATTCACTTCTATGCTAATTTAAGTAGGATGTAACTGTTATACTGTGATAACTTGACTTTCCTAAGACACTTGTTAAGAACTTGTTTTTTATGCAGAAGAAGGAATGGCTTCATCTTCTATTGATCATACGACCTTAAATCTAAAGCCAAGGTTTTGTAATTGTGGAAGAATAGCTTCCGTGCATGTTGTACGAACCAATGTGAATGGAAATAAAGGACGTGTCTATTTTGTTTGCCCACTAAAATATGTAAGTACCTGTTATATAAATGAATCTGTTACTTTTTACAAATGTCATTTGTCCTTTATTGATTAATTGATTCTTGTCCATTGTAGAGTTCGAACAACTACTGCGATTACTTCAAGTGGTTCGCAGATGATGACGAGGACGATGACATTACCTCATCAATCCGTGCCAATGCAAGAACAGAAGAAAATAATGATCTGAGGACAAGGCTTGGTGAGCATGAGAGAAGGCTTCAAAGGATTGAGAAGATCTTGAAGGCAATGACTTATGTCATTGTATTTTGTATATTTTTGTACTTTATCATGTAAATGACTCAGTTCTTAGGTTTTGGAGCAGTTTGTGAAATGACTCAGAAACAAGTGTGTAATGAAATCTGAATGTTTAATGAACAGTTTGTGAAATCTATTGAATTATGTTGGTTGGTTAACAATGTGTATTACCTGTGATGGTTTGAAAATGTTGAATGTTGTATAACAGGTTTCTGAAATGTTGAATATTGTTGAATGTTGAAATGTTGAAAATGTTGAATGTTGTATAACAGGTTTCTGAAATCTATTGAAAATGTTGAAATGTTGAAATGTTGAAATATTGAAATGTTGAAATGTTGAATGTTGTATAACAGGTTTCTGAAATCTATTGAAAATGTTGAAATGTTGAAATGTTGAATGTTGAATGTTGTATAACAGGTTTCTGAAATCTATTGGAAATGTTGAAATGTTGAAATGTTGAAATGTTCAATGTTGTATAACAGGTTTCTGCGAACAGAATTTAAGCATCATGAACTCTATTTCAGCAACATTTCAGCATTTCAATAGCAAAAAATCTGCAACAGTTTAACTCTATTTTCAGCAAAAATTCAGCAACATTTTAACTCGATTTCAACTACAATTTCAGCAACATTTCATCAACTATATTTCACCAACATTTCAGCATTATTGAACCAAAAAATCTGCAATAGTTTAACTCTATTTTCAGCAACATTTAAACTCTATTTCAGCAAAAATTCAGCAACATTTTAACTCGATTTCAACTACAATTTCAGCAACATTTCATCAACTATATTTCACCAACATTTCAGCATTATTGAACCAAAAAATCTGCAATAGTTTAACTCTATTTTCAGCAACATTTAAACTCTATTTCAGCAAAAATTCAGCAACATTTTAACTCGATTTCAATTACAATTTCAGCAACATTTCATCAACTATATTTCACCAACATTTCAGCAAAATTTCAGCAAAAAATCTGCAATAGTTTAACTCTATCTGAGCAACATTTCAGCAAAATTTAAACTCTATTTCAACAACAATTTTAACTCCATTTCAATATTACATATCCAAAAAAAAATTCAAAATGACGCTAAGATGTTGACGTGTGATCCATATGCCCATGCCCACGCCCACGCCCACGCCCAACCCCACGACCACGACCACGACCACGACCATATAGTACCTACAAAAAAAATGAAATAATATTGCATCAAAGGAACCATAAAATAAATTGGACATTTAAATGAATGAATGACAAAATAAAAGAGGAAAGGTGAAAAATAAATTACTTCACTACATGCGGGACTATTTGAGGCTTGCGAGTGATAACTACTTGCATTGTTAAGCAATGCTTGATAGGTTCCATGGACGGAAAACATCGATGGCATGGACAAATGCATATTGTGATGAAGAAAACTTGGCTGCAACAATAACAAACACATATCAATTTCAAATGATAATAGTCACCTACAAATCTCTACTAAAACTTCTTACTAAACTAACTTACATCATAGGCGGGATACATAAATTGAGACGAACAAGCTCTAACTTCAGGAACACTCGGCGAGAATGGAGGAAGTTTAGGAGCACTTGAAAATAAAGCAGCCGACTGAGGAAATAAGGGAGGTGCTTCAGGAGCACTTGCCGAAAATAAGGGAGGAGTTTGAGGAGTAACAGACATGGAAGTTTGAGAAGCATTTTGTGAACTTGTTTTATTTTTCTTTGCCAACGCAAGCTCCAAACCACCTTTTATCCGCCTTCGTCCCTTGCTAGTGCACTCTCTTCTCTTCAGTCCTTTTGCTTGAACTACATTTTTATCCGCTACACCATCCACTTCAAAGCTTTCGGGGGGGCTTTCTTGTTGAATAGTATCTGAACAAGGCATATTGAATTTTGCGCTCAACATGGTTTCAATGTCTGCAATTAATTCATCCGCTTTCTCGACCGTCAAATTATATGTTTCCTCACTTTCAGAAGCTCTACACGCTAATGATCTGAATATTGCCATCAATGACCTATAACGTGAAGTTTGATGCAATCTTACATCAACCTGAATATCATGCCCACACCTATCTTTCACATTTTCAGATCTTGCTTTTTTAGTCCATCTCTTCAAAATATATTGTGAAGGAATCTCTTTCAATTTCAGTCTTTCTCTAATGATCTTCAAACAATGACTACACAAAATGCCCTTCATTTCAAACTTCCTACAATTGCAAGTGACCGAATCATCACAGTCCTGCCTCACTTTCCTCACCTTTATACCATCACTATCAAGAACCGTATAAACGGTACTCTCACCATCATTTTCAATTTCTTCAATGTTGACTTCAAGGGACTTGACATACTCATCCTGAAATTCTTCAAAAATTTTATTTGTGTAAACATTGCAGCTTGCTCCATAATCTTCACTTTAATATTCACCCTTGGCAACTTTTGGCATAGAGCATATTCGGCTTGTAACTCTTTGTACCTTTTCTCAGACAGAACTCGATCAAAATGCATGAAAAATTGCATTAAGTTGTGATCAGACTGAATGAAATCCTTCAAGAAAGCATTAAAGGATTCACTAAGTTGGGTGCTACTCATGCCCGCACCCCATGCATTTCTAACATATGGCCAACCCCATTTTTCCTTGACCCCAAATGTTAACTTCAACCAATGATTGTCTCTTACTTCGTACTTGTCAAGCATTTCCTCCCATTTTAACATAAACTCCTCCTCATCCTCAATGTCGTACATAAACGTGTATAAAACACTCTTCATCCCCTTATCCTTCATCGCCTTATCCTTGAAGATACAATTTGCATGCCTTAATGCATTTTGCATCAAATGCCAAGTGCAAAGGCGGTGGGTTGTGTTAGGCATGACAATAGGTATGGCCTTAGCCATTGCAGCATCCTGATCCGTAAAAATTGTTTTTGGAGCCTTACTTGACATTGCCTCCAAGAATCTTCTAAAAAGCCATACGAAAGAATCGGCGGTCTCATCATACATCAAAGCTGCACCAAATACCACAGTTTCCCTATGATGGTTCAATCCAACAAAAGACGCAAATGGTCTATGTGCACTATTTAACTTGTAAGTAGTGTCGAAAGTGACAACATCACCAAATTGCCCATAATCCATGATCATCTGCGCATCGGCCCAAAATATGTTCGTAATCTGCTCCTCGTTATCTAATTGGACCGAGTAAAAAAAAGATGGATTCTCCAATGATTTGTCACGAAAATATTGCAAAATGCTACCTGCCTCCCCATATGCTAAACTGTTTTGCCTCTTCGTTCTCAAATAATTTTTTTGGTCCAGTTTTGTGAACCCAAGTGACTCCCTTCCACCAACTTCATTACCCATGAGCTCAAATGCAGCATTAAGACGGATTCCAGATTTTTCGGCTAAATCTATTTCGGTTGCCTGTGATGCAGATATCTTCCTTTGGGATGGTAACATATGCGTACATTCAGTTGGTACAAAGATATGATTATGTTGTTCAACAAAATCACTAACAAAAAATTTCTGCATATTCCTATCCCACTTTATGACAAGTCGGGCTTGACAACCAGTCCTCACTTCCTGCCTAGGATTTTTTGTTAATGAATCTCGCTTGTCGACAACCCGAAATCCCTCCTTATTACAAACAAATTGCCTTGAAGTGATTTGCCCGTCTTTGCTCTTGTTTACATAACCCCTTCTAATACTAAAACCCAACCTTCCTCCATAATTATTATAGAAATCATAAGCTTCTTGTTCTGTAGCAAAGGTCATGCGAACTCTAGGCTTCCAATCACACTCACCCCCGTCATTCTCATGATTGTTAGGTTCCATCTGAATGTCACAAGTCAGTTAAAAAATTAAAAAGTGCTCAATATTAGCATAAAAACCGTAAATTATGTCAAATAAACTTCATTTGAGGAGGGTCAAACTTTATCAGAAGAGAAATACAAAAGAGTTGATGCCATTTATATATGAATGGAATTTGGGCTATGATTAATGTAAAAAAAAAAAATTGATTAATGAATATGTGATAAAAAAACAGGATGTGATTAATGAATATCTTGAGTACATTGCAAACTTCAAATAATAACTTCCACATTTTATACTACCAATGACCTAAATAGAAGGCTTTGTTTATCAGCTAATACAATAATGCGCACATAACTTGATAATGAAAACAGATATTGTATACACATTATATATATGCAAATTATACAGAATGGAAAGATTGCTAATTTTCACAATAGATGGAAAATGTACTTCAGAAGTCCAAAGTAAAGAAATCAATCCACATGCAAACTCTGATTTTGTACTTCAGTTAATACACATTGTTAACCATAGTAGATTTCAGCAAATTATATAAAATTACCTATTCAGTTAATTTTAAACTAATCTAAGAACTGAATGTAAACTCTGAAGTACTTCAGTTCTGAAAATGTACTCTGATTTTGTACTTCAGAACTGATTTTGTATAAACTAATTTTATACTTCAGTTAATTCTAATTTTATACTCTGATTTTGTACTGATTTTGTATAAACTGATATTTACTTTATACTGATTTTGTACTTCAGTTAATTCTAATTTTATACTCTGATTTTGTACTTCAGTTCTGAAGTACTTCAGTTAATTTTAAAATTACCTATTCAGTTCTTAGATTTCAGCAACATTTCATCAAGATTTGAACATAAAATTATATATATAATACAATCACCTATATATTGCAGGGGCAGGGGCAAATGGCTTCACAACGGTTGGTGCAGGGGCAACGGCCACGGCGGTGGCGACAGCAGGACGGCGGCTACGATGGGGCGAAAGGATGTTCTTCGCGATGGCCAACTCTTCTTCACTCTCTCGTTCTTTCTTTGATTCTTCCCGCCGTCTGTAGAGCCCTGTGTATACAAATGGAGGGAAACACAAAATCCCTCCTTTGAATCCCCGAAATCTGGGTTTTTTCTTTATTTTTTTTTTTTTGAAAATCCTCACCAAAACGACGTCGTTTTGGTGAGGGGCAACCACAGCCGTCCGATCTTTTACTCTAGAGGATCACTCTAGAGAGTTACTCTAGAGGATCTTAACGCTCACCAGGGCACCATTGAGATTCCCTTTTTGAGCTCTCGTTTTTGCCTTTTTACTTACAATAATAGAGATGTATTTTAAATTGATCTAACAGTCTAAATTTAGATAGAAAAAGTAAATTTAAATTTGTTTTTTTATTTTTTATTTTTAAATAGTTAAATTTGAACCATTGAATTAATTTAAAATATATCTCTACCGTTACAGGTAAGAAAACAAGAAAAAAGCTCAAGAATAATATTTCTACTTTGGCACCATTAAAATCCTCTCCTTGAGTGGTTGTCCTCAACTACAGTACGCAAATGGTGGTACTCTATACATAAATTAATATGACCCATTGCATCGTCCTTTTTGATTTGGGTTGTCCACAAAAAAAGATTTGTTAACTGGTTATAATCGGTAAACAATAAAATCTATAGGTCTGTTTGTTTTTAAAGATAGAATGGAAGAAATTCATACTGAAATGATTAATAGTGAGAGGATTTTTAATGAGTAGCTTAATAATGAGATGATTAAATAAAATTGTGTTTGTTTTGATGATAGTTGTTAGTATAGAAATTATTAAATTATTTTTATATAAAATAAATATAAAAAAATACAAAAATATTAAACATTAATGTTAAAAAAAATGCCCAATATGTAAAAAAAATTTTAAAAAATAAAAAAATTCTAGAAAAAAATAAAACAATGGTTTTTACTTAACAAAAAATATAAAAAATTAAACATTAATATTCAAAAAAAATTCCCAATATGTAAAAAAATAAATAAATAAATGAATAAAACAAAAAAATTCTAGTCCTTGGAACTATTTTTCTAATACCATCTCCACCTCTTCCATCTCAATTCCCTTTCCAAGGCCTATCCTAATACCAAGGGCCCCGTTTGTTTTTAGAGGTAAAATGGAGGGGATTGATAGTGAGGGGATTAAGTAAAATTGTGTTTATTTTGATTATAATTATTAGTGTAGGGATTGTTAAATTATTTTTATATAAAATAAATATAAAATAATAAAACAAATAAATTATCTTTAATTTCTTTATAAATATATATATATATATATATATATAATGGCTCCACTTTCAAAACTTGTCTAAGGCCTCGTTTAGGAATAAATTTTTTTGTAACTTTTTAATTTTTTGGTTAAAATGTGATATAAAAAAATTAGTATGTTTGGAATGACTTTTTAATTTTTTATGAAAAGATATATAAAAAATTTTAAAAAAAATAAAATTTTTAACTTTTTAATACGAATTATTAATTTTTTTTATTTTTTTAATAATTGTTTTTGACTTTTTAATTAAAAAGAATCACTTGTCACCTAACCCTCCCATAAATCTGCCAACCAGCCGTGCCGTTGTCAGATGACACTTTTTTTTTGTTACAGGTCAGATGACACTTTATTATAGGCACAGGCCTTACTTTTTCTTCCCTTCCATTATTGAATCAAGTACATCATGTGGTTAATTTTGTGGGTTTATTTTACAATACATTTAGAGAAAATAACTGTACAGTAATGTGGCCCAAAAAAAAATAAAAATAAAAACAAAAATATGAAAAAGTATAATATTTTAATTATTAATTTTTTTTCATGCTTGTGTGATTTTTTTGATGCACTCATTGTTTAATTATTTCCCTATAAGTTTACCATTTGTTACAAATAATTAATTTTAAATTTCACAATAAAAAATACAAATTGCAACTTAACCATAATATGGAAACACGACTGTTTAACTCCGAAATTTAAAACATAAGAAGGGAGAATGGGCTCGACGCTCTTTGTTCTTGCTTCCAACATCATGGCCATGCCATCTCTATGCCGGTACATGAATTGAGAAACCCTAACAAGGTTAGTTGCAATCTTCACATAAATCGGGTTGAAAGGACAATCCATGAGTCGAGTTTCATTCAACTTCTTTCAGATCTCATTAACCAAATGTTCGACGTGGTCACGAGCATCTTCTGCAGAGGCACCAGTTTCATGCATGTAAATCTGGATCTATTTTGAATTGTAACATCTTTCTACCTCATGCTAAACAAATTATTGACAAAAAGAAGAAGAATAAGAAGATCCTTCGATGTTATAGTGAATCAAACAAATTACTTGGAATCAGGGACAGAACTAGGAAAAAGACTATGGAGGGCCATAACTCCCTATTTCTATGAATATTATTATTTGCCATAAAACTTTAAATATATATATATATATATATATCATTTTATATATAGAAAATGGCACTCCAATATAAAAAATATGTCATTCTTCTTCTATCTTCCATTCTCTTTCTATTTTACATGGGGGGAAAAACTAAGTAGTTGTTTGGCATGTGCTAAAATAGCACATGCTATCTTAGCACATTAATCTATTTAGGTCACAATCATTTTCTTTAAGTCACATCACCTCTCTACCACATCACTTTAAACCCAACCCATATTTCATGACTTTTTATAAAAAGTCAAAAAAGTATATTAATCTAACACTTTCTAAACAACTATTTATTCATCATACTAGAAATTCTTTCTATGGTATTTAATTTTTTTTATGTATATATAATTTATATTTACATATCATATATATATATATATATATGTTTTGTGTATATGGTGAAAAAAAATTATTTTCCTTTTAATCTCTTCGATAATGAAATTCTGGTTTCGTCCACGCTTAAAACTAATTTGCTACAATAGTTCTACTATGATAGCACTAATCACAAAATTAGCAATAAAAAATACAGATTTAGCAACGTGAGTGGAATAGTTTCTTCAATGGATGACCCATGGGTATGGCCCAATATATATATATATATATATATTTAAACTTTGTTTAAGCATTGTGTTTTCATTTTCTTCATTTTCATTTTTTTCATTTTTGTTTTCCTTTACCATGTTTCTTGCAACAAAAGCAAGGAAAATTGAAAAACACCCATTGTTTTCATTATTTAGCTTTTTTTATAAAAAAAAAAAAAAAATACTTTTCGAGTTTAAAAAAATGAATTGTTCAATAATTTTCGAAAATAATTCACCAAATAAATTTTAATTCTTAGAAATAAAAAATAAAAATACAAGCAAGAGTAAGAATAGAGTTGGGAACCGACCCATGATGTGCCCAAATCATTAGCAAGTCTTATAATCAATGACGACCACTTGATTACATCATGGTAGTTCTGTAGACATTTCAACTCTTGCTTGGTAATGGGATTAACAAAGGGATTTGCACTTAGAAAATAAGCATGGGCTAGCATTAATAAAGAGATTTCGATAGTGTGTTTTGGGGACAGGCGTTGTCACAATCCAAACTCATCCCTATAGGTTTAGCGTTGGAACCGGTCAGTAATCTTTGGATTACCAAAGGCCTCTGAACAAATTAACTCATAATAAGGGGCTGCAGAAGTAGATATATAAAACATACATAGTCCATTGAGCTGTGCTGACATACATGGAACAGAAAATTTAAAACTTACATTGACAAACTTATATGATATCATCAGACTATTAGTTCTACGTCACCAGAGATACAGATAAACCCAAAATAACGAACCATACAAATAAAGTAAAATAATTAAACTTGCATCGTGTTCACAAAACTTGACCACTTGACTTTTTCCGAAACCTCCTCGAGAGGCACAAAGGTTGGCTAACAAAACAGAATTTCAGGTGATCATCATTGAGCCTGACCACGCGCCTGGTCACCTACATACATAAATATTACAAAGAGCTGGAGCCCAGTGACTAATAACAAAGTAAAGATTTTAATGAATGATATCCATAATAGATTTTGAAATCATATTTCAAATCCCTTAACAATCAAAAACGTAATTATGTTCGTATTCGTATCAGAAACAGAGTCACATTCATATTCATATTCAAATCATGTGTTGTACATCCATTATCGTTAACAAATCACATTGGTCATTCAAATCAAGTCCCATAACGGAACCTCCGGTACCAGGTGTCATATAACATACATAGGCAACGGAATTGTTTCCCCCGGGCAAGGGACTTATGCCACGGTATTGTTTCCCTCGGACGAGGGCCTTTGCTAAGGATACCACAAATACATTTCAAAGAATTGGGCCATCATTCATGTAATCTCAAAATAGCATTTTGTACCATTGTTTTCAGAAACAGATCATATCATAATGTTCAAATAGTATTTGATATTGAACATAGCTTTACAGAGTTATTAGTCACAGATAGCTTTGATAACAGAACAAATGAATCAACAGCTCACGGTGCGTGACCTACGCAAACATAAAATAGATACCCATATTGAAACACACACTCGGATAGTACTTAACTTATTTTGTTTCATTCTTAATGTGTTTCTAGCCTTTATCCTCATTATTATGTCTTAATTAGGGCTTAGGAATACTTAAGATGTAATGAGGATGCCAAACTGTACTTCAGAACACTTAACAAAATTTTCAAGAACGGGGCAAGTCCGCTTGAGTGCAACTTCCGTCGCTTGAGCAGTCCGTAAAGTCTACAAAAGTTCTAGTTGTATGATTTTTTCACTCGACGAACGCTCAACAGTCGCTCGAGCACAAAACCGAGTAAAGGGGTCTCCGCTCGAGCTCAACTTCAGTCGTTCGAGCAGTCTGTAAAACTGTGTAAACTTCTGCGAGCAAGAATTTTACACTTGAGCTTAGATTTCTTCACTCGAGCAAAAGTACAAAACAAAGGGTGGCCGCTCGAGCGCAACTTCGGGCGCTTGAGCAGAGATGCAGAATTCTGGAATTTCCAGATTTCTATTCAAGGTGCAAAACTTAAATTCATAACCTTAAAACAGATCCTCTGGGCCCAAAACTTGAGAAAACACTTGTAAACTTACAAAACATAATGAATTAAAGATCATTGCACAAAATCAAGGCCCAAAAGCAAGTGAATTATTCAAAAACAAACTTGAATTGTATGTATGTATAACATGTATGTATTGTCTTGACTTCAAAGTTTTCAAAACATGATCAAATGAGGTCTAATGGTGAGAAATGTAATGAATTCTTAAAACCATGCTAGAATTACCACATGCATGAGAGGAATCTTTGAAAACAACTTCAAACCTCCATGAAATACACATGCATGCATGAATTGATTCTCAATTCTATTCTTTAGTTCAATTCTCAAGTCAATCTACTTAAACCTCTTGAAATCATGCATTAAGTGCTACAACTGCACAACTAAAGGGGTGAATTCCTATCTCAAGCTTTGAATTCTCAAGTGTAGAAGCTTAATCTTTCAAGATCTTTACAATTCCTCCAAATCTCTAGCAACTTCCCTTTAATTGAGCTCAAGTCTTCTCCTCTCCCTCTCTCTCATGTTTTAGCCTCAAGATTGAAGATGAAGTGTTGTATAAGAGAGTTCAAGAATTGTATTGGCCTTATATAGGCTACTTAGTGGAGCTTAATCACACTTGGTTTAAACTAATCAAATTATTATTATTAATTCTAATTATTTTGTTCCGGATCGATTTTCAATTAATCCTACTATAAATTTCTGAAAATGCTAAATAGCACATAAACCGAATCAATTTCGTAATCAGATGCCGATGAGGCCTTCAATTCGCATACTGAATCGAAAATACAGATAGATATTCCTGCCATGAACATATATGAATGCAAATAGCAAATAACAAATAACACATGCAATTAACGAATAATTTTCTCTTAATTACTCATTAGGCATTCTTAAAGCATTCTTAATCATGATTTAACAATTAATCACAAGTCGGGGTTGTTACAGGTGTGGGAGATAAGCGCGAGAATTGTTTGGGGACAAGCTCCATCTTAGATGATTGTTTGGGCTAAAACAATCATATAGGACAACATAGATTATTTTAGTCAAATAGAACAAAATATCACATCCAACCCATAATCATTTCATTTTTTTCTCTCACAAAAGTCAAAAAAGCTAAAAAAAAACCTATCCCAAACAAGGCTTTTTAGCCTCAGGCTAAAATAGCCAAAAAGTTGAAAAATCAACACACATTCCAAAAAAACAGTGTGGTATGGGTGTTAGTGGATGTGGGACATAGAGTTTGATTTGTAGGTTTAATCTTTTTATTTATGAAAAAACTAAGTGATTCGTGATTCAGATCAAGATTAATTGCAACAATACCCAAACAATTAAAATGAATAATCTAAATCATCTAGCACATACGAAAGTGATTTAGATTATTACTTCAAAATCAATAAATCAACACAATAGATTTTTATGTGGAAAAATCACAATTGGAGCACCTCCAATTGTGATTAAAAAACTACGGGCGAAATGTTACTAATCAATTCACTATGAAAGAAAGAAAGAATACAACTACCAAACAAATTACCCAAACTCTGACAATTTGTCTTCAACAATCTATATCTCTTTCACAGTAACCTTTGTCTCGAAATTGATCAGATTGATGTTGAATCTACAACATCCATATCAAATCAACAACTACGCACAGCTTCGAACTCCTTTGAATACTTCTCGCTTGAATCTCCGGATTCCACCGTAAAAGAACACTCTTGAAGTAGAACACTCAAACAACTCTTTGATATATGCTTGTCAGACCATGTGAGTTTAATACTCAAGCAAACATCAAAGAAAACTAACAAAATTGCTCCAGAATAAAACCTTAGAACCCTCAAAGAAGATCTGGAAGCATTAACCCTAAAAACAGACTAAAACAGATATAGAAAACAGGGCCGCAAAGTTCGCTCGCGTGAAGGATCTCTCGCTCGAGCGACGAGACAGATACGCGTGAAACCGAAAAGTGGCTTTGCTCGAGCCACCAATAGATTTGCTCGAGCGCACAAAAACCATTCCCAGTATTTTTTTGCAGACAGAGCAAAGTACTAGGACCAAGGCTTCTTCGCTCAAGCGAAGACTCTCTTGCTCGAGCGAGCAAAACAAATAACCATGAACAATTACAACTCGATAAGTTTATGTTTGTTCGTGGAATTGACAAGACTAAAGGAACTAATAATATCCTTTTTTGTCAATTTTCGGACAAAACATTCTAACAAGGTTTCCTAGTAAACACACGTACTAGACTAAACAAGCAACCAAACATAACCAACTAATCTAATATCAACAGCCTGACGAAATACCCTACAAAAATATATAAAACAAAAACATTGGGAATAGCTTGAGCAAGTAATTAAAAATCAATCAGTCCATTACCAAATATCCAAGAAGCCTTACCTAATATCCCAAACAGTATTAACAAGGATACCCCAAAAAAAACTATACCCCAACCATCATGCCAAATGTACCCCAACAACAAAAATTAAACTCCCCCTTTTTGACCGAGAGAGACAAAGGGAAGAGGATATACAGGCCAAACTGTCCAAAAACAAAAACAAGATAAGCAAATTGTCCAAAAACGTAATAAAATTGTCCAAAAAGAAAAGACACACATAACTGCAATGACGGTAGAGGTTGCAGCTGCATTTGTAGCAAAGAAAGGATCTGTGCAAGCATGGAGGACTGCTGAGCAGGGTGGCCTTCAAAGGCAACCAGGCGGGCATCCATCTGATCAAGACGGTGTGTGATAGAGCGCTCGAACTACTACAGCTGGCCATGAAATGAGCGGGGACGCACCTCAAGTGCACCGGCATCGTTTGTATCAAACTCTGCCTCTTCGGCAAGAGGATCATGACTTGCACCAGAAACCCCAACCCCGAATGACCATCCCCGGACATGGGCTTGACTCTGGGAGACGGTAATTTTGGTGACAAGTTTAGTGGGAGATGCAAACTCATCATCGTCAAATGGAGAAACACCAAGAGAAGAGAGAAAACGGTTTAGTAAACAACCGTAAAGGAGACCCAAGGATTTGCGACCCTCAAACACGCCTATCATTCTGTCCACAATCATGATAGAAAAGTTGAAAGGGAGGTGATGAGCAATGTGTAGACACCCCATTTTTGACCGCCCTCAAGACTTGGGCGTTACTGATGGTTTACTTGGTGGAGAAAGGTGTGCAGGGCAAAGGTTCAGTTTCTTCAGCAAGGAAAGAGACAAATCTCAACTTCATACCCCATTTTGGACCAAAGTTATTTTGGATGGTTTTTAGACCTTAAAACCCTCTCTTTCAAAACATTTTTGAAATAAAGTTTCTACAATGTTCTGAGGCTCACATTTTGTCAAATGATGCACTTTTTGATAAACGGAGCAAGGACAAAGTGGAGATGAATGAAAGAGAGATGAAATCTTTGAAAAATCTTTCAAAACACTTTGTTTAGGAGTTTGGAGTTGAAGAAAAGAGGAAAGGAGAGAAGAAAACTAGTTTGGGAGAAGTCCGGCATGAATCCGAGTAGAAGAGAGTCGAGCAGCCCTCGCTGAATCGGGCTTATTCATCTGCATACTTGGATTTTAGCTATGAGGCCACCACCATTGGAAAGCTTACTTCCGAGACTTCATTTTGCACTCAAGAATCTCCTAAAGCCAAGTCCGGGTGGGGGAGATATGATTGGTTGAAGTAGGGCATCAATCCGGTTGGATCGAATCTGCGCGGCTTCACCAAAACAGGCATAACTTTTTGTACAGGAGGAATTTTAATGCAAGGTTTGTGCCATTGGAAAGCTAACTTCTGGGGCTTCAATCTAGACACCAACTGACCACTTTTTGGCCTTTGAAGCACCTACCGGGCATCAATTTAGTCGGCCGGCCAAAAAAGTAGCAGGCCGACCAGAATAATTAGCCGGCCGACCATTTATTTGGCTGATTGTCTCCTTTTCTGGCCGATATCACATTTTTTCCTTTCTCAGGCGTTGTGCATGCCAGCTGTGCTAGCTGGAGTGCACAGACCTTGCCCCCATACACGTGTGTGGCTGTTTTGCACCCTTGTACTCAAGCTTCTTGGAGAAGCTTTGCACTCTTTGCTCAAGCTTCTTGAGGAAGCTTGGACCTTTGTCTTAGCTTCCTTAAGAAGCTTGAACCTTTGGGTTAGCTTCTCTTGAAAGCTTGGCCCCTTTGACCCTTCTTTTGTTAGCTTCTTTAAGAAGCTTGGAGCTTTACTTTGTCTATATAAGGAGACCTTCCCTCTCCATTGAAGGGGTTCAGCAAAAACCAGAGCAAAATACATATATACATCTGATATACACTTTCTCTCTCTATATCTCCTTCTCTCTCTTCATTGTGTGTGTGTTTAAGGGCCAAAAGGGTGATTTTTTCTTAGTTTTGCACTAAGACACACACTACTACACCATACTTCGACTTTGGGAGGCATTGAGGGTTTGTTCTTGAGGTTTTGGACTGGTTTTGATCAGAAGAAGAGGGTTGCATTTGCTGTTCTTCAAGGAATCTTCAAGGGTAACACTTTTACTTTATATTCCCCAATCTTGCACCACTCTTTTACCTATCTTGCTAACTGTTTTAGACTTTGTGTATAACTGCAAAAAAGTCTTATATTTGCATGCTTAAGATACTTCATTGAGGTTGTTTTGGTGTTGGGGGTCGACCTCCCCCTCTTAGGCCTTGTTTGGCCCTTTTGGTGCTCTCTTTGCTAAGCTTTGGTTACTATTGTGCGTTGACCTTCTCACCACTGAAATCCAGTGGATTTTTAGTGATGAAGAAGGAGTTTTGAAGTCTTGTGTAGGGGAGGGACACCCCTTCCCTTTGTCTCTCTTTTGTGTATGTTTTGGCTCATAAGGGTAGCATGTATGCCTAGCTTTGCTTGGCTTCATTTGAGAGGTTATTTGGTGTTTATTTAGCATGTTTTACCTTTGTCCCATGTTGGTTTGTTGCCCCTTTGCATGCATAATACACTTGCCTTGTATTCCCCCATTTTGCTTAAGAAATGCATCTTGCCATTAGACCATCATGCTTGCATATTTTTGCCTAGCTTTGTGAAGTTTTTAGTCATATTTTGCCATGCTTGAGGTCTGTTGGGTGTTGATTTGGTCATGCATTTCATGATTTGTATAGCCCCTTTGCATTCTAGCATGTTGGCATCGGGTGTGTGAGTCATGAGCATGCTTGAGGTGGCCTATTTCAGTGATTTGGAATCACCTATGATGTCATTTCAGTCCATGCTTTGTGCTTACATACTTGTGTTTGTTACTCCTTCAATACCTTGATGGGATGTGGTCTTATGCTCCATGTTTAGGCCTTAATGCATGCCTCTTGTTTAAGTCATTTGGGGTGCCATTCATGTGGATTTCGGGGTGTATTTTGCTACATTAAAACTCTGTTTTGGTTGAATAGTCCATGCCATGTGTGGTTAGGGTTGTTGTAGTAGAATGCTTCTCTTTATGCCTTAGTCTTAGGCTCATTGGTATGCATGTTTGCATGAGTATTTGTCCACCATTTGCATCATCTTTGGCCACTGTTTTAAGGTGTGGCTGAGGCCCTCTATTTCGGTCTAAGTCCATTCTTGCATGTAGTGGTATGTTTGACTTGTTGCCTCTTATTGCATGCTTACATTGTACCATGTTTGCATCACATGTTAGATCACATTGTATTGCCTCTTGCATGATTGGCATATTGCGTGCTTGCATAATAGATTGCATTGCATTTGGCATGTCTGGCATCTTAGCCTCATGTTGCATTCTTGAGCCATGTTTGTATACGTGCATTACATTGCTTGGTTTGGGGTGTCAAACCAAGCATGAGGGGTGAGGTGCGTTTGTACTCCAAGTGACGTAACACGTCTCAACCCTTGGTCGCTGACGCCCTTGACCTCAATATGATAGGGCATTGGCATTCATCTCTTTTGTTGTATGCATTTACATTAAGTTGTAAACTTGGCCTCTTAGGCCATCATGCATCAAAATGCATAATTGATGGCCCGAGGGTCGAGGGTCATGCTCCCTTGAGTCCATGGCATGATTGGGAGAGTGGCCATGCATACATTGCTTTGGATTTCTTTGCCATACACTGTCTGCCCTCTGCTGCTGTCAAAAATAGGTTTCTGCAGGAAGAAATGGCCGGCCGGCCACATATAGTGCCGACCGGCCATCAATTACCAGTCGGTGGCATAACTTTTGGCCGATAAGCATATACTCATGGTCGGTGAACTTGCCTTGTGGCCAGTGACACCCCAGAACATTCAGAGGGTGATTCAAAATGGGTCTGGGTACTTTCAGAATTTTCAGAGAAGCAAGGCAGTGTAAACAGAGGCAACAATGGCATGGCATGGGTTTCTATGCGGAACGAGTCGAGCATGCATCATCATCATAGCATTCTGAGGCAGGGCTGGGGCCATCCTCTTTCTGCATTTGATTTGTTAATTAAATAGAAGATATGTAATATTTAATTAGTTAGGAGAATTAATTATTTATTTGTTTTGTAATATTTATTCAGACCCTCCGAGCGAGGGCAATTGTGTAATAAGTGTGCATGAGTACGTGTATGTCTTCCAACCCCACGTCTTTCTTCCCTTTTATTTAGTAGCTTTTGATGGTTAGTTTAGGGCATGTTTCTATTAGCATACTTATGATAGCATGTTTACATACATTCATTCGTATTGCACGCACCGGGCTTGGCGTATCATACTAACTGCATTTGTACTTCAATCCCAAATTGAATGCGTGATAGTTGTAGCATCATCATATGCCATATTAGGATAGCCGAGCCTATCATAGCTGCATCTTGCATGTGTTGCATTAGCCATCTTAACATGAACTAGGATCATGCATATGATTACTAACTAGTTTCTGTTTTGGCTTGCAGTACTCGGTAAGCTTTTATGCTTTAGCATACTGCATGCGTGTGAGTGTTGCCATAATAGCATGATTACCATGAGGCTAGCTGCTTATATGATATAACTGCTTGAATGTCTGTGGATGAAGGTTGGATTGCTTAAGTTGGAATAACTCGTTGAAATCCGTGTTTTAGCCTACTCGCGAGTAGCAAATTTCAAACCATTTTCCAAACGAGCGGATATGGAATGCTTTGTTCCAAATTAGGCGATCTAGTCTATATTTTTGTGTTGTGCGCATCACATAATAAAATTAGCTAATTAACCGGAATAAGAATGCATAATGTTTTCAAAACTAGATATCATGGTTAGTAGAGGCCGATCTTTGATCGGGCGAGCGGGGGTGCTCATAGCTGACCTTCCCCAATCATACCCAAGTTCCCGAGCCGAGGCAACTTTGGTGATGACGGACACGTGGCCCTAGGCAAACGAGTCAGGGTTTCCTAAATTCCCCAGTTAAAAAATATTTAGGTGGCGACTCTGTATCTGGCAAAGCAGTCCATTTTTGGCACTTCTTTTTCTAAAAATCTGTTTTTCTCAAAACGATTTGCCGGATTTGGACTCTTTGGTTCAGATTAAGAACCGTGACAAATTGAGTCCGAACTGTGGCACAGAGGCCCTCACGCGGGGCGCGTCCATAGTTTCTGGCGACTCTGCTGGGGAGTTTAGAGAACTTGACTCGAACTCGTGATATCTTGTTTTGATTACACTTATATGTTTCTTTGCATTGCATGTGCATTGGCGCGCCTAGGACACCGTGTTGGCCATCTACTATTCCTGAGCGGTTTGCCAGAGGCTTGACTTTGTCAAAGCATGCCATAAGGCTGACCGGTTACGGGCTCTGCCAATATGGGAACACAAACCCCGGTTTTACCGGGGCACCCTTTTCGACCTAGTGCATATTCGGAATCCATAGTGACCATTCCAAACTAGGACAGGTTGCTTACCCGATATAGGTTGTTTGAAACCGCTGCGTGCGTAGTAAAACCCTAGCTCCTGACAAAATAGGACAGGGAAACCCTACCCCTCCATAGGGGTGTTTTCGCTCTCACTTGTTTGTTATGTGCTTTAGAGTTGGCCTCTACGGGGAATGCACGTATCAGTTTGCAAGTCTGGGTATCAGGCCTGCGGGCATCAGTATTTTGGGGCAATCAGTTTTTCCTGAGGGTATCAGTTTACAGGGTAGAATTTTGGGGCAGAATTCAGTAAAGAGTACAGTCATTCAGCTATACTCATGTCCATTCTAGTGAAATCAGGCTGAGATGCTCTATGTTTTCTCTTTTGCTAGGGTAATCCTGGAACCATAGCTTCAGAAGGCTCTGAGATCCCCCAGATTCATTGGACTTGTGTTGATAGACTTTGTCAGGTCAGAGATTCAGTTCAAGGGCAACCAGTTTTCCTTCGCCAGTGGTAAGGCAAAGAAGGGCCAGACAGGGCTCATTGGTTCATCTGATCCGACAGTCACCAGTCACATCATCAGCACACCTGTGATGGCACAGGGTTCGGAAGAATTTGTGGCCGTGATAGCAGCGCTAAATCAGGGAACTGCCATGCAGGCTGAGACCAGTGTTGAAACGCGACGCCCATCTGGGACATCTGCCTCACATCCAGCTTTGGGACCCCAGCCGAACTTTGACCCACTTCTGCCAGCTGAAGACTTGCAGGGTCCAGATCCTCGAGAAGGGTTGGCTCAAGCCGGAGTTTTCAGACCCCTGGTGCAGCCTAATGAGAGGCTTTATCCCCTTGATGCTAATGAGCTCGATCTGATCACAGTGAAAATTGCAAACCTTGAGAAGCAATTCAAAAAGGCATAGGGCCTTAACTCCATTCCCGACATTGAGGATGGGCACACTGAGTCTGCCGTACGGCTCCCAAACAGATTTAAAATGCCATATATTGACCGTTTCGACGGGTCTGGAGATCCAATGGTACATATCCGACTTTTCTTGGATGTCCTGAAGCCGATGGGTTTGACTAAGCCACAGAAACTCTCTCTGTATGGAAGAACCCTGTCGGGTGTAGCAGCCACTTGGTACGCTAAGTTGGAAGATAAAGTGAAGCAAAACTGGGAAGAACTGGCTGAGGCCTTTGTCGATCAGTATTCGTACAACACCCAAGTTGAAATGACCATCCAAGAGCTTGAAGCAACCTGCCAGAACCCAACAGAGCCTTTTGTGGAATTTGTTGCGAGGTGGAGAGCAAAGGCAGCACAGATGACAGATCGTCGCCCTTCTGAGAGGGATCAAGTGCAGATGATGGTGCGAAACCTCGAGCATGATATGTTGCAAAAGTTGATAGTCGCGCCGCTATTTACTTTCAAAAGTTTGCATGAACTGGGGGTTCAGATTGAGAATGCGTTCAACAGTGGGATCATTCCCAGAACAAGTGAACCGACAAGGAGGGTGATTTCAGGGAGTACCAATGCTGGTAGTAGCACTATTCCCAAACCCACCGAAATCAATACAGTTGCCACAACCGACCCTTTGGCCAATCCAAGCCTACAAACCGCTGGCCCAGCTCGAGCTCAAGGCAGAATTTTCACCCCCTTCTATATAAGCCTGACTAGCGCACTAAAAGTCTTGATGGAAAGAGGATATCTCAAATCCCTCGATCCTCAACCCCTGCTGACCCACTCCCAGCCAGACATAACCCCTCCAAGTACTGTATGTACCATCAGCAACGCGGTCATGGCACCGACCGTTGCTACCGCCTTCGTCATGAGGTCCAAAATCTCATCGACAACCTGACAATAGCTCCACCTTCAGACCCCAATGGCCAAGTACCCCATCCACATCTCAATCTTATCCATACACTGCCATCCACCTACGACCCCAGCGTATACATCATCCCGGCCCATCTACCCAAGCCTGAGGTGTTTATCCCAGAAAGCATGGACTTATGCATGATGGATGCACTTGGACCCCAATCATCTCAAACCCATGAGCCTATAACTTCTGAGCTGATGAGAATGATCGAAGATCTTCAGAGAATTGTGGCAGATTTAGCCTTTGGGGTTTTGGCCCCATCATCGACCACATCACGTACCAGGGAGTTCATGTCTAAAGCTCCACAACCTTGGGACGGGCTGCATTGGAAGAAGGCCAATCCCTTGGCAAAGTGGAGGCAAGTGGTAAGAACAAGGTAGGGGCAGACATTGGTCCCTATGAACACCTTCAGTGGGATATTGAGGCTTTGAAAGCTGAAGGGTTGAACAAACAGCAAGTACTCGCAGTTGTTGCAAAAACTGTGGATGACACTTTCGCCACTCAGAATGAGAGCAATCTGAATCAAGGGGTAAGCTGGGAGAAGGGCCGTTGTACCAGGAATGTTCCTTTTAGCTCTAATCCTGTGCTCGGAAGAGATCAGCAAACCCAGTCAGCGCCTATCAATTCCTTTGCTGGTGTATCCAGCAAAAAGCCACAAACCTCAAAGCACCCACCTCAGGGCCAGAGGGTGTTCACCCCACTGTACATGTCTCTATCAGCGGCCTTGAGGGTCCTGATTAGAAAGGAGGATCTGAAACCCCTAGAGCTATGGCCATTGCCAGATAAACTTCCCCCCTCCCATGATCCGGTCAAGTACTGTGCCTTCCATCAATAAGTCGGCCACATCACTGATAGTTGTTACCGTCTTCGCCATGAAATACAAGATTTGATTGACAACAAGGTCATCGTTGCACCGGGTCCTACAAAGTCTATCGGCATTGGATCAGTGAACTTGTGGGGGATAATGTGACTATGTGATCGGGGGATGAACCACCTGCGGATGACGCTCGATTTACTCCAGATATGGCATATGGCATGCACTGTTTTGAGCATTTTGCGAATGCTGGTTATTTTACATTCTGACTTGGGTATTGGGTCAGTCTTGTTGTTTTGTTTTGAGTCAGTCCTTTTGTACTGAGTCAGTCCTTTTGTTTCAGGTCTGTCTTGTTGTATCGAGTCAGTCCTGTTGTATAGGAGTCGGGTGATTCCGGGGGTGTTACCTCGGACATCACTATTTTTGTTTTGTGTTTGTCTTTTTGCTTTCTTTTGAGTCTGTTTCTGCTGAGGAGCCAGTTGTGCCAACAGATCTCAATGAAACAGCAGTGGTTTTTCATGCTTTTGTGCTTGCTTCTGCCTTGTGCCAGTTGTACCAGAAAGTTGAATGGAACGGCAGTGCATTTTACCTGCTTTTCTATGCTTTTAAGTCATTGCGTTGACCAAAGTTTTTCAAAACCTTTTAAACATTGTGATGAAAACGAAGAGGAAGGAATTCCTCGGGATTTGCAAAAACTTGATCAATTGAGAGAAAGAGAGGCATGCTAAGCCCTTAATGATTGAAATCATGCTTGTTAATGTGAGTACTGAGAAGGATCCTGGCTTGATCCAGATTGGCTCCACACTGTCTTCAGCGCGAGCGATTAGTCGCTTTCTTAAAAGATTTCAAAACATATTTTGCGCAGTCCTGCGAAGACCTGTGTGGAATCGCTCTTGAGATTGTGCAGCTTAGGATTGCTCTCAGCCTCGAGACTTGACCCCTTGCTTTCAAAACCTTGGACCTTAAATTCAGAGTGTTCAACGGTCAACCGCAATGTCAGGACTGTGTGGCCAGATTTGAATCAGCCCACGAACTAGGGGCAAGAAAAGTCAGATCAAGAAGATCAGGTGTTATCAAAAGAAGCTTGCAAAGCTGGATCAGAAATACCCCTGGAACTAGGGGCAGAAAAATGTCAGATGTGCTCGAAGAGCCAAAGATAGATCATTCCGCCAATCAAAGGTGAAGATCGGCAAGAATGCCAAACCCCAGAAGGGAGGAAAGAAGAAGTATTGCTGAAGGACAACTGAGTTCCTATCCACAACACTAGGGGCAAATTCAACCCCCATTGGATGGACTCCAACATCATCAGCAAACAGCAGCCTTTCTCTTGGAATCAGATGGCCTCAAGATCTTAGAACCATTTGACATGGACAAAGCTACACTTTTACCCTTGAGAGGCTCGCTGGGCCGAAAACCCGGAAGGGCGACCCAGGCAAAAGTTAGAGCAAAAAAAAAAAAAAAAAAAACAAAAAAGAGAAAAAAAGGAAAGAACAAAAAAAAAAAAGAGGGGAAGAGAATGAAAAAGAAAAAAAAGAAATGAAATGAAAAGAAAAGAAAAAAAATGAAAAAATTGAAAAGAAAAAGAAAAACAAAGCTCGCAAGGTTGAAAACCCGGAAGGGCGGCCTTGACAAAAGTTAGAGCACAAAAGGAGAGGTTAAATACCCGAGTGTACCTTAACCCCGAACTACGTAAGGCTTGATTCCCATCTTTGGGATACGTAGGTGTAGACAGCGCCCGCGTGAGGACCTCGCTCTACAGTTCGGACTCTCCTTTTTGTGTTTGTTGCGGTTCTAAATCTGAACCAAAGAGTCCAACTCTGGCAAATCGTTTTGAAGAAAAACAGATTTTTGAAAAGTAGTGCCAAACATGGACTGCTTTGCCAGATTACAGAGTCGCCACCTAAATATTTTTTAATGGGGGAATTTAGGAAACCCTAACTCGGTGCCGAAGGCCACGTGTCCGTCATCACCAAATGTCCTTGGCTCGGGAGCTTGGGTACGATCGGGGAAGGTCAGCTATGAGCACCCCCTTTCGCCCGATCCGAAGACCGGCCTCTACTAACCGTGATATCCGATTTTGAAAACATTACATGCTCTTATCCCAATTATTAGCCTAGAATTACTATATTATGCGTACGGCAAACAAGTATAGACTAGATTGCCTAATTTGGAAACAAACATTGCATATCCGTTTGTTTTGAAAATGTTTCGGAATTTGCTACTCGCAAGTAGGCTAAAACACGGATTTCAATGAGTTTTCCCAACTCAGGCAATCCAACCTCCACCCACAGGCATTCAAGCAGTTTATCTCATGTAAGCACCTAGCCGCATGGTAAGCATACTGTCATGGCAACATTCACACGCATGTGGTATGCTAAAGCGTAAATACTTACATCGTACTCCGTGCCAAAACAAGAAACTAGTTAGCAAGCATGCATGTCCTAATTCATGTTAAGTGGCTAATGCAACGCAGGCAAGGATGCAATTTAGAGTAGGCTCGGCTAATCCTAGAATGGCATGCGAAATGCTACAACTATCGCGTATTCAAATTGGAATTGGAAATACGATGCAGTTTGTATGATGTACCGAGCCCGGTGCATGTGAACAAATGCATGGATGCACGCATGCATTGCATAAGGTATGCTAAAAATAAACGTGCCCTAATCTACCATCATAAGCAGGTAAATAAAAGGGAAGAAAGAAATGGGGGTTGGAAGACATACACACACCTACGCACACTTATTACAAATATGCCCTCACACAGAGGGACCAAAAGAATATACAGTCCGAATAACAAATCGCTAAATTAATTATTACATAATTTCTAATCTAATCAAAATAAATACAGAGAGAAGATGGCCGCAGCCCCCGCCTCGGGATGCGCGAATGATGCATGCTCGATTCGTCTTGCCCGGAAAATCCGCACCATGCCACTGTTGCCTCTGTTTTACTGCCTTTTCTTCTCTGAAAACTGTCAAAGTCCCAGAGAACCTTCTATGAGCATTTCAGAACATCATCGGCTGGGAGGGATGGCCACCGGCCGTGTACAATAGTCACCGGCTGTCAATGATGTTATCGGCCACCCATATAGTGCCGGTCGGCACTATATAATGCCGGTCGGCACAAAATTCCTGCAGGAGACAGTTTTGACAGCAACAAGGCCAGACAGTGTATGGCATGGAATTTCAAGGCAATGTATGCATGGACACACTCCCTATCATGCAATGGACTCAAGGGAGCATGGCCCTTGACCCCCGGGCCATCAATCACGCATTTCAATGCATGATGGCCCGAAAGCCAAGTTAGCAACTTTGATATCAAATGAAACATAACCACAAAACAAATCCAGGGCCCCCAACCCTTATCATGATTGGTCAAGAGGCAAGGGATGCATGCTCAATGAAATGCAACCTAAGCATGGCGGCTAAGTATGCAACATGAACATGCAAATGAACAATGTATGCTAGGCCGCAACCTAAACATGTAAACAAACATGGAATGCAACAACATGCAACGATGGGCTTAAACTAACATGGGTAACTCGCAAGCATGCCAAAATCAGCGGCCATAATCATGGAAATGAAGGCACAAAATGCACACACACATGCATGCAATCATGGTCCAACACCTTAAGCATAACAAGGCAACTCTTAAGCACACTTAAAGAGGCTAAGTATGGACATATAGCATGCAACGTAAGCTCTGAAATCATGTTATAGGAGGTTCCAAACCAACTAAATAAATCAACAAAGCATGCAACAATGCTCACACATTCACATACTTGAAGCATACAATCCACAAAATGCAAAGAGGCTATATAATGCATGCTAGGATCGACTCAAACAACTTAAGACAGACCTAAATCATGGCAAAATAAGCACAAAAGCTTCACAAATCTAAGCCTAAAACATGCTCGAACAAAGGCTAACAACCTAAGGCACATTAAGGCAATTACAAGACATCACATGGTAGGTATGCTAAGCATGCACCAAACTGAAAAATACCCTTCTACAATACTGATGAGGGACCAAAAATATGACTGCCCACAGTAGATGACAAGCCCCAAATCAATATACAAACATGCTCAAAATGCAATGCAAGATTAAGGCCCACAAAGGGGTATAACATGAAGTACCAAAAGGGTGCACCAAACAGCCAAAGACCCTTCATGAGACATGTAGAGGGGGGAAAAATAAGACACTTTTCAGGCCTGTCGAAGGCCCAAAAACAGAAGCATGGTAGGCTAACAAAGCATGCAAAAATGGGGACCAAAGAGGGGTTATGAAGCAAGTCATACATGGAGGTCCCCAACAGTGTTGAGCCCTTCTTCAATGTTGAAGAAGGGCTCAAAATAAGCCTCTTTGTAGTTTACATCGAAGCTCAAAAATACATGCAACTATGGCTTAGATATGAACCAAGAAAATGCTAGTTTTGGGGAAAAGTGTGCTTACCCTTGTAGACCAACAAACCAGCACCTCTTGGACCAAGTTTTGGTGCTCCTAACCTCTGTAAATGATCTCCCAAATGCTGGAATGGAAGATGGAGGTGTTGTGCTAGGTGTTGTAGAGCAAATGATGCAAGAACCAAGGTGTTTGGAAGCTTGGATAAGATAGATATAGAGAGTTGTAGATATATATGTTAGATATATATGTCTACTCTCTGGTTTTTGCTCAAAAACTCCAACCCTAGACAAAGGAGAAGGAGGCTTCTTTATATAGGCAATGCTAAGCTTCTAAGACAAGCTACAAAGGGTCAAAGGGGTCTAAGGGGAGGTCAAGGCTTGTTGGAGAAGCTTGGACAGCTGGTAGGCTTCTTGAGGAAGCCAAGACAAGGGGTCAAGGCTTCCTCAAGAAGCCTTGAGCAAAGGGTGCACAAAAGGGGCCAAAAGGTGGTTAAAGGGTGCAAAATATGCACATGTATGCACGTGGATCTGGTTTTATGCATCCCAGCTGGCACAGCTAGTATGCACCAGGCTTGGAGGGTGCAAAGGGTGCAAACCGGCCAAAAAAATTTGATCATCGGCCAAAATAAAGTGCCGGTCGGCACTATATATTGCCGGTCGGCAAAATATAGTGCCGATAGATGATTCCGAGGTCAAAAAAGTGCCGGTGGGTATGCAAATTGAAGCCCCGGAAGTTATCTTTCCAATGGCGCAAACCTTGCATCAAAATTCCTCCTGTGAAAAAAGTTATGCCCTTTTCCGTGAAGCCGCGCAGACTCGATCCAACCGGGATGATGCCCAGCTTCAACCCATCATATCTCCTCCACCTGGACTTGGCTCTAGGAGATTCTTGAACCAAAAATGAAGCCCCGGAAGTCTTCTTTCCAATGGTAGTGGCCTCATAGCTAAATTCCAAGATGCAATTGAATAAGCCTGATTCAGCGAGAGCCGCTCGACTTTCTTCTACCCGGATTCATGGCGAACTTCTTCTCCAACCTATTTTCTCCCCTCCTCTCCTCTTTTCTTCAACTCCAAACCCCTAAACAAAGTGTTTTGAAGGGTTTTCCTCTCTCCTTGTCGAAGAAACTGAACCTGTGCCCTGCACATCTCTCAACACCGAGCAAACCATCAGTAATGCCCAAGTCTTGAGGGCGGTCAAAAACGGGGTGTCTACAGTAGGCAACTTCATTCTGAAGTCCAGCCGTAAAACACTTCAAATTCGACTGTGTCCATGTGATGGTTCTAGTCATCTTTGTCTTCTCTGTATCCGAGAGTTCGGTTGTGATCGTCATTCTGAGGACTGATTACAATGCGCTGCGGCATCATCCAAACAAGGGGCAACTTTCTATTGCCATTCAGTATGCTGCGGCGTCATTTAAACCAGGGGCAACTTTCCGTTGCCATGCAGCGCTTTCAAGCAAGGGGCAATTTCCATTGCCTCCGATCCGAGGTTGCGCATCTCAAGAGTAAGTTCTGCGCTCGTTGAGCGGTGGCCGTTTGCCAAAATTAGTTTTTGAGAATTTTTACTGAGGTTGACTAATTTTCTCGAAAATTATTTCATTTTCCAAAACTGGACCATTTTCTTGGACCCAAAAAGGAAAATTTTCAGTGCTCATAGCCTAACTTGCATGATTTTCAAATCAAAATCGAACAAATATGTTAATCTGACTCTCATTTTGGTTAAAATTGTTTTAGTAAAAGCAAAAACAAAAAAATGGTCAAAATGATGAACTAGGGGTACAGTTGAGTCAGGCTTCCTGTCTTTTCCCCGTTGTCAATGCATTTGCCAGAAAGGGCACCATACTTGCCAAGAAGGGCACTCTACCTGCCAGAAAGGGCACAGCGGAAGCTAACAACAAAGGGCTAAAAGCTCTCTCATCCTCTGAGCAGCGAGGTATCAAGCCAAGTGCGAAGCACGAATTGGAATAGGGCGAGATATTCCACTCCCTCATCTGGACAGATCTGATCACGTCCAAACTCCCCAGCAGTGCATTATCAACCGATGTCAGCTGCAGATTTGCTGCACACCCAGTTGTAGCGCAACCCTTCTGTGGGAGAAACTCACTGGCTGTGAGCGGAAGAACAAGAATCTGGTAGAATACCGGGGACAAGAGCCCACAACTTCCTGCTTATCTATCAACCACCTAGGGGAGGGATAAAAAAATGAGAGATTGAAAAATAGAGAGATGTGCGCTGAGAGAAAAAGTAAGGAAAGGGCTTTTTCAGAAAAACAGAGCTTGAGGGCCGAGTGATGTGAGAATCACAAAATGAGAAAGGGTGGGAAACAATACCCGGAGAAACTGGCTCCTCGTGCACTGAAAGGTCTCTTGTCTTTGTAACACAGTTGAGTGTTGTGTTTGTGTGTTTTTGTTTGTCTCGATTCTTGTTTTGAGTCGTTTGAGGGTCAATAGATGTGTTTAGGTTGTTTTACCTTGTTTTCCCTTTGTTGAGTGGTGTTTAGGTTGTCTTACCTTTATTTTCCGAAGTTGAGTCGTTTTGCTATGGTCAGTTGTAGGCTCAATACCCAGTTGAAAACTTATTCTCACTCTCGATTTCAGAATAAAATTGTTTTGTGCTCAAAGTGCTGTGCCATTATCCACATTTGTGCAAAACAAGATTCTTTCTTTCATAAACTGCAGGGTTCAACCCAGGTCATGTGAGAACAGTAGAACAAGGACCTATCTGAAGCGATACAGGTTCCAGACTGCAAAGCAAAAGAAAAGAGGGAAAATTTGGAGCATCTTAGTGTGTTTCAACTTTGGCAAATTCCGAGACTGCATTCCGGGTGCACCTTCTCAGGCCTCGCTATTGCTCTGGAGTATGAGTATATCTCGACCCCAAGTGTCAGCTTGCTTCAAGTCAGAATGGCAGTCCAAGCAGCATCTGTGGTTTTCACATGCAGATGTCATCTCTTGCTAATATAGACAGGGTGTCCCCTTTTGAGCTGAGCGTGTTGCCAAGTCCTCCGAGAGGTAAAACGGAGGCACCAGAGTACATGTTTGATGCCCCTCTATTATATAGAATGTGCACTTTCATATACACTTCTGTTACATGCGTGCCGCGCATTGTTATGATTCATGCATAGAATATGCCTGCTTTCGATTCTGCATAGAATATGCTTTGCTTTCAATGTTGCATAGAATATGCTTGTCTCATGCATGGAATATGCTTTTGATATTGCTTAGAAAATGCTCGTATATTTTGCATAGAAAATGCATTCTTCCTCACTTGCATAGAACACGCATTTTATCGCACACTATGTTGTGCACTTGCACTTTGTATCTCACTCACACTGTCTTGTGTATCTTGTGGTTGTGTTTCACTTACACTATCTCGTGCATTGCATTACAATCGCGCTGTTTAGCGTATCGCACTGTTTAGTGCATTTCAAATCACTCGCGTTGTTTAGCGTATCGCACTGTTTTGTGCATTTCAAATCAATCGCGCTGTTTAGCGTATCGCACTGTTTAGTGCATTTCAAATCACTCGCGCTCTTTAGCGTATCACACTGTTTTGTGCAGGTTATCATTCGCGCTGTTTAGCGTATCGCACTATTTTGTGCAGATCATCTTTCGCGCTATTTTGTGCATCACACTGTTTTGTGCAAGTTCAGGTTTGCACTATTTTGCGCATCGCACTGTCTTGTGCACTTTCGCATTTCTGATCACTCGCGCTTTCTTGCGCATTGCGCTGTTTTATGCAGTTTACACTCACGCTGTTTAGCGTATTACACTGTTTTGTGCAATTTACTTTCGCGCTTTCTTGCGCATCGCACTATTTTGTGCATTACATTGTTTCATTCGCGCTATTTTGCGCATTGCACTATTTTGTGCACCTTACTTGCATTGTGCATGCATTTTATCGCGCTATCTTGCGTACCTTACTTGCACTTGTTAGTGCATTGCATTTCATTTGCGCTATTTTGTGCATCGCACTGTTTTGTGCAGTTTACATTCGCGCTATCTTGCGTACCTTACCTGCACTTGTTAGTGCATTGCATTTCATTCGCGCTATTTTGTGCATCGCACTGTTTTGTGCAGTTTACATTCGCGCTATCTTGCGTACCTTACCTGCACTTTTAGCGCATTGCATTTGCGCTATTTTGTGCATTGCACTATTTTGTGCAGTTTACATTCGCGCTATCTTGCGTACCTTACCTGCACTTGTTTGTGCATTGCCTCGCGCTATCTTGCGCACTTTACCCGTACTTGTTAAGTGTATTTCACTCGCACTGTCTTGTGCACCTGTATAGCACTCTCTTGTGCACCTGTATGGCACTGTTTTGTGCATTCACTCTTGCATTGCACTATTTTGTGCATCTTGTTAGCACTGTCTTGTGCATTCCAACCTGCATCGCACTGTTTTGTGCATCTTCTTAGCATTGTTTTGTGCATTCACTCGCACTGTCTTGTGCACTCTCGGGTCTAGGAGACTTTAAATCCTCTAAAGGTGCAATTCTTTTTTTGCATAAATCCTGAACTATCAAACTGGCTTCGCGCAGCGTATAAGTCCAATTTTTCAAACCGGCTTCGCGTAGCGTATAAGTCCAATTATCAAAGTCTTTCTGCATATCATTTGCATCCTGTCCCTAAACTACGTTGGTTTGATTCCTTGCAAAGGGATACGTAGGCAGCCTGCGGGTTCAACCAATTGCATCTATATTTTGTTTGTTTGTCCAAGTCTTCGGCCTTGTCAAAAATGGGTCGTCTTTGGGCTTTGACATTTACTCACGTCATTTCATGATTTCCGAGCTCTGTCAAAGAGGGGCAACTGTAGACACCCCATTTTTGACCGCCCTCAAGACTTGGGCGTTAGTGATGGTTTACTTGGTAGAGAAAGGTGTGCAGGGCAAAGGTTCAGTTTCTTCAGCAAGGAAAGAGACAAATCTCAACTTCATACCTCATTTTGGACCAAAGTTATTTTGGATGATTTTTAGACCTTAAAACCCTCTCTTTCAAAACATTTTTGAATTAAAGTTTCTACAATGTTCTGAGGCTCACATTTTGTCAAATGATGCACTTTTCGATAAACGGAGCAAGGACAAAATGGAGATGAATGAAAGAGAGATGAAATCTTTGAAAAATCTTTCAAAACACTTTGTTTAGGGGTTTGGAGTTAAAGAAAAGAGGAAAGGAGAGAAGAAAACTAGTTTGGGAGAAGTCTGGCATGAATCCGGGTAGAAGAGAGTCGAGCAGCCCTCGCTGAATCGGGCTTATTCATCTGCATACTTGGATTTTAGCTATGAGGCCACCACCATTGGAAAGCTTACTTCCGGGACTTCATTTTGCACTCAAGAATCTCCTAAAGCCAAGTTCGGGTGGGGGAGATATGATTGATTGAAGTAGGGCATCAATCTGGTTGGATCGAATCTACGCGGCTTCACCAAAATGGGCGTAACTTTTTGTACAGGAGGAATTTTAATGCAAGGTTTGTGCCATTGGAAAGCTAACTTCTGGGGCTTCAATCTGGACACCAACTGACCACTTTTTGGCATTGGCAGCACCTACCGGGCATCAATTTAGTCAGCCGGCCAAAAAAGTAGCAGGCCGACCAGAATAATTAGCCGGCCGACCATTTATTTGGCCGATTGTCTCCTTTTCTAGCCGATATCACCTTTTTTCCTTTCTTAGGCATTGTGCATACCAGCTGTGCCAGCTAGAGTGCATAGACCTTGCCCCCATACACGTGTGTGGCTGTTTTGCACCCTTTGCACCCTTGTACTCAAGCTTCTTGGAGAAGCTTTGCACCCTTTGCTCAAGCTTCTTGAGGAAGCTTGGACCTTTGTCTTAGCTTCCTTAAGAAGCTTGAACCTTTGGGTTAGCTTCTCTTGAAAGCTTGGCCCCTTTGACCCTTCTTTTGTTAGCTTCTTTAAGAAGCTTGGAGCCTTTACTTTGTCTATATAAGGAGACCTTCCCTCTCCATTGAAGGGGTTCAGCAAAAACCAGAGCAAAATACATATATACATCTGATATACACTTTCTCTCTCTATATCTCCTTCTCTCTTTTCATTGTGTGTGTGTTTAAGGGCAAAAGGGTGATTTCTTCTTAGTTTTGCACTAAGGCACACACTGCTACACCATACTTCGACTTTGGGAGGCATTGAGGGTTTTTTCTTGAGGTTTTGGACTGGTTTTGATCAAAAGAAGAGGGCTGCATTTGCTGTTCTTCAAGGAATCTTCAAGGGTAACACTTTTACTTTATATTCCCCAATCTTGCACCACTCTTTTACCTATCTTGCTAACTGTTTTAGACTTTGTGTATAACTGAAAAAAGTCTTATATTTGCATGCTTAAGATACTTCATTAAGGTTGTTTTGGTATTGGGGGTCGACCTCTCCCTTAGGCCTTGTTTGGCCCTTTTGGTGCTCTCTTTGCTAAGCTTTGGTTACTATTGTGTGTTGACCTTCTCACCACTGAAATCCAATGGATTTTCAGTGATGAAGAAGGAGTTTTGAAGTCTTGTGTAGGGGAGGGACACCCCTCTCCCTTTCTCTCTCTTTTGTGTATGTTTTGGCTCATAAGGGTAGCATGTATGCCTAGCTTTGCTTGGCTTCATTTGAGAGGTTATTTGGTGTTTATTTAGCATGTTTTACCTCTGTCCCATGTTAGTTTGTTTCCCCTTTGCATGCATAATACACTTGCCTTGTATTCCCCCATTTTGCTTAAGAAATGCATCTTGCCAATAGACCATCATGCTTGCATATTTTTGCCTAGCTTTGTGAAGTTTTTAGTCATATTTTGCCATGCTTGAGGTCTGTTGGGTGTTGATTTGGTCATGCATTTCATGCTTTGTATAGCCCCTTCGCATTCTAGCATGTTGGCATCGGGTGTGTGAGTCATGAGCATGCTTGAGGTGGCCTATTTCAGTGATTTGGAATCACCTATGATGTCATTTCAGTCCATGTTTTGTACTTACATACTTGTGTTTGTTACTCCTTCAATACCTTGATGGGATGTGATCTTATGCTCCATGTTTAGGCCTTAATGCATGCCTCTTGTTTAAGTCATTTGGGGTGCCATTCATGTGGATTTCGGGGTGTATTTTGCTGCATTAAAACTCTGTTTTGGTTGAATAGTCCATGCCATGTGTGGTTAGGGTTGTTATAGTAGAATGCTTCTCTTTATGCCTTAGTCTTAGGCTCATTGGTATGCATGTTTGCATGAGTATTTGTCCACCATTTGCATCATCTTTGGCCACTGTTTTGAGGTGTGGCTGAGGCCCTCCATTTCGGTCTAAGTCCATTCTTGCATTTAGTGGTATGTTTGACTTGTTGCCTCTTATTGCATGCTTACATTGTACCATGTTTGCATCACATGTTAGATCACATTGTATTGCCTCTTGCATGATTGGCATATTGCGTGCTTGCATAATAGATTGCATTGCATTTGGCATGTCTTGCATCTTAGCCTCATGTTGCATTCTTGAGCCATGTTTGTATACGTGCATTACATTGCTTGGTTTAGGGTGTCAAACCAAGCATGAGGGGTGAGGTGCGTTCGTACTCCAAGTGACGTAACACGTCTCAACCCTTGGTCGCCGACGCCCTTGACCTCAATATGATAGGGCGTTGGCATTCATCTCTTTTGTTTTATGCATTTATATTAAGTTGCAAACTTGGCCTCTTAGGCCATCATGCATCAAAATACATAATTGATGGCCCGAGGGTCGAGGGTCATGCTCCCTTGAGTCCATGGCATGATTGGGAGAGTGGCCATGCATACATTGCTTTGGATTTCTTTGCCATACACTGTCTGCTCTCTGCTTCTGTCAAAAATAGGTTTCTGCAGGAAGAAATGGCCGGCTGGCCACATATAGTGCCGACCGGCCATCAATTACCAACCGGTGGCATAACTTTTGGCCGATAAGCATATACTCATGGCCGATGAACTTGCCTTGTGGCCGGTGACACCCCAGAACATTCAGAGGGTGATTCAAAATGGGTTTGGGGACTTTCAGAATTTTTAGAGAAACAAGGCAGTGTATACAGAGGCAACAGTGGCATGGCACGGGTTTCCAGGCGGAACGAGTCGAGCATGCATCATCATCATAGCATTCGGAGGCAGGGCTGCGGCCATCCTCTTTCTGCATTTGATTTGTTAATTAAATAGAAGATATGTAATATTTAATTAGTTAGGAGAATTAATTATTTATTTGTTTTGTAATATTTATTCGGACCCTCCGAGCGAGGGCAATTGTGTAATAAGTGTGCGTGAGTGCGTGTATGTCTTCCAACCCCACGTCTTTCTTCCCTTTTATTTACTAGCTTTTGATGGTTAGTTTAGGGCATGTTTCTATTAGCATACTTATGATAGCATGTTTACATACATTCATTCGTATTGCACGCACCGGGCTCGGCGCATCATACTAACTGCATTTGTACTTCAATCCCAAATTGAATACGTGATAGCTGTAGCATCATCATATGCCATATTAGGATAGCCGAGCCTATCATAGCTGCATCTTGCATGTGTTGCATTAGCCATCTTAACATGAACTAGGATCATGCATATGATTACTAACTAGTTTCTGTTTTGGCTTGGAGTACTCGGTAAGCTTTTATGCTTTAGCATACTGCATGCGTGTGAGTGTTGCCATAATAGCATGATTACCATGAGGCTAGCTGCTTATATGATATAACTGCTTGAATGCCTGTGGGTGAAGGTTGGATTGCTTGAGTTGGAATAACTCGTTGAAATCCGTGTTTTAGCCTACTCGCGAGTAGCAAATTTCAAACCATTTTCCAAACAAGCGGATATGCAATGCTTTGTTCCAAATTAGGCGATCTAGTCTATATTTTTGTGTTGTGCGCATCACATAGTAAGATTAGCTAATTAACCGGAATAAGAATGCATAATGTTTTAAAAACTAGATATCATGGTTAGTAGAGGCTGATCTTTGATCGGGCGAGCGGGGGTGCTCATAGCTGACCTTCCCCAATCGTACCCAAGTTCCCGAGCCGAGGCAACTTTGGTGATGACGGACACGTGGCCTTAGGCAAACGAGTCAGGGTTTCCTAAATTCTCCAATTAAAAAATATTTAGGTGGCGACTCTGTATCTGGTAAAGCAGTCCATGTTTGCACTTTTTTTCTAAAAATCTGTTTTTCTCAAAACGATTTGCCACATTTGGACTCTTTGGTTCAGATTAAGAACCGTGACAAATTGAGTCCGAACTGTGGCACGGAGGCCCTCACGCGGGGCGCGTCCACACAATGCAATACAAAACATACCCCTGGTCTTGAGTAATATGAGAGGAATGAGTGGTGACATGTATGTTGGCACAGACAATGATATTGAGTAGGCGAAATTTGGGAAAAAGCTTATTTTACGGAATGAGTGCCCCGGCGATCCAAGTTCGGGAAGTGCCACAAAGTTCAATGGTGACCATATCAAAATCCGCAATGCTGAGGGTAAAAAAGAGATAGTGGCAGTTCCGAACTTCGGGAAGAGAAAAAAACTGGCGAATAACTTCTTGATCAATAAAAATTGCTTTGTTGCGAACCCAAGTGTGAAACAAAGTAGAAATTTTGCTGATGGAATGGATGTTACAGTAGAATTGTGACGCTCCCAAAATATGATCACAGATTCAACCAAATTATAAATAGATAATTACATAAATCAGAGTGTAACGTTCTTACATTTCATAGAGTTAATAGAACAAGAGACCTAAACATAAATAAATGCCCTATAAGCTTACATCTTTCAAAGCCTTGGCTTGGTTACAACAAAAATGAGACGAACTCATACAATTTAAGCCCTAGGCTATACAACATTGAAACAAAACAAGAAGCTCTTGCTTCCCTAGAAGTCCCTCCCATGCTATTGCCTTGGTAGAGGCATGCCATCATTACCTGAAAATGTTTTTCACAAATAGGGTGAGCCACAGCCCAGTAGGAATAATCTAACACAGTATATGAGGTTTAACAAAGATATAAGTACAATATGCATATACAATGTCAGAGATAAAATATTCACCTTTTATATAGTCATAGTATACCAAATCCATATTTCATTTCATTTCACTTCCTTTCAATTCATTTCAATACATGAATCAATTTCATTATTTTTCAAGAGTCCAAAGGAGACTACAACTCATTGATTCTACAATCACACCATTAACACACAACATTTTAATCTTGCCATTTTACGGATATTTCATTTGCAGGATCGGCGCCCATGTATAAATTTTGGGACTTTCACCCAGGACACTCCAGCCAACTTAATTATAATGGAGTCCATCCTCTTTCTCCTATCAAATAATGGAGTACATCCTTATTCTCCTCCCAAACAATCATACATATGCAATGTATACAAAACGTGATCATATTCAATGACAACCAACAATGGATTAGTTTTAATTCGCCTAATCCTCATGCAATTTCTACAACAATCATAGCTGTTCTTCGCCGATAGCCCAATACAGTTATCTCTAAACAGATATTCAATCTTTATAGTAGATAATTCATCAAACTTTCATAAGTAAGTGATTAAACAAATCCAACCACACCATTCATCTATACATCCTCCCAATTTCACATTTTCCATACCAATTTCATTATTTAAACAAAATGGTTGTTCAAGACATCTTTAGGGCAAAACTCCCCATTCTCCAAACAATAACCCAAGGGCCAAAATCTGCTATTTTAACATAGGAAGGTCTCACATCCAAACCCTATAACATTTATATACACCCACATGGAAACCCCTTTTTTCAAACTTGAAACCTGAACCATAGGTTTGCTCAAATCACCCCCAAATCCCACCATTGTTACACAATGACAAATAACTAAGCTAAAAGTCACATGAAGGTGTAGAAAAATCCCAACCTCAAGTTAGAAGACCAAGCAAAGCAAAGGTGAAACTCCAACAACGCCGAAACCAACTTCCAATCGGATGAAAATAGAGCTTTCAAGATACTCTACCCTTTTTTCCAAAGACACTAGGGTGAAGAGATCAAAGGATCTAGGCCAAAATGTAGAGAGAAAGAGAGTGTGTGTGTGTTTTTTAGAGAGAGGGTCAAGATTTAGGTTTTTGGAAAGTTATAGAGAGAGAGAAGAATGAAAAAGTGATATAAAATGTCACTTTCGCAATCTGATATACGCATAGTCCGCTCGAGTAGAAGTGTTAACGCTCGAATGTCAGACACAATAAATTATTTTGCTCGAGCACAAGAAACGGCCCGCTCAAGCGCAGAATATAGTCATCTAGTACCTTTGTAGACAATAGACAAACCGTTCGAGCTCAAGAAAGGCTGCTCGAGCGTAGGAAATGTTGCTCGAGCGTGAAAAACACCCCTCCAACACTTTTGTAGACGTGCAAAGTGCTGAGAGTTTGCGAATCCCGCTCGAGCGCCAGAAAGGCCGCTTGAGCGGAGGACCAAAATTTACATAGCCTGCTCGAGCGCAAGAATGGCCCCTCGAGTGGAGAAGCAAAAATTTGGGCAACAAGGTTTCGAAAAACAAGCAACTAACTTATTCCAAATACACAACTACGACTCAATAACCAAAATAGGGAGGAGACAAGATAAACAAGATACGAATCACTATTCAAAACCATACAAACCTGAGTCCGGAATATAACAAGTGACGGGTCAAAAACCAGAAACACTATAAGAATTCCCGGACCCAGCTAAGATTTTGAAGACTGAAGAAATTGAGAACCTAGTCACCTCCCAAGGCACCAAACAAAGACCGGATAAGAATAGACTCCAAAGCAATGGGGTGGACATTTCGTTCTAAGTGAACAGTCCGAGACACATAAAACTCCCTATACAGGTTGGACTTCTCACGGGATTGGAATTTATCTTTATTAAAAGGGGGACGGGATACAGTGGTTTTGCGGCATTTGGAAGGCTCGGCCATGACGGACAAGGACAAGACTGACAAACACAAAGGAAAGACCACCATAGTGAAAACCCCAAAACCAACCCAAGACACACCACCAATTTTAACCCCGAAAAACTAATAGAAAATAAAGCCAACAAATCATTAGTGCAACAGGGTTAGAGAAGGGTGATAAAACAAATCTAGAAATCTATTTGCAGGAAAGTAAAAATTGAAGGCAATCAACATTAAACCAATAAGTTCAATCACAACATGAGCTCAGAATGACAACACCACAGGCAAAAAAAAAAAAAAAAATCAGTGTGTTTGGTTTGAGTTTTCTGGATTAAGTTTTTTAAAAATTGAATTTTTTGGTTTTCGTATTTTTTTGTTTTTAGTGAATATTTTTAAAATTTTAAACATTTTTTTTATTTTTTTAGATGCACCTTACTTAGATATATCTAAAAAGTAAAAAAATTGTGAAAAAATATTTTAAAAAATTAATAAATACATAAAAATATAAAAAAATGTACTGAATTCTTGTATTTTTTTTGTATTTTTGATATTTAGTGAATTTTTGAAAGATTTTTTTTACAGTTTTTTTTACTTTTTAGGTGTATTTAATTAGGTGTGTCTAAAAAGTGAAAAACTTGCTTAAAATATTTAAAAAATCCAGTAAAAACAAAAAAAATACGGAAGATAAGAAAGTAGAATTTTCTGAAAAGTGTTTTTGGAAAAATGGAACCAAGAAAATTCATGCAACTCCTTAACATTAAACAAAACCCAATCAAACACCAGCATGAGTTGAACAGGGTAATGTAACCAAAACCAATTAACAAAAAAACATGAGGGCAGCAGTAAGAGGTTGAATAAACCAATAAAAATCTAGTCAAAAACCATCATAAAGCAGCAATTTTAATAAGAGAACTTATAGCAAAACTAGGGTAAGGCAAAATTAAAACCCTAAAATTAAAAGCCCTAACAATCACATAGGTCAGAAATGAGGCCAAAAACCTAGATAGACTGCACAATCAAGCAATTAACAAGGAAATAAGTAAAAAAATAAAGATAAAAAGAAACGAAATAACAAAAAAAAAAAAACCTTTGAAGAGGAAAGACGAAACCCACACAGATGGGGAGAGAGAGAGAGAGAGAGAGAGAGAAACTTACCAGAAACCAGAGATGGAGAGTCTGAGGGAAGAGAGAAAGCACCCAAAGGCAACCAAAGCACAAGCAGGAAGAAACAGGTGTGCCTTAGGGGAGAGAGAGCAGTCGAAGGAAAAATGGAAAAAAATGGAGATTGAAGAGACGGAAAGCACAATTTAAAGCAGAACAGGTCGCTTGAGCGAGAGGTTTGTTTCCCGAGCGAAGACACTTACGCACACAGGGTCGCTCGAGCCAGAAAAACAAACTCTCAGAATCTGTGCAACCTGTAAAAGTACTGGGGTGAGGAAAAGTGCGCTCAAGCACAAACTCTCTCGCTCGAGCGAAGAAGTACAACCAAAGAACTTTGAAAGACACCCTGCTCAGCAGATTAAAAAAAACACTCACACTTCAAGTGGGACCTGCAACAATAAGGGATTAGCACAATAGCACAAATGTGATATTAAGATGAGATAATCCACAAAGCATGAAACCCGTATTCTCGCAAGTTGGACAATGTGAAGCACAATTTCATGAGCAAATCAGGGAAACCTTGATCAATGATCATAAGCTACATGGGAATACACAACTCAAAGACAAACATGAGAGCTCACATAAGGAATGTGTGTGTGTATGCAATCCTTGAGAGGCTACATAGCTAAAGTTAATCCTCGTAGTGATCGGATAGCTGGACCTCTGACAAGAGTAACAAAACATCACTGAGAAAAGTCAAACCATTAGAAATCAAGGGGTATTTGTTGAGTAAAAGCGGAGGCTCCTCGTCAATCAATGAGTTTTTTTTTTTTTTTTTCTTTTTTTTTTTCATTTGATTTTTGACTTTTCTTGTTTGTGGGCACTCACTGGTGGCATGCTCGCTCAAGAGTATGGAGACCAAAGTAGAGAAGCATGAAAACAATAAAGATGGCCTGGTTGGTGCCTCTGAAGTAGCATTTTCCTCATGCCCGGACTTCTAAAGAACTGAGAGAGGAACCGTGAAAGTGAAAAAAGATAGTAGATGGTTAAGAGACTCAACATCACCCATGATATGCTAGTATAGGTCAATTCCTCTAAAAATGTATAAGAGACACTGTTAGAGGTCCATAGAGAACTTTGATCACTTGTGCGGAAACCCCTGCAACAATTTATCTCAAGGATGTGTACAAAATGAGATCATGAAGTCAAAGAGCATGAGTATTCAGAATGAGCTATAAACACAGATAAATGAAATCTTGCAAGCAACATGAGATGTGTTCATTCAGTCTAAGTGCAAAGATGACAAGAATCAATGGCAATGAGATTATAGCATCCAAGCATACAACCAGCCACACAGTAACACCCACTTATGCAATAGGACACACTCTAGTTACTGAGCACTACACCCAAGGTCTTTCTAAAGAACTCAAATCTAAGAAGATCAGGGGGTTTTGTAAAAATATCAGCTTTTTGATGCTCAGTTGATACATGTTCAAGAACAACAAGGCCCTTTCCCACTAACTCACGAATGAAATGATGACGAATGTTAATGTGTTTGGTGTGAGAGTGTTGGAAATAATTTTTAGAGATGTTTATGGCACTTGTATTATCACAGAAAAGAGTGAGAGAGTCCTGGTCTATACCATAATTATGAAGCATTTGCTTTATCCATAACATTTATGCACAATAACTCCCTGCAGCAATGTACTTAGACTCAGCGGTTGAAAGAGAAATGGGATTTTGTTTTCTGCTATGCCAGGTAACCAAATTATTTCTAAGGTAAAAACACCCCACAGATGTGCTCTTACGATCATCAACACACCTTGCCTAGTCGACATCAGAAAAACCAGTGATTTCAGCGGTAGTGTTAGTTGTGAACCAAATCCCATACCCCAATGTCCCATTAACATACTTAATGATGCATTTGTGTCACGACCCGAACCCATTCCTATAGGTTGGCATCGTAATCGGCCAGTAATCCTTGGATTACCAAAGGCCTCTGACAAAATAACATATAGTAAGGGGCTGCGGAAGCAAATATACAAAATATACGAAGTCTATTGAGCTATGAAGACGTACATGAGACTGATAACTTAAAACTTTTATAACTTACGAGTGACGTCAAAAGATATAGTATTACACATCACTCCATGATCTCGTCCATATACAAAGACATATCATAAACATGATCTAGTACAATCACAAAAACAGCTGCTGAACTTGACTTCATCCGAAACATCCTCGGGAGGCACTTCCTCGGGAGGCACTAAGGTTGGCTGACAAAACAGAACATAGGCTGTCAACTCTGGGCCTGGTCACGTGTCTACTCACCTACATACATAATATAAATAGTGAGCGGAAGCCTAGTGAATAATAACAGAGTAAAGATTTTACTGAATGATGTCCACACAAGAACAAAGTCTTGTACATGATCGGGTGCCATAACAGAATAGATTCATAGGCATCGTTAGTTTTGCATTCAAGTTCGTATATATATATATATAGATAATATCATAGTACGTGGCACATCCATTAGCGTCAACAAATCTGATGACCCATAAGGGACTGCCGTGAAGGCTTTCTGATGACTCATGTGCACAGAGACGTTTCTAATAACCCACAAAGGGACCTGATGACCCATAAAGGGATGTATATCATATGTTGCCAAAGATGCCACGAATGCATTTCAGAATCTTGGACAATCATTCATTCATTTCAAACATAGCATAGCATTTTAGAAAACTAATCATTTCATATCATAATGTTCAGAAAATATTTAACATTGAACATAACTTTACAAAGTTATTACTCACAGATAACTGGTAACTCCAAATAGACGGCAAAGTGGGCAATTCACCTAACCTGAGGCGCGTGACCTACATAACATGGCGGATTCATAGATTGAAACACACTCTTGGATTGTACATAACTTATTTTATTTATTCTTAGTGTGTTTCTAGCCTTCATCCTCATTATGGTGTCTTAATCTTGGCCTAGGAATGCCTAGGATGGAATGAGGATGCAAAAATGTACTTGAAACACTTGGCAAAAACTTTGCTGAAACAGGGGTCTCGCTCGAACATGGCTTTCTTCGCTCGAGCGAACATGCCAAATGTGGGTGGTCGCTCGAGCGCACATTCCTTCGCTCGAGCGGTCTGCAAAGTATGAAAAAGTTCTGGTTGCATGAAATTTCCGCTCGACAGTCGCTCGACGCTCGCTCGAGCGTGAGACCCAAGTCCTCGCTCGAGTGCAACTCTTGTCGCTCGAGCGAACTGCAAAACACACAAACTTCTGAGAGCATGCAATTTACGCCCGAGCCACCCTTTTGTCACTCGAGCGGGAATGTGACGATGAAAGTGGTCGCTTGAGCATGGAAACCTTCGCTCGAGCGTGCAAGCAAAATTTTGGGGTTACGTTTGGTAAACTTTTGTAAATATGATTTGAGAGTTTGAGTTGTATTTTGAGTTTGTGAGTTGTGGAATTATGATTTGAGTGTAGAAAATTTGTTTGGTTATAGTTTTTGAATAGAGTGTTGAATTGAGTTTTGAATTGTATGTGGAATTAAGTTTTGAAAGTTTGATGTGACATGTGAAATAAGAAAATTTGTTTGGTGATGAGTTTTCAAAACTTGTCAATTATTTTATGTCAAATAATTCTTCTGTCAATTCATTTTTTAGGCCTGTACAAACATTTTGTGCAATACGTTTTTAATATTTTTCAAAAATTTTGTTCAAGTCAACACGTTTGGAGATTACATATTGATAAAAATATACAAAAATCAGTTTGTTCAATTTTTTTAAATACAAACCAAAATGTAAACGTTACCAAACATTATCAACATTTTTTATTTGTTAAATTTTTTAATTTAATAAAAAAATCCTTTATGTTGTATCTTTTTGTAGGTTCATTATAGTCCCTCACACCTAACTCTCACCCACCCGTGAAGCTCATATTATTGGGGTCCATTAAGTGATATTTGACTACAAAATGACCAATTCGCTCCTCTTTCATAGGATGCCAGGTTACTATGTAAGTATAAAATGAAAAGGGCAATAGTGTAATTTCACTCATCCAATAGACCCACTCTCTCCTCTGTTGGGTGTCAGTTGATCACTGTTCCATAAAGGAAAAGAAAAAAGAACCCAAAAACGAGTGTCAGTTGGTCACTGTTCCATAAAGAAAAAGAAAAAAAAAGCCAAAAATGGGCCATAGGTTGTCAGTGATCAGTATACGAAAGAAATGAAAAATAAATAAGAAGTGCTATAAGTCAGTATTGGATGAAAGAAAAAAAAAAAAAAAAAAAAAACACCTTCTGGACCTGAGCCTTTATATAAGTCAGTATCTCTGCATTTGGTTCACCATCTTCACCATCTCATTCCAACAACTTCAGCAACTTCTTCACCCTATAATATTGACTACATTTAGTGTAGATATCTGTGTAAAAGAAGAGAGAAGAGCTTTCATAAGAGGTTAGTTTGAACCAGTTTCATATTCTTGATAGCTTCAGAGCTGAGTTGCAGAAAGGTGAAAAATCCACCATACGGGACAGCCGGCCAGTCATCCCTCCGGTCAACCTGCCGGTCATCCGGTTTCAGTCAACTTCCACTAGTTTGCTTGCCTTTTGCTCACCTTTTGATCAGTTTCACTATCTGTTGGTTGCCTTTTAGCAGAGGCTTAGTTTGCCAATCTGTTCTTTTTTTTTTTTTTTTCACACCAACATCATATATTTTGCTATACATCTTTCATACATTTTTCATAATTTTTCTTAACTTTTACAGTCATTATGCCGAGAACAAAAAGAGCAAGACCCGAACGTGGCGAAACCTCTAACCTTTCACAACGTCAACAACAGCAACAATATCATCGCTATCCAACTGTTGATTTTCTGACATACAATCACGAACAAGCTTATTCAAATTTTGCTAATCGACCAATTGTGGGGAGAAAGGTAAATCTACCTTCTCAATACGATCCACTGTTGGTTGGCAGACTGGATACTGTGAGATAGTTACCTTTAACTAATTTACCATATAAGGTATATTCCCATTTTGTATATTTATTTTACCTTCACTTGAGAGCTACTGAGAGAGAAGTGGAACAGTGTGGTCTAACCTCTTATGTGAAAGGTAAAGTAATCACACTAAACCTCCTAATTTTCGCACAAATTATTGGAGTTGAGACAGGGGATTTGCAATGTCATTTTCAAACTGAGTCTCAGTTAGCTAACATTGTTGGTGATCTAACTGAGGTTTATACCACAATTTGTGAGGACCGATTTATAAGCACTAATTTACAAGCAAGACATTTAAAACCCCACCTTCGTATTCTTCATCGATGGATAGTTGAAAATGTCACTCCCAAAAAAGGACATTTTGATGTTGTTCCATCTTTTAATGTTTATTTGTTATATTATTTTGAAATTGGACAAACATTAGATTTCTGCTACATATTACTGAAGAAATGATGGTTGCAAATCTTGGTACTCTCAGTGGCCGGTCACTACCTTTTGGAGCTTTGTTAACCAAAATTTTCAAAGCGCATCATGTCAACCTTGAAGGTGAAGTAGATGTGAAAATCACTTCACCAATTTCTGAGTACACACTGACCTGAGCTGGTGGTGCTGAAAACTTACTGGGCTCTATTAATTTTGAAAATGAACCAATATCTGATGAGGAAGAATCCAATGACAATGCCATGCCACCAAATGAACAACCCCAATATTGGACTGATTATTTAGCGTTAAAACAAGAATGGTACAATCAGCGCCTACAATGGGAACAACAAATGGCTAACCAGGTCAATACATTGGGTACTCGGTTCGATGAATTTGCCGCCATTCAGAACTCACTAATTCAACAATTTGGTGAGTTTCGTATAGACTCTAGGAGACGTGATGAAGTGACAAGTAACCGCATTGATCAAATTGACCATCGAGTTACTTGGGTGTACCATCACTACTTCTCTCCACCTCCACCACCACCTGAAAATGATGCTTAACTTGTTTCGATGAGCATTTAAATGGTTCACACTGCTGTGATTATTTTGTTTTCTTATTTTGTTGTGGTTGTTTTGTTTTCTCATTTTATTGTGGTTATTTTGTTTTTTTATTTTGTTGTAATATTTTGTATTAACGTTATGAATAGTAAACAATTTTTTTTTTGCACTGTAAAATTAACCAATGACAATGTTATAACAATTTGTGAGTTATATTACGAAGTGAAGATGCCATATGCAATTTTTTAGAAAGTGCATATTATACATGTAAAGATTAATATAAAAATAAAAATTAATAACAAAACCATTATTTTAATAAAATGAAAAAAATTAATAAAAACTTATTTCGTATAAAATTAATATAAAAATTTGTTTTTAATAGCAAAACCATTATTGAATGAAATGAAAATAAAATAAAATAATATAATAATAAATAATATTTCATCTAAAAATTAATATAAAATAAAAATTAATAACAAAACCATTATTTTAATAAAATGAAAAAAAAATTGATAAAAACTTATTTCGTATAAAAATTAATATAAAATTTTTTTTAATAACAAAACCATTATTTGAATGAAATGAAAAAAAGAATAATAAAAAATTATTTCATCTACAAATTAGTACAAAAATAAAAATTAATAACAAAACCATTATTTTAATAAAATGAAAAAAATTAATAAAAACTTATTTGTATAAAAATTAATATAATTTTTTTTAATAACAAAACCATTATTTGAATGAAATGAAAAAAAATAAAAAAAAATTATTTCATCTAAAAATGATATAGAAATTAAAATTAATAACAAAACCATTATTTTAATAAAATGAAAAAAAAATTACTAAAAACTTATTTGGTATAAAAATTAATAGCACAGTTAAAGTTGATAACAAAACCATTATTTGAATAAAATAAAAAAAAAAGAATTAATAAAAAAGAATCCGTATGACAATTAATATAAAATTGTATAGAACAATTAAAGTTGATAACAAAACCATTGTTTCAATAAAATGAAAAAAAAAAAAATTTAAAGACAATTATAATAAAAAAAAACCATTGTTTATACCACAATCACACTTTTTTTTTTTTTTTCTTTTTTCCCAAATGGCACCTATCCGACCTATTTGGGCGCATGGGCAACTTTTGCTACATTTCCAAAAAAATTAATAAAAACTTATTTCGTATAAAAATTAATATAAAACTTAAAATTAATAACAAACTATTATTTTAATAAAATGAAAAAAAAAATGTGAATGAACATCATAAACTACAATTTTTGCATGCATCATTCAACCATCAAATTCAATAAAGTGTTTGCCCCTGCATATTTTACATTGCATCAACAACATATGTAAGTGTTTTCATTCACGTAATTACATTTTCTTGATTGACCATGTGATGATGTTTGGGAAAGAAATTTGATTTAATTTGCCTTTCCTTTAATTGCCATTTAACCCAATCCTTGTCCTCATTGTCAGTTATCCTATAAAAAGTGGGCGAAGTTATGTAATAAAGGTATCATAATGATTGACACTAGTAAAATAATTATACATTTTCAACCATTAGTCACTATGAAATTCACTTTTCTTGTTCACATCACAAATCTAGCCATGGCGAACATGATTTTGCCATATAGTAGTAGCAATTGCATCCTTAAAGTTCGATTGGTACGTCAACCCATGTTGTGACATGTCAACATAGTCAGCTTGGTCTCCAACAAACCCGTTTGCTTCCGTTTCTGCCGCCATTTCATTATCAGCTTCCATGAAGAATAAGTTCATATCTGCATGCAAACAGATCCAATTGTGCAGTACACAACATGCAATCACGAGAGGGCTTTGTCTTGTAGACTTGTAATTTGGCATGGACCGCAATATTGGGAATCACTTCTTCAGAATACCAAATGTTCTTTCTATGACATTGCGTAACAACAAATGTCGATAGTTAAACAATTCCTTGGGTCCTGACTAATAACAGCCATGAAACTTTTGCAAGTGATAGCGTTGGGAACAAAATGGGACAAGAAATCCGGGCATGTTCGTGAAACCAGCATCCACTAAATAATACTTGTCTACATGTAAATAAAGAATGCACTGTTCTGTCAAATAGATGTACAAAAAAATAATTTCAAAAAATGTACTGTATGTTATTTGGTGACACTCATCATGGGGTAGGTGTGGGAACTGTAGGTCAGCTCTTGTAATAGAGTCAACTAAAATAGCGTTGTCGTGAGCGCTACCTTCCCATCCAGAATTAATAAATGTGAACAACATGTCGAAGTCGCAAGCTGCAAGTACATTTTGCGATACCGTAGATTTGTGACTGCGGAATGTATTTTGTCTTGAAGCAGAGACTCATGCATCCACCAATGTGACATCGATAGCACCGACACAATCTTATTTGAAAGATAATTATTTGACATTAAAAGCGAAACAAACTTGGATATTACTTTTATAACAGGAGGGAAAAAAAAATTGTCCCTTATTGTTATTGAAAACTTACAGGACAATCATTAAATTCATATCTTGACCTAGGGAAAAAACCTCTTGTCATTTAAAATTTTTGCCGGTATCTCGTCTTAGTTACGTGGTTTGATAACCATTGATGCCAGCTTGCACAGTGCCTGCATAACAATTTTGATGTGCCGACAAATAGTTTCCGTGGAGTGTTGAAATCTATCGGCCAATAGTCGATGGCGATCATTTTGTGCGAAAGTGTAAAAAAAAAATTCCAAGCGATTCCTCGACACTGATATGCATATGTTCAGTATCGATAAAGCCATTTTGAAGTAAAGTGTCTTTCAATAAAATGAATGTTTGTGCATCCATTCGCATAATGTCCATCATTGTTTCTAGATGGCCATTTAATAAGCTGAAGATGTAATCATCACTTTTGAATGGACAAGTCACTTGCGGTCGCCTACTACTTGACGCGTTGATATGGTCATGCATGAAAGCATCATCATAAAAATCCATAAAATCTCAGTACCTCATCCCTCCTTTGATGAATCTCCATTGCATTGTTTTCTGTTCGGATGACATATTGTTTCGTCTACATCACAATAAAAGCATAATTATAAATAATGTTTGATAACATGGCTAACTCTTACCATTATTAGTGAATTGAATTAAAAAGTGCTAGATGAATAGTGCCTTAATTATTTACCAGCAAAAATTAAAAATACGCGAAGAAAACTTGTTTAATATATGTTCATCTTGTCATAAGAATACGACATGAAAGAACAGCGAACAATAACACACATATTGATTAAAATAGAAAATACTTAAAAGTTAAATAAAAATAAGCATACAAAGATGAAAAAAAAAAAAAAAAAAGCATCTCATGGGATAAAAAAAAATGATAAAAATAAATTAGGAATCATCAAATCATATTGCGGAACGACAAGGAGAATTGCTAATCAATCAAAACAACTTCTCACTTCACTACAATGCTAGGATCATAGTAGGCGCATGGGTAGGAGTACGCACAAAACAACCCTTCGCCATTCCTGTCTTTAAACAGTGTCGTGCCCTAACGTACTGGACCGGTGGTATGTCCCCAAGTCTAGCAATGTATCTTGACAGCCATTAGGGAACTTACAGCCTCTGTGTCAGTTGATCGTGCATGTGAATGTTCTGTTTTTGCCTGTACGTAGGATGTGAAAGTTGCGCACACATCATCGAACCCACTTGACCGTGACTTTTTGGAACGACCACTGTCAGTCTGGCTGCTTGTAGGGCCCCTCTTGTGACTTTTTCCCTTCTCTGGATCCATGTATTCATCGTCGAATAAGTCAACAGGAATGGCTTCAGCAACATTACTCCCACCAACTTCAGGGTTCCAAAATTTATTTAGCATTTCATCTTCTTCATCTGAGTCAAGGGCTCATTGTGTGGATGCACAAGACAAGGCCCTTGTGGCACAACAATTTTCAACAATTTCTGCCATTTCTTGGAAATACTCAAATCATTTTGTCCTAAATTTCTTTACATTTTTGGTAGCCTACAACAATTGAAAATATTAAAATAAGCATACTGTACGTGTGATGAAATGTTACAAAAAAAAATTGAAAATGGTACAGATTAATAAAAAAACCTTATCCCAAAATTCATCAAGTGCAACAACAGTTCCTATAATGGGATCCCATCCCAGACCAGTCTGTGCCTGCAATCGCTTAAACGTTTGGTAATCAGCTTTCAATCGCTAATATTTTTTTCGCACCTGCTTTGTTGTATATGGAAATCCATACAGATTTTGCAACTGATTTGCAAAATGATTCCAATGCCTAATTGTCCACACAGTAGTACAGCCTGTTGTTGGATTTTTTTTAACCTCTTCTCTCAATATGTTTATTAATTTCATTTCAATTTTGGGAGTCCACATTTTTGTATCCTGATTGTCATCTAAATTGTTTCTATCCATTTAAAAACACACAATTTATATTTAAACTACTCTGGAGTGGATATAAAAAACTAACAGAGCAAAAATCAATTACAATTATTTATGTTTATGTACGAATCAAAATTAATATTTATTTGAACTTGTTAAATAATGTTAGGAAAAGCAGATGGTTTGAAGGGCAAAACAGAGACAAAATAAAAACTACATAACATTAATGTTTATTTGAACTTGTTAAATAATATTAGGAAAAGCAAATGATTTGAAGGGCAACACAGAGACAAAATGAAAACCACATAACATTAATATTTATTTGAACTTGTTAAATAGTGTAACGAAAAGCAGATGTTTGAAGGGCAAAATAGAGACAAAATAAAAATCACATAACATTGTCTGTAAAAAGTTTGTGAAACAAGTGCGCAGTAAAAAAATTACCATAAATAAGCAGAAGAAGAAGACCACAAGAAGAAATAAGGAGAAGAAGAGAAGGATGAAAGAGTGGAGCACGGAGGCCGGATGACCCAAGGGACGACCGGCTCAGTTTCAACCGTTCAAAAAGTTCAAACAGATCAGAAACCATATCTATACTCATTTGGACTTCTCAGAAACCATTTCAGAACTCATTTGTACATACCAGATGATTGAAGGATACACGTACCAGATCAGTGGGAGTTGAATAGTTATCACCGGTGACGGAGTGGGTACAATGACTGAATGTGCGACTCTTTGGTAGTCGTCTGATTCAAGAATAGGTTTCACAACTTTGACCTGTGATAAAAAAAGTTGGGAATAAAATTAGGGATGTTTCAGAAAATCAGTGAACTGTAAGAAAATATTTTAAACAAATTTGTGATTTATTTCACCTCGGTGTCATCGTTGTTTGGTTGCTAGGAGAATGAATCCTCCATAATGCACAAATTATAACTCACTTGATTTGTGGGAGATGGTATGGGTAGGAAGCGGGTTCACAGACATAATTTATAAAATGGTCTGAGTTCACAATGAACACTACCCGTGACGAATCGTCAGCCTGATATTTGAAACAGAGAAAGACGAGTAGATCAGTTCACTTGTATATTTCTTTTTGCACGTGAACCTTTTCAGAGATGATAAACATGGAAGCTTTTTAGAAAGGAAGAAGGCTGAAGACGTTGCAGCTTTTACAGTGGAGAAATGAAGAAGAAAGCTGCCAAATGGGAATTCGAATTATATTTTGAATGATATGGTGGAATTCTATTTTCAAAATTGCATCCAAACGTGAAGTGCCAATGATAGGGTGGAAATGTAATTTGAAAACACAATCAAACAAAGCCTGGGTTTTCCAGATTTGCTTCCAAAGTTCAAAACATGAATTCAACACTTCAAAACTCATCCTTTTGGGCCAAAATTCTGGAAAACATTTAGAAACTCACAAAACATTATGCTTTAAAGATCATTTCATGAAATCAAGGCCCAAAAGCATGCCAATTGTTCACAAATTCAACTTAAACTTCATGAATTCTCCAAAAACATAACATGCATGAATTGATTGAGCTTCAAGTTTCCAAATCATGATCAAATGAAATGAGAGGATGTAAAACATGATGAATTCCTACAACTAAGCTCAATTTATGACATGCTTGAGAGAATTCCTAGCAAACATGCTCCAAATGTAATGAAATGTACATGCATGTATGAATTGATCTTCCTTCCTACTTCTTAAGCTTGGTTCTTACATCTCATAGCTCAATTCACTTAAATTCATGGGTGAATTAACTCAACTTCAAGACTAAAGGCTTGGTTTCTTACCTAAAGTCTTCAATTCTTTGAACTCTTGGTGAATCCTAACTCAATTCTCCAATTCCCCTTTAATTTCCTAGCAATTCTTCCCTTTTTGTTTCTTGAGATCAACTCTCACTCCATAATTCTCTCCTCCTCTCACGTTTATGAGCTCAAGGAGTAGGGAATGAGGGTGTAAAGTAAAATAAGGGAGTCAAAGTAGCCTTAAATAGGCTTAATTAAAGTGGCTTAATTAAGATTGACTTAGGTTAATCACATTGACATTAATTATTCTTATTTAATTGTTCCAAATCGAATTTAAATTAAGCCTACCGTAAAATTCTATAAATTCCACATAACACATATACCAAGTCAATTTCTGAATCAGATACCGATAAGGCCTTCAATTCGAAAAATATAGCGGAATCTCAAACAAATATTTCTATAATAAATAGATAGAAACACAAACAATACAACACATATGTAATAAATCCAAAATTTGATCTTAGTAACTTATTAGGCACATGAAATCATGGATTAACGTTAATCATAGGTCGGGGTTGTTACAGTTTGACCGCAAGCAGATGAGACTCTTTAGGACAGGCTTGGTAACGGGCACAAACACCTACACTAAATGCAATGTCAAGACGACTGGCTGTGAGGTATAAGAGACTCCCTATCATACTCCTATAAAGGGTAGGATCAACATCAGTATCAGAGGAATCTTTAGAAAGGTGAAGACTGGTGCTCATGGGAGTACAAGCATGTTTGGCCGACTCTAGACCGAACTTAGACACAAGATTTATGGCATACTTGGTCTGAGAGACAAACATACCCGAAGGAGACTCTTTAATTTGAAGACCCAAGAAGTAAGACAACTTCCCCATCATGTTCATTTCAAACTCATGTATCATGCAATCTGAGAAATATTTCACTAGAAAATCAGCAGTGGATCCAAACACAATATCATCAACATAAATCTGAGCAACAAGTATATGAGACTTAGTATGTTTCACAAATAAGGTCTTGTCCACACTACCCCTTTGAAAACCATTATCAAGCAGAAAGGTAGTAAGTCTATCATACCAAGCTCAAGGGGCTTGTTTTGACCCATATAACGCCTTGTCTAACTTCTAGACATGGTGTGGACATTTTGGGTCCTCAAACCCTTTTGGTTGCTCAACATAAGCCTCTTCTTTCAAGTACCCATGCAGAAAGGCACTTTTCACATCCATGTGGAACAATTTAAACCCAAGAAAGCATGCAACACCCAGTAAAATGCGAATAGATTCGAGACATGCAACATAGGCACACGTCTCATCATAATCAACACTCTCTACTTGAGTATACCCTTGAGCCACCAACCTCGCTTTATTTCTAACCATAGTACCATTCTCATCAGATTTATTTTTAAAGATCCACTTGGTACCTATCACATTCATGTTTCTAGGTCTTGAAACAAGATTCCAAACTTTGTTACGATCAAATTGACCTAATTCTTCATGCATAGCATTAACCCAACTATCATCTAGTAAGGCCTCTTTTATATTTTTAGGTTCAATTAACGACACATAGCACATATGAGATGCCTCTTCCCGAATTTGTTTCCTGGTTTTCATTCTGTCAGAGACACTTCTAATTACCTATTGAGTTGGATGATTCAGTCTTACCCTTGCTGATGCTTTTAACTCTGGACTATTAGTGATGGGAGCATTGGAGGTGGTGTCTCTTTGTGCATTCTTTTGACTTGGACTTACCATTAAAGTTGGTGCCAGCTCACCTTCTTGGACTTGACCCTTTGCTTCTCCTTATCTCTATGGTTCAGTATCCAAGATTGGAGACACCATATTCTTCATCATGTATTGCTGGCATAGGAGAATATGTGTCATTTATAACCACATTGATTGATTCCCTTAGAGATAAAGTGCGTAGGTTATAGACACGAAAAGCTCTACCAATGGTTAAATACCCTAGAAAAATACCTTCATCACTTCGGGAGTCAAATTTTCCCAACGACTCTCTATCTTTAAAAATATAACATTTACTCCCAAAAGTTTTGAAATATTTTACATTAGGTTTCAACCCTTTCCACAATTCATATGGAGTTTGTAAAGTGTCGGGCCTTAAATGCACATGATTCACAACATAAACGACGGTATTTAAGGCTTCAGCTCAGAACTTAGGAGAAACTTTCTTACTAAGGAGCATGACCCTAGCCATCTCTTGAACAACCATGTTCTTCCCCTTAATAACTCCATTTTGCTATGGAGTAATAAGTGTAGAAAACTCATGTTTTATTTCATGCATATCACAAAAATCCAAAAAAGAACTATTTTCAAATTCACGACCATGATCAGTTCGGATTCTTATGATACACCCAATAGAAACACCCTGTTCATTTTGGATTTTAAGGACTAAGGCCTGGAAAACATCAAACGTATCAAAATTTTCCCATAAAAAATTAACCCATGAAAAATGAGTATAATCATCAATAGTTAAAAAAATGTATCTTTTACCTCCAATGTTTTCAGTGCGAGTGGGTCCCGTAAAATTCATGTGAACCAGTTCAAGAGGACGTTTGGTTGTGAAGTTGTTCACCTTTTTATGAGAGGCACAAGTTTACTTCCCAAGTTGACATGGCCCACACACATGGTTCACATTCTTACCCATTTTAGGTACTCCTATCACAAGCTCTTTGTTGGCTATCTTAGTTAGGTCTTTGAAATTCATGTGACCTAATCTTTGATGCCACAGATCAATATCACTTATGATGGCCGATTGGCAAATGAGATCATTAGTGGTAGCAATTCCATAATAGCTATCAAATGTGAGAACCCCAAGTATGACAGTATTTCCCTTCTTATCTAAAATTTCACATTTATTTTTTTGAAAATAATACTTTATGGTAGGAATCACACATTTGACTGATGCTCAAAAGATTCGCTTTAAGGCTATCAACAAGTAATGCATTTTCGATCTTGGGAAGACCGGCCACACTTATAGAGCCCTTACCAATGACTCTAGAAGTGTCACCATCTCCAAAAGTAACAATTCCTCCTTCATATTTTTCAAGAGATGTGAAGTAGGATTTGTCACCAGACATGTAACGAGAGCACGAACTATCAAGATACCACATGTGTGAGTCACATGCTTTCAGTGCAGTGTAGACAACAAAACAAGTCAAGTCATTCTTTCTCACCCATATCTTTTTGGTCTTAACAGAAGCAGGACTGGCAGTCTCGGTAAATGTCTTAGCGTTGTGAGCACCATCTTGAATCTTGGTGTTCCGCCTAGACATGTAAGGTTGTCTCCTAACCCATGAAGTATTGGTATTTCTAATTTTTTGAGACACCTTACCGAACAACTCATAACAATAAGGACGAATGTGACCATACCTACCACAATGATGACAAACAAAAATAGATTTTACCTCCCTTTTGTTGATCTTACCCTCTTTTGGTTGATGAAGAGAGGGATCACCCTGTTGAACCTTCAGCTTTCCATTTGCTTGAGTCTTCAGGTCATGTGATGTAGAGGCCTGTCCCTTTTAAAATGTTGTATCACCATAACCTATCCCATTTTTATCACAACTCATCTGTTGAGACCCAATGATGTCTTCAAGTCTCTTTGACCCTTTATTCTACATATCAATCGTGGCTCTAGCATCTTTGAGTTCTTTCTCTTTCTGATTGACCACCTCTTCTAGTGTAGCTTGTGACATCTCAAGGATTTTAATCTTCTCTTCATATGTGGCATAGATTTTCAAAAGTTCATTCCTTTCGATCTCACAAGATAGAAATTTTCTACATAGATCTTGCATGTCATTTGAGATCTTGATGACATCGTTTTTTGCTGTTGCAATCTCTCTCTTTAGCTTGACATTCTCATTTTCACATGCTTTGAGCTTGAGAATGAGTTTGTCAGTGATCGTAGACAAGTTCAGAGATTCATTGTATAGCTTTTCATAAGCTTGTTGTAGATCATCACCATCAATCTCATCATTGTCTTCCGAGGTTTCATCATCTTCGTTTTGCTTTTCTTTCTCCTTGACCTCATCTAGTCGAGAAACTAAGGCATAAAAGTTGATGGATGGTTGTGCAAATGACTCTCCTCTTTCATGGATTTGACTAAGAATGTCCCATGCTTCTTTGGTCTTTGTGCAGTGAGCAATTTGTTGTTGTTCTTCTTCAGAAATTACTTCACAGATGGCAGTCAGAACTCTTTGATTGCTTAGATTGTCAGCACTTTCATCATCCTCTTCAATTACTTGCCAACCTTCAAGGTCACGAGCTCTAAGATACATCCTCAATTGTATCTTCCAGAATAAGTAATCACTCACATCAAAGGTAGGAGCATGGTGCAAACTCTGACCACGAGCAAACTTAACTGGCTTTGGAGATGGTTGAGTAACAGTAGAGCAGAATACCATGTAGGTACTATCTCCGTCTTCACCGGATTCGGTTTCTTCAGGTTCTTGCTCTAACCCGCTTTCATCATCCCAAGTCACAGTATAGACTTTCTTGCGGTTCTTTTTTGATGGACATTGAAGTGCAATATGTCCAAATCCTTGACATTCATAACACTTGACACCTTGCCCCTTCACAATCTTCTTCTCAGTATTAGGAGCAACTTTCGGTGGAAAAGTTTTGAATTTTTCGTTACCCTTATCCTTTGAACTAGAGTCCTTGAAATTCGACTTCTTTTTCTTAAATTTTTTTTAAACTGTTTGGTAAACATAGCTGTCATTTCGGACTCTAGATCAAGCTCAACCTCATGGGTCTTAGCAGTCTCATGAGCACTAGTAAAAACCACACAGTCTTTTTGTTTTTTCTTAGAAATCTGGTGGGCTTCATAAGAATTCTTTGATGTATGCTTGTCAAACCATGTGAGTTTAATACTCAAACAAACATCAAAGAAAACTAACAAAATTGCTCCAGAATAAAACCCTAGAACCTTCAAAGAAGATCTGAAAGCATTAACCCTAAAAACAGACTAAAATAGATATTTATAGAAAACAAGGCCGCGAAGTTCGCTCGAGCGAAGGATATTTCGCTCGAGTGACGAGAAAGATACGCGTGAAACCCAAAAGTACCTTCGCTCGAGCCATCAATAGGTTCGCTCGAACGCACAAAAACCATTCCCAGTATTTTTTGTAGACAGAGCAAAGTACTGGGACCAAGGCTTTTTCGCTCTAGCCAAGACTCCATTGCTCGAGTGAGCAAGACAAAAAAACCAAGAACAATTACAACTCAATAAGTTTATGTTTGTTCGTGGAATTGACAAGACTAAAAACAAAGACGCAACTAATAATTAGTGGAATAGATATGCTTCATTATCATAAATATTATAAAAATATAGGGTTCGTTTAGGGGTGAGTTGACTTTTTGAATTTTTGACTTTTTTGATTATTTTAGTCAGGGGTTAAAAAATTTTATTTGGAAAGGACTTTTCACTTTTTTGACTTTTTAAATTTTTTTTGTGAGAGAAAGAATGTAATAATTATGGGTTAGATGTGATATTTTATTTTTTTATAACTATAAAACTTATTTTATTTTTTGTGACTATTTTAGCCAAAAAAAAAATTAACCTTTAGCTTTCCAAACGAAGCATAAAAAGGTGAACAATAAAATTAATCATATGAAAAAATGGCCATCTTATTCTAAAATTTAGACCCACAAAATTAATTGTCTGATGATGATTTGATTGAACAATGTAAAGATAAATTTTTTTTAATAAAAATACTAGCATGATCCATGTGGCTTCGAAATTTTTGTCATTTGAACAATAAAATTCATTGCCTTTACGCTAATTTTTAAGTAACAACTGAACAAATATTGGAACATGAATTATGAGTAGTATTACTCCAATACAAAACGCATATGTAAAATTTGATTGATTTAAAATTATAAGTTTTATATTTAAAAAATATTAATCTCACTTAAAATTATGAGTTCTAACATTTTAAACCAATTAAAACTTATGTTTCATTCACATATTTTGATAACATGTGAATAGAATTGAACTTGAGATTGATTGTTATTTACAGTTATTTCACTGTTACTTGTCATCTAAGGAAAAGAGTATGGTACACATTCTTTAAAGGGTGTGTAACGGAACTAGGATTTCATTACCGAAGGGTCAAAAGGCGAATACATTTTTTTTACTATATATACAAACACACATGTATATATATATAATATGACATATAAATTATACAAATACATAGAAAAAAATAAAAATAAATCAAACACCATGAAAACAATCTCTAATATGATCAAACAGTTTGTTTGTTTTTTTTTTTTTTTTTGGTGCAAAACAAAATGAAAATGCAAGATGGAAAAAGAATCAATTTTATTTTTTTATGTTGGGGGCCCTTTTATGTATAAAATGAGAGAGATATTTTTTTTAAAGTACTATGGCAAATAGTATTGTTCACACAAGCAGGGGAGCCATGGCCTCCTATAGTCTTCTTCTAGTTTTATCCCTGTATGTACCATATGTACTTATAATTAAAGAAGAAGATTGTATTACCTCATATTTTCTGAGTCATAACTAAAAAAATAAAAATAAAATAATCATAACCAAACATTAATGAGACATAACCAAATATCTTAAAATATTATCATAACTAAAGAAAAAAATTGATCATAACTAAAAAAAATAACATAATTAAAAATGTAGGGTGTGTTTGTTTGGACGGACTGGATAAGAGAGAATTGTAATCCATCGGATTGTTAGTCCTGGGATACATTGTCCCCGGACTATTTGGTTGGATTGGATTTGTATCCTATGTTTGTTTAGTCATGGGATTAGATGTCTGGATTGAACTATTTTTAGTGAATCTAACGTTTGGTTGGACGGATTAGATAAGGATAAATGTTCAAAAGACTATTTTATCATTGTAATTTATAACTTTTATTTAATATATAATTTTAAATTTGTAATTTATAATTTATATTTAACAACACTAAAATTTTTTAATTTATAAGCCATAATTTTTAATTTATTATTTTCAATTAAATTAAATTTGTAATTTATATTTTTTATTTAATATATAATTTTAAATTAACAACACTAAAAAAATAATTTTATTTAATACATAAATTTAATTTTTAACGACACTAAAAAAAATTTATTTATAAGGCCATAATTTTTAATTTATTATTTTTAATTAAATTAAATTTATAATTTATATTTTTATTTAATATATAAATTTAATTTTTTAACAACACTAAAAAAATTATAAGGCCATAATTTTTAATTTATTATTTTTAATTAAATTAAATTTATAATTTATATTTTTATTTAATATATAATTTTAAATTGACAACACTAAAAAAATAATTTATAAATGTTCAAAAGACTATTGTACCCTTTTTCAATTGTTGATTAAGTAATAGTATGAGGATAAAATAGACATTTTACAAATTAGTCTCGTGAGATACCAATCCAATGAAAATAATCTCACTTCCCCTTAGGATATAACTAGCGGTAACCCGTGCGATGCACGGAAAAATAGACTACATACATTTTATGTGATAAATAAATCATCTTAATCTTGAATTATGTATTAATAGTGGCAAGCCATGATGTTAGGCCATCTGGGTAGACATTGACAATAATTAACCCATAAAATTTCACAATAAAATTTGATATGCATAACAAAAAATTGTTAATTATAAAGATTGTTAGGAATAATAGTATCACGATCACTTGATAATATAAATAACTTATATCAAACTATAGTGTCATGCAAAAAAAAGAAGAAGAAAAAAAAAAAAGGAAATCATTAAAAGAGAGAAATTCTATAAACTCAAAAAAAGTTATTATAAATTTACTTAGACTTTTAAATTAGTGGTGTATATTATTATTGTGGAACCAAATTATGAGTAAATCTCAACTTTTAATTATAATATATAAGAAATTTTTTAATCTAAGTTTGTTACCTTGCTTATAAAAAGTACTTCTCAAATAATCATTAATTAATTCTATTAGCAACTCTCTATCTTTGATTTCCTCTATCAATGATACATGCATATCAAAATATAAATCCTTCTCTAATCATTTTCTCCATAGTTTGAATAATACTTGCATAGTTTCTACAGCATTTAAAAAAAATAAAAATAATCAAGATAAGAACTTTGTAGGATTATAAAAATTATATAAGAAAATAGTTTTAATCCATTTTATTTACCAAAAAAAAAATGATGAAAAATTATTTGAATTGTATTTGAAGAAATATAACAAATGATAGCTTTAATCATTATATACCAACAAAAAAAAATTAGGATAAATTACACTAACACCCCTTGAGGTTTTTGTTTAATATAGATCCCCTTTACATTTGAAAAATTACACTTACCCCCATATCAGATTATAATGACATAATTGCCCATTAGCTTTTACATATAAAATAATAAAATAATGCAGATATTTTGTTCATGCTATTTCAAGGAAATAACAATCATCTTTTTGATTTAACTCACACAAAAAATTGGATTTTTTTTTATTTTTCATTTTTTTATTGAATTTTTTTAATATTTAAAGCAATTTTCTATTATATTTTTTAGACACACCTAATCTAGATATACTTAACAAATATAATATTTTATGATTTTTTTTAAATTGACCAAATATAAAAATACAAAAATTCAATACATAATCTTATTTTTTTGTTTTAATGGATTTTTTAATAATGAAAAGTTGTAGAATGTAATCATGATGATAGGAAGAAGAAATGGTAGGAAAAAGGACACGATGGTCATTTAGAAAATTTTAGGGCATGACATCAGCAATCCAAGGGCAATTTGTAATGAGATTACAAACCTCAGGGAGAGGAATGTAATTTTTCAAATATGAGGGAGAGATCTGTATTAAACAGAAACCTTAGGGGGTGTTAGTGTAATTTATCCAAAAAATTATATAGGTTACTCAATGAAAAAATGGTCGAATGCAACTAAAGTCATAGATATTGAATTAAATCATATGGTCTCTAAATTGATAATATAATCTAGCAAATCAACTAATAATAATAGAGAGATATCGAAAATATATATATATTTCCTACCATCTTTGTATTATATTCATTAATTTCATATATCATAGGAAAGTTTTGCTCGTCTCATCTTTTAATTAAATATGCACCAAGAAAACAAATTTGATAAGAAATTAGTTCTAAACTTTACTATTGAAAAAACAAAAATTTCAAAGAGAGAATTTAGAGATGGGATTGAAGAAATGTTATAACAAATGACAACCTTATAACAAAAGAAAAAGAAAAATACATAGCAATGATCTAATGCAAACTATTTTTAACAACTAAAAGAAAGAATATCAAATTATTACCTTGGATAAAATAATGACGAAAAATAATTTTGTAAGATTTCTGTGTTGCCTCCTCCCATGCAACATTCATTATTTAATTATTAATACACTTCTTATTTAGAGCCAACAAAATTGTATTTATTTATTTATTTTTATCTTTATCACTTAGTAGATAATAACGAATAATAAAAATTATTAAGAGAATGTTAAGAATTTAAGAAAAGATAAGAAATTATAGATAAGGACATTTCATAAGATAAAAAATTCAAAATAAAAAAGGATAATATGTGATAGATGGAAAAAAAAATAGAAAATCAAAATAAAGATTTAGATATATATGTTTTTGATAGATATATAGATTAACAAATCATATCTTTATTTAAATTTTTATAAATGAATTATTTAATCTTTATCTTTATCTATAAGTTATGAAATTAACTTTTTTAAATTAATTATTTAATTTTTATCTTTAGCTGTAGAATATAAAATTAATTTTCATAAATTATTTATCAATTTTTATATGTTTATCTATATAGATGAATTTTGAAATTCAAATCTTTATCCATAAGCAATGAAAATAATTTTCATTTTAATTAATCAAACAAATAGAAAATGGAGGAAAATAGAAAAGATGAAAGACAATAAAAGAGGGTTGTTACGTAGGAAAGAGAGAGTTTTAAAATTATGAGAATTTAGAAATAAATATTTAGAGACTTTTGACTAAACAACTACATTTGGGAAGTTATAGATAAGGACATTTCATATGATAAAAAATTCAAAATAAAAAAGGCTAATATGTGATAGAAGGAAAAAAAAAAATGAGTAAATCAAAATAAAGATTTATATATATATGTTTTTGATAGATATAAATCATATCATTATCTAAATTTTATTATTTAAATTTTTTAAAATCAATTATTTAATCTTTATCTTTATCTATAAGTTATGAAATTAACTTTTTTAAATAATATTTAATTTTTATCTTTATCTGTAGAATACAAAATTAATTTTCATAAATTATTTATCAATTTTTATGTTTATCTATATAGATGAATTTTGAAATTCAAAATCTTTATCTATAAGCAATGAAATAATTTTCATTTTAATTAATCAAACAAAATATCATAAATTATTTATCAATTTTTTATATGTTTATCTATATAGATGAATTTTGAAATTCAAATCTTTATCCATAAGCAATGAAAATAATTTTCATTTTAATTAATCAAACAAATAAAAAATGGAGGAAAATAGAAAATATGAAAGACAATCAAAGAGGGTTGCCACGTAGGAAAGAGAGAGTTTTAAAATTATGATAATTTAGAAATAAATATTTAGAGACTTTTGACAAAACAACTACATTTGGTTATATATATAGTATAGATAATCCCTCATATGAGGGACTAATAGTTAAGATGGACTATTAATCTGGAGCAAAAAAATTAAACCAAATAATAAACTGTTAATTAATAATCTAATCCTATAAAATAATCCTTCAAAATAACCGCACTCTATATGATAAAAAGTGTATAGGATAGAATTCTCCATATGATAAAAAGTGTATCCAATTATTACACGCTATCTATTGATTTATTTTATTTTTAATAAAAAAATTCTCAGTTCAGTCAAGCAATAAAGAGACATCCATACATTAAAGTTTTTTTTTTTTTTTTTTTTTTTTTGGCTTTTAAACATAAGTAAATTTTTTTGTGATTTACGAGGTCCTACGTATTTAATATACAACTTAATTAATGATGCCCAGAGAAAGAAAGGGAGGGAGAGAGAGAGGAGGGAAAAAAATAATTGGGTTTTTATTTTCTATGATTTTGTGTGAGAATATGTTATTTTAATAATTTTTTAATTTTTTATAAAAAGATGTGTAAAAAAATAAATAATAATATGACAATTTATAATAATTTTTTAACTAAAATTAAAAGTTGTCAAAGAAGATTTTAGTAAATTTGACATTTTTTTTTTGGCTTGTTAAATGGGATGTGAATGCAGTGGAACATATATCAGACTACATGAAGATATGCTTTCTTGGTTATTACAAGTGGATTAATGAAATGACTTGTGACACTCTAAGGAGCATCGGTTCACATCTTCCCTTACCTTAAAAGATATATCGGGAGGGTTATTCGAAAAGTATAAACTCTCTTATTATTATAACTTGTATCCTTATAACTAATTCTTCTGGCTCATGGTTTTATATTTTTTAAAATAAAAAATAATAAAATTGTTAGGTTTTTTAGTCTTGTCAATTCCAAGAACAAACATAAACTTATTGAGTTGTAAGTGTTCCTAATTGTTCCTAGTTTTTTTGTCTTGCTCGCTCGAGTGATGGAGTCTTGGCTAGAGCGAAAAAGCCTTGGTCCCAGTACTTTGCTCTGTCTGCAAAAAATACTGGGAATGGTTTTTGTGCGTTCGAGCGAACCTATTGATGGCTCGAGCGAAGGCACTTTTGGGTTTCACGCGTATCTGTCTCGTTACTCAACGAGAGATCCTTTGCTCGAGTGAACTTCGCGGCCTTGTTTTCTATAAATATCTATTTTAGTCTGTTTTTAGGGTTAATGCTTTCAGATCTTCTTTGAAGGTTCTAGGGTTTTATTCTGGAGCAATTTTGTTAGTTTTCTTTGATGTTTGTTTGAGTATTAAACTCACATGGTTTGACAAGCATACATCAAAGAGTTCTTATGAAGCCCACCAGATTTCTAAGAAAAAACAAAAAGACTGTGTGGTTTTTACCAGTGCTCATGAGACTGCTAAGACCCATGAGGTTGAGTTTGATCTAGAGTCCGAAATGACAGCTATGTTTACCAAACATTTTAAAAAAAATTTAAACAAAAAGAAGCCAAATTTCAAGGACTCTAGTTCAAAGAATAAGGGTAACGAAAAATTCAAAACTTTTCCATCGAAAGTTGCTCCTAATACTGAGAAGAAGATTGTGAAGGGGCAATGTGTCAAATGTTATGAATGTCAAGGGTTTGGACATATTGCACTTGAATGTCCATCAAAAAAGAACCGTAAGAAAGTCTATACTGTGACTTGGGATGATGAAAGCGGGTTAGAGCAAGAACCTGAAGAAACCGAATCTGGTGAAGACGGAGATAGTACCTACATGGTATTCTGGTCTACTGTCACTTAACCATCTCTAATGCCAGTTGAGTTTGCTCGTGGTCAGAGTTTGCACCGTGCTCCTACCTTTGATGTGAGTGCTTACTTATTCTGGAAGATACGAAGGAGGATGTATCTTAGAGCTCATGACCTTGAAGGTTGGCAAGTAATTGAAGAGGATGATGAAAGTGCTGATAATCTGAGCAATCAAAGAGTTCTGACTACCATCTGTGAAGTAATTTTTGAAGAAGAACAACAACAAATTGCTCACTGCACAAAGACCAAAGAAGCATGGGACATTCTCAAATCCATGAAAGAGGAACCATCCATCAACTTTTATGCCTTAGTTTCTCGACTAGATGAGGTCAAGGAGAAAGAAAAGCAAAAAGAAGATGATGAAACCTCGGAAGACAATGATGAGATTGATGGTGATGATCTACAACAAGCTTATGAAAAGCTTTACAATGAATCTCTGAACTTGTCTAAGATCAATGACAAACTCACTCTCAAGCTCAAAGCATGTGAAAACGAGAATGTCAAGCTAAAGAGAGAGATTGCAACAGCAAAAAACGATGTCATCAAGATCTCAAATGACATGCAAGATTTATGTGGAAAACTTCTATCTTGTGAGACAGAAAGGAATGAACTTTTGAAAATCTATGCCACATATGAAGAGAAGATTGAAATCCTTGAGATGTCACAAGCTACACTAGAAGAGGTGGTCAATCAGAAAGAGAAAGAACTCAAAGATGCTAGAGCCACGATTGATATGTAGAATAAAGGGTCAAAGAGACTTGAAGACATCATTGGGTCTCAATAGATGAGTTATGATAAAAGTGGGATAGGTTATGGTGATACAACATTTTAAAAGGGACAGGCCTCTACATCATATGACCTGAAGACTTAAGCAAAGGGAAAGCTGAAGGTTCAACAAGGTGATCCCTCTCTTCATCAACCAAAAGAGGGTAAGATCAATAAAAGGGAGGTAAAATCTATTTTTGTTTGTCATCATTGTGATAGGTATGATCACATTCGTCCTTATTGTTATGAGTTGTTCGGTAAGGTGTCTCAAAAAATTAGAAAGGCTAATACTTCATGGGTTAGGAGACAACCTTACATGTCTAGGCGAAACACCAAGATTCAAGATGGTGCTCACAACGCTAAGACATTTACCAAGACTGCTAGTCCTGCTTCTGTTAAGACCAAAAAGATATGGGTGAGAAAGAGTGACTTGACTGTTTTGTTGTTCACACTCCACTGAAAGCATGTGACTCACACATGTGGTATCTTGATAGTGCGTGCTCTCGTTACATGTCTGGTGACAAATTCTACTTCACATCTCTTGAAAAATATGAAGGAGGAAATGTTACTTTTGGAGATGGTGACACTTCTAGAGTCATTGCTAAGGGCTCTATAAGTGTGGCCGGTCTTCCCAAGATCGAAAATGCATTACTTATTGATAGCCTTAAAGCGAATCTTTTGAGTATCAATCAAATGTGTGATTCCTACCATGAAGTATTATTTTCAAAAAATAAATGTGAAATTTTAGATAAGAAGGGAAATACTGTCATACATGGGGTTCTCACATCTGATAACTGTTATGGGATTGCTACCACTAATGATCTCACTTGCCACTCAGCCATCGTAAGTGATATTGATTTGTGTTATCAAAGATTAGGTCACATGAATTTCAAAGACCTAACTAAGATAGCTGTCACGACCCAAACCCGCCTCTATGGGTTTAGCACCGTAACCGGCCAGTAATCCGAGATTACCGAAGGCCTACTTAACAGTAATACAGTAAAACAGAGTACAGGGGCTGGCGGAAGCCAAAATAGTAATTTAAACAATGTCCAATGAGCTGTGACAGTCTGTATGCAAAAAGACTTTTCATACATATATACAATCAGTGCAAAACAGTATGTACAATATTTACAATCATTTAGGACAGGGACTTAATCTTTGTTAAAACAGTACAGTAACAGTTTATACAGTATTACAAAACAGATACAGAGACAGATGGGGGAAACTAAAACACCCCTACGCCATAGCTTGGCAGGCTCGGAACCTCGTAGTGAGGCACAATGGTTGGCTTGACAAAAAGGGGAGTCTAACCCACGCTCTTAGCTCCGGTCTGGTGCCTGAACACCTACATATATGTATAAAAGTGAGCTAAAGCCCAGTGAATAATATAATGCGTAAAGAGGTTAAGAATGAATGTCCTCACAGTAATGAAAACAGTTCATTAAATTTGTATTTCAGTCATTCAGTCATAACAGTCATATGTGGTATATCCATTAGCATAGCAGTACAGTAAACAGTAGGTCTTAAAAGACCGAACAGTCAACGATGGCCATCATAACAGTAAACAGAAGTTCCAAGATAGGAACTGACAGAGATCTCCGTAACAGTAATAGTAACAGTAGTTGCTAAGGATGCCACAATACAGTTCAGAATAGAGGACATACATTCGTTCAGTTAACAGTAACAATTCAGAAAGCAGTACAATTTAACCATTCAGATATTCATATTTGAACATATCTTTACATAGTTGTTACTCGTAGAGTTCTGGGCTACAGTTAAGCTAGAGCGCGTCCTCAGATGCCAACCCTACACAGTTTACAGGATGAACACACACTAAGTTCACATTCGGGAATCAAAGACTTACTCCCTACTTAGACTCGGTGCGGTTCTACATCTATATCCTCTTTAAGATGCCTTAAACATGCCTTAGGAATGCCTAGGATGGAAAGAGGATGCAAAGATACACGTTGAAAGCATTTTCAGAAATTTCAGAAAAACAGGGTCCCGCTCCAGCGTGTCTTTCCCCGCTCGAGCATAAATGCAGACAAAGTGTAACAACCCTCGTCACTGTTTACTGATTACCTGCTGATTACTGCTAAGCTGAGACTGATTATGATTGGTAACTGAATTGATTGAAATACTGAACTGACTGACTGAAATCTGAAACTGATTGATGAGTATATCTGTTTGAATTGCATTCTATCTGTTTGACTGTTTGATTATCTGTTCATGTTGTCATGTTTAAACTGCAAATTGAAGGCCTTATCGGTGGCCGAATCCGAAATCGATTGATGTCTTATGATCGTTAGAATTTATGTAATTTTATGGTATATTTACCTGAAAAGTGATTTGGTATGATTAAATTAGATTAAAATAAGCTTAATGTCAAGAGTTAGCCTAATTACCATTTTGCCACATGAGTGGCCCACTACCTAGACTATATTTGAGCCTCATTATACACTTAGGCAACATTTCATCAGTCCATTTCTTGTTCTTGCCGACTTGAGAGAGAGAGAGAGAGGTAGAAAAAGCTTGAGTTCTTCACAAATTGGCTTAGAGACTTGTAGAGATTGAAGGGATTCTTGCATATTGTGCTTCCATTCTTGTAATTGAGGACCAAAGGTAGAGTGATTACCTTCTTAATTATGAATTCAAGTTAGTTTGTGCATGGTTCATGGTAGATGAGAGCCTAAGGCCATAAATTGGAGTTAAATTGTTGCCATGAAGCTCAATTATTGCATGCATGTGCATATTGATAAGTTTTGAGGTTGTAATTCATCATTTCTCACTTGCATGTCTATATTTTGAGAGTAGGCCATGAATTCATCATGTTTTTGTAAGAGTTAGCTCATTTGAGCTTGTATTTGAAGCTTGAAAATGGATTAACTTATGCATGTCATGTTCGAATTATGTTCATGAAAATTGGTTTGATCTGGGTTTCATTGAACTACCTTTGGGCCGTGATTTTACAAATTGAGCTCTAAATCATGTTATTCTATGTATTTACAAGTGTTTTCCAGGAAATGGGCCCAAAGGAATTGAATTTGATGCATTAAAACCTGGTTTTGAGCTTGAGGTTCAAATTTGGAATTTCCAGATTTTGGACCCACGCTCGAGCGAGGAACTCCACGCTCAAGCGTACACTCTGTGATCATGCCTTCCGCTCAAGCGAGTTAAGTGACACTCGAGCGTGAAATGCATGCATCCAGTACTTTACATGAGCTTGCAGTCCGCTCGAGCGAGAGAATTCACGCTCGAGCGAGGACTTGTGTCTCACGCTCGAGCGAGGGTCGAGCGCCCGTCGAGCGTGAATTTTGAGCATCCAGTATTTTCACTGTAGCTTGCAGTCTGCTCGAGCGACGTAAGTCACGCTCGAGTGGAGATCCTTTGTCTGCATGTCCGCTCGAGCGTGGCGTAGAAAGCCACGCTCGAGCGAGACCCCTATTTTCTGAAAATTTTGAAAAGTGTTTCTAACTGCAAGTTTGCATCCTCTTTCCATCCTAGACATTCCTAGGGCATGTTTAAGGCATCTTAATGAGGATATTGATTTAGAACCACACCGAGGCAAATTAGGGATTAAGTTATTGTTTCCCAACTGTATAACTTAGTGTGCATTCATCCTGTAAACTGTGTAGGGTTGGCATCTGGGGACGCGCTCTAGCCTAATTGTAGCCCAGAACTCTGTGAGTAACAATTGTGTAAAGATATGTTCAACTGTGAATATTTCTGACTGTTTAACTGAACTGTTTTCTGAACTGATACTGTTAATCGAATGAATGTATGTCCTATATTCTGAACTGTATTGTGGCATCCTTAGTAACTACTGTTTACTGTTATTGTTACAGAGATCTCTGTCGGTTCCCTTGTTGGAACCACTACTGTTTACTGATTGATGGCAATCATTTACTGTTTGGTCTTTTAAGATCTACTGTTTACTGTACTGCTATGCTAATGGATGTACCACATATGACTGTTATGACTGAATGACTGTTATGCTGAATCAATGAACTGTTTTCATTCTGTAAGGACATCCATTCTTAACCTCTTTACGGATTATGTTATTCACTGGGGTTTAGCTCACTGTTTATATATATATATATATATATAGGTGTTCAGGCACCAGACCGGAGCTACGAGCGTGGCTTAGACTCCCCCTTTTTGTCAAGCCAACTACCGTGCCTCACTGCAAGGTTCTGAGCCTGCCAAGCTATGGCTTAGGGGTGTTTTATTTCCCCGTCTGTCTCTGTACCTATTTGTAACAACTGCATAGACTGATAGCACTGTACTGTACTGTTTATCAGGGATTAGGTCCCTGTTCGGATCGATTGTAAATATTATGCATACTGTTCTGTACTGTGTATATGTATATGTATGAAAAGTCTTTTGCATACAGACTGTCACAGCTCATTGGACATTATTTATCTACTGTATTGGCTTCCGCCAGCCCCTGTACTCTGTATTACTGCACTACTGCTAAGCAGGCCTTCGGTAATCTCGGATTACTGGCCGGTTACGGTACTAAACCCATAGGGGCGGGTTTGGGTTGTGACAGAGTGGTATCAGAGCGATACTTACCACGAGTTATACCGCACACACGTGTCCAAATGAGCTATAGGGTGTCCTAGAAAAGCAATTAGGGTATCGCATGAGCATGAAAAGTGTGTGTGGACATGACATGAATAGGTGTTAATGTGTTTAAACATATAACTGCTTATGTTTAAATGTTTAAAGTATGCAACTTCCTATGTTTATAATTACTATGTTGCATATAGTGAAATGGATAATGCAAGCACTGTTAATGAAACCGAATCATCAAAAGCCAGAATGGCAAGACTGGAAAGAACTGTTGAACTGCTAACTGAAGCCTCAAGGCAACAGCAACAACAGAACCAATAGCCCCCACCTCCTCCTCCAGTACAGCCGGAACAAAATGCTAATGATGGGGATATAATTGCTCTCACCCAGAAGTTCAGCAAAATGAAACCGCCATCCTTTCAGGGAGGCCTTGAGCCGCTAAAGGCTGAAGCTTGGGTTCTTGAGACAGAAAAATTGTTCGAAGTTTTTCCATGTTCTGAAGCACATAAAGTGTTGTTGGCCACCTTTACCTTGCAAGAAAAGGCGAGAAGGTGGTGGATGCTAGTCCGTGACACCAACACAGTTGTGACTTGGGCTCAGTTTAAGGAGTCTTTCTTTGAGAAGTATTTCCCTCAGTGTGTCAGGGACAGAAAAGTAACTGAATTTGAACAGCTGAGACAGGGTACTATGTCCGTTGCTGAATATGAAACGAAGTTCACTGAACTTGCTAGATATGCACCACATATGGTGGACACTGACTACAAGAAGGCCAGGAAATTTGAAGGCGGCCTTAATGTTGCAATCCTTGACAGAATAAATGTTTTAAAGCTACCGAACTATGTGAATGTTCTTGACCGAGCATTAATGGCTGAGTCAAACATTGAGGCGCTGAAACAAGCTGAAACACCAGCATCAGAATGGCGTGGTAAAAGGCAGGGTTTTAAATTCAAGAAAGGCAAAAACAACCCGTTGAACAAAGAGCAAAATACAGGGTCAACGACTACCTCTAGTTAAGGGAACCGCTCCATACTGCCCTGTTCTGAATGTGGTAAGAATCATAAGGGAGTTTGTTATAAAATCTCTGGTGCTTGTTACAGGTGTGGCAAGGTGGGCCACATAGTCAAAGATTGCCCTTCCACTCCTCAGGGGCATAGTAAAGCTGCACCAAGCACATCAGCATCAACTGCTACACCAAAGCCTAATCCCAAAGCTACCCGAAAAAGCCTATGAGGCAGGGCCGAGTGTTTGCCCTAGTACCGGGAGATGTGCAAAATACCGAGACCGTTGTGTCAGGTATTCTCTCTATTTGTACTCAGAATGCTTATGTTCTAATTGATTCGGGGTCTACACATTCATATGTATCGCATGCTTTTTCACGAAAATTGAATAGATCATTAGAACCCATGAATTACTTGTTAGCCGTATCTTCACCTGTTGGGGGATTTGTGACTTGTGCTTATATGTACCCGGCATGTGAAATTATTGTTGGGGATATGCATCTGTATATTGATTTACTGCCTCTGAATATAGATCATTTTGATGTAATATTGGGGATGGATTGGTTACAAAAATATCATGCTACCATAGACTGTGTAACAAAACAAATAGTATTCCATCCACCTGGTTTGCCTGAATTTGTGTTTAACGGAAGTGGAGTAGTACCTCCTCCGTATCTGATTTCATCTGTGAAAGCTGTTAAATTGATTAGAAAGGGGTGTAAAGGATATCTGTGTTCTGTGTTAACTGTGTCTACTAATGATAAAGCTGATGTGAACAGTATTCCTATAGTCAGAGAATTTCCAGATGTTTTTCCAGATGATCTGCCAGGGGATTTGATTGACAGGGAGATTGAGTTCATCGTTGATGTGATTCCGGGTACACAGCTTATATCAGAAGCTCCTTACAGAATGGCTCCAATTGAACTGAAAGAATTGAAAGTGCAACTGCAAGAACTGTTAGACAAAAAGTTCATCAGGCCTAGTACTTCACCGTGGTGCGCACCTGTCTTGTTTGTGAAAAAGAAAGACGGCTAACTGAGACTCTGTATCGACTACCGTGAACTGAACAAGGTAACTGTGAAAAATAAATACCCATTGCCTTGTATTGATGACCTATTTGATCAGTTACAAGGTGCTCAAGTTTTCTCTAAGATTGATCTCAGATCCGGATATCATCAGTTGAAAGTCAAACCAGAGGACATTGACAAAACTGCTTTTCGAACGAGGTATGGACATTACGAATTCTTAGTTATGCCTTTCGGAGTTACCAATGCACCTGCTGCATTTATGGACCTCATGAACAGAATTTTTAAACCATTCCTCGATGACTTTATTGTTGTATTCATAGATGACATTCTGATTTATTCCAAGAGTAGAGAAGAACACGAACATCATCTGAGACTTGCCCTACAGACCCTAAGAGAACATAAACTTTATGCTAAACTGTCTAAATGTAAATTTTGGCTTGATCATGTTATGTTTTTGGGACATGTTATTAGCAAGGATGGAATTTCAGTTGATCCACAGAAAGTTGAAGCAGTGGTAAATTGGCCTAGACCAACAAATGTTATAGAAGTCCGAAGCTTTTTGGGATTAGCTGGATATTACAGAAGATTTGTCAAAGATTTCTCCAAAATTGCCTTACCGTTGACACAGTTGACTCAAAAAGGGATATCATTTGACTGGACTGACCAAAGGGAATCAGCATTCCAAGAGTTGAAAACTCGACTTGTGACTGCACCAGTTCTTACCCTACCTTCAGGTACGGATGGTTTTACCATTTTTAGTGATGCTTCTCATAAGGGTTTGGGATGTGTTTTAATGCAGAATGGGAGAGTTATTGCCTATGCTTCCCGACAACTGAGACTGCATGAAAAGAACTACCCGACCCATGACTTGGAACTTGCTGCAGTAGTATTTGCATTGAAAATCTGGCGTCACTACCTTTATGGGGCGACATGTGAAGTATATACCGACCGCAAGAGTTTGAAATATTTCTTCACACAGAAAGAACTGAACATGAGATAGCGGAGATGGCTAGAATTGATCAAAAACTATGACCTACAGATTTTGTACCATCCGGGAAAAGCTAACACCGTTGCCGATGCATTGAGCCGGAAATCGATTGGGAACTTAGCCTGTTTGCTCACCGAACAGAAAGAGTTGCTTTGTGACCTTGAAAGATCTGAAATTGAAATTGTTTTGCGAGAACAAGGTGGAACAATAACTGCCATTTCTGTTCAACCGGCACTGATTGAGGAAATTAAAGAGAAATAGTAACAGGATGACTTCTTGAAGAAGATCATCGAAGAACGGGAATCTAAACCGAGACCGGGTTTCAAATCTGAAAAAGATGTACTGAAATTTCAGGGGAGACTGTGTGTACCGAATGATTCTGAATTGAAAAGAAGAGTTCTGCAAGAGGGCCACAATTTAAAATTTTCTATCCATCCGGGGAATACGAAAATGTACCAAGACCTGAAACTAAATTTCTGGTGGCTGGGAATGAAGAAAGAAATTGCTGATTTTGTATCAAAATGTCTTCATTGCCAACAAGTCAAAGCTGAACATCAACGACCCGCAGGCTTATTGCAGCCCTTACCGATACCGGAGTGGAAATGGGAACATATCACTATGGATTTTATCATTGGATTGCCTCGCTCCAGTAAAGGTATGGATTCAATTTGGGTTATAGTCGATAGACTGACTAAATCTGCTCACTTCTTACCTGTCAAAACAATTTATAATGCGGACAAATTGGCTGTAATTTATATTGATGAAATTGTTAGACTGCATGGAGTGCCTGTGTCCATTGTTTCTGATAGGGATTCGAAGTTTACGTCGAGATTTTGGCAAAGCTTACAGACTGCATTGGGTACTGAACTGAGACTGAGCAGTGCCTATCATCCTCAGACAGATGGCCAGTCAGAAAGAACCATCCAGATTCTGGAGGATTTATTGAGAATGTGTGTCCTTGATTTTCAGGGAAACCGGGAGAGCCATTTTCCCTTAGCTGAATTCGCCTACAACAACAGTTATCATTCAAGTATTGGTATGGCGCCTTTCGAGGCATTGTATGGCAGAAAATGTAGATCTCCGATTTGTTGGGCAGAAGTTGGAGATGGGCCTTTGCTTGGGCCCGAGATTGTTTATGAAACTACTGAAAAAGTGAAACTGATATAACAGAGGCTGAGAACTGCACATAGAGCAGACAGAAAAGTTATGCTGATATCAGAAGACGAGACAGAGAGTATGAAGTGGGTGATCACGTGTTTGTCAAAGTGACACCGATGAAAGGCCAAACTCGTTTTGGAGTCAAAGGCAAGTTAGCGCTAAGATATGTCGGACCGTATGAGATTATTGAGAAAATCAATCCGGTGGCGTATCAAGTTGCGTTTCCTCCTGAAATGGAGCATATGCATAACGTCTTCCACATTTCTATGTTGAGGGACTACCTCCGGGATCCTTTTCATGTGAGAAAGCCTACTCGTGTAGTGCTGAGTGATGACTACACTTACGAGGAACGGCCTATTCAGATTGTAAACAGACGGATCAAGAAGTTGAGGAACAAAGAGATTCCGTTAGTGAAAGTTGACTGGCAAAACCATGGTGGCGTGTATGCCACTTGGGAAAGGGAAGATGACATGGCCAAGAGATATCCTGAACTGTTCCCTCTGAATCCTGTTTTCTTCCAGAATGAAGGTAACTCGAGTTTAGAGGACTAAACTCTTTTTAAGGAGGGGAGACTGTAACAACCCTCGCCACTGTTTACTGATTACCTACTGATTACTGCTAAACTAAGACTGATTATGATTGGTAACTGAATTGATTGAAATACTAAACTGACTGACTGAAATCTGAAACTAATTGATGAGTATATCTGTTTGAATTGCATTCTATCTGTTTGACTGTTTGATTATCTGTTCATGTTGTCATGTTTAAATTGCAAATTGAAGGCCTTATCGGCGGTCGAATCCGAAATCGATTGATGTCTTATGATCGTTAGAATTTATGTAATTTTATGGTATATTTACCTGAAAAGTGATTTGGTATGATTAAATTAGATTAAAATAAGCTTAATGTCAAGAGTTTGCCTAATTACCATTTTGCCACATGAGTGGCCCACTACCTAGACTATATTTGAGCCTCATTATACACTTAGGCAACATTTCATCAGTCCATTTCTTGTTCTTGCCGACTTGAGAGAGAGAGAGAGAGGTAGACAAAGCTTGAGTTCTTCACAAATTGGCTTAGAGACTTGTAGAGATTGAAGGGATTCTTGCATATTGTGCTTCCATTCTTGTAATTGAGGACCAAAGGTAGAGTGACTACATTCTTAATTATGAATTCAAGTTAGTTTGTGCATGGTTCATGGTAGATGAGAGCCTAAGGCCATAAATTGGAGTTAAATTGTTGCCATGAAGCTCAATTGTTGCATGCATGTGCATATTGATAAGTTTTGAGGTTGTAATTCATCATTCCTCACTTGCATGTCCATATTTTGAGAGTAGGCCATGAATTCATCATGTTTTTGTAAGAGTTAGCTCATTTGAGCTTATATTTGAAGCTTGAAAATGGATTAACTCATGCATGTCATGTTCGAATTATGTTCATGAAAATTGGTTTGATTTGGGTTCATTGAACTACCTTTGGGCCTTGATTTTACAAATTGAGCTCTAAATCATGTTATTCTATGTATTTACAAGTGTTTTCCAGGAAATGGGCCCAAAGGAATAGAATTTGATGCATTAAAACCTGGTTTTGAGCTTGAGGTTCAAATCTGGAATTTCCAGATTTTGGACCCACGCTCGAGGGAGGAACTCCACACTCGAGCGTACACTCTGTGATCATGCCTTCCGCTCGAGCGAGTTAAGTGATGCTCGAGCGTGAAATGCGTGCATCCAGTACTTTGCATGAGCTTGCAGTCCGCTCAAGCGAGAGAATTCACGCTCGAGCGAGGACTTGTGTCTTACGCTCGAGCAAGGGTCGAGCGCCCGTCGAGCGTGAATTTTGAGCATCCAGTATTTTCACTGTAGCTTGCAGTCCGCTCGAGCGACGTAAGTCACGCTCGAGTGGAGATCCTTTGTCTGCATGTCCGCTCGAGCGTAGAAAGCCACGTTCGAGCGAGACCCCTGTTTTTTGAAAATTTTGAAAAGTGTTTCTAACTGCAACTTTGCATCCTCTTTCCATCCTAGGCATTCCTAGGGCATGTTTAAGGCATCTTAATGAGGATATTGATTTAGAACCACACCGAGGCAAATTAGGGATTAAGTTATTGTTTCCCAACTGTATAACTTAGTGTGCATTCATCCTGTAAACTGTGTAGGGTTGGCATCTGGGGACGCGCTCTAGCCTAATTGTAGCCCAGAACTCTGTGAGTAACAATTGTGTAAAGATATGTTCAATTGTGAATATTTCTGACTGTTTAACTGAACTGTTTTCTGAACTGATACTGTTAATCGAATGAATGTATGTCTATATTCTGAACTGTATTGTGCATCCTTAGCAACTACTGTTTACTATTACTGTTACAGAGATCTCTGTCGGTTCCCTTGTTGGAACCACTACTGTTTACTGATTGATGGCCATCATTTACTGTTCGGTCTTTTAAGACCTACTTTACTGTACGCTCATGCTAATGGATGTACCACATATGACTGTTATGACTGAATGACTGTTATACTGAATCAATGAACTGTTTTCATTCTGTAAGGACATCCATTCTTAACCTTTTTACGCATTATGTTATTCACTGGGCTTTAGCTCACTGTTTATATATATATATATGTAGGTGTTCAGGCACCAGACCAGAGCTAGGAGCGTGGGTTAGACTCCCCCTTTTTGTCGAGCCAACTACCGTGCCTCACTGCGAGGTTCCGAGCCTGCCAAGCTATGGCTTAGGGGTGTTTTATTTCACCGTCTGTCTCTGTACCTGTTTGTAACAACTGCATAGACTGATAGCAATGTACTGTACTGTTTATCAGGGATTAGGTCCCTGTTCGGATCAATTGTAAATATTGTGCACACTGTTCTGTACTGCGTATATATATATGTATGAAAAGTCTTTTGCATACAGACTGTCACAGCTCATTGGATATTGTTTATCTACTGTATTGGCTTCCGCCAGCTCCTGTACTCTGTATTACTGCACTACTGCTAAGCAGGCCTTCGGTAATCTCGGATTACTGGCCGGTTACGGTACTAAACCCATAGGGGCGGGTTTGGGTTGTGACACAAAGGTCCCCCGCTCGAGCATCACTTCCCGCGCTCGAGCGTAATGCAAAGCATAGCAAAAGTACTAGATGTGTGAAAATCATGCTCGATTGGGCGCTCGACACCCGCTCGAGCGTAAGACACAATGTCCCGCTCGAGCGTAAATTACCCTGCTCGAGCGGACTGTAAAACACAACAAAATGCTGGGAGCACGATTTTCACGCTCGAGCGCCAGTAACCCCGCTCGAGCGTGAGTTCAAAATCTGGAATCCCAGATTTGAAACCTCAAGACTCAAATTCAAACTTTTAAAGTACCAATTTTCGATCTCTTGGGCTAATTTTCCAGAAAAAACACTTCAAAAACTCATAGTTTAACATGATTCAAAGCTCAATTGTAAAACCAAAGCCCCAAAAGAAGATCAATTCAGCTCAACTTCAAACCAAAACTTAAGAACATAACTTCAATTGGACATGCAAGACTTTAAACAACTTTCAAGCTTCAAATAATTGCTCTAATGAGCCAATTCTTTCTAAAACATGATGAAATCATGGACTATACCAATAATATGTGCATGCATGTACCAAATTCCGTATAATCAATCTCAAAATTCTAGAATATATGCATGCATGCATGAGATGAGCTTCAATTCAACATATTAGGACTAATTCTAGACTTAAATCACTAGAGGCTCATGAACCATGCAAGAATAATCTTAAATACATCAATAAAAGGTTGAATTTCCTACCTTAAGTCTCCAATGCAAGATAAGGGAGCTCAATTTGCAATCTATACTTCAATTCTTCAAGTTCTTCAAGCCAATTCACAAAATCAAGTTGAAATCACTCCTATCCTCTCACTCTCTCACTCTAGTCAGTTGTGGCCTCTAAAATGGCTGATGAAATGTGTATGAATGAGTGTAATAAGGCTCAAATGTGGTCTAAGGTAGTGGCCCACTCACAATGGCATTTTGGTAGATAAAACCAACTTATGTGTTTAGCTCATTTTAATCTAATTTAATCATACCAAATCATTTCAGATAAATATGCCATAAAATCACATAAATTATAATGATCAAACACATCAATCGATTTCAGATTCGGCCGCCGATAAGGCCTTCAATTCGCAATTTAAACATAAAACATGACAGATAAGTTTAACAGTCAACAGATAGATATGCATTTAAACTAGTATATTCAGTCAGTCAGTTCAGTATTTCAATCAATTCGATTACTAATCATGTCCAGTCTCAGTTTAGCAGTAATCAGTCGGATTATCAGTAAGCAGTGGCGAGGGTTATGACAGTCTCCCCTCCTTATAAAGAGTTTGGTTCTCCAAACTCGAATTACCTTCATTCTGGAAGAAAACAGGATTCAGAGGGAACAGTTCAGGATATCTCTTGGCCATGTCATCTTCCCTTTCCCAAGTGGCATACACGCCACCATGGTTTTGCCAATCAACTTTCACTAACGGAATCTCTTTGTTTCTCAACTTCTTGATCCGTCTATTCACAATCTGAATAGGCCGTTCTTCATAAGTGTAGTCATCACTTAGCACTACACGGGTTGGCTCTATTACATGGAAAGGATCCCGGAGGTAGTCCCTCAACATAGAAATGTGGAACACATTATGCATATGCTCCATTTCAGGAGGAAGCGCAACTTGATACGCCACCGGATTGATTTTCTCAATAATCTCATACGGTCCGACATATCTCGGCGCTAGCTTGCCTTTGACTCCAAAACGAGTCTGGCCTTTCATCGGTGTCACTTTCACAAAAACGTGATCACCTACTTCATACTCTCTGTCTCGTCTTCTGACATCCGCATAACTTTTCTGTCTGCTCTGTGCGGTTTTCAGTCTCTGTTGTATCAGTTTTACTTTCTCAGTCGTTTCATATACAATCTCGGGCCCAAGCAAAGGCCCATCTCCAACTTCTGCCCAGCAAATCGGAGATCTACATTTTCTGCCATACAATGCCTCAAAAGGCGCCATACCAATACTTGAGTGATAACTGTTGTTGTAGGCGAATTCAGCCAATGGCAAATGGCTTTCCCAATTTCCCTGAAAATCAAGGACACACATTCTCAGTAAATCCTCCAGAGTCTGGATGGTCCTTTCTGACTGGCCATCTGTCTGAGGATGATAGGCACTACTCAGTCTCAGTTCAGTACCCAATGCAGTCTGTAAGCTTTGCCAAAATCTCGATGTAAACTTCGAATCTCTGTCAGAAACAATGGACACAGGCACTCCATGCAATCTAACAATCTCATCAATATAAATTACAGCCAATTTGTCCGCATTATAAATTGTTTTGACAGGTAAGAAGTGAGCAGATTTAGTCAGTCTATCAACAATAACCCAAATTGAGTCCATACCTTTACTGGAGCGAGGCAAACCGACAATGAAATCCATGGTGATATGTTTCCATTTCCACTTCGGTATAGGTAAGGGCTGCAGTAAGCCTGCGGGTCGTTGATGTTCGGCTTTGACTTGTTGGCAATGAAGACATTTTGATACAAAATCGGCAATTTCTTTCTTCATTCCCGGCCACCAGAAATTCAGTTTCAAATCTTGGTACATTTTTGTATTCGCTGGATGGATAGACAGTTTTGAATTGTGGCCCTCTTGCAGAATTCGTCTTTTCAGTTCAGAATCATTCGGTACACACAATCTTCCCTAAAATTTCAGTGCATTATTTTCAAATTTGAAGTCCAGTTTCGGTTTAGATTCCCGTTCTTCGATGATCTTCTTCAAGAAGTCATCCTGTTGCTATTTCTCTTTAATTTCTTCAATCAATGCCGATTGAGCAGAAATAGCAGCTATTGTTCCACCTTGTTCTCGAAAAACAATTTCAATTTCAGATTTTTCAAGGTCACAAAGCAACTCTTTCTGTCCGGTGAGCAAACAGGCTAAGTTTCCAATCGATTTCCGGCTCAATGCATCGGCAACGGTGTTGGCTTTTCCCGGATGGTACAAAATCTGTAGGTCATAGTCTTTAATCAATTCTAGCCATCTCCGCTGTCTCATGTTCAGTTCTTTCTGTGTGAAGAAATATTTCAAACTCTTGTGGTCGGTATATACTTCACATGTCGCCCCATAAAGGTAGTGACGCCAGATTTTCAATGCAAATACTACTGCAGCAAGTTCCAAGTCGTGGGTCGGGTAGTTCTTCTCATGCGGTCTCAGTTGTTGGGAAGCATAGGCAATAACTCTCCCATTCTGCATTAAAACACATCCAAAACCCTTATGAGAAGCATCACTAAAAATGGTAAAACCATCCGTACCTAAAGGTAGGGTAAGAACGGTGCAGTCACAAGTCGAGTTTTCAACTCTTGGAATGCTGATTCCCTTTGGTCAGTCCAGTCAAATGATATCCCTTTTTGAGTCAACTGTGTCAACGGTAAGGCAATTTTGGAGAAATCTTTGACAAATCTTTTGTAATATCCAGCTAATCCCAAAAAGCTTCGGACTTCTGTAACATTTGTTGGTCTAGGCCAATTTACCACTGCTTCAACTTTCTGTGGATCAACTGAAATTCCATCCTTGCTAATAACATGTCCCAAAAACATAACATGATCAAGCCAAAATTTACATTTAGACAGTTTAGCATAAAGTTTCTGTTCTCTTAGGGTCTGTAGGGCAAGTCTCAGATGATGTTCATGTTCTTCTCTACTCTTGGAATAAATCAGAATGTCATCTATGAATACAACAATAAAGTCATCGAGGAATGGTTTAAAGATTCTGTTCATGAGGTCCATAAATGCAGCAGGTGCATTGGTAACTCTGAAAGGCATAACTAAAAATTCGTAATGCCCATATCTCGTTCGAAAAGCAGTTTTGTCAATGTCCTCTGACTTAACTTTCAGCTGATGATATCTGGATCTGAGATCAATATTAGAGAAAACTTGAGCACCCTGTAACTGATCAAATAGGTCATCAATACACGGGAATGGATATTTATTTTTCACAGTTACCTTGTTCAGTTCACGGTAGTCGATACAGAGTCTCAGTGAGCTGTCTTTCTTTTTCACAAACAAGACAGGTGCGCACCACGGTGAAGTACTAGGCCTGATGAACTTTTTGTCTAACAGTTCTTGCAGTTGGACTTTCAATTCTTTCAGTTCGGTAGGCGCCATTCGGTATGGAGCTTTAGATACTGGCTGTGTACCCGGAATTAGATCAACGGTGAACTCAATCTCCCTATCAATCAAATCCCCTAGCAGATCATCTGGAAAAACATCTGGGAATTCTCTGATTATAGGAATATTGTTCACATTAGCTTTATCATCAGTAGGTACAGTCAATACATAACACAGATACCCTTTACACCCCTTCTTAATCAATTTACAGGCTTTCATGGATGAAATCAGATACGGGGGAGGTACTACTCCAACCCCATTAAACATAAATTCGAGTAAACCAGGTGGACGGAAAATCACTTGTTTAGTAACACAGTCAATAGTAGCATGATATTTTTGTAACCAGTCCATCCCTAATATTACATCAAAATGGTAAATATTCAATGGCAGTAAGTCAATATACAGATGCATATCCCCAACAATAATTTCACATGCAGGGTACATATAAGCACAAGTCACAGATCCCCCGACAGGTGAAGATACAGCTAAAAGTAATTCATGGGTTCCAATGGTCTATTCAATTTTCGCGAAAAAGCATGCGATACATATGAATGTGTAGACCCCGAATCAATCAGAACATATGCATTTTGAGTACAAATAGAGAGAATACCTGACACAACGGTCTCGGTATTCTGCACATCTCCCGGTACTAGTGCGAACACTCGGCCTGCCTCATAGGCTCTCTAGCTCTTTCCCGGTAGCTTTGGGGTTAGGCTTTGGTGTAGCAGTTGATGCTGCTGCGCTAGGTGCAGCTTTACTATTGGCCTGCGGAGCAGAGGGCAGTCTTTAACCATGTGGCCCACCTTGCCACACCTGTAACAGCTCCAATATTTTGTAACAACCCCTTTGTGTTCTTGCCACACTTCAGAACAGGGTGGTATGGAACCACTCCCCTGGCTGGGGCTAGTTGTTGACCCGTATTCTGTTTCTTGTTCAATGGGTTATTCTTGCCTTTCTTGAACTTAAAACCCTGCCTTTTACCACGCCATTCAGACGCTGGTGTTTCAGTTTGTTTCAGTGCCTCGATGTTCGACTCAGCCATTAATGCTCGGTCAAGAACATTTACATAGTTCGGTAGCTTTAAAACATTTATTCTGTCCAGTATTGCAACATTAAGGCCGCCTTCAAACTTCCTGGCCTTCTTGTAGTCAGTGTCCACCATGTGTGGTGCATATCTAGCAAGTTCGGTGAACTTTGTTTCATATTCAGCAACGGACATAGTACCCTGTCTTAGCTGTTCAAACTCAGTCACTTTTCTGTCTCTGACACACTGAGGGAAATATTTTTCGAAGAAGGCTCCCTTGAATTGAGCCCAAGTCATAACGGTGTTGGTGTCACGAACTAGCATCCACCACCTTCTGGCCTCTTCTTGTAAAGTAAAAGTGGCCAATAGCACTTTGTGTGCTTCAGAACATGGAAAAACTTCGAACAATTTTTCTGTCTCAAGAACCCAAGCTTCAGCCTTTAGCGGCTCAAGGCCTCCCTGAAAGGATGGCGGTTTCATTTTGCTGAACTTCTGGGTGAGAGCAATTATATCCCCATCATTAACATTCTGTTCCGGCTGTACCGGAGGAGGAGGTGGGGGCTGTTGGTTCTGTTGTTGCTGTTGCCTTAAGGCTTCAGTTAATAGTTCAACAGTTCTTTCCAGTCTTGCCATTCTGGCTTCGGATGATTCAGTTTCATTAGCAGTGCTTGTATTATCCATTTCACTATATGCAACATAGTAATAATAAACATAGGAAGTTGCATACTTTAAACATTTAAACATAAGCAGTTATAGTTTAACACATTAACACATATTCATGTCATGTCCACACACACTTTTCATGCTCATGTGATGCCCTAATTGCTTTTCTAGGACACCCTATAGCTCATTTGGACACGTGTGTGCGGTATAACTCGTGGTTAAGTATCGCTCTGATACCACTCTGTCACGACCCAAACCCGCCCCTATGGGTTTAGCACCGTAACCGGCCAGTAATCCGAGATTACCGAAGGCCTGCTTAACAGTAATACAGTAAAACAGAGTACAGGGGCTGGCGGAAGCCAAAACAGTAATTTAAACAATGTCCAATGAGCTGTGACAGTCTGTATGCAAAAAGACTTTTCATACATATATACAATCAGTGCAAAACAGTATGTACACCATTTACAATCATTCAGGACAGGGACTTAATCCCTGTTAAAACAGTACAGTAACAGTCTATACAGTATTACAGAACAGATACAGAGACAGATGGGGGAAACTAAAACACCCCTACGCCATAGCTTGGCAGGCTCGGAACCTCGCAGTGAGGCACAATGGTTGGCTTGACAAAAAGGGGAGTCTAACCCACGCTCCTAGCTCTGGTCTGGTGCCTGAACACCTACATTATAAATAGTGAGCTAAAGCCAGTGAATAACATAATGCGTAAAGAGGTTAAGAATGAATGTCCTTACAGTAATGAAAACAGTTCATTAATCAGTATTCAGTCATTCAGTCATAACAGTCATATGTGGTACATCCATTAGCATAGCAGTACAGTAAACAGTAGGTCTTAAAAGACCGAACAGTCAATGATGGCCATCATAACAGTAAACAGAAGTTCCAAGATAGGAACTGACAGAGATCTCTGTAACAGTAACAGTAACAGTAGTTGCTAAGGATGCCACAATACAGTTCAGAATAGAGGACATACATTCTTCAGTTAACAGTAACAATTCAGAAACAGTACAGTTTAACATTCAAATATTCATATTTGAACATATCTTTACACATTGTTACTCACAGAGTTCTGGGCTATAGTTAAGCTAGAGCCGTCTCAGATGCCAACCCTACAAGTTACAGTGAACACACACTAAGTTCACATTCGGGAATCAAAGACTTAGTCCCTACTTAGACTCGGTGTGGTTCTACATCTATATCCTCATTAAGATGCCTTAAACTAGGCCTAAGAATGCCTAGGATGGAAATGAGGATGCAAAGATGCACTTTAAAAGCATTTTCAAATTTTCAGAAAACAGGGTCCGCTCGAGCGTGTTTCCCCGCTCGAGCGAATGCAGACAAAATCTCGCTCGAGCGTCACTTCCCGCTCGAGCGTAATGCAAAACATGGCAAAAGTACTGGATGTGTGAAAATCACGCTCGATTGGGCGCTCGACACCCGCTCGAGCGTAAGACACAATGTCCCGCTTGAGCGTAAATTACCCCGCTCGAGCGGACTGTAAAACACAACAAAATGCTGGGAGCACGATTTTCACGCTCGAGCGCCAGTAACCCCGCTCGAGCGTGAGTTCAAAATCTGGAATTCCCAGATTTGAACCTCAAGCTCAAATTCAACTTTTAAAGTACCATTTTCGATCCTCTTGGGCTAATTTTCCAGAAAACACTTCAAAACTCATAGTTTAACATGATTCAAAGCTCAATTGTAAAACCAAAGCCCCAAAGGAAGATCAATTCAGCTTAACTTCAAACCAAAACTCAAGAACATAACTTCAATTGGACATGCAAGACTTTAAGCAACTTTCAAGCTTCAAATAATTGCTCTAATGAGCCAATTCTTTCTAAAAACATGATGAAATCATGGACTATACCAATAATATGTGCATGCATGTACCAAATTCCATGTAATCAACCTCAAAATGCTAGAATATATGCATGCATGCATGAGATGAGCTTCAATTCAACATATTAGGACCAATTCTAGACTTAAATCACTAGAGGCTCATGAACCATGCAAGAATAATCTTAAATACATCAATAAAAAGTTGAATTTCCTACCTTAAGTCTCCAATGCAAGATAAGGGAGCTCAATTTGCAATCTATACTTCAATTCTTCAAGTTCTTCAAGCCAATTCACAAAATCAAGTTGAAGTCACTCCTATCCTCTCACTCTCTCACTCTAGTCGGTTGTGGCCTCTAAAACGGCTGATGAAATGTGTATGAATAAGTGTAATAAGGCTCAAATTTGGTCTAAGGTAGTGGCCCACTCACAATGGCATTTTGGTAGATAAAACCAACTTATGTGTTTAGCTCATTTTAATCTAATTTAATCATACCAAATTGCATTTCAGATAAATATGCCATAAAATCACATAAATTATAATGATCATAACACATCAATCGATTTCAGATTCGGCCGCCGATAAGGCCTTCAAGTCGCAATTTAAAACATAAAACATGGACAGATAAGTTTAACAGTCAACAGATAGATGTGCATTTAAACTAGTATATTCAGTCAGTCAGTTCAGTATTTCAATCAATTCGATTACTAATTATGTCTAGTCTCAGTTTAGCAGTAATCAGTCGGGTTATCAGTAAGCAGTGGCGAAGGTTATTACAATAGCCAACAAAGAGCTTGTGATAGAAGTACCTAAAATGGGTAAGAATGTGAACCATGTGTGTAGGCCATGTCAACTTGGGAAGTAAACTCGTGGCTCTCATAAAAAGGTGAACAACTTCACAACCAAACGTCCTCTTGAACTGGTTCACATAGATTTTATGGGACCCACTCGCACTGAAAGCATTAGAGGTAAAAGACACATTTTTTTAACTATTGATGATTATACTCATTTTTCATGGGTTAATTTTTTACGAGAAAAATCTGATACGTTTGATGCTTTACAGGCCTTAGTCCTTAAAATCCAAAATGAACAGGGTGTTTCTATTGGGCGTATCATAAGAATCCGAACTGATCATGGTCGTGAGTTTGAAAATAGTTCTTTCTTGGATTTTTGTGATATGCATGGAATAAAACATGAGTTTTCTGTACTTATTACTCCACAGCAGAATGGAGTTATTGAGAGAAAGAACATAGTTGTTCAAGAGATGGCTAGAGCTATGCTCCTTAATAAGAAAGTTTCTCCTAAGTTCTGGGTTGAAGCCTTAAATACCGCTGTTTATGTTGTGAATCGTGTGCATTTAAGGCCCGACACTTTACAAACTCCATATGAATTGTGGAAAGGGTTGAAACCTAATGTAAAATATTTCAAAACTTTTGGGAGTAAATGTTATATTTTTAAAGATAGAGAGTCGTTGGGAAAATTTGACTCCCGAAGTGATAAAGGTATTTTTCTAGGGTATTTAACCATTAGTAGAGCTTTTCATGTCTATAACCTGCGCACTTTATCTCTAACGGAATCAATCAATGTGGTTATAAATGACACAGATTCTCCTATGCCAGCAATACATGAGGAAGAATATGGTGTCTCCAATCTTGGATACTGAACCATAGAGATAAGGAGAAGCATAGGGTCAAGTCCAAGAAGGTGAGCCGTCACCAACTTTAATGGTAAGTCCAAGTCAAAAGAATGCACAAAGAGACACCACCTCCAATGCTCCCATCACTACTAGTCCAGATTTAAAACCATCAGCAAGGATAAGACTGAATCATCAAACTCAACTGGTAATTGGAAGTGTCTCTGACAGAATGAAAACCCGGAAACAAATTCGGGAAGAAGTATCTCATATGTGCTATGTGTCGTTAATTGAACCTAAAAATAGAAAAGAGGCCTTACTAGATGATAGTTGGGTTAATGCTATGCATGAAGAATTAGGTCAATTTGATCGAAACAAAGTTTGGACTCTTGTTTCAAGACGTAGAGACATGAATGTGATTGGTACCAAGTGGATCTTTAAAGATAAATCCGATGAGAATGGTACTATGGTTAGAAATAAAGCGAGGTTGGTTGCTCAAGGGTATACTCAAGTAGAGAGTGTTGATTATGATGAGACGTTTGCCTCTGTTGCGCGTCTCGAATCTATTTGCATTTTACTGGGTGTTGCATGCTTTCTTGGGTTCATATTGTTCCACATGGATGTGAAAAGTGCCTTTCTGCATGGGTACTTGAAAGAAGAGGCTTATGTTGAGCAACCAAAAGGGTTTGAGGACCCAAAATGTCCACACCATGTCTACAAGTTAGACAAGGTGTTATATGGGTTAAAACAAGCCCCTCGAGCTTGGTATGGTAGATGTGATAAGCCTGCTCCGTATTATGCTAATTAATCTTAATTACGAATGTGATTATGTGTTTAACATGATTTTGAGTGCTATTTATATGAATATATGTGGTTTTGAATTTCCATCTGTTCACTGTAGGAAAATCTGTTTAACTTCTTGCTTTGAAATTTAAATTGAAGGCCTTATCGGCCACAGAAACCGAAATTGACTACGTCGTTGTGATTGGCGTAATTTTTAGAGCCTACAGTGAAATTTAATTGAAAATTGATTCGGATCAGGTTAATTAGATTAAATTGATGAAATAGTGCTCAATTAATTAGTGTTAATGGAATAGGATTATGTGAGACTTTAAAAGGGGCATAATACACCCACATTCCTTTAATTTTGAGCTCAAAATCAGATTTTACACTCTAGAGAGGGAGAGGGGTCGGCTCTAGAGAGAGAAAGAGGGAGAATTATGCAATTTTGGCTCAAAGCTTGAGAATTGGAAGCTAAACTCAAGGATCTAGCTAGAATTTCGGTGTTTGAAGCTCCTAGGTGAGTGATCAACCCTTAATTCATGAGTTTGAGTTTGTAACCATGTGAATTCAAAGTTTGATTGTGATCAAGAACATAATTTGAATTGAATTTGTTGAATTTGCAGCATATATGTGCATGCATGTGCATAATTGCCATGGTTATACACATTCAAGCATGAAGCATGTTGAATATGAAGAATTGAGCACCAAACTTTACATGCATGAGTAATTTTGTGTAGCTTCATGATTTTGAACACCATTTGCACCATTTGAAATGGAATCAAGTTAGTATTGGACATGCATGCAAGATTCATGTAAGTAAAGAGCTTGGTTATTTGAATCTTGAAGAATTTGAAATGGCTTGAGAAAGGAACCTTGACTTTAGTCAATTGGCTCCCAATTAATCATGCCCTTATGTTAGGTGATGTCCCTCCATGTTTTTGTGTTACAAATCATGAGTTTAAAGCCTTTGAATATCGAATTTGAGCCTCAAGAACAGTTCTGGGAAACCCATAATTTGGCATGTTCACTCGAGCGCGGAAAGCGCCGCTCGAGCGTGAAATGCGAGCTCCCAGAATTTTTGCAGACATTGATGTCCGCTCAAGCGGGGATATTCACGCTCAAGCGGGGAGCCATGTAGTGTGGCTTTCAGCTCGAGCGTCCGAATTCACGCTCGAGCGTAAAATGAGGCAACCAGTACTTTTGCAGAGCATGGGGTCCGCTCAAGCGGCAAAAGCCGCGCTCGAGCAGGAAGCCCTTTTTCAGAGATTTTGAAAAGTGGTTTTATGTTTCGTTTTCCGTTCTCTTTCATTTCTAAGCACTCTTAGGCATGCATTGAGCATCATAAATAAGTTAAAAGGATAAGCAAGAAGCCTGAGAGGGATGTATGAATTAAGAATGGATTGAATTGTTTGTGACCCATTATGTTCATGAAATGTGTAGGGTCAAGCACGAGGGCAAATCATCCAGCAGATCACTGTGAGTAATATCTTAATAAAGATATTTGAATTATGTTATTTGTCCAATTGCTTACGTCCATCTAAGTCTTATAAGTTTGTTAAATCGAATTGTGGACAAATATTTGTTATGCCATATGGTTGGACGCAATTGATTGGGCCGAAGGCTGTTTGACATGAATGAATAAATGGGCCGAAGGCTGTTTGACATGAATGAATGAATGAATGGGCCAAAGGCTGTTCGATACCATTGGTTGGGCCAAAGGCCGTTTGACATGTACAATTGATTGGGCCGAAGGCCGTTTGACATGAATGAATGAATGAATGGGCCAAAGGCCGATGGATACAATTGATTGGGCCAAAGGCCATTTGATATACATGAATGAATTGGGCTCGAGGCTGTTTGTCAAAGAACGAAGTGGGCCAGAGGCCATTTGATATGTTCGGGCTTGAATCGCCTAATGTACCAAAATAACGCACTAAATAGAATTCTACATGGGCCCAAGGCCGTTTGACATATGTGAATCTCATTTGCATACCTTCTTTATCTAATATTATTCACTGGGCTTTCGCTCACACTCATTCATGTGTATGTAGGTGAGCAAAGAGTTGTCCAAACCCAGCTCCGGTGAAGTCTGTGAGAAAGGTCAAGTTTTGGAGAGTCAGCCCTAAACGTCTCACGCATGAGACTTACTTTCACCTCTTTTGATCTCTTGTTGTAATCTCGTTTTGTTGGCGAAATGTTGGATTACCTTTGTATATAAGTTTTGGTTAGGCTGACTAAGACTTGAATGATCCTGTGTGTGTATAACACTTTAAGTTGATTTCCTTTTTGGTGTGAGTTACTAATGAATGCAGATATGAGTTATTTGATGTGCCATGTAAGCACGGCTCTATGGACAATTTGCAAGTTTGCTTCCGTTTGGCCCCTTAACTCTGTTGGAATATGTTTTGTCTGGTTTGAGGCCGCAGGTAATCCCTTGATTACTGACCGGTTATGACTTTAATCCATAAGGGCGGGTTCGGGTCATGACAATAGACTTACTACCTTTCTACTTGATAATGATTTTCAAAGGGGTAGTGTGGACAAGACCTTATTTGTGAAACATACTAAGTCTCATATACTTGTTGCTCAGATTTATGTTGATGATATTGTGTTTGGATCTACTGCTGATTTTCTAGTGAAATATTTCTTGAATTGCATGATACATGAGTTTGAAATGAGCATGATGGGGGAATTGTCTTACTTCTTGGGTCTTCAAATTAAAGAGTCTCCTTCAGGTATGTTTGTCTCAAGGACCAAGTATGCCAAAAATCTTGTGTCTAAATTCGGTTTAGAGTTGGCCAAACATGCTTGTACTCGCATGAGCACCAGTCTTCACCTTTCCAAAGATTCCTCTGGTACTGATGTTGATCCTACCCTTTATAGAAGTATGATAGGGAGTCTCTTGTACCTCACAGCCAGTCGTCTTGACATTACATTTAGTGTAGGTGTTTGTGCCCGTTACCAAGCCTATCCTAAAAGAATCTCATATGCTTGCGGTCAAACTGTAACAACCCCGACCCATGATTAATGTTAATCCATGATTTCATGTGCCTAATAAGTTACTAAGATCAAATTTTGGATTTATTACATATGTGTTGTATTGTTTGTGTTTCTATCTATTTATTGTAGGAATATTTGTTTGAGATTCTGCTATATTTTGCGAATTGAAAGCCTTCTGATTCAGAAATTGACTTGGTATATGTGTTATGTGGAATTTATCGAATTTTATGGTAGATTTAATTGAAATTAGATTTGGAACGATTAAATTAGAATAATTAATGTCAATGTGATTAACCTAAGTCAATCTTAATTAAGCCACTTTAATTAAGCCTATATAAGGCTACTTTGACTCCCTTATTTTACTTTACACCCTCATTCCCTACTCCTTGAGCTCATAAACGTGAGAGGAGGAGAGAATTAGAGAGTGAGAGTTGATCTCAAGAAGCAAAAAGGGAAGAATTGCTAGGAAATTAAAGGGGAATTGGAGAATTGAGTTAGGATTCACCAAGAGTTCAAAGAATTGAAGACTTTAGGTAAGAAACCAAGCCTTTAGTCTTGAAGTTGAGTTAATTCACCCATGAATTTAAGTGAATTGAGCTAGGAGATGTAAGAACCAAGCATAAGAAGTAGGAAGGAAGATCAATTCATACATGCATGTACATTTCATTACATTTGGAGCATGTTTGCTAGGAATTCTCTCATGCATGTCATAAATTAAGCATAGTTGTAGGAATTCATCATGTTTTACATCCTCTCATTTCATTTGATCATGATTTGGAAACTTGAAGCCCAATCATTTCATGCATGTCATGTTTTTGGAGAATTCATGAAGTTTAAGTTGAATTTGTGAACAATTGGCATGCTTTTGGGCCTTGGTTTCATGAAATGATCTTTAAAGCATAATGTTTTGTGAGTTTCTAAATGTTTTCCAAAATTTTGGCCCAAAAGGATGAGTATTGAAGTGTTGAATTCATGTTTTGAACTTTGGAAGCAAATCTGGAAAACCCAGGCTTTGTTTGATTGTGTTTTCAAATTACATTTCCACCCTATCATTGGTGCTTCACGTTTGGATGCGATTTTGAAAATAGAATTCCACCATATCATTCAAAATACAATTCGAATTCCCGTTTGGCAGCTTTCTTTTTCATTTCTCCACTGTAAAAGCTTCAACGTCTTTAACCTTCTTCCTTTTTGAAAAGCTTCCATGTTTATCATCTCTGAAAAGGTTCACGTGCAAAAAGAAATATACAGGTGAATTGATCTACTCGTCTTTCTCTGTTTCAAAGATCAGGGCTGATGATTCGTCACGGGTAGTGCTCATTGTGAACTCAGACCATTTTATAAATTATGTCTGTGAACCCGCTCCCTACCCATATCATGTCCCACAAATCAAGTGAGTTATAATTTGTGCATTGTGGAGGATTTATTCTCCGGGAAACCAAACAACAATGACACCGAGGTGAAATAAATCACAAATTTTTTTCAAATATTTTCTTACAGTTCACTGATTTTCTGAAACATCCCTAATTTTATTCCCAATTTTTTTTTATCACAGGTCAAATTTGTCAAACCTATTCTTGAATCAGACGACTACCAAAGAGTCGCACATTCAGTCACTGTACCCACTCTGTCACCGGTGATAACTATTCAACTCCCACTGATCTGGTACGTATATCCTTCAATCATCTGGTATGTACTAATGAGTTCTGAAATGGTTTTTGAGAAGTCCAAATGAGTACAGATCTGGCTTCTGATTTGTCTGAACTTTTTGAACGGTTGAAACTGAGCCGGTCGTCCCCCAGGTCATCCGGCCTCCGTGCTCCACTCCTTCATCCTTCTCTTCTTCTGCTTATTTCTTCTTGTGGTCTTCTTCTTCTGCTTATTTCTGGTAATTCTTTTACTGCGCACTTGTTTCACAAACTTTTTACAGACAATGTTATGTGATTTTTATTTTGTCTCTGTTTTGCCGTTCTCCTTGTCGTTCTGCAAGATGATTTGATGATTCCTAATTTGTTTTTTATCATTTTTTTTTCATCCCATGAGATACTCTTTTTTTTTTCCCCATCTTCGTATGTTTATTTTTATTTAACTTTTAAGTATTTTCTATTTTACATCAATATGTTGTGTTATTGTTCGCAGTTCTTTCATGTCTGTATTCTTATGACAAGATGAACACATATTAAACAAACTTTCTTCGCGTATATATTTTGATTTTCGCCGGTAAATGACTAAGGCCGACTATTCATGTAGCCACTTTTTATTCAATTTCACTAATAATGGTAAGAGTTAGCATGTTGTCAAACATTATTTTGTAATTATGCTTTTACTGTGATGTAGACGAAACAATATGTCATCCGACACAGAAAACAATGCAATGGAGATCTCATCAGAGGAGGATGAGGTTATTGAAGATTTTATGAATTTTTTGATGATTGCTTTCATGCATGACCATATCAACGCGTCAAGTAGTAGGCGACTGTAGTGAACTTGTCCATTCAAAGGTGATGATTACATCGTTAGCTTATTAAATGGCCATCCAGAAACAATGATGGACATTATGCGAATGGATGCACAAACATTCATTTTATTGAAAGACACTTTACTTCAAAATGGCTTTGTCGATATTGAACAAATGCATATCAGTGTCGAGGAATCGCTTGGAATTTTTTTATACACTTTCGCACAAAATGATCGCCATCGACTACTGGCAAATAGATTTCAACACTCCACGAAAACTATTTGTCGGCACATCAAAATTGTTATGCGGGCACTGTGCAAGCTGGCATCAACGGTTATCAAACCACGTAACCAGGACGAGATATCGGCAAAAATTTTAAATGACAAGAGGTTTTTTCCCTGGTTCAAGGTATGAATTTAATGATTGTCCTGTAAGTTTTCAATAATAATAAGGGACGATTTTTTTTTTCTCCTGTTATAAAAGTAATATCCAAGTTTTTTTCGCTTTTAATGTCAAATAATTATCTTTCAAGTAGGATTGTGTCTGTGCTATCAATGTCACATTGGTGGATGCATGGGTCCCTGCTTCAAGACAAAATACATTCCGCGGTCGCAAATCTACGGTATCGCAAAATGTACTTGTAGCTTGCGACTTCGACATGTTGTTCACATTTATTAATTCTGGATGGGAAGGTAGCACTCACGACAACGTTATTTTAGTTGACTCTATTACAAGAGCTGACCTACAGTTCCCACACCCACCCCATGGTGAGTGTCACCAAATAAGATACGGTACATTTTTTGAAATTATTTTTTTGTACATCTATTTGACAGAACAGTGCATTCATTATTTACATTTAGGCAATTATTATTTAATGGATGCTGGTTTTACGAACATGCCTGGATTTTTTGTCGCATTTCGTTCCCCACGCTATCACTTGCAAGAGTTTCATGGCCGTCATTATTCAGGATCCAAGGAATTGTTTAACCATCGACATTCATTGTTACGCAATGTCATAGAAAGAACATTTGGTGTTCTGAAGAAGTGATTCCCAATATTGTGGGCCATGCCAAATTACAAGTCTACAAGACGAGACCCTCTCGTGATTGCATGTTATGTACTGCACAATTGGATCCGTTTGCGTGCAGATATGGACCCATTCTTCATGGAAGCTGATAATGAAATGGCGGCAGAAGCGGAAGCCGACGAGTTTGTTGGAGACCAAGCTGACTATGTTGACATGTCACAACATGGGTTGACGTACCAATCGAACTTTAAGGATGCAATTGCTACTGTTATGTGGCAAAATCATGTTGGCCATGGCTAGATTTGTGATGTGAACAAGGCAAGTGAATTTCGTAGTGACTAATGGTTGAAATGTATAATTATTTTACTAGTTTCAATCATTATGATACCTTTATTACATAACTTCGCCCACTTTTTGTAGGATAACTGACAATGAGGACAAGGATTGGGTTAAATGGCAATTAAAGGAAAGGCAAATTAAATCAAATTTCTTTCCCAAATATCATCACATGGTCAATCAAGAAAATGTAATTACGTGAATGAAGACACTCACATATTTTGTTGATGCAATGTGTAATATGCAGGGGCAAACATTTTATTGAATTTGATGGTTGAATGATGCATGCAAAAATTGTAGTTTATGATGTTCATTCACTTTTTTTTTTTTTTTTCATTTTATTAAAATAATGGTTTTGTTATTAATTTTAAGTTTTATATTAATTTTTATACGAAATAAGTTTTTATTTATTTTTTTGGGAAAGTAGCAAAAGTTGCTCGTGCGCCCAAATAGGTCAGATAGGTGCCATTTGGGAAAAAAGAAAAAAAAAAGTTTGATTGTGTATAAACAATGGTTTTTTTATTATAATTGTCTTTAAATTTTTTTTTTCATTTTATTGAAACAATAGTTTTGTTATCAACTTTTATTGTTCTATACAATTTTATATTCATTTCCATACCATTTATTTTTTATTAATTGATTTTTTTCACTTGATTAAAATAATGGTTTGGTTATCAACTTTAACTGTGCTATTAATTTTGTTACCAAATAAGTTTTTATTAATTTTTTTTCCATTTTATTAAAATAATGGTTTTGTTATTAATTTTAATTTTTTTTGTTTCATTTTATACGAAATTTTTTTATTAATTTATTTTTCTCATTTTATTAAAATAATGGTTTTGTTATTAATTTTAATTTTTTGTATTAATTTGTAGATGACATTTTTTATTAATTTATTTTTTTCATTTTATTAAAATAATTGTTTTGTTATTTATTTTAATTTTTTTTATTAATTTGTAGACGACATTTTTTATTAATTTATTTTTTTCATTTTATTAAAATAATGGTTTTGTTATTTATTTTAATTTTTTTATTAATTTGTAGCCGTCATTTTTTTATTAATTTATTTTTCATTTTATTGAAATAATGGTTTTGTTATTAATTTTAATTACTTTTTATTAATTTTTGTACGAATTTTTTTTTTATATTTTTTTTCATTTTATTGAAACAATGGTTTTGTTATCAACTTTAATTGTTCTATACAATTTTATATTAGTTGTCATACGAATTCCTTTTTATTAATTGTTTTTTTTCATTTTATTCAAATAATGGTTTTGTTATCAACTTTAACTGTGCTATTAATTTTTATACCAAATAAGTTTTTAGTAATTTTTTTTTTCATTTTATTAAAATAATGGTTTTGTTATTAATTTTTAGATGAAATAATGTTTTTTTTTTTTCATTTCATTCAAATAATGGTTTTGTTATTAAAAATAAATTTTTATATTAATTTTTATACGAAATAAGTTTTTATCAAAAATTTTTTCATTTTATTAAAATAATGGTTTTGTTTTTAATTTTTAGATGAAATGATTTATTATTTTTTTTTTTTCATTTCATTCAAATAATGGTTTTGTTATTAAAAACAAATTTTTATATTAACTTTTATACGAAATAAGTTTTTATTAATTTTTTTCATTTTATTAAAATAATGGTTTTGTTATTAATTTTTATTTTTATATTATTGTTTACATGTATAATATGCACTTTCTAAAAAATTGAATATGGCATCTTCACTTTATAATATAATTCACAAATTGTTATAACACTGGTTAATTTTACAGTGCAAAAAAAAAAAAAAAAATACTGTTCATAACGTTAATACAAAAGATTACAACAAAATAAAAAAACAAAATAACCACAATAAAATGAGAAAAAAAAAATAACCACAACAAAATAAGAAAACAAAATAACCACAGCATGTGTGAACTATTTAAATGCTCATCGAAACAAGTTAAGCATCATTTTCAGGTGGTGGTCGAGGTGGAGGGAAGTAGTGATGGTACACCTGAGTGACTCGATGGTCAATCTGATCAATGCAGTTACTTGTTACTTCATCACGTCTCCCAGAGTCTACACGAAACTCACCAAATTGTTGAATTAGTGAGTTCTGAGCGGCGACAAATTCATCAAAACTGAGTACCCAATATATTGACTTGATTAGCCATTTGTTGTTCCCATTGTAGGCGCTGATTGTATCGTTCTTGTTCCAATGCTAAATAATCAGTCCAATATTGGGGTTGTTCATTTGGTGGCATGGCATTGTCATTTATTGGTTCATTTTCAAAATTAATAGAGCCCAGTAAGTTTTCAGCACCACCAGCTCGGGTTAGTGTGTACTCAGAAATTGGTGAAGTGATTTTCACATCTACTTCACCTTCAAGGTTGACATTATGCGCTTTAAAAATTTTGGTTAACAAAGCTCCAAAAGGTAGTAACCGGCCACTGAGAGTACCAAGATTTGCAGCCAGCATTTCTTTCAGTAATATGTAGCACAAATCTAATGTTTGTCCAATTTCAAAATAATATAACAAATAAACATTAAAAGATAGAACAGCATCAAAATGTCCTTTTTTGGGAGTGACATTTTCAACTATCCATCGATGAAGAATACGAAGGTGGGGTTTTAAATGTCTTTCTTGTAAATTAGTGCCTGTAAATCGGTCCTCACAAATTGTGGTATAAACCTCAGTTAGATCACCAACAATGTTAGTTAACTGAGACTCAGTTTGAAAATGGCATTGCAAATCCCCGGTCTCAACTCCAATAATTTGTGCAAAAATTGGGGGGTTTGGTGTGATTACTTTACCTTTCGCATTAGAGGTTAGACCACACTGTTCCACTTCTCCCTCAGTAACTCTCAAGTGAAGGTAAAATAAATATACAAAACGGGAATATACCTTATGTGGTAAATTAGTTAAAGGTAACCATCCCATAGTATCCAGTCTGCCAACCAATAGTGGATCGTATTGAAAAGGTAGATTTACCTTTCTTCTCGTAACAATTGGTTGATTAGCAAAATTTGAATAAGCTTGTTCGTGATTGTATGTCAGAAAATCAACAATTGGATAGCGATGATGTTGTTGACGTTGTGAAGGGTTAGAGGTTTTGCCACGTTCGAGTCTCGCTCTTTTTGTTCTCGGCATGATGACTGTAAAAGTTAAGAAAAATTATGAAAAATGTATGAAAGATGTATAGCAAAACATATGATGTTGGTGTGAAAAAAAAAAAGAACAGATAGACAAACTAAGCCTCTGCTAAAAGGCAACCAACAGATAGCGAAATTGATCAAAAGTTGAGCAAAAGGCAAGCAAACTAGTGGAAGTTGACTGAAACCGGATGACTGGCCGGTTGTCCCGTATGATGGATTTTTCACCTTTGTGCAACTTAGCTCTGAAGCTATCAAGAATATGAAACTGGTTCAAACTAACCTCTTATGAAAGCTCTTCTCTCTTCTTTTACATGGATATCTACACTGAATGTAGTCAATATTCTAGGGTGAAGAAGTTGCTGAAGTTGTTGGAATGAGATGGTGAACCAAATGCAGAGATACTGACTTATATAAAGGCTCAGGTCCAGAAGGTGTTTATTTTATTTTTCTTTCATCCAATATTGACTTATAGCACTTCTTATTTGTTTTTCATTTCTTTCGTATACTGATCACTGACAATCTATGGCTCATTTTTGGCTTCCTTTTTCTTTTTCTTTATGGAACAGTGACCAACTGACACTCGTTTTTGGGTTCTTTTTTCTTTTCCTTTATGGAACAGTGATGAACTGACACCCAGCAAAGGAGAGAGTGGGTCTATTGGATGAGTGAAATTACACTATTGCCCTTTTCATTTTATACTTACATAGCAACCTGGCATCCTATGAAAGAGGGGCGAATTGGTCATTTTGTAGTCAAATATCACTAATGGCCCCCAATAATATGAGCTTCACGAGTGGGTGAGAGTTAGGTGTGAGGGACTATAATGAACCTACAAAAAGATACAACATAAAGGATTTTTTTTATTAAATTAATAAAATGTAACAAATAAAAAAATGTTGATAATGTTTGGTAACGTTTATGTTTTGGTTTGTATTTAAAAAAATTGAACAAACTGATTTTTGAATATTTTTATCAATATGTAATCTCCAAACGTGTTGACTTGAACAAAATTTTTGAAAAATATTAAAAACGTATTGCACAAAATGTTTGCACAGGCCTAAAAAATGAAGTGGCAGAAGAATTATTTGACATAAGATAATTGACAAGTTTTGAAAACTATTTTGAAAACTCATCACCAAACAAATTTTCTTATTTCACATGTCACATCAAACTTTCAAAACTTAATTCCACATACAATTCAAAACTCAATTCAACACTCTATTCAAAAACCATAACCAAACAAATTTTCTACACTCAAATCATAATTCCACAACTCACAAACTCAAAATACAACTCATACTCTCAAATCATATTTACAAAACTCTACCAAACGTAACCCCAAAATTTTGCTTCCACGCTCGAGCGACCACTTTCATCTTCACATTCCCACTCGAATGACAAAAGGGTGGCTCAGGCGTAAATTGCATGCTCTCAGAAGTTTGTGTGTTTTGTAGTCCGCTCGAGCGACAAGAGTTGCGCTTGAGCGAGGACTTGGGTCTCACGCTCGAGCGAGCATCGAGCGACTGTCGAGCGAAAATTTCATGCAACCAGAACTTTTTCATACTTTGCAGACCGCTCGAGCGAAGGAATGTGCGCTCGAGCGACCACCCACATTTGGCATGTTCGCTCAAGCGAAGAAAGCCATGCTCAAGCGAGTTCCCTGTTTTAGCAAAGTTTTTGTCAAGTGTTTCAAGTACATTTTTGCATCCTCATTCCATCCTAGGCATTCCTAGGCCAAGATTAAGACACCATAATGAGGATGAAGGCTAGAAACACACTAAGAATAAATGAAATAAGTTATGTACAATCCAAGAGTGTGTTTCAACCTATGAATCTGCCATGTTATGTAGGTCACACGCCTCCGGTTAGGTGAATTGCCCACTTTGCCGTCTATTTGGAGCTACCAGTTATCTGTGAGTAATAACTTTGTAAAGTTATGTTCAATGTTAAATATTTTTTGAACATTATGATATGAAATGATTAGTTTTCTAAAATGCTATGCTATGTTTGAAATGAATGAATGATTGTCCAAGATTCTGAAATGCATTCGTGGCATCCTTAGCAACATATGATATGCGTCCCTTTATGGGTCATCAGGTCCCTTTGTGGGTCAGCAGAAACGTCTCTGTGCACATGAGTCATCAGAAAGCCTTCACGGCAGTCCCTTATGGGTCATCGGATTTATTAATGCTAATGGATGTGCCACGTACTATGATATGATATATATATATATATATACGAACTTGAATGCAAATGTAACGATGCCTATGAATCTATTTTGTTATGGCACCCGATCAAGTACAAGACTTTGTTCCTGTGTGGACATCATTCAGTAAAATCTTTACTCTGTTATTATTCACTAGGCTTCCGCTCACTATTTATATTATGTATGTAGGTGAGCAGACACGTGACTAGGCCTAGAGTTGACGAGGCCTATGTTCTGTTTTGTCAGCCAACCTTAGTGCCTCCCGAGGATGTTTCGGATGAAGTCAAGTTTAGTGGCTATTTTTGTGATTGTACTAGATCATGTTTATGATATGTCTTTGTATATGGACGAGATTTCTGATAACATGTTGATGGAGTGATGTGTAATACTATATCTTTTGACGTCACTCGTAAGTTATAAAAGTTTTAAGTTATCAGTCTCATGTATGTCTTCACAGCTCAATGGATTTCGTATATTTTGTATATTTGCCCCTAACTATATGTTATTTCGTCAGAGGCCTTTGGTAATCCAAGGATTACTGGCCGGTTACGATGCCAACCCATAGGGGTGGGTTCGGGTCGTGACACAAATGCATCATTAAGTATGTTAATGGGACATTGGGGTATGGGATTTGGTTCACAACTGACACTACTACTGAAATCACTGGTTTTTTTGATGCCAACTGGTCAGGGTGTGCTGATGATCGTAAGAGCACATCTGTGGGGTGTTTTTACCTTAGAAATAATTTGGTTGCCTGGCATAGCAAAAAACAAAATGCCATCTCTCTTTCAACCGCTGAGGCTAAGTACATTGCTGCAGGGAGTTGTTGTGGATAAAGCAAATGCTTCATGATTATGGTATAGACCAGGACACTCACTCTTTTCTGTGATAATACAAGTGCCATAAACATCTCTAAAAATTCTGTCCAACACTCTCGCACCAAACACATTGACATTCGTCATCATTTCATTTGTGAGTTAGTGGAAGAGGGCCTTGTTGTTCTTGAACATGTATCTACTGAGCATCAAAAAGCTAATATTTTTACAAAACCCCCTGATATTCTTAGGTTTGAGTTTCTTAGAAAGACCTTGGGTGTAGTGCTCAGTAACTAGAGTGTGTCCTGTTGCATGAGTGGGTGTTACTGTATGGCTGGTTGTATGCTTGGATGCTATAATCTCATTGCCATTGATTCTTGTCATCTTTGCACTTAGACTGAATGAACACATCTCATGTTACATGCAAGATTTCATTTATCTGTGTTTATTGCTCATTCTGAATACTCATGCTCTTTGACTTCATGATCTCATTCTGTGCACATCCTTGAGATAAATTGTTGTAGGGGTTTCCGCACAAGTGATCAAAGTTCTCTATGGAACTCTAACAGTGTCTCTTATACATTTTTAGAGGAATTGACCTATACTGGCATATCATGGGTGATGTTGAGTCTCTTAACCATCTACTATCTTTTTTCACTTTCACGGTTCCTCTCTCAGTTCTTTAGAAGTCCGGGCATGAGGAAAATGCTACTTCAGAGGTACCAACCAGGCCATCTTTATTGTTTTCATGCTTCTCTGGTTTGGTCTCCATACTCTTGAGCGTGCATGCCACCAGTGAGTGCCCACAAACAAGAAAAGTAAAAAATGAAATAAAAAAAAAAAAAAGAAGAAGAAGAAAAAAAAAACTCATTGATTGACGAGGAGCCTCCGCTTTTACTCAACAAATACCCCTTGATTTTTAATGGTTTGACTTTTCTCAGTGATGTTTTGTTACTCTTGTTGGAGGTCCAGCTATCCGATCACTATGAGGATTAACTTTAGCTATGTAGCCTCTCAAGGATTGCATACACACACATTCCTTATGTGAGCTCTCATTTTTGTCTTTGAGTTGTGTATTCCTATGTAGCTTATGATCATTGATCAAGGTTTCCCTGATTTGCTCATGATATTGTGCTTCACATTGTCCAACTTGCGAGAATACGGATTTCATGCTTCGTGGATTATCTCATCTTAACATCACATTCGTGCTGTTGTGCTAATCCCTTATTGTTGCAGGTCCCACTTGAAGTGTGAGTGTTTTTTTTAATCTGCTTAGCAGGGTGTTTTTCAAAGTTCTTTGGTTGTACTCCTTCGCTCGAGCGAGAGAGTTTGCGTTTGAGCGCACTTTTCCTCACCCCAGTACTTTTACAGGTTGCACAGATTCTGAGAGTTTGTTTTTCTGGCTCGAGCGACAATGTTCTGGCTCGAGCGACCTCGTGCGTGTAAGTGTCTTTGCTCAGGCAACAAACCTCTCGCTCGAGCGACGTGTTCTCGTTTAAATAGTATCTTCCGTCTCTTCAGTCTCCATTTTTTTCCATTTTTCCTTCGACTGCTCTCTCTCTCCTAGGGCACACTTGTTTCTTCCTGCTCGTGCATTGGTTGCCTTTGGGTGCTTTCTCTCTTCCCTCAGCCTCTCCATCTCTGGTTTGTGGTAAGTTTCTCTCTCTCTTTCTCTCTCTCTCTCTCTCTCCCCATCTGTGTGGGTTTCGTCTTTCCTCTTCAGAGGTTTGTTTTTTTTGTTATTTCGTTTCTTTTTATCTTTATTTTTTTACTTATTTATTTGTTAATTGCTCGATTGTGTAGTCTATCTAGGTTTTTGGCCTCATTTCTGACCTATGTGATTGTTAGGGCTTTTAATTTTGCCTTACCCTAGTTTTGCATAAGTTCTCTTATTTAAAATTGCTGCTTTATGAAGGTTTTTGACTAGATTTTATTGGTTTATTCAACCTCTTACTGCTGCCTATGTTTTTTTGTTAATTTTTTGGTTCCATTACCCTATTGAACTCATGCTGGTGTTTAGTTGGGTTTTGTTTAATGTTAAGGAGTTGCATGAATTTGCTTGGTTCCATTTTTCCAAAAACACTTTTCAGAAAATTTTACTTTCTTATTTTCCGTATTTTTTTGTTTTTACTGAATTTTTAAAAATATTTTAAGCAATTTTTTTACTTTTTAGACACACCTAACATAAATACACCTAAAAAGTAAGAAAATTGTAAAAAAAATCTTTCAAAAATTCACTAAATACCAAAAATACAAAAAAAAAAATTAAAAAAAATACAAGAATTCAATACATTTTTTTTATATTTATGTATTTATTAATTTTTTAAAATATTTTTCACAATTTTTTACTTTTAGATACATCTAGAAGGTGCATCTAAAAAAGTAAAAAAAAAAAATGTTTAAAATTTTAAAAATATTCACTAAAAACAAAAAAATACGAAAACCAAAAAACTCAGTTTTCAAAAAACTAATATAGAAAACTCAAACCAAACACACTGATTGTTTTTTTTTTTTTTTTTTTTTTCCTGTGGTGTTGTCATTTTGAGCTCATGTTGTGATTGAACTTATTGGTTTAATGTTGATTGCCTTCAATTTTTACTTTCCTGCAGATAGATTTCAAGATTTGTTTTATCACCCTTCTCTAACCCTGTTGCACTAATGATTTGTTGGCTTTATTTTCTATTGGTTTTTCGGGGTTAAAATTGGTGGTGTGTCTTGGGTTGGTTTTGGGGTTTTCGCTATGGTGGTCTTTCCTTTTTGTGTGTCAGTCTTGTCCTTGTCCGTCATGGCCGAGCCTTCCAAACGCTGCAAAACCACTGTATCCCGTCCCCCTTTTAATAAAGATAAATTCCAATCCTGTGAGAAGTCCAACCTGTATAGGGAGTTTTATGTGTCTCGGACTGTTCACTTAGAACGAAATGTCCATTCCATTGCTTTCGAGTCTATTCTTATCCGGTCTTTGTTTGATGCCTTGGGGGGTGACTAGGTTCTCAATTTCTTCGGTCTTCAAAATCTTAAATGGGTTCGGGAATTCTTATAGCGATTCTGATTTTTGACCCGTCACTTATTATATTCCGGACTCAGGTTTGTATGGTTTTGAATAGTGATTAGTATCTTGTTTATCTTGTCTCCTCCCTATTTTGGTTATTGAGTTGTAGTTGTGTATTTGGAATAGGTTGGTTGCTTGTTTTTCGAAACCTTGTTGCCCAGATTTTTGCTTCTCCGCTCGAGTGGCCATTCTTGCGCTTGAGCGGGCTATGTAAATTTTGGTCCTCCGCTCGAGCGGCCTTTCTAGCGCTCGAGCAGGATTCGAAAACTCTCAGCACCTTGCACGTCTGCAAAAGTGTTGGAGGGGTGTTTTTCACGCTCGAGCGGCCTTTCTTGAGCTCGAACGGTTTGTCTGTTGTCTACTACCTTGCACGTCTGCAAAAGTGTTGGAGGGGTGTTTTTCACGCTCGAGCGGCCTTTCTTGAGCTCGAACGGTTTGTCTGTTGTCTACTAAGGTACTAGATGACTATATTCTGCGCTTAAGCGAGCCATTTCTTGCGCTCGAGCAAAATAATTTATTGTGTCTGACGCTCGACCGTTAACTCTTCCCCTCGAGCGGACTATGCGTATATCAGATCGTGAAAGTGACATTTTATATCACTTTTTCATTCTTCTCTCTCTCTATAACTTTCCAAAAGCCTAAATCTTGACCCTCTCTCTAAAAAACACACACACTCCATTTCTCTCTACATTTTTGCCTAGATCCTTTGATCTCCTCACCCTAGTGTCTTTGGAAAAAGGGTAGAGTATCTTGAAAGCTCTATTTTCATCGTATTGGAAGTTGGTTTCGACGTTGTTAGAGTTTCACCTTTGCTTTGCTTGGTCTTCTAACTTGAGGTAGGGATTTTTCTATACCTTCATATGACTTTTAGATTAGTTATTTGTCATTGTGTAACAATGGTGGGATTTGGGGGTGATTTGAGCAAACCTAGGGTTCGGGTTTCAAGTTTGAAAAGAGGGGTTTCCATGTGGGTGTATATAAATGTTATGGGGTTTGGATGTGAGACCTTCTTATGTTAAAATAGCAGATTTTGGCCCTTGGGTTATTGTTTGGAAAATGGGGAGTTTTGCCCTAAAAATGTCTTGAGCAACCATTTTGTTTAAATAATGAAATTGGTATGGAAAATGTGAAATTGGGAGGATGTATAGATGAATGGTGTGGTTGGATTTGTTGAATCACTTACTTATGAAAAATTGATGAATTATCTGCAATAAAGATTGAATATCTGTTTAGGGATAACTGTATTGGGCTATCGATGAAGGATAGCTATGATTGTTGTAGAAAATGCATGAGGATTAGGTGAATTAAAACTAATCCATTGTTGGTTGTCATTGAATATGATCACGTTTTGTATACATTGTATATGTGTGATTGTTTAAGAGGAGAATGGGGATGTACTCCATTATTTGGAAGGATAAAGGGGATGGACTCCATTATGATTAAGTTGGCCGGAATATCCTGGTAAAAAGTTCTGAAATTTATACATGGGCACCGATCCCGCAAATGAAATATCTGTAAAATGGTAAGATTGAAGTGTTGTGTGTTAATGGTGTGATTGTAGAATCAATGAGTTGTAGTCTCACTTGGATTCTTGAAAAATAATGAAATTGAGTCATGTATTGAAATGAATTGAAAGGAGGTGAAATGAAATGAAATGAAATGAAATATGGATTTGGTATACTATGACTATATAAAAGGTGAATATTTTATCTCTGGCATTGTATATGCATATTGTACTTATATCTTTGTTAAACCTCATATACTGTGTTAGATTATTCCTACTGGGCCATGGCTCACTCTATTTGGGAAAATAATTTTCAGGTAATGATGGCATGCCTCCGCCAAGGCAATAGCATAGGAGGGACTTTTGGGGAAGCATCTTGCTTCTTGTTTTGTTTCACTTTTGTATAGCCTAGGGCTTAAATTGTATGAATTAGTCTGACTTTTGTTGTAACCAAGCCAAGGCTTGGAAATGTGTAAGCCTGTAGGGCATTTATTTATGTTTAGCTCTCTTGTACTATTAACTCTATGAAATGTAAGAACGTTACACTCTGATTTATGTAATTATCTATTTATAATTTGGTTGAATCTGTGATTATATTTTGGGGCCATAGGAGGAAAGGATCAAAGGCTTCAAGAGGAGTCAGGATGGTCAGGGGGACGGTAAGAGGCAGAGGGGTTCTAACGCCCAGTCATCCATGGAGCTCAGTCGAGGTCCACATTTCTAGTACCGAGTTCAGGTTCTGGGAGAGGTGGTCAAGGAGATATGACTTGTTTCAAATGTGGTCAGTTGTGTCACAAGTCTCCAGCTTGGCCGCCGAGAGGAGGAAAACAGCGGTTTGCATCGTCTTCGGCTTTTTCTTAGGGCCAGAGTCAGGGTAGAGGGTAGCCGCTCACTTGTTATCAGTGTGGGCAAGTGGGGCACTTGAAGAGATTTTCCCTCAATTGGGTGGTACATCTAGTTCGAGGCAAACTCAGAATCACCAGCCAACACAGTCAGCACAGGCCTCGAGGGCTAATTAGGGAGCCTTTTCGATTCAGTCAGTGCATCAGGCTTATAATCCGAGGGGTAAGCAGGTTGAGTAGAGGCCTACGGGGCGTGTGTATGCTGTTACCACGCTTGATCTTGCATCAGCACCTTCGGTTGTGAGAGGTACCTTCTTGTTTTGCAATTCAGTTTCTAATGTGTTGATTGATACGGGTGCATCCCATTCATTTATCTTATTTGCATTTGCTATGGTTTTGGTGTTGGAGTTGGCACAGTTAACTCCTCCTATTTGTGTAGAGTCATCTATTGGTGGTGAGGTTATCTTAAAACAGGGATGTCGGGGTTGTGACATTGAGGTTTCCGTTTGTCGATTACCTTTTGTATTTGTATTGCTTGATATGTCTAGTTTTGATTTTTTTTGGGTATGGACTGGTCATCGTCATACCGGGCTGCTATAGATTGCTACCGTCAGAGGGTTATTGTATGTACCTTGAGTGGTGATTGCTTTTATTTCTTGGGGGACCGGGTGGATAGAGTTTTATCACTGGTATATGATCTGCTTAGGCGGAGCGAACTTAGTTGTCTTCTTGCTAGCTTCTTGAGTAGTAAGTGTGATGAAATTCAGGTTGAGTTGCCAAGGGTGGTTTGTGAATACCCAGACATCTTTTTCGAGGATCTTACTAGTTTACCACCTCACCGGGAGATCGAGTTCTCTATTGATTTAGTGCCTGGCATGGCACTGATTTCTATGGCACCGTATCGGTTTGCACCTGCTGAGTTTAGTGAGTTGAAGATTCAACCCTAGGAATTGTTAGATAAGGGTTTTATCTGCCCTAGTACATCACCTTGGGGAGCGTCGACTCTCTTTGCTAAAAAGAAAAATGGAGCCTTGCGACTTTGTATCAATTACCGAAAGTTGAACCGAGTTACTGTTAAGAATAAATATCCAATGCCTCGTATAAATGATATGTTTGATCAGTTGAAAGTGTCTTGTTGTTTCTCTAAGATAGACCTAAGGTCGAGTTATCATAAGTTGAGGGTAAGAAAGGAGGATATCCTAGTGATGCCTTTTGGGCTGACCAATGCACCAGCTGTATTTATGGATTTGATGAACCAGATCTTCTGGGAGTTTTTAGACCGTTTTGTGGTCGTCTTCGTGGATGATATTTTGATTTATTCACCCTCTGAGGAGGAACACGAGGAACACTTGCGATTGGTGCTTAAATTGCTTAGGGCTCATAAGTTGTATACTAAATTTGGAAAGTATGAGTTCTAGCCAAAAGTGGTTAAATTCTTAGGCCATGTGGTATCCGGAGAAAAGGTGACTGTAGATTCATCCAAGATAGAAATAGTGCAGGATTGAGCACAACCTAAGAATGCTTTTGAGATCTGTAGTTTCCTGGGGTTGGCCAGGTATTATCGGAGGTTTGTGAAAGATTTCTCTAGACTAGCCCCACCTTTGACTAGGTTGACGACGAAAGGAATCAAATTTGTGAGGAGTGAGACTTGTGAGAAGTCGTTTCAAGAGTTTAAGGTTAGACTTACCACTGCTCTAGTCTTAATCATTCCAGAGAGGGGTTTGTGCTATTCTGTATATTGTGATGTTTCATGAGAAGGTTTGGGTTGTGTATTAATGCAAGAAGGGAATGTAATGGGCTATGGCTCACGGCAGTTGAAAATGGATAAGAGAAACTACCCTACCTATGACCTAGAGTTACCAGCGGTGATTTTTGCCTTAAAGATTTTGAGGCACTATCTGTATGGGGAGAAATTTGAGGTGTTTTCCGACCACAAGAGTCTGAAATTTCTATTTACACAGAAAGACTTGAATTTGAGACAGAGGAGGTAGATGGAGTTCATAGAGGACTATGATTTTGAGTTGCATTATCATCCGGGAAAGCCCAATGTTGTGGCCGACGCCTTGAGTAGAAAGTCAGTAGTGTGGCTTGTATCACAGTCTGAGAATGGGAGATGTTGGGTACTTTTAATGAGTTTAACTTGCACCTGGGTGAGTCTGTTGAGTCTGCAACCTTGCTTTCAGTGGCTGCTCAACCTACACTTGTGAACCGAGTATTAGAAACGCAAAGAGGTAACCTTGAGGTGGAATCTCTCTGGGGGAAGATCTCTAATAGGAAGGCAGAGAAAGTTTTGAATCTGTATCCCGACCAGAGTGTGAGATACCGTGACCGTTTGTTTGTGTCGGAGTCTTGCCAAGAGGAAGTATTCCGAGAGTTTCACCATTCTGGCCTTGCTGCATCCGGGAGGCACAAAGATGTATCATGATATAACAACCCTAACCCGTGATTAACGCTAATTCATGTTTAAGTATGCCAAATAAGTAATTAAGAAGAAATCATGAGTCAATTATATGTGCATTGCATCATTTTGTGTTTATATCTATTTGACATAGAAAGATTTGTTCATGTTTTAATTTCGATTTGCGAATTGAAATCCTTATCGGCATCCGATTCAGAAATTGACTTGATTTATATGTTAATTAGGATTTATAGGATTTTATGGTAAGTTTAATTTAAATTTGATTTGGAACGATTAAATTAGAATAATTAATGCTACTTAACTTAGGTTAAGCCAATTACTTAAATGCCACTAAGTAGGCTTATGCAAGACCACTTCTACACCTTATTACATGTTTTTGACACTTTCGCTTCCCACTTTCAAGCACCAAATGTGAGGGAGAGAGAGAGAGGGAAGGAAAATTGAACTCAAACTAAGGAATTGCTAGAAGTTGTTGACATTTGAAGAAGATTTGAGAGTTTCAACTTCAACTCTTGTAGATTCAAGTCTCTAGGTAAGGAATCAAACTCTTAATTGTGTAATTGAGTTAGACTCTACAAGACTTCAAGTGAATTAGGTGAATTCATGAGGGTATTGCACTAGAATTGAGGAGAAATGAGCCATACCATGCATGCATGTTCATTTCTTCACAAATTGGGCATAATTTCAAAGAATTCTTTCATGCCTGTGTTTGTCTCACCTATGTTTTGAGAATTCATCATGTTTTACACCCTCTCATTTCATTTGATCATGATTTGAAGACTTGAAACTCAAATCATTTCATGTATGTCATGTTTTTGGAACATCCATAAAGTTTAAGTTGAAATTGTGATCAATTGGCATGCTTTTGGGCCTTGATTTCATGAAATGACCTTTAAATCATGATGTTTTGTGAGTTTCTAAATGTTTTCTAGAATTTTGGCCCAAGAGGATGAGTTTTGAAGTGTTGAATTCATGTTTTGAACTTTGGGAGCAAATCTGGAAAACCCGGAATTTTGCTTCCACGCTAGGGCAAAGGATTCCACGCTCGAGCGACCGCTCTTATTTTCACACTTCTACTCGAGTGACAAAAGGCTGGCTCGAGCGTAAATTGCATACTCTAAGAAGTTGCGTATTTGGAAGCACGCTCGAGCGACAAGACTTGCGCTCGAGCGAGGACTTGTGTCTCACGCTCGAGCGAGCGTCGAGCGGAAATGGCACGCAACCAGAACTTTTTCACATTTTGCAGACCGCTCGAGCGAAGCAGTGTGCGCTCAAGCGACCACTCACATTCGGTATGTCCTTGAGCGAAGAAAGCTACGCTCGAGCAAGACCCCTGTTTTCAGCAAGTTTTGAACAACATTTTCAAGTGCAATTTTACAACCTTCTTCCATCCTAGTCATTTCTAGGCCATGATTAAGACACCATAATGGGGTTAAAGGCTAGAAGCACACTAAGAATAAATGAAATAAGTTATGTTCAACCCGAGCGTGTGTATTCAACGTATGAATCTATCCTGTTATGTAGGTCACGCACTTCAAGATAAGTGAATTACCCCTCTACTCGTCTATTTGGAGCCACCAGTTATCTGTGAGTAATAACTCTGTAAAGTTATGTTTAACTTTAATTATTTTCTGATGATATGAAGTTCAGTTTTCTAAAATGCTATGTTTTGTATGAATGAATGATTGTCCAATTTTCCTTGAAACGTAATTATGGTATCCTTAGCAGAGGCCCTCACCCAGGGGACATAATGCTGTGGCTTCTGGTCATGAGGCCCTAGCCGGGGGAAACAATACCGTGGCCAATGTATGAGATATGTTACCCGGTACCGGAGGTTCTTTTATGGAACTTGATATGCTTGACCAAAGAGACATGTTTATGCTAATGGATGTACCACACATGATTTGAATATGGATAAGATTATGATTCTGTTTCCGCTACCTGATTATGATTCTGATTCGCTATGAGATTTAAAATATGTTATGGGCATCATTCATTAAAGTCTTTACTTTGTTATTATTCACTGGGCTTCAGCTCACTGTTTATATTATATATGTAGGTGAGCAAGCACGTGACGAGGCCCAGAGTTGACGGCCTATGTTTCAGTTTTTGTCAGCCAACCTTTGTGCCTCCCGAGGAGGTTCCGAATGGAGTCAAGTTTTGTGGCTATTTTTATAATCATATTAGACTTTGTTTGTTTTGTTAAGGTTTTGGACAAGATTTCTGATATTATACTTCTAGGAGTGATATGTAAATGTTAAATCTTTTGACACCGCTCATAAGTTTATAAAATTTTTAAATTATGCATCTCATGTATGTTTTCACAGCTCAATGGACTACGTATATTTTGTATATGTACTTCATCCGCCCCTAACCATATGTTAAATCTGTCAAGAGGCCTTTGGTAATCTAAGGATTACTCGCCGGTTACGATACTAAACCCATAGGGGCGGGTCTGGGTCGTGACACATGACCGTAGTTGCCATTTTTTGTGGAGAGGTATGAAGAAGGATGTAGCCGTGTTTGTATCGAAATGCCTTACTTGTCAACAAGTGAAGGCTGAACATTAAAGGCCAGCGGGTTTGTTGCAACCCTTGCCTATAGCCGAGTGAAAGTGCGAGCATGTCACGATGGATTTTGTTGTGGGCCTTTAGAGGACTCAACGGGTTAGTGATGCCATCTGGGTAGTAATTGACCGGTTGATCAAGTCATCGCACTTTATAGCTATGCGCATGAATGATTCGATAGACTATCTAGATGACCTATACATTAGGGACATAGTGAGGTTGCATGGAGTCCTTGTGATGATTATTTCGAATAGAGATCCACGTTTCATAGCTCAGTTATGGCAAAGCTTGTAGAGTGCCTTGGGCACTAGATTGACCTTTAGTATTGCATATCACCCTCAGACTAATGGCAGTCCGAGCATACTATCTAGATCCTTGAGGATATGCTTCAAGGCTATGTCCTTGATTTTAAGGGGTCGTGGGAGAGGCACTTGCCCTTAGTGGAGTTTGCCTATAATAATAGTTTCCAATCGAGTATTAGCATGGCACAATTTGAGGCCTTATATGGCCGACTGTGTAGATTTCCGGTGTGCTGGGCCGAGGTGGGTGATGCACCTTTGTTGGGTCCAAACTTGGTTCAAGAAACGATGGAAAATGTGGCACTTATTCGTAAGAGGTTGGTTACGCTCAGAGTCGCCAGAAAAGTTATGCCGACCGTAGGAGAAGACCCTTGTCTTTTGATGTGGGAGACCATGTGTTCCTGAAAATATCACCTAAGCGAGGTTTGATGAGATTTGGAAAGAGTGGGAAACTGTCCCCCTTAGTTTATTGGTCCTTTTGAGATCCTTGAGCGGATTGGGGAGGTTGCTTACCGTTTGGCGTTACCGCCACAACTTTCCAAGGTCCATGACGTGTTTTATATTAGTATGCTTTGGAAGTATAAGCTGAATCCATTGCATGTATTGGATTGGACCGACTTATAGGTAAATGAGGATGCCTCGTACGAGAAGAGACCGGTAAGAGTCTTAGATAGACGGGATCAAGTCTTGCGAGGCAAGACGATTCCCTTGGTTAAGGTATTGTGGAAACATCACGGAGTTGAGGAAGCAACTTGGGAACGTGAATTAGAAGTCCGGGAGAAATATCTGGACTTATTCGTGGATGTTTAAATTTTGTATTGAGATTTTCATTATGTAAATGAAATGTGAAGACATTGCGTGTGTTATGGGCATTTTGGAAACATGGATTTTATATAAACATTGCACATGTTTTGAGAATATGGAATATTGATGATGTTGTATTATTTTTGGAAGCATTATATGTGCTGTGTAAATTTTGAAACTCAGACTTTGATTAAACATTGTAAATGTTTTGGGAAATTGTAAATTTCATTTTAAATTGGGACTTGTGTATCGAGTCGGTGAGAATGAATGACTGGGGAATGGGTCATGGTATTGAATTCGTGAGAATAACATTGTTATGAATGTTCTAATGTTAATTTTAAATTTGGTTTGTAATTTCGGGGATGAAATTTTTTTAGGGGGGAAGGTTATAGTGATTTCGGTTTTTAACCCGTCACGTGTTGTATTTCGGACTCTGGTTTGTATGGTTTTGAATGGTGATTCGTATCTTGTTTCTCTTGTCTGCCCCCTATTTTGGTTATTGAGTCGTAGTTGTGCATTTGGAACAGGTTGGTTACTTGTTTTTCCAAACCTAGTTGCCCAAATTTTTGGTCCTCCGCTCGAGCGGCCATTCTTGTGCTCGAGCGGGCTATGTAAATTTTGGTCCCCCGCTCGAGCGGCCTTTCTGGGGCTTAAGCGAGATTTGCAAACTCTCAGTACTTTGCACGTCTGGAAAAGTGCTGGAGGGGTGTTTTTCACGTTTGAACGGTGTTTCCTACACTCGAGCTCGAACGATTTGTTTGTTGTCTGCAAAGGTACTAGATGAGTGTAGTCTGCGCTTGAACGGGCCACTTCTTGTGCTCGAGTGGAATAACTTATTACATCTGACGCTCGAGCGTCAACTCTTCCGCTCGAACGGACTGTGCGTATATCAGATCGCGAAAGTGACATTTTATATCACTTTTTCATTCTTCTCTCTCTCTATAACTTTCCAAAAGCCTAAATCTTGACCCTCTCTCTAAAAAACACACACACTCTATTTTTCTCTACATTTTTGCCTAGATCCTTTGATCTCTTCACCCTAGTGTCTTTGGAAAAATGGTAGAGTATCTTGAAAGCTCTATTTTCATCTGATTGGAAGTTGGTTTCGGCGTTGTTGGAGTTTCACCTTTGCTTTCCTTGGTCTTCTAACTTGAGTTAGGGATTTTTCTACACCTTCATGTGACTTTTAGCTTAGTTATTTGTCATTGTGTAACAATGGTGGGATTTGGGGGTGATTTGAGAACCTAGGGTTCGGTTTCAAGTTTGAAAAGAGGGGTTTTCATGTGGGTGTATATAAATGTTATGGGGTTTGGAAGTGAGACCTTCTTATGTTAAAATAGTAGATTTTGGCCCTTGGGTTATTGTTTGGAGAATGTAGAGTTTTGCCCTAAAAATGTCTTGAACAACCATTTTGTTTAAATAATGAAATTGGTATGGAAAATGTGAAATTAGGAAGATGTATAGATGAATGGTGTGGTTGGATTTGTTTAATCACTTACTTATGAAATTTGATGAATTATCTGCTATAAAGATTGAATATCTGTTTAGTGATAACTGTATTGGGCAATCAATGAAGGATTGCTATGATTGTTGTAGAAATTGCATGAGGATTAGGTGAGTTAAAACTAATCCATTGTTGATTGTCATTGAATATGATCACGTTTTGTATACATTGTATATGTATGATTGTTTAGGAGGAGAATGGGGATGTACTCCATTATTTGGGAGAAGAAAGGGGATGGACTCCATTATAATTAAGTTGGCCGGAGTGTCCTGGGTGAAAGTCCCAAAATTTATACATGGGCACTGATCCCGCAAATGAAACATCTGTAAAATGGGAAGATTGAAATGTTGTGTGTTAATGGTGTGATTGTAGAATCAATGAGTTGTAGTCTTCTTTGGACTCTTGAAAAATAATGAAATTGATTCATGTACTGAAATGAATTGAAGGGAAGTGAAATGAAATGAAATATGGATTTGGTATACTATGACTATATAAAAAGTGAATATTTTATCTTTGACATTGTATATGCATATTGTACTTATATCTTTGTTAAACCTCATATACTGTGTTAGATTATTCCTACTGGGCTGTGGCTCACCCTATTTGTGAAAAACATTTTCAGGTAATGATGGCATGCCTCTACCAAGGCAATAGTATGGGAGGGACTTTTGGAGAAGCAAGAGCTTCTTGTTTTGAGTTCGTCTCACTTTTGTTGTAACCAAGCCAAGGCTTGGAAAGGTGTAAACCTATAGGGCATTTATTTATGTTTAGCTCTCTTGTTCTATTAACTCTATGAAATGTAAGAACGTTACACTCTGATTTAGGTAATTATCTATTTATAATTCGGTTGAATCTGTGATTATATTTTGGAGGCGTCACAATTCTACTGTAACATCCATTCCATCAGCAAAATTTCTACTTTGTTTCATACTTGGGTTCGTAACAAAGCAATTTTTATTGATCAAGAGGTTATTCGCCAGTTTTTTTCTCTTCCCGAAGTTCGGAACTGGCACTATCTCTTTTTTACCCTCACCATTGTGGATTTCGATATGGTCGCCATTGAACTTTGTGGCACTCTCCGAACTTGGATCGCCGAGGCGCTCATTCTGTAAAATGAGCTTTTTCCCAAATTTCGCCTACTCAATATCATTATCTGTGCCAACATACATATCATCACTCATTCCTCCCATATTACTCAAGACCAGGGGTATGTTTTGTATTGCATTGCTCATCACCTCCCCTTCAAATTTTCTGTCATGATTGTAGACAAAATGATAGGCATGTTTGAGGGTCGCAAATCCTTGGGTCTCCTTTACGGTTGTTTACTAAACCATTTTCTCTCTTCTCTTGGTGTTTCTCCATTTGACGATGATAAGTTTGCATCTCCCACTAAACCTATCACCAAAATTACTGTCTTCTAGAGTCAAGCCCATGTCCAGGGAGGGTCGTCGAGGGTTGGGGTTTCTGGTGCAAGTCATGATCCTCTTGCCGAAGAGGCAAAGTTTGATACAAACGATGCCGGTGCACCTGAGATGCGTCCCCGCTCGTTTCATGGCCAGCTGCAGCAGTTCGAGCGCTCTGTTACACACCATCTTGATCAGATGGATGCTCTCCTGGTTGCCATTGAAGGCCACGTTGCTCAGCAGTCCTCCATGCTTGCACAGATCCTTTCTTTGCTACAGATGCAGCCGCAACCTCTACCATCATTGCAATGATGTGTGTCTTTTCTTTTTGGACAATTTTATTGCGTTTTTGGACAGTTTGCTTATCTTGTTTTTTTTTTGGATAGTTTGGCCTGTATATCCTCTTCCTTTGGTCTTTCTCGGTCAAAAAGAGGGAGTTTAATTTTTGTTGTTGGGGTACATTTGGCATGATGGTTGGGGTATAGTTTTTTTTGGGGGTATTTTTGTTAATGCTGTTTGGGATATTAGGTAAGGCTTCTTGGATATTTGGTAATGGACTAATTGATTTTTAATTACTTGCTCTAGCTATTCCCAGCGTTTTCGTCAAGGTTGTTGATATTAGATTAGTTGGTTATGTTTGGTTGCTTGTTTAGTCTAGTATGTGTGTTTACTAGGAAACCTTGTTAGAATGTTTTGTCTGGAAATTGACAGAAAGGGAGATTATTAGTTCCTTTAGTCTTGTCAATTCCACAAACAAACATAAACTTATCGAGTTGTAATTGTTCCTGATTGTTCCTGGTTATTTGTTTTGCTCACTCGAGTTAGAGAGTCTTGGCTTGAGCGAAAAAGCCTTGGTCCTAGTACTTTGCTCTGTCTGCAAAAAAATACTGGGAATGGTTTTTGTGCACTCGAGCAAATCTATTGGTGGCTCGAGCGAAGGCACTTTTGGGTTTCATGCGTATCTGTCTCATCGCTCGGGCGAGAGATCCTTCGCTCGAGCAAACTTCGCGGCCCTGTTTTCTATAAATATCTGTTTTAGTCTGCTTTTAGGGTTAATGTTTCCAGATCTTCTTTAAGGGTTCTAAGGTTTTATTCTGGAGCAATTTTGTTAGTTTTCTTTGATGTTTGTTTGAGTATTAAACTCATATGGTTTGACAAGCATATATCAAAGAGTTGTTTGAGTGTTCTACTTCAAGAGTGTTCTTTTACGGTAGAATCCGGAGATTCAAGCGAGGAGTATTCGAAGAAGTTCGAAGCTGCGCGCAGTTGTTGATTCGATATGGATATTGTGGATTCAACATCAATTTGATCAATTTCGAGACGAAGGTTGCTGTGAAAGAGATATAGATTATTGAAGACAAATTGTCAGAGTTTGGGTAATTTGTTTGGTAGTTGTATTCTTTCTTTCTTTCATAGTGGATTGATTACTAACATTTCGCCCATAGTTTTTTAATCACAATTGGAGGTGCTCCAATTGTGGTTTTTCTACATAAAAATCTATTGTGTTGATTTATTGATTTTGAAGTAACAATCTAAATCATTTTCATATGTGCTAGATAATTTAGATTGTCCATTTTAATTGTTTGGATATTGTTGCAATTAATCTTGATCTGAATCACGAATCACTTAGTTTTTTCAAAAATAAAAAGATTAAACCTACAAATCAAACTCTACGTCCGACATCCACTAACACCCATACCACACTGTTTGTTTGGAATGTGTGTTGATTTTTCGACTTTTTGGCTATTTTAGCCTGAGGCTAAAATGCCTTGTTTGGGATAGTTTTTTTTTAGCTTTTTTGACTTTTGTGAGAGAAAAAATGAAATGATTATGGGTTTGATGTGATATTTTGTTCTATTTGACTAAAATAATCTATGTTGTCCTATATGATTGTTTTAGCCCAAACAATCATCTCAAATGGAGCTTGTCCCCAAACAATTCTCGCGCTTATCGCCCATGCCTGTAACAACCTCGACTTGTGATTAACTGTTAAATCATGGTTAAGAATGCTTTAAGAATGCCTAATGAGTAATTAAGAGAAAATTATCCGTTAATTGCATGTGTTATATGTTATTTGCATTTATATATGTTCATGGTAGGAATATCTATTTGTATTTTCGATTCGGTATGTGAATTGAAGGCCTCATCAGCATCTGATTACGAAATTGATTCGGTTTATGTGTTATTTAGCATTTTTAGAAATTTATAGTAGGATTAATTGAAAATCGATTCGGAACAAAATAATTAGAATTAATAATAATAATTTGATTAGTTTAAACCAAGTGTGTTTAAGCTCCACTAAGTAGCCTATATAAGGCCAATACAATTCTTGAACTGTCTTATACAACACTTCATCTTCAATCTTGAGACTAAAACATGAGAGAGAGGGAGAAGAGAAGACTTGAGCTCAATTAAAGGGAAGTTGCTAGAGATTTGGAGGAATTGTAAAGATCTTGAAAGATTAAGCTTCTACACTTGAGAATTCAAAGCTTGAGGTAGGAATTCACCCATTTAGTTGTGTAGTTGTAGCACTTAATGCATGATTTCAAGAGGTTTAAGTAGATTGACTTGAGAATTGAGCTAAAGAATAGAATTGAGAATCAATTCATGCATGCATGTGTATGTATGGAGGTTTGAAGTTGTTTTCAAGGATTCCTCTCATGCATGTGGTAATTCTAGCATGGTTTTAAGAATTCATTACATTTCTCACCATTAGACCTCATTTGATCATGTTTTGAAAACTTTGAAGTCAAGAAAATACATACATGTTATACATACATACAATTCAAGTTTGTTTTTGAATAATTCACTTGCTTTTGGGCCTTGATTTTGTGTATTGATCTTTAATTCATTATGTTTTGTAAGTTTGCAAATGTTTTCTCAAGTTTTGGGCCTAGAGGATGTGTTTTAAGGTTATGAATTTAAGTTTTGCACCTTGAACATAAATTTGGAAATTCTAGAATTCTTCATCTTTGCTCACGCGCCCGAAGTTGCGCTCGAGCGGCCACCATTTGTTTTGTACTTCTGCTCGAGTGAAGAAATCTAAGCTCAAGTGTAAAATTCTTGCTCGCAGAAGTTTACACAGTTTTACAGACCACTCGAGCGGCCGAAGTTGAGCTCGAGTAGAGACCCTTTTTACCCGGTTTTGTGCTCGAGCGACTGTTGAGCGTCCGTCGAGTGGAAAAATATGCAACTAGAACTTTTGTAGACTTTACGGACTGCTCGAGCAACGGAAGTTGCGCTCAAGCGGACTGCCCCGTTTTTGAAAATTTTGTTAAGTGTTATGAAGTACAGTTTGGCATCCTCATTACATCTTAAGTATTCCTAAGCCCTAATTAAGACATAATAATGAGGATAAAGGCTAGAAACACATTGAGAATGAAACAAAATAAGTTAAGTACTATCTGAGTGTGTGTTTCAATATGTGTATCTGTTCTATGTTTGTGTAGGTGACGCACCGTGAGCTGTTGATCCATTTGTTCTGTTATCAAAGTTATCTGTGAGTAATAACTCTATAAAGCTATGTTCAATATCAAATACTATTTGAACATTATGATATGATCTGTTTCTGAAAACAACGGTACAAAATGCTATTTTGAGATTACATGAATGATGGCCCAATTCTTTGAAATGTATTCGTGGTATCCTTAGCAAAGGCCCTCGCCCGGGGGAAATAATACCGTGGCATAAGGCCCTCGCCCGGGGGAAACAATTCCGTTGCCTATGTATGTTATATGACACCTGGTACCGGAGATTTTGTTATGGGACTTGATATGAATGACCAATGTGATTTGTTAACGATAATGGATGTACCACACATGATTTGAATATGAATATGAATGTGACTCTGTTTTTGATACGAATACGAACATGATTACGTTTCTGATTGTTAAGGGATTTGAAATATAATTTCAGAATCTATTATGGATATCATTCATTAAAATCTTTACTTTGTTATTAGTCACTAGGTTCCAGCTCACTGTAATATTTATGTATGTAGGTGACCAAGTGCGTGGCCAGGCTCAGTGAAGATCGCCTGAAATTCTGTTTTGTTAGCCAACCTTTGTGCCTCTCGAGGAGGTTTCGGAAAAAGTCAAGTGGTCAAGTTTTGTGAACACGATGCAAGTTTAATTATTTTATTTTATTTGTATGGTCAGTTATTTTGGGTTTATCTGTATCTCTGGTGACGTAGAACTGATAGTCTGATGATATCATATAAGTTTGTAAATGTAAGTTTTAAATTTTCGGTTCCATATATGTCAGTATAGCTTAATGGACTATATATGTTTTATATATCTGCTTCTGCAGCCCCTTATTATGAGTTAATTTGTTCAGAGGCCTTTGGTAATCCAAAGATTACTGGTCGGTTCTAACGCTAAACCTATAGGGACGAGTTTAGATCGTGACAACGCCTGTCCCCAAAACACACTACTAAAATCCCTTTATTAATGCTAGCCCATGCTTATTTTCTAAGTGCAAATCCCTTTGTTAATCCCATTACCAAGCAAGAGTTGGAATGTCTAGAGAACTACCATGATTTAATCAAGTGGTCATCATTGATTATAAGACTTGTTGATGATTTGGGCACATCATGGGTGGGTTCCTAGCTCTATTCTTACTCTTGCTTGTGTTTCTATTTTTTATTTCTAAGAATTAAAATTTATTTGGTGAATTATTTTTGAAAATTATTGAACAATTCATTTTTTTAAACTCGAAAAGTAAATTTTTTTTTTAATAAAAAAAAAGCCAAAAAATGAAAACAATGGGTGTTTTTCAATTTTCCTTGCTTTTGTTGCAAGAAACATAAAGGAAAACAAAAATGAAAAAAATGAAAATGAAGACACAATGCTTACACAAAATTTTAATATATATATATATATATATTGGGCCATAACCATGGGTCAGCCATCGAAGAAACTATTCCACTCACGTTGCTAAATCTGTACTTTTTATTGCTAATTTTGTGATTAGTGCTATCAAAGTAGAACTATTGTAGCAAATTAGTTTTACGTATAGACAGAAACCAAAATTTCATTATCAGAGAGATTAAAACAAAAATAAATTTTTTTCACCATATACACAAAACATATATATATATATATATATATGATATATAAATATGAATTATATATACATAAAAAAAATTAAATACTATAGAAGCAATTTCTAGTATGATGAATAAATGGTTGTTTAGGAAGTGTTAGATTAGTATACTTTTTTGACTCTTTACGAAAAAATATGAAATATGGGTTGGGTTTGAAGTGATGTGGTAGAGAGGTAATGTGACTTAAAGAAGATGATTGTGACCTAAATAGGTTAATGTGCTAAAATAGCATGTGCTATTTTAGTACGTGCCACATAACTACTTAGTTTTTTTCCCCATGTAAAATAGAAAGAGAATTGAAGATAGAAGAAGAATGACATATTTTTTATATTGGAGGGTCATTTTATATAAAAATGACATATATAATATATATTTATTTAATATATATATATGTATTTAAAGTTTTATGGCAAATAATAATATTCACAGAAATAGGGAGTCATGGCCCCCCAAGTCTTTTCCTAGTTCTGTCCTTGATTCCAAGTAATTTGTTTGATTCACTATAACATCGAATGATCTTCTTATTCTTCTTCTTTTTTGTCAATAATTTGTTTAGCATGAGGTAAAAAGATGTTACAATTCAAAATAGATCCAGATTTACATGCATGAAACTGGTGCCTCTGCAGAAGATGCTCGTGACCACGTCGAACATTTGGTTTGTGAGATCTGAAAGAAGTTGAATGAAACTCGACTCATGGATTGTCTTTTCAACTCGATTTATGTGGAGATTGCAACTAATCTTGATAGGGTTTCTCAATTCATGTACCGGCATAGAGATGGCATGGCCATGATGTTGGAGGCAAGAACAAAGAGTGTTGAGCCCATTCCCCCTTCTTATGTTTTAAATTTCGGAGTTAAACAGTCGTGTTTCCATATTATGGTTAAGTTGCAATTTGTATTTTTTATTGTGAAATTTAAAATTAATTATTTGTAACAAATGGTAAACTTATAGGGAAATAATTGAACAATGAGTGCAGCAAAAAAAATCACACAAGCTTGAAAAAAATTTAATAATTAAAATGTTATACTTTTTCATATTTTTGTAATTTTTTTTTTTTGCTACATTACTGTACAGTTATTTTCTCTAAATTTATTGTAAAACAAACCCACAAAATTAATCACATCATGTACTGGATTCAATAATGGAAGGGAAGAAAAAGTAAGGCCTGTGCCTATAATAAAGTGTCATCTGACAATGGCACGGCTGGTTGGCAGAATTATGGGGGCTGAGGACTCGTTTAACAAGTAATTTTTTTAGTCAAAAAAATTAAAAATTTAAAAAATTATTAAAAAAATAAAAAAATTAATAATTTATATTAAAAAAATTAAAGATTTTTTTTTATTTTTTACATATCTTTTCGTAAAAATTTAAAAAATCATCCTAAATATATTAATTTTTTTTATATCATTTTAACTAAAAAGTTAAAAAGTTATTAAAAAAACTTATTCCCAAACGAGGTCTTAGAGAAGTTTTGAAAGTGGAGCCATTATATATATATATATATATTTATACAGAAATTAAAGATGAATGCCCGTTTGTTTGGAGAGTTAGAGGGAGAATTGAGATTGGTAGTGAGGTGAGACTCACTAATATTGTGTTTGTTTTGAGAGATGGGGAGGAGATTGACAGTGAGTTTCGGATTAGGATGGGCCTTCCCAAGATGATTCGGATGGGCCTCCAGGACTTGGTATTAGAAAAATTATCCGGCGGACTAGAAATTTTTTATTTTATTTTTTGCATGTCGGGCATTTTTTGAAAATTAATGTTTAATTTTTTTGTATTTTTTGTTAAGTAAAAATCATTATTTTATTTGTTTTATTTTTTTCTGAAAATTTTTTATTTTATTTTTATTTTATTTAAATTTTTTACATGTTGGGCATTTTTTTAAAAACAATAATGTTTAATATTTTTGTATTTTTTTATTTGTTTTATTATTTTATATTTATTTTATATAAAAATAATTTAACAATCCCTACATTAACAACTATCATCAAAGTAAACACAATTTTACTTAATCTCCTCGTTATCAATCCCTTTACTAACAATCTCCTCATAATCAATCCGCTCCATTCTACCTCTGACAACAAACAGGGCCAAAGTAATAAGTTATTGATAATTTTTTTATTATTTAGTAGTTACAAAAAGTTTCCTTACATATATAATTATTAAAATTTATTTTCATATATTAAGATACGAAAAAATCATTACAAAGACTCAAAAAAGATAAAATATGATCTTTTTATTTTATGGTTTAGCAATAATTAACATAAACAATCTAATTCACTGATATCTGATAACATAATGATTATGCTATTGTAATATGATATCTAATAACACAATCATAATCTACACAAATCACAATTCACTAATTATTTGATAACAAAACACAAATTATTGAAAAAAATTTGGAAGAAAAAACTAAGACAAAATTATTCAATTAAATTATGATAAAGAGAGAGGGCAAAAAAATTAGGACAAACAAAATTTAGGAAAATAAATTAGAGTAAAACTATTCAATTAAAATATGATAAAGAAAGAGGGCACAAAAATAAAGATGGAGTTATTTATTTTATTAAAATCTTGACATTAGACTTTATTTACACTCATTATATCATATATATTTGTTTGGATTAATTATACAAAATTTTAATTGAGCCTAACAATGATTATATATATATATATATAATTTTTAATTTGGCCAGATAGATTTTTTTTAGGGGCCTTTTAAAGTGGCCTCAAATAATAAAAAGATGAAGCTTTGAACTTTTAATATAATATAAAACTAATTTGAGGCCTTATTTTGAGTCAAAATTTAGGGACTCTAGGCATAGGTCTTAGTGGCCTTAGTCCAAGGTCGGCCCTGGATAAGGCCACCTACTAACATAGTAGTAATAAAAATTATAAGGTTTATTAAATGAATTTTTTCTTTTTTTTAAAATTTTTTTTTTATGAGGTTTAGAATAGTTTCTCGAATTGAAAGTAGTTTTGAATTATTTCTTAAACTCATCATGTTGTTTTATGAAATTGTGCTTTTAAACTTTTATAAATGCAATTTAAATTTTTGTTATGATAAATAATTTAAAGTTATGTTTTGAAAGTTATTTTTTTAACCCAAAAATACAAATAAATAATGGCATAATGTTCTTGTAATCACTTTTATGAGTATTGTAACATTTACATCAAGTGCCATTTTGGGAACATAGTAAAAAGTCACATTTTTGGACAAAATGTCTAAAAACGTGGCTGCCAAAAACGCAACAAAATCCTTTTGGGAAGTGCCAAAAACGCAATCCTAAAATTACAAATTAGGGCCTATGAAAAAAAAAATAAAAAAATAAATCTCTTATATTAGATAAGGGTATTTTGGTCGTTTTAATTTGATTTGACATCATAAATAAATATTAAACTAAAAAGCAAAAAGTCAATTTTTTACCAACTTCCCAAATCACTTTAAAAAAAGTCAAAAAGCTTGATAAAAAGTCAAAAGCTAACTTTTTACCAACTTCCCAAAACAACCCCAAATCTAATACTCTTTATTTTATATAAAAGTTTAGAGGGAAGTGATAGATTAGCATAAAGAAAATAAATAGACATATAGTACATGAAAAATGTTTGAAACTCAAAAAAAAAAATATAATGTGACCCACAATGATATTGCTAGATATATGTTAATTTTTAATTTATCATTACTGAATTGTTTAGAACTTATCTCTCTTATCATATTATTATAGGTCAAATTGAATATACAAATGGTAGGTCTCTAGTACTACTTTATAATATATCAATGATTTTTTGGTGGGTCTTGTTATAGATTTTATTATTAATGGGATGCCACATAGAATAAGTTATTTGGTGGTCTTGAAATATAGTCCTATAATGCCTTAGAAGTGTCATGATTGATGGATAAGATGAATTGATACTTTTGTATTGGGTCATTAGGAAATAACAAGGAGTATGGTATTTGGTGATTGATAAAAAATATTGTCAAGCGATGTTCCTAGATTGCAAAATAACTATTTAGAGAATGAGTGTAACAAAGAGGACAATAAATAAATAAAAACTATTCTTCAAATCAATAATGTAAAAGCGTTCTGCTATTCAGAATTATAAAATGCTAGTAAAATATTTAGTCCTTGTTTGGAATACGCTAATTTTTTTTTTTTTTTATATACGTATAGTGGGCGTTTGGGAAATAAGTTTTTATATAAATTTTTTTAATTGTAGGATATTATTGTATAAAAATTTTTTGATATTTGAAAAGATAGTTGGGTTTTTTTGTGGTTGGATGTGATGTTTGTGAGAGAAAAAGTGAAAGGATTATAGAGTTGGATGTGATATTTTGTTTAAATTTGTTTTTTTTTTGGGTTTGCAAAAACTTTGTCTTTTAGTGGAAAAAATTAAAAAAAAACCCAAAACCAAACCTTTGGGTCATATCAATTAATATCTATCAATATCTCCTCTCTACTTTTCTACTTATTTTTTTTTACTTTTTTGCACATTTTTTTTATTATAAAAAGTCAAAAAGTGCACCTATTTAGCTTATCCCAAATATATTCTTATAATACATATGCACGTTTTACATATTTCAAATATCTAAAAAAGAAAAAAAAAAATCACTTTTAGCTATTTCTTAACTAATGCTATAAATAAGGAAAAATTACAGTTCAGTGTAAGTTTTTAAAAAAGTTTAAAATCAGTGAAAAAGTTTATCAATTTTAATAATTAAAGTTATAATTTTTTTTATAAATTTATAAATGTTTTGTAGAAAGACGACATTGTTTGATTCCAATTTTCATAATTTAATTTTTTTTAAATTGAATTTTTTATTTTTCATAATTTTATTATTTTTTTAATATTTTAAATAATTTTTTTACTTTTTAAATCCACCTTACCTAAATATAATTAGCAAGTAAAATATTTAAAAAAATCAATAAACACACAAGAATACAAAAATATATTGAATTTTTGCATTTATTATATTTATATTAAGTGTATATAAAAAATAAAAAAATTATTTAAATAGTAAAAAAAATACTAAAAATACAAAAATACAAAAAAGAAAAAAAGAAAAAGATAAAACGCAATGTTTGAAAAATTAAATTCAGAAATTGAAACCAAAATTTCCCTATAAATGAAGTAGAGCCACTAGGCAGTATAGGTAAAACAAACACAAGGTGTAGTAAGAAAAAAGATCAAACAATAATGGCTTTGAACCTTGTTGTTCCAAACCCAGTTTGTAGTTTGACTAGTTCCCGATTTCCATTGCATAAAAGACACCAACTCTCATTGGAATCTCCATCAATCTGTAAAACCCAAGTTTCAAAAACTCTCTGGTTCTACTGCAATTGCATGACTAGTAATACTAGTAGTAGTAGTGTTACCAAGAAGAAGACTCAACCTGGTGATCAAACTATCGTTAGGCGATCAGCAAACTACAAGCCTCCTGTTTGGAAATACGATTATCTACAGTCACTCACTAGCACTTACGTGGTACGTACAATTTATTTGTTTTTGATAATATATATATGATACATAAATGTGTTTTAAAAATTTATTTTTGAAAAGAAGTGAGGGGTTGGGGGGAGGGTTGGAGGTGAGGGGAATTTGCCAAATTTGATGGCTTGTGTCCTGGATGGGTGGTGGAAGGTGGAGGAGGACAAGCCGGAGGTGGTGGCCAGTGGCGGCAGTGGCATTACCTGTGGCGATAGCGATAGCGATAGTGGTAGATAGTGGGTGATGGTGGCAGGAGGGGCGAGGAAGGGAGGAAGGAATGAAGGAAATTTTGTTTAAAGCAAATGAAATTAATTTTAACTTTTATGTTTATAGAATTTAATAATTTTTTTTAACTGTTTTACAATTTTTGGGAAACAAAAACTGATATCAACAAGTTGCTACAACAACTAGGGTTGGTGGCCTGGTGGAGGACGTGGCCCATGCCCTAGCGCCGAGGAATCAGGGTCGATTCTTGGGAGGGACATTTGAGATCACTCCCTGTGAGCAATGCCTTTACTCCCCTCGGTGCCTGACCTCTGCTGCGGCGTGGGATTACCCTCCATTGGTGCCTTGGTGGTGGGTCCCCCACTTGGTAGGGGTTAATTCCTAGCTGGCAACCGGTTACCCCGGGACTAGGGTCCAACGGGGCTGTGATGACACCACAGAGCCCTTTTTTTTGTGTTCAAAAAAAAAAAAAAAAACAAAAAAGTTGCTACAACAAATTCAGGTTTTAGAAATAGAAATTTAAGAACAAATTTACTTTTTAAGTAAGAAATATTTTAATTATCAAAAGTATTATTACTGTATTTTAGTGATGAAATTGGATATTTAATAATGAATTATTATCTCTTTGTGATCATATTTTTTTTTTTTGTCAAAAAATACATCTTTTGACACCAAATTATTTTATTCTTAAAAGTATATTATTAACAATATTTTTAAAATTTGGTCTTTAAATTTTTTTTTTTTTGGACAACTTTTTAAAAACAACTGTCAGATGGGATAAATTTTTTTTAAAAAAATTTAATAGATCATATCTATAGGTGGTTATTCGGTAATTTGAGAATATGATTATGATAGTATGATTGATGAAAAAAGTAAGGTATTAATTATTGATATTGAGTGATTGAGGAATATAAAATGACATAATAAATAATGATTGGTGAGAGAGTATGACTAATAATTTTCAGGTGATACTCTGAAAGTACCTAATAATTTTCCCATATATATTAGGTTAAGTGGATAGATTTTTTATTGCTAATGTGAAAATAATATTTTGTTTCCACTTTATAAAAATAAAAGTATTTATGACAGTAGTTCTTGTATTTTACTTCTTGTGTCATTTTAGTTCACGTAGTTTCAATTGACTCAATTTGGATTCCAAATTTATGATGCTATTTCAATTTGGTCAAATTTATTACAATTCTTAGCATTTTTTAATGAAAAATACGCACATAAGTGTCACGTGTCATATTTTTTAAGGAAAAATTTAAAACTTACTTAACTCATTTTGTTAACTTCAATCAATTTAGTGATAATTTTTATTAAAAAACACTAATGATATTATTAATTGGAAGAAATTAAAACAAAATTTAAAATTAAGGATCAAAATTAAACCAATTAAAAGTATATGGATCACGATGACATAAGGGGTAAAATATAAGGATCGCCGTTATAATTTTCCCTAAAAATGATAGTCATCTTATAATAAAGATTTTTACATAATTTTATAAATTTAGTCACCATCAATTAATATCATCACACATAACATACAAATAAATATAATTTATTTTACATCTGCAATCTAATACTTTACACTAGTAGTTACATCTGTCAATCTCACAGTACTTATAATTTCATCTAAAATTCAACAATGAAAGATTTTGTTTTTTTTTTTTTGATCAAACAATGAAAGATTAATACACATAGTTATTTCTTCCTCATTCCTCTCTCACACACATATCGTTTCACTTGTAATGTTGATAATTTAAAGTAGTATATTATGTATATATATATATATATGCAGGGAGAGTCATATGAAAAATGGGCAGCTAAGTTGAAGGAAGATGTGAAAATGATGATAGAGAAGCTGGAGGAGCCATTGGAGAAACTTGAGTTGGTAGATTCATTGCAAAGACTCGGAGTATCTTATCACTTTGAGGCTGAAATAAAGAGAATTTTGGAGAGCATACACACTGATATTGATCACAAAATGAATTCGCGCAACAAAGAAGATTTGTATGCTATTGCTCTCGAATTTAGACTTTTGAGGCATCATCGGTATAATGTCCCTAACGGTAACTAGTCATTTCCTAATCAATAATGCTACGTGTGGAAAGTTTGACTTTTATGCTGTATTGTCACCCCTATTAATTGATATATCAATTAATATATTATGATATTATCATTTTAAAATTAGGCCGAATTATATTAACGGTCTCTATAATTTAGAACTTGTATCACTTTAGTTATTGACTTTTCAATTGTGATATACTTAATCTTAAATTTTGAATCTTATTCCAAATGGGGACAATTAAAGATACTATTGCTTAATTTCAAAGAAAAAATTGCCAATGTGATAAAATATAATCTAATTTGACAAAAATAAACATCAAAAAAATATTTTTAAATTTTTAGAAATTATTTCTACCCATTAAAGATAAAATTATATAAAATTGATAAATCTTTAGACATTTATTTAAATTTTTTTTTACCAAATTAATTTTTATTATGTGTTTGGATGATAATCATGTAATGAATGGTTGTTTTTATTTTCATTAAATTAGTTTTTATTCTTCCAAAAGACAAATATGGCAACAATTTTGATATCATTATTAAGCCAATCCATTAAATCAAAAAATCTAAAACTAAAAATATTTCCTATATTAAATATATCGATTACACATTAAAATCCTAACAATTGTTCATCACATGATTTTCATCCAAACACATAATAAAAATTAATTTTGTGAAAAAATAAATAAATGTCTAAAAGATTTATCAATTCTACATAATTTTATTTTTGGTGAGTAGAAATAATTTTAAAAATTTTAAAATATTTTTTTGACATTTATTTTTGTCAAATTAATTAATATTTTATCAAATTGATGATTTTGCCCTTAAAATTAAGTAATAGTATCTTCAATTGTCCTTATTTAGAACAAGATTCAAAATTCAAGATCAAATATGTCACAATTGAAAGGTCAAGAATCAAAGTGACACGAGTCCCAAACTATATAGACTGTTAGTGTAATTCTTCCTTAAAATTATAGACCACCATTATACAAATTATAAAAATCAAAACTTTTAAAATTATGCTACATCATCCATTAATACATTAATTAGTTTATCAATTGATATATATAGCTTTATTCAATCAGTTTGGGATAGGAATTGGTGTGGCTGCTGTGCGGGGGTGCACAGCAGCCACTGCTGTGCATCCATTTGGGCCCTTTTCGGAACCCATTTTGATAATCCGAACCGTTCACATTTTAGAATACATCAAGTAGAACATACCTGTAAAAAATCAAGTTAATCGGATGTCGTTTACCCATTCATCCACACACATTTGTATCTACAAAAATAAATAACAATTGTAATTTAAAGTATTAAAATGAATACAAATGTGAGTGGATGAATGGGTAAACGACATCCGATTAACTTGATTTTTTACAGGTATGTTCCAATTGATGTATTCTAAAATGTGAACGGTTCGGATTATCAAAATGGGCCCCGAAAAGGGCCCAAATGGCTGCACAGCAGTGGCTGCTATGCACCCCCGCACAGCAGCCACCCCAATTCCTTTGGGATACAATGGTTAGGTAAAAGTGATTTCAAAACTTTTAACTCATTTTGAATCACATCATTTCTTACATTTTTTGCACATTTTTTTTTTTTCAAAAAAAGTCAAAAAATCAACTTTTAACCATCTTCCCAAAACAACCTAGTAAGCCTTCGTTTAGGGTGTGGATTGACTTTTTGACTATTTTAGCTTGTGGCTAAAAAGCCTCGTTTGGGATGAGTTTTTTGACTTTTGTGAGAGAAAAAATAAAATTGTTATGGTTTGGACGTAACATTTTATTTTATTGACTTTTTAATCTATTTTGTCGACTAAAATACCCAAAATAGCGTATGCCAAACATAGCCTAAGAATATTAATTATTAATATTTCAAAACTATCCCAATTTCTTTTTTTGGTAGGTAGTCATACATTTTACACTAAAAAAATTAAATGTTACAATAAAGTTCATTGCGTGTATAAAAGGCAATACACCCTTCAAAAAGAGAAACACTCATAGCTACTAACTCACAACTTGTCTTGATTGGCAACTTTCAATTTTAGCAAAAAAATTAAAAAATCATTATAAGTTATCACATTGCTCTTTCTACTTTTCTGCGCATAATTTCGTAAAAAAATTATTAAAATAATATGTTCTCAAACGATATAAATTTAAATAAGTTCATAGTTAGACTAAAATAGTATAACACATTGAACAAATAAATTTTAAGGGAAAAGGTTGGGACCTCCTTTTTAGAAAACCCCCAACACCCCCAATGCATTGTGATTGGCTAACTTTTTGTTTTGTTTTGTTTTGTTTATTTATTTTTATTTTTATTTTTTGTTTTTTTTTCCCTATCTTTGACTGACATGTGTCTGTGGATTGTGAGGGTTAAAAAAAAAAAAAAGAAAAGAAAAGAAAAAAAGATCTATATTATTTCTGAAATTTTAAATAAAGTTATGTCCAAGCAACACTATTAAGATAAGAAAACTAGTCAAGGCTTTCAAACCACCCATTACAAAACCCAGCATGGATTTGAACAAACTAGCAGCAACAACACTGTAGCAGCTCCTTAGCAATTCAACAGTAACAATAGCAGGCACACATAAAGATCGGTCAGCCAAAACTCCGACTGTGTTGGAACAAAAATACCATCTCTAACATATATAAACGTGTCATGGAAGACCACAAACTCAAGGCTCTTAATGGCAAATCAAAAATTTTCAAAAAATACACATAAATTTACCCATCAATAAGAATCACCACAATATCAATATCTTGATATTTCTTTAGCAAATTTGGATAGCCAAAGTGGGTTGTTAATTCTCACCATGAAAACTCGCACACAAAAAATGGAGAACACCTCATCTACTATGTAAGAGCAAATGAGAAGGGATAACACAAAAAATTAGATTCTATAACATAGAGGAGATATCTTAGAAACACAAATCTTCGTTTAAAAAAAACAAAAATCTAGTATAGCCTAAGGGGGAGGTATTAGAAATCTCAAGGAGGAAGACGGGAATTTATACCTATCCCCATTTCATTGATATCATTACAATAAAGTAGAGAGGCCGTACATTTCTTGCCCTTATAGTGGCTCCACCACTATTTATACAATTGTAGAGGGGAGGGTCAGAAATTGAACCCTAAACTAAGTATGGACTGAAGCACTAAGATTGCCTTGAGAAAGCGACCAGGGATAAGAGAGGAGCGTGGGCCAAAGCCCAAGGAAGTGGGCCAACAAGTGGGCCGAGGCAGGTCCGACCCACCAAGGCTCCAAATGGACTCAGCGAGAAAAAATGCCAAAGTCAAGTTGCAGAGGCAACACCTGCAGCGGTGAAGTTGCCGAGGGGACATGTGCAGCGGCAGAGTTACTGAGGCACTTTGTCTCAGCGCCGCCAGTCCAAGTATCTTCGGTCCCACTGCCATCCCAAGTAATGTCAGTGTCACGACCATCTGGAGTTGCCGAAGGAAAGAGAAGACTGAGGCTACTAAGTCGCTGAGGCAATACTTGTAGCGCCTAAGTTGCAGAGGCATTCTGTCGGCGCCGCCATCTCTAATATCTCTGGTCATGCTGTTCGAACTTGCCACGGGAAACGACTACTGCAGCAACTAAGTTGTAGAGGGAATACCCTGCCAAGGTGATGGCAGCCTTTGAGAGAGGTTTCCCTCTACAAGTAGAGGCTAATGCTTGGCGCCGATAGCAGGTCCCAAGGCATTACTAGCCTAGGGCTGATAGTAGGCCCCATAGTTTATTAACTTAGCGCCGATAGCAAGCCCCAAGACTTACTGGTTGGAGCTGATAGCAGGCCCAGAAATACCAGTTTAACACGGCGACCCCGCGAAGATGGGAGTAGGATAGCCCGAGCATAAGGGACTCCCTTTCCATTACCTAGGTCGTAGACCTGCCTTAGTCGCACAGGCAGGACTAAGGAAGCCCCCTTGGGCTTGGTACTAAGGCACAACATGGTTGATAGCAGGCTTAGCTGTGGCCTTCGCCCTGGGAAGTTGGGGGAATTTGTGTTTAGGTGGCTAAGGGTGGATGTTTCGCTGAAGTGAGCACGAACATAGTCGATAGCAGACTAATGGAGTCCTGAGAATGCATGTACTAGCCAAGTAGAACTGAGAAGGTAAGTGCAGCGGCAAGGTTCACCGCTACAAGTGCACTTGCTGAGGTTCAAGCTGATAAGACAAGTGTAGAGGCAAGCACTCTCGCTGCAACTGCACTTGCTGAGGCTCAAAAGGGAGTTGTAGCACCAAACACTCCCATCGTAACTATACTTGCTGTGGCTCAAAAAAGGTAGTTGCGGAGGCAAACAGATAGTACACAGTACATGTAGAGGGACACGTGGCACCTTTAGCCTGGTGGCTCAAGGCAGAATATTCCATGTGATCCTTTGGGATACATGTCTTTTTTCTATTTGGCCACTTGGTGTCTTCTTGGCACCAAGGAAAAGCCTATAAATATGACCCATTTCCCAAGGTTCAAGAAAGGAATTTTGGGGATTTGGGGGAGATGCTGACCAATTTGGTACTGTCATATACTTCTTCTTGAGCCACTTGCTTCACCCTCACCCAGCTACATATTCTTCAACTCCCAGATAATTATTGCTGTTCACTCTCAAGCCACTTCCTCCATCAGTGGATCGTTAACATAGTTTTACCTCTCTAATCACCTCTCTAATCTTGAACCCCCTTACATTTCTGGCAACTCTGCTGCGAAGGCTGCTTTGTTGATGATTCACACCCGCAGTGGCTTACACACTTCACTGGAAAAGATGACAGAAGATGAAGTTCAGCAACTCCTACAGCAGCAGGGCTCTTCCAATGGCGGAGTAGCACATGTGGAAGACCATGACCATAGTGCCATGGTTGAGGCAGTTCAGTCACTCCAAGATACGCAGAGGGAGATCCTGGCGGCTTTGCAAACTCTCACTGAGGCTATTATGGCCATGGCTTCTAAACCAGCTCCAGTGCAAGCACCCCCACCTGTAGCAGTTCCAAACCTAGCACTTAACTTGTTCCCTGAGGTTCGAGCTCCGATCCAGGTGCCTTTGGTGGTACCTCAGGGGAACGGTACAGCCGCTGGTTCAGCTACCCATAAGCAGACTAGACCATTCCAACCCACTCACTTTGTTACTCTAGCCGATGTACAAGCTATGCTCAAACAAGAGCGCAGCAAGAAACAATTGCCATCTCTCCCAGACCCAGATGTAAAGCCCCCATACTCTTAAGAGATATTGACCATGCCCTACCCAACTGGGTATACGGTGCCCAAGTTTATTAAGTTTGATGGAAAACAAGGCAATGCCAGAGAACACGTGGTAAGGTTTATTGAAACTCTTAGTGTCCATGGCAGTGACCACTCTCTGCGCCTTCGGGAGTTCTCCAAATCACTTACTGAAAGAGCTTACAGTTGGTATATGAACTTGGCTCCCAACTTAATCAAGAGTTGGGAGGAGATGGTGAACAAGTTCCACACGAAGTTCTTCCAAGTCCAGCAGAAAGTTACAACCTTCACACTTGGGCGAGATGTCCAAAAAGAAGGTGAAGATATACTGGACTATGTTAAGCGGTTCCAAGACAAGGCGATTGACTGTCATGAACCAGTGGATGAAGCTCACTTGGTCAGCATATGTGTGGAAGGTGCCATACGCGACTACAAGATTTTCTTGGTGAACCATAATCTGCCTACCTTTTCTGCCTTGATTGAACCAGCTAGAAATCTTAGTACCATTAGTCATTTACACAGATCTTGTGACAGCCATCACTACTCCCACAGCAGTAGAGTTTCTGCGGTAACCTCCACAGGAGGGAGCCGTTCGCAAGCAGAGGCTTCGTCCTCTCGAAAGAGGAAGAGTTATGAAGACAGGAATCCATATCCTTGCAGCCTTGAGAACGTTAAGGCCTTGGTTAAAGAATGGGTCGCTGATGGTGAACTTACTTTACCTCCGGTTGAGGTTACTTCATCCAAGAAGGATAAAGAAAGCCCAGATTATTGTGTCTATCATAGAACCACCAGACACCCTACCAGGGATTGTTGGATGTTAAGAAATATCTTCAAAAAGAAAGTTGACGTGCATGAGCTAAAGTTCAAAGATGCCAGTAATCATGATGTATGAAAAGACCCTTATCCTAACCATAAGGAGAAGGGAAAAAATGTACACATGATCAGTTACCTTGGGCCTGTGCGCGATCAAGTGCACATGGCGTCCTACTATGATGAGTTAGAAGAAATTGCAGCTGGCCAACTCCCTGAAACAGCACTTGCAGAGGTGAAATTCGCAGAGGATACTCATGCTCAAGTCTTGTAAAATTCCGTTAAGTTTCGCATTTTCTTTGACCAATTGGGGCTGAGCCAAGCCGCCAGGAGGGAAGCAACAAAGGCTCTCATCAACATCTCTGAAGTGCACCACGTTGAAGTTGCTGAGGCGAAGGAATATGTGCCTCGGCGCATTCAGGAAGATCATGGGGCCATTACCTTTTCAGAGGTAGACAGAGCATACCTATTTCCCCATAATCAGCCTCTTTTTGTCACAGCTTATATCAATGATGTGGAGTTCAAGCGTGTTTTCCTCGATGGTGGGGCGTCCATAAACATCATTACCACTGACACCTTCACAAAGACTGGCATCTCGGAGTCTAGAATGGTTCGCCAACCCATTACTGTAACTGATTTTGGTGGTGAGAAAAAGGTCACTAAGGGCCATGTTGTGGTGGACTTAGCAGTTGGCGAGATTCGTTCTGCAACCAAATTTCATGTGATTGAAGCAGACACAAACTACCACATAATACTTGGCAGAGCCTGGATGTACCGATATGGGGCTATCCCGTCCAGCTATCACCAATGTGTGAAGGCAAAGTTGGAAAAGTGCACAGTCACCATAAACGCATTTGAAAAGCTATTCGGAGTGGAAGAGGCATACTACTCGGATGCAGTTTTCTTTATTGAGTTGTCCACGGATGAAGCCCCAAGGACTGGTAAAATTGCGGGGGTAAAATTGCCATTGTGGGAAGACATTCGAGATGCAGAGGTTGCTCCAGAAAGCAGCAGACATAAAAGGAGCAGCGAATCCACAAGTCCTTCATCCAAGATTGTCAAGGTACGTGAGGGCGGCAAGACAGTTTACTACCTATGACGGTTTTGGGGGCCAGACTTCATACCCCGAGAGGATGGCCCCGAGACAAATAAATGTGACGGAAGTGAGTCCCAATAAGGATTGGTGGACACACCTGAGCCCGTCCCTGAATGCATGCAAGATAGGCCCAAACCCCAGCAAGAGGTACTCGTCGAGGTCAACCTCAGTGACTTACCTGGGTAGAGTAAGTCGGTGTTTGTCAGTGCTACAATGGCTCCAACAGCTAAGGCAGAATTGATAACACTACTAAAGCAATATAGTGATGTCTTTGCTTGGACATATGATGAGATGCCTGGTCTTGACCCATCCCTCGTCACTCATCATTTGGACACTTTTCCCAATTCTAAACCCATCAAGCAAGACGCTCGAAAGTATCACCCTGATCTTGAAGCAAAGATTAAAGCAGAGGTAGAAAAGTTGCAGAGGGCCAAATTCATTGAGCCTATATAGTACCCAACTTGGCTAGCAAATATTGTTCCTGTGCAGAAGAAGAACGGTCAGATCAGGTTCTACGTAGACTTTCGCAACCTGAATAAGGCCTGCCCGAAAGATGAGTTTCCATTGCCTCATGTGGATGCACTTGTTGATTCAACCACAGGCCATCAGATGTTCTCCTTCATGGATGGGTTCAGTGGTTATAACCAGATCAAAATGGTAGCAGAAGATGTAGAAAAGATGGCTTTCAGGACACCCTTGGGAATTTTTTTCTATACAATGATGCCCTTCGGTTTGAAAAACGCGGGGGCAACTTACCAACGGGCTATGACTGCAGTGTTCCACAACATGTTGCATCATGAAGTGGAAGTATATGTAGATGATCTGGTAGTCAAGTCTACTAAGGCAAACCGCCACCTCTGTGACTTGGAAAAGGTTTTTCAATGCTGCCACCAATTCTGCCTCAAGATGAACCCTCTCAAGTGTGCATTTGGAGTTACCGCTGGCAAGTTCCTTGGCTTCCTTGTACACCAACGGGGGATCGAAGTAGAAGGGGATAAGGTCAAGTCAATCATGGAGATGCCGCCGCAACACTCTAAAAAGGCTTTGAAAAAATTCCTAGGCAAGGTGTCATACCTCAGGAGGTTTATTCTAGCCCTTGTTGAGATAAACTTTTCCTTTGGGACACTGCTAAAAGGGAATCACAAGTTTGAATGGTTGCAAGAACACCAATGGGCATTTGATACGGTGAAGAAAGCGCTTACCTCATCACTTACAATGATTGCCCCACAGCCTAAAAAACCTCTACTACTGTACCTGACCTCTGCTCCTCGGTCTATTGAAGCCTTACTTGTCCAAGACATAGATGAAATTGAGAGACCAGTCTATTGCGTCAGTCGCAAAGTCAATGGTGCCGAGTTGCGATACACTCCAATTGAGAGACATTGTTTAGCCTTAATCTTCACAGCGTAGAAGTTACGCCACTACTTCTTGGCACATCCGATCCAGGTTGTGACCTGGAGTGATCCAGTCCGCTACCTGCTGAGCAAGCCTGCTCTAACTGGGAGAATGGCAAGATGGCTCTTGGCTCTAGCGGAATATGATATTGCTTGTATCACTCCTAAGGCTATTAAGAGCCAAGCACTCGCAGACCTACTGGCCTAATTTCCATTTGGTGAACATGAACTTGCAGAGGTACCTCTACCAGGTGAATTCCATGTCTCAGCAGCTGCAATTGAAACTTATTGGGACTTAAAATTTGATGGAGTTTCCGGAGCTGGGAAAGGTGGAGCTGGTGTCACACTAACCAGTCAAGAAGGAGAGAAGTTCCATCTATCATATAAGCTTGATTTTGAGTGTTCAAACAACGAGGCCGAATATGAAGCATTGATACTGGGCCTGATAGCTGCCCAAAAGAAGGGCCTCTGCAAGTTGAGAATCTGGGGCGACTCCAAATTAGTTGTCAAACAAACAATGGGTGATTTTGCCTTGAATGAACCTCTGTTAGCCCCATATCGCACTGTAGTCCAAAAGTTGCTTGCTCAGTTTGACGATGTCCAAATCCAGCATACCTCTTGAGCACATAATCGTTTTCCCGATGCCTTGGCTACGCTGGGGGCAAAGGTAGAGATACCAGACGATAGTATAGCCATCGTCATCGAGAAAAGGACAACACTAGCAGTGCTAACTGAAGAACATGCAGGGAAGAACATGCAGGGCAAGATGCTGAGGGGTGGAAATTAGATATAATCCAGCAGCTGAAAACTGACCAGGGAGCAATTAGACCAGTAGAACTTGCACCATTTCTGCTCCTCAGAGGAGAGTTGTATTTTCGCGGTCTGAACAACTTGTTGGCAAGGTGCGTCGGTAGGCAAGAAGCAACTGACAAACTTAAGCAAATCCATGCTAAGTCTTGTGGAGATGGAGATTTCAGCCTATACCGACGAATACAGGGCAAGGGTACTACTGGCCAGAGATGGAAAAGGAAAGTATTGAGTTGCAGAGGCAATGCGCAAAATGTCAGTCCCATCCTAAGGAAGAGGAAGCCCATTTCTTAAGCAGTGAAGAATGGAGGCAGCCATATATTAACTACCTTGAGAATGGCACACTGCTTGAGAATAAAGCCAATGCAATCAGAGTCAAAAGGCGAGCCCTCCGCTTATTTCTTGACCAAGGCAAGCCATACCGAAGAAGCTTCGAAGGGGAACCTTTACCATGCTTATCAAAAGATGAGGCAAACGAGGTGCTGAGGAAAGCCCACAAGACAGAGCATCAAGGAGGGCAGCGGTTATATGGACATCTCATTCACCTCGGCTACTACTGGCCAACAATGGAAGAAGATGCTAAAAACTTTGTGAGGAGGTGCCAGTCTTATCAGAAGTTTGGGAACCTGATACATGCACCAGCGGTTGAACTGCACAACATCAAGACTCCTTGTTCGTTCCATACTTGGGCATTTGACTTGGTAGGCCCTATAGCGTAGCAGTCTAAAGGATACAGATGATACTTGCAGCAACTAAAGTCAGCACCAAGTGGGTAGAAGCTATACCAATAAGGAAGGCAGATAGGGCAGGGGTAGCCAACTTCATCAGAGAGAACATAATCTGCAGGTTTGGCATACCCAAAGTAATGCTGTCTGACAATGGAACTCCTTTTGTAAATCGCCATGTGGGAAGATTGCTGGATGCCTACCAAATTAAGCATCATAAGTCTAGTCCGTACTATCCCCAAGGGAATGGACAAGCTGAGGCAACCAACAAAACCCTCATCCGAATACTGAGTAAGATGATGGATGAAGCAGGAGGCACATGGTCTGATCAACTCCCCGTAGCACTCTGGGCGTATAGAACGTTAAAGAGGAAGCCAACTCAGACAACCCCATTTTCCCTAGTATATGGGTCCGAAGTTGTGTTACCAGTTGAGTTGGCAGTACCCTCAGTAAAAATGGCTATGTCAGCACACTTAGTTCCAGACAGCAGGAACAACGACATAGAGGCGACTGAAGAAAGAAGAGATCGGGCCTCACGAGCAATGGAAAAGTATCATCAATCTATAGCCCGTGCCTACAATCAATCTGTTCAACACAGAAAGTTTAAAGAAGGGGATTTAGTATGGAAAACAGTGGATGCAATCATGCAGGGGCAGCCAATTCCCAAGTTCTCACCTAGATGGGAAGGTCCCTACAAAGTTGCTGAGGCAAGCAGCAGCGGGTACTACAAGTTGACAAGAGTAAATGATGGATTCAGAACTGGCCTTGTCAACGCCAAGTATGTCAAAGAATATTTTCCTTAATTTCTTTTGAAAAGAGTTGTAAGTTTCTTTGTTAATACTTCTAAAGCAAAGTGTAAAGAAAGTGTCGTACACTTAGTGAACATGTTACTCTTATATACACTTAGGGTGAGATAAGTTTTCCATACTTAATGAAAGTTTATCCTTGTGAAAGCTTAGTCGTAATGGAATTTTTACACTTGTAAAGAGCTTGCCTTATCTTTAGAAGCTATGTGAAAGCAATGTAAGGAAAACAATGAAATGAAACTCAAGAGTATTACCAAGCATCCATACTTTTTTCATTGAAGTCAAACTTCTAGAACATGATTACAGTGTTTGAAAAAGAAGTTATGACGGAGAAAAAGAGAAGAAAAGGCGCACCAAGTGCGATGCAACAACAAAATAAAGAAAAATGGAAGAAACCATAGCAAAGTCACAAAGTTACATCAAATCAAACCCTTCAAGAGGGAGTCCATCAGAGTTACATCTTGAGGTAATTGGGCAACCAATGCAAAGTCCTTCTCTTTGAGCTGAGCTAGGTTCTACCGGTGCTGCTCCAAGGCATCCTCACACTCCTTAATAGTTTCCTCCAGGGATGCAATGATTGCCACATTGTTAGCGTGCTCAAGGAAGCCATCAACCGTCTAGAGCCTAGCCTTTATCCATGATAGGTCAAAACCACTCCTCTCAAAGCCCCTCAGATTGGTCTCGGCACTCTCCACGAACTTGCTAGGAGTGGTCAGGATCTGCTTGGTGGCAAGATCACGAATAAAGCTAGCAAGTGACTCTAGTAGTGCCGTCTGAACTATTGACCCAGGGACATTAAAGGCGGTAAAGGTGTCCGGATGCAGTGTTTGGATACAAGCAAGGGTTGCAGCAGCTTCGGAGGAAACCCAGTAACTTAGGAAGGATACTTTCTCTGAGGACCGGGGAGACTCTCTCACACCACCGCTCGCTTTGATCACTAGAGGGAGGATGATGGAGCGACCGAAGGTCTAAGGGCACCGCACCTCCCCTGAAGATGATTGCCCAACGGGAATGGAGTGAGTAGACGTTGGCTGACGACCGAGTGAACTGGCCTCACGAGAAAGACCAAAACTGCCTGCATCGTCGCGTCGCTCCGAGAAGAGGTCGTCCATCTGATAATCTCCAACAATCAAATCCGGAATTGCAGTGGTGTCCATTCTAGTATAAAAGTCACGGGACATTCCAAGGTCAGCTGGCACCTTTGGAAAATGAGTGGGGTACAAGTCTGCCAGCTGTTTAGAGGTCGCCGAAGCAACTGGATCAGAGGCCCCAGCAGCAGTAGTAACATTGTGGGTGGCTAAAGTGACAGCTACCTCTGCAAGTCTGTCTAAGTCCAGAGGGGTCACAGCAGGGACAGTAGAAGCAGCAGCTGCACTTACACTCTCTCCAGCCGCTTGAATGTCTGGAAGTGGAGTTTGCTGAATTAGTGGGGACTCAGTAGATTGGGAGGAACCACCATATGCGGCTCCAAGGGTAGGTGGCAGAACTTCCAGCGGCTCTCTCATGCCACGATCTTCTCTAGGGGTCTTAGGTACAAAGTTATCCCCGCCAACAAAGTAGGGGCCAGAGTGCATAGAGTTAGAAGGATGCAGAGGCTCTGAACCCTCAGCGGCTATATCACCCGCTGCAACTTCCGCAGCAGAGGGAACTTGCACATTGTCCGCAGTCTCCACAACTGGCTCTGCCTCGGCCTCAGCGGTCGGATCACGTCCCATAATTGGTTCCTCTTCAACACCTGGAAGAACTGTCCTGCGAGTCTTGAATTTTGTTACCCTAGTCGCAATGGGGAGGTTGTCATCGTCGTTTAAGCTTGAAGAAATGCCAATGGCAGTAGAAGAACCCCCTAGACTAGAGGGCAGTATGTTCCGTGGCCCCTAAAAGAAGAAGAAGATCATGCGGTTATTATAGTAAACATGATGAGTAGAAAGAGATAGTACAGAAAAATACTCGTCTAAATATGCATACCTTTCGGAGCCTTTTTCTGCTGGGCGAGGCATGTGCCTCGGGAATCGATGCCGCCGCTGCTTGGGCTGTCCTTAGCCTGGAATGAGTCATGTGTACTGTTGCACTCACTTCAGGGGGAGCAGTCTGCAAGGGTTGAACAGACATTGCCCCAGAAGGGTGAGGCTCCTCCACAACGTGCGAGGACAGAAACTTGAAGTAGCAGAATATGCTGGATTGTTTCCCTCGGCCAGAAGGTAGATGAAGGGATTGGTCAGGCTGTGGGATAGGCTCCATTGTTGGGATGACTGGGGCGCTGTTGCAAAAATTGAGGAAGGAACTAAGATTGCGATGCTAGAATAGCCTATTGTCGAGAGTACAAGCACCCTCTCTCCCAAGTGAAGGTAGCTCCATGATTCCTAGGTCCTCCACAAGTAGAGCGGTGTAGTTTGGGTAAATCGTTGGAAGCTCCAGTGGAAATCAGCCTGAGGTGGGGGAGCATATGGGACGTCCTGATCCATCCCAAATTGCATGAGGACCTTGTCCGGTCGATAGATGACACTGGACATGCCTTCTTCGTTCCACACGGGCAGAAACCCAGGGCGAATCATGGCGGCAATAAGGAGAGAATTAGTCTGAATATTGTCAAGAGAAAAATCAACGTGGTGGGACTCTGAAAAATAAAAGGGGACAACAGAAATGCCTGGGAGAGGCTGAGTGAAAGTGCGGAAGACGTACTCCTCCATATGGTTAACATAGTTTGAAAAAGGCCTGTTGGTGCCAAGGCCAGACCACCGAGAGATACAAGGGCGGGACTGACGCACTTGTCTCGTGACAGGCCGACCCTCTGCATCTAGGACATGGTGGCCCTCTGCATCGAAGACTTCCTCAGTAAAGAATGGCTCATATTCCTTAGGGGTGGGGCCCATGGCAGGAAACCTCTCATAGAAAAAGGCAGTCAGGAACTGGGTATGCACGAAACTCCACACGTCATAGCGGCCCATGGATCGCTCCATGTCCGAATGGATATAGTCAAGATGAAAGTATAAGTTACCCAGAAAGAGGGGAGCTAGAGGGATTAGTTACTGCTGCAAAGCTTTATAGCCAAAGGAAATACTAGGGGATTGATACTTTCAGCAGGGTTACTGGGTAAAACGAAGAATGAGATAAAATGGCTGATGAACGCCGCCAAATACAAGTCACCTCGGTAGCCCGAACCAACTATGGACTCGCAGCTCTCCTCAGTGATGTCCCCTATGACTGGTTGCAAGTCCTTAAAGAAATTCTTCAGCCAAGAAAGATAGGTAGTCTTATCCCTTTTGGGCCTCTCCTGGAGCAGTTCCTCAGTTCTAAGATCATTCCAGGAGCCAAACTTCCGCGCCTCCTGAAAGGCTATCTGAAGAGCAGTGACAGTGACTTGCTCTACAGGGGTCAGAGACTCCGGATCAAAGGGGAAATCTCCGCGAGTGCTGAGGCGCAAGAGGATGGCAACATCTTCCAGGGTCAGGGTTATCTCCCCCCATGCTAAGGTAAAAGTATGGGTGTCACGACTCCAACGGGAGACAATCATATCAGTGTTGGTCTGCACCTTATGCACTGATAACTCTCTCGAGATTAAGATGGCGTTGAAAAGGAGAACATCACGCAGACGCTGCTCAAAGCCGCCACTCGCCATGACGTCATCGACCCAAATGGATCAATCTGCTGGAGGGCCTGATGAATACGGTAGTAGATATAAGAACGTGCGAAGTCACCACGCTCCACACGAAACCTCAACACTGAAACCGGATTCACCATGTCTGCGTCTTCCAAGGCGGCCTCCCCAAAAGGAAGCAAAGGCTCCTCTAGAGAAGGGGTGTCAGGAATAAAGGAATCAACCGCCTTCCAGAAGGGGTCGACCAACCCTCCGAAGTAAGGGGCCCGCCTCCACTCAGTAGGGGATGGGGCGGCCCTATTAGCAAGAAACCTCGTGCTGGCCATGAAAGGGAGTAAAGAAAGTCAAAAAGCTTTGGAAAGAGGGGACAAGGGAGAGAAGAAGACAAATGAGACCGAAAGGTGTGTTGGGAAGAAATGAGGGACCGGTGGACCCAAGGGGCATTATTTATAAGAAAAATTAGAAAAGGGCACTAGCACACTGCCCTAGGTCCATTATGACCTGGCAGTCAAAAGGGTACCTTTTCAAAGTCGACGCAACCTCTGACTTAACTGACGCAATCCTTGGGCTGCCTGCTGACGTCATGCCCGCACGGGAAACAGCGAGCGTGTCTCCCACGTGCGTAGGGGGCAAAATGTAGAGGGTCAAAAATCAAAACCCAAACTAAGTATGAACTTAAGCAATGAGATCGCCCTGAGAAGGCGACCAGGGATAAGAGAGGAGTGTGGGCCAAAGCCCAAGGAAAGTGGGCCAACAAGTGGGCTGAAGCAGGTCCGACCCACCAAGGCTCCAGATGGACGTAGCGAGAAAAAATGCCCAAGTCAAGTTGCAGAGGCAACACCTGCAGCGGTGAAGTTGCCGAGGGGACATGTGCAGCGGCAGAGTTGCTGAGGCACTTTGTCTTAGCGCCGCCATTCCTATTAACTTCGGTTCCACCGCCATTAGGAGTTGCCGAGGGAACATGTGCAGCGGCAGAGTTGTTGAGGCACTTTGTCTCAATGCCACCAGTCTAAGTATCTTCGGTCCCACTGCCATCCCAAGTAATGTCGGTGTCACGATCATCTGGAGTTGCAGAAGGAAAGAGAAGACCGAGGCAACTAAGTCGCTGAGGCAATACTTGCAGCGCCCAAGTTGCGGAGGCATTCTGTCGGCGCCGCCATCTCTAATATCTTCGGTCATGCCGTCTGAACTTGCCACGAGAAACGACTACTGCAGCAACTAAGTTGCAGAGGGAATACCCTGCCAAGGTGATGGCAGCCTTTGAGAGAGGTTTCCCTCTGCAAGTAGAGACTAATGCTTGGCGCCGATAGCAAGTCCCAAGGTATTACTAGCCTAGGGCTGATAGCAGGCCCCATAGTTTATTAACTTGGTGCTGATAGCAGGCCCCAAGACTTACTGGTTGGAGCTGATAGCAGGCCCAGAAATACCAGTTTACCGCGGCAACCCCGCGAAGATAGGAGCAGGGTAACCCGAGCATAAGGGACTCCCTTTCCATTACCCAGGTCATGGACTTGCCTTAGTCGCACAGGCAGGACTAAGGAAGCCCCCTTGGGCTTGGTACTTAGGCACAACATGGTTGATAGCAGGCTTAGCTGTGGCCTTCGCCTTGGGAAGCTGGGGAAATTTGTGGTTAGGTGGCTAAGGGTGGAGGTTTTGCTGAAATGAGCACGAACATAGTCGATAGCAGACTAATGGAGTCCTGAGAATGCATGTACTGGCCAAGTAGAACTGAGAAGGTAAGTGTAGCGGCGAGGTTCACCGCTGCAAGTGCACTTGCTGAGGTTCAAGCTGAGAAGGCATGTGTAAAGGCAAGCACTCCTGCTACAACTGCACTTGCTGAGGCTCAAAAGGGAGTTGTAGCACCAAACACTCCCGTCGCAACTACACTTGATGTGGCTCAAAAAAGGTTGTTGCGGAGGCAAACAGATAGTACACAGTACATGTAGAGGGACACGTGGCACCTTTAGCCTGGTGGCTCAAGGCAGAATATTCCATGTGATCCTTTGGGATACATGTCTTTTCCCTATTTGGCCACTTGGTGTCTTCTTGGCACCAAGGAAAAGCCTATAAATACGACCCATTTCTCAAGGTTCAAGGGAGGAATTTTGGGAATTTGGGAGAGATGCTGCCCAATTTGGTACTGCCATATACTTCTTCTTGAGCCACTTGCTTCACCCTCACCCAGCTACACATTCTTCAACTCCCAGATAATTACTACTGTTCACTCTCAAGCCATTTTCTCCATCAGTGGATCATTAGCATAGTTTTGCCTCTCTAATCTCCTTTTTAATCTTACAACAATATAAATATCTTTTTGTCTTAGTCATTGTAATTCATCTCTCTCTCTATATTTATTTATATTTTTTTATGGGTCTTAATTTGAATTCACTTTGAAGGTATAAATTGTCCATTTCATAAGTTTGATAATAAAAGTTATTCATATAAAAAATTAAATTTATCAGACAATTATAAACATAGAAACAAATCATGTTTTGTTTTACAAAATGAATGACTTAAGTTTACAATCATATTTGCAATTAATTTTATAAAATAAAATATGATTTGTTCTTGTATTTATAGATGTTCAATGAAATTTATTTTTTGTATAAATGACCTTTATTACGAAACTTACAAAATAGACGGTTTAGATTATCGATTTTAATCCAAATTTGAACTCAAAAGAGAAGTATGAATGAGTATAGAGAAATGTAAGTATACACGAGAGCTTATCCCTTGTAATTAGCAATTAAAAGTATACTTTATTGTTTGTAGATGTTTTCAATAATTTTAAGGACAAGTTTGGGCAATTCAAGGAGTCCTTGAGTGAGGACATTAAGGGGCTGCTATCCTTGTATGAATCATCGTACCTTTTAATGGAGGGTGAAAGCATATTGGAAGAGGCTAGAGATTTTACAACTAAACATCTCAAAGAATACCTCAAGAAGAGCACAGATCCAAATCTAGCCATGCTAGTAAGTCATGCTTTGGAGCTTCCACTACATTGGACCATGCCAAGAATGGAAGCTAGGTGGTTCATTGATGCATATGAGAGGAGATCGGACATGAACCCTACATTGCTTGAGTTTGCCAAATTGGATTTCAACATGGTACAAGCAATTCATCAAGAAGATCTAAAACACGTGTCAAGGTAAGATAACTTATATGGTTCACATTTCAAGTAAAAGAGTTTAACGGTTCTAACTTTTATTTCACCTGCTATGCGCATTCACACAACATCATATGGACACGTTAGATGCACCATAGTTTGAAAATAGTGGTCCACATAGGAGGTGAAATAAATCAATAAAATTCATCCAGTGAAAATTTTTCCTAAGGAATCCTAATTAAACCATACTCAACAAAACCATAATTATGTATGTAGTTGTATTATTTCTTATTTTTGCTTTTTGTCTCTAGAATTTCTCTTATATTTATCATTCTTCATCGGTTTCATTGAATATAGGTGGTGGGAGAGTACACGTTGGAGGAAAAGGTTGCCATTTATGAGGGATAGGGTGATGGAGAATTACTTATGGTCTCTGGGAGAGGCTTATGAGCCTCAATTCCAATATTATAGGAGAATGGAAACAAGGATCAATATCCTAACAACATGTTTGGATGATGTTTATGATGCTTACGGTACCTTGGATGAACTCGAGCTCTTCACAGATGCTGTTGACAGGTTGGTGTAGTTTTTGGCAAGCCAAGTGTTAATAATTTATATGTAAAAGTTAAAAGCATTTCATTCTCAGTTAAGCACGACTATCATTTTTAACATAAAATTTGACACAATTTTTTTGTTTCTCAGATGGGATGTGAATGCAGTAGAACATTTACCGGATTATATGAAGATATGTTTCCTTGGTTACTACAATTGGATTAATGAAATGGCTTATGACACTCTTAAGGAGCATGGAGTTCACATCCTCCCATACCTTAAAAGAAAGGTGTTGCACACTTTCCTTGTACTTGAAAGAAAAAAAATAGAAAAATCAAACAAATATACATGTAAAAATTACAATAATACTATAAATTCTAAAAATTTATTCAAAATTTTCAACGTGTGATCCAAATTCATCTTATACATAGATTCCACAATATATCAGTTGAATCACAACCACTCTTTCTAATTCTGAATAAAATTCATGGCATAAATTCTGGGTTTGTATCTTTCTTGTAAAAATTAATACATGACTTAGATTCATTTAAAGTATATTTCTTACACATTTAAAATGAATTTCAGTTGCATTGGAAATTTTATGTGTGTATATATACCTATCATTTTTATCTTATTTAATCAAAGAGTAATCATATACAAATATAAAACTTATACTAAATCACTTTCATATCATTTTAATAAAAAATTATGTATAGAGATTATGTTTTCAAAAAAAGTGCTCATACCTTGTGAGCTTATTTGAATTGCAGAAGATTGATTGTATTTGATCATCATCATCATCATCATGATGCTATTAATATTGTATTTGTAAATGTTGCAGTGGCAAGACTTAATTCACTGTTATGTAAAGGAGGTAAATTGGGCCCACAATGGAGTAATACCAACAATGGAGGAGTATGTGAACCATGCATGGACATCTGTTGCTGCTCCTGTGATGCTAACACATGCTTATCTTCTAAGCACAAATCCCTTATCAAATCCCATTACCCAAGAAGAGTTGGACTCCTTAGAGAACTACCATGATTTAATCAAGTGGCCTTCATTGATTGTTCGACTTGCTGATGATTTGGGCACATCATGGGTGGGTAGCCTGTCTTCTTACTCTTGCTCGTGTTTTTTTGTTTTCTATTTTTTAGAAGCTTTAAAAAGTTATTTTCAAATTTAAATGTATATATATATATATAAATGAAAATGAATGGTATTTTCAAACTGTTTCTTATTTTTGTTTTAGAAAACATTAAAAGCAAAATGAAAAAAATGAAAACGTAATGTTGACAGAAAATCAACACGAGATAGTATTAGGCAACTTTGAATAAATGTTACACTCAGGGCATGTTTGATTGGGTGGATTAGAGTATGGAATTGGGATTATTAATCCGTGGGCCCAATTATCCTATATTTGTTTTGACATTTTGGTTTAGGATTATTAATCCAATGGATAATTAATCCAACAAATTTATAGGATTATTAGTAATGGGATAGGGGTGGGATTATTAATCCAATGGATATTAATCCAATTGGATAGTGAATACTACACTAATTTAATAGGATTATTAATACTTCACTATTAATGTTGTGAATCAAACATGACCTCACATTATTATATTTGTATTTTTTGTGATTGATTATATGATCGATTCCATATCTCTAGAATGATTTTAGGAAATTAGGTTCGTGTAATGATCTACATTTTCTTCTTTTTAAAAATTATTTGCTCAGGATGAGGTAGAACGAGGTGACAATCCAAAATCGATCCAAATTTACATGCATGAAACAGGTGCCTCTGCAGAAGATGCTCATAATCACGTTAAACATTTGATTAGTGAGGCCTGGAAGAAGTTGAATGAAGCTCGACTTGTGGATTCTCCCTTCAACCGGATTTTTGTGGAGATTGCAACTAATCTTGCTAGGGTTTCTCAATTCATGTACCAGCATGGAGATGGCCATGGCCATGATGTTGGAGGCAAGAACAAAGAGCGTGCGTCTTTGCTACTCATCGAGCCCCTTCCCCTCCCATAGACAAATCTAACGATGTTTCAATGTTAAAGTTAAACAATAATGTATCTTTGTGTAAGGTTATAAATTGTAAAAACTTTCAGCTCCTAGAATGACAATGTATGGATTGGTGCAGTTCAATGACTACCTCCACCTACTCTTCTCTTTTAGTATGTCTCTCGTATTGAGTTGTCTTTCTAGCATTTGGGTCCAATTGCAATTACATCTATTCTAAGGATATTTGTATTGCTATGTGTCCAACCTTTACTAGTGAATTTAAATTGAGAAATTTACCCAAAAGCCTCATTCCAAAAAAGTATATATCGAAAAGTCTTATGAATTTTCTTATAGATTAATAAGTCCCATTGATTTGAAAATATATACCGTGAGATGCCTTCACTATATTTTCTGAAGACAACTATGGATATGCTTTATTTGTACACTATTGTCTTATTAAATTTTTGTTAAATCTGTCATTCTTAAAATGTGACAACGTGGCATCATTCTAATGTATGCACTATTGTCTACTTAAAGTTTTACCAAATATGTCATTCTTCTTAAAATGTGATAATGGGGTATTTGTGTACTATTGTCTTATTAAAATTTTGTTAAATGTGTTATTATTAAAATATGACAATGAAACATCTTTCTAATGTGTGCACTATTGTTTTATTACGTTTCTAAGTATAAGAATGCTTCATTTAAAATATTTTAATGTCCATAAATCATGAAAATACGATTTATTAATAAATGCTCCAATTTAAATTTGACAACAACAATTGTTTCAGTCCTTATTATTCTGGCTAAGTCTTGGATCTTGGCCATTCACACTTTGGATTTCTTGGTTTTGTTGGAAAGTAAGCTTGATAGCCACCACCCTAGATAGCCACCCTAGCCACCGAAAATTTGTGTTCAAAGATTGCTGAGGCATGAAAATTCAAAGTTTGAAGGCTTAATGTCAAAATAAGATTGTATTGTTATATATCAATTTAATGCCTTCACATTACTAGTTTTATCTATATACAGCTATTGTATCTTGAAGATTCAGTGTGTGGGAGAAAAAAGAGAATTAGAGAGTAAGAGTGGGTTTCCTCCCTTCAGTGTATTCTAACTATTTTGAGTGAAATAAATATGTTTTCAGATTATAAATTCTCTTTTTTGTATTTGTTTTTGTGAACCACCATAAGTGGTTTGCATCTCACTCCCACCAACAGTGGTATTAGAGCACCAAGTGGGCCTGTTCTTTCAAAAAAACAGTAGAACAGAGCATCGTTTCAAATTTTGCCCAGAAATCAAAGTTGTTAAAATCAACTTTTGATCACACCAGTGTGTAGTGCTCATTGAGACGATCATACTGAAAAAAACCACGTCAAAAACCGAGTCTCACAGAGACCGCACGCGCCACACGCGCTGTCGACGCCGTCACCACGTGCAGAAACACGCCAACGCGCCTCCGCGCGTCTTCTTCACCCGGATTTGTAGAGTCCAGCCGTTAGACGTACAATCCGATCCATTAGCCCGAATTTGTATCTAGGAGCTGATGTCATTGACGATGTCATTGATAATGTCAAGTTGAGCCTTCAAGCCGAGCCGAGCCGCACCGTCAAGCTGCATACCGAGCCAAGCCACGCCACCGCGCCGCTGACGTCATCCTATCCAAAGAAATTATCCGGTGCTTCTCAGAAGTTCAAGATTTCTCCATTCTGAACCGTTCAATTATTTTTGCTAGATTTAAGTCGTTTGAAGTCCATTTTTGGTGATCTAATAGTGCTTTCCAACTATTTGGAATATTCTGGACACATCTGTACAGTCAAAATTTGCAAATTACATTCCAAAAATTTGCAGATTTCTTAAACTCAACTAATGGCCAACACAAACAATTTCTTTCAACCCTAGTTTCCCAAACTCAGCAAGGAGAACTATGAAAGTTGGAGTATTCAAATGCAAGTCCTACTAGCGTCACAAGATTTGTAGGAGTTAGTAGATCAAGGATATGACGAGCCAGCTACTCTCAAAGATGAAGGAAATTCAAGTGAAACTCAGAAGACGGCGTTAAAAATTCAAAGAAGAGAGATAAAAAGGCCTTGTATCTACTTTATCAAGGCATTGATGAGTCAAGCTTTGAGAAGATTTCAGCAGCAGGAACCTCTAAAAAGGCATGGAGTACTCTTCGTAATTCACACCGAGGAATTGAGAAGACAATCAGAGTTCAACTTCAGGTATTACGTGGCGAATTCGAGATGCTACACATGAATGAGAATGAGTCAATTTCTAAGTTCTTCAACAGAACATTGACCATTGTTAATCAGGTGAGAAGATATGGAGAGAATATGGAATCTCTTCAAGTGATAGAGAAGATTCTATGATCACTCAGTCCCAAGTTCGAGCACGTGGTTGTAGCAATAGAAGAGTCCAAGGATCTCAGTGATGACCACCGATGAGTTGATGGGCACACTTGAGATTCATAAACAAAGGATCAACAAGAAGACTCCCTTAAGTTCTCTTGAGCAAGCTCTTCAATCAAAGCTGTCTTTCAGAGATGACAAAAACGAGTAAGGGGGGACATCACAAAGAAGTCGAGGAAGAGGCCGTGGTTACAATAACCGAAGTTCTGATTTTCGAGGAAGAAGCGGAAGAGGTCTAGTCGAAGGAGGAAGAAGTCAACCACACTTTGCTCCAAGAGGAAGAGCAATAGGAAGAGGAGGTGTTTACAACAACCGACCAAGATTTAACAAAGCAATGTTCAGTGCTACCATTCCCATAAGTTCGGGCATTACAGCAATGAATGCTGAAGTAGAGCAACAACAGAAGCCAGAGAGCAAGTAAATTTTGTCGAGCAGGAAACAAACAAAGTCGGACCTACAGTCCTGTTTGTCTACCATGGAGATACTGAAAATCAAAACAATGTTTGGTATCTAGATTTGGGAGCCAGTAATCACATGTGTGGTAAAAGAGAGTTGTTCGTTGAGCTTGACGAGATTGTACAAGCACAAGTCTCATTTGGTGATTCTTCAAAGACTCCAGTGAAAGGAAGAGGCAATATTCTAATCAAGCTCAAGAATGGAGATCATGATTACATCTCCAATGTTTATTATGTTCCTGCCATGAAGAACAACATTTTGAGTATGTGACAACTCCTAGAGAAAGGATACGACATCATCATGAAAGATTGTCATCTTACCATCAAAGATAATCATGGTAATTTGATCGCCCGAGTGAGAATGTCCAAGAATTAGATGTTTGCATTGAACATCCAACATGATGCTGCGAAGTGTTTAAGTGCCATCATCAAAGACAAAGACTGGCTATGGCACTTGAGGTTTGGACATCTCAACTTTGGAAGCTTAAAGCTGTTGTCAAGCAAGAATATGGTGGAAAGGCTACCTTATATTGCTCATACTAATGAAGTTTGTGAAAGCTGCATTCTTGGCAAGTATCATAGAACTAGTTTTGCCAAAGAAGTGAAGTGGAGAGCAAGAAAGCCGCTGGAACTAGTGCACACTGATGTGTGTGGTCCATTGAAGCCAATGTCAAATGGACAAAATAGATATTTTCTTACTTTCATTGATGATTATAGTTGGAAGACATGGGTGTATTTGCTTAAAAGAAAGTTGGAGGTGTTCAGTATCTTCAAAGAATTCAAAGCTTTTGTAGAAAAACAAAGCGGCTACTACATCAAGACATTACGGTCAGATCAAGGTGGAGAATATACATCTGATGTTTTTGAAAGATTTTGTAAAGAGCATGGAATCAAGCATCAAACAACATCATCCTATACGCCACAGCTGAATGGTGTTGCCGAAAGGAAGAATCACACAATCTTAGATATGGCAAGGAGCATGTTGAAAAGAAAAGGATTACTTAAGCAATTTTGGGCTGAAGCCGTATCATGTGCTGTGTATCTACTAAATAGATGCCCAACCAGGAGTCTTCACTCTAGGACTCTAGAAGAGGCTTGGAGTTCACATAAGCCAAGTGTCAACCATCTCCGAATATTTGGGTGTGTTGCATACACTAAGATTCTAGAAGCAAGAAGAACCAAGATCGATGATAAGGGAGAAAAATGTATCCTTGTCGGATATGGAGATAGAACAATGGGATACAAGTTGTATAATTCCATTACCAGAAAGGTGATCATGAGTAAAGATGTGATATTTGAAGAAGAACAAGCTTGGAACTAGAATCAAGATGAAGTTGTTAAAGATGCAGAACTCATTCTTGAAGATAAAATATCAAAAGCTCCGGTTGAAATCACAAGAGAAGTTCAAGATGAGCCACAAACTCCTCCACATAGAATACCTACACCTAGATCGCCAATTTCAGACCGAAGTGATGCATCATCATCATCATCATCATCATCATCAGATGATAGTTTTTTCAAACAACCAAGACCAATAAGAAATTTGCAAGAGATATATGAAGCCACAGAAGAAGAAGATCTGAATTTGTTCTGGCTACTCGCAGATAGTGATCCACTTACTTTCTCAGAAGCCATACAAGAAGATAAATGGAAGAAAGCAATAGATGAAGCAATTCATGCCATTGAGAAAAATGACACATGGAAGCTTACTAGTCTACTGGAGGGGCACAAACCCATTGGAGTGAAGTGGATATACAAGACAAAGACGAATGCACAAGGCGAAGTGCAATGCTATAAGGCAAGATTAGTGGCAAAAGGTTACAAGCAGAGAGCTGGAATTGATTATGGAGAGGTGTTTGCTCCAGTTGCCCGGTTGGAGACCATCATGCTAATGATTTCTTTGGCTGCCCAGCACAAGTGGCAGATTTATCAACTTGATGTGAAATTTTCATTTCTTAATGGTTTTCTTGAAGAAGAAATCTATATTGAACAACCTTCGGGGTATGTTCAGAATGGGCATGAAGACAAAGTGTACAAATTGAAGAAAGTACTTTATGGATTGAAGTAATCTCCACGTGCATAGAATACTAGAATTGATCAATATTTTCATGACAATGGTTTTGAAAAATGTCTATATGAGCACGCACTGTATTTGAAGAAGGAAGTTGATAGAAGAATGTTGCTTGCTTGTCTTTATGTTGACGATCTAATTTTCACCGGAAACAATCCAGCCATGTTCAAAGAATTTAAAAGAAGTATGGTCCAAGAATTTGAAATGACAGTTATTGGATTGATGGCTCATTTTCTCGGCATTGAAGTGGCACAAAGAAAAGATGGAATTTTTATTTCCCAAAGTGGCTATGCCAAGGAAATTCTCAAGAGATATGGAATGGAGAATTGTAATTCAGTGAACATTCTTGTAGATAGTGGAGTGGAGCTCAAAAAAGGTATAAAGGTAGGTGATGTGGATCCAACTTATTTCAAGAGCTTAGTTGGAAGTCTTCGCTATCTTACTTGCACCAGGCCATACATACTCTATGGAGTAGGATTGATTAGCACATATATGGAAACACCAGATCATTCACACTTTATGCAGCAAAGAGGATTCTTCGCTACATCAAAGGTACAGTCGATGATGGTTTATTTTATAAACCAACTGATAATTTCAGTCTTGCTGGCTACTCTGATAGTGACTGGGGACGTGATTTAGATGAACGGAAGAGCAATACTGGGTTTGCTTTCTTTATGGGAAAAACAGTGTTCACTTGGTCATCTAAGAAGCAAGCTATTGTGACACTGTCAACCTGCGAAGCTGAGTATGTTGCAACTAACTCAATTGTGTGCCATGCAATTTGGTTAAGAAATGTGCTGAAGCATTTAGGATTTCCACAAGAAAATCCTACTGAAATCTATGTTGACAATTGTTTTGCAATTGCATTAGCAAAGAACCTAGTTTACCATGAAAGAAATAAGCATATTGATACCCGCTATCATTTCATCTGAGAGCATGTGAAAAAGATAGAGATGGAGTTAGTTTCTTGCAAATCTCAAGATCAGCTTGCAGATATTTTCACGAAGCCATTGAAAAATGATTTGTTCAACAGAATGAAGATGATGCTTGGGATGAAGTAGCATGGAGAATCAAGCTTAAGGGGGGATGTTGGAAAGTAAGCTTGATAGCCACCACCCTAGATAGCCACCCTAGCCATCGAAAATCTGTGTTCAAAGATTGTTGAGGCATGAAAATTCAAAGTTTGAAGGCTTAATGTCAAAATAAGATTGTATTGTTGTATATGCATTTAATGCCTTCACATTACTAGTTTTATCTATATATAGCTATTGTATCTTGAAGATTCAGTGTGTGGGAGAAAGAAGAGAATTAGAGAGTAAGAGTGGATTTCCTCCCTTCAGTGTATTCTAACTATTTTGAGTGAAATAAATCTATTTTCAGATTATAAATTCTCTTTTTTGTATTTGTTTTTGTGAACCACCATAACTGGTTTGTACCTCACTCCCACCAACAAGTTTTAGGCCTAATTAAAAGCCCTAACCTCTCTTTTACGGTCTAAATCATGTTCTAAAGTTTTTTTCATTCTCACCATATTTGACACTCATATATGGTTCCATTGGACATGCCAAACAATAAGTTAGTTTATTTCTTCTTTTGAATGATAAAAAAGGGATTTTGAATGTGATAGTAAAGATTAAAATAAATCAAATTACTCGGACAAATGTATCCATTATTCTTTTTCCTCAATAAATATAATAAGTGTCAAGTTAAAAAGAAAATTAAATACGACCAATTATTGAAATAGAAATAGTTGTAATTGATTTGAAGAGGAGGGGTTTTGAGTGGCAGAAGAAAGGTTGGGAGTGATCGTTGATAGCCTAAACAAGTGCTTGTAGTTAAAAAAAAAAAAATGAGAAATAACAAATAAAAAAGAAGAAGAAGATGATTATAACATTTTTGAAAATTGAATAAGTGATTTCCATTAATTTGAAATTAATTTTATGTTTCCAATTTCAGTTGTGAATTTTTTTTTAATTTTTAAATTACCCCAAAAGTCAGTGAACCATTCTCAAAATAAATATAGAAAATTAGAAATCAATTGTACCTTTTTGAAATAGTTGCATACTCATAGAAAAATTTATACCCTAAATAATTAAAAATTGTAAAAATCTACCATTAATCTGAATTATTATTATTATTATTATTATTATTATTATTATTATTATTATTATTATTATTATTATTATTATTATTATTATTATTTATTTTATTTTATTTTTTCTTCCTTCTAAACATATACATGTGAGTTCTCCTTTCAACCCAATTTTTGTGGCGATCGTTACTAACCTTTCTAGGGTTACGAAGTTCATGTACCAGCATGGAGACAGCCACAGCCAATATGTGAGAGGCAAGAACAAAGAGCGTGCATGTTTGCTACTTGTTGAACCCATTCTCCTTTTATAGACAAATGTAAAAGTTTTTGCTTTTAAGTTAAACCTTCTATAATTAATGTATCTTTGTGTGAGGTTTTGAATTGGAAAACACATCCAATTTGTAAAGGGTGGAACACTATTTCCATATCATGATGCAGTTCAATTGCAATCTGTATTTCATTTCATTATGAAGTTTAATCTAAAGAGTATATTTGGAATATTTTTAACAAACAAAATTGCAAAGTACGTATGTTCCCAATTGCCCCATAAAGATGTTTAAAAGTACAGTAGGCCCTAATTTTTTTAATTTTTATTTTGGAAAAATGTTTAAATGTGCAATTGGCCACTTGAATGCAATTTGGAAAAATCGATGTAACCATAATTTTTATTCAAAAAGTTATTTTAAAAGTGAGATATATAGTATTGTTACACTGGAAAGCAACCCAAGAAGGGGGGTGAATTGGGTAATTAAAAATTTTGAACATAAAGTAAATTTTAAATAACTAAGTGGGTAAATGCAGCAGGTATTTGATATACAGAAAATAGAGGAAAGGGAAAAGAAGAGCTCAAACACAAAGTTTTAAAGTGGTTCGGCTCACCGGCCTATGTCCACTCCTCAAGGTACCTTCTTGGGAATTTCTTCGCTATGAGTCAATGCACCACCAAGCTTCACCTAGCTTGTGGATTTTTACAAAGGACTTACTTCAATCTATTGAGAACCTCTCAACTAAAATGCCGCACTTTACAAGTATTTCACTCAGAAAATAAGAATAAGAGTAAGAGGTACAATTGTTCTCTTTTACAAATTTTTCTCTCTCAAAAGATGGATATGAAAGACTCACTCAGATATGAAAGTGAAAGTATGATGGAGTGTATTAAATGCTCTTGAATGCTTTGGGTTTCTTGTATTGAAGAAGTGTATTGATTGAACAAGGAGAGCTTCATCTTTATAGCATTAATGGCTTCTGTTAGAGAGAGGAGATTTGAATCTTCTAGTCGTTAGAGCAAATCATGGAGGATATCTTCTAGCTGTGTTTGATCAGAGTATGGTGAATGCAGATTGTAGGCAAGTCTTGGGAAGAGAAGGTTCATTAAATGCACAAGCTTTTATTTAATGCTCAACTTCATAAGTCAACTTCTTGGTAGAAGATATGGTACCAGAAGATCTGCTCAAGGGTCAGAAAAGATGACATATTATGCACATAAATCTGAAAAAGTGGCTGAGAAAAGGGCTCTGTCAGTCTAGATTTGATTTGGCAGTTGGATTTTTGAAACCTAAATTTTACGGGTATCGACCCCTACAGATTGAGTATCGACCCTTGGCTCTCTTTTCTTCTCTAAGTTGAGACATTAAGAAGTGTTTTTCAAGAAGTTTTGTAAATAAAGGTTTTGAAAAATGAGATCGAAAACTCCCCCTATTAAAAGGGCTTTGAGGCCATAACAAAGATAACTCAAAATATAATGAGAAATATGTATGCCAAGGAGATTTTCAATAGATACAACAATAGAGTAAGCTCCCCCTGTCAATATGCACTGAACCATTCATTAGTTAAGTTAATTTTTTCATTTTATTTTCATTGAATGAAATCACAAGCATTGATTGAAATCACAAGCTCTTTAAAACAAATTCCATAAATGCTCCAAGTGCGTATATATATATATATATATAAACATTTATAACAAATCATAAGCATTCATAACCAATCGCAATTAACACTTAAATAACAACATGTTTCATACCACTAAAAAGATTAGCACAATGTATCTATGTTTCCAAAAACATCAATTTCCCAATTGGTGGAATCAAAAAGTGTTTTTACCAAAGCATGCATATACATCTATTCTTCTATCATTTTGAGTCAAACTAATTGTGCAAAATAAAAGATATATCTAGAAAGCTATAATCTAGATATCTATCATCTATATTTATTATCCATTCAAAATACAAACAATTATCCATAATTAGATCTTCAGACTTCTCCCGCCTTGTCATTATAAAAAAAGGGGTAGATTCTAGCGGAAAGGTGGAGGAGTGCGCGGCCAGTGAGGGGCAGCTTCTCACCAGCCTTGCATGAACCACAATATGAATTTCTGAATTTGTTCCCTCAGATCATCAACCCATCATTGTTGGAAAATTTGGCGGAATTCTTCATTTGAGTCCTTGATGCCATAGACGCAATCACCATGCTCTCCATACTGGCTTTAGCAGCTTTAATGACTTGGGCTTGCTGAAGCTTCATGAGATGAATGTCGTGCTACATGTCTGCTGCTGAGAGAGGAGCTGTTGGACCATAGAGGCCAACTGATCCAACTTTTCTTCAGGGGCAGGGGAGGAGGACATAGGTGCAGAGTGGGAGGATGAGGGAATGTCAGAAGCAGTTGGATTGGGAATTCAGGTTTAGACTGTTAAGCCGTGAATTGATTGAAGCAATCCCATCTAACAAGGGACCCTGAACCATGAAGTCAAGATGGTCGATTTTGTATGAGAGAGAGGAGAGATCAGAAGGAGGTGGTGGAGTAGAAGGACTAGGGGTGGAGAAATGAAGGGTGGAAGGACTGGGAAAGAAAGAGCCAGGGGAAGAACTAGTTTTCTTGGTCTTGGTCCAAACGTTGTTGATCAGAGAATACCCCATATTTCTCAGTGTTTCAGACCCATAAGAAAAAGGGTTTCTAGGGACTTTTTCTTCCCCCTTAAGATCAATTTTGAAATGCTTGAAAATCTTTGTGAAAATCATTCCACAGGGAAGGGTTTGATTATTTTGTTTATGAGCATTGATGATACAGTGAACCACCAAAAAAAATCAGTGAGAAAACCGGTGGATAGGGCCCAGATGAGATAAGTGTGACCATAAGTGATGGCATCAAAGCGGCCGGAACAAGGAATAATGTTATGTGTGATGATGTGATATAACAGACTCATTTTAAGGAAAAGGTCCTTCCTAGAGATAGTGATATGATGAGTTAAGTCAGGGTTATTTGTGAGGAATCTGAGACCAATAAGATGAGAGTATTAGGGTGGTTTAAGAGCAATCGATGGAGTGACCCTGTGTCCATTATTAGTGGTTTTCAAAATGGAGTTGATGACCGTGGGATTTAAAGTGAAAGAAACACCCTTAACAAAGCAGTCTAGGGTATGAGGAGAAGATTCTTCATCATATGAGAGATTTACAAAAAGCTCTTTAATGAGAGTAGGATAGATGTCGCAGTCAAGTTTCAAAAGAGATGACCATTTTTGGTTATCAAACCAAGCTTTTACAGGAATGAAGTGCTTTTCAAAGAAGTCATATCAATGGTTCTACCAGAGAGTACCTTTCTTAGGTTGAAATCCTTGTTGAAAGCAGACATGGAGTCGTTGTTCTTGAAATGTTGCACAGGAGAGATGCAGTGATGGCGGTGGAAGAGGAGGAGGTGTGTTGTCGCTTTCTTGTTGGAACAGGAGGAGGGGCTTGAGAATCCATGGAGAGAATGAAGAGAGGTTACGAGAGAGATGGATGAAGATCAGAATGTGGATTGACGGTGAGGGTCGCCGAATAAAAAAAAAAAAGGGACTAGGACTAGGAATTTGTTTGGTGTTGCAAGAAATGAAAGGGTCGCGGGGTATATAAATACCCTTGAGATGGTGTCGACCCTTGGTAAGAGAGGGGTCAACCTTTCGAAGTTGAAAAGACCGTGCGAAAAAAAAAAAAAACTTTAGCCAAAGGCAGGTGTCGATCCTTAGATGAAGGGGGGTCGACACTAAAAAACGGTCTTCAGACACATCAAGTGTCGACACCCTCGAAGAGAGGTGTCTACCCTAAAAAGTAGTGAACCAAAAACCAGCTAGTGTCGACACCAGCGAAGAAAGGTGTCAACCCTTAACAACAAAAAGCATAAGGTTGGTTCACAAGGTGTTGACCCTATAGAGTAGGGGGTTAACCCTTAAGGGTCTTGGAAGGCAAAAACTAGTGTTTTTCTTAGCAAATTTCACAATGAAGCATTATAACACATAGTTTAACATCACATAAGAATATTTAACATGCCAAGCTCAGTTCTAATAAAGTAGAATTGTTCTTCATTGAGATGCTTGGTAAAAATATCAACCAATTGTTGGCTTGTAGGCACAAATTCAAGTTCGATGTCACCTTTAAGTACATGACCTCATAAAAAGTGATGCCTTATTTCAATGTGTTTAGTGCGTGAGTGTTGTATAGGATTTTTTTAAAGATTAATGGCACTAGTGTTATCGCATTTAATAGGAATGTGATCAAGGTGAAGTCCAAAATCAAGAAGAAGTTGTTTCATCCAAAACATTTGAGCACAACAACTAGCGGCAACAATATATTCTGCTTCAGCGGTTGATAAAGCAACATAATTTTGTTTTTTGCAAAATCATGAAGTGAGTGAATTTCCAAGAAAATAACAAGTGCCACTAGTGCTTTTTCGGTCAAGTCTACATCTTGCAAAGTTGGCATCCGAGTAACCATAAAGGTCAAAAAAAGTTGTTTTAGGGTACCAAAGACCCAAAAGTGGAGTACCAACAAGATATCTAAAAATGCGTTTTACTGCGGTGACATGTGATTCTTTTGGAGCTGATTGAAAACGTGCACACATACACCCACTAAACATGATATTGGGTCTACTAGCAGTTAGATAAAGTAAGGAACCAATCATACCTCGATATTTTTTTCATTTACCAGTTGACCTTGCTCATCTTTGTCAATTTTAATCAATGTGCTCATGGGAGTTACTGCAGGTTTGGATAAGTCCAGTTCAAACCTTTAAAGGAGGTCTTTGAAGTATTTGGCTTGAGATATATGAATTCCATCTTGGGTTTGTTTTATTTGTAATCGGAGAAAGAATGTCAACTCTCCATCATACTCATTTCAAATTTGTCCTGCATATCTTAGCAAATTCTTTGCACAAAGATTCATTAGTAGCACCAAATATGATATCATCAAAGTAAATTTGAACAATAAGCATATCATCATTTTTGGTTTTTATAAAAAGAGTGGTATCAATTTTCATGAGAGAAAAACATTTTTCAATAAGAAAATTACTTAAATGTTCATACCAAGCTCTAGGGGCTTGTTTCAAAACATACAAAGCTTTTGAAAGTTTATAGACGTGGTCCGAGTGTTTGTGATTTTCAAAACTGGGAGGTTGTTCAACATATACTTCCACCGAAATGTACCCATTTAGAAAAACACTTTTCACATCCATTTGGTAAACCTTAAAATCTCTAAAACAAGAAAATGCAAGCAACATGCGGATGGCTTCAAGAGGTGCAACGGGTGCAAAAGTTTCATCAAAATCAATGCTCTCTTCTTGGTTATAACCTTGGGCTACAACTCTAGCTTTGTTCCGAATAACAACATAAGATTCATCCATTTTTTTCCGAAAAACCCATTTTGTACCAATAACGGGATGATCCTTAGGATGAGCAGTCAAAAACCAAACTTCATTTCTTTCAAACTGATTTAACTCTTCTTGCATGGCAAAAATCCAGTTTTCATCATGTTTAGCCTTAGAAAAAGTTTTTGGCTCAATTTGGGAAACAAAAGCTAAATTGCCACAAACATTATGAATAGAAGAACAAGTTCTTACACCTTATATGGCATCTCCTATAATGTGATTTTGGGATGTCCATGAGCATACTTCATACTTTTGGTAGATCGTTTTCCTTCACTGGATGGGTATACTCCTTCTAAAGATCTTCCATAGAGACTTCAACATTAGGTTCCGAAGAGTGAAGTTCATCATTTTTCGATAAGTAAATCCCTTCAATTCTTGGATTAGAATTTGCAACATCATCACTAACAATATTCTTGGAAGCAAAGGAGTTAGATTCATCAAAAGTAACGTGTATAGATTCTTCAACGAGTAAAGTTCTCTTATTAAAGACACGGTATGCTTTACTAGAGTTTGCATAGCCAAGAAACACGGCTTCATCAGATTTTGCATCAAACTTCCCAAGATTTTCTTTATTGTTATTTAGTACAAATCATTTACAACCAAATGTACGCAAATGACCAATGTTGGGTTTTTTTCCTTTCCACAATTCATATGGTGTTTTCTTAAGTATTGGTCTAATCATGGCACGATCAATAACATAAAAAGCTGTACTGACGGCTTCCGCCCAAAAAATCTAGGCAAATCATTTTCACAAAGCGTAGTACGAGCCATTTCCTCAAGAACTCTATTTTTCCTTTCTACCACACCATTTTGTTGAAGGAGTTCAAGGAACAGAAAAATTATGATTAATACCATGCTCATTACAAAATAGAATAAACTCATTATTGTCAAATTCTCTACCACGATCACTTCTAATGCTACAAATAGTAAGACTAATCACATTTTGAATACGTTTACGGCTGAAAATGCAGAGAAAGTATCACTTTTGTGTGCCAAGAAAATCACCCAAGTAAATCTAGTATAGTTATCCACACAAACAAGACAATAAGATTTACCACCAAGACTTAAAGTTCTAGAAGGTCCAAACAAGTCAATATGCAACAATTGAAGAGGCCTAGAAGTAGAAATAATATTTTTGGATTTGAAAGAAACTCTTGTTTGTTTTCCTTGTTGACAAGCATCACAAAGTCTATCTTTTTCAAAATCAATTTTTGGTAAACCAACAACCAAGTCAAATTTTAAAAGTTTTGAAAGCAAGTCCAAATGAGCATGTCCTAGTCTTCTATGCTATAGCCAGCCAGATTCATTTATAGTAGATAAGCACTTAACATCATGATTAGTAGAATTTAAACAACCATAAGAAAACTAGTTCTACCATAAGTATTTAGACCATTACAAATTAAAACTAAAAACCAACAAACAAAAGCAATAAAAGAAGATACTATGCGGGTTTAGGTTTTATATGGAATAAGAGAAGATATTATGCAGGAGAGTGTATAATATAGATATAGGCTATTTGTATACGGTCTGAATTGGTTTCGGATGAAATTGATCCGTGGACTACGAATTTTTAATTTTTCAATCGGAACCGAACCACGGATTCAAAAAACCAATCAAAACCTACCAGATTGGGCTGAAACAGATCGGATTACAGATTTTACAGATTTCTTACCTTAGCCCTAGTATTATTTGACCTTCTTAAAGCTATCATGAGGTATCAATTTACTTCTTTCCACTGAAACTAGCATAAAGTCTCAGTTTATCTCTCCCTTTCTGAAGACACTACTTGTAGCAACGTTCAAGAAACTAATGCATCCCATTGGAATGCATCAACTTAAATATCAACTATGCAATATTTAGGGGGGGGAGGGGGTCATCAATTTAAGAAGATTTTTAGATTATACTCTTTTTCTTTCGTCTAAGGTTTTTTTCCTGCTGGGTTTTCCTTAGCAAGGTTTTAATGAGGCAATCTAAGCAAAACGCCATACAAGAATATTGTACTATTTTCCTTCACCAAAGGTTTTTTTCCCGCTGCGTTTTCCTAGGCAAGGTTTCAACTAGGCATATTCTTAGTATATGGTTATCCAAGGGGGAGTGTTGTGTAATGTTTGGATAACCATAAAAAGAGACATCATTTTGATTTAAGATAAGATAAGATTGATGGAACGAGGTAGAATAATGGAGATGAAGATGAACTAGGATAAACTTGAAATGGGATAAGGGGTGGAGACAAAAAGGAGGTAGAAGATAGAAGAAGGTTGGAGAAACTTTGAAGATAAGGTTGTGTTGAATTTTCTCCACCAAAATTTGCCTATAAAAGCAAATGTTTGCTAGGTGTATATGTATGCATGACAATGAATAAGAATTGTAATACTTATTCTCTTTTGGCCCAAGTTATTAACTATTTTCTTTGGCCCTCACTTTCTCTTTATTATTTTAGTTTTATAACAACATAAAAGATAAGAAAGGGCCTTAGTATTGGAAATTTGGAACTCCATTTAGACCTTCTAACATTCCACATTATAGTGCACATATAGCGAAAATGAGTATTTGGAAAATGAATATTTTATGCATTCTCATATTTCATAATGAAGTATGTATTGTTGGTGCAAAAAGAAAAAATACATGGTGCCAGACTTAACCACCCAAATTTTTTGGGTAGGAGTTGTGTAGTGGAGATTAAATTTGTTTAATGTGAGGTCCATGTGTAAAATAAATCTGAACCACAAGATGATAACTCTAGATAATTTCTAGGTAGTTAAGTCTGGGTTGGTACTATTGTTAGTGCAAAAAATGAGTAGGATATCCAAATTGAGTACAATTTATTTAAGAAAGAAACATGTTTATGTAGGAGAATTGTATCAACTATACTATTACAAGCAAGGATCAGAGGAATTCCACCCAAAAGAGTTAGCCAAGGATTGCTATTTGAGTTCGTTAATTTGATATATTTAAGATTTGTGTGCAAGTTTCCGATGTGAGACTCAACTTATACCATAGTGAATGAAGGTCATTACACTCGTTTGGTTCCATATATTTGCAGTTTAAAATTTAAAATTTAAATGTTTAAACAATTATACATAAAAAAAAAAAAAAAGACTACTTGGATGTTTCATTTTTCAATTTCAACTTATTGCTTTTTCAGCATACAAAGTTCAAAATAAGCTAAACGAAAATTTTAAAAAAAAAAAAAAAACTTTTTAAACGTGGGTTTAAAAGTTTTTTTTTTTGGGGGGTCACATTTTCATTTTTCCCCCTCCACAAATCTTTTCCCAAATTCTAAATCCAAACATAACCTTGATTGAGTGTTGATGTGGGCTCAAAGGATTTAAAAAAATTAATTATCCAAGGAGCCCATTTATTTTTTTATTGACAAATACAGTATCTCACAAAATCTAAAAATGAAATAGAGCCTCATTCAAAAAGTTTATTAACCAAGGAGACTTTAACATTAAAACTTAGCCCATAGGTTTGCATTAGGCTCATGGGTTGGTCTTGTGCTAAAAGGATGGGCTCATATTTATTTAGCCCAAGTTTTACATCAAGTATTAGTGTTTGTGTACATTCTTTTTTCACACTCTTAAAAGTTGCAAATTGCAGACACCAACTTAGGCAGATAAACTAGACGACATAATATGTATAGAGGTAGTAAATGGGCAAGTTTAAATAGTTCAAAGTAGGTTTATGCATTCAAAGTTATTCAATTCATATATGCTCATTTAGTAAGTGGATTTAAATGGATTGGGTTGAATTAGATACGCGTTGGAAAAACTAACCTATTTACTTTCTCGATTTTTCTCCTAATAGATGGTGACGATGGTGGTGGAATAGTGGTGGTGGCTCAGTGGTTGAGGTAGTGACAAAGCCATGGTGGTAGAGGTGGTGACAATGGCAATGGCGACAATGGTGATGGTGGAGGTAATTGTAGTGTAATAGTGGAGGTGTGCCGGTTGTAGAGGTAGAGGAGTGGTGGTTGTGGTGGATGGATAGTTGTGGAAGAAATGGTACTCATATCCAACCTGTATAAATTTAATTTTAACTGGGTTTGTAAAGATTAGCTTATTTAAATTTATTTCTAGATTTAAATGGGTTTAAAACCTACTTCATAACTTTGCCACAAGATTCACATGTACACATTCCAAATCATGCAAAATCAGTCAAACATGAAGAAAGTGCCATCATTCCAAACTATATATGAGAGGGGGAAACAAAAGTACCATATGAAGGTTACCAAGTTGGACTTATACTTCGTAGAGTCTAGACTTTGATAGGAGCCTAGACTTCACACCACGATGAACCCATCTAACAGATCAACTTTGGCATGAGTCATCGCGTAAAGAACAAATCCGATCTCTATTAGACATATGAACTCAATGACAGTTGCGAAAACATATCCTTTTGGCAAATGAAACTTCTTGATTGGGCCAAGAATCAAATAAACAATCGAAACAACATTTATGGACGCATCGTTGATCCAAAGGACTAACCCTGGATGGAATCGTTGTTGAAATTCATCGTCGCCTTTCAGTTTAGGGGAAAGGAAAATATCAGCGATGATTAACGCCATAATTGTCATCCTTAGCGTCGTCTGACATAATGGTGTATGGTTTCTGGTTTCTTGGAGAGAGAGAAAATAATCGTCTGGGCTTGGGTTTCTTGGAAGGGAGAGAAACCTAGACAATTATTTTCTCTCTCTCTCTCTCTCTCCCTCCTAAGAAACCCAAGCCCAGATGATTATTTTCTCTCCCTCCAAGAAACCAGAAATAATACACCATCATGTCAGATGAAGCCAAGAACGACAACTATGGCGTTTATCATCGCTGATATTTTCGTTTTCTCTAAACTGAAAGGCGACGATGAATTTCAATGACGATTCAATCCTGGTTTGGTCCTTTGGATCTACAATGTGTCCATAAACATAGTTTTGATTGTTTCTTTGATTTTTAGCCCAATCAAGAAGTTTCATTTGCCAAAAGGATATGTGTAGCTTGACTTTTCACGCTCTTTTCGGAAGACAAATAAGCCCTACAATATCGGACTCCCAACGTTCTGAATCTAATCTCAAAAGTGCAATGTGAAATAGATAAACATCAAAGAGTCCAAATCCGACAAATCTTTTTGGAAAAATTGATTTTGAATCAAATTGCCAAGAATGGACTGCTTTGCTAGATACAGAGTCGCCACCTAAATATTTTTTGGGAAATTTAGGAAACCCATGACTTGTGCCAAAGGCCATGTGTCCGTCATCACCAAGATTGTCTCGCCTTAGGAACTTAGGTACGAGAGGGGAAGGGCATGAATTGAGCACCCCCGCTCTCTTGATCAAAAGATCGGCCTCTACTAATCATGATGTGATTCTTATCTACATAATATGCTCCCTTTCCGTTTATTAGGCTAGCTTACTATGTGATGCGCACACAAGATATAGACTATTTTGCAAAAATTGGAACATTTAATTCATGTATGTTTACAAAATTGTTTCAAATATGTACCGCCTGAAAAAGTGATCGTACATGAAGATTACTCAAATTATTCTAATTCAAGCAATTAGCCTTCATCCATAGGTATTCAAACAGTATATCAGATAAGCACTTAGCCTCATGGTGAACATGCATTGATATGGAAACACTAACATACAAATGCAATATGCTAAAACAAATAAAAGATCACCTAGTACTCCAAGCCAAAAAAATGACAAAGTTAGAATAAGGCATGATCCTAACTATGCAACATGACTAATGCAACACATGCGACATGCAATTACTAGGCTTGGCTACTAATACGGCTTATGAAGCAATTTGATAGCATGCGGTCTAAGCACGTATTCAAAGAACTATATAAACTAACAATGCGAGTTAGAATGATGAGTCGAGCCTCGATGCATACAATACAAGTGGATGCAAATATGAGATATGCTAAACAAAACATGATGCCCTAAACTAACCAACATAAGCTAGTAAATAAAAGAGAGAAAGACGTGGGGTTGGAAGACATACACGTTATTACCACATTTGCGCCCTCACGCAGGAGGATCTGAATAAACTAACTAGTTAAATTAACTAACTAGCTATTACAAATCGAATGAAGTAATCAACTAAACTAGCTAATTAATCATTACAACAAATTAACTAACTAATTAATTAATTACAAATTAAAACGAACTAATTATTTACATGAATATAACATGAAAGATTGCTAAGCTAGCTATTATAATTACTCTGCCTCGGGAAACGATGAATGCTCATACATGCACGAATTTTCACTCGAAAAAGGCCACTGTTCTGCTGCCAGATGTCTTTGTTGCACAGTAGAACACTTGCATTGTTTTTCACCTCCAAACCAACTTTGTTTTGCTAGAAAAGTACACTGTTGGGTTTTGCAAAGGTGGCCAGCAGGCTAGAAGTGGTGGCCTGCCGGCCACAAATGATGGTCTGCTGTCCACAAAAGTGGCCAGCTTTTTCCTGCTGCAACAGAGAGTAAACAAAGCAAGCATAGGGTATTCTCAAGGGTTATTTGCACAACTTACCCCTCCCTATCATCAAAAAGCTCAAAGGAATAGTAAATTTGATTCATAAACCATCAATGGATGCAATTTCATTGCATGATGGCCTATGAATCAAAGGGTGGAAGTTCAATAAATGCAACAAATAAAGACTCTCAAATGTCTTCCCTATCATGAATGATCAAGGGAAATGGTTAACAATGACCCTCGAACTGTTTTCATCACTAATGAGTATGAAACGACTCAAGACTCAAGGGTTCAATTAACGTCTGATTGAACCCAACCACGTTATTATCTTGCATTATTTTTAGTCCCCAATTTTATTACTCCATTTTAAATTACCAACCATTCCTTAGTAAATTAGGTGAGCTTTAAGTCCTCTAATGGAAAGAAGCATCAAACCAAGAGTTGTTTTAGGCATGAGAGAAGTATCATGCCATTGGTAATGAACCCCCAAAGAGATTAAACCATTAAGCACAAGACCTCAATCTCAAGCTTAAACAAACAAGTGGCTTGAAACAACTTTCAAAGCAAAGCAAAAGTCAAGAAATGAGGGAGATTGCTGAAGTGATTATGAGTGAAAACAAACATGGAAAACCATAAACAAATGCTTTGCACTACTTCTTTCCTATATTTTCTTGCTTCTTTTGAACTAATTTTCAACTGTTTTTATTGGCTAAAACTTGTGTTTTAAAGCTACCAAAGGTAGAGGGGTTAACCACCCATCTTTGAACCTTGTTCTATAAACTTTTGCCCTTGTGTTTCCCATTCTTTTCTCAACTTTTTTTGGGCTTTTTAGCACTGAATTTTAGAGTTTTTCAGAGGCTAAAAATCATGTTTTGAGGTCCGAAAAATGGAGGGGTTAGCCACCTCTCCTTTGGCTTGTTTACTAGCTTAAATTTCCCATTATTTTAGCTTAGTCTTTTAGCTATTTTTACTTCAATTCCAGCACTGTTTTAGTGTATATTAGGACTGTTTTTATGTGTTAGTTTCATTTGTGCTTTGTATTGCATGCTTGTAGTGTAATAGTTCTCATAGGTTTGGTGGTGTAACCTTAAACCATGAGGAAAGGCCTGATATATATAGAAAAATAGCATCACAGGTCGGAAATATCCATATAGGAACAGTTGGAGCTTTTGGGGGACAGCTGGCACAAAATATCTGTGTTTTTCACAAGTGGCCGGCAGGCCAGAAGTGTGAATTGCCGGCCACAAAAATTGGCTTCCAGGCCTGACTTCAAACGGGCATATCTCCTTCATCCAGACTTGATTTTAGGTCATTCTTGAGTCTAAATTGAATGCCCAGAAGTCTATTTTCCAATGGAGGTAACCTCACATCTAAAGTCTAACTGTCCAAAGTGATATGCCTATTTTAGTGAAGGTTGCTCAATTCTATCTTAACCGGATTGATGCCTAACTTCAAATGGCCATATCTCCCTCATCTGGACTCGGCTTTAGGAGATTCTTGAGTCTAAATTGAAGCCCTGGAAGTCCACTTTCCGATGGTGGTGGCCTCACAACGAAAGTCTAAGTGTGCAAAGAGATAAGTCAGATTTAGGGAAGGCTGCTCAGTTCTCTCTTAACGGCTTCATGCCCAACTTCTTCCCCAACTAGGTTTCCTCCATTTCCTCCAATTTTCTTCAACTCCAAACCTATGAATAAAAAGTTTTTAAAGATTTTCAAAGAGTTACCTCTCTTCCATTCATTTCCACTTTGTCCTTGCTCGGTTTACCGAAAAGTGCAACTTTTAAACGAAATGCGAGTCTCGGAATATCGTAGAAACATTTTCAAAAATATTTTGAAAGAGAGGGTTTTTAAGGTCTAAAATAGTTTTGGTAAAAAAATGAGGCGTAAGGTTGGGATTTAGAAGCTCTTCTTGCTAAAGAAATCGAACATTTGTACAGCGTAATTTTCATCATCAAGTGATCAAATTGAGGTGCCCAAGTCTTAAGGGCGGTAAAAAATGGGGTGTCTACAATATATTTTCGCAACTATCATTGAGTTCGTATGTCTAGTATCGATCGGATTTGTTCTTTATGCAATGACTCATGCCAAAATTGATCTGTTAGATGGGTTCATCGTGGCTTGAAAACTAGGCTCCTATCAAGTCGAGACTCTACCAAGTATAAGTCTAACTTTGTAACCTTAATATGATACTTTTTTTCCCCCCTCTCATACATAGTTTGGAATGATGGCACTTTCTTCATGTTTGATTGATTTTGCATAATTTGGAATTTGTACATGTGAATTTTCTGGCAGAGTTATGAAGTAGGTGACTTTTTTTTTGACGTGTTTCTGCATTACAACTTTAGATATGTTTCGTTTGGCTTTGTAGAGTGATTTTGGGAAAATTTTTCTAAAAAACTTGTTTGGTTTGTAATTTTTTCAAAACAATTTCTAAAATCACTTTCTCTCTCTTACACATCAATCAATCACTTTTTCTCTCTCCTCTCTCCTTCTCAATCACTTTTTCTCTCATACACATCTACTCAATTACAACAAAATATCAAATCATTCCAAACTCCCAAACTCCAAAACTACTTTCAAAATACACAACCAAGCAAATAAAAAAAATTTCTAAACTCTCTCCCCAAAATAATTTTTAAAAATTACTCTCTCAAAACCAAACCAAACATACCCTTTATGTTTCACATAGTTATTAGGATTAATTCTCCAAATGACTTGCACCATGTTCCTAATTTTGAAGCTTCGGTTTAGAGCAGTGATGCATGGACTAGATTTGAAGCTAAGATTACTACTTTTTTTATTTTTTACTTTTTAAAGAAGAGTTGTGTGAGGGAATGCCTACTCTTTTGGGGATGTAGACTTTGCTGAGGCTTGATATGAATGGGACTAGGAGTTTGCCTCCTCAAGATTGTCTCTTAGAGAGCTTGTCCTTGTTTAGACATGCCTTCAATATATCAAGGTTTGATATAGTCACAAAGTGTCCTACTTTATTAGTTAAAATGATGGGTAATCTAGCCCTTGCAACCATCTAATTTTGGTGGGTGGTAGCATGTTTTGATAATGTAATGTTTATGATTTATGAAGCTTATGAGTAAAAGACTACATTTCATTTATGCAAATTGAGTTTCGGGAAAAATGAATCAACTTCATACTTGCCAAAAGAATATTGTCATTAGGATACATTGGGATAGCATGGGTGATACTGGTTAGAAAACTTCAATTGACTTTTTGATGAATTGGAAAAAGGAAATGTTGTCACTTCAAAGCAGAAGGTTGAGTCTATCTAGTTCTTCTATTGCCAATTGTTAATTAAAAAGAGTTGACTTTAACTGCAATGGTTTTGCTTTAGTGATGTAGAGTGTCGTATTTGTACTTTCCACATTTTCATTTTGGATGTTATTAATGTGTTTTCTATGGGAAATTACTGATATACTTTTGCCTTTAGGCTACAATAATGAGACCTATATATGTTTGTAGGAGCCGAATTTATTGACAAAGGCAGAAGGCACGCGCAATACAAGATTGATAATAATCGGCTGTACCCGGCGAGAATAGGGGTGCCGAATCTATTATTTGGGCCGAATAAGTGTGCAGTATTGGAGCGGATAATGTAAAGGACAATGATCAAAAAGTAGGCCCTGGCTCGAGGATCGAGAGAAAACAGGTATAAATACAGGAACAACATATTTAGTAGGTATGTAAGAATCACTCCACTTAACTTAGACAAGAAGCTATTGAGTGTTTGAACTAACTTGTCCGTCGGAGTGCTAATTCCGGCACCCCGACCGGAGTGTTTTCCATCTTTTCAGGTGACTAGCTGAGGATCACCAGCGTCTCCCAAGATCTAAAGAGTATTTCCAAACCACTTTCTCCACAATTGGCGCCGTCTGTGGGAATACTCAAAACATCCATGGCAGGCGTGACTGAAGATCCTCCGGTAGCCATTGACGAGACCGCACAAGGAGATGACCTTACTCCAGCAAATATGCTCGAAAAAGAAACAATCGCTGCAGACGCGCCTTGAACTTCGATTCACCAACGACTTCAGCGCAAGAGACAATGCAGGCGATCATGGAACAAACGAAGTAGAACGAACAAAGACTGGAGAACATGATCGCTGAAAATGAACATCTCCGTCAAGATTTGGCCCTCGAAGTCGCAAAATCGAAAGAAGCCATGCGCCAAGATCCCGAATGACCTCCGAGGGCCGGTGGACAACGACCTCGAGCCCGACCAAAGGATACCAATAGCGACTCCAACTCATTATCCACGGAGCTCACCAAGAAGGGACGATCCGAAACTTCCAGCTCCTCCGAAAAGAGTCTACATACGAGGAACAAGCGCAGACGGAGCAGTTCAGACAGACGAAGAAGACCAGCACGATCCTTTTGTCCGACGGATTGCAAGGGCGGCCCTGCCAAGAAGTTCAAAGCTCCTCATTCACTCTTTACGATGGCAAATCAGACCCCACTGATCATATCCGTCATTACAAGCAGGCCATGACATGACATTGCAGCAGACAACAAAGCCCTTATGTGCCGAATATTCCCCAGCAGCCTGGGGCCATTAGCTGTCAGGTGGTATTACAAGCTGGAGCCGGCCTCCATCAAAAGCTTCCATCAATTACAGAAGTCCTTCAGGGCCAGGTTCATCACCAAGAGGTACAGCCGAAGCAGGCCGACTCCCTCTGGGCCATGCAGATTCAGTCAGGAGAAACGCTCAGACATATTCGGCGCGCATTGGGAGTGCTTCAACCTCATCGACGACGCTTGCAATGACTCCATGGCCATCACCGCCTTCAAAATGGGACTACATCCTGATAGTCCTCTTCGCAGTTCCCTAACCAGAGACCCCCCAAAACAGTCTGGGCATTGATGAAAAAAGTTGAGAAGATTGCAAAGTGGAAGATGATGCCTTGAGAATAACAGCCGGCCAAATGTCCAATAAAACGGCCTCCCTGAAATTGCTCAACCAATAAGCTCCGTGCCACCTCCTAGCCCAGAGCCTCGGCAACGCGCTAGATGAGACAAAAGGCGGGATACTCGCCGAACAAGCGATCAATGTCCCCACCGGACGAATGAGTAATTGCAAGTCGACAGTAGATGCTCGAGGCGTGCCGACAAAAAGTACACAAAGTTGTTAGAACCAATCGCTGCAATAATGACCAAAGTCCAACACCTTCCATTCTTCAAATGGCCGTCAAAGATGGTAGGGCCGCCTGACACGCGAAGAAGGGATAGGCGGTGCGAATATCACAAAGATCACAGCCACGAACAGAGAGCTGCTACACATTAAAAGATCACCTGGAAGAACTAGTGCAAGACGGCTGACTGCAACAGTATGTGAGAAGGGAAAGCCAACCAAGGCACTAGCCTTGAGGCAGGACTCTCCTCCACTTGGCGTGATCCATGTGATCTACAGCCTGCCTGCACCCCCAACCGTGCACACAATTGAATCGCATCCAATTCCCCATGAGCAACATATTCCGACTGAATGGCCCAAAGAAGCTCTGACAATTACTTTCAGTGACTCCGACCTTAGTGGCGCAACAGCTTCCCACACTGATCTGTTGGTCATTAGCTTCGCATAAACCGGTTCACCATTGAACGAATTCTCATAGACCCGGGGAGTACTTCAGAGGTCATGTATTACCAAACTTTCGTCAAACTCGGCCTCAACGAGTCAGATCTGTCTCCGGCGCCTCATCCATTATTCGGCTTTAATATGAATCCCGAATACCCGTTAGGAAAGATCATACTACCTATCCGAGCGGGCTCCAGAACGGTCGAAGTAGAATTCCTGGTCGTAAAGCTCCCTTCGCCGTATAATGTCATCATGGGGCGAACCTGGAGACATATTATGAAGGCCGTTCCAAGCACTTATCATCAACTCCTGCGCTTCCCGACAGCCCATGGCATTGAAGAGATTCGTGGCTCCCCCCAATCAGTACAAGCAACGATTTTATGAAAACCCTATCACTGACCCGATCTGTGGGCTTTGATACTTGTGTATATTTCACTTCTGCAATGCAAACCATCTTTCTTTGTCGTTCAATTTATTTCACAAACCCCATTGTGACGCTCGTTATGATGACGATTCGGAGCCCCCTTTGGTGCATGCCACCTTAGGGCCGATTAAGTCTCCGGATTCGGAGGGCCCTTCGTGGATATCACGATTGGCCACATTAAGTCTCTGGATTTAGAGCCCCCTTTGGTGCATGTCACCTAAGGGCCGATTAAGTCTCCGGATTCGGAGCCCCCTTTGGTGCATGTCACCTTAGGGCCGATCAAGTCTCCGGATTCGGAGTGCCCTTCGTGGATATCATGATTGGCCACTTTAAGTCTCCGGATTCGGAGCCCCCTTAGGTGCATGTCACCTTAGGGCCGATCAAATCTCCGGATTCGGAGCTCCCTTTGGTGCATGTCACCTTAGGGCTGATTAAGTCTCCGGATTCGGAGCCCCCTTTGGTGCATGTCACCTAAGGGCCGATTAAGTCTCCGGATTCGGAGCGCCCTTCGTGGATATCACGATTGGCCACATTAAGTCTCCGGATTCGGAGCCCCCCTTAGGTGCATGTCACCTTAGGGCCGATCAAGTCTCCGGATTCGGAGCCCCCTTTGGTGCATGTCACCTTAGGGCCGATTAAGTCTCCGGATTCGGAGCCCCCTTTGGTGCATGTCACCTAAGGGCCGATTAAGTCTCCGGATTCGGAGCACCTTTCGTGGATATCACGATTGGCCACATTAAGTCTCCGGATTCGGAGCCCCCTTTGGTGCATGTCACCTTAGGGCCGATCAAGTCTCCGGATTCGGAGCGCCCTTCGTGGATATCACGATTGGCCACTTTAAGTCTCCGGATTCGAAGCCCCTTTTGGTGCATGTCACCTTAGGGCCGATCAAGTCTCCGGATTCGGAGCGCCCTTCGTGGATATCACGATTGGCCACTTTAAGTCTTCGGATTCGGAGCCCCCTTAGGTGCATGTCACCTTAGGGCCGATCAAGTCTCCGGATTCGGAGCCCCCTTTAGTGCATGTCACCTTAGGGCCGATTAAGTCTCCGGATTCGGAGCCCCCTTTGTGCATGTCACCTAAGGGCCGATTAAGTCTCCGGATTCGGAGCCCCCTTTGGTGCCTGTCACCTTAGGGCCGATCAAGTCTCCGGATTTGGAGCGCCTTTCGTGGATATCACGATTGGCCACATTAAGTCTCCGGATTCTGAGCCCCCTTTGGTGCATGTCACCTAAGGGCCGATTAAGTCTCCGGATTCGGAGCGCCTTTCGCGGATATCACGATTGACCACATTAAGCCTCCGGATTCAGAGCCCCTCCCCTTAGGTGCATGTCACCTTCGGGCCTATTAAGCCTAGGTGCTTCACTAGGCATATTAAAAATCGATTAAGTCTTCGGATTCGGAGCCCCATAGGTGCATGTCACCTTAGGACCGATTAAGCCTAGGTGCTTCATTAAGCATATTAAAAATTCAGAACAAGACGCAAATAAGGTCCTTAACTGAGCATATCAAAAATTCAGAGTAAGACCCAAATGTGTGAAATAAAGCTTTTTATTCGATCAAACAGTTGTTACATAAACGCAACTCACATCTTAGCGTTACAATTTTTATTTAATCAGACAGTTGTTACATAAACGCAACTCACATCTGAGCGTTACAATTTTTATTTAATCAAACAGTTGTTACGTAAACGCAACTTGCATTTGAGCATTACAATACCCATGTCCGATCTCAAAAGCTAAAAAGGGGAGAAGACACATTCGTAAAGCGGCAGCGCCGAATCAACTCCCGTCACCCGGAAGTCCTCCGCGGTTTGCAATGCCTTGAGCCAACTGTGCCCAAGTCCTTCCCTGATACCATTGACAATGTCAAGGCAAAGATCCAGGACAAGGAGGGATAAACCCAACGGTTGTTGCCTTTCCTTTCGGGGTGATCTGCTTCGACGACTTGAAGATTCATGCCAACCTTTGGATGCCCTACTTCCCATACGGATGGATCCTCTGTCGCGATCCATGGCAACACCAAGTTCGGCTGAACTCCAGCCTCTAACTAACATTCCCGCTTATCTCACCTCACATAAGCGATTGTTTATTTGCGCAAAGCGCCCACTCCTTTTATTTTCAATACTGGCAGCGATCTCGAGGCCCCAATCCCGAGGTGATTTCGCTAACACTAAATTCCATGAGAAAAATGTCGGTTGACATTCGCCACGGCGTAGTTATCCAAACGACTTTTTGAAGCACGTGCACTGGCCAAAAATTTAGGCCCCCAGCCGAGTTGAATTTGCCAAAGCCAATACCCACTGGCTTTCGGCTTCTTCAGGTTACAATAGGCTGTCAGGATTAAACGGCTATCAAGTATGGATTGACCCTGCCGGTCAACGCTTATATATTCATTCAAACACAATAAAACAAAACACATACATGCCGAATATGAACTGCAATAAAATATTTGTAACAGAACGTTTTTTATTCAACAAAACAAGAAATAAATTACATAGTTTTGATCGTGATCTGCGTTCCAGCCTTACAACAAATATAATTATACGGCGTCACCCTCATCATCACTCTTTTCAACTTCAAAAGCAGAAAACGGAAAATGTTCACTGCGGTAGAGTGGTGATGCCGAATCAATGCCTGCCGCTCGAAGAGCTTCTGCGGCTTGAGATGCCTTCATCCAACCGTGCCTAAATCCACGATTCTCACATCGGCAAACTTCTTCGGCAAGATTTTCCTTGGTCTTCTCGATTCCAACTTTTTGGCCTTCATGGAAACCTTTCTCATAGGCCCTTCCCTTCGCGTTTTCCATTGCGAACATACTCGCCGTCTCACGATCGGCAAGCGCGGAACTGATGAGCCGACTGGTAACCCTCTCTTCCACGATAGGGTTTCCTTGCCCGGCGGGTTGTGCCTGGGCCGCCTTGGTCTTCCTCAACTCGCGCTCAGCCTCCTCTGCACGGGCCTTCAAACTTCGAATACGTTCATCATTCTTCTCCATTTCTCGGCGGGCAGCGCGCAACCGCATGCCGATTTGATAGGCAGTGTACAGCCCCTTCACCGCCCCATGAACGCCTTCGCGAAACACTTCGTAGTCCTGGCGACCTACCACCGCTTGCTGAACCTCAGGCGGGAAAATTTGTCGAACAAACTCGACCGCTACATTTGGGTCTCGAACGATCGAGTCTGCCTCCGTCATGGGTCTGTTCCCCACGAACACCGCGAAGCTCAATGGGCGCAGATTTGCCTCAGGTCCCCTCTCGACTCGAGGTTGAGAAGTTCTGCCCTGCGACTGCTTATCCCGCCTGGGCGACCTGCTTCGACGTCGAGGAGACTAACGCCTCTCTCGATCCCTGGAACTCTTACCCCCTGTGCGCGGAGGGTCATTACCACGATTCATGTCTCCACCTAGCTCAGCCAGCGTCCTCGCTTCCCCTCTGCTGTTAAAGAAGAGTCTGTTCGACATTCACTCGATATCTTCAAACGCTGGAGTCAGTTGTCTGCTATGCTCATAAAAGTTTTCCCTTTAATCATTTATCCTTTACAGAGGCAGCACCCTCGAGGCCATCTCATTAATTGTAAAAACCTCAATCGCCCGGCGCCGACTGGATCGACCCACTTGGGGCAAAGGCAGGCAGATCTATCGCAAATCTTAGGGTCGTCTCCTCTGGCGCCCGAATGATCATGCATCGCCTGGGGCAAGGGCAGATTCATCAATCTATTCGGCTTATGTACCTCAGCCGGCTTATGAATCGATCCTTCACAAATCTTAGGGTCGTCTCCTCCGGCGCCCGAATGATCATGCACCGCCTGGGGCAAGGGCAGATTCATCAATCTATTCGGCTTATGTACCCCAGCCGGCTCATGAATCGATCCTTCACAAATCTTAGGGTCATCTCCTCCGGCACTCGAATGATCATGCACCGCCTGGGGCAAGGGCAGATTCATCAATCTATTCGGCTTATGTACCCCAGCTGAATGATCATGCACCGCCTGGGGCAAGGGCAGATTCATCAATCTATTTGGCTTGTGTACCCCAGCCGAATGATCATGCACCGCCTGGGGCAAGTGCAGATTCATCAATCTATTTGGCTTATGTACCCTAGCCGGCTCATGAATCGATCCTTCACAAATCTTAGGGTCGTCTCCTCCGATGCCCCGAATGATCATGCACTGCCTGGGGCAAGGGCAGATTCATCAATCTATTCGGCTTATGTACCCCAGCCGGCTCATGAATCGATCCTTCACAAATCTTAGGGTCGTCTCCTCCGGCGCCCGAATGATCATGCACCGCCTGGGGCAAGGGCAGATTCATCAATCTATTCGGCTTGTGTACCCCAGCCGAATGATCATGCACCGTCTGGGGCAAGGGCAGATTCATCAATCTATTCGGCTTATGTACCCCAGCCGGCTCATGAATCGATCCTTCACAAATCTTAGGGTCATCTCCTCCGGCGCCCGAATGATCATGCACCGCCTGGGGCAAGGGCAGATTTATCAATCTATTCGGCTTATATACCCCAGCCGGCTCATGAATCGATCCTTTACAAATCTTAGGGTCGTCTCCTCCGGCGCCGAAATGATCGTGCACCGCCTGGGGCCAGGGCAGATTCATCAATTTATTCGGCTCAGTACCCACTACGCGGCACATAAAGGACAATTCAATATTGTCGTAGAATATTCAATTTCTGATTCGGCACACGAATTTCTAATTCAATTCCTGATTTTGTCCAAATTCGTGAAAGGCAACGTATCCTTCATTAACATAACTTCACAAACCATGGACAAGTAGTGGAGAAATACCAAGGCAGTTTTCATTAATAAATTGAGTGCAAATAGTAACCAATTTATACATGAAAATTACCCTGAGCCAACAAAAGTCTACCAAATAAAACTTACATCAAAATCGAAAGTCTACCGAACAAAAACTAACATCAAAATCAAAAGCACTTAATAAAATCAAGATGACTCCCAGATCAATCCTCGGGGTCAGATTCAAGTGGCTCAACATCCACTTGCTCGTAGGGAATTGGCAAGGCCAATGTAACTCCAGCGGCAGCAAGGGCTTTGAGCCATCCATGTTTGAATCCCCGATTCTCGAATTTGGGGACTTCATCTACATATTCCGTGAGGGCGGCACTTTTTCCTACCTCAAATGCCGTAGAAGCTTCAAAATCGGCTTTCTCCTTGGCGGCCTTGAGCTCCGCTAATTGGACCTCCACCTCGGCAAGCGCCTCTTTGGCTAACTTGAGCGATTCTTCGCTCGCATTTGCCCTACTCTCAGCGTCAGAGCGGAACTGTTTAGCTGAGTGAGCCCTCTCTTTCTCTACTTCAGCTCGTGCACTCTCCATCGCGGCTCTCATACTTTCAGATTCGGCCCTACTCTTTTGACCGTCCGCCTCCGCTTGCAAACGATCAACTCTGCCGAGGGCATCATGGAGGCGACGGCCTAGGTCCGCAATCCTGCCAACAGTCTGCAAAACAAGTTGGGATCGTCAGATATCTTTAAATAGAAACAAGGTAAAGAGAATTTGAGATGGTCACTGACCAGGAACGCCGACTGCACAGATAGGGCTACGGCCATAATATCCGGCACGGCGCGAAAGGCTGCGACGTCAGCCGGTAAGGAAATTGAAGCCGCCAGGCTCAACGCCACGGCTGGATCCTCAATGGCTGAAGCATCGGAGGAGATCGACGTATCTTTGATCTTAGGCCGAACAATAAAAGGCGCAGCCACGTCCGACTCTTCTAAACGAGACCGTTTAGAAGAAAGGCTAATTTTCGACCCAGCCTCTCCCTTGGCACTACGCTTTTCGCCCCGCTCCTCCGGAATCAGCCGTTCATCAATGACCTGTTCCTCAACCTCTTCTCCCGTTTTGGCCTCAGCGACCTGAATCGTCTCTTCAATAGCGGGTACGAAAGTTTTAATCAAGGTGGGCTCAGAATGGGCGGCCTCGGCCTTCTTTCGAGCAGCCATTTGCTCAGCATTTTTCTTGCGCGCCATTTGCGTAAGGCTTTCCCCAGCCATAGCTTCAAAAATATCGTCGGGTAGGTCCCCCAAATTTGCAAAAATATCTCCAGACGAAAACTCTGCCCGACCCAAAGTGGACGGTGAAGGCTGGTTAAGTCTTGCAGCCTCAAACGCCGAGCGTATCGTTTCGTCGACCTCTTCGGCCTCCTCAGCAACCTCTCTGGTTGGTTCGGCAATTACCTCTACCACCGGCTCAGCCTCTGCCCTCGAATCCGAATCTTCGAGGCCAATTTGCCTCAGGCTCTTGAAGCTGGGAAAGATAAGAGCCGAAAGCTGTTGATCGCCGGATGGAATTAGAATGCCTTCCGTAGCCGAGAACGTAGTATAAGTAGGTTCGTATCGGAGGAGTATGTGAGTCGCTCTCCCTTGCTTTTGTACGTTTGGACGACTGAAGTATCTGAGCGCAGACTTGATCTCCTCAAGGACTACCTCGTCGGTTGAGGGAAGAATCTTCTTCAATCTGTTACGTGCAAAGAACAAGGGGTGATTAAAGGAAAAAAGCTGAGTAAAGGGTAAGTCAACAAACACAAGGCGTTACGCGGCAACCTGGATCACCCTTCCGTCTGGGAATAGGATCTAGGTGGTCTTCGCCTTCACCGAACTCCCAATTACCTTGGACATTGACCATTACATCGTTAACCCTCTTTCCAGAACTGGCAAGCATGGTTATCAAGTGATGGTCAGTGTCCTTGGCCCTGAGAAAGTATCGCCCCAGCCGACTAGAAGATTTGGCCAAAGCGTAGCAGTGCCGAATCGCTGGAACGCCAAGGTTGATCCTAAGACGTCGGTTCAACTCGATCACCCCCATGATGATTTGAAAGAAATTTACGTTGGGTTGAGAAGGAATCAGGCTCCAATAGCGAAGGACGGCCCTAAGCAATGGGTGTAGGGGAAAACGGACTCCGCCCTCCGCTATGGATAATAGAGGGAAGACGATCGTGTCCTGATCCTCTCTCTCCATATCAAGGGTACTGTCCGTTACAAGAGATAAGTAGACGTCGTCGGGAATAGAAAAATGTCTCCGGAATCCGAAAATACGTGTAACAAGCCCGCGAGGGACCTTGGCTACAGTTCGGACTCGATTTTTGTTGCGGTTCTAAATCTGAACCAAAGAGTCCAAATCCGGCAAATCGTTTTGAGAAAACAGATTTTTTGAAAGAAGTGCCAAACATGGACTGCTTTGCCAGATACAGAGTCGCCACCTAAATATTTTTAAAATGGGAAATTTAGGAAACCCTGACTCGGTGCCAAAGGCCACGTGTCCGTCATCACCAAAGTTGCCTCGGCTCGCGAACTTGGGTACGATCGGGGAAGGTCAGCTATGAGCACCCCCTCTCGCCGGTCCGAAGACCGGCCTCTACTAACCGTGATATCCAATTTTGAAAACGTTATGTGTTCTTATTCGGTTATTAGCCTAGAATTACTATGTTATGCGCACAGCAAACAAGTATAGACCGAATCGCCTAAGTTGGAATAAGACATTTCATGTTTGTTTGAAAATGGTTTGCTACTCGCAAGTAGGCTAAAATGCAGGTTTTGCCACCTCAAGTGGGCTTTAGAAAAGACGGTTTTGCCACTATCTAGTGGGCTTTAAAACTCACAGTTTTTTTAATGCATTATCCCAATTTAGGCAATTTGACCTCCATCCATAGGCATTCAAGCAGTTATATCACATAAGCACTTAGCCTCATGGTAGTCATGCAATTATGGCAACATACACACGCATGCGATATGCTAAAACATAAAAGCTCACCTAGTACTCCAAGCCAAAACAGAAACTAGTTAGTAATCATATGCATGATCCTAGTTCATGTTAAGTGGCTAATGCAACACATGCAGAGATGTAATCTAGACAGGCTCGGCTATCCTAAACATGCATGTGAAATGCTACAACTATCATGTATTCAATTTGGAATTGAAATACAGATGCAGTTTGAATGATGTACCGAGCCCGGTGCATGTAAACAAATGCATGGATGCACGCATGCATTGCATAAGGTATGCTAAAATAGATATGCCCTAATCTACCATCATAAGCAGGTAAATAAAAGGGAGAAAGAAGTGGAGGTTGGAAGGCATGCACACCACTCACACACACTTATTACAATACGCCCTCAACACGGAGGGACCAAAAGAATAATACAGTCCGAATACTAAATTAATTATTACAAAACTTCTAATTAATTAACAAATTGAATGCAAAAAGGAAAGTGGCCACAGCCGCCCGCCTCGGGATGCGTGGATGATGCATGCTCGAATCTGACTCGCCCGGAAAACCCGCACCATACCACTGCTGCCTCTGTTCTTACTGCCCTGCCTCTCCAAAAATTGCCAAAGTCCCAGAACACCTTCCTTGCATGCTGCTGTACACCACCGGCTGGAGGAAGTTCCCACCGGCTAGCTGAAATTTCCATCGGCTTCTTAGGAGGTTATCGGCCACCCACATAGTGCCGGTCGGCACTCTATACTGCCGGTCGGCATAAAATTCCTGCAGAAGACAGTTTGACAGCAACAGCAGACAGGCAGTGCATGGTATGGGATTTTGAGCATATGTAAGCATGGCCAATGCTTCCTATCATGCATGGGACTCAAGGAAGCATGACCCTCGGTTCTTGGGCCATCAATTATGCATCTTGGTGCATGATAGCCTAAGGAACCAAGGTTGCATTTTAATGTCAATATGCATGCAACACACAAATGAGACCAAGACCTTATCATGTATAGATCAAGGGCCTTAGTGACATGAGAAGTAAGATGTGTTTTGTCACTTGAAGTACAAACACCCCTCATTTCTCACACTTGGTTTGACACCCCAAACCAAGTAATGCAATGCATATTATGCAAACATGGCTCAACAATACAACATGATGCTAAAATGCAAGGCATACCAAATGCTATGCAACATTATGTTAAGTCTATAATGGTAATCATGTGGGAGGTAAATGTGACACAACCATGGACACTTAAGGCAATAGTATTAGCGTGTGTCAAGACCATGTTGACCAAACATGCAACAAGCATTAAATAAATGTGCAATGGTGGACTTAATCACAATGGGGTAGACCTCAAATCCCCCCCAAAACAGTGGCAAAATGTGCCCAAAATGGTAGGCCAATACTCATGCAAGCATGCAAACAAATGGGTCCAAAACCAAGGCATAAATAAGGGGCTTTTCACTACCACCAACATGACCATTTCTAGCATGAATCAAGCAACCCAAAACAGATTTCTAGCATGCAAAAATACCCCCAAAAACCCCTTGATATGGCAACCCAAATGCCTAGAACATACAAGTATGCATAAGGCCTATTCCTAGGTATAAAAGGACACATCCTCAAAGCATGAAATAGGTCACATATGCAAACATGCAAACATGATATATGGACTAAAATATGATCCTAAATGATGCCAAATCATGAGGATGGTCCAAGCTAAGCATGTTAGGGGCTAATGTGCTTAAGGTTTACAAGCCAAAACACTAAGCAACCACATCAAGCACACCAAACATGGAAAAATCAGTGGCTCACAGCCCTTAAACATGTCAAACCATGACCAAAGACTTCAATAAGCTAAGCCTAAACATGAAGATATGCAAGGCTAAACATATGACATATTTCTAGGGAAAATGGAGGGTTACAAAGCAAGTATATAAAGCATGCTAAGGATCACAAAACCACCATTAGACAGAGATGTAACATGCTCCAAAACATCCAAAAAAATTCTGAAATGGCGCCAAAACGAGCAAGCATGCATGTTCCCTTTTAAGCCAAAGACAAAGGCGAAAGAGGGACAAAGGGGAGAGGGGTGTCCCTCCCCTATACAAGACTTCAAACCACCTTATTTACCACTAAAAACCCACTAGTTTTCAGTGGTGAAAGGACCCAAAACAACAAGGCAAATAAGGCTCAAAGTAAAGACACCAAATAGGCCAAAACAAGGCCTAGAAGGGTGAGTTTGCACTCAAACCACAAAATGACCTTAATGAAAGTTCAAAAGCAAGAAAATCTAAGACTTTTTTCAGTTATACACAAAGCTCAAAACACAAAGCAAGATAGGTAAAAACTTGTTGCAAAAATGGGAAATCTAAAGCAAAGTGCTCACCCTTGAAGAACACTTGAAGAACAGGTGGTGCAGCCCTCCTCTATTGATCAAAATCAGTCCAAAAACTCAACAAACAACCCTCCAAGCCTCCCAATCTCGAGCTAGGGTGTAATGGTGTGTGTATTGGTGCAAAAGTAAGGTAAAACCACACTTTTAGGCCCTAAAACACACACACAAGAGGAGAGAGAGGTAAAGTGTAGAGAGAGAGATATATGGCAGATATATAGATACACAAGCTCTGGTTTTTGATAAAAAATGGCCAACCTCTCTCAAAGGGAGAGAGGTGGTGTTTATATAGGCCAAGACCAAGCCAAATGACTTAATGGCTAAGCAAAGGAAAAGGGGCAAGAGGTGCAAAGGGGTCTTGGCTTCTTGGAGAAGCTAAGACAGCTGGCCAAGCTTCTCCAAGAAGCTTGGCCAAAGGTTCAAGCTTCTAGAAGCTTTAGGGGTGCAAAGGTGCAAAGTGGTCACTCCTGTGCACGGGGATGAGTGATGGTGCATTCCAGCTGGCACAGCTGGCATGCACCATGCCTCAGGGGTGCAAAGGGTGCACGCCGGCCAGCCAAAGAAATCATCGGCACAAAAATGTGCTGGTCGGCAACATATAGTGCCGATCGGCCAAATATTTTAACCAAACAGTGCCGGTGATACACAAATGCGGCCGGTGATGGTAGGGAAGGGCCGGTGGGGTGTGGGGATGGCCAACAAGCCATTCCCTGCCCTTCCAAGGCAAAACACAAGTGTTTGGTGCAAAACCAGACACAAAAAGGTCGAGTTCGGGGATCCTGAGGTAGGGCACGTAGCCGAGACCTCCGGGAACTCCAAACGAACACCAACATGGATAATCACCGAGTGTTCAAACGGTGACGTCCAAGTCTTGAGGACGGTCAAAAATGGGGTGTCTACAATACGACCCTCAGAAAGGAGGTCTTTCAAGTGTTTAGCCATGTTCGCAGGGATTCAAGTTTTCGCCGAATCAAAACGACAAACAGAAAATAGGATCGTAAAGAAGGGAGAAGAAGACTTACGAAAATTAGACGGAGAAGAGTTGCAGAAAACGCGAGTCAGAGAAGGGATATCCACTGGCGGTCTAAGAGTCTCGAATACTCGACGAACTGTGCAATCGAAAGGACTGAAATTTCAAATCACAATAAATGCAAAGCGCACGATTGAGGCGGGAAAGCGTAATGATGAGTGAAAAGGCGTGTGCATCCTGACATTTATATTGGGGTACGTGAAGCCGCCTGACCTATTTTAACCTTTCCAATTCAAGACCAAATACGCCGATTAACTACCGTCAATAGGGAGTTTAGGGGGCAATTGTGGGAGCCGAATTTATTGACAAAGGCAGAAGGCACGCGCAATACAAGACTGATAATAATCGGCTGTACCCGGCGAGAATAGGGGTGCCGAATCTATTATTTGGGCCGAATAAGTGTGCAGTATTGGAGCCGGATAATGTAAAGGACAATGATCAAAAAGTAGGCCCTGGCCCCGAGGATCGAGAGAAAACAGGTATAAATACAGGAACAACATATTTAGTAGGTATGTAAGAATCACTCCACTTAACTTAGACAAGAAGCTATCTTGAGTGTTTGAACTAACTTGTCCGTCGGAGTGCTAATTCCGGCACCCCCAACCGGAGTGTTTCCATCTTTTCAGGTGACTAGCTGAGGATCACCAGCGTCTCCCAGGATCTGAAGAGTATTTCCAAACCACTTCTCCACAATGTTGTTGATGTTGCATCTGGAATTGTTACGGCCTTAAAAGATGATGGCGCCAGCATGAGGAAAGTGTACGAACTTGGTGGACCAGAAGTGTTCACTGTGCATCAATTGGTGATTTCTATCTTCTTCTTCTTCTTTTTAATTTTTAATCTTTTATTTTTTTTTCCTTTTACAGATATATGATGGAGATAGACTCATGGAGCAGGATATATTTTGATATGGACTCATTGGGTAGTAATCTGTAATCAAATACTAGTATGTTGACATCTATATTTTGTTTGAATGATTGGGTTGGATTATTTTTTTAATATTTTTGGCCATTTAGATATGTTTTGTTGAATGGATTAGAAACTTTTGAAATGTATAGGTTGATTTCCCCTCACAATGCTTGGCTGAAAATTTTGAAGTATACTGAATGGGTTGATAAATATTTTGTTATGGCCTCATTGATGTCATCATGTCAATGCATTTCTCTTTTCTTATTTATTAATGTGTTCAAACCAAAATTAGTGAAAGACATGTTAAAATATATATACATATGTATATATTACAAACTATTGAAAGTTATGCTAAAAAGTAATAATCATTTATTTACAGCAGGTGGTTATGTTTTAGAAACAAAACTCGTGAAAGGCATGCCTTCCACACACACATGCAAAAAAATAAAAAATAAAAAACCAAAAAAAGGGCTGGGTCAAGGCCGGAATGTCCCGTATACAACCCACTCATATCCGACCCGTTACCTAAATGGACAGTTTTGCTCATATCCGACCCGTTACCTAAATTGATAGTTTTGGGCTAATGCTCTTTTGACCTGTTATACCCATTCAAACTTGCCCAAACCCACCTATAGACACTCTATTTTGACTAGCCTTAAGACTTGGATGCTTTCTTCCGAACACCCAATCATGAAAATTGGAATGTGTTATTTTACAAATTTCTCAGTAGAAAAGTTGGGCTTAAATTTTAATTCCAACCTTATACCCGTTTCGGCCAAATTATTTTAGACCTATTCAAAAATATTTTTCTGAATTTTTTCTTGTTTGGGAAATTTTAGCAATTTTGGAAAAATTGGCTCCCATACCACATGTCAAGCCACATGATTTTGAGATACCACATGGCAAGCCATGTGTTTTTGGAAATACCACATGGCTAGCCATGTGTTTTAGGTGTTTTCTAATTCTATGAATATTACCTCATTTTGTTGTTAAAAAAAAAAAATTTAAGAGAAATTTTGTTTCAAAAGACTTAAAAAAAAAGAAAATTTTAGTTAAGAGAATTTTTGTTTCAAACATCTTGAGGGAGAGAAATTAATTTTCAAAAATGTTAAGTTATTTTGAGAACAAGAGGGCCTTTTCAACCAAACCTTAGAATCAAATTTTCCATCCAAAATTCCATTAAAGCTAAAACTTGAAATACGTCGTTGGGATTTCAAAGCATACTCTATAACTGTGAGGGTGTGAAGAAGAGGGTTTGATAAATCAAAAAATTCATCATTTCCTCCAAAGATAAGTGAAATAGAGTAGCTCCAAAGCAATGAACAAGGCGATTTTCGGCGGATGATTGTAGTTTTATGTTAAATCTTTTCTGTATATTTTTATGATTTTGCTATAATAATTTCTAGCCCTATGTCTTTTATTTTTCTTTTATTCGGTTTTTTGTAATTATTTGATATTGTAATAATTTTCCAGCTTCTTTCTACTTCTTTCATTTACTCGTTTTCCATATCTATAAATAGTATCATGTTTTCTTTTTCATCATATCCATCCTTTGCATTCATACTTTATATATTCAAATTCGACTCATTTGAATCTATGGGTTTAATCAATTTTTATGTGATTTTATGCGCTATCGCATATCTTGAGATAATTCACATGTCATGTATTAGTAGTCGAATTTTTAGTTGCATTTTTGTGTATGTATTGCATTAGAATTTTGAATCTAGGATCATGCTTATTTATCTAACTTTGTTTTGCAGCTTTCCGCGAGACATCAATAGATACAAGGTAAGTGTTTATGCTTTAGCATCCCGTCTGTGTGTGTTTTGCTTATTATGTCTAGCATCTTACAATGCGGCTACTTGCTTAATTGATATAACTCTATGATTGTTGGTGGATTGAGGTTGTGTCGCTTTTCAAAATGCATAAGATCATAACATTCCAAAATGAGTGACGCGATCTATAGTTGATTGATTCACATAGTAATTTTTATATTTATTAATCGAATATGAGCATATAAAGTCAATAAAATTCATATCATGGTTTAGTAGAGGCCGATCTTTTGATCGAGTAAGTGAGGGTGCTCAATTAATGACCTTCCCCCCTCATACTTAAGGTTCCGAATTGAGACATCTCCAATTACAACGGATAGTGACCTTGGCACGAGTCACGGGTTTCCTAATTTTTCCAAAATATTAGGTGGCGACTCTGAGATCTGGTGATGTAGTCTATTTCTGGCAAAGAATTTGTAAAAAAATAGATTTTCTATAAAAGTTGTTGGATTTGGACTCTCATCTATGTTTCACATTGCATTTGTGAAACTAGATCAAGGAAATCGACGGTTCGAATTGTTTAGCGTGCTCGGGTACCCCTCAGACATGCGACAGTTTCTGGCTACTTTGCTGGGGAAACTAAGAAACCTTTACTCAAACTCCATGATATGAATTTTGTTTTCATTTACATGTTCACTGCATTTCATGCATTGGTGCACTTAAAGTGCCTGTGTTACCCAAATCCTAGTGGGAACATTAGCAATCTTTTTGTGACACTATACCTATCTCTGTGTTACTTATGAGACCTTGTATCAATACCTCCTAAGATCTGTCAAAAAGGTAGCTCTACTATCTAAGGTTATCAGACTCAGAAGAGAGGCAATATTGACTTTTCCGACTTCCTATGATCTTACTTGGTTATTAACCAAAGGACTTTTTAGTGACGTCACCTTGACTTCAACCCTAAGTAGAGCTGACCATGTATATATAGTGAGCTATAGTACCTTCTCAACTTAGGATAGGATGTTCTTCAATTTTTAGGATGTAACGATACCACTCGTCTAAATATTAAAACTCTAGATCATTTCAAAGGTAGGATAGGGTAACCTTACACTCCATAGGGGTGTTGAAGGGCCTGAATATGAAATGGGTTGAATCCAAGCTTCAGGCCGGCCCAATCCATTAAACCCAAGTCCAAAGGAGCCGGGTAAACAAATGGGCCAACCAGTTAAGCCCAATTACATCATCAATAATCCACCCAAGACCTCAAGCACTTGGGCCCAACTCGCAGTGGAAAGGCCAGTCCAGCCGCGATACTGGACTGGGTCGAGCTACAGGACTTAATCTATGGACTGCAACGATGGGCTGAACCCATCACCAAAGACCAAAATGGGCCGAGCCTATACAAAGATATCCCGCTGGGCCAACCCATCTCTATAAGCAATCTCACAAAGGGCTAAGCTGAGGCACAACGGTACTGAGCCAAAGGAACCTATCAGAGAAACGTGGGAGCTATGAGTACATGCATGTGCAAGCTACACCTCAGCTGGTCCCCCTCACCTAGAATTAGGGAAATGGTTAATCAAGGGAATGTGTTTTGTTATCAGCATGACTACAATGAGTATATACATCCCTTATCAACTACCAGATGGTCCCCTACCTTGAGCAATGCTAAAGGAAACTTGATAGCTGTAGACACCCCATTTTTGACCGACCTCAAGACTTAGACGTCATCGTTTGTGCATTCGATGATTGTGCTTGTTTGTGCTTATTTTGAGTGCCCAAAGTTCTCGGCGAAACGCCTTGTCTTTGAGCCTCTAAACCCTTTTTCTTTGTGCTTGTTTTTGGGTCAAACCTTGGTGCCTCTTGCCTGGAGGGGGGAAAGGCCTTGTCAGCCACTTTTCCCCCTTGTCGGCCACTTGAAGTGGTCGGTCGGCTAGGGTAGGTGGCCGGCCGGCCACCTAAAGTGGCCGATGGCCATTTTTCTCCTTTTTGAGATATTTTCTTTGCCAGCTGTGCCAGCTGTTGATCACTGAATATCATCTCCATACACGTGTATGGAGGGATGAATGCAAGCCTTTGGCTTGCATTTCCATATAATGGGGGTCTCTCCCCCATTTGAGGGGTTAGAAATATTTTGTGAGCAAATTTCCTCTCTCTCTCTCTCTAGAATCCTTTCTCTCTCCCTATTTTGTGCTTGAAAGTGAGAATTCTCTACACATTTGCACTAAGACCCTTGACCAAACATCTTGGAGCTGAGGTTCTTTGAGGCTTAGTTTGAGTTCTTATTTTGGCTCAGAATTATGGCTATTTAGTTTTGTGCTTCAAAGGTATAAGGCTTGCCTCATTTAAGCTTTTTTTTAATCAATTGTTTGGCCATCTTTTTACACTGTTTTGACCTGGTTTTTCAACCATAAAAAACTATGTTTTTAAGGTTTCAAAATGGTGGTTTAAGTCTTGTTGAGTTAAGGAGTTGTCTCATCTTCTTGCTCTTTGGCTTGTGAAGCCTTTTGTGCCATCTTTCAAAGTTTTTTGAAATAACTTTTTGGGCTCTTTTAACCACTGAATTCCAGGGGAATTTCAGTGGTAAAAACTTGGTTTTGAGGTCCAAAATAGGAGAGGGTGGCCTTCCCTCCTTGTGTCTTGTTTGCAAGTGTAGATAGCCTAACATGTGAGCATGTTTTTTTACCTTTTTGTGACTTGATCTCAGCATGCTTTAGGCTCTGATTTGGCATGATTTAACTCTGTTTTGAGCTGTCTTGGTCATATGAGCCTTGTCTTGCGTGGTTGTAGTGCAAATGCCTTCACTAGCTTAGTGTTTTAAGGCCTTTAACATGTTTTGCTTGAGATGATTGCATGTTGTAGCATCATTTTACATGTGATTTCAGTGTATATAGCTCTGTCATACTCTCACTTATTTCACTCTTTCATTGCTTTTGAGAGTTGTGCGTTGAGTCTTGTTTGCAAGCTAACATGTGAGCATGTTTTTCTAGTATTTTGTGCCCCAATCTCAGCAATTTTTAGCCATTGTTTTGGCATGTTTTAACTCTATTTTGAGTTGGTTTGGCCCTTTGAGGCTTGTATTGTATGGTTATGGTGCAAACTCCTTCACTAGCTTAATGAGTTAGGCTCTTAAACATCACTTGCATGTGCTGCTTGCATGATTTAGTTTCATTTTGCATGCCATATCAACACTGAAATGTCTGCAACCTCCCTCTCTTTTTTACTCTCTACTTTGTTTTGAAAGTGGCTTTGAGCCTCTTGTTGGCTTGAGTGTGGAATTGAGACCCTCATGCATAATGGTTTAATTCCTTCGGGAGTTCATTACCAATAGCATAAAGCCTCTTTCATGCTCAAGGTACTTGAAGTTTAAGCCCTCTTTCCATTAAAGGACAATCACCTTGGACTTATTCGATTAAAGGACTAATCGGTAATGTAAAATGTGTAAACAAAATAAACAAAGTAAAAGAGGCAAGATAAGCATCTTTGTGTTGCATTGCATGTGTTTAGATCGGACATTAATCTAAGCACAAGAAAAATGGGACGCTTCATACTCGAAGTGAGGAAACGTGCCACTTTTCTTGGTCACCATCATCCTTGATCATGCATGATAGAGTGATAGTCCTTAGGCCCCGTTTGTTTTGGGGTTAAATAGATGGAAGGGGATTAGGATGGAGGTGGGGTTATTTAGTGTCATGTTTGTTTGTAGAGTTGTGGAAGGGATTAGGATGGAGGAGGTGATATAGATGGAGGTTGGAAGGGGGATTGAGATGGAAGCGATGGAGATGGTATTAGAAAAATAGTGAGGGGATTAGAAGTTTTTTTATTTTTTATATTTTTATATATTGGGATTTTTTAAAAATATTAATGTTTAATTTTTATATTTTTTTTATTATTTATATAAAATAATTTAACAATTCCTACACTAACAACTATCATCAAAACAAACACAATTTTACTTAATCCTCTCACTATCAATCCCCTCACTAACAATCCCTTCACTATTAATCCCCTCACTATTAATGCCCTCCATTCTACCTCTGAAAACAAACGGGGCCTTAGAGTCTTATTTGTCCATTCATTAAGCTTGTACAAGCTTGACACTTTGGCCATCATGCATTGAAAATGCTTGATTGGTGGCTTGAGAGCCAAGTGCTATACTCCTTTGTGCTTGAGAAATGATAAGGAGGGTGGCAGTACACACATTTCTTGAAAAATGCATTGCTTTGCCTCTGTTGCTCTCTATTGCAGCAAAAACAAAAGTCTGGAAAAAGGGGTGGCCGACTGGCCACTAGTCATTTTTTGTGCAAAAGTATTCCTGTGTTGGAGCAGAAGCAGTCTAGAAGTTGGTGCAATTTTCAGAGATCAAAGCGAGTGCAAACAGAGGCAACCGTTGGCAAGGTGATGGATTTTCAGGAGGAAGCCAACCGAGCATGCATGTCTCCCTTGCCCTCGAGGCCACTTAATTGCTTTAATTAGTTAGTGTAGCTAATTATTCAATGATGTTGTATTTAATTAGTTAGTGTAACTAATTCTTTAGTTTTGTGTTGTAATAATTAGTTAACTAGAATAGTTAATTAGTTTTGGTTTGTAATAATTAGCTTAATTGGCATAGCTAGCTTAGCTTATTCATTCGGACCCTCCTTCGCGAGGGCATATTGTTGTAATAAGTGTGTGTGCGTGTGTGCATGTCTTCCAACCGCACGTCTTTCTCCTTTTTTTTTACTCGCTTTTGATGGTTAGATTAGGGATCATTTTCAATTAGCATAACTTATGCTTGTATGTTTGCATCCATTCATTTGTCTTGCATGCACCGAGTCTCGGCGCATCATTCAAACTGCATTGCAATTTCAACTACACTTCTTTGAATATGTGTTCTAAAGCATGTTATCAAATTGTTGCAAATGCCATATTAGTAGCCAAGCCTATTAATTTCATATTGCATGTGTTGCATTAGGCATCTTGTATAGTTAGGATCATGCATATTTCTAACTAGTTTTTGTTTTGGCTTGGAGTATGCTGTAAGTTTTACGCTTTAGCATACTTGCATGAGTGTGAGTGTTGCCATGTTTTGCATGCTTGCCATGAGGCTATTTGCTTAAATGCTAAATTGCATGAATGCCTGTGGATGAAGGCTTTGTTGCTTGAATTGGAACAATTCAACAAATGTAAGTTTTAAGCCCACTTTGTGAAGTGGCAAAATCATGTTTTAAGCCCACTTGAGGGTGATAACTTCAAACCATTTTCGAAAACAAACATGAGTTGATTTGTTCCAAATCTTACGACTTAGTCTATACTTGCTTGTGTGCGTCACATAGTAAAGTTAGCTAAATAACCAGAATAAGAACACATGTGTTTATAAAACAACATATCATGATTAGTAGAGGCCGATCCTTTGATCGGGTAAGCGGGGGTGCTCATTTTATGACCTTCCCCTCTCGTACCCAAGTTCCCGAGCTGAGGCAACTTTGGTGATGACGGACACGTTGCCTTTGGCAGGAGTCAGGGTTTCCTAAATTTCCCAAAATAAAATATTTAGGTGGCGATTCTGTAATCTGGCAAAGCAGTCTAGTTTTGGCATTATTTGATTTAAAATCGATTTTCCAAAATGATTTGCCGGATTGGACTCTTTGGTGTTTATTAGTCTCACATTGCACTTTGTGAGATTAGATTCAGAACCGTGACAGGAGTCCGAACTGTAGGACCAATTCGAGCTCTCCGAAAGGGGGGCACGAAAAAGTCAAGTCTACAATAGCACCAAAGCTCCATGAAACCATCTTGGGCAACAAGCAAGGAACTCTATATAAACTGCACTTACTCCACATTGATGGTAACTAATGTAAGCTGAACCATACTCACTTAAACACAACTCTCTACAGTTAGAGAGCATCTTCCCTCTTCTCCAATCACTTATTCCCACAACAGAGGGGTTATTCGACCAACTCCGGCCGGGCAGCTCTAACGGTGCTCATTGTTTCAAGGTCACAGTTCTTGGATAGTCTAATCAAGTGTGGAGCTTCGATCTACAATCATCTAGTGCGGTATCCGGTATGCACAATTGGGGTGGTGAATGTGGAAGGCTTCATCTCTGAGTTCTGCACTTGATTCCGACGATGGGAATTGAGGACATTCCACCCTCGGCATTGACTCCACAAACAGAGAAGATGAAGGATAAAGGCTTAGCACTCCCGACAGTTCTAGAAGAACAGACCGGAAATAACAACTGGACTCTCGAATCTGTTGAGCATCGATAGCCCTTCGCTGGTAGTTCTTCCCACCATTTTCTATTAGAAAAGGATTACAGAGATCGAATCATCGATTCCATAGGAATGGGGATACAATAACTGAAAGCACAACTCAAAAGGGTGATGGGTGACCCAACGGGAGAAGAAGACCGACGCAGAGCCCTCCCATCTACACCAGAGGAGCCCATCTCATGAACCACCAGTGAAAAAGGACCCCAAAAATGAATTTGGGCAGCAAAGTCAGCCAATCCCGGTACAAAGTGAAGCAGAGAGCAGACACACCCGTGGTTCTCGTCGGAGAAGGCTAAGAGGCAAAAAACAGCCAGCCAGCAGATAGAGTATCCTCCTCTGGATCTCTGTACTTGGTTGATCGGCAACAGACAAAATGAGCAACGATGAGGCTCAACATCTTGACCGTACTGTCCATCAAAGAGAGCACCAAGCATTAGATTGGCTCGTCTCTTCTCATTTCTTCCCAGAAATCGAAGCTATGAGACCTCCCAAGAAATTCACTCCACAAAAGTTCACGTCATACAATGGGAAATCAGACCCATTAACACATATCAGCCATTATTGGCAGATTATATCCTTATGGAGCCGATACGAGGCACTGATGTGCAAAGTTTGTCCATCCAGCTTGGGAGAATCTAGACTTCGATTATTCGATCGTCTCCTCGCCGAATCGATTTATGACTGGAAACAGCTCTCTGAAGAGTTCTTCGCCAGATTCTTCTCCAACACTAAGATCCCAAAAGAGCCCGACACCTTGTTCGGTCTCCTAAAGGAACAGGAAGAAACGTTGCGTAATTATGCCAGAAGGTATTGGGAAGAATATAACGATCTGGAGAAAAATGTTTGCAGTGAACAAATGGCTATAATGTCTTTTAAACTCGGTCTACGTCCAGAAAGCAAGCTAAGATAATCACTTACCAAGCGCCCATCCACAGCACTGAAGGATTTGCGTGCCAGGATTGAACAGTATGCTTGCCTCGAAGACGATCAGATCCCCATCGAGGTAGCATCAACTGAACAAATAGCTCGGAACAAAAGAAGAGCAGACTGAGTAGAACACCGAGGACTCACAGTGAATGAAGTAAACAAGTCTAAATCCCACGAAGCCGTTGTGACTGTATTCAAGGAACCAATCTATCGTATTATGGAAAAAATCAAGAGAGAGCCATTCTTTACTTTGGCGCCAAAAATGCTGGGAGATCTAACTCGGTGCAACTAGAAGCTCAGATGCACCTATTACCAAGACAAGGGGCATATGACTCAGAATTGCAGAGCATTGAAGCAACACCTGGAAGACTTGGTAGCCGTTGGGCACCTCCGAGACTACATTGATCCGGACAAAGTGGTGACCGAACAAGGGAACCTTCTACCAAAACCGATCATCGAGCATCGTCTCGATTGGTAATAAACGTAATTCATGGTATAACCAGCCACGAGCGTGAAGAGGCACTTCAAGAAGAAATTACAAAAGTTGTGCAGATTCAGCAAGTCATGTCAGTAGGGCCCGTGTCGAAAAAGGTACGAACAGTACCTAAGCCCCCCTTATGCACTGTTTCATTTACTAGGAAGGATTTAGAAGGTATTCAGCACCCACATACGAATGCATTGATTATAACTGTGGGAATTGGGAAATGATTTGACGTAAAACGAGTCCTGGTAGATCAAGGTAGTGTAACAGATATATTGTATTACGACTTGTTCAGGAAGCTCGGTCTCTCTGAGCAGCACCTCACCCCAACGGCAGCTCCATTGGTCGGCTTTAATTCACAACCTAAATGGCCACTTGGCAAGATAGTGTTGCCAGTTGTGGCTGGGACAGAGACCCTACATATAGATTTCTTGGTTATTAATACACCATCTCCTTAAAATGCCATACTCGGTCGTCCTTGGATTCATCAAATGGAAGCAGTCCCCTTAACCTACCACCAGCTCATCTGCTTCCCAACAGAACACGGAGTAGAGCAGATCTTAGGGGACTAAGTTGCATCAAAACATTGCTTCATGGCAGCCATGAAGGCTAAACAACTCTGCAATTGTGTATAGACAATTGAAGTAGCCGAACAGCCGGTCTTGGAGGATGTCGGAGGAACCCCAACGAAGAAGATAGTAGAGGATTTGGAAAATGTCCTAGTGAAGGAAGATGACCCAGAAAAGTATTTCCTTATCGGTACCTCGCTAGGCACTGATGAGAAACTTTAGTTGCTAGATTTGCTGAGGAAAATATAGAGGTATTCGCATGGTCAGCATATCACACTCCGGGGTTGCATCCAGATTTTGCTTGCCATAAACTCAACATCAACCCTTCTACTCGGCCCATTGTGCAGAAAAGCCGAAGATCCTCAATTGAGTATACCAAAGCAATTTTTGCGGAGGTCGACAAGCTCCTAGCATCGGGGGCAATTCGAGAAATTTAGTACCCACAATGGCTGTCCAACACAGTTGTAGTAAAAAAGAAGAACAAAAAATGGAGAGTCTGCGTGACTTTACCTGCCTTAACAGGCTTATCCCAACAATAGCTTTCCCCTGCCTCATATTGATCAACTAGTAGACTCAATAGCAGGACATGAGCGTATGAGCTTTCTGGACGCTTATAGCAGCTATCACAAGATACCACTATTCTGTCCATATCAAGAGAAGAACATTTATTACTCCAAGAGGCACCTACTACTATAAAGTAATGACAGTCGACCTCACGAATGCCAGAGCAACCTACCAGCGAATAATCACTCGAATGTTCAAGAAGAAGCTCGGAAGGACTATGGAAGCTTACATAGATGACATGGTAGTGAAAAGAAAGCTTGGTACAAACCACCTTACAGACCTGAGAGAAGTTTTTAATATCCTGAAAAACCATCAGCTTCGCCTCAATGCCTCGAAATGCACTTTCGGGGTAGGAACAGAGAAGTTCTTGGGGTACATGGCGACTCACAAAGGAATTAAGGCAAATCCAGATCAAATCAAAGCAATACAAGAGCTCGAAATACCAACAAAGGCTAAGGAGCTACAGAAGTTGGCCGAAAATGACAGCCGCCTAAACGGTTCATTAGCAAGTCATTAGATCGAATGAAGCCTTTCTTTCAACTACTAAGGAAAAAGGCTACATTCGAATGAGGTCCTGAATGTACCAAGGCACTGCAAGGCCTCAGCAGTATCTCAGTACACCACCTCTCCTATCCACTCCAGAACTAGGGAAAGAACTGTCCCTATCTGGAGTTTCAGATCACGCCGTAAGCGTAGTACTGATTCGAGAGGTTGAAAAGGAACAGAGACCGGTGTACTATGTTAGCAAGACTCTCATAATGCCGAGACACGGTACCTACCCTTGGAGAAGCTGGCTTACGCACTACTTATCGCCTCAAGGAAGTTATAACATTATTTCAGGGTCACACCATCAATGTCCTCACCGAATTCCCCTCAGATTTGTTTTCAACCGAGCCGATTTCTCCGATCGAATAGCGAAATGGGTGGTTGAGCTTGGTGAGTTTGACATTCGGTATCAACCCAGAACATCAATCAAGGCCCAGGTCTTGGCAGATTTTTTGGCCAAATTCGCTCCCACCCAGAGCACTGAACACCAAAAGTCCAGCTCGGTATCGGTGCCATGCACTACCAAACTAGGAAAGCAATGCGCTTTAGAAGTATGCAAACTCTTCATTAGTAACATCTGGTAGCTCTATGCTGACAGATCATCCAATAACCGAGGCTTGGGAGCAGGGTAGTACTTATATCTCCCATAAGGATTTATCTGGAAGCAAGCTTTCAGGCTTGGTTGGAAGGCTTCTAACAATGAAGCAAAATACGAGGCACTGTTAGCTAGTTTACACAGTGCCGAACACTTGGTTTTCAACCAACTCCTGGTTTTCAGCGATTCTCAATTGGTTTTCAACCAACTCACTGGGGTCTATGAAACACGAGATGAAAGAATGGCCATGTATGCAGATAGGGCAAGGGGTCTACTTAAAAAATTCCAATCCATACGAGTGAACGAATCAATTGGGATAGAAACAGTCACACTGATGCTCTGGCCTACCTCGGCTCATCAGTAGATGCCAAAGATGCTAAAAAGGTTTGGGTTGAGTTTGTGCTAGAACCAAGCATTGCATTTCCAGTCCTCTGCAATAACCTAGAATCAAGCTAGTTGGATTCGATACTTGTTTTTCTGAAAATTGGCACTCTCCCTGAAGACAAGAAGGAAGCCAACAAAGTTCGACACGGATCAACCTAGTTTTGGGTCTCACGATCTGGGAAGCTGTACCGACGCTCTTATCTCGGTCCTTATCTGTTATGTGTGCATCCAAATCTAGTCAAAAATGTTCTTTACAAAATTCATGACAGGATTTGTGGATGCCACGTTAGTGGAAGGTCATTGGTGCACCGAGCCCTCACTCATGGGTACTGGTGGCCAAGAATGCAGTAAGATGCACAGTAGTACGTTCAGAAGTGTGACAAGTGTTAGAGGTTTGCTCCACTAATTCATCAGCCAGCCAAAACTCTTACTCCACTCACTAGCCCGTGGCTCTTTGCCCAGTGGGGTCTGGATATCGTTGGACCTTTGGCACGGGGCACTGGGAACAGACGATTCTTCATTGCTGCAACCAACTATTTCACCAAATGGGTTGAAGTTGAAGCACTGCCAAGCATCAAGGAAGCAAACACAAAGCGGTTTGTAATGAGGAACATCGTGGTCTGTTTTGGCATCCTGCGGGTATTGATTGCAGACAATGGAACACAGTTTGATAGAAAGATCTTCAAAAAAATTTGTGCCGACCTCAAGATCGAATATCGGAACTCCTCTCCAGGCTACCCACAGAGTAATGGGCAGGCAGAAGCGTTGAACAAAACCATCATCAACGGAGTAAAGAAGCGGCTCGAAAGTGCAAAAGGGAAGTGGGTTGAAGAGTTACCCCACTTGTTATGGGCCTACCAAACTATGGCACGACGCTCAATAATGGAAACACCCTACTCCTTAACTTATGCAATGGAGGCTGTTATTCCACTTGAAGTTGGTCTCCTAACCCTAATCGGAACTGTTTGAAAATGCAAGTAATGAGGAAGCTATTGCACAAGCACTGGATATGGCAAAAGGCCGAAGAGAAGCAGCACTGATCAGACTTGTAGCCTATTAGCAGCAGCTCATCAAGAGTTTCAACCAAAAAGTTTTCCCAAGGCAATTCACACTCGGGGAACTGGTTTTGAGGAAAGTCATGGATCAAAAAAGGGTGTCTGGTGAAGGAAAATTAGGACCTAATTGGGAAGGTCCATATAAGGTTACAGTCGTTGCTGGAAATGGAGCATACTACTTGGAGGATATCAAGGGCAAGGCCATACCTTGGCCCTGGAATGTAGCAAACCTCAAAAAGTACTATCAATAGACTAAACCCCACAATTATCTTTCAAGTGTAAAAGCATCTATCTTTTTCTTAATGAGAATGCCTCCACATTTCTTTGAACTTTTATTTCCTAGCACCTGTACAACCTTTGTGGTCAGAATAAGATTATTGCTTCACTTGGACTTTATAATCCAAGCCCTCGGGGCATATTTAAAAATAAACATACTTAGCTTTGGTGTTTACCAAACAGACTTAGCTTTGGTGTTTAACAAACGGAATTAGCTTTGGTGTTTACCAAATAGATTTAGCTTTGGTATTTACCAAACGGATTTATCTTTGGTTTTAACCAAATGGAAAAAAAGTTTCGGAACGACCGAACGAAACTTAGTTTTGGTCTGCACTAAAACTTGCCAGGTGGGATTGCTTGGTGGAGTTGTGTTTGGCCACCAAAATGGATCTTAGCCAAGTAGAACTGCTTGGCAGAAATCACCCTAAGGAATTTTCAATGCCCAATTCTTTTTCTTGGAAATCACAGAATTTCTTCAGTATCATCACATCAACACTTCAGTACTGATGCATCCAACTAGAGTTAGAACAAACTTGGACAATTCTTTCAAGACCAAGCTTTCAGCAGTAGTCTTACTCAGGTCCAGGTAGGGGCAAACACTTGTTTTCTTGGAACCAACCTAGACCTGAGTATGACTTCTTTCCTTTGAATCTTTTTGGCCCATTTAATAACACTTAAGCAGCTCTCCCAGAGAACGAGTTCTTCAGTACCAATCTTACTTAGCTCCAGGTGAGGGCAAACAATTGTTTTTCTTAAAAGCCAACCTGGACCCAAGTAAGTCACTCTCATTCAATTACAAAGATCAATACAACCATGCTGACCGAGCATCTATTCGGCCCTGTGGTCCCAACAGTGCTCGGCCGAGGGCAAACAGTATGAACAATGCAAGTATAAAAGCAAAACATATCAGACTGCAATATCAGAAGTAAAATTCTATCCAAGGCACAGCTGGCCCCACAAAACAGTAGCAAGAAGAAAGAGAAATTAGTAAAAAAAAAAAAAAAGAGTAAAAAAAGAAAAGAAAAAGCAAAATGTAAAAAAAAAAAAACTTCAAATCGTTCTAAAGGTCACTTCAACTTTCATCAGCAGGAGGAACTTCAAGAGTAGCATCCACAATCTTACCCGAGCCATCTTGGGGAGGAAAAGTAGAGGTAGCTCCAACTTCCTGAGAAGTAGAAGCCTCCTTAACCATATCTCCCACAGCTTCAGCTTCTAAGGTTTCACCCCCTTCAACGTTCACCGTCTCATTAGCAGTATCGCTCTCTAGAGTCTTGGTTACAGAATTAGTCCCTGGGGAAATCTTAGCTGGAAGAATAGCAGGGGTAGTTGCAGCCTTTGGACCCAAGGACTTCACCTCTTCTTTGTAAGTGGCCCCAGCTTCATCCCAACCTTGCTGCCAGTACTTAGCCTCTAAAGCTGAGCGTTCAGCAACCATCACCACAATAACTACCTCCAGCTCAGCCACTTTCCCTTCAAGTTGGGCCTGAAACCCAATGACAGCTTCCTTGGACTTCTCAGCTGAGGTGATAACCTTGCTCAGATGGAATACCTCCCTCTCAGCAGTCCTACATCCTTCCTTCTCAGCTTCCAAATTCACTGTTAGTCTTTCAGCATTCATAGCAGCCTCCAGTACGGCCTTCTCCAATTCCTCAGCTCTGGTGATTGACAGGTGCATCCTCTGAATACACTACAGCAGATAAAAAAAATATTAAAAGAAAGAAAACAGTAAAAGAACACCAAAAAAATTCAGAAACACTTACAACAGTCATCATTTGAAGGGTCCTCTTTAGGATCGGAATATCACGGGGCCCGTTGTAATCTGTCATGTCTACTGGCATCAACAAAGTCTTGGTTAGGTCAAAAGTAAAGTCCCCAGAAGCAACGACTGAATTAGAAGTAGAAATGGGTCTACCTTGATGCAACATAGGTGGCTCCTATTTCTCAAACGATTCGTCCTTAACAGGATCTTCAAAAGCCTCTCCAATTATCGCCTTGCCGGTCTCCCTTCTTCTCTTCTTCGCCCTTTCAGCAATTGAGGCAAAGGGTTCGGCAGTAGTACCATAAGGTCCAGAGGCCCCTATCTCCAACTTCACATCCATAAGGCTCTTTGGTTTGGCCTTAATCAAAGGAGCTCCTGGAATATCAAAAGTGCCAAAAGCCTCCGCTTCCAAATCCACCAACACCCTCTTTTTTGAGATTGGCCCATCCCCTGTGAAACTGGGGGCATGAAAAGGTGTCCTCTCAGATGGCAAGCTTTGGCCTTGGTGGTGGTTCGTGACCAAAGGGGTAAGGAATGTGTCAATTTCAGTATCAGAATCAAGAAGAGACGCAGCAAGCCTCAATTTCTTTGGGATGGTGGAACGATAAGTTGCCTGGTAGTCTAACAGTGCGGGCACAGACCTTTTCTTATACCTCAAAACAGCCTTGATGGCCTTGGCATTCTCTCAGTTCGGCCTGCGTTGGAAACGGGAAGCTTTTGCAGAAATGAGGAACAACATTCAAAACAAGGAAAAAACATAGAAATACTAGAAAGAAGGATTTAGACCTGGGTAACCATCCTTTTGGGACATCGGTTCAGATTGGAACTCAGTCCCAACAGGAAACTCCCAATTACCACCGACTTGCAGAAAATCATCATTGTCTTTCTTCGAGTAAGGTAAGCCAGTTACAAGATGACAATCGGCCGAGCGAACATGAAGATAATAAATGCTATGATCCTTGTTGTGTGAAAGGGTATAGCAACCCAAAATGTCCCAGATGTCCAAGTTCAAACCCAACCGCCTGTTAAGAGTGGAGACGCCATAGACAACTCAAAACAAATTGACAAACACCTACATAGGGGTAAGCTGAACTTGGTGTAGAAAATGACGCACCAAGGGATCAAGGGGAAATCGGACCCCTCTTTCAACAATGGCAGCGGCGGGGAAAGCAACAGTACTTCTAGTACCCATGCACTTGGCATTAACCATCGCCAACGAAAAGGTCACATCGTCAGGGATACCTTAGTCTTGGGGAAATGAGGCCATTGCCTCAGGGGTATCCACTAACGATCGAAATTTCCCCATTATTTAGACCTAGTAAGGCAAAGATAAAACTCAAACTAGGCAAAGAGTAGAACTAGACGCTAGAAACAATGGCGCAAGGGCCAAAGAGGGTGATCAAGACGGAAAAATAGAAGAAAAGATAAATTTTAGGGGAACTTATAGAGATTAAAACAACAGCGATAAGTAGAGAGCCTTGGAATGAGAGCGAGAATGGCAGCAGTAATGGCAACGGAACGTCTAGATAGAGCACCGTCGGGACCAAGGCAGAGGAACCGAAAGGCTTTTGGACTCTCTAAAGCTGGGAGATAGACGAAGGGGTTTGAATTGACACCCCCAAAGCATTTATTGCGCCCAACCAACGCGAAGGTACACAATTATGCCCATCTGTGTGGAATCGGCGCACTATCTCTGTGCACTAGTACCATGCTGCCACGTGTCACCATGGAAAGACACAGACATGAGGCATGTGTCAGGATTGAACGGTCACCAAGGCCAAACTGGAGCAGATCCGAAGTGACGCGACGCTTGGAGTATAGAGTAGTAGCTCTCTCCAAAGGGAACCTTAGCGTGAGCTAGGGGCAAATGAAGGGACTGAATATGAAATTGGTCAGATCCAAGCCTTGGGCCGGCCCAATCCATTAAACCCAAGTCCAGAGGAGCTGGATAAACATATGGGCTAGCCAGTTAAGCCCAATTACATCATCAACAATCCACCCAAGACCTCAAGCACTTAGGCCCAACTCATAGTGGAAAGGCCAGTCTAGCCGTGATACTAGACTGGGCCGAGCTGCAGGACTTAATCTATGGACCGAAACGATGGGCCGAACCCATCACCAAAGACCAAAATGGGCCGAGCCTATACAAAGATATCCCGCTGGGCCAACCCATCTCTATAAGCAATCTCACAAAGGGCCGAGCCGAGGCATAACGGTACCGAGCCAAAAGAACCTATCAGAGAAACGTGGGAGCTGTGAGTACATGCATGTGCAAGCTGCCACCTCAGCTAGTTCCCCTTACCTAGAATTACGGAAATAGTTAATTACGGGAATGTGGTTTGTTATCAGCATGACTACAATGAGTATATACATCCCTTATCAACTACCAGATGGTCCCCTATCTTGAGCAATGCTAAAAAAAACTTGATAGCACCGAAGCTCTATGAAACCTTCTTGGGCAACAAGCAAGGAGCTCTATATAAACTACACTCACTCCACATTGAAGGTAACTAATCTAAGCTGAACCATACTCACTTAAACATAACTCTCTACACTTAGAGAGCATCTTCCCTCTTCTTCTATCACTTACTCCCACACCGGAGAGGTTATCCAGCCAACCTCGGCCGGGCAGCTCCAACAGTGCTCATTGTTTCAGGGTTACAGTTCTTGGATAGTCCAATCAAGTGCAAAGCTCCGATCCACGATCATTTAGTGCGGTATCCGGTATGCACAGGTGTTTGTTCTCTTATGTATGGATCTGTACGGAGGTTTGTAAATTCGTATTAATGGTTCATGCATGTCAGTTTGAGGCGGTTTGTAGGGTTGAATTCAATTTTTCAGTGGGGTGCACAGTAATTTGGCAATGATCAGTTGTTCAAATGTTCAAGATTGAGCCGAAATGCTGCTGGCATTCTAATTAGGGATTTTCTTTTATTTTTGCAAGGTAGTTGGAGCACCATAGCTTCTAAAAAGGTTTAATACCCCCCAAGTTATATGGACTCGCATTGGTAGACTATGCAAAGTGCAGATTTGGTTCAGGGTCAGCCAATGTTAGTTTCTCTTCCACTGGTGGTTAGAAGAAGATGGGTTAGATTGTTGCAGTCAGTTCAGAGCATCTCTCAGTCACCTCTCAGATCATTCATACTCAGTTCCCTAGTTGTTAAATCACCAAATTATGTGATGGCTCAAAATCCAGTAGACATAGCGGACGTGCTTATATCTCTTCAGTGGAGCATAAAAACTCTTAACCACGCAGTTGCCGCCCTAGCTAAAACCATCGCCACATTGCAGCACCCATCTGGGGCCTCTACTATTCATTTGCCTCCAGTTAATCATCGAGTTCCAAATCTGCCTCCATCAATTGAGGACCCTCAAGGTCTAAACCTACCAGAAGATCTCAGAGTTCAGGTATAGCCAGTTGGAAGGGTTCTGGCAGAACCATTTGAAGGACTTTTTTTCCTTGATCCCAACGATGACCCAACTATGCTAAAGCTAGCCAAGCTGAAGAAATTATTCAAGAAATCACAACATATCAACTCTATCCCAGACATCGAGGACGGATATAATAAAACTGTTGTGAAATTGACTGAGAGGTTCAGGATGCCACATATTGATCGATATGATGGATCTAGGGACCCTATGGTGCATATCCGTCTATTCTCGGATGTTCTAAAACCAATGGGCTTGACTGGAGCCTAGAAGTTGTCTTTTTTTGGGAGGACTCTATCAGGTGTAGCTGTCATTTAGTATGCTAAGTTAGAGGACTCAGTTAAACAAAGTTGGGAGGAGCTAGTTGAGGCATTCATTACTCAATACTCCTACAACATGCAGATTGAGGTAACTAGTCGAGAGTTAGAGGCAACCCATCAAGAGCCCAATGAGAGTTTTGTGGCTTTCATCACCAGATGGAAAGCGAAAGTGGCCATGATGACAAACAGGCCTCTAGAGAAAGATCAAGTCCGTATGGTTGTGAGAAATCTGGATGGAAAGATGTTACAGAAAATGATAGTTCTCCTTCTCTTCAACTTCAAGGACCTGTATGAGATTGGGGTTCAAATAGGGGATCATTGTAGAAGGAATGAGCCCATGAGAAAGCCATTCATTCGCAGTTCCAATGCTACTCCTAGTAATAGCATAGCTGCCAATGCCAAACCCATAGAAATCAATATAGTCACCGCCACCACTGCTAAGATAGCCAATCCATTCGCCAATGTTGGTCCACAAACAACCAACTTAACCCAAGCCCCAATTGGAACCTTCACCCCTCTCCACATGTCCCTAACCCGTGCCATGAAAGTCTTTGTAGAAAGAGGGTACCTTAAACCTCTTGACCCTCAACCTCTTCTTGATCCTCTACCAGCCAGCTATGATCCTACTAAATACTTTACCTTTCATCAATAGCACTATCATGAGACCGATCATTGCTATCATCTTCATCATGAGATTCAAGATCTCATTGACAACAAAACAACAGCTCCACCATAACCATAATCACAAAAGCCTAATGTCACCACAAATCTGTTGCCATCCCATAACAAGCTACCACCCCCTCTTAATCTCAACCTAATCCACACACTACTACCCACCTTTAACCCCAGCATATATATCACACTTGCTCATCTACCTAGACCCAAGGTCTTGATTCTAGAGAGCACTAATCTGTGCATGATAAACGCACCTTAACCCCACCCACAACCCCAAATTCCTGTAGTAGTAGTGGTGGTAGTACAGACTCCGGATATTCTAGAAAAAATAGAGGGAAACCTGGATTACTTCCACTTCCTTGAAGTAAAAAAATCTAGAAAATGATCAGCCCAATGGTGGGGTTCATAACAAAGGCGTAATTCAAGCATAGCCGGACAATTGTCTCTCGATAATTAAAGGAAAATTGTGGGAGGACAGTGATCTGAACTTTGCCTACACCGACGAAGGATGGGGCACCAATGCCCCTGATGAGACTTGGTATGTTGAGGAGGTTGACCATTTAACTAGGAGCGGGCGTTACTTCAAGCCCCCACACCTAGATCAAGGAGAGCCATCTGAAAAGGATGCCGAGAAAGAGAATGAGAAAGAGAAAGAATATGAGGAGAATCTGGTCTTGAAATAACTAAAGAAGATTCAAGCCAACATATCAATCTAGGGATTGCTCATGGCTTCTCGTGAACACCGTTGTAGACACCCCATTTTTGACCGTCCTCAAGACTTGGACGTCACTGATTGAACACTCAATGACCACCCATGTTCGTGTTCGTTTTGAGTTCCCGGAGGCCTCGGCTGCGCGCCTTGCCTCAAGATCTCTCAACTCGTCTATTGTGTGTTTGGTTTTGAACCAAATACTTGTGCTTTTGCCTTGAGAGGTAGGGAATGGCTTGTTGGCCATCCCCACACTCCACCGGCCTTCCCTTTCCCTCACCGGCCATTCTTTGTTTCCACCGGCCATTGTTGCTTGTTATCAATGGCCGGTCGGTACTCTGTGTGGCCGGCCGGCCCCTTTTTTGGCCGGTGATCTATTTTGCTGGCCGGTGACCCTTTTGCACCCCCCTCAGGCATGGTGCATGCCAGCTGTGGCAGCTGAGAGGCACAGACCCCACTCCCCATGCACGGGGATGACCTTTTTGAGCCTTTGACCCCCTTTTCCTTCTAGAAGTTGGACCATTTGGCCAAGCTTCTTGGGGCAGCTTGGCCAGCTGTCTTAGCTTCCTCTAGAAGCCTTGACTCCTTTGCACCCTTTGCCCCTTTCATTTAGCTTCTTGGAGAAACTTCAAGCCATTTCCTTTGTCCTATATAAGAACCCTTCTTCCTCCTTTATCTAGGGTTGGAGTTTTTTTTGATAAAAAAAAACCAGGAGATACACATATATATATCTGTCAAATATATTCTCTCTTTATATTTCCCTCTCTCTCCTCCCTTGTGTGTGTTTTGTGTGGCCTAAAAGTGCATTTTTACCTTAGTTTTGCACTAAGACACACGCTACCACACCTTACTTCGACCTTGAGGGGCTTGGAGGGTTTGTTCTTGAATTTTTGACTGATTTTGATCAAAAGAAGAGGGCTGCATTAGCTGTTCATCAAGGGTTCTTCAAGGGTAATCTTTTTACTTTAGATTCCCCAATCTTGCATTGTTTTTTTACCTATCTGCATATTGTTTTAGACTTTGTGTATAACTAGAAAAAGTCTTATTTTTCATGCTTGAGGTCTCTCATTAAGGTTGATTTGGCATTTGGGGTCGACCTTCCCCTCTTAGCTCCATTTTGGCCTCTTTTGGTACTCTTTGTTAAGCCTTGCTTACCTTGGTGTGTTGGCCTTCTCACCACTGAAATCCAGTGGATTTTCAGTGGTGAGGAAGGAGGTTTGAGGTCTTGTATAGGGGAGGGACACCCCTTTCCCTTTTGTGCTTCATTTGTGCATTTTTTTGGTTCAATATGGTAGCATGCATGTCTAGTTGTTTATGGCTACTTTTCAGAGGCTTTTGGGGTGTTTTGGGTCATATTATATCTCTGTTCAATGGTGGTTTGTTGGCCCTTAGCATGCATATTATACTTGCTTTATATTCCTCCATGTTGCCTAGGAATGCATCACACCATTAGACCACCATGCTATCATATTTTGGCCTTGCTTTGTGAAGTCCTTGGTCATATTTTTCCATGCTGAAGGTCTGTTGGCCACTGATTTGGTCATGTTTGACATGATTGGTATAGTTGCTATGCATTGTGGCTTGTAAGCCTTGAGTGTGTGAGTCACTAACATGCCTAGTTTAGCTTATTATCATCATTTGGCATTATTTGAAATCATATTTCAGTCCATGTAATATGGTTTTACATTGTCATTTGTGTCTCTTTCAATGCTTTGAAGTGTTGTAGTTTTGTGCCTTAAATGTTGGTCATTGTGTATGCTACCATGTTTAGACATTTGGGCTGCCATATCAATAGGTTTTGGGGTGTATTTTGGTGCATTGAAACTCTGTTTTTGGTTGAATAATCCATGCCATGAGTGGTCATGATAATGGTAGTAAAATGCCCCCTTTTATGCCTTAGTCTTAGGCCCTTTGGTTTGCATGTTGGCATGGACATTTGCCCATCATTTAGGCCACTTTTAGCCACTGTTTTAGGGCATGGCCGAGGCCTCCCATTCCAGCCTAAGTCTATCCTTGTGCATGATTGCATGCTTGGCTCGTTACCTCTAGTTGCATGCTTGCATAATTGTCCATGCTTGCATAGTATTCGCATCTTGTATGCTCTAGCACTTTGCATGCTTATCATGATAGATTGCGTCACATTTGACATGTTTTGCATCTTAATCTCATATTGCATTCTTGAGCCATGTTTGTCTACATGCACTACATTGTTTGGTTTGGGGTGTCAAACCAAACTTGAGGGGCGAGGGGTGTTTGTACTTCAAGTGACAAAACACGTCTCAACCCTCGGTCGCTGAGGCCCTTGACTCTAAATATGATGGGGTCTTAGCATTCATTTATGTGTTGCATGCATTTTATATTGAATAGCAAGCTTGACTTCTTAGGCCATCATGCATAATTGATGGCCCGAGGGTCGAGGGTTATGCTTTCTTGAGTCCAATACATGATAGGGAACATGATCATGCTTACATTTGCTTGAAATTCCATGCCATACACTGTCTGTCCTTTGTTGCTACCAAAAACCAATTTCTGCAGGGAGTTTTGGCCGACCGGCCATACCGAGTGCCGACCGGCCAGTAATGTGTGGCCGATAACATTAAAATCCAGCCGATGGATATTTTCCATGGCCGGTGGGCATTCCCTTTAGCCGATGATGTTCTGCAGTGTGCAGGGAACATGTTCCAACACTTTGGCAGTTTTCAGAGAAGCAGGGCAGTGTGAACAGAGGCAGCAGTGGCATGGTACGGGTTTTCCGGGCAAGACGGACTCGAGCATGCATCATTCCCGTATCCCTAGGCAGGGCTGCGGCCGCCTTCTTTCTGCATTTATCTTTTCTTTTTTGTTAAATAATTAAGGGTCTGTAATAATTAATTAGCTAGGATAGTTGATTTGTTATTTGGCCTGTATATTCTTTCGGACCCTCCGAGCGAGGGCAAATGTGTAATAAGTGTGGGTGAGTGTGTGCATGTCTTCCAACCCCACATCTTTCTTCCCTTTTATTTACCTGCTTTCAATGGTTAGTACTAGGGCATATTTATTTTAGCATACCTTATGCTATGCATGCGTGCATCCATACATTTGTCTTGCATGCACCAGGCTCGGCGCATCATGCTAACTGCATAAGTATTTCAAATCTAACTTGAATACATGCTACTTGTGCATTTTCGCATGTCATTCTTAGATTAGCCGAGCCTATTCTATGTGACATTCTGTATGCGATGCATTAACTACTTTAACATGAACTAGGATCACGCATGTTTTGCTAACTAGTTTACTGTTTTGGCACAGAGTACACTGTAAGTATTTTATGTTTTAGCATCTCGCATGAGTGTGAATGTTAAACATGATAGCATGATTACCATGAGGCTAGCTACTTATGTGATATAACTGCTTGAATGCCTGTGGGTGAAGGTTGGATTGTTTGAGTTGGAACAACTCGTTGAAATCCGTATTTTAGTCTACTTGCGAATAGCAAATTCCAAAGCGTTTTCCAAACAAACGGATATGCAATGTTTTGTTCCAAATTAGGTGATCTAGTCTATACTTGTTTGCTGCGCGCATAACATAGTAATTCTAGGCTAATAACCGGAATAAGAACGCGTAATGTTTTCAAAACAAAATATCACGGTTAGTAGAGGCCGATCTTCGGATCGGGCGAGAGGGGGTGCTCATAGCTGACCTTCCCCAATCGTACCAAAGTTCCCGAGCCGAGGCAACTTTGGTGATGACGGACACGTGGCCTTTGGCACCGAGTCAGGTTTTCCTAAATTCCCCCATTAAAAATATTTAGGTGGCGACTCTGTATCTAGTAAAGCAGTCCCTGTTTGGCACTTCTTTTCTAAAATCTGTTTTCTCAAAACGATTTGCCGGATTTGGATTCTTTGGTTCAGATTAAGAACCATGACAATTTGAGTCCTGAACTGTAGTACCCCACAAAACGAACAAAACGGGAGTCATCCTCCCAGGGCATTCGGGGACGTCTACAACCATCAAGCAATGCTTTTAGCTTTAAACAAGGCCAAGTTATCGATTGAAACAACACCGGATCAGCTGTTATCTTTAATCATGCTAAGAGACACAATTCATATGTTATCATTTATTGACAAAGAGTTACCACCTGAGGGCGGTGATCATAACAAGATTTTGTATATGGATATGGAGTGTAGAAAGAAGTGGATTTTGGTAGTTCTGGTTAATACTGGTTTAACCATCAATGTTTATCCAGCAAGGACTACCTATGCGATCGGGTTAAAACCGGCTGACTTCACGCCAACAAGTTAAGTTGTCTCGGCATATGATAATACCAGCAGGGATATTATAGATATTGGTTGGTCCCTCTGAGCATGAGGTAGTATTCCATGTCATGGATGTCTCGGCAACTTTCAACCTATTGTTGGGCAGGCCTTGATTGCATAAGATAAAAGCAGTTTCTTCAACCATACACCCGTTGGTGAAGTACCTGCACAATGGAGGGATTGCCACAGTTTTTGGAAATTCTACGATCCATCCTCCTCTAGAAGTCACAACGCCATTGCTAAAGATACAACATGGAGAAGATGATGTTTTTCTCTTAGGTTTTACCTTGGTAGAGGCACAGCTGGTGCAAACAATCATGGCAGAAGAGGAGGGTAAATATATGAGTGCTCAGTCAGTCTACATAATGAGCAAGCTAGGATGCATCCCAGAATCTGGATTGGGAATGAGTGGTCGACAAGGCATTACAGAGATAACAGAGGTAACCCATAACCCGCATGCATTTAGGTTGGGATATGAGCCAACAACAGGAGACTGGAGAGGAAAGAAAAAGGAAACGAGAGAGAGAATTAATCCAAAAAAGACTGGAAAGAAGTATGAGCTGGTTTGTAGGTTGATCCGTGGGACCTTGACCAGACACTTTGTCCGCCAAGGAGAAGACTTCATTTTCTGTGGATTTCCTGAGCCATGGATTAATCAAGTGGAGAAGAAAAGATACCCTAGGTTTGAAACTTTTTCAATCATCAGCTCTTGATAGTGATGAGGAGTGGGTGGATCGTAGTATTGATCTTGGTCAAGACATAGATAGTAGCTTGGGGGACAACATTGAAGACGTACTGGGTTTGAAACTGGTTTATTTTTTGATAGATTTTGATGCTTGCACTGAATCGGTGAACTTAGGGATAACATGACTATTTTAGTGATCGGAGAAGGACCGCCTGTCGATTGCAGTGGTTTTATTCTAGACGCCGTGGAGGGCACGCACTTGACTTGGTAGTTTGAGAAGGGTTGTATTGTGAGTTCTGAATCGGATGACAAGTCTGGGTCTAATTCCACCGAATCTGTGGATTCAGAATTAGGCTCAAGACAGTCTAGTGAGTCAGAGTCTAGCACTTCTAGAAGTGTTAATCCAGACACCATTGTCCTATCCAAGTCATTTTTTTCTTTTTCTTTTGAGTCCACTGAAACTGTTGAACCAGTGATTTTGAATGAAAATGCAGTAGTTTTCACTTACTTCTTTGTGCCATTGGTTCATTGCATAGACCAAAATTTTTAAAATTTTGATGAAAACGAAGAGGAATGTAGCTTGCTTTTCATGCTCCTTTCGGATACGATAGCCCTACAGCTTGGACTCTCGTGGTTTTGAATCTGATTTCACAAGTGCAATGTGAAATAGATAAACACAAATGAGTCCAAACCTGCAAATCTTTTGGAAAATCAATTTTGAATTAAAATGCCAATAATGGGCTGCTTTGCCAGATTTTAGAGTCGCCACCTAAATATTTTTAGAAAATTTAGGAAACCCGAGACTCGTGCCAAAGGCCACTTATCTATCATCACCAAAGTGTCTTGACTCAGGAACTTAGGTATGAGAAGGGAAGGTCATGAATTGAGCATCCCACTCACCCAATCAAAGATTGGCCTCTACTAATCATGATGTGTTTCTTATTTACGTTATATGCTCTTGTTCTGATTATTAGGCTATCTTTACTAGGTGATGCACACAAGTATAGACTAATTTGCAAAAGTTGGAGCATTTGATCTTATGTTTGTTTTGAAAAAGCATTTAAATATGTACCACTTAAAAAAGTGATGTCATATGCACATTAATCGAATCATCTCAATTTAAGCAATTAGCCTTCATCCACAAGCATTCAAACAGGTATATCACTTAAGCATTTAGCCTCATGGATATGCTAGATATGGCAACAATCACACGCATGTAATATGCTAAAGCAAAATTGCTCACCTAGTACTCAACTGAGGCAAGCCAAAAGTAACCAATTTGTTAGAAAAATGTATGCTCTAATATGCAAGTGCCTAATACTATACATGCAAAAATGTAACTAATAGGTTTAGTTTTTAATATGTCATGTGAATCAATTTGATAGCATGCGGTAGCGCACGTATTCAATGAAGTAATAAATGACAATGCCGTTAGAATGATGAACTGAACCTTATACATGCGAGACAAATGGATGCAAATCCTAAAAAAAGCTAAGACAAACATGATGCACTATACTATCCATCATAAGCAAGTAAATAAATAGGAGAAAGAAATGAGGGTTTGGAAGACGTACACATTATTACAATTTGCCCTCGCACAGGAGCTAATTATTACAACGCCACAAATTAACTAACTACTCTAGCTAATTAATTCAGTACGACACAAAAATTAACTAACTATTCTAACTAATTAATTACAACACAAAAATTAACTAAGCTATTACAAGTTCGAAGGAATTATACTTAATTAATTACAACTTACTACTATTAACATAAATTAACGAGCCACAAGGAATGAAGAATGCTCCATGCATGAATGCGGATTTTCCACCCAAAAATGCCCTTTGTCTGGCTGCCCAAAATGTTTCTGCTTTGCAGTAAGAAAATTGAACTGTTTTTGCCTCAGCCTCTGCTTTGTTTTGCAAGGAAAAAGACACTGCTTGGCTAAAAAGAGGTAGCCGGGCGGCCAGAAGAAGTGGTTGGCCATACAGTAAGGTGGCCGGCCAGCCACTATTTTTTACTACTGCCTGCTACAATAAACAAGGAACAGAGCACAAACAGAGTATTTTTAGGGAATGTTTGTCCACCCTGCCATCACACAGATCAAAGGAGGGGTAGGCTTGATTCACAAACCAACAATCGACACAAATTCGTTATGTGATGATTTATGGATCAAGGGACAAAAGCTCAATAAATGAAGCTAAAAGACCAACAAAACCCCCTCCCTATCATGATATTGATCAAGGGAAGTGGTTGACATCGAATCTTGAATAATTTTCATCACTAAAAGTATGCAATGACTCAAGACTCAATGGGTTCAATTAACGTCCGATTGAACCCAAAACTTGATTTTATTATCTTGTTCCATTTCAGCCCCAATTTATTGCTTCTTTTAATTACCTTTCCATTCCTTAGTCATTTTAGTCTAAAAATGATAGTTAAGTCCACTAAATGGAGAAGAGTGTCAAACAAGAAACTGTTTTGTACATGAGAGAGAGGTAATGCCCTGTTAATGAACCCTCGAAGAGATTAAACCATTTAGCATTGAAGGGTCTTTTTCTCAAGCTTAAACAACACTTGATTGAACCAACTCTCAAAGAAATAAAAGCAAAGAAAGAAGGGAGAGTGTGCAAGGGTACTTACATGTGAACACATGTAAAGCATGAAATAAATGCTATCAACTCAAATAGGTTGGTGTCTAATGCCTAAAGCACCAAACCTATGAGGACAATTACGCTACAAGCATGCTATACAAAGCATAAATGAAATAAACAACCTAAAACAGTCCTAAAATAGCTAAAAATAGTGCTGAAATTCTCATGAAAAAGCTTGAAAAAGTTAGCTAAAATAATGAGGAAATGAAGCTAGTAAACAAGCATAAGGAGGGCTGGCTAACCCCTCCATTTTTGGGACTTGAAAACTACATTTTTAGCCAATGAAAACCTCTCAAAATCAGTGGTAAAAAGTTGGAAAAAAGTTGAGGAAGAGATGAGAAACACAAGTGCCAAGGCTTAGGAGACTAGGTTCAAAAAAAGATGATTAACCCCTCTACCTTTAATAGCCTTAAAACACAAGCTTTAGCCCATAAAAACAGTTGAAAAATAGTCTAAAAACAATAGGAAAAGGTAGAAAGAAGTAATGTAAAAGAGCTAGGAATTATACCTCTTGAATAGGAATAATCCTTTGAGTTATAAACCAATAATTTCCCATCCCCGAGAGCTGAAATTCGACCTCAATAACCTCTGCAAAGAGCCGTAAAATTTGGTTTAGGGAGTCTAAGTAAGGTGTATATAGGTTGCCAGGCAGAGAGAGAAATATTTTCCAAGATTTTGCTTCACCAAATTTTTTTAACCTAAATTCTAGAGGGGGGGTCAAGTATATATAGAAAAATATGTTACTATCTCAGAAATATCAGTATAGACACAACTGGTGCAGTGCATGCACCTGTGGAGACAGCTAGCAAGAAAATATCTGTTTTGTTGGAACACCTGGCCAACCGGCCACTAAGGGGACGGCCGGCCACTCACTTCTGGCCAGCCGGCCACTAGTTAGCCTACAGGCCTCTGAGTGGTCAGGCTTGGAAAAATACTGTTTTGGTCCAAAAGTGGTGCAAGGTTTGTAGGCTTCTGAGGCTCGAAACCGGGGCTTTCTACTGTGGAAATCGAGCATTTGTCCAACGTATACATTCATCATTGGGTGATCAATCGAAGGCGCCCAAGTCTTAAGGATGGTTAAAAATAAGGTGTCTATAGTTGCCCCTCTTTGACAGAGCTCGAAGTCATGGAATGACGTGAGTGAATGTCAAAGCCCAGAGACGACCTATTTTGACAAGGCTGTAAGACTTGGGCCAACAATCAAGACATAAAAGAAATTGGTTGAACTCGAAAGTTGCCTACATATCCCTTTGCAATGAATCAAACCAGAGTAGTTCAGGGGTAGAATGCGAAATGATACATGACTGATGCGATGCAATAGTTGAGAATATGAAAGAGCATACCACTCAAAAATGAGAAATTGAAATCAAGGCAATGCGACAAATGAAATCAAGAAACGAAAAACACTCTTAACTGCATTTCCGCGTACAAGAAATAATCCAAATCACACTTCCGCGCGAAGGGTTAACAAGAGACAAGCCAAACTACACTCTTGTGTAGAAAGGTTTTAACAAGAAGCAATTCCCACTACGCTTCCGCATAGGGAGGTAACAAAAAACAACCCTACACAAGAACAACCAAACTACACTACCGCATAGTAAGGTGGACCAACAAACCAAACTATACTACTGCGTTGCAAGGTGATCCTAATTACACTTCTGCGTATAGAGGATACAAGAACAACCAAACTACACTACCGCGTAGTAAGGTTCAAGAACAAACCAAGCTACACTACCGCGTAGCAAGGTGATCCTAACTACACTTCCGCATAGAGAGGACAACAACAAACCAAGCCACACTACCGCGTAGCAAGGTGATCCTAACTTCACTACTATATAGAGAGGACAAGAACAAACCAAGCCACACTACTGCGTAGCAAGGTGATCCTAACTACACTACCTTGTAGAAAGGACAAGAACAAACCATACCAAGCCACACTTCCGTGTAGTGAGATTTAAGAAAGAAAATCCAAATCACACTCACGTGACAAGGTGGATACAAAAACAAAAAAGCACGATGCACACGCATGCAACACAATGCAATTTAATTGAAAACAAGTGCGATGACTATGCATGCTCCATGTAGCCTAATAGATAACAAAAATAAGGTGTAATACATGTTCTATGCATGATAATAGACACGTGAATTGAAATGACAGACATAAAGCGGTGTTTGAAGACACCTCACAATAATCTCCGACTTACCACTTGGAGGCTCCTCAAAATGCTCAAAAACAGGATACAACTCACTTTGACTTGAGATCGAGACACATTCATGCACCGGAGACACAGCAGGAATTGAAACGGTGGAAGCGGAACACAATTTCGAGATCCTCAGAAACTGCACCAGCCTAATACCTCAATTTTTTCTTCCCCAGATAAAACAGGATCTTCCTATACAAAGATTAGGCAAGAGCATAGTAAAACCCAGCCCTAGGCCAAAAAGGAGCCAGCCGGCCACAAATGGAGGACGACCGGCCACCAGTGGGGATTTCGGTGGTAGAAATGTCTTTTTGGCTCGGGTCTCTTTAAATACCACCCAAGCTTCATTTTCACACACCACATGAACCGAAAACCCTCTCCCTCTCTCTCTAGGCATTTCTTCTCTCTAGATCCATGCTTTATACGCGTTTTTTAATGCCCCATGCAAACTTTATTCGTAAAACCTCTTTGGCCCTCTACGTTTTGAACTGATCAGAACTTGATTTTGTTGATTTTTTTAGATTTTCATCACTTCGGGCTTATTTCTCTCGGGTTTTTCTTGGGTTTTGCAATTTTTTTGGGTTTTGACTCTTTCTCCCGCTTTCTCTCTCCTAGGGTTGACTTATTGGGTTTTCTCTCTTTTTTCCTCGCTTTCTCCATTTTTTACCTAGTTTTTCACCCACTTCCACATGGCGGATGATATTCCTTATGACGATGCACCTCTCGAGGTTCCACCTATAGTTGCTATAGCCGATAAGGCCGATGGGGCGGCAGATAACATCGCCATTGATCTTGAGGCAGAGGAGGCCTTTCCTCCAGGGCTCGAGCCCAAGCTGTCTCCACTACAGTTGACGTCGTTTGACCCGGCCACGTATCACCCGTACACGCGCATGGCACCTGGAGGCATTCTGTGCTTTGATGATTTTGTTGGCGGTGTGCTTGAGGATGTTTTATTGAGAGAGCGGACCTTCCACCTTTCTCACAGCACTACTGAGGTACAAACTTTGCTTTCATGCATTTTTCCTGTGTTACTAGTTCATCACTGCCTTTCATTGTTGACTTTCACCATTGTTACACAACTGATACTTTCTTGCCTTATCATCACAGGGTGACTCTCATTCCTGGAGGGATACAAGATGGTAACAGTGAGAGACTGGTATCAAGAGCTCTCTGCTCGGGTCCATGAGCTGGTCAACGAGGCAAGCTTTAGGCCTATTCTACACTAGGCTTTCACGACATTTGGCCAGCTAGGACTTACTCAGAGCTTTGGTGGAGAGGTAGTGGGACACCACCAACTCCTTCCACTTCTCTTCCACCGGGGAGATGACGATGACCCCCTATGATTTTTGGATGATCACTGGCTTGAGGGTAGGGGGTGATCCAATCCCCTTTGATATGGACATGGACCGGTGCGAGGTAGCATGGATGTATTTGCTTGGGGCACGCCCTCTATTGGACAGGCCAGCTATGTTCAGATACAACTGGTTTTACAAGCGCTTCCGCGGGAGCCAGCTGAAGACACAAAGAGATCGAACAGTACACGCGAGGCTTTCTGATCTATTTTCTTGGTACCACCTTGTTTGTGAACATGTGGAATACCGTAGGGCTATACATGCTGAGTGCCGTCGTGACATTGCCCCGGGTGTGATTCTAAGATAGGGGTGGCATTGCTTTGCCATCCTCTATGGATCCATGAGCTCCGATTCCCGTATGAAGGGAACATGGTCAGAGGCTATTGGAGAGCCTGGGAGTTACACATTGTACTTTCAATTTCTGTTTGCTTCTTATGCTTTATACTTTGCATTTTTTGCTTAATATCTGCCCATGCATGCTTTCTACTTTGCACGTTCTGTATTTATCACTCGTCATAACTGTGCCTTCTAGTTTGCACTTTTGTTTAATATCTATTCATGCATTATGCTTTGCCTTACAGCTTTGGGTCTATGCCTATTTTCCGACCGTCGCCCAAGTGCTGATAGAAGATGTAGCACCAGTTGTGCCCTACTTGCCATGGTATGATGGTAGGTGCCGTCGCAGGTGCCGCGATGACATGACCTTCTCTTACTATCGCCGATACTTCGACATGGTAATGGCCCATGAGGTAATCCAAAACCCATATCATTTCTGCTTTATTTCCATTGCTACTATTCTAATCCGTACTCTGACAACTGATAGTAACTAACAACTTGTAAATTCTCCATTTGCAGATCACGTGGCAACTATGGGTGGTGATGCCAGCTAGAGTATGGGACTAGTACGCTGGATCTTGGGCAACCTTCCGATATCGGATCCTGTTAGAGGGCTAATTTTGCCGAGCTTGGTTTTTGGCTGAGCGTTTTGTACACCAGACCATGGGCCTACCTGCACTGGTTATTCTTGCTCTGCCCCTATCATCCATCAGGACAACCAATAGCCTCCTAGTTGAGGTTATCATTTAGTTTATGGTGGGGCTGGATACCGACTTCTTCAAAGGGGACGACGATTATGCGACCTTCATCCGAACTCACCTTATGCCACCCTTGACTGGAGTTCGTGCAGGCGACGCTGCAGGTGGCCCCTTGGCTGGAAAGGCTGCCCAGAAGGTTGAGTTGATATTGGAGAGACCCCTAACACTGCGCATGTAGTCAGTTGGCCAGCGATTCCTACAATGATTCCCTATTGGCGGCCGAGCGGGACGGCTTATCAGATCCCGATAGAGCCACCGAAGGCGGAGCATGTGTTTGTTAGAGCTCTGGGCGCACCATAGGTATGAACAGTGATTTACAACTTACATTCCGCATTTTTCCTTTTTTAGATACTGATTATTCAACCTTACTTGCAGGAACCTACGGTGTATACTAATGGTCTCCTTCAGCTGGTTGCCTCTCTGGTTCACATGGTGTAGAGGAGAGAGATGTTGCTTGCTCTTCACGGTATCCTGGTATTCCCTTCTTCCCATGCATTTCATTACTTACTCAGACTGTTGTGCACCACACTGCACCGACATGCCATACTCCCATTGATATGTGATACACATACTATATGCGATACTTACATTGATACAACTGTATACTGACATGCATTTTGATATTGCTTCACACCACACTGACACACTACACTAACACACTGCACTTACACACTGGACTTATGCACTTGCTGTAGACCCCCCATTTTTTATTCCCTTAAGGCTTGGGCGCCACTGATTGATCACTCGATGATGAAAGTTACGCTATCTAATTGCTCAATTTCTTCAGCAAGAAGAGCTTCTAAATCCTAACCTCACACCTCATTTTTGGACCAAAACATTTTTGACCACTTGTATTGCATGTCCAAGAAGAGCCTCTTGGTTCATGTTTTGTTTAGCATACTTCATGTTTGCATCCGCTTATATTGCATGTACCGAGGCTCGGTTCATCATTCTAACTTGCATTGTTAGTATTAAATACTTCTTTGGAATATGTACTTAGATCGCATGCTATGAAGTTGATTCATATGTCATATTAGTAGCCGAGCCTATTAAATTGCATATCACATGTATCGCATTAGTCATATCGCATAGTTAGAAATCATGCATTTTTTTAACTCATTTCTCTTTTTTGGCTTGGAGTACTAGTGAGCCTTTACTCGCTTTAGCATATCGCATGTTGATGTTGTTATGTCTAGCATGCTTGCCATGAGGCTAAATGCTTAATTGATAAACTGTTTGAATGCCTATGGATGGAGGCTAGTTCCTTGAATTCAAATAATTTGAGTAAATGTTCATATATGATCACTTTTTCAAGTGGTACATATTCAAAACAATTTTCAAAACAAACATGAATCAAGTGTTCCAATTCATGTGATTTAGTTTATACTTGTGTGAGAGCGCATCACATAGTAATGCTAGCCTAATAAATCGGAACAAGAGCATATAATGTAGATAAGAATCATATCATGATTAGCATAGGCCGATCTTTGATTACGCAAGCAAGAGTGCTCAATTCATGACCTTCCCCTCTCGTACCTAAGTTCTCGAGCCGAGACAATCTTGGTGATGACGGACACGTGGCCTTTGGCACAAGTCATAGGTTTCCTAAATTTCCCAAAAATATTTAGGTGGCGACTCTGTATCTAGCAAAGCAGTCGTTTTTTGGCAATTTGATTCAAAATCGAGATTTGTCGGATTTGGACTCTTTGGTGTTTATCTATTTCACATTGCACTTGTGGAATCAGATTCAGAACCGTGAGAGTCCAATACTGAAGGACTTATTCGCCTTCCGAAAGGGGGCTTGAAAAAGTCGAGCTACAACTGCACTTATGCCGAATCTGTTTTCTGTATCATACTCATATTGCATCTGATACTCTCATGCTTGCTTTTCAATCCCACCACACCGATGGCACCTGTAGCAACGGCAGCACCCCTCCAGCAACATAGATGAGAGGTAGACAGGCCCCAACATGCAGCCGAGACGAGCGTCGAGGTCGAGGTAGAGGCAGAGGTGGTCGGGGCCAGAGCAGTGAGTCCCAGATAGAGGAGATCCTCCTCCTCGGAGCCAATTTTGAGTGGAGATGATGCTGAGACTAGCAGCACCAAGGAGGTAGTAAGCCGACACTCTGAGTCATCTAAAAACGAGGATGATGATGCTAGCTCGGGATGAGGGAGCGAGAGAATGCAGAGACCGGCTCCAAGTCAAGAAGTGGAGATGACGATATTGGCTCTTGCTCAGAGTCCCATTCTTCTGACGACAGCGGCGCTGATGGAGACAGTGCCCCCGAGTCCCCTCCGAGGAAGAGGACGAAGAGGGCCTTTCAAGCTTGATGTGACCAGCATAGATTTTTGTACTCTTTTACTTATTTTCTTTTATTTTGGTATCTTAGCACCTGTATAGCTTCAGATAGATTTTTACTTTTTGCTTTTTGAAACATTTGTATATCATCTTTTGTAAAAACTATGATCGGGGTAAAACCCTGCAGTTTTATAAAAGAAGCTTTGTTTTACATCATGAGTACCACACTTGCATAGAATGAAAATGGAACTGAGTTTAAAACTAAAAATACTTGCATTGGAATAATGTTCATAACTAGGTATTGAGCAGACCAACGACTAACTAAAACACGAAATATAACTCGATAAATCGAAAACAAAGTAGAAACGATCTAAACACAGTTATTTCCACTTGCTAAAAAAACAAAAGCCCCAAAACAAGACCTCAAAACAAAAAGACCAAAACAAAACCAGACTGCTGAACTGCCAGACCAACAAAAGGGTATGGCTGACCACTAAAGGGGACGGCCAGCCATGAGAGATGGCCAGCCGACCAAGTGTGGTGGCTCATCTGGCTAACAACTGGCATCCACTCACACAACCTTATCTTTTACAAAAGGTCTTCCTTCGCTGTTTCTTCGACAGAACCTCATTTTTGCTACTGTTTCCTTTGAAAATTGAGATATTTCTTGCTGAGAAGCTCAAAGATTGGATAGCCACTTTGGATGGCACGGAAAAGATAAATTTCTGAGGTTTCGATATGAACGTAATTTTTTCGTTAAGCCGTACTTCATTTTGTTTTTCGTTCCTCCATGCTGGTCTGATGTTGGGACCCAATTACACATGTATTTCGCTTTAGAGCAAGCAAATATATCCGACTCTTAAAGAGTTTCAAGCTTTGATAGAATCCTGGTGTGATGAGGTGATCATACCTCAACCCCATTCTAGCCATGCCCAAGCTTTGGGACGGATGTGTAATTTGCACGAGGCCCGATCTGTAGCTCATAATGGGGAGTTACATATACCTGGCTTGATTCATTGGTTTTTTGACATCAGCAACAGAGGTGACCTTCTCTGGCGAGGTTATCGGTAACATGCCCTCTGTTTATGTATGCTTGCGCACTTTCTTCTTACCCCTAGTTGCAGCGGAGCCATCATTAGGTTGATTGAGGTGGCCCAATGCCTGAAAGAGGGTAAGAGCTGCGTTGGTTTGGCACTGGCCGAGACCCTAATGGGTTTGGATTCTTTCCATCAGCGAGAGACTACTCGATTCGCAGGGTGTAACAAGCCCGCCGGGGGGGGGGGGGGGGACCTTGCTCGGGGTTACAGTTCGGACTCGATTTTGTCACGGTTCTTAATCTGAACCAAAGAGTCCAAATCCGGCAAATCGTTTTGAGAAAACAGATTTTTAGAAAAGAAGTGCCAAACATGGACTGCTTTGCCAGATACAGAGTCGCCACCTAAATATTTTTTATGGGGCAATTTAGGAAGCCCTGACTCGGTGCCAAAGGCCACGTGTCCGTCATCACCAAAGTTGCCTCGGCTCGGGAGCTTGGGTACGATTGGGGAAGGTCGCTATGAGCACCCCCTCTCGCCCGATCCGAAGATCGGCCTCTACTAACCGTGATATCTTGTTTTGAAAACATTACATGCCCTTATTCCGGTTGTTAGCCTAGAATTACTATGTTATGCGCACAGCAAACAAGTATAGACCAAATCGCCCAAATTGGAACAAAACATTTCATGTTTGTTTTGAAGATGATTTGCTACTCGTAAGTAGGCTAAAATGCAGGTTTTGCCACCCTCGAGTGGGCTTAGAAAAGATGGTTTTGCCACTATCTGGTGGGCTTAAAACTCGCAGCTTTAATGCATTGTTCCAATTTAAACAACTCAACCTTCACCCACAGGCATTCAAGCAGTTATATCACATAAGCAGCTAGCCTCATGGTAATCATGCTATTATGGCAACATTCACACGCATGCGGTATGCTAAAGCATAAAAGCTTACCTAGTACTCCGTGCCAAAACAGAAACTAGTTAGTAATCATATGCATGATCCTAGTTCATGTTAAGATGGCTAATGCAATGCATACGGAATGTCACTAGAGTATGCTCGGCTAGTCTATAAATGACATGTGAAAATGCACAAGTAGCATGTATTCAAGTCAAATTTGAAATACTTATGCAGTTAGCATGATGCGCCAAGCCTGGTGCATGCAATACTGATGAATGATGCACGCATGCATAGCATAAGGTATGCTAAAGTAAATATGCCCCAATACTAACCATCGAAAGCAGGTAAGTAAAAGGGAGAAAGAAGTGGGGGTTCGAAGACATGCACACACACACACCCACACTTATTACAAACTTGCCCTCACTCGGAGGGTCCGAAAGAATAATACAACTTAATTAACCTACAAGCTAATTAAATATTACAGACAATTAAATTAATTGAGCAAATAAATTAATCTAAGAAGGCAGTAAACAGCAGCCTTGGGGAGAGGGCTCAATGCATGCGAGCTCGGTTTCGCCCGGAAATCCACTGCCATGCTCAAGATGCCTCTGCTTTGATTGTTATCCTTCTCTGAAGACTTCACAAATCTCAGAACTGCTTCTCTGGACAATGGGGGACACCACCGGCTGAAGGGATTGGTCACCGGCCATGTGTGATGGTCACCGGCCACAAAATGATCCATCAGCCAACAATGGATGGCCGGTCGGCACTAAAGATGGCCGGCCGGCCAAATCTTCCTGCAGAATCCTGTTTGACAGCAACAGAGGGCAAAACTTGGCATGGCAATGCATTTCAAGCAATGTGTACACCACCACATCCCTTATCATATTTATGACTCAAAGGGACAAGGTTCTCGATTCCCAGACCACCAATCGCGCATTTCCATGCGTGATGGCCCAAAAGAACCAAGTTTGCATTTTGATAACAAATGAAATGCAATGCACAAAACAACCAAATGAGGCCCAACCTCAATCATGGATAGTCAAGAGGCGAGGCATGCATGTCAATGCAATGCATCCTAGGCATGTTAACTAAGTATGCAACATGGGCATGCAATGCACAATGCATACTAGGCATACAACCTATGCAAGCAAGCATGCAAGGCATGATGCAATCAAAGCATGCAAGGTGTAAGTAAGTCCAAAGCAGTGGCTAAGTGCTATGGAAAAGAAGGCAAGATGACATGCAAGCATGCATGCACACAAGGACCAACACTTAGGCATTGAAGAGCAACTCTCAAGCACACTTACGAGGATGAAAACATGGACAAATGGCATGCATTATAAGCTCTGAAAATCAAGTCATGCAAGGTGCCAAACCAACTAGAGAAGACAAACAAGGCATGCAAGCAAAGCCAAAATTCAAGGCAAGCCAAAGGCGTATTGAACTACACTTAGCAAAATTGAACATGGCATGAATTAAATAACCAAAATCAGAGTTTTAGCATATTAAGACAAAGCCAATAACACATCTAGATGGCATCTAAATGGTCTAAACATGCAAGCATACAAAGAGGCCAAACATGGAGCATAAGATGACAACCTTATAAAACATTAAAGGGGCATCAAATGCAAGCATACAAGCATGCCATGAGGACTGAAATGATGCAATAAGTGGTTCTAAGCCACTGAAATGATGCAAGGATAACATGCTAGAAGATCCGATACTTAAGGCCTACAAGAGGGATTACATGGTGGCTATACAAAACGAAGCATGGATGACCCAAATGACCAAAAACAGACCTCTAGCACACTAAAACAAGCATAAAAGCTTCACAAAGCTTGGCCAAAATCATGCTAAAATAAGGGTCAAAACCTAAAGCATGTTAAGGCCTAAACATGGCATTACAAGGCATGTATGCTAAGCAAGTATGGTGTACCAAAACCAACCAAAAGCAGAGGCATATTATGACATAATAAGCATGAAAAACAGCTAAGGCATGGCCAACATGAACCTAAACATGGTGCTCCCTCAAGAGGCAAAGATGGTCCTTTTCAAGGACAACAAGGAGAGAGGGTGGCCCTCTCCTTCCTAGGACCTCAAGGCACCATCCTCACCTCCGAAATCCCTCAAGATTTCAGTGGTAAGGAGGGCCAAATACAATGGTCCCGGAGTCCACTCAAAATGGTACAAAATGGGGCCTTTCAAGGCTTAAGAGGGGTTAAACAACCCCAAATGCCAAAGCACCCTTAACCAACTATTTAGAGAGCTAAAAAACAGGACTTTTTTATGTTATACACTAAGCCCAAAAATAGTTGTAAGGTAGGCAAAAATACAATGGAAAAATGGGGAATAAAGGGACAAGTTTCTTACCCTTGAAGACCCTCTTCACCAATGGAGCTCCAACAACTTCTTTAGGTTAAAATCAGTCTAAAACCTCCAAAAATAACCCTCAAGGGCCTTAGCTCCAAGGGATGGTGTAATGGTGGGTGTTTGTGAGCAATACTAAGCCTAAACACACACAAGACAAAGAGAGGGGGAGAAATAGAGATAGGATACACACAATATTCTAACCCTAGAACTCAAACCCTAAAAAAAGCTGTCTAAAAATGTCTAACCCTTCAAAAAGGGAGAGAAGGCTCCTCTTTATAGAGCTTTTAGTCTTGTAAGCTTACAAGACAAGCTTCTAAAGAGAAAGATCCCTCCATACACGTGTATGGAGGGGAGCCAAGTGCATGCCAGCTGCGCCAAAATATCTGCAAAAGCAGATGCACAGTAGTCGGCTGGCCAAAGATGCAATTGATCAAAAAAAGATAGCCGGCCGGCCATCTATAGTGCCGGCCGGCCAAACTTTTGGCCGGTGGCAAAAAAACACAGCCGGTGGCCTCAAGCCATGGCCGGTGGAGTGTGGGGATGGCCCACAAGCCATTCCCTGCCCCTCAAAGGCAAAACACAAGTGTTTGGTGCAAAACCAGACACAAAACAGTCGAGTCGAGAGATCTTGAGGCAAGGCGCATAGTCGAGACCTCCGGGAACTCAAGACAAACACAAAAACATGGATAATCACCGAGTGTTCAAGCGGTGATGTCCAAGTCTTGAAGACGGTCAAAAATGGGGTGTCTACAGTTGCCCCTCTTTGACAGAACTCGAAAGTCATAACCATGACGGGAGTGAATGTCAAAGCCCAGAGACGACCCATTTTTGACAAGGCCGAAGACTTAGACAAAGCATGCAAGACCAACAAGATATGCGCCCGAAGGCAGGGGCAAAATGCAAGACAATGCACAGAGCCGAACATAACTTATGATCATGCAAAGAAAGCTGTAACGAAGCACATACAATGCAACAGTTCTAAGCAAGCATACACCAAACTACACTACAATGCAGAAAGGATGTAAGAGAATTATGCAATTCTCAATACGTCTCACGCGGAGGATACAATACCTGTGCGGTTCGTCTGGTTGCACCAGCCTCAAATGAACCGTACATACAATATCGTGCCTGAAAAGAAAGCAAACTTAACAGGTACAATATTGTTAGCAACATGCATGGCAATGCAAAATGAAATGCAAAATGATATGTAATATATACAAAACTATGTATAATAATGCAAATGAAAATGCAATGCAATTAAAACAATGCAAATGATATGCAATGCAATTAAATCATGATCCAATCATGAGCGGTTCGAAACCACACAAATGTCAAATAGATTGATGGAAGTAACAAGTCCGTCTACCATAGAAAAGGTGCCGCAACCCTCAAAGCGCATACACATGCAGAACTATGAGTGATGTAGACGGACGCAAGAACAAGTATTGGGTGGGATGACATAAGTGGGGAAACGACCCGCTGGGGAAAGAACAATGATCCTAATGCTGGATGTAAAAATTACACTACAATACAATACATACAGTGGATATGGCATGCAGCCAAACCAAATCTTGCCTAGGAAGGGCATGTACACATACAAGCCATGTCTATCACAGAAAAGGTGCCGCCACCCCCAAACCAAGTTCATCAAGGAATAGGCGCGTACACATGTAGAACTGTGCTTCAACGTGAAAAGTATGAGCACATACCAAACCAAGCTCAACAAGGAAAGGTGTAAGCCAAAGATGGAGGTGATGCAATGAATGCATGCAAGCTACAATGCAATATTTATAATATGCAATGGAATGGAATAGATACGGTGGATAAGGCACGCAGGCCAAGCCAAATCTTGCCTAGGAAGGGCATGCACACAAACGAAACGCGTCTAACACAGCAAAGGTACCGCCACCCTCAAACCAAGTTCATCAAGGAATAGGCGCGTACACATGCAGAACTGTGCTTCGACGTGAAAAGTATGAGCACATACCGAACCAAGCTCAACAAGGAAAGGTGCGAGCCACGGATGGAGGTGATGCAATAAATGCATGCAAGCTATAATGCAATATTTACAATATGCACTGGGATGGATGGATACGATGGATAAGGCATGCAAGCCAAACCAAATCTTGCCTAAGAAAGACATGTGCACCAACGAACCGCGTATAACACAGAAAAGGTGCCGCCACCCTCAAACCAAGTTCATCAAGGAATAGGCGCATACACATGCAGAGCTATGCTTCGACGTGAAAAGTATGAGCACATACCGAACCAAACTCAACAAGGAAAGGTGCGAGCCATAGATGGAGGTCATGCAATGAATGCATGCAAGCTACAATGTAATATTTACAATATGGATGTTTACAGAAAATGCATGACATATGCAATATTTTGATGCATGACATATGCAGTATTTACAACGTAATGCATGACATATGCAGTATTTACAATGAAATGCATGACATATGCAGTATTTACAATGATGCATGACATATGCAGTATTTACAATGATGCATGACATATGCAATATCTACAATGATGCATGACATATGCATGTGTTGTGCACACCAATGCACCGAAGGTCTTGCACCTTCCAAGGATTTAAGGTCTCCTAGACCGGCTGCTGGGGAATGCATAACAATGCAAATGAACTTGGAATGCGTGGCAACGTGTGACTTTGAAATGCATGACAATGCATGTGAGTTTGAAATGCATGACAATGCAACCGAGCGGTTTTAAAGTCTCGTCAGACTAAGCGGGTTTAAGGTCTCGCCAGACCGTGAAGTACACAGGACGGTGTGATGCACAAAATAGCGCGATTGAATGCATGCAAAATGCAATGAGATACGCAAAATAGCGCGATTGAGATGCAATGCACAAGACAGTGCGATTGAGGTGCGCAAGATAGCGCGAATGAGATGCAATGCACAAGACAGTGCGATTGAGCTGCGCAAGATAGCGCGAATGAGATGTGATGCACAAGACAGTGCGATTGATTTGAAATGCACCAGGGGCAACTTTCGAGTTTTGTAAAAGACAAAAGGATACGGAAAGGATACACCGTGCACAAATTCGAGTGCCACGCACTGAAGACGCGGTCCGAGGTCAAAACTGAGGCCGGTTGAGCTTCGGAAATGCCATGTTCTTGTACTATCTTAATCAATGAAGGTCCCAAACCACAGATCTGACCCAAAAAAAGGTTGTAGGAGGATCACCAGCCACATGGGGAGGCCACCAACCATCCACCGGCCACCAAAATACATCACCGGCCAAATATTTGGCCGGCTGGCCAAAAATGTAGCCGACCGGCCAAAGATGCCTGGTTCGGGGCAGTTTTGACTTTTCACCTTGGGTCTTTTAAAATAGGGTTTCATACCCTATTTCTTTCACTTCCCTTAGCCGAAATTACCTTCTCTCTCTCTCTAGAAGATTTCCCCCCTTCCTTTCTCCGTTTTCTCGCGTTTTATGCCCGTTCCATTGTTTGATTCGCGAAGTTTATCGCGTTTCAAACATTTTCATCCGATCGAAACTTCGTTTCGGCACTTCCTTTTCGATTTCCGCTTCTTGGGGCTTGTTTCCCCCAAGTTTCCCTTGATTTTCCCACATTTTCCATACTCCGGCTTTTCCGGCCATTTCCCACCCTCCCGGGGGTTGACTTTTTGTTGACCCTTCGCATTCTAGCTTTGTTTTCCTTTTCCGACCATTTTTCTCGACACATTTGACATGGCCGACGATATCCCATAGGGTGGGACTCCCCCAGATCACGAGATGGATCCCGGGGTCGAGCTTCTCCCCCTGAGCGTCCGTCCATTTGACCCGGCGACTTACCGGCCAGCGATTCATATGCTGCCTCCCGATGGACTTCGCCAATTTCAGAGCTTCGATAGGGCGATGCCTCCAGAGCTTCTTTTGCGTGAGCCTGCATCTCACCTGTCCTTCGGCGCTTCCGAGGTAACATTTCCTTCTTTGTTTTTATTTTCCGCAATGTAGAATATAAAACTGCCATAGCTGATTATACTCTTTAACTGCTTAACTCAGATACACTGATGCACTGTACACCGTAGTTGATCGCAACCAAACTTGCAACTGATATATGTTTGAGACCGACACGTGCACACACACTGCGCTGGCTCTGAATCACTCAAATACACCGACACAGTACACACTGCACACACTGTAGTTTATTGCAATCACACCGGTACCCGATATCTGTTTGAATCTGAAAAACTTACACACATGCTATATTTGTACTGGACCATGCAAACACGCTGACACATCACACGTTGTAGTCCACTGTAAGCACACCGGCACCCGGTATCTGTTTGAATCTGAAAAATTTGCACACATGCTATATTTGCACTGAACCACTCAAACACGCTGACACATCATACATTGTAGTTCACTGTGAGCACACTGGCACCCGGTATCTGTTTGAATCTGAAAAACTTGCACACATGCTATATCTATCTCAATTTTGATTGCCTTTCAAAACTAGTATATTTAGCATTGCTTCGCCATTGTTTGCTTGAAAACAGGGAGATTCCCATACTGTCCGGGGGTATGGGAATATCGCCGCTCGTGATTGGTATGCCGAGCTACCCGATGCGGTCCACCACATCGTGGATCAGGTCAGTTTTGGTGCTTTCTGCAGAGGACTATCCAGACTCACTACGAGCAGGCCTCTCCTTGCTGCTCTAGCGAAGAGGTGGTGGGACACCACCGACTCGTTCCATCTTTCTGCGACGGGAGACATGACGATGACTCCCCACGATTTCTCGATGCTCACAGGCATCGGGGTAGGGGGTGATCCGATCCCCTTGACACTGATATGGACGAGTGGACTGCGGCTCAGATCTATCTACTCGGTGAGGCGCCACCTCTGCGCGTCCAGGCTTCGTCCGTTATTCCTGGTTCGAGGTCCAGTTCAGGGTCCAGCCAGCTTTGATCGAGGGGGCTCCGATGACTCAGGAGGCGGTGGAGCGGTACGCCCGCGGCTTTCTGATGTTCCTGCTGGGGACGACTATTTTCGCCGACCGGGCGAATACCGTGCCTCTCTGTCTGCTCAGCGCCTTAGTGGATGTCACTCAGATCCTGCACTATGACTGGGGGGGCGCCGCTCTGGCTACGCTCTATGGATATATGAGCTCGGCTTCCCGTGGCAGCGGACAGTTGCTCGGGGGCTACTGGCGTGCTTGGGAGGTACATTTCTTTTTCTGCTTTACATTCCTGCTTTCTATTATCTGTACTCTGTACACTGCACACACTGTAGTCTGCTTCACACTGGCTGTATATTGTACACACGGCACACATATACTCTGCTTTACACTGACTGTACACTGCTCACACTGTACACTCTGCACAACACATTATCTGCACAATACACTGCACGATATATGGCCCTGTTATTTCTGCTGTATTCTGCATTCTGCTTTATCTAATAAGCGTACTGGTATTTGCTCTGCAGTTGTGGGTCTATGCTTACTTCCCCAGACTAGCCCCAGTGCCAGACACGGAGACTCCTCTCGTCGTCCCATTCTCGCGACGCTTCGACGGGAGGTGCGTGCGGAGGCCTCGGGAGACGTTTAGCTTCTTCCGCCGCTACTTTGACACCATCACCCCCGCGGAGGTATGTTTATCTTTAGGGTTTATTTAAGCTTCGCTTTTCACTGCATATTTTCAATAACAGTAGATAACAAACTGTATTTCATTTTCAGATCACCTGGCAGCCTTGGGCTCCGTTGCCAGCGACGATTCGAGACCGATTTGCCGGTGCTGAGGAGACCTCGCGTTTTCGGATTCTGCTGGAGGGCCCGGTCTGTCGGGCTTGGTACCTGGGCGAGCGTTTCCTACGCCAGACCCTAGGGTTACCAGAGCAGATAGTCCCGGTTCACCCTCCGGAGGACATGAGGGAGACCGAGAGATTCACTGCCGAGCAGATGGCCGAGTATACGATCGGCTGGGAGGCGATCCGCTTCAGAGGCATCGGCGACTACAGAGAGTACGTGCAGACGTACATCATGCGGCCTCTGAGCGGTGGCCGTCGAGCTGAGGGAGAGAGGCCCGTGGCGCCCGTAGCTAGAGCAGGAGCGGGAGCCGGAGCAGGAGCATCGAGGAGGGCCCGGGTTCGTGGTAGGGGTGGAGCTCAGAGAGGGCGGGGGGCTGGTTGGCCTGCACTGCCCACCTCGCTGACATACAGAGGGCAGGGTGGGGCGACCTACCAGATCCCCTTTGCTCCTCCTCCGGCTGATCACGAGTTGGTCGGTGTCCCCGACTTGCCTCCGGTATGTATTATTGCATTTCGCATCTTGCATAGTCATTTCATTTCATTTCATTTCATTTCTTTGATACTCTGCAGAATACTGATGCATCTAATACTTTTGCAGGCTTCTCCGAGTACACCCGGCAGTCCCTGGAGTTGAATGCCTCCATGATGGGGATGTTGCAGCGGACTTTCGACCTCCTGGCCCTCTACAGTATTCCGGTATGTTCTTCACCACAGTCTCAAACCATACATAAACTGCTTCACATAATCCGATGCACACACAACTTTGATAAACTGCACAGCATTCATACACTGTACTCATACACTGCATTCTGCACTGATAAACTGCTCACAGTATTCACACACTATACTCATACACTACATTCTGCACTGATAAACTGCTCACAGTATTCACACACTGTACTCATACACTGCATTCTGCACTGATAAACTACTCACAGCATTCACACACTGTACTCATACATTGCATTCTGCACTGATAAACTGCTCACGGCATACTGATGCATTTGCCTTCTGTACTTTTCAGCCTCCCTTCTAGATTCCCACTGTAGGAGGTGCTCCAGCTGGACCTTCCGTTCCTGTCCGAGGGAGAGATGAGGAGGGCAGAGTATTCCCCCGCACCAAGGCGGGGCGCACTCACGTCGGGAGTAGCTCACGGGCTCCAGTTCCAGATGATGATGACGAGGAGTCGTCCGAGGCGGAGGCGGAGGCAGAGTCATCGGAGGAGGAACCGGAGACGGCTCGGACTCGGGCTCAGATGACAGTGCTGATGATGCTCCTGGACCTTCGTCCAGGAAGAGGACTAGGACGGACCCCAGGCTGAGGCTACTTGACAGATTTTGCTGTTTCTTCTTTTTTTACTTTTTCCTTTTTGTTGGTAGCTAGGATACTTTGTACTGCCGCAGGCAGATTTTTTGTTTCCAAAACTTATGTACTTGAAAAGCTAATGAAATGAAACAAACTTTTTGTCTGAAAAAGTGTTACATTTTTGTATATCTTTACATTTCATTGCTTCGCATTGCATTGCATCATGTTACACCTCAATGTAAATGAAAATAATCTGTTGTCTGAAAATTGAACACTTGCACTGTAATAATCAGATAACGAACCCACTAATAGTAAAACAACCCACTGCTTGATTCTGAACACACAGCCCTTACTCTACTGGGGACTAATCTGCACGCAGCCCATAACACAGTACTCGGTTCATTCTGCACACGGCAAATTCTGAACAAACAGTCCAATCTAACAAGACGGAATAAAAAGGCGAAATCGGCTGAGACTGAAACACACTCAGATACCCAAATTTTCCCTTTCTTCTTTTGGTTCGCCTAAATGTAGAGAATGGCACAGCACTCTGAGCATAAACGATTTTTGAAATTGAAAAAGGGTTTTTCAGCCGGGGTATCGAGCCTACACTGAACACAGCAGAAAAGACTCAAACAAAGGCACACGACCTAATCACAACGAGACACGCTCGGAAAAGACTCCAAAAGTTGCAAAAAAAGACACGACACACGGACATGTTTACAAAACGAGAGACCTCAAATCTCGAGGAGCCAGTTCCTCCGGGTATGTTTCCCACCCTTTCTGATTTGTGATTCTCACATCACTCGGCCTCAAGCTCGGTTTTTCTCTCAAAACCCTTTTATCACTTTTCTCTCTCGTACACCTCTCTATTCTTTATTCTCTCATTTTCCATCCCTCCCCAGGGTGATTGACAGATGAATAGGAAGTTGCGGGTTCAAGCCCAACACTATTGACTCGCGGCTATTTCTTCCGGTGATGTTCAATCGATGTTCCAGACAGGAAATGGTATATCTTGATCTGTCCCAATTTGTGCTTCGCACTTGGCTTAATACCTCGTTGTTTGGAGGATGTTGAGAGCTTTCAGCCCTTACAGACGCTTTAGTGTGCCTTCTTCCGGTGGAATAGGGTGCCCTCTGGCAAGTATGTTGATGACGGGGGAAAGAAGACCTGACTCGACTGTGCCCCTAGTTCATCATTTGACCATTTTTTGGTTTTCTACTAAAAAAACAGTTTTGACCAAAATGAGAGTTATTAACATGCTTGTTCGATTTTTGATTTGAAAATCATGCAAGTTAGACTATGAGCACTGAAAATTTTCCTTTTGGGTCCCAGAAATGGTCTAGTTTTGGAAAATGGAATAGTTTCGAGAAAATAGTCAAACTCAGTAAAAATTTTCAAAGCTATTTTTGCAAACGGCCAATGCTCAACGAGCACAGAACTTACCCTCGAGATGCGCAACCTCGGATCGGAGGCAATGGAAAATTGCCCCTTGCTTGAAAGGGCTGCATGGCAACGGAAAGTTGCCCCTGGTTTGAACGGCGACTCATGGCAACTTTGGCAACGGAAAGTTGCCCCTTGTTTGGATATGCCAGCACTGGTAAAATAGTCTTCATGATGATTGCAAACGAACTCTCGATGCAGAGAAGACGGAGATGGTCCGGACCAATATATGGACACAGTCACTGTGACAGCGTGGGAGGCTGGACTTCAGGATGAAGTTGACTGCATGATCCGGTTGTCACAACCGAACTATCAGATTCAGAGGAGGCAAAGGTGATCAAAACCATGACATGGACTGAGACGCTATGAAAGCGTTGGGGGCTGGACTTCAGGATGAAGTTGCCTACGTATCCCAAACATGGGAATCAAGCCTTACGTAGTTCCGGTTAAGGTACACTCGGGTATTTTAACCTTCACTTTTTAGGCTCTAACTTTTGCCAAGGTGCCCGATGCGGGTTTTCGACCTTGCGAGCTTCTTTTTCTTCTTTTCTCTTTTCTTTTTTTGTTGCATGTATTTTTTTGCATTTTTTTTGTATGTTTCTCTTTTTTCTTTTTTTGTATATACTTTTCTTGCTCTAACTTTTGCCTGGGTCGCCCTTCCGGGTTTTCGGCCCAGCGAGCCTCTCAAAGGGTAAAAGTGTAACAAGTCCATGCCAAATGGTTTTGAGATTGAAGCCCTCTGTATCCAGGAGGGTGGCTGTTGTATTGATTTGCAGAAGGATCCATCACGGTTGCTTCACGAGCTTCTTGCGGTGAGATCCGACCTTCTTGATCTGATTTTGGTGCCTCTTGCTCGAGGGCTGCTTCAAACCTGGCCACACGGGCCTCACATGACGGTTGATCGTTGAACAGTCCGGATTGTGGTCTAGGCTTGAAAACAGATGGATTGAATCTTGAGGCTGAGAGCGATCCTAGGCTGCACAGAGAGCGATTCCACACAGGTCTTCGCAGGGCCGCGCAATTTTGTTTCTGAAAGTTTTTACGAAAGCGACACATCGCTCGCGCTGAAGATAGTGTGGAACCAGTCTGGATCAAGCCAGGGTCCTTCTCAGTACTCACGCTAACAAGCATGATTTCATTCATTAAAGGCTTAGCACACCTATCTTTCTCTCAATTTGATCAAAGTTTTGTAAAACCCGAGGAATTCCTTCCTCTTCGTTTTTATCACCACAGTGCTAAAAAAGGTTTTGGAAAAACTTAGGTCATTACAACGATTTTCAGGGCACAAGAGAGCAGGTGGAATGTACTGTTGTCCCATTCAAATCTTCTAGCACAACCATCCCAAGGTAGCAATAAGCACGGAAACATGATAGCCGCAGCTGTTTCATTCAAATTCCCTGATTGTAACTGGCTCCACGGCAGAGACAGACTCAAAAAGAAAGCAAAAGGGTAATTACAAAACAAAACGGTGTTCGAGGCAACAACCCCGGAACCGCCTGACATTCTATACAAGGGGACTGACTTGTACAACAAGACAGACCCTTAAGCAAAAGGACTGACTCAAGACAAGACAGACTCAAAACAAAACAAAAGACTGACTCGACACCCAAGCCAGAATTTACAAAACTAGCAATCGCAGATGCTCAAAAATGCGTGCCAGACGCCACATCCAAAAATACTCCAAGCACCGCCCGCAGGTGGTTCATTCCCTGATTACATACTCGCAATATCAGTATCCTCAAAGTCCAATAGCTGAGTAGTAACGGACTTGGCTGAGGTGGGCGGGAGGATAACCTCGTTGTCGATCAAGTCTTGCACCTCGTGTCGGAGGCGGAAACAATTGTCAGTAGCATGACCTGTTTGCTGGTGGTACGCACAGTACAAAGCAGCATCATGTGTGGGAGGGAGATTCTTCGGGAGAGGCCTGGGCTCCAGGGGTTTAAGGTGCCCTCTTTCGGCCAGGATCTGAAGTGCCTTGGACAATGGCATGTAAAGAGCGTGAAAGACCCTGCGCCCTCGGGGCAGGTACTTTGAAGTCTGAGTATTCTTGCTAGACGCACTAGCGAAAGGGTCGGCAGGCACTGCCTTGACTTTCTGATCTTTCCCGGGTGCAGGGTTGGGAGCAGAGGGAACTGTTCTGGCATGACGGGGCCTATCCCGGTTTTCTGATTGGCTGGTACTGCCTTCAGTCGGAGCGGGGAAAACATCATCCACAGTCTTGGTCAGGACTGCGAATACCTGTTGCTTACTCATCCCCCGGCTTTCAAAGCCTCGACTGCCCACAGCAGTTGTTCAATGGGATCGGCATCTGCCTTTACTTTGTCTTTACCTCTGGCCTCAGCCTGATCGAGGGTTTGGGTTGATGTTGGCATGTCATTGTTATAGTTGGAGGCCATCTCCGGTTGGCTAAGCTCGATCACAATCCGTCCCAGTAATGGGGGCTCCTGGGGTACAAAATGCCCGGCATATGGTGCAGCTGGTGGCGAAGCTGACATTCCGTAAGCGAGATCCGCCACGGACCTCTGGAGGTCACCTATCATCCCATCAACTCGAATGTGGTGGGCTCACGAGCCTGATACAACTGCGGGGTCCAAACCGGGTGCGCAGCAGGCGACCTGGGTGGATGCGGCACATCGACATTGGTCTCACTTTGCAGAGTGATTCTTGATCTAATGCGGCTGTCATAACCACAATCTCTTCCAATTCTGTCATCATAGGTCCACTGTTTGAGTGGTGACCGACGGATCAGATATCTGTCTTGCTCAGCAAGGGGGAACACCGGCTATTCTGTACTGAATCTCTGCACTGAAAGAGAAAACACACAGCATTTCGGCTCAATCAGAAAAACACAGACGTAGCTGAACAGCTGTACTCTAATACTAATCACTGTTTCCCAAAAATCACTGCCCCAAAACACTGAGTCGGATACCCGCAGATATAACTGTTTCTCAGAAACACTGACACCGGTGCCCTCAGGCCTGATACTCAAACTTTGCAAACTGATATGTGCGTTCCTGTAGAGATACACTCTAAAAGCACATAGCAAGTAAAAGAGAGCCAAAACACCCCTATGTTGGGGGAGGGTTTCCCTGTCCTATTTTGTCAGGAGCTAGGGTTTCACTACGCACGCAGCGGTTTCAAACAACCTAACATCGGGTAAGCAACCTGTCCTAGTTTGGAATGGTCACTACGGATTCCGAATATGCACTAGGTCGAATGGTCGAAAAGGGTGCCCCAGTAAAACCGGGGTTTGTGTTCCCATACTGTTAGAGCCCATAACCGGTCAGCCTTATGGTCATGTCTTGACAAGACAAGCCTTCGGCAAACTGTTCAGGAATGGCAGATGGCAAACACAGTGTCCTAGGCGCACCAATGCACATGCAATGCAAAGAGACACATAAGTGAAATCAAAACAGGATATCACGAGTTCGAGTCAAGCTCTCTAAATTCCCTAGCAGAGTCGCCATAAACTGTAACAAGCCCGCGGGGGGGACCTCGTTCGGGGTTACAGCTCGGACTCAATTTTGTCACGGTTCTTAATCTGAACCAAAGAGTCCAAATCCGGCAAATCGTTTTGAGAAAACAGATTTTTAGAAAGAAGTGCCAAACATGGACTGCTTTGCCAGATACAGAGTCGCCACCTAAATATTTTTTATGGGGAATTTAGGAAACCCTGACTCGGTGCCAAAGGCCATGTGTCCGTCATCACCAAAGTTGCCTCGGCTCGGGAGCTTGGGTACGATTGGGGAAGGTCAGCTATGAGCACCCCCTCTCGCCCGATCCGAAGATCGGCCTCTACTAACCGTGATATCTTGTTTTGAAAACATTACATGCCCTTATTCCGGTTTAGCCTAGAATTACTATGTTATGCGCACAGCAAACAAGTATAGACCAAATCGCCCAAATTGGAACAAAACATTTCATGTTTGTTTTGAAGATGGTTTGCTACTCGTAAGTAGGCTAAAATGCAGGTTTTGCCACCCTCGAGTGGGCTTAGAAAAGATGGTTTTGCCACTATCTGGTGGGCTTAAAACTCACAGCTTTAATGCATTGTTCCAATTTAAACGACTCAACCTCCACCCACAGGCATTCAAGCAGTTATATCACATAAGCAGCTGGCCTCATGGTAATCATGCTATTATGGCAACATTCACACGCATGCGGTATGCTAAAGCATAAAAGCTTACCTAGTACTCCGTGCCAAAACAGAAACTAGTTAGTAATCATATGCATGATCCTAGTTCATGTTAAGATGGCTAATGCAATGCATACGGAATGTCACTAGAGTAGGCTCGGCTAGTCTATAAATGACATGTGAAAATGCACAAGTAGCATGTATTCAAGTTAGATTTGAAATACTTATGCAGTTAGCATGATGCGCCAAGCCTGGTGCATGCAATACTAATGAATGATGCACGCATGCATAGCATAAGGTATGTTAAAGTAAATATGCCCTAATACTAACCATCGAAAGCAGGTAAGTAAAAGGGAGAAAGAAGTGGGGGTTGGAAGACATGCACACACACACACCCACACTTATTACAAATTTGCCCTCACTCGGAGGGTCCGAAAGAATAATACAACTTAATTAACCTACAAGCTAATTAAATATTACATACAATTAAATTAATTGAGCAAATAAATTAATCTAAGAAGGCAGTAAACAGCAGCCTCGGGGAGAGGGCTCAATGCATGCGCGCTCGGTTTCGCCCGGAAATCCACTGCCATGCTCAAGATGCCTCTGCTTTGACTGTTATCCTTCTCTAAAGACTTCACAAATCTCAGAACTGCTTCTCTGTACATTGGGGGACACTGCCGGCTGAAGGGATTGGTCACCGGCCATGTGTGATGGTCACCGGCCACAAAATGATCCATCGGCCAACAATGGATGGCCGGTCGGCACTAAAGATGGCCGGCCGGCCAAATCTTCCTGCAGAATCTTGTTTGACAGCAACAGAGGGCAAAAATTGGCATGGCAATGCATTTCAAGCAATGTGTGCACCACCACATCCCTTATCATATTTATGACTCAAAGGGACAAGGTTCTCGATTCCCGGACCACCAATCGCGCATTTCCATGCGTGATGGCCCAAAGGAACCAAGTTTGCATTTTGATAACAAATGAAATGCAATGCACAAAACAACCAAATGAGGCCCAACCTCAATCATGGATAGTCAAGAGGTGAGGCATGCATGTCAATGCAATGCATCCTAGGCATGTTAACTAAGTATGCAACATGGGCATGCAATGCACAATGCATACTAGGCATACAACCTATACAAGCAAGCATGCAAGGCATGATGCAATCAAAGCATGCAAGGTGTAAGTAAGTCCAAAGCAGTGGCTAAGTGCTATGGAAAAGAAGGCAAGATGACATGCAAGCATGCATGCACACAAGGACCAACACTTAGGCATTGAAGAGCAACTCTCAAGCACACTTAAGAGGATGAAAACATGGACAAATGGCATGCATTATAAGCTCTGAAAATCAAGTCATGCAAGGTGCCAAACCAACTAGACAAGACAAATAAGGCATGCAAGCAAAGCCAAAATTCAAGGCAAGCCAAAGGCGTATTGAACTACACTTAGCAAAATCGAACATGGCATGAATTAAATAACCAAAATCAGAGTTTTAGCATATTAAGACAAAGCCAATAATACATCTAGATGGCATCTAAATGGTCTAAACATGTAAGCATACAAAGAGGCCAAACATGAAGCATAAGATGACAACCTTATAAAACATTAAAGGGGCATCAAATGTAAGCATACAAGCATGCCATGAGGACTGAAATGATGCAATAAGTGGTTCTAAGCCACTGAAATGATGCAAGGATAGCATGCTAGAAGATCCGATACTTAAGGCCTACAAGAGGGATTACATGGTGGCTATACAAAGCGAAGCATGGATGACCCAAATGACCAAAAACAGACCTCTAGCACACTAAAACAAGCATAAAAGCTTCACAAAGCTTGGCCAAAATCATGCTAAAATAAGGGTCAAAACCTAAAGCATGTTAAGGCCTAAACATGGCATTACAAGGCATGTATGCTAAGCAAGCATGGTGTACCAACCAAAACAGAGGCATATTATGACATAATAAGCATGAAAAACAGCTAAAGCATGGCCAACATGATTTCAGTGGTGAGGAGGGCCAAATACAATGGTCCCGAAGTCCACTCAAAATGGTACAAAATGGGGCCTTTCAAGGCTTAAGAGGGGTCAAACAACCCCAAATGCCAAAGCACCCTTAACCAACTATTTAGAGAGCTAAAAAACAGAACTTTTTTATGTTATACACTAAGCCCAAAAACAGTTGTAAGGTAGGCAAAAATACAATGCAAAAATGGGGAATAAAGGGACAAGTTTCTTACCCTTGAAGACCCTCTTCACCAATGGATCTCCAACAGCTTCTTTAGGTTAAAATCAGTCTAAAACCTCCAAAAATAACCCTCAAGGGCCTCAGCTCCAAGGAATGGTGTAATGGTGGGTGTTTGTGAGCAATACTAAGCCTAAACACACACAAGACAAAGAGAGGGGGAGAAATAGAGATAGGATACACACAATATTCTTACCCTAGAACTCAAACCCTAAAAAAAGCTGTCTAAAAATGTCTAACCCTTCAAAAAGGGAGAGAAGGCTCCTCTTTATAGAGTTTTTAGTCTTGTAAGCTTACAAGACAAGCTTCTAAAGAGAGAGATCCCTCCATACACGTGTATGGAGGGGAGCCAAGTGCATGCCAGCTGCGCCAAAATATCTGCAAAAGCAGATGCACAGTAGTCGGCTGGCCAAAGATGCAATTGATCAAAAAAAGATAGCCGGCCGGCCATCTATAGTGCCGGCCGGCCAAACTTTTGGCCGGTGGCAACAAAACACAGCCGGTGGCCTCAAGCCATGGCCGGTGGAGTGTGGGGATGGCCTACAAGCCATTCCCTGCCCCTCAAAGGCAAAACACAAGTGTTAAAGGCAAAACACAAGTGTTTGGTGCAAAACCAGACACAAAACAGTCGAGTCGAGAGATCTTGAGGCAAGGCGCGTAGTCGAGACCTCCGGGAACTCAAGACAAACACAAAAACATGGATAATCACCGAGTGTTCAAGCGGTGACGTCCAAGTCTTGAGGACGGTCAAAAATGGGGTGTCTACACAGGGAGTCCGCTGCTTTTTCAGGTATTATTTCCCACCCCCTCTTATTTATGATTCTCACATTACTTGGCATTCACGCTCTATTTTTCTCTTAAAGCCCCTTTCTTTATTTTTCTCTCAATGTACATCTCTCTATTCTTTAATCTTTATATTTTTCATCTCTTCCCAGGTATGGCTAATGGATAAGCTGAAAGTGGTGGACCCTTGCCCCGAGTATTCAGCCTGAGCCTATTTCTTCCACCAGTGGCTGGTGGAATTTCCCTCAAAGGGAAGTTGGTGTAACTGGATGTGCAGCAAATCTGCAGTTGACATAGCTTAGTATTGTCCCTGGCTTAACTTGACTGAGATGAGCTAGAGCATGTCCCGACAACCGAGTATACAGTTGATTGGCCTCACGTACTGCATGTTCTATTTTCCATTCTAGTTCTGACACCAATTTGGACATGATTAGACCCATTCGGAGGATGGGGTGGAATACTTGGCTCCATTTCCCATTCGTGGTTCACCGCTTGGAGGACGTGAGAGCTCATGGACCCTGCCCCTAGCTTCAATCATGCCCTTTCTGGCGAGTGCTTGGATTGCCTTGAAGATGAGGCACAGGTTGGGCCAACTTTGGCTGTAGAGACCTTCGCGAGCACGAGTAGAGGACGCAGGATCACCTGACTTATCTATGCCCCTAGTTTATTGTTTTGACTTTCTTTTCAAGTTTTATGATGTAAAAGCAACTTTGACTTAAATCAAAGAGTTGGAGAATGTACTTGGGTGGAAATCAATGGAATTAAAGTTGTGAGTACTAAAAATTTTCCTTTTGGTCCCAAAATGGTCTAAGTTGTAAAATGTAAAATTTTGAGAAAAATAAACTTTTATTAAAACTTTTCAAAACCGTTTTCGTAAATGGTCACCACCTGACACACACGAAATCAGCCCGCAAGATGCACAACGCCAAATCAGAAAATCATAACACTGTTACTGCACTTCATTCCAATTGGCCCTTCTACTAAAATGAAGATAACACAACCAAGCACAAATGATGGACAAAGATGGCCCGATCAGACAAAAGGATAGGACAGTTGAATTGGAGATGGTTACCGCCGAAATTCGGGATGAAGTTGCCTACGTATCCTAAAGATGGGAATTAGGCCTTACGTAGTTTAGTTGTGCTTCACTTGAGTATTAACTCTCTCCTTTTGCGATCTAGCTTTTGCCAAAGTCGCCCTTTAGGGTTTTCAACCTTGCGAGCTCAGTTTTTCTTTATTTCTAATTTTTCATGCTTTAACTTTTGCCTAGGTTGCCCTTCCGGGTTTTTGTCCTAGCGAGTCGCTCAGGGATAATATTTTGCTTCAACTTGTCCATATTGATCGCCTGTGAAAACTCCAGGCCATCTTAGTCCATAAGGATAATCGTCCCTTCTACCCAGATAGATTTGATGATGTAAGGACCAGTTCAATTGAGTCTGAACTTGCCCCTAGGGTCATGGATGGGAGCTCGGTTGTCCTTCAACACCATATCTCCCTCCTTGAGATTTCTGGACTTAACTTTCTTGTTAAAAGCCTTGGCAATTCTGTGCTGGTAGCCTTGGATGTGATGCAATGCCCTCAACCTCCTCTCGTCAAATAGCATCAATTCTTCGAACCTGCTTTGCTGCCAATCTGCCTCTACTATCTGACACTCAGCCATAATTCGCAGCAACGGTACTTGAATCTCAATCGGCAGAACAACTTCCATCCCATACACTAGTGAATAAGGGGTGGCCCCTGTGGATGTGCAAATTAATGTTCTATAGCCTCAGAGAGCAAACGGCAGTTTATCCAACCAGTCCTTGTAGGTTTCCACCATCTTCCGGTAGATATTCTTGACATTCTTATTGGCGGTCTCAACAACTACATTGGTCTATGGTCTATATGTTGATGACTTGTGAAAAGCCATGTTGTATTTCTCGAGCAGATCCACCACCTCTTTCTTGAAGTGTGAGTCATTATCTGATATGATCTCGTTCAGAACCCTATACTGGCATATGATGTTCTTTCTAATAAACTTGGCTGCATGCGACGCTTTCAACACAACATAAGATTGGGATTCCACTCACTTTGTAAAATAGTCAATCGTCACCAAGATGAACTCATGTCCATTCGATCCCTTTGGCAAGACTGCACAGATAACGTCGATTCCCCAAACTGAGAAAAGCCATGGCGAAGTCATGTTGTAAAGCTTTGATGGCGGGATGTTCATGTGATTGGCATGGATTTGACACCTGTGGCATCGTCGTACAAAACCAATACAATTCTCCTCCATAATGGACCAATAATAGCCTTCTCTGAGGATCTTCCGGGCTAGCATCACACCGTTCACGTGTGCTCCACGCTCTCCTCCATGGATGGCCTCCATGAGACGCTTGGATTCTTCTTCTTTAACACACATTTTGTGCATTACTAGATGACCTCTCTTATACAGCTTACCCCCGCAGATGATAAATTGGACGGCCAGACACCGTATTCCCCGTTTATCTTTAGCATTTGCCCCTGGTAGATACATATCCTTTTCTAGAAAATTCCAAATGTCGTAATACTAGGGGTTTTTGTCTTGAACCTCATCTACTGCGGCAATGGTCTCATAGGCAAGCATGTACTTCTGTTCAATGATGATCGCATCTTGACTTCAAGTGGGATGTCTACCATGGAAGATAAAGTTGCCAGCGCGCCAGCGAACCAGTTGTTTTCTCTAAGCAGATGTGTGAACGTCAGTTTTTCAAACCTTGAAATCAGAATATCCAGGGCCTGATGATAAACTATCATTTTCTCCTCTTTGACCTTCCAGTCTCTGTTCACTTGAGAAACAACCAAGTTCGAGTCTCCGATGACGTCCAACAATATTGCCCTTAGTTCTAGGGCAGCTTCCAAACCAGCAACACATGCTTCGTATTTTGCTTCATTATTGGACACTTTGAACCGGAGTTTGAAAGCTAAGGGTATGTGGGAATCATGGAGTGCTATCAGCAACACACTTATCCCATAATCGTACTGATTGGACGCTCTATCAAAGTACATCATCCATGTTTCCTCTTCTACCTGCAGAATATCTTCATTTTGGAGTAAATACTTCATTGCCTCATCTCCTTTTACTGGGTGATCTGCCAGGAATTCCGCTACAACTCTCCCTTTAATTGATTTGCGCGTGACATACTTGAGATCAAATTTGGAGAGAAGAAGCAACCAACGAGCTAGCCTATCCATAGGTCCTAGTTTCTCAAAGAGATATTTGATGGGATTTAATCTCGAAACCAGAATTACAGAGTGAGCTAACAGGTAGTACCTCAACTTCCTGGTAGCCCATACCAAGGCTAAGCAAGCTTTTTCGAGGGGAGTGTAGCAGATCTCACAGTCCAGCATCTTCTTGCTCAAATAGTAGATGGCTTTCTCCACTCTATCTTCCGATTCTTGAGCATACACCCCATGGTCGAATATGTTACCAACAAATACAAAATCAGAGGCTTCCCCGGCTCTGGTGACAACACAGGTGGATTCTGGAGGTACTGCTTGACTTGCTTAGAGGTGAACTGACATCGATCATCCCATCAGAACCTCTTCCCTTTCTTCTAGAGACCAAATAGTGGTTCATAAGTTAGGGTAAATTTTGAAATAAACCGTCTTATGAATTGCACTTTACCTAGAAAGCTGTGCACCTCCTTTTCAGTCCTTAGTGGTGGTATTTCTAAGATGGCCTTGATTTTGGAAGGATCTACTTCAATTCCCCTCTGTGTGATCAGAAATCCCAGCATTTTCTCTACCGTCACGCCAAAGGTGCATTTCTGTGGGTTTAACCTTAATTTGTATTCCTTGATCTGATTGAAATTTTTTTTCTAGTGCAGTGTAATGGCCTTCTCGCTCTTTGGATTTGACAATCATATTGTCCACATACACCTTAACTTCTTTATGGATCATGTCATGCAAGATGGTAGTCGCAACCTTCTAATATGTAGCCCCAGTATTTTTTAACCCAAAAGGCATGACCCGGTAGCAGTAAGTGCCCCACGGCATGGTAAATGCGGTCTTTTCTCTGTCCTTTGGTGCCATCAAAATCTAATTCTACCCGGAAAACCCATCCATGAATAATAGCAATGCATGGCCCGTAGTGAAGTCTACAAACTCATCAATGGAAAGTCGTCCTTCAAATTGGCTTTGTTTAGGTACCGAAAGTTAACACAAACCCGGATTCTACCGCCTTTCTTCAGAACTGGGACGATATTAGCCAACCAGGTCGGATACTAACAATAATCTTATATCAATCTGCTTGGTGACCTCTTCCTTGATTTTCAGTACCCAATCTGAATGAACTCTACGCAGTTTCTGTTTGACTAGTCTGGCCTTAGGGTCAAGAGGGATCCGGTGTTGTACAATCTCAGGGTCAATTCGAGGCATGTCTTCATAGGACCACACGAAAACATCTTTGAAATCTTTTAATAAAGCGATTAAACACTTGCGTTCCTCCAAAGACAATGTGGACCCGATATAGACCAAGCATGGATCCTTTTTAATACCCACATTAATGGCAATGATTTTTTCAATACAGGGCTTAGCACACCTCTCCTTCTCTTGATTAATCAAGTTTTTCAAAGCTAGAGGAATTTCTTCCTCTTTGTTTTCATTAAAATTCTGAAAATCTTGGTTAATACAATAAATCAGTGGCACAGTGTAGTACACAGAGTCTGTAAGGTTTTCATTCATAAGTTCGGGCTCCTCTGTTATAACTGACTCAAAAGCGAAAGAAAAAAAAGACCTCGACAGAACCTTGGCATCTGGGTTACCACCCCCGGGAATGTCAGACTTAGAGTCCCCAGACTGACTTGAATCTGATTCCGACTCTATAGACTCAGTGGAATTAGATTCTAGCTCATCACTCAATTCAGAACTGGAAAGAAAGCCTTTCTCCAGCTACCAAGTAAGACATGGTGCCCTCGATGCATCCAAAATACCACTGGTGGGATCCACACCTGGTTCCTCTCCAATCATAGAGACAATAATGTTATCCCCCAAGTTCTCTGTGTCAGTCGTGGGATCTGTCAAGAGATCAGCCAATGTTGCCCCTATGTCAACCTCATTATTGTCTGAGCCATCTTCTTTGTTGATGCTTGGTTCAGAACCTTCTTCATCACTGTCTTGCAACTGATGGTCAAAGAAAATCTCGAATTCGACGACACGCTTCTTCGAGGAATTTACCCAAGGCTCAAGAAAGCCGCAAAAAGGGAAATCCTCTCCCTTTCTAACAAAACGGCCGTTCAACATCCCCCGGATTGGCCTGTGGACGAGCTCATAGTGCTTCCTAGCTCTCTTGGCCTTCGCTCTGGCTCTTATTTCTTTCGCCTTTCTTATCCAGTCCTCTTTGGTGGGCACGTAGCCCAACCCAAAGGTATGCGGGTTGTCTGGCACCTCTGCTAGTGCTACAACACCCTTCTGCCTGCTCCTTTCGAGCCCTATTTCCAGAATATGCCGCAGTTTGTTCATGAAATAGATGGATTGGGCACTGACGTACATGCCTTCGTCTGCGACTAGTACTATCTGTACTACTCGGGCTTTCGCTAGAGTGAATCCCGAGAGGAATACATCCTTATCCCCATGATTGATCTCTAGCAATGGCGTAGTCACCTCCGACGGTGGATGTATGGATGAGTTCCCAAAAATTGTCGATACTCCTCCCTCATAAGGATATTTTAACATTTGATAGAGGGTGGAGGACACATCCTTCACGTGATGTAACCAAGGCCTCCCTAACAGCAGGTTAAAGGTAGCTGGCACATCCAGTATGTGGAACTCGATCTCTTGCTCGGATGGGCCCACCTGGACTCGGACTTTCACTGTCCCCATGACCTCTCTACTTGTATTGTCATATGCCCATATCACCTGGGCCATAGGGATGAAGTCCGTCTGTTTGAGGCCTATTGTGTAGGCAGTGCGAGATGGATAAACATTAATAGTAGAACCAGTGTCTACCAACACTACTGGCACCCACTTCTCATTACACTCTACGGATATGTATAATGGCTTGTTGTGAGCCGACCCTTCTGGCGACAGCTCTTTGTTAGAGACTGTGAGCATTGGCTTGGCTCTAGTTGGAAAGACTAGGCTCACAAGTTGCTCGGGCGTTGTATCAATGGACAATTTAGCTTTGTCCATTGCCGACAATATTGCTTGTCGGTGCACCCGTGAAACCATGAGGAGTCCCCAGATAGAGATATTAGCTTGGATCTTCTTGAGCTGCTTCAGAACTAGCTCCTCTTCTAGCTGCTCCTCCTTCTCTTTCTCGACCTCTCGGTCCTTTCCTGATGGCTCTACTTGATCTAGGTGTAGAGGCTTAAAATACCGTCCACTTCTTATGAGATGGTCTATTTCCTCAGAATACCATGTATTGTCTGGGATGCAGTCTCCCGAATCTTCGTCAGTATGGGCCAGATGCAAATCATTGTCGTTCCATCACTTGCCATCAACTGCCGACAAACAGTTGTTTGGCTCTACCTGAATCATCTTTACAGTACAAGTTTGGTCGACACACTATTGCGATTTTCTGGCTGTTTTCAACTCTTTCTCTCTCAAACTGCCTCAGTGCAACTTCCTATTCAGCATCTGTAGTTTTCACCAGACCCACTTCCTGGATTGGTTTTCCTACACGTGCCCTCTAACAGTTTTCCTTTCTCATCAACCTTCCTGGCCACTACAACTACCTCTATTTCCTTTCCCTCTAACTTAATCTCAGTTTCTTCTTCCTTGTCTGCCTTATCACTCAGCCATCCGGTATTATTAGTTGATCTATTTAGGTTGAACCACCTGATCTGTATATCTCCTTGATTATACTCATCGAAAATTTGAAGGTTGTCTAGATCTTCTTCAAGATTTGCAAGGTCATCTAACCCTTGGTTCGGGCCAACCTACCTAACCACACTGATATTCGCCGAGGTCGGTAGGACCACCTCAAGCTTTAGTTGAGTGATATGAACAATGTAATGGCTCGAGTTGTACCCTCTTTCCAAGGAGCTTCCAGGACACTTTGATAGTTGACCAGTACCTCCCTCCGAGGTCAATATCTCGTCTACTGCCGGTGTTGTCACCACTGATCTGTGGAGGTTAGGTTGTAGGTTCAATGTATCCATCATGCACAAGTCTGTGCCCTTAGGAGTGAACAACATTAGTTTCAGTTGGTGGGAGGGGGAAATGTAGACGCTGGGGTCATATGAGGTGGACAGTGTATGGATGAAGTGAAGATTTCGAGGTGGTGGGACTTGGTTATGAGCAGAGAGTGGGTTGGTGGTTACGTTTGGTTTATGGGGTGGAGCAATGACCTTGTTGTCAATGAGATCTTGAATCTCATGACACAAGTAGTAGCATCGGTCGGTTTCATGATCGTGCTGCTGGTGGAAAGCACTGTATTTTGTGGGGTCATGTTTGGATGGACAAGGGCTGGGAAGTGGGCGAGGTTCTAAGGGTTTTAGGTGCCCTTTCTTAATCAGCACCTGCATGGCTTTGGATAGGGTCATATATAGTGGGTGGAAAGTTCTACCCAAGGTCAGGTAGTGTTGGATAGTGTTTGTAGTCCCATGTTGGCAAAAAGGTCAACAGTTTTCATTGTGGTGACAACACTTACGTCGGACGGCCTCGCAGTTGTGCTATTGCTGGCAGCATTGGAACCATGAACAAACGGCCTCTTAGACGGCTCCTTATCATTAATAATAATCCCCTATTTCCTGGCATTCTCAATTTGTACCCCCATTTCATGAAGCTCTTTGAAGGTAAATAGGGGGAGAACAATCATTTTTTGCAAAAATTTGCCATGCAGGTTCTGGACAACCATTTTGATCTGGTCCTTTTCTGAAGGTTGAGTGGTCTTCATGGACGCTTTATCCCTCCATCTTGTCACAAACTCGGAGAAACCTTCATTTGGCTCTTGACGCATCACCCCAAGATCACAAGTTGTGACCTCGATTTGCGTATTGTAAGAGTACTAAGCAATGAAGGACTCGGCTAATTCCTCTCAGTTCTGTTTTGTAGAATCTTCCAACTTGGCGTATTAAATGGCTGCTGTATTTGACATGGTGCGACCAAAGAGAGATAGCTTTTGCATTCTAGTCAAACCCATCGCCGTAAAATATCTGAAAACAGTTGTAGGTGAACCATCGGGTCTCCAGAACCATCAAAGCGGTCAATGTGCAGCATCTTGAACCGTTCTGGTAAAGTAACTGCAGACTCGGTGTATCCCTCCTCTATGTCTAGAATGGAGTTGACCCTTTGTGCCTTTTTGAACAACTTTTTCAGTTTGTTGATTTTGAGTGTAGTTGGGTCAACCTCAAATTAGAATGGTGCCTTAGTCTGATAGGCTAAGGCTTTGGAACTTGTGCTAGGATAGGTTCTGTTTGGACTGAGAAAACTAGAACACCCTTGATTTGTGGATCTTGAGCAGTGGCAGTATTAGCAATAGCACTGGGCACAAGGATAGTCGCGGTGGGTGCATGTGATACGGAGGTCGCGGCCGGCTGCGGTTGTTATTGCTATAGCCTAGTTATGACCTCAGCCTGATGGGCCGCATCATGCTGTAGTGTCTCAACTATTTGTTGCAGATGAAGTATTAATTCCTCTATATTTGCCAGGAGATACTGCACCAATGGAGTAGGCGACTGTTCTTGGGCTGGAATGGAAGTAAATGACTGTTCTTGAACTGGACTGAACACAAGTAAGCTGAGAGGTGATTGTTGTAAAAACGGCACTGGTGAACCTTGCCTGACCATTCTGCGCCTTGTAATCAATGACAATGAGGCAAACACAGGCTATCCTCAAACAAGATCTCCAACCTTGCAAAGTCTTTCGACATGGGTCCAGAGTACTTAGGGGATATCAGAACCTTCTAAAGCTATGGTTTAAACTACCTAACAAAAGAAATAAAGAAAGATAACAGTAATCAGAAACCGTACAGTACCTCAACTAAGATGTTATCAACACAGGTACTCCACATTGAATTATGCCCCCAAAACAGATACCAACTCAGCCATTGATATGAACATTCCTATACAGTTTCACTGTAAAGAACATACCAGTTAAGAGAGAGGCAAAACGCCCCTATGAGGGGGTAGGGTTTCCCTGTCCTAGTTTTGTCATGAACTAGAATTCACTATTTCAAACAAGCGATTTCACGCAATCTTGCATTCAGGTGAGCATCCTGTCCTAGTTTGGAACAGTCACTATGGCTTCACTATATGCAGCTAGGCCAATTGGTCAAAAAGGGTACCTCAGTAAGACTACCTAATATACCTCTCAAACCTAACACCGAGAAGTGAAAGGAGGATCAAGCGGTACAACAATAGTCCAGATCCAAGGGTTATGTTTCCAACATGACAGAGCCCATGACCGGTTAACCTTTTGGCAAGCCTTTTGGGCAAGCCTCCGACAAACCGTCCATGAATAGTAGATGGAAAACACAGTGACTTAAAGCACCGATGTAAATGCAATGCAAAGAACATATATGTGTAGGTAAAATTTTACATCATGAAGTTCAAGTCAAGTTCTCTAAATTCCCCAGTAGAGTCGCCAGAAACTATAGTTGCTTTTCGTGCTCCTTTCGGATATGATAGCCTTATAGTTAGGACTCTCGTGGTTCTGAATTTGATTTCACAAGTGCAATGTGAAATAGATAAACACAAATGAGTCCAAATCTGACAAATCTTTTGAAAAATCGATTTTGAATCAAAATGCCAAAAATGGACTGCTTTTCTAGATTTCAGAGTCGCCACCTAAATATTTTTAGAAAATTTAGGAAATCCGAGACTCATGCCAAAGGCCACTTATCTGTCATCACCAAAGTATCTCGGCTCGGGAACTTAGGTATGAGAGGGGAAGGTCATGAATTGAGCATCTCACTCACTCGATCAAAGATTGGTCTCTACTAATCATGATGTGATTCTTATTTACATTATATGCTCTTGTTCTAATTATTAGGCTATCTTTACTAGCTGATGCACACAAGTATAGACTAATTTGCAAAAGTTGGATGATTTTGATCTTATGTTTGTTTTGAAAAAGCATTTGAATATGTACCACTTGAAAAAGTGATCTCATATGCACATTAATCGAATCATCCCAATTTAAGCAATTAACTTTCATCCACAAGCAATCAAACAGGTATATCACTTAAGCATTTAGCCTCATGGATATGCTAGATATGGCAGCAATCACACGCATGCAATATGCTAAAGCAAAACTGCTCACCTAGTACTCAACCAAGGCAAGCCAAAAAAAACCAATTTGTTAGAAAAATGCATGCTCTAATATGCAAGTGCCTAATGCCATACATGCAAAAATGCAACTAATAGGTTCAGTTTTTAATATGTCATGTGAATCAATTTGATAGCATGCGGTAGTGCACGTATTCAATGAAGTAATAAATGACAATGCCGTTAGAATGATGAATTGAACCTTATACATGCGAGACAAATGGATGCAAATCTTGGACAATGCTAAGAAAAACATGATGCTCTATACTATCCATCATAAGCAAGTAAACAAAAAGGGAGAAAGAAATGGGGGTTGGAAGACATATACATTATTACAATTTGCCCTTGCGTAGGAGGGTTCGAATGAATTTCCTAGCTAATTAAACTAATTATTACAACGCCACAAATTAACTAACTACTCTAGCTAATTAATTAAGTACAACACAAAAGTTAACTAGCTATTCTAACTAATTAATTATAACACAAAAATTAACTAAGCTATTACAAGTTCGAAGGAATTACGCTTAATTAATTACAACATACTACTATTAACGTAAATTAACAAGCCACAAGGAATGAAGAATGGTCCATGCATGAATGCAGATTTTCCACCTGAAAATGCCCTCTGTTTGGTTGCCCAAAATATTTGTGCTTTGCAGTTAGAAAATTGAGCTATTTTTGCCTCAGCCTTTGCTCTGTTTTGCATGGAAAAAGACACTGCCTGGCTAAAAAGAGGTGGTCAGACGGCCAGAAGAAGTGATCGGACGTATAGTAACTATGTTTTACTACAACCCTTCTACAACAGACAAGAAACAAAGCACAAACAGAGTATTTTCAGAGGATGTTTGTCTACCCTACCTCTCCTTATCATCACACAAATCAAAGGAGAGGTAGGCTTGATTCGTAAACCATCAATCGACACAAATTCATTGCGTGATGATTTATGGATCAAGGGATAAAAGCTTAGTGCCGTTTGGTAACACTTATCGTTTTCAGTTTCTGTTTATATTTATAAAAATTTTAAAACTCAAATAAAAACTTGTTTGGTAAAATTTTTGATTTATTAAATCAGTGGTCTCAGTTTATAAATTTGGCTAAAAAATAAAAACACAAAAATGGTTTTCATTTTGAGTTTTCAGTTTTTTTTTTTTTTACCACCCAACACTAGCCACCCTCCGTCACCATTTTCCACTACCGTCTTCCGCCACCACCAGCCACCACTCACCACCAGCCACCTGCCACCCACTCGCCACCACCACCCACCTCTCACCACCACCACCACCACCACCACCACCAGCCACCACCTACCTGCCATCTACCCGCCACCACCCACCACCTGCTACTACCATCCACCGCCCGCTACCACCACCTGCCACCTACTTGCCACCACCACTCACCACCCATCTGCCATCACCTGCCACCTGTCACCTACCCGCCACACACCACCACCACCACCACCACCACCCACCTGCCACCACCACCCACTCGCTACCATCTACCACCCGCCACCGTCACCCACCCACCTACCCACTACCACCACACACCACCCGCCACCTGTCACCCACCTGTCACCACCCACTCGCTACCACCCACCACCCGCCACCGCCACCCACCCCACCACACCACTAGCCACCTACTACCACCTACCACCAGCAGCCACCTGCCACCCATCCGCCACACCACTACCCACCACCACCACCACCACCATCACCCACCACCCACTCGTTACCACCTACCACCCGCCACCGTTACCCACCCCCACCCACCACTACCACCACCCGCCATTCGCACACCCACCTGCCACCACCACCACCACCACTACCCACTCGCTACCACCCACCCCCGCTACCGTCACCCACCTACCCACTATCCACCCCCACCACCCGCCATTCGCCACACACTTGCCACCAACCACCACCACCCGCCACCGCCACGCCACCACCCACTCGCTACCACCACCACCCGCCACCGTCACCCACCCACCCATCACCAACCACCACCACCACCACCACCACCACCGCCACCACTCACCACCACAGCTACCCACCACCCACCGTCACCACTTTCCACCACCGTCTTCTGCGCGCACTTGCCACCACTTGCCATTTCTCACTCTTTTTATATTTTTAAATTTTTTAAAATATTTTGTTAATTACCAAACGCGTTTGTAGTTTATGTTTTTCTAAAATAAACAAAAAATAAACAAAAACCAGTTTATAAAATTTTTGTAAATATAAACTGAAAACGTAAACGTTACCAAACACACCCTTAATAAATGAAGCAAAAAGACCAACAAAACCCCCTGCTTATCATGATATTAATCAAGTGAAGTGGTTAACATCGAATCTTGAATCATTTTCATCACTAAAAGTATGCAATGACTCAAGACTCGGTGGGTTCAATTAACGTCCAATTAAACCCAAAACTTGGTTTTATTATCTTGTTCCATTTGAGCCCCAATTTATTGCTTCTTTTAATTACCTTTCCATTCCTTAGCTTAGTCCAAAAATGATAGTTAAGTCCTAAATGGAGAAGAATGTCAAACAAGAAGTTGTTTTGGGCATGAGAGAGAGTTGATGCCTTGGTAATGAACCTCCCGAAGAGATTAAACCATTTAGCATTGAAGGGTCTCTTTCTCAAGCTTAAAGAACACTCAGTTAAAACAACTCTCAAACAAATAAAAGCCAAGAAAGGAAGGAGAGTGCAGAGGTGCTTACATGTGAACACAAGTATGAAAAGCATGAAATAAATGGTATCAACTCAAATAGGTTGGTGTCTAATGCCTAAAGCACCAAACCTATGAGGACAATTACGCTACAAGCATGCTATACAAAGCATAAATGAAACAAACAACCTAAAACAGTCCTAAAATAGCTAAAAATAGTGCTGAAATTCTCATGGAAAAGATTGAAAAAGTTAGCTAAAATAATGAGGAAATGAAGCTTGTAAACAAGCATAAGGAGGGGTGGTTAACCCCTCCATTTTTGGGACTTCAAAACTGCATTTTTAGTCTATGAAAACCTCTGAAATTAGTGGTAAAAAGTTGGAAAAAGTTGAGGAAGAGATGGGAAACACAACTGCAAAGGCTTAGGAGACAAGGTTCAAAGAAAGGTGATTAACCCATCTACCTTTAATAGCCTTAAACCTCAAGCTTTAACCCATAAAAACAGTTGAAAATAGTCTAAAAATAGTAGGAAAAGATAGGAAAGAAGTTGTGTTAAGAGCTAGGAATTATACCTCTTGAACATGAGTAATCCTTTGAGTTATAAACCAACAATTTCCCACCCTCAAGAGCTGAAATTCAACCTCAATAACCTCAGCAAAGAGCCCTCAAAATTTGGTTTAGGGAGTCTAGGTAAGGTGTATATAGGTTACAAGGTAGATATAGAGAAATATTTTCCAAGATTTTGCTTCACCAAATTTTTCTAACCTAAATTCTAGAGGGGGCTCAAGTATATGTAGAGAAATATGTTACTATCTCGGAAATATCAGTATAGACACAGCTGGTGCAGTGCATGCACCTGTGGAGACAGCTGGCAAGAAAATATCTGTTTTGTCGAAACACCTGGCCGATCGGCCACTAAGGGGACGGCCGGCCACTCACTTTTGGCCAGCCAGCAACTAGTTGGCCTATAGGCCTCTGGGTGGTCAAGCTTGGAAAAATATTATTTTGGTCCAAAAGTGGTGCAAGGTTTGTAGGCTTTTGAGGCTCGAAAGTGGGGCTTTCTACTAAGGAAACCGAGCATTTTTCACAACGTATACATTCATCATTGGATGATCAATCGAAGGCGCCCAAGTCTTAAGGGCAATCAAAAATGGGATATCTACAAGGAAAAAGTTCCTCGGGCTTTGAAAAACTTGATTAATTGAGAGGAAGAATGGCGTGTTAAGCCCTTATTGGATGAGATTGATTTAGTCAATGTAGGTATTGAGAAGGATCATTGCTTAGTCTAGATTGGTTCTATGTTGTCATCAGAGAAACACGAGCAATTAGTCACTTTGTTAAAAGATTTTAAAGTTGTTTTTGCATGGTCCTACGAAGACATTCCTGGAATTGATTCTGAGATTGTACAGCATAGGATCTCTTTTAACCCTAAGACCCATCCTGTCAAACAGAAGCTCCGTAAAATACATCCAGACTGGGTATTGAAAATCAATGAGGAAATCACCAAGCAAATCAATGCATGTTTTTTGATAGTATCAAAGTATTCAACCTGGGTGGCCAACATTGTGCCAGTTCCAAAAAAAGATGGAAAAATTAGAGTTTGTGTCGACTTCCAGGATTTGAACAAAGCCAGTCTAAATGATGACTTTCCATTGCCACACATTGACGAGTTTGTGGACTTCACAGCAGGGCATGCCTTGGTATCATTCATGGATGGTTTCTCTGGGTAGAATCTGATTTCTATGGCTTCGGAGGATAGGGAGAAGACTGCATTTACCACTCCATGTGGGACATACTATTATAGGGTTATGTCATTTGGACTAAAGAATACTGGGGCGACATATTAGAGAGCAGCAACCACAATATTGCATGACATGATCCATAAAAAGATCAAGGTATATGTGGATGACATGATCGTCAAGTCGAAAGAGCGAGAGGGCCACTATGTTTCACTGAAGAGGTTCTTCGAAAGGATCAGGGAGTATAGGCTGAGACTGAATCCACAAAAATGTACATTTGGGGTGATTGCTGGTAAGATGCTGGGGTTTCTAATTACCTGATAAGGAATTGAAGTTGATCTATAAAAAATCAAGGGCATCATAGAAATGCTGCCACCAATGACTAAAAAGGAGGTACGGGGCTTTCTGGGAAAAATGCAATTCATAAGGATGTTTATTTCAAAGCTAACCTTGACTTGTGAACCATTGTTTGATCTCCTGAAGAAAGGAAAAAAGTTCTGATGGGATGATCGATGTCAGTTTGCATTCAAGCAGGTCAAGCAGTCTCTGCAGAATCCACCTATGTTATCATCGCCTGAGCCGAGAAAACCATTGATCATGTACTTATCAGTGACCAAATCAACTATGGGGTGTATGCTTGCACAAGAGTTGGATAAGAAAGTAGAGAAGACCATCTACTACTTGAGCAAGAAGATGCTGAAATATGAGACTCGCTAGACTTCCTTGGAAAAAGCTTGTTTAGCCTTGGTTTGGGCTATTAGGAAATTGAGGCACTATTTGTTAGCACACTCGGTAATTTTGGTTTTGAGATTAGATCCTATCAAATATCTCTTTGAGAAACCAGCGCTTACCAGTAAGCTAGCTTGATAGTTGCTTTTGCTTTTCGAGTTCAATCTCAGATATGTCATTCGTAAGTCTATCAAAGGAAGGGCCGTAGCGAAATTTTTAGCCAATCATTCAGTTTCAGGAGAATATGTAGATTACATGTTCTCCAATAAAAAGATTTTCCAGCTAAAAGAAGATACCTGGAGATTGTATTTTAACGGAGCAGCTAATCAAGTTGGCTATGGGATAGGGGTGTTGCTTATAGCACTAGATGATTAGCTTGCAAACTCTGATTCAAGGTAACCAACAACCAGGGAGAGTATAAGACGTGAATTACAGGATTAGAAGCAACTCTAAAACTAGGGGCAATAAGGTTAGATATGATCGGAGATTCAAACTTAGTCATCTCTCAAGTCAATGGGGGATGGGAGGTTAAGGAAAAGATAATGAAAGTTTACTAACAGAACTTAGATATTCTAATCCCGAGGTTTGAAAGAGAAATATTTACACACTTGGTGAGAGAGAACAACCGGCTTGCCAATGCTTTGGCGACCTTGGCCTCGATGGTAGACATACCAATTGGGGTCAAGATGCGTCCAATCCTTATAGAGCAAAGGTATACATTGGCATATGAGATGATAGCCACGATAGAAGAAGTACAAGATGAAAATCTCTGGTACTTTGATATTTGAAACTTTTTGGAGAGTAACACATGCCCATAAGGGGCAAGTGCCGAGGACAAAAGGGGGATATAGCGTCTGGCTATTTATTTCATCATCTACGGAGATAAGTTGTATAAGAGAGGACATCTAGGGATGCACAAGTTGTGCGTAGAAGAGGATGAGGCGAAGCGCATTATGGAAGCCATCCATGGAGAAGAGTGTGGAGCCCATATGAATGGTATAATGCTGGCTTGAAAAATCCTTAGACAAGGATACTGTTGGTCAACCATGGAGAGTGATTGTATCAACTTTGTTAGGTAATGTCATAAATGTCAAACCCATGTCAATTGTATGAATATCCCGCCATCAAAACTCTACAACATGGCCTTTCTTAGTTTGGAGCATAGATGTCATCAGAGCAATCACACCGAAGGGTTCAAATGGGCATCAGTTCATCCTTGTTGCCATTGACTATTTTACCAAGCGAGTTAAAGCACAATCGTATTCAGTCTTGAAAGCATCACATGTGGCCAAGTTCATCAAGAACAACATCATCTACAGATATGAAGTGCCAAACGAAATAATTTCAGGCAATGGCTCACACTTCAAAGGGGAAGTGGCAGTTTTACTTGAGAAATATAATGTGACTTTTCACAAATCATCAACATACAAGCCATAAACTAATGGAGTAGTTGAAGTTGCAAATAAGAACATCAAAACCATTCTACATAAGACGGTGGAAACTGACAGAGATTGGTTGGACAAACTACCTTTTTCACTTTGGGGATACATGACGTCAATTCGAACGTCTATAGGGGCAATCCCCTACTCTTTGGTATATAAAATGGAGGTTGTTTTGCCAATTGAGATAGAAGTACCCTCATTAAGAATTATGGCTAAATGTCAGATAGTAGAAACTAATTAGCAACAAAATCGGTATGAGGAGCTAAAGATATTTGATGAATGGAGATTGAAGATGTTATACCACATTCTGGGGTATCAACATAGGATTGCCAGGGCATTCAACAAAAAGATCAGATCAAGAACCCGAAAGGGTGACCCAGGCAAAAGTTAGAGCATGAAAAAAAAATGAAACAATGAAAAAATGAAAAAAAAAAAATAGTTAAGAAAAGCTCGCAAGGTCGAAAACCCGGAAGGGTGACTTTGGTAAAAGTTAGAGCACAAAAAGAGAGTGTTAATACCTGAGTGAACCTTAGCTGGAATTACGTAAGGCATGATTCCTATCTTAAGATACGTAGGTAGTTTCATCTTGAAGTTTGGCCCAACATTTTTCAACTTGCTTGTCTCATCCATGTTTGATTGGTTTATCTTTATTCAACTCGGATGTCCTATCCATGTTCAATTGGGTTATTCATTTGGTTTGATTGTCCTATCTCTTCTTCATGGTAGATTCAATTGTAAAACAAATCAAGTTTCTAATTTGAGGTTGTGCATTTCAAGGGTTGATTTCATGTTGGTTGGGTAGTGACCATTTGCGAAAATAGGTTTTGATGATTTTTAATAAAGTTAACTGATTTTCTCAAAAATTATTCAAATCTTCCAAAACCAGATCATTCATTGGACTAAAAAAGGGAAAATTTTCAGTATTCACAATTTGGCTTACATGATTTCAAAACAGAGAGTGGAACAAGCATGCTAATCTAACTCTCATGTTGATCAAAATCTTTTTCTTTAAAAAAAAAAAAGTCAAAGCAATGAAACTAGGGGCACAGTCGAGTCACGTCTTTTGTCTCATTCTCGCACACTCTTGGGTCTCTGCTAATGTAATCACTCACCGAGAAGTGCATAATAGTTATCTCTGGAAATATAGCAAAACCCTTCAGTTAGCCGGCCAACTTTCTATTTAGCCATACAAATCTTCATTCAGCTGACACATTTGCTAATTCAGCTAGATCAAATTTGCAAAAGTAGAGCAAGCTCTGTGGTTTTTTTCTTTGAATCTTGTTTTATGGTTGTTTTGTGTCCTTTTTATTCCACCAAGTACAAATAAGTGTTTTTAGGTTGTTTTGTTTTGTTTTTCTTTCATTGAGTCAAATTTTGTATTTCATTGGGTTGTAAATTCAACATCCAGTTCAGAACTCGTTCAAATGCAATCATTTTTAATTTCAAATTTCACAATAAATTGTGTTGATGCTTTGTTACTGTGTCATCAAGGATCCCAACAACAAAAAAAAAAGTACTAATAATAAATAATAAGGCCACCTTGGCGCCATTTCAAAATTGTGAAATACTTTTCGGAGCATTGCTTCCTGAGATGTTTTCTAAAAAAATATTGCTTCTTGGAAGAAAATAGACTCATACATTGAATTCCAAAATGTTTTTCAAAATTTGGTGTTTGAAAGAACATCACCTTTTTCTCTTCTCACGTTAGACGCGTTTAGATCTCGAGTTCACATTTCATCCTCTCACTTGAGACACATTTGGATCTCAAGTTCATCTTTCCTCCTCTCGCGTTAAACGTGTTTGGATCTCAAGTTCACATTTCCTCCTCTCACGTGAGATGCATTTGGATCTCAAGTTCACTTTTCATTCTCTCGCATAAGACACATTTGGATCTCAAGTTCACTTTTCCTCCGTCCATGTGAGACGCGTTTGGATCTCAAGTTCAATTTTTCTCTTCTCACGTGAGACGCGTTTGGATTTCAAGTTTACAATTCCTCTTATCGTGTGGGACGCGTTTGGATTTCGAGTTCACATTTCCTCCTCTCGCGTGGGACGCATTTGGCTTTCTAGTTCACATTTCCTCATCTTGCTTAAGACACGTTTGGATCTTGAGTTTGCATTTTCTTCTCTTGCATGAGACACGTTTGGATTTCGAGTTCACATGTCCTCCTCTCGCGTGAGAAGCGCTTGGATCTCAAGTTTATATTTCCTCCTCTCGCATGAGACATGTTTGGATCTCGAGTTTACAATTCCTCCTCTCGCGTGAGACGCGTTTGGATTTTGAGTTCACATTTTCTCCTCTCGCGTGAGACGCATTTGGATCTCAAGTTCACAATTCCTCCTCTCCGAGACGAGTTTGGATTTAGAGTTCACATTTCCTTCTCTTGCATGAGATGCGTTTAGATTTTGAGTTCAAATTTCCTCCTCTCGTGTGAGACACGTTTGGATTTCGAGTTCACTTTTCCTTACTCGCTTAAGACCCATTATTTTTTCGAGTTCACATTTCCTTCTTTCCCGTCAGACACGTTTGGATTTCAAGTTCACATTTTGTCCACTCGCGTGAGACGCATTTGGATTTCGGGTTCACTTTTCCTTCATTCGCGTGAGACGCGTTTGGATTTTAAGTTCATATTTCCTTCAATTGCGTGAGACGTATTTGGATTTTGAGTTCTCATTTCCTCCACTCGTGTGAGACGCGTTTGGATTTCGAGTTCACTTTTCCTCTACTCGCGTGAGATGCATTTTGATTTCGAGTTCACAATTCCTCCTTTTGCGTGAGACGCGTTTGGATTTCGAGTTCACATTTCCTCCTCTCCCGTGAGACACATTTGGATCTCGAGTTCATTTTTCCTCCTTTTGTGTGAGACGCGTTTGGATCTCGAGTTCACATTTCCTCCTCTCGCGTGAGACGCGTTTGGATCTCGAGTTCATTTTTCTTCCTCTCGTGTGAGACGCGTTTGGATCTCAAGCTCACTTGGTTATATCTTCTCCCTTTCCGTGTGAGACACGGTTAAGCATGTTTGTTGGTTAGGCTTTCTTTTATTAGTGTGAAACACGTTTGTTTGCATTGCATTTTAGTGTGTTTTATATCCTGTTCACAAGGCTCGCTTCGCATATTATCATCTTCACATCTTTATCACCATTGCATTGAATTCCATAAATCATGAATTTTCAAGCAACTGGCTACGCGAATCATGTAAGTCCAACTTTCAACTGCATTTCAAGCATATCACTTGCATTCTACCCCTAAACTATGCTAGTTTGATTCTTTGCAAAGGGATACGTAGGCAACTCTCGGGTTCAACCAACTGCATCTGCATCTTATTTGTTTGCCCGAGTTTTACGGCTTTATCGAAAAGGTCATCTTTAGGTTTTGACATTCACTTACATCAAAGAGGGGCAACTGTAGACACCCCATTTTGATTAGCCTTAAGACTTGGGCGCTTTCTTCCGAACACCTGATGATGAAAATTGGAATGTGTTATTTTACAAATTTCTCAGCAGAAAAGTCGAGTTGAAGTTTTAATTCCAACGTTACACCCATTTTGGCCAAATTAGTTTAGGCCTATTCAAAAATATTTTTTTTTGAATTTTTTCTTGTCCAGTAAATTTAGCAGTTTTGAAAAAATTAGCTCTCATATCACATGACAAGCCATACGGTTTTAAGATACCACATGGCTAGCCATGTGTTTTAACTCTTTTCTAATTCTATAAATATTCCCTCATTTTGTTGCTTAAAAAAAAAAAAGACACAGAAAATTTGGAAAAATAAAATCTTGTTTCAAAAGTCTTTAAAAAAGAGAATTTTAGTTAATATAATTTTTGTTTCAAAAATCTTGAAAGAGAAATTGATTTTCAAAAGCCTTAAGTTATTTTGAGAGCGAAAGGGCCTTTTTAACCAAAGCGCACAATCAATTTTTTCATCCAAAATTTCATTAAAGCTAAAACTTGAAATACGTCGTCGCTGGGATTCCAAAGCATACTCCATAACCATGAGGGTGTGAAGAAGAGGGCTTGATAAATCAAAAAATTCATCATTTCCTCCAAAGATAAGTAAAACAGAGTAGTTCCCAAGCAACAAATAAGGCAATTTTTGGCGGATTATTGTTGTTCTATGTTAAATCTTTTCTGAATATTCGTATGCTTTTGCCGTAATAATTCCCAACATTATGTCTTTTATCTTTCTTTTATTCGGCTTTTTGTAATTATTCAATATTGTAATAATTTCTCGCCCCTGCTTCTTTCTATCTCTTTCATTTACTCGTTTTCCATATCTATAAATAGCATCATATTTTCTTCTTCATGCTATCCATACTTTGCATTCATATTTCATACATTCAAATTCGGCTCATTTGCATTTGTTGGTTTAATCAATTTCTATGTGATTTTATGCGCTACCCCATGTCTTGAGATGATTCACATGTCATGTATTAGTAGTCGAATTTCTAGGTACATTTTTGTGTATGTATTGCATTAGAATTTTGAATCTAAAATCATGCATATTTTGCTAACTTTTTTTTGCAACTTTCCGTGGGACGTCAATAACTACAAGGTAAGTGTTTATATTTTTGCATCCCGTCTATGTGTGTTTTTCTTATTATGTCTAGCATCTTACCATGCAGCTACTTGCTTAATTGATATAACTCTATAATTGCCGGTGGATGGAGGTTGTATTGCTTTAATTTGGAATAGTATTGATTTCATGTTTGTAAGCTCGATTTCTTTTGAGTGGCACACTTTCAAAACCCTTTTTCAAAATGCATAAGATCATAACATTCTAAAATGAGTGACATGGTCTATACTTGATTGCTTCACATAGTATATTCAGATTTATTAAATAATCGGAATATGAACATATGAAGTCAATAAAATTCATTTCATGATTTAGTAGAGGCCGATCTTTTGATCGGATGAGTAGGTGTGCTCAATTAATGACCTCTTCCCCCCATACTTAAGGTTCCGAACTGAGACATCTCCGGTTACGACGAACAATGACCTTGGCACGAGTCACGTGTTTCCTAATTTTTTCAGAATATTAGATGGCGACTTTGAGATCTGGTGATATGGTCCATTTTTGCAAAGAATTTGTAGAAAAATGGATTTTTCTATAAAAGTTGTTGGATCTAGACTTTCATCTATGTTTCATATTACACTTGTGAAATTAGATCAAAGAAATCGAAAGTTCGAACTGTTTAGCACGCTCAGGTACCACTGGACATGTGACACCGCCCATTTGCCAACTCTAGCTTAAATTTAACCATCACTATTTTATATAATTGATTTTGTAATTAATCTTATATTTGGTAGGGAGGATTGTTTCAGTATTCCTTTTTCCAATCGAGAATTGACTTAAGGTAAAGGTACTTTGAATTTATTTGAAGAGTATTATTAACTTGAGACATGAGTATTCACTAACTAATATGTATAAAGCAAAATCAGGGGTCGGCTCTGATATTTTTGGGGTCCAAAACAAACTCTTGATATGGGGCCTTTCACACATTAAAAAAAAAAAAAAAAAAAAGTTGTGATCAAATGATTATGAATTTAAATATTGATCATATATATAATTATTAACTACAAAATTGTTAATGAAACTTGCATAATTCAACTTATTAATTATTCATTTTTAATTGATTAAATTGCTAACACATTAAATCTTTCTTGTGATATAGTTGACTGAGGTAAAATTTAATCAATTTTAAATTTAAAAAGTTTATTTTCATATAAACAACTATAACTGGTATAATTAATCAGGTTTAGACGCAATCCATATGCATTTGAGAAATAATCATCTATTAATTTAAAATAATTCACCATATCAATTGACTTTTTGATTTTTGCCAATAAAAATAATTATCTATTTATTTTAAATAATTCACCACATCAACCAATTATTTATTTTGAATTTTTACCAAATTTTATTAGAATTTTTAAAATTTAAGTCAATTGTTTCTTATGAAGTGGTATTTTGGAAATTTGGTAAAAAGTTTACTTTTTGACTTTTTAATCTATTTCGTCTTTTTGTGAATAAAAAATATAAAAAGTAATGTGATAAAAATAAGTAAGAAATTAAAAGTTGACTTCCCAAAAGATCCTGAACTAGTATAGTAACTAAAAAAGAATGGGGCCTATTTTTTTACTGAATTTTCAAGGGCACGAAACTGAGTAAAACAGGACATCAAGATTAAAATAAAAGACCTCTTAAATAGAATTTGAAGAATTTACCATTCACACTTGGGTCACTAGTTATTGTTGGCAATAATGGATGACGGTGCATAGCATACCATAGAATACACGTTTCATATTGAACATTCCACCAAACAAAGTCCTGAGAATTGGTTCCTATTTACAACCAGAAAAAACAAAAATAGAAGGTGAGCTGTAAGTATACATGTAAGGTAACCCCCCATGAAACGTTTTTCAAAAGATATTCGGTGATTGGACACTCTATCGAGAGAACGAAAAAAAAAGTACAAAAGAAAAGAAACCGCGTTGGTTGTTGTGTTTGATTACCCTAATTACAATGCTGGTACCTGCTGAATTTAGATAGGAGTGTAGAAAGGAAAAATAAATAAATGTCTTTTGGGGTTGTTTGGGGTGTCTTAAATAAGTGTACTTTTTATCTTTTGGATTAAAAATTACGGAAGAAAATATAGATGTTTGGGTTAACTTTTGACTTTTTATGAAAAATGTGTTGTAATAAAAAATTGTAAAAATTGGTTTTGTAGGAGAAAAATTAGGATTGAGAGTTGTGCAGCCGTAATTGTTGAATTTTGGTGAATAGTGTTAACTTTTTAACTTTTTAAGAACTTTTTAACTTTTTGACTTTTCCTAAACATGCCAAACTTGACCTTAGTAGACTTATAATCTAATAAATTCGTAAAATTTTCTTATGTTTTATTAAAACTTATATATTTAGACTTATATTTTAGGATTTTTTTTTATTTTGATTTATAATTTTTTTGAGACTATTATACCATTTGTTCTATTTTAAAAGTATGTATTATATACAATAGGATATATACGTTTTTCATATTTTCTTATTTTTTGTTTTGGCAATTTTGGTGATTAAAGATCTTGGAGGAATTAGTGGATACATTTCCATTATATGCTTTTGTAGGAGTTTCGGTGGTGAGAGAATATTCGAATATTGTTTTCTTCCTTTGTTATAGTTCGAAATTCTTTTTTTTTTTTTCCATTATTACAATTTTGAAACTCTATTTCCTTCCACTGTTGTGGTTTTGAACTTTAAAATTATTGGACAAAGGGTAGAGAACATTCGAATATTATCTTCTTCTATTGTTGTGGTTCGAAACTCGATTTTATTTCATTGTTGCAGCTTTGAAATTCTGCTTTCTTCCATTGTTGCGGTTTCGAAGTTTACAATTGTTGGATGAAGCTTAGCACCATTTTTGTTTTGCAAATGTATGTAGGTATGTATTTGGTAGGGATTTATGTTCAATAATATTTGTGTATGTTTAGAATTATTCAATAATTGATTAAAGTTGGATTCAACTTTTTATTTCGAGATAAATTGATATGGTATTATGTATCAGTGTGTGTATACTTATTGGTTGGGTATTCCAGTGAATGTGAATATTCACATCCACTGAAATCATTGATTATTGTATGACTATTCGCATCCATAATTTGAATGTTTACATATCACTAATTATTGTATGAGTTTGTATGATTTTTGCATGATTATTATATGGTGTGAATATTCACATTGTATAGAGTCATTACTTGTTGTGGATTATCACGTCATTAATCAATATGAATATTTGCATTCATGAATTGTTATATAAGTGCAAACAATAATGTCTTAATATTCACATTAAAAAATAGTCATACTAGCATAAACAACAATGAGTTATTTTGGTCACAAACATAGTGTATATATAGATATGTGAATGTGCACATTAATTTTATAATACAAATAGGTAGTCGCAACCAATGTTGATGTTCATACACTCATAAAACATTGAGTGTGTGTATGCTTCTATGAGGGAATATTATTTACCAGTGTGAGTTTCCATCAATATTTAATGAGAGATTTTTAGAAGGTAGACGATTAAAGATTTTAGAAATGTGAGAAAATTTTTCCGTGGAATAAGAAAGAGATTTTCTGCATAGAATAAGGGAAATATTTTCTCCATAAAATCAGGAAGAGATTTTCTCCATGGAATGAGGGACTATTGTTATTTTTTATTGTATTATTTTCAAAATGGAAATATATACAAAAAGTTAAAAGGGTGATTTGGTCATATTATATTATACAGGACCTAATGGAATATTTATTTTTTTAAAAAATGAGTTAGATGGAATAAAACACTTAGAAATATCTACAAAAACAAAAACACTTAGAAAGGGAATTTATTAAAAAATAACATATAATATATATATATATGAGGGACATGTGAATAAATTAAGGTGCTCAGATCATAAATCTAAATTTAGATTTTTTTTGTCCAAAAATCCACACCCAAAATACTATGTTCATAAGGACATGTTTTAACGAAAAGACCAAGCTGCCCATGATCAACGCATGGTGTCCGTTGAACTCTTTATAATCAAACCTCTCTCTCTCTCTCTCTCTCCCTCTTTCTCTCTCTCTCTCTCTATATATATATCAGTTCAAATTCTCGGAGAATACTAAATAATCACCCTTCTTTACAAACCCACTCTTTCCTCATCTCCCATCTCTCTCTCTCTCTCTCTCTCTCTCTTCCTCTCTCTCTCTCTTCCTTACTTTCTCTCTATCGCATTCGAGTTCATCAACAAAAAATTAAAATCCACCACGACAACCCACCTTCCTCAATCGCCTTCATGGCGATGCTACCTACCTCATTTACCTTCTGCCTCATCTTCCCAACTATTAACTCGTCCACCATCTTCTTCAAGCCTTCCCACTTCACAAACTCTCTTATCAACCCATTCCATGTCTCCACCCTCAACCCCACATTCATCTCCTCCACTACCATCCTCGTATTCAGGTGTTATTCCTTCATCATCGGCCACTCCAATATCGAAATCTTTGGTTCACCCACTCTCTCACCACCATTCCTCTCTTTTTCACTTTCTCTTTGAACCCATCACCAAGTTCTAATTCATTTATCATCACAACCACAAAAAATTCACTTTTGATTTTTCCCACCCAGTTTTGATCTCATTGAACAGTTCTGGTGATATCTCGGCTTGAGACCCAAATGCAATGTAGAGAACAAAGCATCCCTGAGCTAGCTTTTGGTGCAGCCACCGCACCCATGGTGGTTTCCGATGAGGTTCGAGTTCAACCTGTGGTAACTCAGCCAAGCAGATAGGTCCAATGCACTAGGATTTGGGAACACAATTTTGATTCTAGTAATCTAAGTACAGAGATCTCTCAATGGCGTTTCAGTTTTTCCTCGTCGTTCATTGCCTTCACTGTTCCTGTTGTGCCTAAGGCCCAAAAACAAACACACAAAGATTTACGTGGTTCATTAGATCGCATGAGCAGCAGAATTTTCACTAAATTGAATAGAGAAATTACAAGGCTATTTCTCTCTCTCAACCTCACCTCACTCACTCTCTTTCTATCACTCTTGGTGAAGACTTGATGCTCTTCACTTGCTTGCACTTGCTTCTCACTCACTTGCTCTTGCTTCTCAGTCACTTGATGATTTGTTCCTTCTTTGAACCTCTATTTATACACAAAGTTTTGGAGATAATTTGGTACCTTGGCCATGGAAACTTGCTTGCAAGTTGCCTCTCCAAAATCTATGCAAAGAAGTTAGCAAGCTTCTAGAATATGCAACTTGCCCACTTGCTCTTCTAGAATCTGAGCCAACTCAATGAGTTAACTTTATTCAACAAATCTCTACCTTGGTGAAGATTCTCCATTCAACTTTAGTGACCACTGCATTGTACCTGAAGGTACTTACTGTCGAGAGATATTGGTGAAGTCCAAGAAGTGTTTGAACTTGGTCCCGGATACCACCTCAGTGAGCATGTCTGCAGGATTATCTGCGGTACCAATCTTCTAAAGCAAAACATCCCCTTCATTTACTATTTCTCGGACATCAATATGCTTGATGCGATAATGATGGACTTGGTTTTTTGCTAAACAAATGGCACTCTAGCTGTCACAATAAACCTCCACGTGCTCCTGTACAATCTCCAAGTCCTCAACCAATCTATGTAGCCAAATGGTTTCTTTGAATGTTTATGTTACTGCTATGTACTCTGCCTCCGCAGTAAACAAAGTCATTGTTGACTGAAGCGTTGACCTCTAACTTGCAGGTCCTTTAGCAAGGGTAAACAAATACCTATTTGTCGACCAGCATTTGTCTAAGTCACTAGCATAATCTGAGTCCACATATCCAATCAGATTTTGTCCGGGCCTACTATCTCTCTAGAACTTTAATCCCAAATCAACTGTACCAGGTATAAACCTTAAGATCCATTTCATTGCTTGCCAGTGACCTTTTCGTAGATCATGCATATACCTATTCACCATACTAACAGCATGTGAGATTTCAGGCCTTATACACACTATAGTATACATCAATGCACAAGCTGCATTGGCATATGGAATCTGAGCCATATCCTTGAGTTCTTTTTCTGTGCGCAGAGACATCGAAACACGAATCTTGAAATGATGGGCCAACGGTGTACTCACAACTTTTGTTTTTCCATTTATGCCAAATTTGTCTAACACCTTTTTCAAATACTGAGTTTGTGTTAGACAAACTGTACCTTTTTTCGATCTCTCTTGATCTCCATACCAAGAATTTTCTTTCCTTCTCCAAGATACTTCATTTCGAACTCTTCTGCTAACTGTGCCTTGAGTTTGTCAATTGGTGTAGTCAAAAGTGGTCGGACAAAGTTGGTTTCATGGTAGATTCAAAAAGCAAAGCTTTGGAGCAATTTTTTCGCAACTTGGGTGCTTTGATATCAATTTGTTGTGCCCAAGGCCCACAAACAAACACAAACAAGAAACCAAACAAGAACGCATAAAGATTTACGTGGTTGGGCATATCGCCTAAGTCTATGGCAGCGAAATTTTCACTAAACTGAATAAAGAAATTATAAGGCTATGTCTCTCTCCAAACCTTACCTCACTCACTCTCTTTTTATCACTCTTGGTAAAGGCTTCATGCTCTTCACTTGCTTGCTCTTGCTTCTCACTCACTTGATGATTTGTTCCTTTCTTGAACCTCTATTTATACATAGTTTTGGGGACAATTTGGTAACTTGGCCATGGCAACTTGCTTGCAAGTTGGCTTGCAAATTGCAAAATTTCTCTATATCAGGCAAAATTTCTCTGAGTCGAATTTTCTCTATGAAAATATTGAGAAACCTTAACTACTATGAAAGTATTATATGTCCTTTATCTTATAAGATCTTAATATCAATGATCTTAAAAAAAAATCTCATTACAAAATCGAGTATTTTTGAAGTGATTATAAGATTGTCACATATGCTCCCTCCTGCCCTCTATTTCTTTGCCATTAGATGAGTTGTGATCTTTATCTCAATTGGTCCCTACATTTTTAAGATAACTGAAGGGCAATTAGTTCCTAGTCCAAAAATTCAACCAAACTCATTTCTTTAAAAATAAATGGTTGATCTCCGCCTGAGTTTAGTACTTTTTTTTTTTTGTTTCTCATTCAATATTTTAGAACAAGCAATGCTAATGTTAAACTGGGAATTGCCTACTTCACAAAACCACAACACAAAAATATATATATATATATATATTCTCTTTAGTTACAAGACTAGAGCTTTATCAATTAAAACGATGCCAAACAAACATTTTTTGAAAAACTAACTAGTAAGTGCCACAAAATAGGGGGTCGAATTAGTGACTTTTGTCAGATTGGTATAGTATTAGCTAAAAATTACGATAAGATTTGGCTTATTGAAACTCGATTTGTTATGCAAAGGCATATCTAAACTTAATTTTTTGTTACAACAATGATTCATCCCCCCTTTTTCCCCCACCCCCTTTGACCCCCTCTCTCTCTCATTGGTCCCCTTTTCTTTTTCTTTTTCTTTTTCTTTTTCTTTTTTTTCCTGCTCCTCCAATCACCACCCGCCACGTGGCAAAGGGGGGGGTGAGGGGGTGACCCCCAAAAGGGGGTCCCAAGCATTATTCTTTTGTTAATGCCCACTAAATCTATAATGTAAATATGGTTAATAGCACAAGTTGGATAACACGGCTAAATAAAGCACCAAAATGTTTTCATTAAAATGAGAAAGAATGATAATACATGGATAGAGTTCACAACAAAAAATGTCCTTTCTAATCTTGTTCTATGTATTCATGCCCTCCAGCTAGAAATAAAAAATAAAAAGTAATAATAACAAATGAAAGGTGGATGGTAACAATAATGTGTGTTAATAACTCTTTGTCTTCATCAATTACTTGTATTTATGCTCTCTATTAGAAACTATGGGCGCTTATAGAGGTAGATCTCTCGATCGTGGAGTGGTTGTAGTGGTCTTGCATTTTCCTCTGCATACTGCAAATGAAATCAATCAAATATATGTCAATGCCTTCATTAATTTTGAACTATTGATATGAAATATAATCATAACAAGTTTAAGCAATAATTACTTATTGCACTCTATATATCATAAATTATATCAACAAAAATGTATTTTGAAAATAAAATGTGCAGATCAGATTTATTTTTAATGTATTCCACATCACACCAAATTTGAATCTATATCCTATACTTCATTTTTGAGATATTTTCAAAATATGTTATTAAAATGTATCATTTTTTTATTTTTAATCAGTAATGAAGTAATTATTTGCAAAGTTTAATTAGATATTTTGGGGAAAAAATTGTTTTGTTAACGAGTGCACAAAAAAGCCTTTGTTAATGAAATTTAAAATGGTTGTACATTTTTATTACACGCACTATTGTGAAAAAATGTAAAACAATTTCAAACATGCTACCAAGTTTGTTTAGAACATTCGTTAACAAAATTCTTAAAAGAGTCTACTTGCACAAAAATTTGTACAATAGAAAGAGAGGATGCAACGCAAAATCCACTCACTCTCTATTCTGTTCATACTTGTGTAAATTTTCTATACAAGTAACACAGTTGTAACTACTTACATCATGAACAGCCTCTCTGAGTAACTTCACTTGTTCTATTGAAACAGTCATCACCTAATTCAAAATAATTGAAATTTAGGTTAAAGATGTCATTGTACAGGCTTTGAAAGAGAAAAGGACCAGGTAAAAGCTATGGCTAGTTAGGAACTTTAAAGGTTAATGAGAAGCCTTACCTTTTTATTAATGGTCCAAACAACACCTTCAGTGCAAGGAGGAACAGTGAGTGATCCCATGTATCTGTAATATCTTTTGCCACCCATTTTAATTTCTCTTGGATCAATCACCCCAGAGTGTCTCTCTTCCTTCTTATCAATCATATCTGATATATTCCTCGTCAACTGAAAATCAAAGTAAACACAACCCATTAGAAACCAAAAAAACAAAAAAGAAATAAAATTATATAAGACTCAATAGAATCTAAATTATACATTATTTTTTTGGGGCAAATTATGATGGTAGTCATTGTAATTTCAAATGGCTTGATTTTAACCTTAAATTTATGATTTATTTCAATTTGGTCCAATTGATTACAACTTTTAGTATTTTTTTTTTTTAATAGAAAATATGCACATAAGTGATATTTGTGATATTTTTAAGGAGAAAATTATAAATTTACTCAAGTCAATGAGTTAACTTCAATCAATTTCAACCAATTCACTATTAATTTTCTATCAAAAGTACTAATGGCATTATCAATTGGATCAAATTGACACAAAATTTAAAATTAAGTATCAAAATTGAATCAATTGAAAGTATAGGGACCAAAATAACGTAAAAAATAAAATACAGGGACTACCAGTGTAATTTGTCCTAGTTTTTAAATAAAAAAATTAATCAATACAAAGTAAAGTGGTGCAAGAAACATGACCAAATCCAACCAATGAATATAGTTGGTTGCTTTGATAAACCGGGTGGGCAATGTGCAGAAGGATCTATTCCTAGTTTAAGAAACATGACCAAATCTAACCAATGTTTCCAAAAAATGTCACCCAGAAATTAATTCAGGTTTAATCAATGTCATTAATGAAGGAAAATGCTTATAAGTTTCAAATTTTATACTAAATAAATGATCAAATATTTCATATGAGTGTGTTTTGTGGACCCACACCCATTTAAGACCTTTGATCATTTATTCCGTAGAAATTTTGATATTTCTAACATTATCCTTCCCCGACAAGCTTACAAGATTTTCATAGTTCATATAATGCATGAAATTTGACGAAGTAGTCAAAGTTTAAGAAGAAAAAAAAAGATTGTCATTTGACGTCATGCTCTGCCCATGTTTGTGAGGTTTGATAATGAAGATGATTACCTGAGAGAGAAAAGAGTCAGGTCGACCAATCCTGTAGAGGACCCCAATAACAGCAATCTTATCCTCTCCGTTCTCTTGTGGGCTTACATGTACCAAGTGCAGTTCCATGGCATACCTATTATTATTATTCACAAACATTAATTGTACCCTTCCTTCCTTAGTTGTTGATACATACTAAAATAGAGCAAGGATTCCCCGTACCCAACTATTCATGTCCCCTGTCTCAAATCATTTATAATTATTGAATCATATGAGAATCTTAAGACTTGAGAATCTCAAGACATATCTAATGGTTGTGAGTGATTTGAGACACAGGACAGAGATATTTGGGGACCGGGAGTCCTTGGGCCCTAAAATACTACTGTGAGAGAGAGAGAGACAGAGATAGAGAGAGAGACCTTCTGCCATTGATGGAGTGCTCTGAAGGGGAGTGCCAGTGGCCTTGTTGGAGTTGGTACTCAGTGCCATTGATCTTAATTGATCCAGCTTCACCAACAGTCCATTGAACCTACATACATGGGCATGAAATTTAGTATAAATATAAAAAATGTAGCTAGTTACTTCAACAACCCATGTAACAAAAACATGAATTCATGTCTTCTGTAAACAAATGAAGATCAATTGCATTGGAGGGCTCATATTTAAAACTATGGTTGGGGTGGGGGGTTTGTAATTTCTTCCTCACCGATATATCATGGCCTCTGTTCTTGACAGTTGCATTGGAAGGCTTGTAGTTGTTCACAAACTCCCTTGATTTTCTGATTATTTTCACCCTCCTATTCACCATATCGATTGGAGACTGCATTTCTCCATGCTTACAAGCTGCCCATTCTTCCTTTATCTCTCCCCATCGCTCCGGACCCTTTTCGCTTCCTTTGGCATAATCAAACTCTTTCTCATCCTCTGCACCATTCAATTCACACATTGAATACATCAAAACCAACAATACATATTGCTAATGTACAAAAATCAAATGAATTGAAAACAATCAAGCACATATATATGTGTAGGCCATTACCAACTTCTTGAGCTTTGACTGATGTTGTTTGCCAGAAAAGAAGCAAAATGAGAATAGACCCCAAAATGAAAATGGAGTTGCTTTGTTGCTTCATGTTTGAATTTGATGGGTGAAGTATATTGAAGGTGAAAGAGGGTGTGAGAGATTGATCAGATTGTTTGATAAGAGATTGTAAGATCAGAGGCCTCTCTTATGTCTTTATATATAACACTGCACATAAGGGTCTTTATTTATATTATGTAGTGATGGAAAGGGGAGTTTCCTCCAAGGTTCTTGAATTCAACATGTAGTGTGTGAACATAGAAATATGTATAAATAAAAGTGTGTGGCCCCAATGTTATTTATTTATTTATTTTAATGTAAAATTGTTATTTGAATAGTATGAAAAGGAAAACGAGTAAGCTAAGCTGAACATAAAAAATAACAAAAATAAAAGTACAAGTTGAAGAAAAAGGTAAACGAGTATTCAAGATTGATGGAAAATCAGGTAAATTACAAATACAACCCTGATTTGATTAAAATATGAATTATTTTTTTTATTTTAGAAATTATATTTCACTTTTGAGGTTTCTAATTTAATAACAAATTATCCTTTTATTAATAAATTATGAAATCAAATAATAATTTTTAATGATGTTAGAAATATATTTCAATTAATTTAGATAATTTTATTATTGTATAGAAGAGCAATTATGAATTTCATTTTTTAATTAATTCTGTTAAATAAAAAATTATGATAAAAAAGTATTTGTAATTTTTCAAATCACAGAAGACAACCTGTACTTTAAACCTCAGAGGTATATTTGTTATTTACCCAAAATCTTAGATGAAGCTTCCGTCCAGTTCAAAAATTGAATTGAAGGATCCAATTAAAGGGTTGCAGATTTATTCAAAGTCTACCTTGATAATCTGAACATTTTATCTTTTAATTTTTTTTCGAGTATTTTATTCATATAAAAAAAAATATCAAATTCATGAGATTGGATAACATTATCTTAAAAAAATAAAAGTTTATTTTTAAAATCATACTTATTGCATATTTTTTAAGAGTAAATTATACTTTGTCCCTTTATGTTTATCCATTTTTTCACTTTGGTCTTTTAATTTATTTTTTCTCAATTTACTCTAAAATTTAACCTATGTCCAAAATGAGATAAAAAATGATAGATTGAAAGTCATATGGCATAAAAATATTTTATTAACACATTTTACACAAACTCAAACTCCGATATAATAATATATTTTTTAAATTATGTGATAGTTAACATGACATTTTTTGTCTAATTTTGAACCAAAAATAAGATTTAGAAGTAAATTGTGAATAATTTGAAACATGATGGGCAAAAGTAGGAAAAAACAAACTTGAAGGGCCACACTAAAAAAATGCTCAAACATAAAAGGGACAGAGTATAATTTACTCATAACAACCTTCCAAAATCTTTCTCCTGTTAAGATTAAAAATATATACAATATATATATATATATATATAATGCAATCCAAATCATCTATTCCCTTCTATGCATCTTTCACTGTCTCCTTAAATTTTATAAGTTTGTAATACCATCTTTGCTGATAGGAGTGTAAAAATGGCTCGTGGCCTGTAGGCGGCCTAAAGCCCGCCTGCGGCTTATCGGCCGGGCCCAAGCCCAACCCGTGACCCTGGGTCTAGGCCTGGGCCATAATTTTAAAGTCTAGCCAGCTTAAGACCCACTCAAAGCCCGCTCGAGGCCCAATGCATTTTTTAGTAGAAAATAATAAAATTTTGATAGAAGAAATAAAAATAAAAAACAAAAAAATTGTTCAAGCCCGTCCAATCTACCGGACCGAATACCCCCTGGGCTTGGGCCTAATTTTCTGACCCTTGGCCCGACCCGAATTTTGGCTGAAGCCCGCAAAACCCAACATGGGCTGGGCCAGGTCAAATTTACATCCCTATTTGCTAATATGGACAATTGCATAAACCAATAAAATATAAGTGAACAAAGAAAGGAGTATAAAAAAGAACAAAAGATGTTGATTCTCATAGACGGTCATGTTATAGTACAAGTTATGACATTTGTACGATTGATTATTGCAACTGTCATATTCAAATTCTTTATAAGTTACAACTAAAAAAAGAGATGTAATTAAACACAATATAACGTATAACTAAAAACTTTTTTCTGATCATAACAAAAATATTGTCAAAACAATTAATCATAATCAACTGAGAGCATATGGTTACATACTCCCCATAAATTTCCATAGATTGTTTTGCTATCAAAAAGACTATAAATCCAGAATTATTTACTCAAAATTTATCAAGAATTGAGAGGCTTCTCTCCAGTCCACTGTGTGGACTGAATCGTACTGTTGGGCTTGTGGGACTTACTAAGGGTCTCGTTTCAATGATCCGAACCGTTTAATGTGTAAAGTTCTTCGAGCACTTTATGTCTGAAAAAAAATTATGTTGATCGAATATCCATAGTCCCTTGATCAAAACATATTTTTGTCAATGACAAATATGATTTTAAAAATATATTGTTAACAAAAATGTGTTCCGATCAAGTGGCTACTGATATCCAATCAACGTGATTTTTTTGCAGACATGAAGTACTCGACAAACTCTACATATTGAACGGTTCGGATCAATTGTTCAAATTCATTTCACTCATAAATCTTATAATTTATCAATAATCTCCACCACACGGACTCATTGTGAGTGAATTCTGGACCCTAGCTTTTTATGTTATGCTACAAGCAACAAAAATTAAGGACCGCTCTGAAAGGGTAAGGTCAATTTGGTTGTATAAATGCCTCAGCAAATAAAATAAAATGTTGTACCTTGGCGTACTTTGTTTTTCATTTTGTATTTTTCAATATAAAATAACGATAAATCAAAATTAAAATAACAAAAAAAATTATCAGTCTTATATTATTTGGAAAGTTGTTATGAAAATTAGTGCAAAGTTGAGTGGGTCCTTACCTTTTTTAAAAATAAAAATAAAATTGATGTCAAGTGATTTTTAACTTATTTATCAACAAAGTTGTCAAAATGTTATTAAGAATGGTATTGACTGGATCTCATATGATTTTTAATCAAAATAATCAGAAGCTAAAGTTGAATAATTTAATTTTTTATAATACATAAAATGAAATTAATTCTGGTAATAAATTATTCAAATTTCATTTGAAACATAACAATTTGTAAGATATATTGAAATTTTAGATATTTAAATAACTACTAGATCTCAATTAAAATTTTTAAATAATAGAAGAATAAATGTTATAGATATTATGCATCCATGAACTTACTATAAGCAACAATAATTAAGGGACCCCTCAAATATTGAGTTCCATTAATAGGGTAAAAGACCTGAAAAAGTAAAGTTTGATCACCCTCACCAAAAATAAATAAATGGTTGTACCTTTGCTTACTTTGTTTTTCATTTGGTATTTTTTAAAACAAAAATAACTAAAGAAAAGGAGAGCCAACACTCATCATTTTTCTATAGTTCTCATTTATTTTTGCAAAAGCAATTTTTAAAAATTCAAAAACAACTTTTTTATATTTTTGAAAAGTGACCTTTGAAATTTTTTCAAAATGCAATTTTCGAAAATAATTAGCTAAACAAGCATTTTGAATTTTCTAGCTTGTTTCCAACTTGTTAAAAACTAGATCTACGCAATCCTCTTTTGTCGGACCATCACATGACTTATTTTGATCATTAGCTTTGATAATTTTTGAGGAGAATTGATCCAAGTTTAGAATGAGCAGGTCAATTTTTTAACAAATTGGAGACACTATCCAATTTGAGTTTCTTACAAATAAAATAATAGTGATAATAATATAAAAATAATTGCATTGGCTTCCCTCCAGTTTCAGATTGGACTAGAGGGTACTGTTGGGCCTGTTGGGGCCCATCACAGGTCCCGTTTCAATAATCTGAACTGTATAATGTGTAGAACTCGTTGAATACTATATGTCTATAAAATATCACGTTGATCAGATATTGATAACTATCTCATCAGATTAGTTTTCTGTCAATCATTTATTTTTTCACCGCCCATTTTTTTTTATAAATTTTTTATACAAAACTAATTTAATCACGTAACTATCGATATCCTATTAATGTGATTTTTTACAAGCGTATAGTACTCAACAAGTTTTACACATTAAACAGTTTAGATTATTGAAATGGGTCACGTGATGGTTCCCTACGAGCCCAATAACACCCTTCAATTTGATATGGGACAAGAGGAAAGCCAGGCCAAAGTAAAAAACATAACAAAACAAAACTTCAATTAGTTTAAAAAACTTAAGGAACTTTTCATTCATCAATCAAGTCAACAAAGTTGATCTCCCTAGAAATCAAATGTCAAGAACAAGAAAAGTATGTTCTTTCATTCATATTTGCATTGGTAAAATGGTGAGGTCATGGAACGATGACTTATGTGAATTATAATTAATTTTTGTATATAGTTTTAAGTAAATTAATATTAAAAATCACTTATTAGAGAATTATAATATACTCCAAAAAATATTGTTAAGAATTTTGAAGAGGAGGCATTTACGTAGTAGGAAGCGATTTCTGACTTGGGTTGTATTTGACTTGGCATTAATTGTTTCAGCTTGGGAAGATATCATACTATACATCATGCATATGGATACAAATTAATACTACGCAACTGGTGACACAGTCGGCTTGACCAACAATTATTTAACTTGTTTGATTCTATTTTTCTGAATTTAATTATCTAAAAATTAAATTTTTTTACTTTTTATATATTTTTTATTTTTAGTAAATTTTTAAATATTTTAAGCAAAATTTTTACTTTTTAAATGCACCTATCCTAGATGTACTTAAAAAGTAAAATATTTGTAAAAAAAATATTTTAAAAAATTAATAAATACATAAAAATGTAAAAATGTACTGAATTTTCATATTTTTTTTTATATATTTTGATATTTAGTATATTTTTTATAGATTTTTTTTCACAAATATTATACTTTTTAATTATATTTATATTAAACGTACTAAAAAGTTAATAAAATGGTTAAAATATTAAAAACATTTACTAAAAACACAAAATACAAAAAATTAAAAAAAAATCAATTTTCAGAAAATTAAGTTCAGAAAATTAGAACCAAACAAGTTTTTTATTTATTTTTTCAAGAATCAAAATATATCTATCATTTTCTATTAGAAAAATGTAAAGACAAAGGGATTAATGTGTTGAAATAACAATTATATATTTAGAAAAATACATTTCATTATGAGTGTGATTTACATCATACAAATTTCAAATTTCAAAAAAATCATGTCATCTGGTCTTTTGTGTGATTGCATTGAACTCCTTACTTTTGATTCACTACCACATTTTGAAACCTCCAAGAGATAAGTTTACCTAGAAACATTGTAACATATAAAATAAAGGGGAAGAATGATCTTTGGTCAACAAACTGAAAAAACAAATTCAAATTTTTCCGCGCAGAACCTTATTTTGTAGTCTACTTTTCTTTTAAATTTTGCTATTAATAATTTAAGCGGAACATAGTCTCCGTGAATTAAAAGACATTTAGGGATAATCCCTAAAAAGTCATTCCGAAAAAGTAAAAATAAGGTATTTAGCGACAAAATTTTGAAAATGTCACTAATAAATAAATTTTTAGGGACAAAATAATTAAGTCTCAAAATGACTTATTTTTTGAGACAAAAAATTTAGTCCCAAAAGAATAATAATTCATCACTAATGGCGAAACTTTTCGTCCCAAAAGATTTGGTCCCAAAAGAATAATGACGAAACTTTTCGCAACAAAATTATTTGGTCCCTAAAAAATAATTTTGTCCTTAAATTTTAGTCTCTAAAATCTTAATTTTTTTGTAGTGCACGCTTACCACCTACAGCGCTACAATTGGACATATATATCAAATCAGTGGTATTACATGCATCAATGAGCGCACTAACTAATATACCAATACTAGTTATGACATCATTATTGACCCCACTCATTGTACAAATTGTAAATAACAAAACATCTTAAATTATATTACATCATCAATTGATACCCTAATTAATACACTAATTGGTACATATAACATTATTCATATCAAATAATAAGATAAAATTATAGAAATAAACAATTATTGTAACAATACTCTTAATTTTAAATTCTTAGCATTGATCTCTAAGAATCTATATATAATTTTTATAATTTTTCTCATGTGAATCAACCATTCAATGGGATTTTCGATTTGAAGTTTCTAGAACATCTTGGTCAGATAGTTTGTGCCATTGTATGTAAATGATTCAACCAAATGTTTGGCGCTGGCGGCAGTGCAAATGTGTATACAAAGAAAAATGGTCAAGATCTGGTTTGTTACAATTATTTGTCTTCGAAGGAACCATATGTTATGTTAATATATAATATCTATACTATATATTAAATAAAAGAGATTTTTTAACCTTAAGTCTTGTGGAAGTTCCAATCTCCCAATCTAAATTTTTTGATTTTTTAATTTAAAAAAAAAAATCTTAGCATTTATTAACATTTTCCAACTCCCAAGTTTTACCCTCATAATAATAATTTAATGCATTAAGAATAAACATAGAAAAAATTCTTTAAAATCCAACATATATGAATTCCTTGAAAAGTCCCAACACATATGATTATTATCCCTCATAATAACACTTTAATGCATTAAGAACAAACATAAAAAAAAAATTCTTGAAAAGTCCAACACATATGATTATTATCAAAATATTAACTTTAATATAATAAAAAAAAGAAAAAAAAAGAAGACATTTAAAAAAATATATTTAAAAAATCACAATTCACATATATAGATAATTGTAAACACAAAAAATAGGAGGGCATTCATGTCTACACTTTTTTTTTTATAAGACTCCTCAATTATAATAAGATATCACTTTATTTCTCTCATCTTATAATCTATATATATATATATATATTATATTATCTATACTATATATTAAGCAAAATGGGGTTTTTAACTCCCAAAGCCTGTGAGAGCTTCAATATCTCAATCTGAATTTTCTAAATTTTTTATTTTTTATTTTAAAAAAATTTCAGCATTTATTGATTTGGTCAAAATCCCCTGATCAGTATTTTTTAAATTTTTTCAATCCACATGTCTTTCCACATGCCTACATTTATTGATTTGGTCAAAATCCCCTAATCAGCATTTAAAATCCCATCATACAAATAATAATAGATACAATTCATGTATAGTTACTGCAGTACCCTTTTCAACTTCTCTCATACACTATGGTTAGTGATAAGATTGTTAAATTATTTTTATAAAAAATCTTAAAAAACATAATTTATATATTAAAAAAAATCTAAAACAAATATAAAATATCTATAATTATCTCGTGCATAGCACGAGTGATAAGCTAGTATACTATATATATTAATGTCAATTATTACTCTCTCTCTCTCTTCTCTTATAACACAATAAGAGAAGAGAGAGAAAAACGTTTTGTATATTTCACTATGTATTGAATCAACACAAGACTACCAATATATATACTACAACCTTGAGAAGTTACACAATGAAGTGAATCAAACAATTCCTAAATGAGATGAGTCTATTCTATATAAGGTAAAAATAATATATATATATATATATATATATATATATATATGTATAAAGAATATTTACAGAATATATAATATATATTATATCTAATATATATAGTATATATTATATATTAACATCCACCCTCAAACTCAATGTGACATGTAGAGGCCTAGTTGAGTTTGAAAACCAAATCTTGAAAACACCCTAGTGGATGCTTTGGCGAAGATGTCAGCAATTTGGCCAGTAGAGGAAATAGAAAGGAGGTGAACAGTGCCTTGTGTGACATGTTGGCGAACAAAATGACAATCAATCTCTATATGTTTAGTTCGATCATGAAAAATATTATTGTGAGCAATCTGGATAACACTCTGATTGTCATAGTATAGAGGAGTGGCAACTGGAAGAGGAACACCCATATTAGTAAGCAACCATCGAAGCCAAAGAAGCTCTTGAGTAGTGTCAACAAGAGCACAATATTCAGATTCAGTGCTCAAGCGAGATACCAAGATTTGTTTCTTACTGTAGACACCCCATTTTTGACCGCCCTTACAACTTGGACACCATCACTTGCTCGTCCAATGATTAAGTTGTATATGCTTGTCAAGTGCTCGAAGTCCTCAGCAGAATGCCACAGCTTTGAGCCTTCAAACCCTATACACTTTTGCCTTGTTTTGGACCAAAGCCATAATTTTTCAAGCCTAAAAAATCTCGGGACCTGCCGGCCACCACTGTGGGTTGCCGGCCACAAATGTAGGCTACGGGCCGACATTAGTGGCCTTCCAGCCTCAAGTGTATTTTTGTAGATATTTTGGCTAGTTGTGCTAGCTGTTTTCACAGATACATACACTTGCCTACACGTGTATGTATTGATATTTTTTACGGAGTTTCATTGTTTTCTATATATAAGAGACCTCCTCTTCCATTTTTGAGGGATGAACATTTTGGAGCAAAATTATCTCTCTCTCAACATAATTCTCTTTCTCTTGCAAATTCTTAAGCTTTTGCAAGCTTTTGCCTATACACTTTAAACCAAACCTTGTGGTATTTGAGTTGAAGTACTTTTGAGCCTACTTGAGCTCTTGAGGGTGTAAGTGTTGGTTTAACACTTGGAAAGAGTTCTCCTCTTCAAGAGGTATAAGTCTTGGCTTGTTGCTTTGCTTTGTTTACTATTTTGTCTACTGTTTTTAGACGGTTTTTGTACTGTTTATACTCTGTATTTTTGGGCTAAAACTTGTGGTTTAAAACCATTAGGGGTAGAGGGGTTTCTTAGGCTTTTGCCATTGTGTTTCCCACCTCTTTGTCCACTTTTTTAAAGCTTTTTTATACTAAATCTCAGAGCTTTTTCAGTGGTTAAAAACATGTTTTGAAATTCCAAAAATGGAGGGGGTAGCCTCATCTCCTTGTGCTTGCTTACTAGCTTAACATACTCCATGTTTTAGCTTATTGTTCTAGCGTTTTTTGTCTTAATTCCAGCATGTTTTAGGACTTTTTTTGTTGTTAATTGTATTTGAGCCTTGTATTGCATGCTTGTAGTGTAATTATCCTCATAGGCTTAGTGATTTAGGCCTTAGCCACCAACCTATTTGAGTTGTAGTGTTTATTTCAAACTTTCCATACTTGTGATCACCTTTAATCACGTCTGCAACATCCCTCATTTCTTGGCTTTTTCTTTGTTTTGAAAATTGTTTCAAGTTACTTGTTTGTTTAAACTTGAGATTGAGGTCTTGTGCTTAATGGTTTAATCCCTTTGCGGGTTTATTCCCAACCAACGGCATGACACTTCTCTCATGCCTAAAACAACTCTTAGTTTGGTGCTCCTTTCCATTAGAGGACTTAAAACTCACTTTTGGACTCAATTGGTTAAAGAATGGTTGATAATTAAAATGGAGTAATAAAATGAGGATTAAAAAGTGATGCAAGATAATAAAATCAACTTGGGTTCAATCGGACATTAATTGAACCCATTGAGTCTTGAGTCGTTTCATACTCGTTAGTGATGTAAACAGCTCAAGAGTCGATGTAAACCAATTCCCTTGATCAATCCATGATAGGGAGGAGGTTTGAGAGTCTTTTATGTTGCATTTATTGAACTTGTACACCTTGGTTCATAGGCCATCATGCAATGAAATTGCATCGATTAATGCCTTGTGAATTGAGCTTGCCACTCATTTGAGCTGTTTTGATGATAAGGAGGGGTAAGGTGTACAAACATACCTTGAGAATACACTATTTTGTGCTCTGTATGCTTTCTGTTGCAGCAGGAAAAACCAAGATTCAATGGCCTGCAGGCCACTATTTCTGGACGGCAAGTTACCATTTGTGGCCGGCCGGCCACCACTTTTGGCCTGCCGGCCACTTTTGTAAAATTGAGCAGCAGCTTTTTTGGAATAGAACAGAGCAGAGACTGAGGTGAAAGATGTTCTACTATGCAACAGAAGCATTCTGACAGTAGAACAGTGCACTTTTCGGGTGGAAATCCGTGCGTGCATGAGCATCCCTCGCTTGCTGGGACTAATTAGTTAATTTAGTTACTTTATTTCATATTGTATTCATGTTGTAATTAATTAGTTAGCTAATTAGAATTTTGTAAATTAATTAATTAGTGTAATTAATTAGTTAGTTCCAATTTGTAATAATTAGGTAGAATAGTTAATTAGTTGTGATGTTTTAATAACTAGTTAGCATAGTTAGTTAATTTGTTTTGTAATAGTTAGTTAATTAGTTTAGCTAGTTAGTTTAATCGAATCCTCCTGCGCGAGGGCACAATTGTAATAATGTGTATGTCTTCCAACTCCACGTCTTTCTTCCTTTTATTTACCTGCTTATGATGGTTAGTTTTAGGGCATCATGTTTTGTTTAGCATCTCTCATGCCTTGTATCCATTGTCTTACATACACCGAGGCTCAGTTCATCATTCTAACTTGTATTGTTATTGCTTACACTTCTTTGAATACTTGCTTAAACCACATGTTATCAAATTAATTCATATGCCATATTAGTAACCAAGTCTAGTAATTACATATTGTATGTGCTGCATTAGTCATATTGTATAGTTAGGATCATGCATTATTCTAACTCTGTCATCTTTTTTGGCTTGGAATAGTAGGTGAGCTTTTACTTATTTTAGCATATTGCATTATATGTTGATGTTGTCATGTTTAGCATGTTCACCATGAGGCTAAGTGCTTAAGTGATAAACTGTTTGAATACCTGTGGATGGAGGCTAATTGCTTGAATTGGAATAATTTGAGTAATGTTCATATGCGATCACTTTTTCAAGTGGTACATATTCGAAACAATTTTCAAAACAAAATATGAGATCAAGTGTTCCAAATTCTTGCAAATTAGTCTATACTTGTATGTGTGCGCATCACATTGTAAAGTTAGTCTAATAATCGGAACAAAAGCATATAATGTAAATAAGAATCACATCATAATTAGTAAAGGCCGATCTTTGATCGGGTAAGCGGGGGTGCTTAATTGATGACCTTCCCCTCTCGTACCTAAGTTCTCGAGCTAAGACAATCTTGGTGATGACGGACATGTGGCCTTTGGTACGAGTCATGAGTTTCCTAAATTTTCCAAAAATATTTATGTGGTGACTTTGTATCTGGCAAAATAGTCAATTTTTGGCAATTTGATTCAAAATCGATTTTTCAAAAAATTTGCCGAATTTGGACTCTTTGGTGTTTATCTATTTTACATTGCACTTGTGAGATCAGATTCAGAACCGCAAGAGTCCGATACTATAGGACTTATTCGTCTTCCGAAAGGAGCTTGAAAAGTCGAGCTACAGTTTCTGGCGACTTTGTTGGGGAATTTAGAGAACTTGACTCGAATTTCATGATATGAAATTTTATCTACACTTATATGTTTCTTCGCATTGCATTTGCATTGGTACACTTAAGTGATGGGTCGTTGAACACACCAAAATTAAATACTAAACTATACCAAATTCAATCAGAATAATGGCAAGTCCAGGTATCGATCCACAGGGACTATTGTGAAATTAAACTAATTTAATTGATAAATTTCTAAATTAATTTTGATAAAAAGATTGAATGATTATAACCTAATTTAAAAACGAATAAATTAAACTAAGGAATTAAATTATCAAGAATAAATGAAATAGGGTTTAATGAATTGGGGGAAAATCCTAGGGTAGAGAATTCACCACTAACCACATAATTAGGGTTTCTAATTGAAATGAATTATGCTATGGTTTGAACGGATTAATGTTTCGCAACTACAAGTTCGAAGCATTTGACAAGAAGATCATCACACTCAATGTACGAGCACGAACCATCTCAAGTAATACGAATCGTTCACTCTAAACTAGGGTAGTGATACGACTTGTTTCTCGTAGTATGGTTCGTCCCATACCTTGAATGTGAAGGAAAAGAAAACAATTGTATGGATAACATTTAACAATCACAGAAAGTCAAATATTCAAAAGAATAATGGAAATTATATATAAAGAATTTCTAAAACACCATACAATGGTTCAAACCTTTACATAATATAAAATCAAAAAAGAAAAACCCATTACATGGCTAGGGTTTCTTCAAAACCCTAGAAAAGATGACTAGCCACTCATGGAGGAGTAGAAAGAGGAAGATGGAGAAGAAACCACCATGGAAGACATCTTGAAGCTTTTGCTTTCCTTCTCCTTTCCAAACCCTAGCCTCCCTCCTTAGGTTAAAACAGTTTCAGAACCCTAGCAAAGCCTTTTCCTTTTCCTTTTATACTTCTACTCACTTCCCAAACAGGTTTAAAACATCAGTTTGACTTTTCTAGAAAAGTCAACTCTCTCCAAATTTGGTTTTTTTGCCCATTTTATGCTCCGACGATGTACAACCTGATTGACATTTAACACACATAAATTATACGGTTTGACCAGCAAGTGAAGTTAAGAGATTCTAATTAACAGCCTCAATGATGTACATTTCGGCCTTAATCACATCCCCCAACTTACTACTTGTTAGTCCTCAAGCAAGTAAAATAAAATAAAATTAAACAAAATCTATCTATTTCCTCTTTTGTGGGAAAAACGGTTGCATTTAGCATATGCAACAAGCCTTTAAACCACAAGGTTACCCCAAGTGGACGAGTAAAGTCTCGTGAGGGTTTCCAGAAATGATACCCACAAACATTAACATATTCATATATACTTAATAACAAATGACCACACTACTGCACCTAACAATCAACTTATGTGCCACTACAGTGTGATATTGAGACACGATAAGTCATTAAAGACACAGTGGACAAGCATGAAGGAGCCTATTGAGTCAAAACCACAATTCATTTAATACAAAAGTAAAGTTCCCTATACTTGTGCATGCTAGTAGATAAGTCATGAGTACCCTCAGTGTAAAGTGCAATCTCCATATTAGTTAACTATCCACTATAATAGCCCAGTGTAACTCATAATAACATCCAACATATACAGAAAAACTAACCTGTTACAGCCAAGATTCTCAAAAGTAGTTTTTTTTTTTTTTTTTTTTTTTTTTTTTTAATGACTGTGCAATGTCCTGATCCATTAAGCTTTCTAATCAACCCATGTAACAAGCATTGGGCCAATGACTCCCAAACCAGACGGTTTTAGGGCACTAGGTGTAAAGACACCCCTACGGACTTAATAACTCGAGTTGAAAAGGTTACGAATCCGAACAAGTCATTCTGCTTATTTTTCCTTAACTGTGCAATGTCCAAGTCCCTTAAGCTTTCTAATTAACTCATGTAGCAAGTTTTGGGCCAATGACTCCCAAACCAGACGGTTTTAGGGCATTAGGTGTAAAGACACCCCTACGGGCTTAATAACTTAAGTTAAAAAGGTTACGAACCCAAACAAGTCAAGTGTTTTTTTTTTTTTTTTTTTTTAAGAATCTTGGCTTCTCATTTATTCTTTTCTGCAACTCTAGCTATTATCAATGATGTACACCAGGGATTATAATAAAAAGATCACCGCTATGATAGTGTGTTCATGTGAATTAAGGCATACTCATGACAAGTGTACTAAAACCACAAACACAGACAACTCTCCTCGTGCAAACATCGCATGCAAGTATCTACCCAATAAATCCTTTTCATACAAGTCTACTATGCTCTCCAATTAACATATGCAAATATCATCACCCCACTAGTAAAAAGTCACATCAAGTGAAGTAATGCAATCAAGTGAAACAGGTATAAGTATGAATTATGAGCCAGATAGAAATGCACAAAAGAAAATATAACCCTCATCCCCCAACTTGAATATGACATTGTCCTCAATGGAAAAGTAAAGAGAAATGAGAGAATATTACCTGAATTGTAAGTGCACATCCAGGTAGGCAGAGAGTAACATATACACACTTCAGTGCTCTTTTTTTCTTTTTTTTTTTCGAAGAGAAAAAAACGAAAATAATTAAATAAATGAAGAAAAATGACCTTAAATTAAATTAGCTAAACTATAAAATAAACTAAACTAAACTAAAATAACTAAACTAGAAAGGAGCCTAAAGTATAGAATAAAATAATTTAAACTAAACATTTTTTTTTTCATTTTTTTTTTTGAAATTAATAGAATAGAAAAAAAAAAAAAAAAAACTAAACTACTTAATAATTAAATGAAAATTACATCATAGAATAGAAAAAAAAAAATAACATCACTAACTAAACAAATAAAATTAAAAATAAAAATAAAAATAAAACAAACCACAAACTAATGAAACGAATGAGAATCAGTAACGAAAAACTAACCTGCTTATATTAGAATTATGGTTAGCACAATGATTTCTGAGGCTTTTTTTTTTTTTTTTGAAAATAGAAAATAGAATATTAAAAATAAAATAAATAAAGAAAGAAAATTCGAAATATATTTTTTTAATATATAAATAAAATAAATCTATATTTATTTATTTATTTTTAAAATTTATTTATGTATTTATTTAAAATTTATTTACTTAAATAAATTAAAAATGAAAATAAAATAATAATAATAATAATAATAATAATAAAAAAAACAAATGCACCAAACTCATGCACACAACTCACGCAACTCACGCACATGCGGCGATACACACAACCGCGCGCAAAAATATATATATATATATATATATTTTAAATTTGTTTTATTTACAATTGAACATGGATAACAATAATTTTTTTTTTTAAAAAAAATTTGTTTTTATTTACAATTGAACATGTATAACAACAAATTTTTTTTTTAAAATGAACAAGTATAACTTTTTTTTTTTTTTTTTTTTAAACACATAAAATAAACATGAAAGCATGTTTTTTTTTTACTAACTCTCAACACCTAACAAAAGGCACCAGAGTTATAGCATAAAGTTGCCACTTCAGAATCCCCCAGGTAATAAAACCCGCGTAGTTTATAGCCTTCGGGCTAGTACAACCCAAATATACTAAACCATTTCTACATTCAATTGACATCCGAAATAAATAAAGCACATAAGAACATAACAGAATGCCCACTAAAGGTATAATCTTCACGCGAAAACCACGGGTACTACTTTTCTCCCTAACTGTGTTTGTAACTTTCCCTATTCTCCAACAGGGTGACAGACTAGGTTGATTCGGTATCCAGAATCGAGGCGCATAAAGCTACCTCAACCTATGGGGCTGTCATACAGAGTTCAAGCCGAGGTAGTTTTGAAGCAATCTCCACACCCCTGGGTATTTAAACCAGACTTTAGTCTCGGAAATTCCAAACCTTTGTGTTCTAGGCTTTGCCATTCGAACTCTAGTTTCCACCGTCTCAGTTGGTCTCCTAGGAACTCACTACAAACACGGTTAGGTGGCTATACCAGACCATCAGATGCCGTTCGGGCACGGCAAACACCAAAGGAATTACACCTTTAGAGGATTTAGAGTCTCCTAGACGGTTTGCCAGAGGCTTGCCCAAAAGCTTGCCAAAAGGCTGACCGGTCGTGGGCTCTGCCATGATAGGAACACAGCCCTTGGATCTGGACTACCGCTGTACCGTTTGATCCTCCTTTCACTTCTCAGTGTTAGGTGCGGAGGTATATTAGATAGTCTGGCTGAAGTACCCATCGGCCTAGTTGCATATAGTAAAGCCATAGAGACTGTTCCAAACTAGGACAGGATGCTCACCCGAAATGCAGGATCGAATGAAAACAGCTTTGTTTGAACAGTGAACCCTAGTTCTTGACGAAACTAAGACAGGGTAACCCTACCCCATCATAGGGGTGTTTTGGCTCTCGCTTAACTAGTATGTGCTTTACAGTGAAACTGTACAGGAATATGCATAGCAGTTGCAAGTTTGGTATCTGTTTTGGGGATGGAATTCAATGTGGAGTACAGTCCTACAGCTGTGATCATGTCTGTGTTGATAACATCATTAGTTGAGGTGCTGTGAGGTTTCTGATTACTGTTATTTTTGCTTTATTTCTTTTGCTAGGTAGTTTAACACCATAGCTTCAGAAAGTTCGGATATCCACCAAGTACTCTGGACCCGAGTCAAAAGACTTTGCAAAGCCGGGGATCTTGTTCGGGGACAGCCTGTGTTTACCTCACTCCTACCGGTTACAAGACGGAGGAGAATCAGACAGAATTCATCAGTTCAGTTTTTACAGCAGTCACCCCTCAATTCACCTGTGTCCAGTCAGGTTCGGGAACATTCATCTACTTCTAGCCCAGCATAAGATCATTCACCTATTTCAATGGCACAGTATCTTTCAGTCAGTATGGAAGAGTTGATACATCATTTGCAGCAGACAGTTGAAACCTTACAATAGGATGCGGCTCACCAGGCCGAGGTCATGGCCCGTCAAGCTGAGGTTATAACTAGACTACAACAACAGCAACCATAGCCGGTTGCGGCCTCTGCATCCCATACACCTCCTGCGGGTATCCCAACACCCAGAGCCACTGCTCATACTGCCAATGTCCAAGAAAATTAGGGCAATCCAGCAGAGCTAATCCCAGCACAAGCCTCCAAAACCCCTGTTTATCAGATTGAGGCTCCGTTTGAGTTTAAGGTTGACCCAACTGTACTCAAGGTCAATAAACTAGAAAAGTTATTCAAAAGAGCACAAGGGGTTAACTCCATCCTAGACATAGAGGACGGGTATGCCGATTTTGCAGTGACATTGCCAGATCGGTTTAAAATGCCATACATTGACCGTTTTGACAGTTCCGGAGATCCTATGGTTCACTTTCGGCTATTTTCAGACATCTTGCAGCCGATGGGCCTGACTAGACTACAAAAGCTGTCTCTCTTTGGCCATACCATGTCAATTATAGCGCCCATATGGTACGCCAAGTTAGAAGACTCTGTTAAACAGAATTGGGAGGAGATGACCGAGGCCTTCATTACGTAGTATTCGTAAAATACACAGATCGAGATTACAACTTGTGATCTCGAGGCAACACGCCAAGAACCGAAGGAGGGCTTCTCTGAATTTGTGACAAGGTGGAGAGCTAAGGCCTCGATAATGACCACAAGGCCTTCTGAGAAAGATCAGATCAGGATGGTCGTCCGAATCAACACGACAAGTTGCCACAAAAGATAGTCATCCTACCTCTATTTACATTTACAAAACTCCATGAAATAAGGGTGCAGATTGAAGACACCATAAAATAGGGGCTTATCACAGATGAGAAGGAACCGACAAAGAGGTCGTTTGTCCACAGTTCCAATGATGCTAGTGGTAACACAGTTGTGAGACCGTTAGATGTAAGCATTGTCTCCACAACCAAGACTGCCGACCCCTTTGCCAACACAAGCTCAACACATCGTCCAACCCTGTCCGATCCCAGAGGACTTTCAACCAACTATATATCACCCTGTCTCAAGCTATGAAAGTGCTAGTTAAGAAAGGGCACCTCAAACTATTAGAACCCCACCCATTGCCTGATTCTCTTCCAGCCAAACACAACCCCGCAAAATACTGCGCGTTTCACCAACAGCATGGCCATGACACTGACCAGTGCTTTCGATTGCGTCATGAGATTCAAGATCTCATTGACAACAAGGTGATCGTTCCACCTCAGAAACCAAACGTGACCACAAATCCACTCCCATCCCATAATCAAGTCCCCCTACCTCGAAATCTCAACCCGATCCATACACTAGCCGCCCCCTATGACCCCAGCATATATATTACCCCCTCCCACCTACCAAAACTGATGTTGTTCATTCTAGAAAGCACAGATCTGTGCATGATGGACACATCCCACCCTCACCCAAGCCTGTGGTGATGCTTACAGTGGAAAGAGAGTCGATATTAGAGGAAGGTATTGAGTGTCCTGACGACTTATCTAATACGGTATATGATCTACGTTGCTACATTGTGTCAACTAGTCAAATCAGGTCCGAATTAGTGCTGCTGACCTCGATAGACATCAATGTGGTCAAATAAGATGGCCCTAACCAGGGGTTAGATGATTTGGCAGAACTCGAGGAGGATTTGAAGCAGTTCTTTGACAAGCAAGATCAGGGAGATGTACATATTGGCTGGTTCGACTTGAACGGATCAACTGACAACTCTGGATGGCTGAGTGATGAGCCAGATAAGAAAGAAGAAGCTGAAATAAAACCAGAGGGAAAGGAAGTAGGGATCACTGTAGTGGCCGAAAAGGCCGATGAGAAAGGAAAGCTGCCGGAGAACGCTGGTATGGAAAACCCAGCCCAAGAAGTGGGCACTGTGAGCATTGTGGATACGGAAAGAAGCTACACTGAGGTAGTTTGAACGAGAAAGGATTGAAGACGGCTAGGAAACTGTAATTTCATAACACCCTGTGGAGAATGCCTATGATGTAAAGGTGATATGAGCAGAGCCGAGCAACTGTTTGTTGGCTGCTGAGAGTGAATGGTGGGATGATAATGATCTGCATCTGGCCCACACCGACGAAGACTAGGGCGAGTGCCTTCCGGACAACATGTGATATGTTGAAGAAATAGACCATCTAACGAGAAGTGGGCGGTATTTTAAGCCGCCGCACCTAGATCAAACAGAGGCGTCTGGAAAAGATAGAGAGGTTGAGAAACAGAAAGAGAAACAGCTAGAAGAAAAGGCACTGTTGAAACAGCTTAAGAAAATCCAAGCTAACATCTCCATCTAAGGTCTTCTCATGGCCTCTCGGGTACACTGATAAGCAGTATTGTCGGCAATGGACAAGGCTAAATTGTCTATTGATACCACGCCCAAGCAGTTTGTGGGATTGATCTTTCCAAGTGGTGCCAGGCCAACCCTTACTTTCTCTAACAAAGAGTTTCCACCGAAGAGCTCGGCTCATAACAAACCCTTGTACATATCTGTGGAGTGTAGGGAGAAATTGGTGCTGGTGGTGTTGGTAGACATTGGTTCGACCATCAATGTATGTTCTTCTCGCACCGCCTATGCAATTGGCCTTAAACCAGCGGACTTTGTTTCCACAGCCCAAGTAATACGGGCATATGATAATATAAGTAGAGAGGTCATGGGCACAGTGCAAGTCAGAGTCTAGGTGGGCCCAGCTGAGCAAGAGGTCGAGTTCCATGTCTTAGATGTGCCAGCTACCTTTAATTTACTGTTAGGGAAGCCTTGGTTGCATCATGTAAAGGCCATCTCCTCAACTCTTCATCAGATGTTGAAGTACCCTCATGGGGGAGGAGTGACGATTGTTTTTGGGAATTCATATATCCATCCACCGCCAGAGGTAACTATACCAGTGCTGGAGATCAACGATGGTGAGGAAGATGTATTCCTCTCGGGATTCAGTCTGGCTGAAGCCCGGGTAGTGCAGACCATTCTGGCCGCGGACGAAGGTATGTACGTCAGCGCCCAATCCATCTATTTCATGAACAAACTGCAGCATGTTCTAGGAATGGGACTCGAGAGAAGTGGTCGGAAAAGCATTGTGGCATTGACAGATGTGCCACACAACCCACATGCCTTTAGACTGGGCTATGTGCCCACTAAAGAGGACTGGATCAGGAAGGGAGAAGAAATGAGAGGCAGAGCCAAAGCCAAGCAAGCCGGAAAACACTATGAGCTCATCCATAGGCCTATCTAAGGGACACTGAATGGCCGTTTTGTTCGAGAGGAAGAATATTTCCTTTTTTGCAGCTTTCTTGAGCCTTGGGTGAATTCCTCAAATCAACATGTCCCTGAGTTCGAGATCTTCTTTGATCTGCAGCTGCAGGATAGTGATGATGAGGAAAGGGCTGAACCAGGCATCAAAGTTGAACAGAGCATGGGAGGTGACTCAGATGGCAGCGAACTTGGAGTAGGGGCAGCATTGGCTAGTCTCCTAACAGATCCTGCAACTAGCCTAGAGAACTTGGAGGATAACCTTACCGTCTCCATTATTGGGGAAGAACAGGGTGTGAACCCAACCAGTGGCATTTTGGATACATCAAGGGCACCATATCTTATCTGGCAGCTCAAGGAAGGCTAGCTGTCCAGTTCTGAATCAGGTGATGAGCTAGAATCTGATTCCACTGAGTCTGTGGGTCGGGATCAGATTCAAGTTCTTATGGGTCGGAGTCTGGTATTTCTGGGAATGGTAACCCGGATACCAAAGTCCTGGCTAGGTCTTCATTCAGTTTTTCTTTTGAGTTTGTAACCTAAGATCTGCACACCTTTTGAATGAAAACTCTGCAAATTCTGTGTACTTTTCTGTGCCGTTGGTTTATTGCATTGACCAAGATTTTTAAAATTTTAATGAAAATGAAGGGGAAGAAATTCCCCTGGCTTTGAAAAACTTGATCAATCGAGAAGATGAGAGGTTTGCTAAACCTTGTGCTGATGAAATCATTGCTATTAATGTGAATACTGAGAAGGATCCGCACCTGGTCTAGATCGAGTCCACGTTGTCTTCGGAGGAACACGAACATTTAATTGCTTTGTTAAAAGATTTCAAAGATATTTTCGCGTGGTCCTACGAAGACATGCTTGGAATCGATCCTGAGAATGTACAGCATCAGATCCCTCTTGACCCTAAGGCCCGACCAGTCAAGCAGAAGCTGCGTAGAATACGTCCAGATTGGGAACTAAAAATCAAGAAAGAGGTCATCAAGCAAATCAAGACAGGTTTCTTGTTAGTATCTGAGTATCCGACTTGGTTGGCCAACATCGTCCTAATGCTGAAGAAGGATGGTAGAATTCGGGTGTGTGTAGACTTCTAGGACTTGAACAGAGCCAATCCGAATGATGACTTTCCTCTGTCGCACATTGATGAGTTAGTGGATTTCACTGCGGGCCATGCATTGCTATCATTTATGGATGGGTTTTTCGAGTACGACCAGATTCTGATGGCGCTCGAGCACAGAGAGAAAATCGCATTCACTACGCCGTGGGGTACCTACTGCTACCGGGTTATGCCGTTTGGTTTGAAAAATGCTGGAGCTACTTGTCAGAGGGCTGCGACCACCATTCTTCATGACATAATCCACAAAGAGGTAGAGGTGTACGTGGACAACATGATCAAAAAAATGCTAGATTACGAGACCCAGTACACTCCTTTGGAGAAAGCTTGCCTAGCCTTGGTATAGGCTACCAGGAAGTTGAAGCACTACTTGTTAGCTCACTCTATCATCCTGGTTTCGAGATTAGATCCCATTAAATATCTCTTTGAGAAACCAGCGCTTACGGGTAGGTTGGCTCGTTGGTTACTCATTCTCTCCGAATTTGATCTCAAATATGTCACCCGTAAGTCAGTCAAGGGAAGAGCTGTAGCAGAGTTTCTGGCAGACCATCCAGTAGAAGGAGACGAGGCAGTGAAATACTTGTTCCCAGATAAAGCCATTCTGCAAGCTGAAAAAAAAACTTGGATGATGTACTTTGACAGCGCGTCTAATCAGTACGGTTATGGGATAGGTGTAGCCTTCAAACTCCGGTTCAAAGTGTCCAACAACGAAGCAGAATATGAAGCGTGTATTGCTGGTTTAAAAGCCACCCTGGAATTAGGGGCAATAATATTGGATGTCATCGGGGACTCGAACATAGTTGTTTCTCAAGCAAATGGAGACTGAAAAGTCAAAGAAGAGAAGATGAAGGTTTACTATCAGACCCTGGATATTCTGATTGTTGGTTTGAAAAGATGACTTTCACGCATCTACTAAGAGAGAACAATAGGATGCTTTAGTAACTCTATCTTCTATGGTAGACATCCCACTTAAAGTCTGGATGCGTCCGATTATCATCGAACATAAATACACGCTAGCTTATGAAACTCTTGCGCAATAGATGAAATGCAAGACAAAAACCCCTAGTACTACGATATTTGGAACTTCCTAGAAAAGGAGGTGTATCCACTAGGGGCAAATGCCAAGGACAAATAGGGAATACAACGAATGGCCCTCTAATTTATCATTTGTGGAGGTAAGTTGTATAAAAGAGGTCATCTGGGAATGCATAAATTGTGTGTGGAAGAAGAGGAATCGAAGCATCTTATGGAGGCAAGGTTACTACTGGTCCACCATGGAGGATGATTGTATTGGTTTTGTGCGGCGAAGTCACAAATGTCAAATCCATGCCAATCACATGAATATTCCGCCATCAAAGCTTTACAGTATGACTTTGCCATGGCCTTTCTTAGTCTGGGGAATCAACGTTATCGGTGCAGTCACGCCAAAAAGGTCGAATGGGCATGAATATAGCTTGGTAGCGATTGATTACTGTACAAAGTGGATGGAAGCTCAGTCCTATGCAGTGTTGAAGACATCGCATATGACCAAATTTATCAGAAACAATATCATTTGCCGGTACGGAGTTCCGAACAAGATCATATCAAATAATGGTTCCCACTTCAAGAAAGAAGTGATAGACTTGCTGGAGAAATACAACGTGGCTTTTCATAAGTCATTTACATACAGGCCACAAACCAATGGAGCTGTTGAAGCCGCCAATAAGAACATTAAGAATATCTTGCAAAAGATGGTTGAGACCTATAAGGACTGGCCAGATAAATTGCCAATCGCACTCTGGGGCTACAGAATTCCGATTTGAACATCTATAGGGGCAACTCCTTATTCTCTCATCTACAGAATGGAAGCCATTTTGCCGATTGAAATTGAAGTCCTGTCGCTGCGAGTTATGGCTGAGTGTCAGATAACGGAGGCAGACTAGCAACAGAGCAGATTTGAGGAGTTAATGCTATTTGATGAGAGAAGGCTAAAAGCATTGTATCATGTTTAGGGCTACCAGTGCAAAATTGCCAAGGCTTTTAACAAGAAAGTTAAGTCCCGTAATCTCAAGGAGGGAGACATGGTGCTGAAAGACAACTGAACTCTCATCCATGACCCTAAGGGCAAGTTCAGACCCAATTGGACTGGTCCTTACATCATCAAATCTATTTGGTCAGGAGGGGCAGTTATTCTCATGGACTTAGATGGCCTAGAATTTTCACAATTGATCAATATAGACAAGTTGAAGAAATACTACCCCTGAGAGGCTCGCTAGGCCGAAAACCTGAAAGGGCGTCCTAGGCAAAAATTAGAGGATTGAAAAATTAGAAAGAAAAACTGAGCTCGCAAGGTTGAAAACCCTAAAGGGCGACTTTGGCAAAAGTTAGAGCGCAAAAGGAGAGAGTTAATACTCAAGTGAACCTGAACTGAACTACGTAAGGCCTAATTCCTATCTTTGGGATACGTAGGCAATTTCATCCTGAAATTCGGCCATGACTATATCCAACTCAACTGTCCTGTCCATGTGTCTAATCAGGTCATCTTTATCCATTATCTGAGAGCTCGGTTGTGATCTTCATTTTAGGAAGAAAAGCTGGTTACAATGCAGAGCAGTAATGGTATTCAATTAGGAGCAGTTATGATCTTTCGATTTAGGGTTGTACATCTTGAAGATCGATCCCGTGGTTGTCAGACAGTGATCATTTTCGAAAATGGTTTTGAAAAGTTTTAATAAAATTTGATTTTGTTCAAAAATTTACCTTTTACAACTTAGACCATTTTTGGACCAAAAGAAAAAAAAATTTAGTACTCATAACTTTAATTTCATTGATTTCAACATAAAGTTCTCCAACTCTCTGATACAAATCAAAGTTACTTTTACATCATAAAACTTGAAAAGAAAGGTCAAACCAATAAACTAGGGGCATAGGCAAGTCAGGTGCTCCTATGTCCTCTGCTCGTGCTTGCAGAAGCTTCTGTAGCCAAAGTGGGCCCGACTTGTGCCTCATCCTCGAGCCGAGCCAAGCTAAGCCAAGCACTCGCCAGAAAGGGCATAACTAAAACTAGGGGCAAGGGCCAAAAGCTTTCTCGTCCTCTAAGCAGTGTGATACCTAGCCAAGTGTGAAGCACGAATCGGGGAATGAAGCCGAATACTCTACCCCCTCTTCTAGGTAGGTCTGATCATGCCCGAACTGGCATCTGAACCGGAAGGGAAAGTAAAACACGCAGTGCATGAAGCCAATCAACTATATGCCAGGCTGCTGAGTCATGCTACAACTCATCTCAGTCAAGTTAAGCCAGGGGCAATGCCAAGCTATGTCAGATGCAGATCTGCTGCACATCCAGTTGCACCACCATCCCTCATTGGAAAAATCCACTAGTCGTTGGCAGAAGAAATAAGCTTGAGCTGAATACTCGGGGCAAGGGTCCACCTCCTTCAACTTATCCGTGAGCCATACTTGGGAATGGATGAAAAATAAGAGAGATTAAAGAATAGAGAAAAGTAAGAAAAGGGCTTTGAGAGAAAAATAGAGCATGAGTGCTGAGTGATGTGAGAAACACATATCAGAAAGGATGAGAAACAATACCTGAAGAAGTAATGGACTTCTCGCAAACCTGGTGGTCTTTTGCCGATGAAAAGGATCCAAGCGCATCAAGGTCTCGGCCAGGGCCAAAACGATGCAGCTTTTACCCTATTTTAGACATTGGGCCACTTCGATCAACCGAATACTGGTTCCACCGTAACTAGGGGCAAGTAGGAAATGCACAAGCATACATAAACAGAGGGCATGTTGTTGAAAACCTTGCCAAAAAAGGTCGCCTTTGTCACCGATGTTAGAAAATCAATGAATCAAGCTAGGTATGTCTAGTTCTCTGTCATAGGCCAAAGATCGAGCTTCGTGCAAAGTGAGCCCATACATCCGTCCCAAAGCTTGGGCGTGGCCAAAATGGGGCTGAGATATGATTTTCTCATCTCACCAGGTTTCCGTCAATGCCTGAAATTCTTCAAGAGTCGGGCACATTTCTTGTGTTTCGAAGTGAAATACATGCGTAATCGAGTCCCAGCATCGGGCCGCGGCATGGAGGAACGAAAAAAAAAATGGAGTATGGCTTAACGGAAAAGGTGCATTTATGCTAAAACCCTAGAAATTTACCTTTTCTGTGCTGTCTAAAGTGGCTATCCAATCCATGAGCTTCTCGGCAAGGAATATCTCCATTTGTGGAGGAAACAACAGCTAAAATGAGGTTCTGGAGAAGAAATCACGAAGAAAGACCTTTTATAGAAGATAAGGCTGTGAGTGGAGGCCTACTGTCAATAATCTAGTGATCCTTGCATTAGTGGTCGGCCGTCCACTTGTGGGTCAGGTAGTGTTAGCAGCCTAGTTTGGTCTTGATCTTTGTTGTTTGAGATCTTGTTTTGAGTCTTTTGGTTTTAGCAAGTGTATATATATGTGTTTGAGTTGTTTTTGCTTTGTTTATCGAGTTGTATTTTGGTAGTGTGTATAAAATAGTGAATATTATAATTATAGTAGTGTGTATAAAATCTGTAATTGTGTCAATCACAGATTTAATGCTTTTTTTTTATCTTCGTTTCCTATTTTGTAATATTGTTTCATTATAAATACAAGGCTCTACCTCATTCATAGGGAAGCCAAAACAATTCTTTTCATCATTTTTGGTATCAGAGCCAAAGATTAGTCACCCTAGCCCTCCTTTCCCTTTGTCGGCACCACCCAGTCCCACTTATCACCACCGTTAGCCTTTTTTTTCCTCTCTCAGCCACCGACAACCTACCCATACCTTCTAGACCACTCAACAGCGCTTTTTCTTCCCTGTTTTCCCTTCGGCAAGTCTCCTACACTCCTGCTGAGGCCTGTTTGCTGCTGACCAAACTTTGTTCTAGTCCTGTGTGCTTCGACTACCCCTCTAGGGTGGTCTGAGGTCCCTTTTCCCTTTCTTGGGGTGTTGTGCTGATGTTTTAGGCACTTTTTTTTCTGTCTTCTTGATTCATTGGGCTACCGAATTTGTTCGGTAGCATTTATTTAGATAAGTCGTTGAGTTTTTTCTGGCTTATTACATTATTTCAGCCATTGTTACTGTGATTTTGTGTGTTTTTCAACCCATATTCTTCCACCATGACTGAGCCATCTCTTATTGTCTCTTCTGATGTACCCACCAAATGTATTCGTGTTGGTTCTAATTTTTCTCTTTTTCATCACACTTATGTTCATCGTATTACAAGTGTGGTGTTGAATGGGAAAAATTTTGCTTCTTGGAGCCGTTCCCTTAAACTCTATCTTAGGGGAAAGGGGAAGGCTCATTGGCTTTTATCTACTATTACCCCGCCAACTGTGACAGACCCTATACATGCTCAGTGGGATATCGATAACTACACTATATTGGGATGGATGTTCAATTCCATGGAAGATCGGATTTATCATATGTTCCTTTATTGCGATATAGTTCCGAGTTTGTGGCACGCATTGTCATAAATATACGCTTATGCTCACAATGATGCCCGTATCTTCGAGCTTTACCAGGATATACCTCGGGCCTCTTAGTCCTCTCTTAGCCTTTCTGTCGCTAAATTCTTTGGATATCTTCAGGCTCATTGGGAGGAACTTGCTCAATATGAGCCTTTGACTAACCTTCCACCAACAGCTGCCTGCCTTATATCCAAGAGGCTTGCCTGACAGCACACTTATTAATTTCTCATGGGGTTAAACTCTGAATTTGAATATCTTTGAATTCAAATTCTAAACACATCACCCATACCATCTCTTTATGAGGCTTTTTCCACTATTGACAGTGATGAGCATCGCCGGCGATTGGTTCAGCCTAGTGTTCCTTCAGTCCCTCCAGTTTTAGTAGATCAGATGGCTCTTGCTGCGAGTTCTAGTTCTTGAAGTATTACCGATTCTGTTACTTGTCATCATTGTGGTGCGCTTGGACATGTCAAAGCCCGTTGTTTCAAACTTCATCTCGAGTTGAGGCAACGCCCTTCCCGTCTTCGTGGTCTTACTCTACATGGTTCTGGCTCTGCTCGCACTGGTGCTTTGGTGGAAGTTACTCCTGCTTCTGAATCTCTTAATGTCCCTAATCTACAGCAGTTACAGACTCAAATTGGTCAGCTTCAGGCTTAACTTGGGTCTCTCACCACTCATTTTCTTGGTCCATCATCCTCTACTGCCACCTTTGCTACAGGTACTTCTACTGTTTTTCATGTTTGGTCTGCTAGTCCTTCATAGATTCTGGATTCTAGGGCTACTGGTCATATGACTGGTGAGTTTTCTTTTCTTTTCTCTCCTGAACCCACCGTTGTTGCCCCATCTATGTGTTTTGCTGATGGCCTTACTCTTCTGTCCAACATAAGGATGCTGTGTCTTTATCCCCTACTATCACTTTATCTTATGTGTTGCATGTTCCCAAGTTTGCTTATAATCTTTAATCTGTTAGTCGTATTGCCAAAATCTTTAACTGTGCTGTTATGTTCTTCCCTTCTTCATATCTTTTATAGGACCAAAGTTCAAAGTGGATTTTTGGTAAGGGATATAAGCGAGACAGGCTATACTGCTTTGGGGATCCACCGGACCAACCTTCGACTTTAGTCAATTTTCAGGCATCTGTTTTGCCTACTTCTATATCTTGTGTTTTTTCTATTCAAACTTTAGAGTTATGGCACGCCCGTATGGGTCATGTTAACTTTCAATATTTATGTCAACTTTTCCCTTTATTTAATAAAGCTTGCAAGGATTCTAAATTTCATTGTGTTACTTGTGAGTTGTCTAAACATATCTGTACTAGTTATACACCACATATGACACGAGCCCCTAGTCTTTTTGACCTTATTCATTTTGATGTTTGGGGCCCCTCTCATGTTTCTGCTTTTTCGGGTCATCGTTATTATGTGACTTTTAGTGATGATCACACTAGGTGCACTTGGGTCTATTTACTTCACCGCAAGTCTGATGTATTTCCCATATTCGTTCAATTTTTGCAAATGGTTAAGACACAATTTCATATAGATGTTAGGAACATCCGTTCTAATAATGGTGGGGAATACATCTCCAACAAGTTTTGTTCCCACCTTAATTGAACGGGTATTCTTCAACAACTTACATGTCCTCGGACCCTGAACAAAATGGTGTGGCTGTATATAAAAACTGTTATATTATATCAGTCGTATGTTGTCTTCTTCGTGGTATGCATGTGCCCAAGTCTTATTGGCACATAGTTATTCTTACTGTTGTCTATTTCATTAATAGGACTCCTAGTCATGTGTTATATGGCCTTACCCCATTCCATATTCTTATGCCTAATACTATCATTTTTTCCTCTTTTACCTCGTATTTTTTGGTGTACATGTTTTGTTCAGGACCGTCGTCCCACTCGCACTAAGTTAGATGACAAGTCTATTCGTTGTATCTTTGTAGGGTATTCCTCCATATCTAAAGGGTATAGATGTTTTGATCCTGTGTCTCGTCATTTTCATCACACTTTGGATGTTACTTTTTGTGAGGATCTTCACTTTTTTTTAGTTCTAACCCCCCTTTGTAAGTTTCCTCTTCAGATAGTCTGAATGTTTACCCGGTCTCCATTTTGAATGAGATTGCGGATGAGGTTGTCCTCCCCCCCCCCCCCTTTCATCCTCCACCTTTGCCTTCTTCCTCTCCCTTGCAGGTATACTCTCATCACCCTCGTGCTCAACCTCCTCCTGCTACCTCTCCGGTTCTTGGGTTAGGTAATTCTTCTCTTTTACATACATCACATTCCCTTCCTCGTCGTAATCCTCCTCGAGATCGACATCTCCCCAACCGTTGGGATTATTTATGTAGTACTGATCATTTCATTTCCCAGTTTCTCTCATATGCCAAGGTTTCAGACTCATATCATTATTTCCTTGGCAAGCTTGAGTCCGAGTCTATTTCTCGATCTGTGTTCAAGGCCTTCAGAATCCAAAATGGGTGGCAGCCATATAGACTGAAATGGCAGCTTTAGAACAGAATCATACTTGGGATTTGGTTCCTTTACCTTCTAGCAAGAGTACCGTGGGTTGCAAATGGGTCTTTGCTATGAAGTACCTACCTGATGGTTCCATTGACCGTCATAAGGCCCACTTAGTGGCCAAGGGCTTCACTTAAGTTCCTGGCAAGGATTTTGGTGCCACATTTGCCCTTGTTGCCAAGCTTACATCTGTTCGTCTACTCATCTCCCTTGCCGCATCCAATTCTTGGCCCCTTCATCAGCTTGATATCAAGAATGCCTTTCTACATGGGGATCTTCTTGATCTGGGGAGGAGTATTCAGGGAAATTATGTCGACTACACAAGTCTTTATATGGCTTAAAGCAGTTTCCACGCGCTTGGTTTGGTCATTTCAGCTCAGTCATCATCTTCATGGGCTTTGTTCAGTGCCATTCAGACCATACGTGCTTCATCTGTCGTAATTCTGCAAGTCAGTGTATAGTCTTGTTGGTTTATGTGGATGATATCATTCTCACTAGTGATGACTCTATAGGCATTGATCAAGTAAAACGGGATTTGGGACACTCCTTTGATATTAAGGATTAGGGAAATCTCAAGTATTTTCTAGGGATTGAGGTGGCTCGCTCACGACAATTTATCTCCTCATCTCAAAGGATGTACACTCTTGACTTACTTAAGGATATTGGTATGTTGGGGTGTAAACCTGCTTCTACTCCTATGGATCCCAATGTCAAGCTCACATCAGAGTCAGACGAATTACTAGAGAACCTAGGCATGTATCAGCGTCTTGTTGGGCGTCTCATTTATCTAACTAATACTAGACCTGACATGACATTTGAGGTTAGTGTGGTTAACCAATTCATGCATGCACCTCGTACAGAACATCTTAATGTGGTTCATCACATCTTGAGATATTTGAAGACCTCTCCTGGCTTGGGATTGTTCTTCATAGCTGATCCTCAATTTGGACTCTTCTGTTTTACTGATGCTGACTATGCAGGATCTAGAACGGATAGGCGTTCTACTTCTGGCTTTTGTACCTTTTATGGTGATCATCTTATATCATGGAAAAGTAAAAAGCAAGCAATTGTTTCTAGGTCTTCTACAGAAGCTGAGTATAAGGCTATGGCACAAGGCACTTGCGAGATTTTATGGCTACATTCTATTTTGGCGGAGTTGGGATTTGAGGAGACTGTTCTTGCGTCTTTGTTTTGTGACAATAAATCTGCTATTATGCTGTCTTTTGATTCTGTCCTACATAAGTGTACTAAGCATATAGAGGTTGAAATACATCTTATTCGAGAGAAGGTTCGGATTGGGATTGTGAGACCATCATTTGTCTCTTCTTCTCAGCAGTTAACAGATATGTTCACCAAGTCTGTAGGCCCAACATTACTCCAGTCGTCTATCGACAAGCTACGTTTTGAGGGGAAGTGTTGGGATTAAGAAATGGTGATATTATAATTATGGTAGTATTAAATTAGGAAATAGTGAATATTGTAATTATGGTAGTGTATATAAAATCTGTGATTGTGTCAATCACAAATTTATTATCTTCGTTTCCTATTTTGTTTGTTTCCTATTTTATAATATTGTTTCATTATATATATAAGGCTCTACATCATTCATAGGTAAGCCAAAATAATTCTTTTTATCCTTTTGAAGAAAACATTTTATCTTCCCAGAAGACAACATGACAAGACATATGAAGACATTTAGAGAAAGGATCCCAACACTGATAACTTTTATGTTCAATCCCATAACCCAAGAAGCAACAAAGATGAGCTTGAGGGTCTAATTTGGTACGTTCATGGGCCTGTAATAAAACAAAACATGCATAACCAAATACGTGAAGATTACTATAAGCAGGTGGCTAACCATAGAGACACTCATATGGGAATTGATTGTGAATGATAAGAGTAGGAACTTGATTGATAGTGTATACAGTAGTGAGAGCAGCCTCATCCAAAAAACGCTTAGGACAAGAGGTAGAGATTAAGAGAGCATGGACATTGTCAAGGATATGACGATGTTTATGCTCTGCCTGGCTACTCTGTTGAGAGGTTCTAGGACAAGAGAAGTGAGAAAAGAGTGCCATTCTCACGAAGAAATTGTAAAAAAATTTGTTTCTTTATATTCTTAGGCATTATCAACACAAAGAATTTTGATAGTGCTAGAAAATTGGGTTTTAACCATGTGGCCAAAATTATAATAGTGTTGTTGCAATTTAGAACGATTTTTCATAAGAAATATCCAAAGTAAAATCATTAACAAAGATAACAAAATACCTAGATCCCTCCATGGTAGAGTCTGAGGAAGGTCTCCAAACATCAGAGTGGATAAGATCAAAAGGGGCATGAGTCATGGAATCACTTTTATAAAAAGGTAAAGCAGGTTGTTTGGCTATTTGACAAGACCTAATTAACCACTAGACATTAAAGACCGTAATCGACCAAAAGACACATGACCGAGGCAAGAATGCCATAAACTGAGGGAAGAGTGTGCAGATGCGGAAATAGCAGGTATAGGAGGGAAAGGCCGAGAAGGGATTTGAAAACGAATAAGCTTGTATAGACGACCAATTTTGTGGCCAATCCTAAGAGTCTATCCCATCTGAGGGTCTTGCGTAACACAACCAAAAGAAGAGAAAAGAACAGTAAGCCCAAGATCACAAAGTTGCACAATAGATATAAGATTGAGAGTAAGACGAGGAATTAGATATGTATCAAGAAAAGAAACGGTGGATGTAGAGACATGGCCTATATGACTAACATGCATTGGAGACCCACCAGTAGTGAAAATAGCAGGAGTAGTAGCAGTAGACGTGGTGGAGGAAAAAACAGTAGGATTAGGGGTTATATGATTTCAACATGTAGAATCCAAAAACCATGAAGAAGTGACGAAAAGGGCAGTAAAATGTGTACCAGAAATGGAGAGAACTTGTTTGACAATGGACTCGATGTCATGAATAGTGTCGGATGGAAAAGGTTCAGGAGTCGAGAATGAGTCAGTGGTAGCAGCAGTGGAAGATCTAGACCTATTATGTACTAGATGTGGTCCAAAAGAGCCACCCTGAGGACGTCGATCATGGGACTGGCGATGGGGGTTGTTGAAGCACTCATATTGATAGTGACCATGCCTAGTTTTGTGACACCATTTGCACACTCGAATAAGGTAACAAAGCAGAGCATGTAGTGGACTATGACAGTAGGAGCATAAGTTAGAAATGGAGGGGCAACCGGGCTGGTGAGATGTAGCAAGAGCGACATCCATGGATGGAGGGTTGAGAGATCTGAGGCGAGTTTCTTCAGAAAGAAACTCATAAATGGCACCCTCTAAGGTAGGAAAAGGGTTGCAGTGAAGGAGAGAGGCACGAATAGACTCAAAATCTCTTCTAAGGGCCATAAAAAGTTAAATTAGACGTTGGCCGTCACGGTAGGTGGTAAAAAGCTCAATATCATCTGAACACTTCCAATCGGGTTCAAAAAGAGATAATTGATCCCAAACACCATAATTCTAAAAGACAAAGGCATTATTTGATTGACCAGACTCCTAACGCATATGATGAAGCTGGCTAAGGAGTTGATATTGGTAAGCTAGATCAGTGGTGCTGTAACGGGTCTTTAGAAAATCCCAGATTTCTTTAGCCGTGTTAAAGCGACTAAGGCCAAGTTTGGCATCTACTAAATAATACAAAAAGTTAAAAAGTCACTATCCTATTTAAATTACATCATCTTATTTAAATCACATGACCTCTCTAACATATCACATCAAACCCAACCCAAACCCAAACCCAAACCCAACCCATATAAGTTAATAAGTCAAAAAGTATATTTTTTTAGAACATCCCAAATCAACCCTAAATTGAAGATGGATAGAGACAGAAGAAGTATAGCGAAACCATGTAATGATTTGATGATTTTTGTTGTTCCAATCAAGACGTTCCTTATACTTAGCAATAGTTCCACCAATGGCTTCACAAACAGGTTTGACAGTGTCACTAGTAATAAGATGCCAAAGTTTCTTACCCTTGATAAAGCTAGACATACTTTGGGTCCAAAGAACGTAATTAGAGCCATTAAAGACAACAAAAATTGGTTGAGAATTCTCAAAATGATCCATGCTAATTTTTTATTTTTTATTTTATTTATTTATTTATTTATTTTTATTTTTATTTTTTTGCAAAACAGAAACGTAAGAGAATAGTAAAAAACATACAGAATAAAGAAATAAAGAATAGAGTGGCAGACGGCGGCTTAGAGAGTACACGGCTGGGCGAGCTGAGAGAAGGAGAGCCTGCTGAGGCGATGGGGAAGCCGAAAGAAAACGGCTGAGGCAGAAGCCGTGGATGGTGGCACACAGCTTAGGAAAGCCGGGCGGGGTAGCGGCGCTAGGACAGAGAGATGCCTACGCGTGGCGCACATGCAGAGAGTGGGAGAACGGGTAGTACTAGTAGCGGAGATTCGTGTGGCGCGTCTAGGCGCGTGACTGATGATTGTGGAATATGGTTGTCTTCGTTGTACTCCTGGTGGACAGAAGAATAAACTAGGTCTTTTTTTTTTTCTTTTTTTTTAATCTTAGAATAAGGCCACAATTGATGGGAGAGAACCAATCGGATTGAGAGGACACTTTCTTCCAATAGTGAAATAGTGGACTGATTTATGGAACAAACAGAGATGAGAGACAAAATAAGAAATGAAATTTCTCTGTGATTATATTAGAAAAATTTTAAATTTTTTTTGTGATATTAAAGAAATTTCTTTATGAAAACTAAAATTTCTCTGTGTTGTGGCGAAATTTTTCTGTATCAAATTTTCTCCTTGAAAATATTGAAAGACCCCAACTATTATGAAAATATTGTATATCCTTTATTTAATAAAATCATGGGGAAATTATCTACAGGTCCTATGTGGAACATGTGGACACCATTTAATCCTGTAACTTTTTAAGTAGACCCAAAAGTCCTTCTTTCCTCTCTCTCTGCTTTTTGCCTCCCTCTTTACGTTTTCCTATCTCTCTTTTTTTCTGCATTTTTCTCTCATCATCTTTGTCATAGACGACGACCGGTGATCATGTCTTTCTCCATTGATCGGGGTTCACCGATAACCACCAACCATCGAAATTAACTCGTGACTTCACTCTCACCAACGGCGAAGATGATATATTTCCGACGAAGAAGATGAGTGGATCTACTTACATCTGATGTAGATCTACTCAGATCTACATCTGAGTAGATCTACATCAGATTTGGCTAGATCTAAACAAAAAATAGTTGCCGGAGTACAATCCTCTCTCTACATCCGCCTTTCTCCTTCGATCTCTTTTTTTTTTTTTTTTCTCTCTGCTATACACTTCTGTTTTTCTGTTCTAATGGAGAAAATTTTCAAATTCTGAACAAGTAGTTTTCGAGTTTTAGTTACAGGCAGTGAAAACTGTAAAATTTTGCAGTTTCAATTTTTTTTTTTGGTGCTGGAATGAATCATGGTATAAAACTGTAAAATTTTACAGTTTCATAACATGTTTTTCAGTTTGATTAATAAGGATAAATGCTTAATAGATTTTTGTTTTGAAACTATAACATTTTACAGTTTCAAAACTTACTTTTTAGTTTGATCACTATTTAGAGATTATTTGCTTGAACCTTACAAAAATTGAAAAATAACATATGTTTTCCCCATTGTTGCTGTTTTTTGTCGTTTCATTTTTTTCCTTTTAGTTTATCAATATTTAGCACATTTTGCTATGTTTTTTTTGCTATAATTTATCCATTTATCCATTTATTCTTTTTTTTTTTCGGCAATATTCTAGACATTCCGGTGAGTCTCCAGCGATGTTCTTAACGTCCAGTGGACGTTCTGAACATGTCGGCGACTTCCATTAACGTTCTTAACACTCCGGTGAACTTCCGGCGAAACTCCGGCGACTTCCCAGCGATGTTGAACATTCCGACGAGTCTCCGGCGATCGTTTGACGGAAGTCCGACAGTAGTAAGATGTGAACAGTGTCTGTAAATTTTTTTTTTTTTTTAAAAAAAGGATTTTTTGGTAACAATTAAAAATATATTGGACTAACTGGTGCAAGTGTTTTGTTTGAGGATTAGCTGGGTCTTGAACTTGGTACATGGGACTTATCAGTAAGTTCCTCTAAAATCATAATATCTGGGGTCCAAAAAAAAAATAAAAATTCCCCATTGTTTAGAAAAAAAAAAAAGAAGAAAGAAATGAAAGAAATGAAATGAATTCACTAATCACTCATTTTTTTACTTAATTTGTTAATGGTTTAAATTTTTACTCAATACCAGGTCGGTTTGGATCCATTAATTTATTATAAATTTGGGCAAATTACAAATGCACCCTCTGAGATTTGTTTAAAATACGAATTGCTCCTTATGGTTTGGAAAATTACAAATACCTCCCTGTCATAATTTTTTATTTAAAAAAATTAATTGAAAAAATAAAATTTTTATCTGTTCACCTATACAATAATAAAATTATCTGAATTATCAATTGAAATAAAATTTTAACATTATTAAAAATTGTTGATTAACTTGATGATTTATTAATAAAATGACCTATTTGTTATGGAAATTAGAAACCTCAGGGGACATAATGTAATTTCTTAAACCGTAGGGGTAATTTGTAATTTAAGTAAATTTTAAAAGGGTTTGTAATTTACCCCCATAAATTTTAAGTAATATCGTGGTGATTATATTCGGGTATGAGCTCATATAAAATCTTATCTTCTTTATTTTATTTTATTTTTTTATTTTTGTTTTAAGTAGCAACACTAATTTTTTCCCCGGATCTATCACATAATAATTGTAATTGTAATATAAAATATCACATCAAATATAATTATTCTAAAAATATTTTCGTATATTTATTTTTAAATATTATAATAATTTTATTTGTATAAAGTTTTTATCATTTCATATATTACATGGCAAAGTATGATATTAAAAATATTTTGGATGTCCAGCTCGATTTCTATGGTTATCAATTCTATGCCTATTACCAATTGCTTTGACTGGGCTTGCAATCTTATGGCAAAGTATGATATGGAGTTGATGAATTTATTTTTCACTATTTGCTGGGGCTTATGGAATCAGCTAAACTCAATTATTTTTGACAATAAGGCAAGGATCATAGATGAGGTTGTGTCTTTTGCTCAGAAGTACGTAACAGAGTATACTCAAGCTCAACAATGCAACCAAATTCCAGTGCATCGTGTGCGGGTTCGAAGGTGGGTTGTGTCACAAGAGGGTGTGTTTAAATTGAATTTTGATGGCTCGGTTCGGAAGACCCAAGCACTTGCTGGGCTTGGGATTATAGTTGTTGACAATAATGGGGCGGTTATTGCTTCTATAGCTGAGCGAGTTCATTATCTGGAGGATGTGGATTGTGTGGAAGCATTGGGTGCAGTTAAAGCGCTTCAATTTGGGTATGATTTGGGTTTGAATAATATTCAACTTGAAGGAGATTTTCTAAACTTGGTGTCTGCAATCCAGGAAAAGGCGGAAAATTTGTCTTGTTATGGTCATTACGTGGGTGTGGCTCAGACGCTTCTCTTGCAATTTCATTCTTCATCGGTCTCACATGTTTGTAGAGAAGGAAATTATGTGGCTCATTGTTTAAGTAGGTTAGCCTTTGACTTTGATTCACCACGCGTTTGGATAGAGGAAGTTCCTCTTTAATGGCGTTGGTGACTTCTGAGGTTCCCTCTTGTTTGTAATTACTTTTCCTATCTAAAAAAAAATATATATTACATTACATTAATTTAGAAAAAATCACCACTCATATTTGATAATAATATAATCAACATACAGAAGGTAAACATTTTTATAATAAATTGTAAGCTTCCAAGAAGAGACATATGCACACCACCTTAGAACCATCTGGATTACCTCCAAGTCATTAGGAACAAAGATTTTTTTTCAATTTTTTATTTTGTATGATTTTGTTTGCTGATCAAGAAAAGAGTTGTTACTAGGTTGGTTACAGATGTCATGCCTGACCATGAAAATGAATTTATTGACATTTATTTTTTGAATGTGTCAATAATACATAAAATTTGAATGATCTAAAACAAGAAATTCTATATTTAAAAGGTGTATTGCCTCTGTTTATAATTGTAGATTTTATTATTTTTTACTAATCAAAAAGTGTGTATTATTTATAGAGTATGTAAATAAAATCACACTTTTCAAATATTATATATATATGGACAGGCTTTTCTTTAGTCGGAGATCGGACTGGAACGTATTGTTGCTCTCATGAAGGCACAAGTCTTGTTTTGATGATCCGAACTGTTCAATGTGTAGAATTCGTCAAATATTTCATCTCTATAAAAAATTACGTTAATTAGATATTGATAGCCACTTGATCAAATCATATTTCTATTAACGATAAATATTATTTTCAAAATAAATTGTTGATAGAAATCTGATCCGATCAAGTAGTTATCGATATCCGATCAATGTAATTTTTTTTCAGGAATGAAACACTCGACGAGTTCTACATATTGAACAATTTAGATTAACGAAACATGACCCATGGTAAGTCCCATGAACCCAAATAGCATGGTCCAATTCACATAATAGACTAGAGAGAATCTATTCCCTATATATATATATATATATATGTATATAAGGTCACCCAAATAAATATAACCATATTATTTGTGCCAGATTATTGTTTGTTTAAAAACCTCAAAATTATTCACAATATTTTGTATAAAATAGTAAAGTAAAACGAGATTTAATATAAAGTGTAAAAATATAAAGTATAATTTATCATTTATTATTTTTGGCAATCATATGCAGAATTTCACCGATCTTAATTTTGAAAATGTTGTTAAGAAAATATTATACTTCGATATATCAATTGAAATCTTTCTAACATATTTATAATTATTATATTCATTAATATTGTATTTGGTTTGGAAATTTGAAGAAAGATTTGGAAAGAAAAATAAAAACGACAAGTAAAATGTGAACTAAACATACCTATATTTCATTTAATTTCATATATATTTTCCCTTTCTTTTTTTAAATTCCTCTTTAAACCTTCCAACCAAACACAATATAAGTCAACCACCAGTTCTTATACACACAAAACACAAACATACTTTAGAATTCTAGAAATCTCGGTGGGTCCTATCACCACCCGCCGAGGACAGCTCAGTTGGAATAATTGGTCGAATTACAATACTTACGAGTAAAGGATTTCACTTATGTCAATAAAAAAGAGAGAAAATTTTGAATTTTTTTTTTTTTTTTAAATCTTCTTAACAAAGGATAGGATATTAGTGAATTAATAAATTAGATTACAAAGAAAAGATCACAATTTCTTAAATCCTAAATTTTTCTAACTTTATCACTATACCAAAAGATAACTACATAAATAATTGAGCTAATTACTTTGTCCGAGAAAAATTTAAGTATATCAAGATAGTTTATATTAAACCCGACAAATCTTATTAAAATAAAAATAAAATAAAAATCTCCGAAAGAAGATGATATAATTCAAATATAATAAGACACATATCACATCTATACTTACCATATATTAAGTAAAAGGAGGTTTTTAATCCTAAGTCTTGTGGGAGCTCCAATCTCCCAATCTAAATTTTCTAATTTTTTGATTAAAAAAAAAAACTTAGCATTTATTAACTTCTCCCAATCCCCAAATCTTATCCTCATAATAACACTCTAATGCATTAAAAACAAGCATAAAAAAAAATTCTTTGAAATCTAACATATGATTTCCTTGAAAAGTCCCAACATATATGATTATTATCTCTCATAATAACACTTTAATGCATTAAGAACAAGCATAAAAAAAATTTTGAAAAGTCCAACACATATAATTATTATCAAAATATTAAATTTTAATATAATATAAAAAAAGAAAAAGCAAAAGGGGGTTTTTAACCCAAAGTCTTGTGGGAGCTCCAATCTCCCAATCTAAATTTCTTGATTTTTTGATTTAAAAAAAAAAAAAACTTAGCATTTATTAATTTCTCCCAACCCCCAAATCTTATCCTCATAATAACACTTTAATTAATGCATTAAGAACAAGTATAAAAAAAATTCTTTGAAATCCAACACATGATTTCCTTGAAAAGTCCCACTACATATGATTATTATCCCTCATAATAACACTTTAATGCATTAAGAACAAGCATAAAAAAAATTTCTTGAAAAGTCTAACACATATAATTATTATCAAAATATTAAACTTTAATATAATATAATAAAAAAATAACATTTAATTCCTTGAAAAGTCTAATACATATGATTATTATCAAAATATTAAACTTTAATATAATATAAAAAAAAAAAAAAAAACATTTAAAAATTACAATTCACATATATAAATAATTATAAACACAATCCGTGAATAGCCCGAGTGAGTTATAGTAATTCATGTTCTCATTATTAGGTCACCTAAAATTTTCCACGCTTGTGGAGAAACGAAATGAAATCACCGACTCATTCTTTTTGGGAGTTGTTGGCCCAAGCTTAAACTTCCAAGGAGCACCCCCTACAATGGTACAATTAAAGCACGTGTCAAATATTATGAAGTGTCAAGTGTGTGTTTAGTTTGAGTTTTTTTTGAAAATTAAGCTTTTTATTTTGGAAAATTTATCCATAAGTCTTAGTTTTTGAAAAGTTGAATCATTTAATCTTAAAAGTTTTCTTATGTTCTATTTAGTCCCATTTATACATCATCATGATGTAAATGAATCTGATGTTTCATTCTATAATTTCAAAATTTATTAGAATCTGATGAAAATTAGATGTTTGAAATCTAATGTTTGATACATTCATCCTATAATTTCAAACATTATTGAAATCTGATGAACATTAGATATTTGAAATCTAATGTTTGAAACATTAATCTGATGTTTGAAACATTGTAATGGGACCTTTCAGTCTATAAGAAAACTTTTAAGACTAAACAGTGTATAAGTTATTAATTTGGGATTTATTGGTGCATCCCCCTTTTATTTTTTGTACTTTTTTTTTTTAGTGAATATTTTTAAAATTTTAAGTATTTTTTTATTTTTTTAGATGTACCTTATTTAGATGTATCTAAAAAGTAAAAAAATTGTGAAAAAATATTTTAAAAAATTAATAAATACATAAAAATATGAAAAATATATTGAATTCTCTTTTTTTTTTTTGTTGATATTTTTGGTATTTAGTGAATTTGTAAGAGATTTTTTTCATAAAAATTATACTTTTTATGTGTATTTATATTAGGTGTGTCTAAAAATTAAAAAAAATGCTTAAAATATTTTTAAAAATTCAGTAAAAATAAAAAAAATACAGAAAACAAGAAAGTAGAATTTTTTGAAAAATATGTTTTTGAAAAATAATTATATTTGATGTCTTTTATTTTTAATAAAATTTTTAGTATTTATAGAATCATTTTTTTTTTTTTAAAACGTGCATATTGTATGGTTTCTCTGGACGTTTCCCTACCCTTCATTTCTTTGCCAGTGCATTGCATGAGTTGTATTTGGCTCAATTTGATCCCAGATTTTTGAAATTAGTGAAGGTATATATATATATTTTTTTTGTCAGCCCTTAAATTGGAAAGAGTAATTTTATATAATAATGATGTGATTCATTATGGACTTTTCATTTTAAAACAAAACACTATTGAAGATGAATTTATTTATAATAATAATATTATCACATCATGTTGAAATTTATGATTTTTTATAGGCTTATTTTAGGCTAATTTTGAGTCCAAATTTGAGTGGGATTCACACGTCTTTTGAGGTGGGTCTAAAGATGTGACGTGTTCCTTATCACATGGTAAGTCACACGGTGAAGACGGTTCGTCAAAATCATTTATGAGTGAATGGGAAGTTGACATCATTTTCAGGTTCGTGGAATGAACAATTATAGAATTAAATATGGGTTTCTTTGTAAAGCTTGTCTCACATTGGAAACTTTAGAGAATTTATGTGTGTATATAAATTCTAGGTGGCAACACTTGGGTTGGGCCCCAAGGGGCATCCCAAGTTTGTAAAAAGGAAGAGTTATCGACAAATTGAACCTTGGCTTAAACCACCACACGCACGTTGCTACCGCCGAGCTGGGTCGGGTTAATTTTTTGGACAAAATTTATTTGAATTTTTTCAAATCCTTGCAGGAAATTATTTGAATTTCAAAATGAAATTAATTCAAATTTTTTGTCGAAAAATTGTGTCTCTTCCAAGTCCGAATTCCACAATAGATAAACTATTTTTAATAGATTTAAACTGCCCAGCAGTTATTTGTCCAAAACTACTAGCAAATCTGTTCAATTTCGAACTGCACTTGTTCCAGTTTGAAAACAAATATGTTCATCCCTTTTGCGCCTGTTCGAATAGATCTAAAGGTCACCTATTTTGCCTATAAATACTACATCATTTCCAACAGTTTGGTATTCAGAAATTCTCTTGTTGCTTTGAATTTTTGCTCTCTTTGCATTATTCTACATACTAGTTTTATAGGAAAAAATTTCAGAGAGTTTTAAACACATGTTTTGTTTGCCGTACAGATTATTTGGAGTGTTACTACAATTTATGAAGATCATTGTATCCTGGGAGATAGACGCCATTTATCCATAAGCACCGTAGCGGGGCGAATCTGTCTTAAGGACGGAGTGGCACACACTCGACTTGATCTATTTGTACTTTTACATTTCGGTAAAATAAATTCTATAACTAATTTATTTTTATTTGTTTGATTTATTTCAAGTTATTTATTTTACATAGAAGATTGATCCAACAATCTTAAGACAGATTCGAATTATTCTGTTTATACAGAATTTTTCGTTTATTTCCTTTTCTCTTTCTTCTTCTTACAGAAATTATTTTCTGTAGTTTTACAAAATAATATTTTGGTTGGAAAAACAAATAGCCGTAATACATTGTTTGACAAATAGTAGTAATATACGTTTATTTTCTTTGACAGCTAATAGTAATATACTGGCGTCATTAACAATTAAGAATATTTATTTGTAATGTTGGTCAGAAATTAATTTTGATTTTCAGAAATAATTTCTGAATGTTCATTAATTAAAATTTTGTTTTCAATATTTTAATTTTTGAAGTATTACAAAAAAAAATTTCTGTGTGGAATTAATTTGTTTAAATAAAATTTTATTTTATTTTCAAATTATTTGGAAATAAAAGTTACAATTCTTGTTTCTTTTATTTTTTATAGAATTTTAATTATGTGGTTTTGGTTTAAATTTTCTGTGTATCATAAAATTCTAATTCTAATTTTGTTTTATAATTTAGAATTCATGGTTATTGAAATTGGACAAACTAATGCTCAAACAAGTCCAAGTATGGTGGCTGCAATTGCGCCAACCTCTTCTCCTGTTGTGACTATGCCAGTCAATCACGGTGAGAAGCCAGAGAAGTTCTCAGGAACTGATTTTAAAATATGGCAACATAAAATGTTGTTCTATCTTATAACTTTGAACTTGGCTTGTTTTTTGCGTGAGGATGCTCCCACTCTGAACGAGGATGAAACTGACCGGCAATTGGTTGCTGCGGTCGATGTCTAGAAACATGCTGATTTTCTTTGCCAGAACTACATCTTGATCGGACTTGACAACACATTGTGTAACGTCTACAGTCCTATCAAAACGGCAAAGGAACTTTAGGAGTCTTTGGAGAAAAAGTATAAAACAGAAGATGCTGGCTCAAAGAAATTTGTGGTTGGCAAATTCCTAGACTATGTGATGGTTGATTCTAAAATTGTGACCAGCCAAGTTCAAGATCTCCAACTCATTCTGCATGATATTCATGAAGAAGGCATGTCTCTTAGTGAATCTTTCCAAGTTGTTGCCTTAATTGAAAAATTACCACTAGGTTGGAAGGAATGTAAAAACTACCTCAAACATAAGCGTAAAAAAAAATGACTTTGGAAGAATTGATTGTGCGTTTGAGGATTGAGGAGGACAACCACAATTCAGAGAAGCGGGCTAGTAAGCATCTAATAGAGTCAAAGGAAAATGTGGTGAAACATGCTCTAAAAGCCAAGAAACGGAAATTTTTTGAAAAAAGTTCCTCACAAGGCTCTAAAGGAGGAGAAACTAAAAAGTACAAGTTTAATGGCAAATGTTACATCTGTGACAAAGAGGGACGAGGGACATCGGCCCAAAGATTGCTGTAACAAGCGCAAAGGCAAAGGAAAATCAAGTAAGAAGCTTGCTCAAGCCAATATGACTGAAGTGGACAAAATTTCTAGTGGTGTAGATGACATAAATCTTTCTGCAGTTGTTTCTGAGGAAAACCTTGTCAGAAATCCTAAAGAATGATGGGTGGACACTGGTGCTACTCGCCACATTTGTGCCGACAAAAAGATGTTCACATCTTATTCTATATTGGATAACGGTGAACAACTTTTTATGGGCAACTCCTCAACTTCCAAAGTTGAAGGACAAGGAAAGATTATTCTGAAGATGACATCTGGGAAAGAACTCACTCTCAACAATATGCTGCATGTATCGGACGTTCGCAAGAACCTTATTTCCGGATTTTGTTGAGTAAAAATGAGTTTAGGCTAGTTTTTGAAAGTGACAAGTTTGTACTTACCAAAAATGAGATGTATGTAGGAAATGTTACATGTCTGATGGCCTTTTCAAAATGAATGCAATGACTGTTGTACCCTCTGTTATTAATAAAAATACATATTCTTCTTACTTGTCTGAGTCTTCAAATTTATAGTATAGTAGACTTAGACATGTTAATTATGGATCTTTGCATAGATTAATTAATATGGAATGTTTACCTAAATTTGATATTGATTTAAATCATAAATGTGAAATTTGTGTTGAGTCAAAATTATCCAAAATTCATTTTTATTCAATTGAAAGAAGTACGAAACCACTTGAATTAATTCATAGTCACATTTATGATTTTAAATCAATTCAAACTAGACGTGGGAAAAAATATTTTTATTATTTTCATAGATGACTATACTAGATGTAGTTATGTTTATTTAATTCGAATCAATGATGAAGCTTTGGAAACTTTCATTCAATATAAGAATGAAGTTGAAAATCAACTTGGTAAGAAAATTAAAAAACTTAGAAGTGATAAAGGTGGTGAATATGAATCACCTTTTGGTGAGTTTTGTAAAGAATATAGAATAATTCATCAAACCATCGCTCTTTACGCACCTCAGCAAAATAGAATTCCTAAAAGGAAAAATAAGATTTTAAAAGAAATGATGAATGTCATATTAATAAGTTCTAAATTACCTCAGAACATGTGGAGGGAAGCAATATTTTCTGCTAATTATATTATAAATAAAGTATCCCAGAAGAAATGAATCAAACACCTTATGAATTGTGGCATGGGAGAGTACCATCCTACAAATACTTAAAAGTGTGTGTGGGTGTTTGGCTAAAGTAGCTATTCTTAGTCCTAAAAAGACTAAGATATGTCCTAAAATAGTTGACTGCATATTCATTGGTTATGCTAAGAATAGTAGTGCATATTGGTTTTTGATTCATAAGTCAGAACATTCTAAAATGCATGTAAATACTATTATTGAATCTCAGAATACGTCTTTCTTTGAACATGTGTTTCCAAATAAAACTGGACAAGAGACTAGTTCTAATAAAAGATCTTATGATGCTATTACTAGTCATGATTAAGAACAAGATCAAGAACAATAGCAAGAAATAGATTAAAATGAGGAAAAGGAACCTAGGCGTAGTAAACGTGCTAAAACCTCAAAATCTTTTAGTTTAGATTTTCTAACATTTTTGTTAGACAATGAGCCTTTAACTTTCAAAGAAGCTATGTCCAGTCCTGAAGCTCTTTTATGGAAATAAGTTGTAAACAACGAAATTGAATCTATCCTGCAAAATCATACTTGGGAATTGGTGGATTTGCCACCAGGTTGTAAATCTCTTGGGTACAAGTGGATTTTCAAAAGAAAAATGAAAGCGGATGGATCAATTGACAAATACAAGGCAAGACTTGTGGTCAAAGGTTTTAGACAAAAAGAAGATCTTGATTACTTTGACACTTATTCACCGGTTACTAAAATAACATCCATTAGAATGCTAATTGCTATTACATCATTGTACAATCTAGAAATTCATCAAATGGATGCGAAAATCGCTTTCTTAAATGGTGAGTTAAATGAAGAAATTTACATGGAACAATCAGAAGGATTTTCTATTACAGGAAAAGAAAAGAAAGTGTGTAAATTGGTTAAATCATTATATGGTTTAAAACAAGCGCCAAAGTAATGGCATGAGAAATTTGACAAAGCAATGATGTCAAATGAATTCAAAATTAATGAATGTAATAAATGTGTTTATATTAAAAACACAAACAAAGGTTATGTTATAGTATGTCTTTATATGGATGATTTGCTCATTATAAGTAATAACAATGACATGATTAAAACTATCAAGAAAATGTTGAATAAACATTTTGACATGAAGGACATGGGCATTGTTGATGTAATTCTTAGTATGAAAATTACCAAAACATCAGACGGATATGCTTTATCACAATCTCATTACATTGAGAAAATACTTGACAAATTTAGCAAAGATGATGATCATCTTGCTAAAACACTTATGGATGTTAATTTGTTTCTTTCTAAGAATGTTCAGTATTTCTCAATTAGAGTATGACCAAATTATTGGAAGCTTAATGTACTTGATGAACTGCACTTGCCCAGATATAACCTATACAGTAAGTAAATTAAGTAGATATATGAGTAATCCAGTAGTAGAACACATAAAAGTTATTATAAGGGTTCTAAGATATCTTCGATTTACTCGTAACATTGGGCTTAATTATACTAGATATCCAACAGTACTCGAAGGATACTGTGATGCTAATTGGATATCGGATACTAGAGACTCAAAATCTACCAGTGGGTATGTCTTTACTTTTGATGGGGCGGCTATATCTTGGAAATCTTCCAAGCAAACTTGCATTGCTAGGTCTACAATGGAATCAGAATTTATAGCTTTAAATAAAGCTGGGAAAGAAGCAAAATGGCTTCGCTATTTCCTTGAAGATATTCCAATGTGGCCAAAACCGGTGCCTACTAAATGCATACACTGTGATAGTCAATCAGCAATAGGTAGAGCATAGAGTCATATGTATAACAGTAAGTTGCGACACATTCATCATTGACATAACACCGTAAGACAACTACTCTCTAATGGAATTATTTCTATTGAATATGTGAAATCTAAAGACAACATAGCGGATCCACTAACCAAATGGTTAGCAAGAGAGTTAGTTGAGAATTCATCGAGGGGAATGGGACTTAAGCCTATTAAATAAGAGTTACCACAACGACAACCCAATCTAGTTGACTGGAGATTCCAAGATCTAGGTTCAAAGGGACAACCGAGTTGTGTATGACTCACAAGGATCACTGGGGAGTCAAACTCCTACTCATTTCTATGATAAAATAGTAATGTCTACAGCGTTTTAGGTTAAGTAATACTTTTGATGATTCTTATATCTAGGAATACCTAATGGAGTATGGCAGGATACTCTCGATAAGATTCACCTATGTGAGTGTGAACTGGGCCGGTTCTATGGGATTTATGAAGGGCTATAATTCTCTAGAGTACTCATAAAACACCAGGTTGTTCAGGACCAAAATGAACACAATAGTGTGAACTAAACTGTGTCTGGTAATATACTGTGTGAGTTTTATTGTATTGGTTTACACAAATGACTGAATAGTTCAAGACATCATGTTCATTGGTTAGTTAGTAAATCCGATAGTGTCTTACAAGGGAAGGTTCAAAGCTAAAAGCTACCTATCCTTTGCAAAAAAAATTCATTTTCTGTACTCTCTGTAATTAGATCATGTTGTTGCATTTTCTCTCCGTCAAATTTCATTCATGTGGGGGATTGTTGGAATTTATGATTTTTTATAGGCTTATTTTAGGCCAATTTTGAGCCTAAATTTGAGTGGGGTCCACGCGTCTTTTGAGATGGGTCCAAAGAGGTGACGTATTTCTTGCTGCATGGTAAGTCATATGGTGAAGACGGTTCGTCAAAACCATTTATGAGTAAATGGGAAGTTGACGTCGTTTTCGAGTTCATGGAATGGACAATTATAGAATTAAATGTGGGTTTCCTTGTAAGGCTTGTCCCACATTGGAAACTTAAGAGAACTTATGTGTGTATATAAGTTCTAGGTGGCAACACTTAGGTTGGACTCCAAGGGGCACCCCAAGTTTGTAAAAGGGAGGAGTTATGGACAAATTGAACCTTGGCTCAAACCATCATGCGCGCGCGCGCCACAGCAGTTCGAGTAGGTTCTAACATTAATTTTTTGGACAAAATTTATTTGAATTTTTTTTTAAATTCTTGCAGGAAATTATTTGAATTTCAAAATGAAATTAATTCCAATTTGGATTCAAATTTTTTGTCCAAAAATTATGCCTCTTCCAAGTCCGAATTCCATAACAAATAAACTGTTTTTAACAAATTTAAATTGCCCAGCAGTTATCTGTCCAAAACTGCTAGCAGATCTGTTAAATTTCTAATTGTACCTGTTCCAGTTTGAAAACAGATATGTTCATCCCTTTTGCACCTATTCGGACAGATCTAAAGGTCACCTATTTTGCCTATAAATACTTCATCATTTCTAGCAGTTTGGTATTCAGAAATTCTCTTGTTGCTTTGAATTTTTGCTCTCTTTACATTATTCTACATACTAGTTTTATATAAAAAAATTTCAGAGAGTTTAGAACATAGGTTTTGTTTGCCGTACAGATTGTTTGGAGTGCTACTACAATTTGTGAAGATCATTGTATCCTGGGAGATAGACGCCATTTATCCATAAGGACTGTAGCGGGGCGAATCTGTCTTAAGGATAGAGTGTCACACACTTGACTTGATCTTTTTGTACTTTTACATTTCGATAAAATAAATTCTGTAACTAATTTATTTTTATTTGTTTGATTTGTTTCAAATTATTTATTTTACACAGAAGATTAATCCAACACATCATTCTTATCACGTGTTTTTTGTATGAATGTTATGTATAAATAGAATTATTAATATATTGGGAATTGCCTTCTTCACCAAAACATAGTAGAAAGACTGTCTATCTATTATCCTTACTATGAACTTAATTTTTGTTTATGGCAAGAGATGCAGAATTTTATCACTAAATCAAAATGTAAATATTATTAATACAAGAACTTGGATAACATAAATAAAGCACCAAAACGTTAGCATTAATAACTTGATTGATAATAAATGGATAGAGTTCTTAAAAAAAAAAAAAAAAAAAAAAATCTTCCAGCCAGAAATAAAAATTAAATAATAACAATAATGTGTTGATAGCTCCTCTCTCATCAATTATTTGTAGAATATTTTAAAGTACACAGAATTTGACTATAGAACCGGATCGCATCTCATATGCAAGAGAGTCATTCTGAATCTGTAATTAATTTCTGTGTATGTAGAAGAATGGTTATTATGTGCTCCCTCTATGACACTACCAGCGCTTATAGAGGCGAATCTCTCGATCGTTGAGTGATTGCCGTGGTCTTGCATTTTGCTCTGCATACTGTGAAATGAAATCAATCATGAAATATATGTCAATGCCTTCATTAACTTTGAACTATTGATTTGTTAGCTACAATTACTTATTACATTCTATATATAGCTTCTTCTTCTTCTTCTTTATTTTTTCTTTTTTTTCGTAAAACAATAATGAAATAGTTATTTACAAAGTTTAATTAGATATTTAGAAAAATAACGTGTAAGTTAAAATATACAATTATTTCAAAATTATAAACAAGTGACATTAGTTAACAAAATTTAACTACTTACACATAAATCTGCACGTAATAGAAAGAGACGATTCACTCCCTCTTTACTATGTGCACATTTTTGTGTACATTTTTTTATACAAAGTAACACAATTGTAGCTACTTACATCATGAACAGCTTCTCTGAGTAATTTCACTTGTTCCCTCGAAACAGTTCTCACCTAAAGATAGTTTAAATTTATGTCAAAGATGTCATTTGAATTGGCTATGAGAGGGAAAAGAGCCAGATAAAAATAATGGCTTGATATGAACTTATTAAAATATAGTGAGAAGTTCTACCTTTTTATTAATGGTCCAAACAACACCTTCAGTGCAAGGAGGAACAGTGAGTGAGCCCATGTATCTGTAATATCTTTTGCCACCCGTTTTGATATCTCTTGGATCAACCATCCCAAAGTGTCTCTCATCTTTCTGATCAATCATATCTGATATATTCCTCATCAACTGAAAATTAATGTTAACACTACCCATTAGATAAAAAACCAAAAACAAAAAACAAAAAAACAAGTATTCAGAATTTTTGCCCACGTTTAAAAAATAATAATTTAATATGTGGCTAGATTCATTGCAACTTGCAAGCATGACTAGTCTGGGGTTGGTTTTTTTTAATTATTTTAAAATTTTTTTAGAAGTTAAAAAATTTAATGTATTGAGAAAATTATTATAAACGTAATTTTTAAGAGTAAAAAAAGTCAATGTGATATTTAATTTTTTTTTTTAATTAGATGACAAACGATTTGGTAACTTGACTTTTGCAGCAAAAGCTACGTTTTTTTTTTATTTTTAATTTATTTTTTACTCCAATTTTTTTAGTTAAAAACTTGATAAATTAAATAAGTTACAATTATCAAATCGACTTAATTTTTTTATGTGAATAGAATATATAAAGTATTCGACATGATAAAGAGTTCAGATTATCGAAATAGGACCCATGATAAGTCCCATTGGTCCAAATAATAACCTCTAAATTATCGAAACAGGACCCATGATAAATCCCATTGATCCAAATAATACCCTCTAATCAAAGATCTGAATTGGCGTCTATCCTTCTCCATTAAAAACACAATTTTCACAACTCCACTCACTTGTGATTGGTTTAGAAAAAATAAAAAAATAAAAAAACATAATTAGTCCACATAATTTTAAAGTCATAAAAATTCCCAATTTTGAGGGTCCCAAATATTTTTGAGCTATACAATAAGGCTATTCAATTTGTCCACAAAAAAAATAAAATAAAAAATAAGGCTATTCAATAGTTTAAAAAACTTGAACAAATTTTCTAACAATGTCACCTAGAAGTTAGTTTAGATCAAAATAAGGACAAGGTTTGGTAAATACCATTATTGACTTTTTTGTAAAATCTTTATTATTTGACTTTTTTTTGTACAAGCTTATTTATTTATTTCAAACTTGACGAATTTGTCAAAGAGACAACAAAAACTATCAAATTCATATATTTAAAAAATGTATATATATTTGTGATCTCTATAATCTTGAATTGAATTCATATTATACCAGAATGAATATAGTATTACCGAGACACATTTGTGATTTTTTATTTTTTTATTTGTAGCAATAGTGAAACTAAATCTTAATCATACTGATATACCTGAGTGAGAAAAGGATCGGGTCGACCAATCTTGTAGAAGACCCCAATTACAGCAATCTTAGTCTGTCCGTTCTCTTGTGGGCTTTCATGAACCATGTGTAGTTCCATGGCATACCTGTTATTATTATTCACGAACATTAATTGTACCCTTCCTTCCTTAGTTGATGATACATACTAAAATACTACTATGAGAGAGAGAGAGAGAGAGAGAGAGACCTTCTGCCATTGATGGAGTGCTCTGAAGGAGAGTGCCAGTGGCCTTGATGGAGTTGGTACTCAGTGCCATCGATTTTAATTGATCCAGCTTCACCAACAGTCCATTTAATCTACATATGGACATGAAATTTTGTACAAATTATATAATATAACTGAAAACGTTGTGACCTTTTTGAGATTGAAAATCTCTCTAATTTTCTCAATTTTCCTGAATTAACGCATCAAATAATCATGTCATTCTATAATTAGCTCAAAATATAATTTATATGAATTAAATTAATTTTTCAATCCTCTCAATCATTACCAAAATTTATTAATATTGTCTCCTTGAATTACCTTATTCTAATTGGAACCATAATATATATGGTTATACATACCAAACTTCAAAGACTTCATAATTATATTTAAAAAGTTTAAGAGATATAACAATGGGGAGAGTGTTGCATGTTAGCTCCTCAATTTTTTTTCCCCTTCTTTAAAACATAATGACAACATAATTCTTTTAAGTATAGGGGAAAAAAATAGAAATATAAAAAAAATATTTAAAGATTTAACTTAAAAAACAAGCGAATTGTGCAAATTAAACTATGAATATGATCCATATATTTTAAATGATGGATATTCATATTCTCTATTTAATATGAGTTGTTGTTGGGTTATTTTAACCAATTTCTTCGTATATATCTTTTTTTTTTAATAAACTTTTTCATATTTGTTTTTGTATGAATGAAATAAATACAAAATATAAAAAAATCATTTTAATTGTTGGCTAAATCTAGCTCCAGCATAACAAGAGCACCAAGCTATAGATAAAACAAAAGCGATGATAATTTTGGACTTGACATCTTTATAATAATGACGCAAGGGGAATCACGAGGAGTTTTTACTACAATGTAAGCGGAATCGAAAGGAGTTTTTACTATCAATATGAGATAAATTACTTAAAAATATTTACTGATCACGTGGTTATTTAAAAATCAAATTATGTATGTGTATATTTTTTTTTTGTTTAAGTTTTTTTTAATGGAAGACCAGCCGATGGGGTACATTTTTTTTATATTGGAAAAAAATAAAAAATAAAAAAGAATTAAAAGAGACGTGAAATTTTTGTAACTTTAGGTCTATATAAATATGGAAACAGCAAAAGGAGTAATTGATTAAGAGTCATAAAATCTAAAATTAAGAGTCAAAATTGATTAAATTGAAAGTACATTGACCAAAATGATATAAAGAGTATTAATGTAATTTGTATAAAATGAACATAATGATATTTCATCATCAAATATTTTTTATTATTACTTTTGGTTTAAATGGATGAAAAATTAGCGTATATCTAATTGCATTATTATTTGGATTGATTTGCATTTAATTTTGAAATAATTTAATTTGTTTAATTGATTTACAATTTAGCATTACATTGTCAATGTTTCACATAATTTTTAATCTTGTGTTCATTATGCGCTACACAATGATTTTTTTATTGTATTTTATTAAGAAAAAATTAATATATCAAATATATATATACATTAGTTGTGCATAATACGAGCTCGCTAGTAAGGGGTGTTTTGGGAAGATGGTTAAAAATTAATTTTTTGGCTTCTTTTTTTTTTTTTTGAGAGAGAAAGTGGGTTAAAAACTGAAAAGTGACTTTTAATCTACTTCTCAAAATAGGCCTAAATATATATAAAGTGATGCTAGCTAGTTATTGCATTGGTGGCATGGCTTCAAATAGTCGGGAAAGGAATCAGTATGGGTCACAGTGCAGCAATATTAGGATATCAAGCAATAGGCTTTGAAAATTGGGTGATGCAATACCACTTCCTTATGAATTTATCTTAAATCGGGATCTTTTGGCTCAACTGTATCCTAGTCATGCCAATGGAGCAGAGCTCCACTCTTTCAATTGGGTCATTGCGATTACGGGTTGGATGTTTCATTATTCAGGCAGTAATAATAGTATCTTGTATCAGAATCAGTGACTCACTTTTTCTGACTGACTTCTAACATCATTTGGAGACAAAAATAAGTTTTACGGTAGTAGTATTAGATGTGAACCAGCCGTATTAATTGTGAATCGATTATGAATTGGTCTATTTGAATGCAAATTTCATTTCCATAATCTACGAGATTGTATTAGTTCATAAAAATAAAGAATATAAGAAAGTATTGAATTGGGCTGATATTTAAAACTATGATTGGGGTGGGGGCTAGTAATTTTTCCTCACCGCTATATCGTGGCCTCGGTTCTTCACTGTTACATTGGAAGCCTTGTAGTTCTTCACTAGCTCCTTTGATTTTCTGATTATTTTCACCCTCCGATTCGCCATATCAATCGGAGACTGCATTTCTCCATGGTTACAAGCTGCCCATTCTTCCTTTATCTCTCCCCATCGCTCCGGACCCTTTACACTTCCTTTGTAATAATCGAAATCTGTCTCATCCTCTACACCATTCAATTCACACATTGAATACATCAAAACCAACAATACATATTGCTAAGGAACAAAAATGAAATGAATTGAAAACAAGCAAGCACATTTATATATGTATTTGTTTGTATGTTTAGGCCATTACCAACTTCTTGTGCTGTGACTGATCTTGACTGCCAGAGAAGAAGGAAAATGAGAAGAGATCCAAAAATGAAAATGGGATTGCTTTGTTGCTTCATGTTTTTGATGATAGATAAAGAAATGAAGGTTGAGAGGGTGTGAGAGACTCAGATTGTTTGATAAGAGATTGAAATATCAGAGGGCTCTCTTGTGAGTTTATATAACACTTCATGAAAGGGTCTATATATATATATATATTATGTGGTGATCGAAAGGGGAGTTGACTACAACAAGGTTCTTGAATTCAACATGTTGTGTATGAACATAGGAATTTAAACCCAAGTGTGACGCAACATTGTTATTTATTTATTTATGTAATTTATGACATTGGTATTTGAATAATATGAAAAGGACACCGAGTACGTATGAGATTGTACATTAGATTGTACTTGAGTTGAGTTGAACAGAACGGTAACTTGTTCAAATTTATATTTGGTTGTTCAGTTTTTAAAATTAAATTTTGAGTTTTCAATTCATATTTTTTATTTTTAGTTAATTTTTTAATATTTTGATTAATTTTTTATTTTTTATTTTTTAGATAACTCTAATCTAGATGTACTCAAAAGGTAAAATATTTGTGAGGAAATCTATAAAAAAATCAATAAATACTACAAAATACAAAATACAAAAAATAAAAATAAAATAAAATACAAAAAGCATGCACATTTTGGGTATTTTTTTTTATATTTATTGAATTTTTAAAAACATTTCTTCACAAATATTTTACTTTTTGAGTATCTAGATTAAATGCATCTAAAGACTTAAAAAGTTTGATCAAAATATTAAAAAAATCACTAACAATAAAAAAAAAAATACGAATTGAAAACTCGAAATCTGACTTTGAGATTTGGATAATCAACAAAGTTTCAAAAAAATGTATTGAAATTTAACTTGTTTAATTTTGAGCCTACTTCAATCGAGTAGATTATGAACAAAACTCAAGTAGTTTTGATTTTTATTTTTTATTTTTTATTTTCTATAATGCATATAATCAAGTTAAGCTGAATAATAAATTGTACCAGTCTACTAACTTGAAAAATATTAAGATTTGTTTAAGTTTTATTTTATTTTATTTTTTTACATAATGAACTAATCTCAAATGAATTTTTAATTCATTTTTTTTTCCTCTTCAATTATACTAAGTAACAATAATTAAGAGACCTATCACCGAATGAGTTTCATTAATACGGTTAAAGACCTGAAAAGGTAAACTCAATTTTTAATGTCTTTGTTCCAAAAAAAAAAAAAAAAAAAAAAAAAAAGGTCTAATGTCCACACCAAAATAAATAAATGGCTGTACCTTGTCTTTGTTTCCCTTTTTGAATTTTTGGACAAAAAAAAAAAAAAAAAAAAATCATCTTATATATATATATATATATATTATTTAATTTTTTGTAAAATGAATTTTTTTTTAAATTTAAAACAACATTTTGATTTTCTTGAAAAGTGGAATGATTTTGGAAAAAAAAAAATAAAATTTCCGAACGCAAATTTTATGAAAACAATTCGCAAAACAAGTATTTTGAATTTTAAAGAAAGAAATTGGTTTGTCTTCATTTTTTTTATAAACTAAATTGGCCCAATCCTCTATTGTTGGCACATCCTATGATTTATTTTGATGATCAATTGCAATTATTTTTAAGGTTACGAGTGTGTGTAGATCTTTTTATGAAATAAATTAACTTGATAATCGTAATTATATAATTTTGGCCAAATTTTATCTATGTTTTAAAAAAAATTATAAAATTATTTGACTATAACTATGAGATCGATATATATACATATTGTAAATGTTCTTCACACATTAACTATGAATGAATCAAGACATGTGGTGGGTTAACATTTTAGGCTGAACTGGTCTAATTTTTTGAGAAACAAGACAAAAAGAACTTTTATTTGAAAAATTGGGACAAATTTTCTTAACACGGCAAAGAATTTTGGGAGTTTCATTCATCAATGAAGTCAACGAAGTTGATGTCTCTAGAAAGAAAATGTCACGAACGTGAAAAGCAAAGTTCATTCATTCAATTTTTTTTGGGGCAAATTACAAAACTCCCTCAAAATTTGGTAAAAATACAGATTTTTCCTGAGGTTTGAGAAATTACAAATTGTCCCCTGAAGGTCAAATTTGCATAACAAATTAGGAGGGAATCTGTATGAAAATAAAAACTTCAGGGGACAATTTGTTATGGAAATATAAACCTCAGGGGACGGGATGTAATTTCTCAAACCTCAGAAGAAAATCTGTATTTTCACCAAATCTCGAGGGGGTGTTTGTAATTTGCCCTTTTTTTTTTTCTTCCATTCATTCATTCAAACTTGCACTGGTAAAATGGTAAGGTCATGCAATAATCACTTTGCTAACCAGATGAAAAATATATATATAATCCGAATTTGTTTGGTAAATTTTATATACGTAATATACATTTTTATACAATCTTTATACAAACTTATAATTTATTTAATTTATCATATTTGTCTTAAAAAAAATATAGAATAATTGTGTTTTAAAAATAGGCCATTCAATTATTTATTTATTTTATGATAAACACAATAAATTGAATAAATTACGATTATTAAATGAATTAAAATTTTTATATAAATGATATATACAAAATATCTTACAAAAATAAACAGTTGAAATAAACTTTGGGGACTAAGACAACGCTAGTACAGAACAGACCGCAATTAGGGCTGCAAACGAACCGAGCCGAGACGAGACGAGCTGAGCTGAGCTTTGCTGAGCTCGAGCTCGGCTCGTTTACTTGTCGAGCTCGTTTATTGAGCTAAAGCTCGGCTCGATAAGGAACTGGGCTCGAGATCGGTTTGACTTGTTAATATTAATGAAACTTGAACTCGGCTCGATAATTATTTTTAAATATTATTTATATTATTTAAATAAAATTTATTATTTATATTATTTAATATATAAATAATGTATTAATACTATTATTTATATTTATTTATATATTATTTAATATATAAATAATATATTTATTATATAATTTAAATAAAAATAAACGTGCCAAGCTTGACGAGCCGAACTAATGCGAGATCGAGTTCGATTTGTTTACCAAACAAGTCTAATATTCGAATTTAAATTCAGCTCATTTACTAAATGAACTGACCTAAGCCAAGCTCTTAATAAGCCGAACCAAGCCAAACCTATTTATGAACAACTCAATTCATTTGTCGCCTTAACTCCAATCCACCTCCATATGTAAAGTAAAAACATATGTTAGCATTGTTTAATTTTGTGCAAAACCCACCCCACCCCCCCCCTTTTCTTTTTCTTTTTCTTTTTCTTCCGTCACCCCATGTTTGTGATTCTTTGCATTCTTATAGTTCTATTCCCATTGTTCACATCCCCCCCCCCCCCCTTTTCTTTTTCTTTTTCTTTTTCTTTTTCCGTCACCCCACGTTTGTGATTCTTTGCATTCTTATAGTTCTATTCCCATTGTTCACATTTCCATCGTCTCCGGGTAGTTATTGTGTAGCAGGCACGACATTTATTGTTGTTTGGTTAATGAGTTTTATTTTAAAACTCATTTTGATAATTTGAAATGTTTAATTTTTAAGATATATTGAGTATAATATATTTGCAAAATAGTTAAGTTAATTGAATATTGATAATTATTTTATTGAATTGCATTTGTATCTAAAAAATTGAATGGCAAATTCAACTTGAAATATAAAATTGAACACAAATATGATTCAATAAAAGAATTACCAATATCCGATCAACATGATTTTTGCAAAGTACGTATCTACATATTTTCGCATTAAGGAGAAATAATAGTGACGGTGAGATTATCTATATATCTATATATTTTATAAAAAGAATGCTTTTAAGGAGATATATTATGAAAGTTTCAAAATTTCATACAAAATTATTTTTAAAATCAAAACCTCTATTAGCTAGCTTATTACATAATTATCATAAAGAAAAATTAGTGAAACACCCTCTCCAACTGTGTAGTAGGAGAGGTCCAAGATTTTTTTTTTTTAGTTAAGATTTCTTGATGAAATTTCTCTATGATCATATCAGAAAAATTTTAAAATTTCTCCGTGATCATATTAGTGAAATTTTGAAATTTCTCTGTTGAAATTTCTTTGTTGGGGCTAAAATTTCTCTAAGTCAAGCGAAATTTTTATAAATCGAATTTTCTCTGTGAAAATGTTGAAGAACCTTAACTATTATAAAAATATTATATATCTTTTTTATATTATAAAATCTTAATATAAGAAATCTTAAAAAAAAATTCCCTTATCACAATACAAATTTAAATTTGCCATAATTTATTCCATGATTTAAGAATTTTATTTAAATTACCATGATTTATCCCAAGATTTAAGGATTTCAAAAAGAAAAGCTCTTTAAATCAATGCAAGATTAACACAATATATATACATACAATTTGTCAAGACTTATCTCATTTTTTCAGGTTTTCCAACACACACACACTCACACACACACAAAGGTCTCTTTCATAAATCTCTACATTTAAAAATATGAAAAATTTCCCTTTGAATAAAAATTAACTTTTATTTAATGGTTTTTTATTTTGATTATAATAATATTTTGTGAAAGAAGATCTATATGATAACATAGATCATGTTGATGGTAATGATAAGTTATGAGACTTTGTTGTCATACAAACAAGAACACATAACTAAAGGTATGAAATGAGGTAACATGTTTACTATATATATTTAAATATATTTTTAGTCAAAAAAAAAATGTTAATCGAGTGATGGCAAAGTTAAATTTACTGTGTTTTTTTCTTTATAATTGGCAATTGTGAGAAATAGCATAATTGATCATATTTGTAAAAATGATAAATAAATGGGCGTTTATGACGAAAGATTGAATGCATGCTATGTTTTCTTTATTTCTTGATGTTTTTGGTAAGCAAATAAATTTTATTAAGAAAATGTTTGAATTTAAGCTCGAGAAATGATCATATATAGATATTTTCCTTATTTTTTTGTTTTATTATTTAAAAATAATATTTTATAAATAGACGGGATGTATCAAAATTTCTCTCCCAAGCTCATTCCAATAAAATAAATAGGTTTAAAATCCCGTTTAATCCCAATAAGATAATTATGCCTAAAATAATACAAAAGAAGTAAGAATTATACTAAATAAACTATCTTTTATATTTTAACTATTTTGTATACTTTTACTTAATAAAATAAATAGCTTTAAAATCCACTTTAATCCCGATGAAATAATTATTTTTAAAATAATAAAAAAATTAAAAATATACCAAACAAACTATCTTTTATATTTTAAGTACTTTGTATACCTATTTTTAGTCAATAAATGAAATTTTTAGCTAATTTCCAATTAAAATTGCAAGGTTCCACTATGAGAAATTTTAGAATTTTTATAATTTTCAATATATATATTTTTTGTGTGTGTAAAAAAAATAAAGACAAAAGATCAACAAGACATTTTAGTATATAGTGCGGAATAATATTAAAAATTTTAAGAAAACTATTTGTAAAAGATTTACATGGTAACCTTTTTGTTATAGTAACCTAAAAAAAAAAAAAAAACCTTATTCCAATTAGCATTTCTCTATTCATGCTATAATTAAGGTTTTTTTTTTTTTTATGAAAAATATATATTTTTTCTATTTTGACTAACTATTTTTTTTAAATTTTTTTTTTTATATTCTTCTTCTTCTTCTTTTTTAAAGTGTAAAATTACATGTATAGTCTTGGGTTATTGATAATTAAGAAAAATAAAAACACATAATTATATAAGCTTTGAAAAAAATAAAGAAAAATTGTTAACATGAGATATCCAAATCATGTTAAAAAGTAAAATAAAAACACAATAGAAAATAAATTTATATGTTTGGAGACTTCTATTATAAATTAACTTATTTTATTTATAAAAATTATTACAAATTTATTAGGTACTGAATTGATAAATTTACAACTAATTAACTCATGCTTACAACTCATCTTCCCTAATGTGGGGATCATTCCCTTATTCATGTGAATTAGAAATTTTAAATACAAATATTTTTAGATGGATTAATATCGAGCTTCTATTTGATAACAGAATTAAGTATGTGAAAATATCTATATTCAATTATTTTGTAACTAATAGTAACTAGTTGTGAAGAATTACTGATGGGTTATTACACACACAAAAAATAAACACTAAACTATACAAAATTCCTTAGAATAATGGTAAGTCCAGGTATCGATCCATATGGACAAATGCGAAATTAAATTAATTTAATTGCTAAATTCCTAAATTAATTCTGATTAAAGTGATGATTGTTTATAAACTGATGATAATTAAAATACTAACAAATTAAACTAGCAATTAAAAATGAAATTGGGATTACTGCCTTTGGAAAAACTTAGAGTAATGAATTCACCGCTAGTAACATAAATAAGATTTCAGTTTGAAAATCAATTATATTACGGTTTAAACCAAATAATACTTTGCAATTACAAGTTCGAAGCATTGATTAAGAGAATTACCACGTTCAATGTATGGGTACGAACCATCTCAAGTAGCACGAGTTGTTCGCTCTAAATTAGGGTAGCAAACCAACCCTTCCCTTGTAGTATGGGTCGTCTCATACCTTGAATATGAAAGAATAGAAAACTATTGCATGTAAAGCATTCAACAATCACAGAAAGTAGAATACTTGAAAAAATAATGGAAAATATATATAAAAACTTCTTGAATACCATTCAACTTGTTCAAACCATTAGATAATCAAAACCAAAAGGAAAATTCTATTTAGTTGGCTAGGGTTTCATCAAGACCCTAGAAATAGAAGCCTAGTCACTTATGGAAGAATGGAAAGATGTGGAAGAAGATGAAACCCCCATGAAAGATGTTTTTGAAGATTGAAAATCCCACTTTCCAAACCCTAGCCCCTCCTCTCTTTTGGAATCTTTGGAACCCTAAGAGTAGTCTCTTTTTATCTTTTTATTCCCTGCAAAACAAACTTGAATTTCCGCGCATGCAACCCCTAGGTGGGCCACTCGAGCGCCCATACTTTTCGCTCAAGCAGTGGTGGGCGGCACGTTCAATGGAGCCTGGCCGTACATACGGTGAGGTGGCAGGCCAGGAATTTTCACTACTTGCACGGATAATATTATTTTGCGTCACTTTTTGCTTGAATTTGCATGTAGCCTGTCAAATCTGTACAAGTGCACAAAATACATCATCTCCACCAAATAAACAACATTCAAAGACTATAAATTTAACTTAAGCGGCCTCAATGTAGTACCTTTCGGCCTACATCACATCTTCCAACTTACATTTTGTTACTCCTCGAGCAAAACAATAGAAATAAGAAAAATAAAATACTCTAAGCCACTTTCATAGGGATTACGATTGCGTTTAAAATATGTAACAAGCCTTTAAACCACATGGTTACCCCAAGTGGACAAGTATAGTCTCGTGAGGGTTTCCAGATATGATACCCACAAACATTAACATATTCACATTTACCCAACAACAAGTAATCACACTACTCCAACTATCAATTAACTTATGTGCTAACTACAGTGTGATATTAAGACATGATAAGTCATTGAAGGCACAATGGACAAGCATGAAGAAATCTATTGAGTAAGAACCACAATTTAGTATTACAAAAGTTAAGTCCCTTGTACTTGTGAATACAAGTAAACACATCATTAGTGCCTTTGTATAAAGTGCAGTCCCCATAACCAGTTAGCTGTTCACAATAATAGCCTTGTGTAACTCATAATAACACCCAACACATACAGAAAAGATTAAACTTTTACAACTAGAATTCTCAAAATACTTTTTTTTCGACTATGTAATGTCCTAATCCATTAAGCTTTCTAATCAACTCATGTAACAAGCATTGGGCCAATGACTCTCAAACCAGACGGTTTTAGGGCACTAGATGTGAAGACACCTCTACGAGCTTAATAACTCGAGTTGAAAAGGCTACGGATCCAAACAAGTCATTATTTTTCCTTAATTGTGAAATGTCTAGGTCCCATAAGATTTCTAATTAATCCATATAGCAAGTATTAGGCCAATGACTCCCAAACCAGACGGTTTTAGGGCACTAGGCACACCTATGGTCTTAATAACTCGAGTTAAAGAGGCTACAAATCCAAACAAGTCAAGCTTTTTATTTTTATTTTTATTTTTTTTGTGAGAATCAAGGTTACTCATTTATTATTTTCTGTAACACTAACAATTATCAATGATATACACCAGGGATTAGAATATAGAGGTCACCGCTATGATAGTATGTTCATATGAATCAAGGCATACTCATGACAAGTGTACTAATACCACAAACACAAACAACTATCCTAGTGCAAATATCACATGCGAGTATTTATCCAATAAACCCTTTTCATACAAGTCTACTATGTTACCCAATTAACGTATGCTTATATCACCACCATACTAGTAAAAAGCTAACATCGAGTGAAGTGGTGCAATCAAGTACAGCAAATACAAACATGAATTGTAAGTATAAAAACACCTTCACCCTCCCCACTAGAATACAACATTGTCTGCAATATAAGTAACTGTAAAGTAGATAGTAATGAGAGAGAGAGAGAGAGAGAGAGAGAGAGAACTGTACCATACGGCGTAAGCGCACATCTAGCGAGGTAGGGACGAACCAAACACACACACACACACACACACAATTTTATTTATTTATTTATGTATTTATTATTTATTTATTTATTTTTGTTTTGTTGTTGTTGTTTTTTTTTTTTTGACTGTACAATATAAAAAGAAAAGAAAAATAAAATAAAGAAATAAAACAAAAAATAGCCAGTATATCACTAATTAGGATCCCGTGGTGGTGGAAAGTACTACTCAAATAAGGCATGCATTAACGTCCGAGTCTCGAATGCCTCATCATGAACCCTAGCGCCAAGCTTATCAAAACCCTGCTGGCTTGACTTCCGGTATACGTAGAAGTCAGTTTGCATAGATGCAGGTAACTGCTAATACTCGAGCTGACGAGCATTAACTTGGTCGAATGCTGTTTGCGAGTAATCCCGATATGCCTGATAGTCCATCCGGAGATCAACCACGGATTGCTGAATAGCGGCTTAATTATCCAAAATAGCCTAATATTGTGCACGCGTCATCTAGAATGGCGGTGGCGGTGGCGGTGGCGTTGGCGCAACAACAAGTATAGCTAAACTTTTTCGCGCCCCCTTTCGAAAGTCGAAATAAGCCCGACTGTTCAGACTCTCGCGGTTCTGAATCTAATCTCACAAGTGCAATGTGAAATTGATAAACACCAAAGAGTCCAAATCTGGAAAATTTTTTAGAAAATCAATTTTGAATCAAATTGCCAAAAATAGATTGCTTTGCCAGATATAGAGTCGCCACCTAAATATTTTGGGAAATTTAGGAAACCTATGACTCGTGCCAAAGGCCACGTGTCCGTCATCACCAAGATTATCTCGGCTCGGGAACTTAGGTACGAAAGGGGAAGGTCATGAATGCATTTGAGCACCCCCACTCGCCCGATCAAAGATCGGCCTCTACTAATCATGATATGAATCTTATGTACATTATATGCTCTTGTTCCGATTTATTAGGCTAGCATTACTATGTGATGCCACGTATAAAAGTATAGACTAACTTGCAGGAATTTGAACACTTGATTCATGTTTGGCTTTGAAAATTGTTTTATAATATGTATCACTCGAAAAGTGATCACATATAAAAATTACTCAAATTATTCCAATTCAGGAAATAAGCCTTTATCCACAGGCATTCAAGCAGTTATAGCACTTAAGCACTTAGCCTCATGGCAAGCATACTTTCACATGGCAACATCAACACTCATGCAATTTATGCTAAAGCAAGTAAAGGCTCACCTAGTACTTCAAGCCAAAAAGATATGAGTTAGAAAAATGTATGATTCCTAACTATGCAATATGACTACTGCAACACATATGATATGCAACTAATAGGCTCGACTACTAATATGACATATGGAACAAGTGAATAGCATGCGGTCTAAGCACGTATTCAAAGAAGTATTAAACTAACAATGCAGTTAGAATGATGAACCGAGCCTTGGTGCATGCAATACAAATGGATGCAAACATGAAGTATGCTAAACAAAACATGATGTCTCTAAACTAACCACCATAAGCTAGTAAATAAAAGGGAGAAAGATGTGGGGTTGGAAGACATACACATTATTACATTGCGCTCTCATGAATGAGAGTCCGAATGAATAAACTAGCTAATTAACTAACTAAAGCTAATTAAGCTAACTATTACAAATCAAAATAAATAAACTAGCTAAGCTACTTAACTAATTATTACAAACCGAAGTAATTAACTAACTATTCTAGTGAATTAATTATTACAACATCACAACTAGCTGACGACTTTAACTAATTAAATAATTACAACACAAGTGCAATTAAAAAAAGTAAGTAAGCTAAACAATTAAGTATTAAGCCAACTACTCCGTCTTGGGAAGCCAGGGATGTTCATGCGCATGCTCGATTTCCACCGAAAGGCCACTGTTTTGCTTCTGGAGAGCCTCTGTTGCACAGAGAACACATACACTGTTGCCCACTTCCAGAATAACTCTGTTTTGCCTCACAAATACACTGCTGAATTTTGCGTCAGTGGTCGGCCGGCCAGTGATGAGGGTTGCTGGCCACTAGTGATAGCCGACCGGCCATCAAAGGTGGTCTGCTGGCCACCTACCGGCTATGGAAAGTGGCCTGCCAGCCACTACTGCCTAGTTCACCTTGCTGCAACAAAGGACAAACAGAACATGCACAGGGTATTTTCAAGGGTTTGTTTGCACAATTCACCCCTCATTTTCATGAACAAATCAAAGGAGTAGTAAACATGGTCCACAAACCATCAACTCAAGCAATTTCATTGCATGATGGCTCATGAACCAAAGTGTGCAATTTCAATAAATGCAACAAAATAAGACTCTTAAAACCACCTCCCTATCATGGAAGATCAAGGGAAGTAGTGACCTTGGAAACTTGAACCATTTCGTCACTAATGAGTATGAAATGCCTCAAGCTTCCATGTGTTCAATTAACGTCCGATTGAACACTACAAGTTATTATCTTGCACACTTTAAGTCCCAAGTTTTAATTATTCCATTTTAAATTAGCTTTCAATTCTTTAGTTCAATCGAGTTTAAGTCCTCTAAATAGAAAGAGGGCTCAAATTAAAAGTTGTTTTAGGCATGAAAGAGACATTATACCATTGGTAATGAACCCCAAAGGGATTAAACTATTAAGCATGACATCTCAATCTCATGCTTTAAACAAACAAGTTGTTTGAACCACTTTCAAAGCAAAACAAAAGCCAAGAAAGGAGAGAGGTTGCAGAGGTGAGTAAGAGTGATCACAAGTGTGGAAATCCATAAATAAATGCAATCAACTCAAATAAGAAGGTGTTTAAGGCCTAGAACACCAAACTTATGAGGACTATTATACTACAAACATGCAAAACAAAGCTCAAATGCAACTAACAGCCCAAAACGGTGCTGAAACAGCCTAAAATAAGTCATAAAACATGCTGGAATTAAGCTAACAATAGCTTTATTAATAAGCTAAAACATGGCACAAGCTAGGCTAGTAAGCAAGACACAAGAAGGGGAGGCTAACCCCTCCAAATTTGGACTTCAAAACATGATTTTGGCCACTGAAATAATTCTAAAAACTAGTGTTTAAAAGCTCAAAAACAGATAGCAAAAGGGTGGGAAACACAAGGGTAAAGGCCTCCAAAACAAGGTACAAAGAAAGGTGAACCACCCCTCAACCTTTAATGGCAGCCCATAAATGCAAAAGCTTTATAGCCCAAAATCACTTGGAAAATTGCAAGAAAAAGAGTAGTTAAAGCAAGCAAATAGGCAAAGCCTTAAATCTTTTGAAGAGGAAATTAATTCCAAGCAACAAAACCAAGCAAACAACACCCTCAGAGCTCAAACAAGCCTCAAAGACACCTTAGCTCAAAGATGAGAAGGTTTGGTTAAGGGTGTATAGGCAAAGGTTAAGGATTTGTAGACAAAAGTGTAAGAATTTGCTAGAGAGAGAGAGAATTTCGGTCTTTTCACCCTCGGGTCTTTAAGTATGCACCTTGACTCCTCATTTTCTCACTTCTCTAGGTCTGAAATTCTTCCTCTCTCTCTCTCTAGACACTTTCCCTCTCTAGATCCGAGCTTTGTACACGTTTTCCAACACCCGACGCACATTTTCTTCCCTAAACCCTCTTGATTCTCTTCCTTTTGAACCGATCAAAATTTGATTTTGACACTTTTCTTGGATTTCCACCATTCTAGGCTTGTTTCCCTCGAGTTTCCCTCGAGTTTCATAAACTTTTTCTGACTTTGACTTTTTCCAAGTTTACCATCTTTTCTACATTTTTCTTCACTTTTCACCTACTTTTCACCTACTTTTCACCCATTTTCTAGATGGCAGACGAGTCACCATATGACGGGGCCCCTTCGGAGCTTCCCCTCGTATTTCCACCAGTTGCTGAGGTAGAAGAGTCGATCATTGCCGAGGTTGGCGAGGCGACTCAGGGTATTGAGGCTGACCTCGAGGCAAAGTTTGAGCCTGAGGTGGAGGTAGAGCAGCTACCATTGAGGGTACGACCTTTTGATCTGACGAGGTACCATTCTTGGACACATATCTTGCCACCTGGAGGCATCAGACGGTTCAGGGATTTTGCTCTGGGCGCACCAGAGGACCTCTTGCTGAGGGAGCCGGCCTTCCACCTTTCATCGAGCGTCATTGAGGTATGAACTCTGTTTTCATGCATTCTTGCCTTTCTTTTAATTGTATTTCTTGCACTGCCTTTCATCTGACTGCATTTTTATCAATACCTTATTTGATTCATCTGTTCTTTGCCACATGGGGGGTCTCGGGTCTTTAGAGGGTACGGGCTACGACTGCGAGAGATTGGTACGACGAGCTCCCGGTCGGGGTTCGGGACATTGTGGATGAGACTGGCTTCAGCCTATTCTGCTTTGGTCTGACGCGGGTCATTGTGAGTCGTCCTCTTCTGGGAGCACTTGTGGAGAAGTGATGGGACACCACCAACTCCTTCCACTTCTCCATTACCAGGGAGATGACGATGACTCCCTATGACTTCGCCATGATCACGGGCTTAGGAGTAGGGGGCGATCTGATCCCGTTCGACATCGATATAGGGGAGTGAGAGGCCGCCCGGGTCTAGCTGCTGAGAGTACGTCCACCTTTGTATCAGACAACTATGGTCAGATTATGACAACCCAACTCTGGATTATGTTAATTAATCTTAATTATACTTATAATTGTGGGCTTCATATGATTTTGAATGCTAATTATATGATTATATGTGTTTTTGAATCCTATCTGTTCACTGTAGGAAAATTTGTTTGATTTCCTGTTATAAAATTTAAATTGAAGGCCGTAGAGGCGACAAAAACTGAAATTGACAGTATTATTGCGATTAACATAATTTTTAGAGCCTATGGTGAAATTTAATTGAAAACTGATTCGGATAAAAATAATTAGATTAAATTGATTAAATTAAGTACAATTAATTAGCTCTAAGCAAATATGATTAGTTAAACTAATCACCACTATATATGTGTATAGTTAGTGCTTAGGCTCAAGAACCTTAAGCTCATTTTCACCTCTTGGCTGAGTTCATACACTCTAAGGAGAGAACTCAACACTTACAGAGAGAGAGAGAGAGAGAGAGAGAGAGAGAAGAATTGTGAAGGAATTGAGGGGATTTGAAGAATTGGACTAGGATACACTTGGGTTCAAGCCTTAGGTATGATTTTCAACTTTGATTCTTGTAATTAAGCCATGTAGAGGTTGAATTCATCTAATTCTTGAGTTCATTTACATGTAATTTTCCAATGAGAGCATGAATTACTTTGACTTGGAAGAATTGAGTTGAATTGTGTACATGCATGCATGAATCACCAAGTTAAGCTTGAATTTCATGGAATTATCCACATGCATGAAGCTACATTTGACATTTTTGGAGATGCTTTATAGTCTTACCACTTTTCATCTCATGCATGAGAGTTTTGAAAAGATTTGAAAAGAAAAGAGTGCAATTCATATCATACATGGTTTCAACCTTATGATTTAAGCTTGAATTTGGGACAATAGTTCATAATTTTGAGCAATTGGTTTCAAATTGAGAGTGTTTTCATGTTACACAATGTTTTACCATGTTATTGGCATCAACTTGCAAGCTTTGAGCCTTTGGAATCAAGTTTTGAGCTTCAAACAGAGTTCTGGAAAACCCAGAATTCAACTTGTCCGCTCGAGCTCGAGCGTCGCTCGAGTGTGAAAGTCGAGCTCCCAGAAGTTTTGCAGAAATTTGCACAGTGGCTCGAGTGGCAAACTCTGCGCTCGAGCGAACCCTGTTTTGTAAGACTTCCCGCTCGAGCGTCAGATATCTCGCTCGAGCGTGAAACGCATGTAACCAGTACTTTTACAGAGTTTTGTAGCCCGCTCAAGCAACCAAAGCTGCACTCGAGCGGAGAGCCCTATTTAAGAAATTTTGAAAAAAAAATGTTTTATGATTCGTTTTCTGTTCTCTTTCATTTTTAAGCACTGTTAGGCATGCATTGGACATTCTAAATGAATTAAAGAACATAGAAGAAGCCTAAGAATATTAAGTGAACTAAAGAATAGATTGAATGGTAATATGACCCAATGTGTTGTGAATCATGTAGGGTCAAGTACAACGACGAATCAAGCGCCGGAACACCGTGAGTAATATCTTAGCAAAGATTTTTTGTATACGCATTACTTTCTAAACGATGCCTATGTGGTAAGGTTCCAAACCTTTAAAGTGATAAAATGAACAAGCATTCTAATCACTCAATTTGAAATGAGATATACAAAGTTATCAATGTATGAGTATGAAATGGCCCTAAGGCCATTTAGTGTATTTAATGACGATGTGGATTGGCCGTTCTGTATGATGATTAAGTGGGCCGAAGGCCATTTGGGACAAGGAAAAGATATGGACCTAAGATCGTTTTGGACACATAAATGGATGTGATCATAGATCTGAATGTGTGCACACAATAAATGTATATATGAATTGGACCTAAGGTCGTTCTGTAAGTATTGGACCTAAGATCGTTTTGTGAGTATTGGACCTAAGATCGTTCAGTGTGTAATGGACCCAAGGTCATTTAATATGTAAGTTGGACCCGAGGTCGTTTTGCCTATGATGGACCCAAGGTCATTCTATATGTGACATGGACCCAAGGTTGTTTATACTTGGGATATGATATAAAGGACTTGAGGTCATTTTGCTTTAACATCGAGTGCTAAGTGTAATGATAAATTGCGATTATAAGAATCTTGTTCATAAACTCCTTTGTTTTGGTATTATTCACTGGGCGTTAGCTCACTATTTATATTTATGTATGTAGGTAAGCAACGGGATGTCCAGCCCCAGCCCTAGTGAGCAATGAGAAACCAAGTTTTGAGAGATCAACCAAGGTCGCCTCAAGCAAGAGGCCTTACTTTTGATTTACCTGTCCTTTGATCTTGTGCTTTTGAACTTTTGTGGTCATGTGTGACCAACCTTGTGTATAACCTTGGTTTTGTTAATACTGGGTTTGAATGATCCTGGACGTAAGTATTATATACTTAATATGCATGTTCATATGGTGTGAGTTATTATATGAATATGAGAATGTTTTGGTCAACCCACGTATGCACAACTCATTGGACAATCTTTATAAATTTTGCTTCCGCAATTTGGCCCGCTATTATTGAATATGACTCAATTTCTAACTGAGGCCACAGGTAATCTCATGATTACTGGCCGATTATGACTTTAATCCATAGGGGCGGGTTTGGGTCATGACACATATATAGTTGGTTTGTCGAGCAGTTCAGAGGGAGCGAGCCCGAGACTTTATAGGAGATGGAGCAGTATGCCAGAGGCTTCTTGATGTTTATCCTCGGTACCACCTTGTTTTTGAACAGGTGGAACACCGTGGGCTTGTATCTGTTGAGTGCCTTGGTGACCCTTCCCCAGGTGCGCTTCTATAACTGGGGCAGAGCTGGCCTCGCCACCCTATATGGCTACATGAGCTCTACCTCCCGCCTGAGAGGAGAGCTGATCGGAGGCTACTGGCGAGCTTGGGAGGCCTGCACTTCAGTTCCCTCTTTGCACTTTACATTTTCTGCTTTATATTTGTTCAACACATGTGCTTTCTGCTTTGCACTTTCTGCATCTGTTTATTCATTGTGCTAATCATATATTACTGCATTTTCCTTGCAGCTGTGGGTTTATACTTACTTCCCAGCTCTTGCCCCAGAGCCCGTGGAGGAGCTCCCACCGGCAGTCCTTTACTCGAGGCGGTATGATGGCAAGTGTCAGTGCAGGAGCCGTGAGTCGTTCGCATTCTTCCGCCATTATTTCGACACAGTGGCCGCCCATGAGGTAACCCAAAACACAGTCATTTCTGCTTTACAATTGTTCTGATTCATATTTTAGCAACTAACATCAACTAATAATCTGTTCACTCTCTATTTACAGATCATGTGGCAGCAATTCAAGACTAGTACACCGGGGCTTAGGCCACTTCTCGCTTTTGCATTCTACTTGAGGGCCCAGTCTGCCGGGCTTGGTTCCTGAGTGAGTGGTTCATTCGATAAATTGTGGGCTTGCCAGACCCGATCTTTCCGATGCCACCGCCAGAGTCTATGAGATCAGCAGACAACCTATCCGTTGATGTAGTTACTTAGTTTATAGTGGGCTTGGATACTAATTACTTTAAGACAGAGGGTGACTACGCGACCTTCATCCAGACATACATTATGCCACCTTTGATAGGCACTTGCGGAGGTGAGGAGGTGAGGGCTCTTGCAGTGAGAGAGGTACGTAGGATAACCAAGGCGACCAGGGCCCATGCTAGAGGGGCTCCCCTGGAGGGACAGGGCACCGGTTGGCCAGAGCTTCCCACCGTGCTCACATGCTTGCGGTATACTGGGGTGGCTTACCAGGTCCTGATTGAGCCTCCAGCAGCTGGGCACGAGCTTGTCGAAGTACGAGGCCCATCTCAAGTATGGACTACACTTTGCCATTTGCATCCCGCATTTCATTTCAGATATGTTCATTCCAGACATTGATCATCCAAATACATTTGTAGGCATCCATAGAGTACACAGGGAGCACTCTCGAGCTAATAGCCTCTTTGATGGGCATGGTACAGAGGAGGGAGACGTTGCTTGGTCTCCATGGCATCTCGGTAATTTCCTTCAATTTGCGCTTCATACTATCAAATTTCTACTGATACATTGGCATACTGTCGTCTTTCCCAAACTACATTTGACATACTATATCTGATACACTGCATTCACACACTGTACTTACACATTGTATCTAATTTATGTATGCACTTATTCTGCACACTATACTTGTATCTGATACGCACACTGTAACTGATACTTTGACAATTGTCTTTTCAGATCCCAACTATATCGATTGCGGCGGCGGCGGTGACTGCGTAGCACTAGCATCGTTAGCACCTCCTCCAGCAGCAGGGGAGAGATAGAGATAGGGGTACTTGGGGCCGAAGTAGTCCTCTAGAGCCCATCTTGAGTGATGACGATGCTGAGACCAGTGACTCCAAGGAGACAGTGAGTCGGCATTCTAAGTCATCCGAGAGTGCAGACGATGGTACTGGCTTGGGTTCTGAGAGCGGAGGTGATGATGCCGAGGCGGGTTCTAGGGCAGAGAGCGAAGACGATGACGGCTCTGGTTCTGGCTTAGAGACTGATTCAGATAGCGGCGCTGATGGAGATAGTGCCCCAGAGTCTTCTCCTCCGAGGAAGAGGATGAAGAGGGCCTCTCGGGCTTGAGGCGACTAGCGCCGATTTTTTATTTTTGCTTAGTTTCTTTTTGTTTGGTAGCATTTGCACATGTATAGGCTCAGATAGGTTTATTCTCTTTAAAACTTGTACTCCTCTTTTACAAAAACCATGATCGAAATAAAACCTTGTAGTTTTTTTTATAAAAAAGTGTTGCCATTTTTGCATCATGAGCACCATATTTACGTAAGAAGGGACATGAAATTGAATTGGCCAACAGAGCACTTGATTGAAACAATGTTCTTAATTGGGTAATGAACTAACCAATAACCGAAGTGCAAAATACAACATACAACATACAACTCGATAAACAAAACAAAAACAACTTAAATACAAATAAACAAACTTCCTAAAACCAAAAAGACTCAAAACAAGACCTTAAAATACTCAAAGATCAAGACAAAACACATGTTTTCAACACTGCCCAATAGACAAGTGGACAACAGGCCTGAAAAGAAGGCTACCGGCTAGAGATAGAGCCTACCGGCCATATGCCGGCCACAAGAGGTGGCCTGCTGGCCACCAAGGTAGCATGCCGGCCACTTGCCGGCCATCAAAGGTGAGAATCACCAGATCACTGGCTTCCACTCACTGCCTTATCTTCTACAAAAGGTCCAGCTTCGTGAATTCTTCTCTAGAACTTCATTTTAGCTGCAATTTCTTCACAAATGGAGCCATTTTTCGCCGAAAATCTCTTGGATTGGATTGGAACTTTGGACGGCACGAAAAAGGTAAATTTCCGGGGTTTCGGCGTAAATGCACTTTTTCCGTTGAGCCGAACTCCACTTTGTACTCCATTTCTTCATGCTGCGGCACGATGCTGGGTCCTGATTACATATGCCTTTAGCTTCAGGGGAGAAGAAATATGCCTGACAATTGAAGAATTTTAGGCACTAATGGAATCCCGACGCGATGAGGAAATCATACCTTAGCCCTGTTTTGGCCGCGTCCAAGCTTTGGGACAGATGTGTAGGCTCACTCTACACAAGGCTCGATCAGTGGTCCACGACGGAGATTTGGACATTCCTAGTTTGATTCATCATTTTTCCGACATCGATAACAGAGGCGACTTTTTCTGGCGAGGCTTTCGGCAACATGCCTCTGCTTATGTATGCTTGCTCATTTCCTTCTTGCCCCTAGTTTCGGCGGGTCCAGCATTCGGTTGATCGAAGTGGCCCAAGATTTGAAAGAAGGCAAGAGTTGCATTGGCTTAGTGTTGGCAGAGACTTTGATGGGCTTAGACGCCTTTCATCGGCGAGAAACAACCAGATTTGTGGGGAGTCCACTACTTCTTCAGGTAATGTTTCCCATCATTTCTCATATGTGTTTCACACATCACTCGGCACTCATGCTCTATTTTTCTCTCAAAGTCCTTTTCTCACTTTTCTCTCAACATACATCTTTCTATTCTTTAATCTCTCTTTTCTTTCATCCCTCCCCAGGTGTGGCTTATGGATAAGCTGAAGGTAGTGGACTCCTGCCCTGAGTACTTAGCTTGAGGCTATTTCTTCCTCCACCATCAAGTGGACTTTCCCAATGAGGGGTGGTGGTGCAATTGGATGTGCAACAGGTCTGCTGCTGACATAGCTTGGCATTGCCCCTGGCTTAACTTGATCGAGATGAGTTACAGCATGGCTCGGCAGCCTGGTATTCAGTTGATCGACCTTACACACTGTGTTCTATTTCCCTTTCCGGTTCAGACATCAGTTTGGGCATGATCAAATTCGTCCAAAGGAGAGGGTAGAGTACCTGGTTTCATTCCCCATCTGTGGTTCACACTTGGCTAAGTACCTTACTGCTTGGAGGACGAGAGAGCTTCTAGCCCTTGCCCCTAGTTTTAGTTGCACCCTTTCTAGCGAATGTTTGGCTTGGCTCGAAGATGAGGCACAAACCGGGCCCACTTTGGCTTTAGAAGCTTCCACAAGCACAAGCGGAAGGCATAGGAGCACCTGACCCATCTATGCCCCTAGTTGATTACTTTGACCTTTCTTTACAAGTTTTTGATGTAATAAAAGTAACTTTGATTTGTATCAGAGAGTTGGAGAACTTTAAGTTTGAAATCAATGAAATTAAAGCTGTGAGCACTGAAAATTTTCTTTTTGGTCCAAAAATGGTCTAAGTTGTAAAAAGTAAAATTTGAACAAAAATCAACTTTTATTAAAACTTTCCAAAACCATTTTCGAAAAGGATCACCAATTGACAAGCACATAATCAATACTCAAGATGTACAATCCCGAATCAAAAGATGATAGCTGCCCCCTTGTTTGAACACCACTACTCTGCATTATAACCAACTCTTCTCTCAGAGTGAAGATCACAACTGAACTCTTAGGTAAAGGACAGCCAAAGATGACCTAATCAAACACATGGACAGGACAGTTGAGTTGGAGGTGATTACGACCGAACTTCAAGATGAAGTTGCCTACGTATCCCAAAGATGGGAATCAGGCCTTACGTAGTTTGGTTCAGGTTCACTCGAGTATCAACTCTCTCCTTTTGCGCTCTAACTTTTGCCAAGGCCACGCTTTAGGGTTTTTAACCTTGCGAGCTCAGTTTTTCTTTATTTTTAATTTTTCAGGCTCCAACTTTTGCCTAGGTCGCTCTTTCGGGTTTTCGGCATAGCGAGCCTCTCAGGAATAGTATTTCTTCAACTTGTCCATGTTGATCGGTTCGGAAAATTCCAGGCCATCTAGGTCCATGAGAATAACAGCTCCACCTGACCAAATAGTTTTGATGATGTAAGGACCAGTCTAATTGTGTCTAAACTTGCCCCTAGGGTCATAAATGGGAGCTCGGTTGTTTTTCAGCACCATATCTCCCTCTTTGAGATTTCAGGACTTAACCTTCTTGTTAAAAGCTTTGGCAATTCTACGTTGATAGCGCTGAACATGATACAATGCTTTTAGCCTTCTCTCATTAAACAACATCAGCTTTTCGAATCTACTCTGTTGCCAGTCTGCCTCTGCTATTTGACACTCAGCCATAACTCGCAGTGACGAGACTTCTATTTCAATTGGCAGAACAGCCTCCATCCCATAGACGAGAGGATACGGAGTTACCCCTGTAGACGTCTGGATTGAAGTTCTATAGCCCCAGAGTGCGAATGGCAATTTATCTGGCCAGTCCCTATATGTCTCCACCATCTTTTGCAAAATATTCTTGATGTTCTTGTTGGCAGCCTCAACACTTCCATTGGTTTGCGGCCTGTATGTAGATGACTTATGGAAAGCCACATTGTATTTCTCTAACAAGTCGATGACCTCTTTCGTGAAGTGGGAGCCATTATCTGATATGATCTTGTTTGGGACTCCATAGCGACAAATGATGTTGTTCTGGATGAACTTAGCCACATGCGATGCTTTCAGTATTGTGTAGGACTGAGTTTCCATCCACTTTGTAAAGTAATCAATTGCCACCAAGATGTATTCATGCCCATTCAACCCTTTTGGCATGACTGCCCCAATGACGTCAATTCCCCAGACCAAGAAAGGCCATGACGAAGTCATGTTGTACAGTTTTGACGGCGGGATGTTCATGCGATTGACATAAATTTGGCATTTGTGGCATCGCCGAATGAAACTGATACAATTCTACTCCATAGTGGACCAGTAGTAACTTTGCCTGAGAATTTTCTGAGCTAACATCATTTCGTTCATGTGCGCTCCCCACTCTCCTCCATGGATGGCCTCCATTAGGCGCTTTGATTCATCTTCTTCAACACACAACTTGTGCATTCTCAGATGACCTCTTTTGTAAAATTTACCTCCACAGATAATAAATTGGATGGCTATTCTCCATATTCCCCTTTTGTCCTTGGCATCTGCCCCTAGTAGATGAATCTTTTTTTCCAAGAAGTTCCAAATATCATAATACCAAGGGTTTTTGTCTTGCGCTTCATCTATTGCAGCGATAGTTTCATAGGCCGACATGTATGTCTGCTTAATGATAATAGGACGCGTCCAGACTCCTAGTGGGATGTCTACCATAGAAGATGGAGTTGCTAAAGCATTAGCGAACCTGTTATTCTCTCTCAGTAGATGCGTGAAAGTCAACTTTTCAAACCTAGGAATCAAAACATCCAAGGTCAGGTGATAAGCCTTTATCTTTTCTTCTTTGACCTTCCAGTCTCCGTTTGCTTGAGAAATAACTAGATTCAAGTCCCCAATGACATCCAACCTTTTTTGCCTTAATTCCAGGGTGGCTTCTAAACCAGCGATACAGGCCTCATATTCTGCTTCGTTATTGGACACCTTGAGCCGGAGTTTGAAGGCTAAAGGTATATGGGAGCCGTCGAGTGCTATTAGCAACACACCTATCCCATAACCGTATCGATTGGACGCTCTGTCAAAGTACATTGTTTACGTCTCTTCCTCGACTTGCAGAATGGCTTCATCTGGGAACATGTATTCTACCACTTCATCCCCTTCTACTAGGTGATCTGCCAGGAACTCCGCTACAGCTCTCCCTTGACCGACTTGCGGGTGACATACCTGAGATCAAATTCGGAGAGGAAAAGCAACCAACGGGCTAGCCTCCCTGTAAGCGCTGGTTTCTCAAAGAGATATTTGATGGGATCTAATCTCGAAACCAGGATTACAGAGTGAGCTAACAAGTAGTGCCTCAACTTCTTGGTAGCCCATACCAAGGCTAGGCAAGCTTTCTCCAACAGAGTGTAGTGGGTCTCATAATCCAACATTTTCTTGCTCAAATAGTAGATGGCTTTCTCCACCCTATCCTCCGATTCCTGAGCAAGCATGCATCCCATTATTGTGTCTGTGACTGACAGATATAGAATCAAAGGTTTCCCCGGCTTTAGCGGCGACAACATAGGCAGATTCTGAAGGTACTACTTAATCTGCTTAAAAGCGAATTGACATCGATCATCCCATCAGAATTTCTTTCCTTTCTTCAAGAGACCAAATAGTGGTTCACAAGTCAAGGTTAATTTATAAATAAACTGTCTTATGAATTGCACTTTTCCCAGAAAGCCTCGCACCTCCTTTTCAGTCCTTGGTGGTGACATTTCTAGGATGGCCTTGATTTTGGAAAGATCTACCTCGATGCCTCTCTGTGTGATCAAAAAGCCCAGCATTTTCCCTGCTATCACGCCAAAAGTACACTTCTGCAGATTCAACCTCAGTCTGTATTCTCTGATCCGTTGAAAGAATTTCTTCAAGGTGGTGTAGTGGTCCTCTCTTTCTTTGTACTTGACAATCATGTCATCCATGTACACCTCGACTTCTTTGTGGATCATATCATGCAAAATGGTGGTTGCAGCCCTCTGATAGGTAGCCCCGGCATTCTTCAGTCCAAACGACATAATCCGATAGCAGTAGGTACCCCACGGCGTCATAAATGCAGTTTTCTTTTTGTCCTCGGGTGCTATCAGAATCTAGTTATACCCGAAAAATCCATCCATGAAGGGTAACAATGCATAACTCGTAGTGAAATCCACTAATTCATCAATGTGCGGCAAGGGAAAGTCATCCTTTGGACTAGCTCTGTTCAAATCCCGAAAGTCCACACACACCCGAATTCTATCATCTTTTTTCAGCACTGGGATGATGTTGGCCAACCAAGTTGGATATTCAGATACTAACAAGAAACCTACGTCGAACTGCTTGGTGACCTCTTATTTGATTTTCAATGCCCAATTCGGATGGATTCTTCGTAACTTTTGCTTGATGGGTTAGGCCTCGAGGTCAAGAGGGATCCGATGTTGTATAATCTCAGGATCGATTCCAGGCATGTCTTCGTAGGACCACGCGAAAACATATTTGAAGTCTTTTAATAAAATCACTAAGCACTCGCGCTTCTCTGAAGACAATGTGGACCCGATCTGGACCAGACGCGGATCATTCTCAGTACCCACGTTAATAGCAATGATTTCATTAGCACAGGGTTTCACAAACCTCTCCTCCTTTCGATTAATCAAGTTTTTCAAAACCAGAGGAATTCCTTCCTCTTCGTTTTCATTAAAATTTTGAAAATCTTGGTCAATGCAATAAATAAGCGACATAGACAAATACTCAGAATCAGTAGCGATATTCTTATTCATAAGGTCCAGCTCTTCGGTTACAACTGACTCAAAAGCAAAAGAAAAAGAGGACCTGGACAAGACCTTGGCATTCGGGTTATCCCCCCAAGAATACCAAACTCGGACTCAGAAGAACCAGAATCTGATTTCGACTCCACAGACTCTGTGGAATCAGATTCTAGTCTATCACCCGACTCAGAACTAGACAGGTAGCCCTCTTCCAGTTACTAGAGAAGAGATGGCGCTTTAGATACATCCAAAATGTTGCTGGATGGGTTCACACCCGGTTGGTCCCCGATCATGGAGATGGTAAGGTTATCCCCCAAGTTCTCTGAGTCAACCGAAGGATCTATAAGGAGACATGCCAGTGCTCCCCCTACTCCAAGCTCGCTATTGTTCGAGTCACTTTTCATGCTCTATTTAGCTTCAGCACTTGGCTCAACCTTTTTCTCGACATCACTATCTTATAGCTACAGGTCGAAGAAGATTTCAAACCCAGGAACACGTTGTTTCAAGGAATTCATCCAAGGCTCGGGAAAGCCGCAAAAGGGAAAATCTTCTCCCTCCCGAACATTTTGGCCATTTAGCGTTCCCTGGATTGGCTTGTGAATGAGCTCATCGTGTTTCCCGGCCTGCTTGGCTCTAGCTCTGCCTGCCAACTCTTCTCTTTTCCTGACCTAATTCTCTTTGGTGGGTATATATCCCAGACCAAAGGTATGTGGATTGTGTGGCATATCCACCAATGCTGTGACGCATTTTCGGCCACTTCTTCCAAGTCCCATTCCTGGCACATGTTATAGCTTGTTCATGAAATAAATAGACTGGGCGCTGACATACATGCCCTCATCTGTTGCCAAGATGGTTTGCACTACCCAGGCCTCAGCTAGCATAAACCCTGAGAGGAATTCATCCTTCTTGCCGTGAACGATCTCCAACACTGGCGTAGTTACCTCTGGTGGGGGATGGATAGACGTTTTCCGAAAAAAATTGCCACCCCTTTCCCGTGAGGGTGCTTCAACATTTAGTGGAGGGTAGAGGAGACTACTCTCACCGAATGCAACCAGGGTCTCCCTAGCAGTAAGTTGAAGGTGGCCGGGACATCCAGGACATGGAACTCAACATCTTGCTGAGCTGGGCCCACCTAGACTCTGATTTGCACCGTGTTCATAACCTCCCTGCTGGTATTATCATATGCTCGAATTACTTGGGTTGTGGGCACGAAGTCTGCTGGTCTAAGGTCGATGGCATAAACTGTACGGGAATGGCATACATTGATAGTCGAACCGGTGTCGACCAACACCATTGGTACCCATTTCTCTCTGTACTTAACAGATATGTACAGGGGTTTGTTGTGAGCTAAGCCTTTCGGCGACAGTTCTTTGTCAGAAAAGGTTAGAGTTGGCGTGACACCACTTGGGAAGACCAATCCCACAAGTTGTTCAGGGGTAGTGTCAATGGACAATTTAGCTTTATCCATTGTTGATAGTGTGACATGCCTGGGGGGTACCCGCGCGCGTTAAATAGTTCGGACCCCCGAGATCTCTTTGATTTCATCTCACGAGTGCAATGTGAAACGTAGATGAGAGTCCAGATTTGGCAACTTTTATTGAAAATCCATTTTATTGCAATTTTGTCAAGAATGGACTGCGTCATCAGATCTCAGAGTCGCCACCTAATATTTTGGGAAATTAGGAAACTCATGACTCGTGCCAAGGCCACTGTTCGTCGTAACCAAGGATGCTTGGCTCGGAACCTTAGGTATGAGAGGGGAAGGTCAATAATGAGCACCACCGCTCACCCGATCAAAAGATCGGCCTCTACTAAACCATGATATGACTTTTTTATTTTCTTTATATGTTCATGTTCTGATTAGTTAATAAATCCTAAAATTTACTATGTGAAGCATACAAGTATAGACTATGCCATTCATTTTGGAACAATTTGATATCATGCATTTTGAAAGAGTTTTGACGATGTACAACCCAAATAAATTGAGTTTACAAGCACGAAAAATCAACATCATTCCAAATTAAGCGACACAACCTCTATCCACTGGCATTCATAGAGTTATATCACATAAACAAATAGCCTCATGGTAGAATGCTAGACATAGTAAGAAAAACACACACAAACGGGATGCTAAAGCATAAAAACTTACATGTTTGACGTCCCACGAACAAGCTACAAAACAAAGTTAGTAAAATATGCATGATCTTATATACAAAATCCTAATGCAATTCACTCATGAGATGCAACTAAAGATTCGGCTTCTAAAATATGATATGTGAATCATCTCAAAACATGAGGTAGCGCACAAAATCATGGGATAATCAATTAAAGCATAAAGATGCAAATTTAGCCGAATCTTATGCATGGAGGATGGATGTAAAGCAGGAATATGCATGGCATGTCAGTTAGGGAAAGCGATTAAAGAATGTGATAGAAAGAAACGGGGTGGGGGAATTATTACAATCATTTTAAATATTACAGATCTGAGAGAGTTGAGGAAGAAAGCAAATATTACAGCAAAATGTAAAAAATTCTCACAAACTCTCAAAATAAAAATAAAATGAAGCAGTGACACCTTAATCACTCCTGGCAGAGATGGCTCAAAACTAACATCGTATCGAGTCACATGAGGATCACACGATCAATCAACATGAGAAGATCAACTATAAATGGTCCGCTGCATTGTGGCTAATTACGGCCCAATAACCATAATAAAACCGTAGGCCAAAACAAATAGCCTAACTATTTTTCACGACAGTCCATCAGCTAGACTCATATCTTCGTCAAACCATAAGCCCAAAGACAACTCACCAAATATCTTCACCAAACACACTGGCCCAAATCTATCAAAATACAATTCTCATGTAGACCCATAAACCATACATACATATATATATATATGACCAGTTATCAAAGATCCAAAATTGAACTCATTTCACGCTTTTACAGCTGGCCAAACAAACCACTATACAGCCCACTGATCTTGCAACCTGTTCACATCCAACTTAAGCAACCCATGCGAACGGACCACACTCATCATCTTGCCCCGAACACGTAACTAACCCACGCCCAAAAGCGTACCAAACAGATTCGAAGGACGGCAAAACCCAAACCAGAGCTTCACTAACCTGCCACCTCCTGCTCTCACTCTCTGTTTTGTTTTTGGTCACTGCCGTGTGTCCGTCTATCGTCTGTCCTGTGCATGTGTATCCCTCCCTTGTGTATCCATGTAGTGTGCTGTGCCTATGTGTGTTGTGTAGGTGCGTGGTCAGTGGACGCGGAGATTAGCCTCCATGGTATATGCATGTGCATGCCGAAGCTGGAGAGTGAGAGAGAAGCTGCATGTGTCTCTCTGTGTGTATTCATCCGTGTCTGTCATGCACGTGTGTGCTCCTCCTCTAAAATAATGCTGTCACGTCATCTCCCTCTCCTCTCACCCGAAGGAGCGAGAGAGCTAGTGCATGTGTGTGCTGGGTATGGTGTCTGTCTGAGTGGTGTGTGTGATTCGTGAGTTATGTATGGTTGGGTGTGTATCCACGAAAGAGAGGAATGTTAGAGAAAGAAGAGAGAGATCAGTTTGGGTCTTGTCTGTCAATCTGTTTTGAGTGAGTGTTGCTGGGTTGTGTGTTAGGTCTGCCGTGAGTGTGCTGTGTGCATGGGTGTCCTCGGTGTGTTCATGGCCTCTCCCTCTCTCTTACCTTTTTCTCCATCATGTGTATCTCTTGTGGGTATGTGATAAGAGAGAGAAAGAGAGAGAGAGAGATTGATTAGTGTGTGTGTCTGCCTCGTGTATGTTGAGTGTGTGCCTCGTGTATGCATGTGTGTTAGCTTTTGTTTTATTAATCCCCACCCAGAGAGATATAATGCAAATGTGCGTTGTCCCTTATCAAAAATCATATCATCCATTTTAAAACTCCTCCACCACCTCCCTCTTTTTTCCAAAAGAATATTTTGCACCACCGCCCCATGATATTTCTTTTTTGTTATTTTCTATTTTTTTTATCATAATTTTTTTTGTTTATAAAATATTTATCAATTTACATAAAACACACCTAAACATATATGCACAACATAAAATTATACAAAAATATATAAAATATTAGTATTATAAAATAATTTAACCAAAATAGTTGAGGTTTGGGATTAAAGCTTCACTTTGATTTTTCTGCTGAGGGTGGTCAAAATAAAGTACCCAAGTCTTAGGGCCGGTCAAAATGGGGTGTCTACAGATAGTACAGCCTGTCGATGTACTTGGGAGGCTATGAGCAAACCCCAAATTGAGATGTCAGCTTGGATTTTCTTTAGTTGCTTCAACACTGCTTCTTCTTCCAGCTACTTCTCTTTCTATTTCTTAACTTCTCTGCCTTTCCCCGAGGCCTCAGCTTGGTCTAAGTGTGGTGGCTTGAGATATCGCCCACTTCTCGTCATGTAGTCTATCTCTTCTGCGTACCACGTGTTGTCTGGGAGGCACTCATCCCAGTCCTCGTCGGTGTGAGCTAGATGTAGATCGTCATCCTCCCACCATACACCCCCGGCTGCTAACAAACAGTTGTCTAGCTCCGTTCTGATCACTCTCACATCACAAGTTTCCCCCGTGGGGTGTTGGGCCATTACAGCTTTTTGGTTGTCTTCAACCCTCTCTTGTGTAAATTGCTTCAGCGCAGCTTCCTATTTCGTGTCCACAGTACTCACAGTGCCTAGTTCTTGAGCTGAATTGTTCACGCAGGTGTTCTCCGGCAGTTTCCCCATTTTATCGACCATTCCGGCCACTGTAGCAATTCCTGCTCCCTTTTCCTCCGGTTTTGTTTCAGTTCTTTCCTCCTTGTCCGGTTCATCACTCAACCACCCATAGTTGTCCGTTGATCCATTCAAATCAAACTAGTCAATCTACACATCTCCTTGATCTTGTTCGTCGAAGAACTGCAGGTTGTCTAAGTCCTCCTTAAGTTCCACCAAATCATCGAAACCTTGACTCAGGCCATCATCTCTAACCACATTGACCTCCACTATAGTTGGCAATACCACTTCTGGCTTGACTTGATCAATCGGCACAATGTAGTAGCTTGGATCATACTCCTCCTCAGACAAGTCCTCAGAGCACTCAGGCAATGGACTCGTACTCTCCTCTAAAGCTAGCCTCCCTTCTACTCTAATGGTTACCACCGCAGGTTTAGGTTGAAGTGGGGAGGTGTCCATCATGCACAAATCTGTGCTTTCAGAAATGAACACCATCGGTCTGGTAAGTGGGAAGGGGTAATATATACACTGAGGTCATAGGGGATGGCCAATGTATGGATTAGGTTTAGGTGGTGAGGTAGGGGAACTTCATTGTGGGCCAGAAGAGGGTTGGTAGTTACATTTGCTTTTTGGGGTGGTGCAATCACCTTATTGTCAATGAGATCTTAAATCTCATGACGTAGTCTGAAGCATTGGTCAGTGTCATGACCGTATTGCTGGTGAAACACATAGTATTTGGCTGGGTTATGTTTGGGTGGAAGAGGATCAGGTAGTGGGCGTGGCTTTAATGGCTTGAGGTGTCCTTTTTTGATCAACACCTTCATGGCTTGAGATAAAGGCATGTAGAGTGGGGTAAAGGTTCTCTGGGATCAGGCAGGGTTGTTTGAAGTTTGTAGAGCAGTGTTGGTAAAGGGGTTTGCGGTTTTGGTTATGGTGGTGACAACGCTCACATCTGATGGCCGCGTAGCTGTGCTACCACTCATGGTTGCATTGGAACTGCGCACAAAAGGCCTCTTGGCATGCTCTTTCTTATCAGTAATCAACCCTTGTTTCATGGCGTCTTCAATCTGAACCACCATCTTGTGGAGCTCAGTGAATGTAAACAGAGGTAGGACGATCATTTTCTACAATAATTTCCCCTGGAGATTGCGGACTACCAGCCTTATCTAATCTTTCTCGGAAGGTCATGTGGTCATCATTGAAGTCTTGGCCCTCTACCTTGTCACGAATTCTGATAAGCCCTCTTTCGGCTCCTGGTGCGTTGCCTCGAGATCACGAGTTGTGACCTCGATTTACGTGTAATACGAGTATTATGCAACTAAGGCTTTAGCCATTTCCTTCCAACTCTGCTTCACAGAATCCTCCAGCTTTGCATACCATATAGTTGCTACTCCCAACATAGTCCGGCCAAAGAGTGAGAGCTTTTGCAGTCTGGTTAAGCTCATCAGCCACAGGATGTTTGAAAATAGCCGAAGATGAACCATGGGATTTCCAGAGCCATCGAATCTATCAATGTGTGGCATTTTGAACCAATCTAGAAACGTCACCGCAGAGTTGGTATATCCATCTTCTATATCGGGGATAGAGTTAACACCCTGTGCCCTCTTGAAGAGCTTCTCCAGTTTGTTGACCTTAAGCACTGTCTGGTCAACCTCAAACTCAAATGGAGCCTCGGTTTGATACACATGTGCTTTGGAGGCTTGTGGTGGGATCAGCTCTGCCTTATTGCCCTGATTCTCAACATGGTGTAGCTTGACTTTTTCGTGCCCTCTTTCAGAAACTCGAAAGAAGCCCTACAGTTCAAACTCTCGCAGTTCTGAATCTAATCTCACAAGTGCAATGTGAAATTGATAAACACCAAAGAGTCCAAATCTGGCAAATCTTTTGGAAAATCAATTTTGAATCAAATTGCCAAAAATGGATTGCTTTGCCAGATACAGAGTCGCCACCTAAATATTTTCAAAAATCTAGGAAACCCATGACTCGTACCAAGGGCCACATGTTCGTCATCACCAAAGTTGCCTTGGTTCGAGAACTTGGGTACGAGACGAGAAGGTCGTGAATACATTTGAGCACCCCCGCTCGCCCGATCAAAGATCGGCCTCTACTAATCATGATATGATTTTTATCAACATTATATGCTCTTGTTCTGGTTTATTAGGCTAGCATTACTATGTGATGTGCGCACACAAGGTATAGACTAGTTTGCTCGAATTGGAACAATTCAATTTCATGTTTGTTTTTTGAAAAGAGTTTGAATTTTGCCACTTAACAACGTGGGCTTAAAGGTTTGAATTTGCCACTTGACAAGCTTAAACGTACATTTATTGAATCATTCCAATTCAAGCAACAAGCCTTCATCCATAGGCACTCAAACAATTTGACAAGTAAGCACTTAGCCTCATGGCAAGCATACTAGTTATGGCAGTCACTCACACTCATGCAAGTATGCTAAAACCCTAAAATCTCACCTAGTACTCCAAGCTAAGATAAAACAAAAGAGAGTTAGAAAAATGCATGATTCCTAACTATACAAGATAGTTAATGCAACACATGAAATAATGCAACTAAATAGGCTTGGTTACTTAACATGTTATTTGCAACAATTTCATAGCATGTGTTTAAACACGTATTCAACGAGGTATTGAAACGACAATGTAGTTAGAATAATGAACAAAGCCTTGGTGCATGCAAGACAAATGAATGGATGAAAAACATGCGATATGCTAATTGAAACATGATGCTCCTAATCTAACCATCAAAAGCGGATAAATAAAAGGGAGAAAGACGTGGGGTTGGAAGAAATACACATTATTACATTACGCTCTCGCGAAGGAGAGTCCGAATGAATAAACTAGCTAACTAATTAAGCTAAGCTAATTAAGCTAATTATTACAAACCGAATAAATGACTAGATAAATTACTTAACTAGTTATTACAACAACATAATTGCAATTAATAATTAAACTAGGAAATTAACTACTCTGCCTCGGGAAATGAGAGATGTGCACGCGCATGCTCGAATTTCACCCGAAAAGACCACTGTTTTGCTCCCGAATGCCTTTGTTTGCACAATTGAACATTTCCAGAACAACTTTGCTCCGCCTTACCAACACTCTGCTAAATTATGCATCAGTGGCCAGCCAGCCAAGGATGAAGATTACTAGCCACCTGCCAACCATGAAAGTGGTCAGCCGGCCATCAAAGGTGGTCTACTGGCCACTTGCCAGCCATGAAAAGTGGCCTGCTGGCCACTGATGCACAGGTTCATCTTGTTGCAACAGAAAACAAATAGAGTATATATAGGGTATTTTCAAGGGTTGTTTGCACAACTCACCCGTCATTTTCATGAACAAATCCAAGGAGTGATGAACTTAAGCCACAAACCACCAACTCAAGCAATTTCATTGCATGATAGCTTGTGACTCCAAGAGTGCAAGTTCAACAAATGTAAAACAAGACTCTAACCTCTTCCCTTTCATGGAAGATCAAAGGAAGTGGTTGACCTTGGAGACTTGGATCATTTCATCACTAATGAGTATGAAATGGCCTAAGTTTCCATATGTTCAATTAATGTCTGATTGAACACAATCAATTATTATCTTGCACCATTTTAGTTCTAAGTTTTAGTTACTCATTTTAGTTTACCAACCATTCTTTAATTCAATTAAGTCCAATGACGAATTAAAGTCCTCTAATCAAAAGAGGACTCAAAACACAAGTTGCTTTGGATATGAAAGAAGCATCATACCGTTGGTAATGAACCCCCTAAGGGATTAAACCATTAAGTATGAAACCTTAATTTTATACTTGGGCAAATAAGTGACTTGAAACCGCTTTCAAAGAAAAATTAAATGCCAAGAAATGATGGAGGTTACAGAGATTATTAATGTTGAAATGAATTATGAAAAGCCAAAAATAAGTGCTATCAACTCAAATAAGTGATGTCTAAGACCTAAAGCATCAAGCTTATGAGGACTATTACACTAGAAGCATGCAAAACAAAGCTCAAATGACTTAACCAATCCAAAAAAAAAGAGTTAAAATAGTCCAAATCAGAGGCTAAAGCTTGCTGGAATTAAGTTAAAAATAGCTAGATTAACATGCTAAAACATGGCACAACCTTGGCTAGCCAACAAGACACAAGGAGGCAAAGCTAACCCCTCCAAATTTGGACTTCAAAACATGATTTTGGCCACTAAAAATACTCTGAAATTTAGTGCTCAAAATCCCAAAAAAAGATGGTTCGAAAGTGGGAAACAAAGGTGGAAAGGCCTAACAAGGAATAAAGAAGGGTGAACCACCCCCTAATCTTTAATGACCTAAAACCACCAATTTCAGCCCACAAAAATAGAGTTTTTATAGTCCAAAAATAGTACAAAAAATAGTGGGAAAAATATAGAAAAAGAAGTATGCAAAGCAAGTTAAAAAAAAAAGTATTATACCTTTTGAAGCAAAGATCAATTCTAGGAAACAATTCAAGCCAAGACCAACTTCAAGAGCTCCAAGAAGGCTTCAAGGAACCTCAGCTCAGAGATAAACTACTTTGGTTAAGGAGGTGTAGGCAAAAGTGTAGTGTATGTATGCTAAAATGCACAAATTTGCAAGAGAGAGAGAGAGAGAGAGAGATAGAGATTTTTGTTCGAAAAATTCTAATCCTCAAAATGGGGGGAGGAGACCCCCTACATATAGAAAACATGAATTCTCTACAAGTAGATCCAGCCTTACACGTGGGTGAAGATGGGTGTATATGTGCAAACAGCTGGCATAAAATATCTGCAAAATACACTGGTGGCCGACAGCCCAAAAGTGATGATCGGCAGCCTCTAGGGATGGCCGGCAGGCTGGAAGAACCAAGGCATGGTCTAAAAATGAGACAAGAAGGGTGTAGGGTGTAGGGTTTGAAAGGCTCAAAGTTATGGCGTTTCGCTGAGGACTTCGAGCACTTGGCGAGCAAGCAAACTCATCGTCGGGTCTGCATCTGAGGTTGTCCAAGTCGTAAGGGCCATAAAAAATGGGATGTCTACACATGGGCAGTGGCTTCGGGTGCTGGGATACCCGTAGGAGGTGCATGAGATGCAGAAGCTTCCACTGGCTATGGCTATTGTTGTTGCTGCCTGCTTATTACCTCAGCCTGATGTGCTATGACCTCAGCTTGACGAGTAACGTCTTGCTGCATTGTTTCAACTGTTTGCTGAAGATGATGGATTAGGTCCTCCATGCTGACTGGGAGATATTGTGCCATCGGAATGGGCGAATAATCTCGTACTGGACTAGATACAGAAGACTGTGCCTGACTAGATGCAGGTGAAGTGAGAGGTGACTGTTGTAAAAATTGAACCGGTGAACTCTGCCTGACTCCCCTCCGTCCAGTAACCGGTTGGAGCGAAGTAAACACGAGCTGTCCCCTAACAAGTTCTCCGATTTTACAAAGCCTCCTGACACGGGTCCAGAGCGCTTGGGAGATATCCGAAATGTCTGAAGCTATGGTGTTATACTACCTAGAAAAAAGAAATAAAGCAAAAAGAAAGCAGTAATTAGAAACCGCACAACACCTCAGCTCAGATGTTAACAACACACAGATGTAATCAAAGCTGTAGGACTGCACTCAATATTGAATTTCTGCCCCAAAAAACTGATACCCAACTTGCAACTGATACGCACGTTCCTGTATAGTTTCACTGTAAAGCACATACCACTTAAGTGAGAACCAAAACACCCCTATGAGGGGGTAGGGTTACCCTGTCCTAGTTTTGTTAGGAGCTAGGGTTCACTATTCAAACAATGCAGTTTCACGCAATCTTGTATTCGGGTGAGCATCCTGTCCTAGTTTGGAACAGTCTCAATGGCTTTCGATATGTAACTAGGCCAAATGTTCAAAAAGGTACCTCAGCAAGACTACCTAATATACCTCTCGCACCTAACACTGAGAAGTGAAAGGAGGATCAAATGGTACAACGGTAGTCCAGATCCAAGGGTTGTGTTCCCATCGTGGCAGAGCCCGTGACCGGTCAGCCTTTTGGCAAGCTTTTAGGCAAGCCTCCGGCAAACCGTCTAAGAATAGCAGATGGAAAACATAGTGATTTAAACGCACCAATGCAAATGCAATGCAAAAAGACATATAAGTTTAAATAAAATTTCATATCATGAATTTTAAGTAAAGTTCTCTAATTTTCCCAACAGAGTCGCCAGAAACTGTAGCTCGACATTTTCGTGCCCTCTTTCGGAAGTCGAAATAAGCCCTACAGTTTGGACTTCTGCGGTTCTGAATCTAATCTCACAAGTGCAATGTGAAATTTATAAACACCAAAGAGTCCAAATCCAAGAAATCTTTTGGAAAATCGATTTTGAATCAAATTGCTAAAAATGGATTGTTTTGCCAGATACAAAGTCGCCACGTAAATATTTTGAAAAATTTAGGAAACCCATGACTCGTGCCAAAGGCCACGTGTCCGTCATTACCAAGACTGTCTCGGCTCGAGAACTTAGGTATGAGAAGGGAAGGTCATGAATGCATTTGAGCACCCCCACTCGCCTGATCAAAGATCAGCCTTTACTAATCATGATATGAATCTTATGTACATCATATGCTCTTGTTCCAATTTATTAGGCTAGCATTACTATGTGATACGCATGCATAAAAGTATAGACTAACTTGCAAGAATTGGAACACTTGATTCATGTTTGGTTTTGAAAATTGTTTCAAAATATGTACCACTCGAAAAGTGATCACATATAAACATTAGTCAAATTATTCCAATTCAAGCAATAAGCCTTTATCTACAGGCATTCAAGCAGTTATAGCACTTAAGCACTTAGCCTCATGGCAAGCATGCTTTGACATGGCAACATCAACACTCATGCAATTTATGCGAAAGTGAGTAAAGACTCACATACTACTCCAAGCCAAAAAGATATGAGTTAGAAAAATACATGATTCCTAACTATGCAATATGACTAATGCAACACATACGATATGCAACTAATAGGCTCGACTACTAATATGGTATATGGAACAAGTGAATAGCATGCAGTCTAAGCACGTATTCAAAGAAGTATTAAACTAACAATGCAAGTAGAATGATGAACTGAGCCTCGGTGCATGCAATACAAATGGATGCAAAAATGAAGTATGCTAAACAAAACATGATGTCCTTAAACTAACCACCATAAGCTAGTAAATAAAAGGGAGAAAGACGTGGGGTTGGAAGACATACACATGATTACATTGCGCTCTCATGAAGGAGAGTCTGAATGAATAAACTAGCTTATTAACTAACTAAAACTGATTAAGCTAACTATTACAAATCAAAATGAATAAACTAGCTATGCTACTTAACTAATTATTCCAAACTGAAGTAATTAACTAACTATTCTAGTGAATTAATTATTATAACATCACAACTAGCTAACTACTTTAACTAATTAAATAATTACAACACAAGTGCAATTAAAAAAAGTAAGTAAGCTAAATAATTAAGTATTAAGCCAACTACTCCACCTCGGGAAGTGAGGGGTGTTCATGTGCATGCTCGATTTCCACTAAAAAAGGCCACTGTTTTGCTTCCGGAGAGCCTCTGTTGCACAGAGAACACATACATCGTTGCCCACTTCCAGAATAACTCTGTTTTGCCTCACAAACACACTACCGAATTTTGTATCAGTGGCCAGCCAACCAGTGATGAGGGTTGCCGGCTATCAAAGGTGGTCTGCCAGCCACCTACCGGCTATGGAAAGTGGCCTGCCGGCCACTGTTGCCTAGTTCACCTTGCTACAACAGAGGACAAATAGAGCATGCACAGGGTATTTTCAAGGGTTTGTTTACACAATTCACCCTTCCTTTTCATGAACAAATCAAAGGAGTAGTAAACTTGGTCCACAAACCATCAACTCAAGCAATTTCATTGCATGATGGCTCATGAACCAAAGTGTGCAATTTCAATAAATGTAACAAAATAAGACTCTCAAAACCACCTCCCTATCATGGAAGATCAAGGGAAGTAGTGACCTTGGAAACTTGAACCATTTCGTCACTAATGAGTATGAAATGACTCAAGCTTCCATGTGTTCAATTAACGTCCGATTGAACACTACAAGTTATTATCTTGCACACTTTTAGTCCCAGGTTTTAATTACTCCATTTTAAATTACCTTTCAATTCTTTAGTTCAATTGAGTCCAATGGTGAGTTTAAGTCCTCTAAATGGAAAGAGGGCTCAAACCAAAAGTTGTTTTAGGCATGAAAGAGACATCATACCGTTGGTGATGAACCCCAAAGGGATTAAACCATTAAGCATGACATCTCAATCTCATGCTTTAAACAAACAAGTTGTTTAAACCACTTTCAAAGCAAAACAAAAGCCAAGAAAGGAGGGAGGTTACAGAGGTGATTAAGAGTGATCATAAGTATGGAAAGCCATAAATAAATGTAATCAACTCAAATAAGAAGGTGTCTAAGGCCTAGAACACCAAACTCATGAGGACTATTACACTACAAGCATGCAAAACAAATTTCAAATGCAATTAATAGCCCAAAACAATGCTGAAACAGCCAAAAATAAGTCCTAAAACATGCTGAAATTAAGCTAACAATAGCTAGATTAATAAGCTAAAACATAGCACAAACTAGGCTAGTAAGCAAGACACAAGGAGGGGAGGCTAACCCCTCCAAATTTGGACTTCAAAACATGATTTTGGCCACTAAAATTACTCTAAAAATCAGTGTTTAAAAGCTCAAAAATAGATAGCAAAAGGGTGGGAAACATAAGGGTAAAGGCCTCCAAAACAAGGTATAAAGAAGGGTGAACCACCATTCAATCTTTAATTGCCTTAAAACCCAAGTTTCAGCACAAAAATATAGAAGTTTTACAACCCAAAAACACTTGGAAAATTTCAAGAAAAAGAGTAGTTAAAGAAAGCAAATAGGCAAAGCCTCATACCTTTTGAAGAGAAAATCATTTCCAAGCAACAAAACCAAGCAAACAACACCCTCAAGAGCTCAAACAAGCCTCAAAGACACCTCAGCTCAAAGATGAGAAGGTTTGGATAAGGGTGTATGGGCAAAGGTTAAGGATTTGTAGACAAAAGTGTAAGAATTTGCTAGAGAGAGGGGAAAAATTTTGCTCTAAAATATTTCCAACCTTAAAACATGAGAGGAAGGTCTCCTATATATAGAAAACATGAATTCTCCTCAAGAATATCCAGCCCTACATGTGGGTGAAGATGCATGCATCTATGCAAACAGTTAGCACAGCTGACACAAAATATCTGCAAAAGAAACTGGTGGCTAGCAAGCCACATCAGTGGCCGGCAACCAAAAAGTGATGGCCGGCAGCCCAAAAAGGTGGCCGGCAGGCCACCAGAAGCTGCAGGCTTGAAGAACCAAGGCTTGGTCCAAGAATGAGGCAACAAGGGTGTAGGGTTTGAAAAGCTCAAAGTTGAGGCATTCTGCTAAGGACTTTGAGCACTCGACGAGCAAATAAACTCATCATCAGGTGTGCATGCGATGACGTCCAAGTCGTAAGGGCCATAAAAAAATGGGGTGTCTATAGCAAGCTCTGCTGGAACATCATTAGCATTTGCTGGTGCATTGGGGATGACTAATGGAGGTGGCAAGCGAGCAGTGGTTTGGTGCCATTGGGTTTTAGCATAAAGCATTGGCGGCTAAAGCTGAACCTCATTGGAATCGAGTGGGTAAGTCCCTTGGCCTTTGATGAGTGATGTAATGAGGTTGGAGAAGAGGAGGGCCCATGTAAAACCACCTCGGGTGGTGCGGAATTTGACTTCGTTCAGTATACAGGCCACTGGTTGAAGATCAATGAAGGGATGTCGACCCAAAACTCGAAATCAAATAGATACAAGGCGCGGACGAAGTCCCCTTGCCACTCTTCCTTGTGGCCTAGAGGTATGGCATTCTTCTTGAGAACCACCTCATGGAAGAGGAGGCGGCGTGGTAAGTTAGCCCGACGGATGCTGGTGCGGTTGTCATCATCTTGTCGCCCTCTATAGAATTTGGTCACTAGTGTCGAGACTGTGAGTTCCCGAGTGAACACCCTGAACTGCTATGCATTCATAGTGTCCATTTAGTAGTTTAGAACCTCAACAATGGAAGCTAGTGTGACCGTGAACTCTACCTTGTCAATAATGGAAAAAAGGGTTCCCGGGGCCTCGTTACTGATATACATGTTCTAATAAAATACTTGCACAATGCGAGGATATGATGGTTTAGTGATGTTGCAAACACCCAGTAGACCCCGGTCTTCAAGTTGTTGAACACTCCACGTAGTGGTTTGGTGGTACCGGAAGAAGGTCACGTCAAAGGGTGTGTCAGATGCAATTTGTTTGTCGACCCAGAAGGCGATTAGCACATCCCTAGCTGCTATGTTGACATTGTGAGGGCGTTTAGGTGCTCGGCGGGACAATGAAGCTATACCTGCACAAAATAACACAACCACCACAACTAAAAATGTGGAACTATTATATTAGAACTCATCAAATATCGCATGCATACGCAGAATCACTCAAATCCTCATTGTCAGGACACCATCGGATTGCTTTTATTTAAATTTTTTTATTATTTATTTATTTTTATTTTTTTGAATACTACCCTAAGTTAGCATGAGACAAGTGAGTTAACTTAGATAAGGTAAAGTAATGAACTAAAGGAAACAAAAATAAAGAAAGAAAGAAAATAAATAAATAAATAAATAAAATAACTAACTAACTAAAGAAAAAAAGATAAACAAAAATATGAGAATAAAATAAATAAATAAATAAGTTAGTAGAGGAAAATAAAATAGCATCAAATCAAATACAATAAAAAAAATAAAGAAAATAAAAACTAAACCACTAACTAACTAATCAAAACAATTAAATTAAAGTTAAAGGAATAAGAAACCACTAAACTAAATAATTAAACTAAACAACTACATTAAACAAAATAGGCAACCACAAGCTATATTATTAATATTATTATTAAAAAAAATTTCTCTTCGTGGGCCGCACGTGCGCCGGAGATGGCTGGACGTACAACGTTGTCTTGTTTGATGCCCAGAAACCTTTTTTATTTATAAATTTTAGGGCGGACCACATATGCGCCGGAGTTTTCTGCACGTGTGGTGGTCAGGTTCTAGGTTCTAGCAGAATTATTTATTTATATTTTTTAATTTTTTTTGTTAGGATGATGATGATGAACAATGCTCTAAAAACTACCATTAAACTACCAAAGTACTATACTACAAGCGAGGGCTAAGAAATCTAAACAAAAAGAAGGTGGTTACCTTGAAAAAGTATGAAGAAAAAGGATGAAGAAGAGAAGATTGAAGATCCGCCAAGAAAAATGGCCGTCGGAAGATCGCTGGTCAGAGAAAATGGTGATGCTTCGATGGTAAGGTGGTGGTGAGAAAAAGGATGAGTGAAGGTTGAGGGAAAAATAGTTGGTGACGGTGGGGTTTGATGGGTTTGTGAGTTTGTGGAGTTTAGAGAGGGAGGGGGAGAGAGGGAACAAAGAAGATATGAGAGGGAGAGAGAGTATGCTAAGAAAAAGATAGTCAAAGAGGGTTAGGGTTTGTCTTAAAGAAATCATTTTTTTTGTAGGAAGAGAAATAAATAAACAAATAAATAAAATTTGCACGAAATCAATATTTTTTTTTTGGGATGGACCACTCGTGCACCCATGTGGGCTATACGTGCGATCAATATTAGGCCGCTCCAGCGGTAGAAATAGGCCACTCCAACGATTGTTAAGCAGAATGGTTTCTGAGTTGGGCCACTTGTGTGCTTGGGCCCTCTGCTCGGGCGCCTAATTTTTGGATTGTTCGCTTATACACCTATTTGGGCCGCATGTGCGGTCTGCTTTTTTATTTTATTTTAATAACGCTACAGCCATTCAATCTCAGCCCAACTTGTACCGTTATTTCACATTCAAAATAAGAATAACATTTTGAAAACATTTAAAAGCTCAATAAAGGTATAATCTTCACGCAAAAATCATGAGTACTACTTTTCTCCCTAACGATGTTTGTAACTTTCCCTGTTCTCCAATAGGGTAATAGACTAGGTTGATTTGGTATCCAGAATCGAGATGCCTAAAGCTAACTTGACCTATGGGGTTGCCATAGAAAGTTCAAGTCGGGGTGGTTTTGAAGCAATCTCTATACCCCTGGGTATTTAAACCAGACTTTAGTCTTGGAAATTCTAAACCTTTGCGTTCTAGGCTTTGCCATTCAAACTCAAGTTTCCACTGTCTCAGTTGGTCTCCTAGGAACTCATTACAAACATAGTTAGGTGGCTATATCAGACCGTCAGATGTAGTTTGGGCACTGCTAACATCAAAAGAATTACACCTTTAGAGGATTTAAAGTCTCCTAGACTCGAAGCAATTACGATGGAAGATATATTGGGTCTGTCAAATAAACAACCTCAATCATCTCCCCTTTCGCAATACCATCCACATAATGTTTCAATCTTTGGCCATTTACTTTGAAGGTCGTACCATCTTGTGGATTTTTAATCTTAACTGCCCCGTGAAGAAATACTTCGATAACCTCATATGGGCCATCCCACTGGTGTTTACCCGAAAACAACTACAATTTGGCATTGAACAGCCACACTTTTTGGTGAGGCTCAAAGGACTTACGAGAAATGTGTTTATCATGAAATGCCCTAGTCCTAGCCTTGTAAATTTTGGAGCTCTCATATGTATCATTGCGGAGCTCCTCTAACTCATTAAGTTGGAGTTTTCAATGGTCATCGGCTTTGGCCATATCAAAATTGAACTTCTTAACGGCCCACAAAGCCTAGTGTTCTAACTCAATAGGGAGATGGCATGATTTTCCGAACACAATCCTATATGGAGACATCCTGATGGATGTCTTATATGCAATGCGATAGGCCTAAAGTGCATCAACCAACCTAGTGGACCAATCTTTCCTATCGGGCCTCATAGTTTTCTTTAGGATATGTTTGACTTCCCTATTAGAAACCTCTACTTGACCACTAGTCTGTGGGTGATAAGGAGTGCCAAATTTGTGAGTGATCATGTATTTGCACACCAATGCCTTGAAGAATCGATTGCAAAAATGTTTGCCACTGTCACTAATTATGGCATGTGGGAATCGAAAATGATAGAAAATGGTTTCGTGGAGGAATTTAACCACAACTTTGTGGTCATTCATTCTGGTGGCCACTGCCTCAACCCACTTGGACACATAGTCCACGGCCACTAAAATGTATTCAAATCCAAAAGATGGCAGAAAGGGACCCATGAAATCGATGCCCCAAACATAAAAAATCTCAACAATCAAAATAGGGGTCATTGGCATCATATCTCGTTGTGACATAGAGTCCATTCATTGACAACCCTCACAAGCTCTACAGAAGTTATGGGCATCTTTGAAGATAGAGGGCTAGTAGAAGCAACATTGTAAAACCTTGGTGGCCATTTTTTGCCCACTAAAATGGCCGCCATATGCAGAAGAATGACATAATGTAAGAATGCTAGACAACTCACTCTCCAGCACACACTTGATCAGAGTAATACTTAAACAACTCCGGATCCTCCCAAAAATAATACTTGACTTGTGAAAAGAATCGGTCTTTGTCTTGCTTAGACCAATTTTTAGGAAATTGCCCAGTGGCCTAGTAATTCACAATATGAGAAAACCACGGTGGTTCGCTCGTGACACCACAAGAAGTTGTTCGTCCGGGAACGAATCATGCAAAGTTAATGGGTCACTAGTGTACTCAACAAGGACTCGGGAGAGGTGATCCACCACCACATTTTCAAATCCATTCTTGTCTCGGATTTCTAAGTCAAATTCCTGAAGCAGTAAAATCCATCTAATCAACCTAGGTTTGGTCTCTTTCTTTGATAATAGGTATTGAAGTGGCGTGATCAGTGAAGACTATGACCTTGGAACCTAAGAGATAGGACTGGAATTTATCTAAGGCAAAAACCACGGCTAGCAACTCTTTCTCGGTGGTAGTGTAGTTCAATTGTGCATCCGAGAGAGTGTGACTAGCATAATAAATAGCATAGGGTTCTCTATTCACCCTTTGGCCCAATACAGCCCTGACAATATAGTCCGAGGCATCACACATGATTTTAAATATGAGCGACCAATCTGGTGATTTCATGATCGGGCGGTAGTAAGGGCTGCTCGAAGTGTTTCAAAAGCTTTAAAACATGCATCATTAAAGATAAAAGGTGCGTCCTTAGCAAGTGAACTACACAAAGGATGGGATATTTTGCTAAAGTCTTTGATGAACCGACGGAAAAAACTTGCATGCCCTAAGAAAGATCGGACTTGGCGCACAAAAGTAGAAGGAGGAAGGCCTGCAATGAGGTTAACCTTAGCTTTGTCTACCTTTATACCTTGAGGGGACACAATGTGTGCCAACACTATATCCTTGCAAACCATAAAATGGCTCTTGTCCCAACTCAAAATTAGGTTTGCCTCAGTAATCGTTCCAACACTCTAGTCAAATTTTTAAGGCATTCCTTGAAAGATGGTCCAAATATGGAGAAATCATCCATGAAAACCTATAGAAATTGCTCCACTATATTGGAGAAAATGGCCATCATACACCGTTGAAAAGTCGCCAGTGCATTGCATAGCCCAAAGGGCATGCCCCTATAAGCAAAAGTGCCAAAAGGGCAAGTGAATGTGGTCTTTTCTTGGTCAGCGGGGTACACTGGAACTTGATTATACCTTGAGTAACCATCAAGAAAACAATAAAAACCCTACCTCGCTAACCTCTCAAGAATTTGATCAATAAATGGCAATGGAAAATGGTCCTTTCTAGTCGTGGAATTCAGTCTCCTATAATCAATGCACACTCGCCACCCAATGGTGGTTTGTGTGGGGACTAACTCTCCTTGCTCATTCTTAACAACGGTGATGCCCGATTTCTTAGGCACCACTTGTGTGGGACTCGCCCACTTGCTATCCGAGATGGGATATATAATACCTGCATCTAACAATTTCAAAACCTTATTTTTTACTACCTCTTTCATGTTAGGATTGAGCCTGCATTTCATTTCACGAGAAGGTTTGACATCCTCCTCTAGATGTATATGATGCATGCACACGGAGGGATCTATCTCTCTCAAATCGGCCACCAACCACCCTATAGCACTCGATGTGCCACAAGAACACTCATTAATTGACTTTTCTACTTTGCAGTTAAGTCAGATGCAATTATGACTAGTAAAGTATCCTGAGGCCCTAAAAATACATACTTGAGTGTGACCGGGAGTGGCTTCAACTCAAGCATAGGTGGTGTGACCAAAGATGGTATGGCAGGCTCCCTAGACAGAGGAGGAAGGGACTCAAACCAGGCTTTCCACGGAGGAAAGTCCGGTGTAGAAAAAGAATCAAGTAAGGCATTCACCTTCTCAATTGATCTGTCAAGATCAAAATTTTCAAACCCAAAATAAGCTAAACAACCCTTTAAGGGTCCTGTGTGAGAATGGAGAGTAAAGCCTTCTCTACTACCCCATCTACAACATCCACAAATAAGCACTCCTTTCTTTTAGGGGGTTGTTGGGATGGTTAGAAAACATTGAGTTTCACTTGCATATTCCCAAATGAAACATCCATAGCCCCAGTATAACAATTTATACATGTATTGGCTGTAGCCAAGAAAGGACAACCTAAGATCACTGGGATTCGTTTCCTAGAGCTAGCTACTAGTTCCATATCTAAAACCACAAAATCAACAAGAACATAAAACCTACTGACCTTTACTAGCACATCCTCAATCATGTCACATGGCATTTTGAGGGACTGGTCAGCCAACTTGAGTGTAACAATAGTGGGCTTCAACTCGCCAAGCCCGAATTCCTCATACATAGAGTACGACAACAAATTGACACTAGCCCCTAAATCTAACAAGGCCTTATCAAAGAAATGATCCCCTATAATGCATGCAATGACTGGGACACTCGAGTATTTAAGCTTGGGGGGGAGGTGTCACTCAACAAAATGGAGCTTACTTGCTTCGTGAGTACAACCTTTCGGGACACGTATGTCCTAGATTTATGCATTTGCGTATATAGGTCCTTCAAAAATTTTGCTTATGAGGGTACTTGTTTAATCGCCTCCAACAGGGGGAGGTTGATTTTAACCTGTTTAAAAACCTCCATCATTGCTTCCATGGATGATGTCTTCTTATTAAAAGGAGATGGTGTATCAAGACATTGGGGAAAAGGTGCTTAGGCACATATGGTGCCTTAGACTCATGTAAAGAACTAGGGACTAAGTCATCCCCTTATGTGTTTATCCCCCACCCTTGCTCTCATTGGGTTTACCATTGTGGTCACCCTTCTTAGCCCTAGTTGCATCAGACGTAACTGGCTGAGACTCTAACTCCCTTTCACTCCTCAAAGTAATCACAGCTTGCACTGTTCATGGTGCTTTCCATTCCCATTCGACCCCTCTGCCCCATATTGACCCTTAGGTTGGCCACAATCTGACTCGGTAATTTTCCCTCCCCTCTCTTATTCATGTTATTAGCCATTTGACCTAATTGGGCCTCTAGCTTGGCAATGGAGTGAGTGTGGGAGTGAACTAATGGTGCTAACCCCTTAAGCTTTGAAAGAACTTCCAACACTGAGTCTCAAAGGCTGAGTACCTTGAGGAGCAAGCGGGGGTTGTAGTTGCCGGTAAGGTTGTGATAGGCAATAGGAAGATTGGTTGGCAATATTATTAAAATTCTGCCTTGGTGGTGGAGGTTGTAAGAAGTTCCTTGTGAACGAGGTCTCCATGAAAAGTTAGGGTGATTCCTCTATCTCGGGTTATATGTGTTGGAATAAGGGTCATTACCCGGGTTGGGGAAACCTTAAGCCGCATTCACTTGCTCTTGGACTAACTTCGGAAATTGTGATGCCGAACAACACTCACTCAAGTCATGAGCAAGGCTCGCACAAATAACACATGTCTTGTGAAATTGAGGCTAAACTTGCAGTGTAGGGGCATGTCATGAAGCTAATAATTGGTCCATTTTACGGGACAATACCTCGATTTATTAGGCTAACTCTATATTGTGCCTTACCTCATAAATGCCCCATCTTTTTGAGGCTCAAACTACAGGTTGTCGGACTTGTCAGGCTGTAGAGGCATGGTGAAGGGAATTATTACTTACGTTCTCAAATCGTTACCATGCCTCGGCGTCATTCTTTGACATGAATGTCGCACCACAAGAAGATTACACCATTTGGCGGTGAGGCTCAGTTAAGCCATAGTAAAAGGTCTGAACAAGTTGCCAATCAGGCACTTGGTAGTGGGGACACTATTGGGGAAGGTCACAAAGTCTTTCGCATGTTTCATGAAATTGCTCATTATCAATTTGAGCAAAATTGGTGATGGCTAGCCTAAGTTGGTTGGTCTTACCAATGGGAAAGTACTTCTCCAAAAATTTCTACTGTAATTGGTCCCATGTTATGGCAGAATTAGCAGGTAAGGAGTTCAGCCAGTGTTTAGCTTTGTCCTTCAGTGAAAATGAGAACAGTCATAACATTAAGATCTCATTAGTGAAATTCTGGATCTTCACTATAGAGCAAATTTCTAGAAATTCATGTAGATGTTTGTAAGGGTCATCATGAGCTAGTCCATGGAATGATGGGAGCATTTGGATGGTGCTGGACTTAATCTCATAATGAGCAGTAGTGGTGTCGGGTAACTGAATGGATGATGGTGATGTATATGCAGTGGGTGTGAAATAATCCTTAAGAGTCTGGTTGGGCCCATTCGAGAAATTCGGGTTCGCCATCTCTAATGGCTCTGAGTATGGATATGGATATTCAAGCCTAGGAACACAAAAAGAGGCTCTAAGGTTTGTAAGAGTCCTTTCTAGTTCAAGGTCCAAACTTCACAATTCAGGGCGACAAGAATGGTGCCTGTGCACACACACACACACTAAGTTTTGAATCTTGTGCACTAAGTTGTGAAAACAAAATACCAAAGGAAAAATACTCACAGCGATTTAACGAAAGCACTTTACTCGTCCTGCGGGTGCTTGACGTGTAGACCGTTGTCTCTAATCTCCACTTGAACTCTCTTTGTTTAGAACTTTGGTGCTTTGCTTGCGAGTATTTGCTTCTTCTTTTTTTTTTTTTTTTTACTGTTTATGCACTTCGGTGCTCCGGTTTGTTTTTAAAGCTCAGTTGCGCTCCGCTCACACTTTGATGATAGCTCCACTTGCAAAAATTCTGCACACTTAGCAACACGAAAGCATAAAATTCTAAACTAAAAATTAAAATAAAATATAAATTTTATTAATTAATTTTGCCAGAAGTCCTTAGTAACGGTGCCAAAATTTGATGGGTTGTTACACACACCAAAAATAAATACTAAACTATACCAAATTCCTTAGAATAATGGTAAGTTCAAGTATCAATCCACAGGGACAAATGTGAAATTAAACTAATTTAATTGCTAAATTCTAAATGAATTCTAATCAAAGAGATGATTGTTTATAAACTAATGATAATTAAAATACTAACAAATTAAACTAGTGATTAAAAATGAAATTGGGATTACTGATTTTGGAAAAGCCTAGGGTAATGAATTCACCGCTAGTTACATAAATAAGGTTTCAATTTAAAAATCAATTATGTTACGATTCGAACCATATAATACTTTGCAACTACAAGTTTGAAGCATTGATCAAGAGAATTATCACATTCAATGTATGGTCACGAACTATCTCGAGTACCACGAGTCGTTCGCTCTAAACTAGGGTAGCAAAATGACTTGTCCCTTCGTAGTATGACTTGAATATGAAAGAATGGAAAACCATTGCATGGAAAGCATTCAACAATCACAGAAAGTAGAATACTTGAAAAAATAATGAAAAATATATATAAAAACTTCTTGAATACCATACAACATGTTCAAACCATTACATAATCAAAACAAAAAGAAAACCCTATTTACTTGGCTAGGGTTTCATCAAAACCCTAGAAATAGGAGCCTAGCTGCTCATGGAAGAATGGGAAGAGATGGAAGAAGATGAAACCTCCATGAAAGATGTTCTTCAAGCTTGAAAATCTCCCTTTCCAAACCCTTGCCCCTTTTCTCTTTTGGAATTTTTGGAACCCTGAGGGCAGCCGCTTTTTTTCTTGTTATTCCCAGTAGAACAAACTTGAATTTTTGCTCACGCAACCCTAGGTGGGCCGCTCGAGCGCCCATACTTTCCACTCAAGCGGTGGTTGGCCGCACGTGCGATGAAGCTTGGCTACACGTGTGGTGAGGTAGTAGGCTGGGAATTTTCACTACTCGCACGGAGAATCTGTTTTTGTGCCACTTTTTGCTTGAATTTGCGTATTGCCTGCCAAATTTGTACAAGTGCGCAAAACACAGCATCTCCACCAAATAAACAAAATTCAAAGACTATAAATGTAACTTAAGCGACCTCAATGTGGTACCTTTCGGCCTACATCAATTACTTACCACTTAATTTTTGATTAATTTCTATTCAATCAAACAAAAATGTCGTAATATTCTTAATTTTAATTTTTATGATCAAAAATAATTTTTAATTTCTTATGTTTCAAATAATTCTATTTAAACACCACAAATCCTTTTAGTATAGACCACTTACTCAGTAAACACTACACACAATTTTGATTTTTTTTATTTTTATTTTTGTTCAATACACACTGTCAATTTTCAAATATACTTAAAATATCCCCATCTTCTTCAACCCAATCTCCCAACCCTAACCCTGACTATAATGCCGCAAAATAACAACAACAGATAATTCCATAAGGTACACTAATTATGTGGAAACAAATAAGATTTCCTTCTTCGATTAGTACAAAAGGTACCACATGCATCATACATTCACAAACCCTAAATTATGAATCTATAGCGTGTGACATAAGGCGATACACAAGAAATGAAAGGAAATTCGGAGAAGTTCATGCCTTAGTGGCTACATATTTTCAAGACGATACTTGGTTACAACAAAAGTGGGTCAAGCCCAAAACAAGCAAAAGCAAAAAGCCCGAGGCTTGTACAAAAAATATTTACAATAAAAGGAAAGAGAAAAAAAAAAATAAGCCTTCAGCTCCACGATCCTCCCAAGTTAAGTCCTTGGCAGAGGCATATCATCAGCACCTGAAAGTTAGTTTCCACACAGGGTGAGCTAAAGCCTAGTAAATAATACTTGAACATACTATATGATGCTTAACAAAGTCATATGGTGAATGCATATGCATGCCATTTACCAAAACGTTACACTTTCTGTTTCAAAACAATGTAATGCCATGATTATAAATCAATTCGTAAAATGATATTTTTTTTAAATCAGAAAATAGGGCAGTGGATACACAACACTAGAAATCTCTAAGTGTCTGCTAGTAGGATATATAAGCACTACCAAAGTCATTTTACCGGTATTAATCGGAAAGATCGGCATCTAACTGCGAGGGTTTCTAGACTTTCATCAAGGACACATAGGCCAACATAAATAATACCACAACTACATCTCCTAACTAGATTCACCAACGTATTCACCAATTTTATTCAAAAAAATACTTTTTCAATGTATAAATATGACATAATGTTCAATGCACGATGATACGAGTGGTTGGTTTCAATTAACCTAATTGTCATGTAATTTCTACAAAAATCAAATCTATTCTCCACCGATAGCCCAAAACAGATATCTCTGTACAAAAGATAAATCTCTAACAACAATTATAATTTCATAATCTTAACATAGAATTGATAATACATATCCAATCCACTCTTATCATCTATAGGTATATCAATTCTATCTTTTCAAAAACTCAACATCTTTCCCTTTATTCTTAGTTCAAAACCAATGATTTCCAACAAACATCTATTCCTTTCAAAAACACATTTAAAGGAGAAATTTCTAATGTTTCAACACAACTTAACAATATACTCATTTTCACAATATTTTCCATGAATACCTTTGAAAACCCCTCTTTTATATTCTGAAAACCAAATCCTAAATCAAACCCACTACTCTCAAATCACTACACTTTTCAAGGAACACATAACTGTAGCTAGCTTTTCGTGCTCCTCAGAGGGGTTTAGTCTCTTCGGATACGATAGCCCTACAGTTCGGACTCCTGTGGTTCTGAATCTGTTTTCACAAGTGCAATGTGAAACAAAAAATGAATGAAAGTCCAAATCCGACAAATCTTAGAAAATTCATTAATCATCAGAGATACAAAAAATGGATTGTATTGCCAAATTTCAGAGTCGCCACCTAAATATTTTTGAGAAATTTAGAAAACCCGTGACTCGTGCCAAAGGCCACTTGTCCGTCATAACCAAAATATCTTGGCTCAAGAACTTAGGTATGAGAGGGGAATGTCATGAATTGAGCACCCCTCTCACCCGATAAAAAATCGGCCTATACTAATCATGATGTGAATCTTATCAACATTATATGCTCTTGTTCTAATTATTAATATGTTAACTTACTTTGTGAGGCACACAAGTATAGACTATTTCACCCACTTTGGAATGCTTTGATTTCATGTTTGTTTGAGAAGATTTTTGAATATGTGCTACTTGAATGAAAAGCAAGCTCATATGTACATTTATCAAAGTCATTCCACCTTAAGCGAAAATAGCCTTCACCCATAGGCATTGAAAGAGATATTTCAAATGAGCACATAGCCACATGGCAGTATGCTTGACATGGCAACAATCACACACATGCGATATGCTAAAGCAAAAATGCACACCTAATACTCCGAGGTAAGCCAAAGAAAAGAAAATAATTAGAAAAATACATAGTTCTAAATAAGCAAGTGGCTAATGCAACGCATACAAAATGCAACTACTAGGTTCGGCTTATTAATATGTCATATGGATCAACTCAAAGCATGCGGTAACGCACGTATTCAAGTAAGTAGGAAATGATAATGACATTCAAAATGATGAACTGAACCTATGCATGCAAAAACATATACAAAGTATGGCAATGATAGGAAACAAAAAAAAAATATGATGCTACCACGATAAACATATTAGTAAAAGTGAGAAAGAAATGAGGGTTGGAAGACATACAAATATTACAAATTTGCCCTCGCGCAAGAGGGTCCAAATGAATGTCCTAATTAACTAATTATTACAACATAATTGAATGAATTAATTAACTAATTATCACAAGTCCAAATGAAAGAAACTAACTAATTACATGTATGAATATTAAAGCTACTAATCTAATGGACTCAAACAGGGAGGCGAGGAACTGTATGCGCATAATCAAGAACATTCTCCGGAAACCTCTCTGTTTGCTACCAGAATCAGCTCAGTTTACAGTCAGAAAATTGTTTTGTTTTGGTTTTAGGATCCGCTCTGTTCTGCTGCAAAAATGCCACTGCCGTATAAAATGGATAGTCGGCTGGCCTGATCAGGTGGTTGGCCATACAGAGTAATGGTCAGCCGGCCACTATTTCTGGGGAATACCCTGCTACAACAGAGCTAAAACATAGCAAGACAAAGTGTTTCAATGAGATGTTTATCCTCTCTGCCCTTCGCTATCATGAAGATGATCAAGGGAGGAGCAGGTCCCATTCTTAAATCATCAATCATCGCAAATTTGTTATGTGATGACCTTAGAAACCATAGGACAAAAGCATAATAAATGCAATAAAAGATAAACAATACCTTCTCCCTATCATGGAATTACCTCAAATGAGGGGCTAGACATGCCTCATGAATTATCAAACATCACTAAATAGTATGCGATAATTCTGGACGCAATAGGTTCAGCATAACGCTTGACCGAACTTAACCAAATTTATTCTCTTTTTACCTCATTTTTTACTCCAATTTTATTAGCCTTTTTGCTTTACCTTTCCATTTTCTTATCTTTTCTTCCCTTTTATCCAAAGGCGATGATTACGTCCATTAAGTCAAAAGCAATAAAGAATAATAAGCATGACTTGACCCGAGAGATGAGATTTTCAAGCCCTTTTCTACGAGGGAAACTACAAAGGAAGAATCAAACTCATTTACAAACGATAATGAATTCGGAGTCAAACCCGAAATGAGCGATAATGACTCCAAATCCAAACCCAATAATGAGCTTTAATGATTCTTTCCTTTATGATTTCCAAGGGTCTAACTAGAAAATCAGCGATAAAGGGAAGTGTCAAATAAGAGATCATGCTTAGCATAAGAGATATGCAATGCCCTGGTAATAAACCTCCGAAGAGATTAAACCATTTAGCATAAGGGATCTCTTTCTTATGCCTTGAGCGGCAATCTTTTGTTTTATACAACTCTTAATCAAAAGAAATAAAGAAATGAGGGAGATTACAGAGTCCTAATGAAAAGGTGGATGATTACAATGACATGAATACATATATGAAAGCTATAAAAAATGAAAGAAAAGACTATCAACTCAAACGGATTGGAAGCTATGGCCTATACACCAAATCCTTGAGGACTTACAACAACACAACTATAATATTCAAAGCATAAATTAAATAAACATATTAAACAACCCCTAAACTCCAAAAAATAGTGGCCAAAACCAAAAGAAACAAGGAAAAAGGCAAAGTAACAATCTATGGAACAAGGCCTAAGGAAGGATGGCTAACCCCTCCTCTTTTTGTGACTTTAAATCACATTTTTAAGCTTAAAATAGCTCTAAAATCAGTATGAAAATACAAGAAAAAGAGGGAGAAAAGATAGTTAAAGAGTTCAAAGATTACCCCTTGAAAGAGATGAAGAGCTTCCTAGTTAACAAACCACAAGCTTAACACTCTCCAGTAGCTAAAATTGTGTTCAAGAATCTCAGCCAAAGCCTCAAGTTCAAGCTTAGAAGTTGTATGTATAGTGTACGTATATTGCAAGAGATGAGGGAAGTGTTGGACAAGCTATACCTCTTTGGAAAAATTTTCTAACCCCAAACCATGAGGGGCGGTCTTGTATTTATAGAGAAAAAAAATCTCACGTTGGAAATATCAGCAAAGAAACAGTTGGTGCAAAGCATACACATAGGGACAGATGGCTGCTGTAAAATATTTACATACACTAAACATGGACGGCCAACCATGAAGGGGTACGGTCGGTGGCCAACAGTTCTCTCATGGGTTAGGCTAGAAAAAATAAGGTTTTGGTTCAAAGAGGGTACAAGGTTTAGGTTTTAAAGCTTGAAACTGAAGCCCTTTGCTGAAGAAATCAAACGATTACACAGCGTAACATTTAATCATCGAGTGTTCAAAGTGAGGCGCCTAAGTCTTAAGGGCGGTCAAAATGGGGTGTCTACAATAATGAGACTAAGAATCATACAAAGATGTTGAAAAAGTCCCTACCTCAAGAGTAGAAGGAGAGAAGAACAAGACCCAACTTTTGACGAAGCCGAAAATGAGAACTTTTTCGATTTGAATGTTCACCTCTGCAAGCTCTACACTTTTCTCCAAAGCACAACGGCGGCGAAAGCAACAGGTTTGAATGTATATGGGTGTTTAGACAAGAACTAGAGAGAGAGAAAATGAAGAAATTTGGTCAAGTTACCTTTTAAAGAGAGATCAAAAAGTGACAAACAAGATCTTTTTCCCGTACTGATATACGCATAGACTACTCGAGCGACCAAAACACTGCTCAATCATCAAAAATAAGGAACCGCCGGAGTGCACAATGACCCTCTCCTAGTAGTTCAGACCTGCAAAGAGACCGCTCGAGCGTCAGATACAAAATACCGCTTGAGTGACTAACCCATGGCTTGAGCGAAAAACACCCCACTCCCAGAAATTCAGATTGCAAACATAGATATTGGAAGAAAACAAAGACCGCTTGAGCAAAGCAAAGACTGCTCAAGTGAACCTGAAGAGAAACAGATAGAAACTCTTTTGAAAGACTAACTCTCAACCTTTTCAAGACACAACCAACAACTCCAAACAACCAAACCCACATTACAACCAAACAAAAAGGAGTGTAAACAACAACCAAGAGTACCAGATCCTGGACCAAAGGATACAAACGGGTCGGGTTTTAACCCGAGTCACTATACTAACATCTTCTCACTGTTGGCGTCGCCTCTCCAAAGCCCTTCTGCAACTGCCCCTCTCCTGTCGACATCGTCTCTATAACCATCTTCCACCCTCAGCTCCTTCATCGCAGCCATCCACAAACCCTCACCCCTATTGCAGCTCCCCTTTATTTTTTTTACACCAATCACTTTTTCTTTTTCTTCTTTTCCTTTTCAAACCCTAGATGTAAAAACCCAAATGGTGGAGGAGTTGGGTCGCATTGTGGAGAGGATATGGAAAATATGGGTCAGTGGTGGAGGACGAGGCAATGCGAGTTGTAACTATGGCGGAGACACAGTGTGAGTTATAGAAGAAGAAGAAAAAGAAGAAGAAGAAGAAGAAAAAGGAGAGAGAGAAAAAGAGAATATAGTCTGAAAGGAAAAGAAGAAGATGGAGGAAAAGAGGAGGCGTGATAAATGTTAAGAAATTGAGTGGTGTGTAAATATAATTACCCAATACCAAACCTAACAATCAATTACCAAGCCCAAGCCCAAGCCCAAGCCCAAATCCAAGCTCAACAACCACTAATAACTACATACAACATCATAAAAAATGAGAAATAAACTCCTCCAAAAATGGTATCAAACTCTTTTTCATAATTGTTGACTCTAAAATCTCACACAACAAAATGGTGTCACACAAATGCTACATCAAATGCCTCGGTTTATCCTAAAAAAGTTCTACCATAGCAGCACTACAATAGCAATAAGAAACTACTACCTTCTCTTAAAATAGGAGATAACTTTATACACATGTTTTAATTGATGGAAAATAATGAAACTTACCATTTTGGATGAGTCTTTACATTTTTAGAGCATCATTATCAAGCTCATTAGAGCATTCTCTTGGTTATTTCATAACACCAAACCATAGAAACACACTCCATCAAACTCAATCCTTAACTAGCTACTTTAGTTGAATATCAAACCAGTAGTTACATGTAGTTAGGGAAAGAGGATTCAACAAATGAAATAAAGAATAGAGAGTTTGTTGGAAAATGTATTTGAAAAGATAGTTAGCTAATTTTTTATTTTTATTTTTATAAAAAAAAGGACTTTTAATTAAAATTTAATTAAAAATTTGACTAATTTGATGGAAATGCTCTTAGGTATAGACTCTATATTTGGGAGATGGTATGGCTATTGTGTGGTTATTAGGGCTCATTTCGAGGCTTGATCTGACAATTCGAACCATTCACTTTTTAACATAAATCGAATGGAATACACATGCAAAAAATTAAGTTCTTCAGATATCGTTAACTATTTCATCAAATTGTATTTGTATCTACAGAAATGAATGGCAAATGTGATTGAAATATAAACCTAAATACAAATTCAATTCGATGAAATAGTTATCAATATTTGATCAATTTAATTTTTTACAGTATATTCTACTTGATTTATCTTAAAAAATAAATAGTTCGGATCATCAAAAAGAGCCCCAACGAACCCACAATAGCCACTCCATCTCCATATATTTGGATCGATCATTTATTATTATTATTATTCACAGAGTTTTATATTTACTACATCCTCCCATTTTATCACTCTAATTACACCTCTAATGATATGGCAAGGAAGTGGAATCCCATATAATTGAATATTTGACAAATCAAAAATTGATACCTATCGTTCCACAGCATTGAAGGTGAAATTGTGGGAGTTTTATTAGGGATCCCAAACATTTCCCTTATTCACATATTAAAAACAAAATATATGAACAATGAATACGTCTTTATCCATTAGTTCAATTTGCTATTTTTTAAGAATACTACACGGAATACATTGACAAAAATATATCAAGAAAATATTGTATAACTCAAATTCATTTTATATGTGAGCTTCATTATATGTGAGTTAAATCTAGACAACACGATAATGGAGTATTTTTCTGGGCATATATCCCTTCTAACTATTTTTTAATAGGATTATTTACATAGAGAACCCCTAAATTATTGAGAAGTATCACTTTGACCTCTTAAATTATAAAAATGTACAAATAGACCCCTTAAACTATTGAGAAGTATCACCTTACCCCCATAAACTATTAGTGTGTTTCACTTTGACCCCATCCGTTAACAGTCCAATTTGTACATTTTTCTAATTTAGAGAGATTTGTTTACTTTTATAGTTTAAAGGGCAAAGTGACACTTCTCAACAGTTTAGGAGTCCATTTGTACACTTTTATAATTTAGAAGGTCAAAATGATACTTCTCAATAGTTTAGGGGGTCTTCATGTATATAACCTTTTTTAGTGAGAAGTTATTGGTTGGTCTTGGAGTATCACTCCACACCATTCAGTAAGAGACAAGTGTCCCATTGTCTCCTAAAAAGAGACAAAAAGGTGATGGGTCTCACTAATTCAATCAATAACAACCAAGTTAGAGTATTACATCAGCTTGTCCCAAAAGCAAACAATAATCTTCCCTGTTTAGTATCAAACTAAGGCTACTTGTCACACGTGTCTTTCCACCACAAGCTCAATCTAGGCCACCTCAGCCGCCTAAACCAATGTACACCAAGGCCACCAATTTTCAGTGTATACATCATGACTTAGGTAGCACATATGACGATTAATTCGAATATGCAAAACAACTCTCTCTCTCTCTCTCTCTCTCTCTCTCTCTCCCTCCCTCATATCTTTTTTAATTGTTAATCAATCATAACATATCATTGGGTCTAAAATGTAAATCTATAAAGTGAGATTGTATATCATTTTTTTTTTTCTAAACAAGGATGCTTCATTTATAAAATTTTTGTAGTTGGTTCTACTTTATGAATAAAAAATTTATTATTACATGAAACATTAATTACTAAGAAAAATTTATAAAGATTAGTTTGTATTTGGTTAGAGGGCAAATACACGGGGGATGACATGTGTATTTCAAAGTGTTTAGCCGAACTCGCTGACTTTTACAATAACTTTATAGTATATGTATCATATAGGGGAGGCTCTAAATGCTCCATAATATTTTGGTTGAGTAACTCATTTTTTTTAATACAATTTTATCCCTTAACAAAATGACCAAAATGGCCAAAACCCTAACACAGCCAACCACACAACACCGGCAAGTAACCCAACTTAGGCCATCTCTTTCTTATCTTCGATCACCCATTCTCAACTGCTCATGCCACACCCCAACCTTTCCTTACCCTTTAGCGCCACCACTGGACCTTCCTTACGCACTACCAGCACACCAATATCTATAGTCACTGCTGTTACCATCGCCAATAGCCCTCTCCTCCGTAACTTTGCCGTTGTCATCACCGATACCCCCACCCTCATCTGCAACCCCCTCATCTTCTTATTCTTTTTCTTCGCACCCCACTCGCCACCGCCTCTTTCTTCTTGCTCTTCTTTTTCTTCTCTACTACCATTGTTCCCTGCTTTGTGATCTGCCATGACCTCCTCCTATGGTGAACGCCTCTCACTTTGACCCTTCTTCTTCTTCTTATCCTCCTCCTCCTCCTCAACTTCCTCTTCTCGAAACCCTAGATCTAGAGTTTTATAAAGAGGAGGAAGAGGAGCAGGAGGAGAAGAAGGAAAATGAGAAGTCAGGGCGTCAAATGGCACTGAAGACATAGAAAGGGACAGCGAATGACTGAGAAGGAATGGTGGGTGTCTAGAGCAAAAGCAGTGGCAAATGAGGCTGTAACGCCCCTGCTAATACATACAAGAACATACCAAGACAAATACCCCAAAGATCATCTTCCTCATTGAACTAGAATTTAAGAGATTACAATTCAACATTTACGTTCCCAAAACATCCTAAGTTCACTCTCTAGTTCCATAAACTAGATGGCCTTACAAAAATAATAATAAGCCTCAAGGGCGTACAAAACAACAAAACAAATTCAAAAGTCTAGGTACAATACTTTCTATGTTAACAACAAAATATTCTTGAACCAATCTTTCCCAAATTGAACTACTGCTTGTCTTTCCCCAACTCATCAAGGATGTGGTGTATTCTCAATTCCTGAAAAATAAAATAGAGTTGAGCTATATGCCAGTGGGAATATATTTAACCAACTATTTAATTATTCGAATAAGCATGTGACATCATTGAGACAAAACACAATAAAGAGTTTATGTATACATGTAATTATTGTCAATCATGTAAAAACCATAACAATGGAATAATCACATTTACATCCCACATCATTTATCTTCACATCAAAAGAAAATAACCCACGAGTCCCATGTAAGAGTCCAAGTCAAAACACAAGTTTCTTTTGTTTAAAAACCATCCTTACATTTGTCGACTATTATACGGCAGGACGTGGTCACCCAAAATCATCCGTTTTTCCACTTTTTACTGACTACAATACGGCAGGACCAGTGGACACCCAAAAACATTTTTCCACATCCGTCCAGCGATAAGTCTAGATAGGGCATTTGGGCACCTTTAACTTCCCCTGCATGGGTACCTACACAACTCACACAACATCAAAACCGACTCTTACCCAGACTCATGCTCAAGGAACAATTCACCAAATTTCCATTCAATCATCAAACACTTGACATTGTCAAGCAAGCAACATCACATAACATGCAAGGGAATCACCACCCAAATCACAATTCCATCACCACAATAATATCTATATATATTTCCCCATTATTCGTAATGTCCAAGTACCTTGAAGAAATCCTCAATCAAAATACCCTTCTCTACTCAAATTTGAAATTAGGGTTTTATTACATTTGGGGCTTTCTCCACTTCTCCACTTATACATGTTTCCATTACCATAAAATGCATGTTTGATGAAAAGAGTTTGGGAAATTTCAATTCAAAGTGAGGGAAAAGTCTATTTTATGTAAATCACGAGTTTATTTCAACTCAAACATCAATACTTCATCTTAAGCCACAACAATACCACAATTACTTCTTCAAAACAAAGAAATACAAGGTTAATGGTAACCCTACCTCGATGATCAAGCAAGATAGCAAAGCTTCTAGGTGAATCCTTTACAAATCCAAATTTCAATCGATAGAAAAGTAATATCTTCAAGTCTTCTTCACTTTTCGATAAGCAATCTTGGCCAAATCTTAGTGAAATGGAAGGTATTTTAGAGTGCGAATCTAGGGTTTCGGAAATGAGAAGAGAGGAGGGAAGATAGAAAAGAAATAGGTAAAGAAATGATCTAGAATGTCCTTTTTAAATTGCTAATATCGCATAGATCGCTCGACCGTAAGACACAAACTTGGAAAGCTCGCTCGAGCGACAAATCCTTCACTCGAGCGTAAAATGACAAGTCTCAGAACTTTTTCAGAGCTATAGTGAAACAACTGGGAGCCAACAATCTCCGCTTGAGCGCAACTTCCTATGCTCGAGCGACTCGCCTGCAAACTCGCGAGATTCTAAGAGCTACAATTCTCTGCTCAAGTGCAACTTCCTTCGCTTAAGTGGGCATCTGGGACAAAATGTCACAGAGGCTTTGGCGGTAGCAAAGGAAGCTCCGACGGTAGCAATTAGGAGACATGCAAGTTTATTCCCTTTGAACCCTCCCAATTTTTCCTATTTGAACCCCCTATTTCAAACTCTTCTTTCTGTCCTTTAAAGTCTAAGGGAAAGTAAACAAGGCCCAAAAATAAATAATGTCTCTATATTTATTATCTTTTAAAATTATATTTTATACATCATTTGATGTGTTAATATTGTATTAATTTAATAAATTTCACAATTTGTATATGTTACCATTGCACTGATGACAATAAAACAAAATATAAAAATGTAAATAATCATAATATTATTGTTAGCAGAAAAAATTTTGCAACTATCGTTCAACGAAAATTGATAAAAGTTTAAATAATGAAAAAAGTATATATAATATTAATAAATTTTTTTTTTTACAATTATACATATATATATTTCATACTTTTTAATAATATCTATCTATATATAAGAATCTCTTTCATACTTGTGGCTTATTTTTCTTATTCCTATTTTGCCCTTCGCATGTTTTGAAATTACTATTTTGCCGTTTTGTTTGGTTGGTGAAACAATTTGGGTGGTGGCATTTTGGAAATTATGTAAAGACATTTTGGTTGCTTTGGTTGTAAATGTTTGTTTTGAGTTGCCTATTTTTCCCTTAGCTTATTTTTGAATTTTCTATTTTTCCCTTTAACTTGGTTTGTGAAATAAGGAAAAAAATAATATTATATGCACCAATTGGTATACTAATTAATATATTAACGAATGATGTGACATAATTTTAGAAGTTTTAGATCTTTGTAATTTGTATAATGGATGTGGTCATAGTTTTAAAATGACAATGTAACAATAAGGAAGTTGAGTTCTATATCATTAGATGTGTAACAAATTACCAAACTTAACAGAAAAAATAAAAGTCTTAATTACTCTCCTATACAACAATAAAATCAATAGAGCTGATCATTAAAATATATTTTGATATCATTTAAAACTATTATTTGACTTATTGGTTAATTAATGAAATATATCATTTGTTATGCGATTTTTAAAGAAGACATGTTAGTTTCAAAATCATAAGGCGCGATTAATAAAAGTTGAACGATCATTTAATAGTCTCCCAATAGAATGACCATTTCTTTATAATAGTGAATAAGAATCCATTTTCAATACATTTTTCATCATATGTGAGAATCAATTTAATTGATCATTCCATTTTACTTTCATTTCAATGAACTGAACACATTTTTTTTTTTTTTTTACATGAAACTTACAATATCGAATAAGTATTGAATAACAAAATGAACTAACTTAAAAGACTTATATACAACAAAAAGATATTGAATAATTAGTTTGGTGACTATTTGAAGTTGATATAAATATAGACAATAGTACAAGTGGTCATAAACAAATGCTTGAGTGTTAAAAATATATTAACTTATACAAATTTGATATAATTATATCAGACTCTTTTAAAATTTTAGTCTTACTGAAAAAGAAAAAAATAATAATTATGTTAAAATTGTAAGACTTATTATATTTTTTCTAATATCTATAATTTATAATACAATTTATATAATTTTATCATATATCTAATGATTTATTTTATTCAATTTTATTGAACAATATTATTGTTTTTAAAAAAATTATCAAAATACACAACTTAAATATACCGTAATAATAGAATAATTGTCTCATGTGATGACTACTCTTAATATGGTAGGCCCCATGAGCCCCTTAAAAAGTTAAAATCTCCAAAAAGGACCAATAAATTGGGACGAAATGAGATAAATGTATACATATGAATAATGCTGTGCTATCCACCAAATAATCATTATTCTTTAACCTCTACCATTGAATTAAAATAAAAATATTCTTCTTTAGTTATATTTTTCTTTCATCAAACAAACACTATCTTAAACCCCCTTACCTACCTTTCTCTCTCTCTAAACTTTTCTCCTCTCAAGCGTGCAGCAGCCGTCAAGGTGGGGGAGGGGCTTATGGCGGCCTCCGATTTCCCTGCTTCCTACACCTCGTTTTTCTTCCCTTTCCCTGGTTTGTCCAATAACTTGGAAGTTTTGGCTTTCCATCATCTCCCTTCTTTGTGAGGTGTTTGTTTCCCTTGGCCTCAACTTCATCCGTCTCACCTTCTTCCGACGTCGTCCATTATCTCTAGTTTTGCCGCCCTTCATCGTCATATCTACCGCATTCTCCAGGCCTGCCGGATGCCGCCTCTCTTCCCTGGTTCTGCCACCTTCTTCCCCGCCGGATTCGTTGTCGCCGTTGTTGATGCTTTGGTTTGTGGGTTGTTCCTTCTTTTTTTTTTTTGGTTTTTTTTTGGGTTTGCCTTGCTATTGGTAGCTATTTTATGGTTTGTTTTATTTTTCTGGTTTTCCATGGTTTTGTGGGTTTGTTCTTGATGTTATGTGTGTGTGTGTGTGAGTCCACCGGTGGTGATGTTTAACTTACCCTCTATATGGTTGGGGTTTATAATTTATCCTAGACATGCTCCATTACCGAGCTTTTATGATCGGCTTTATTTCGCAGTACGAGTAAGAGATGTGCATCTCAATATTTTTATAGGTTCTTTCCTTTGTATTTCTTACTATGTCTTTTCTTTGTTTGGTATAAGTTTTGAGTTGAATGTATTTTTGTAAGTGCCGTTTGGCCTTTCTTAATGGATTCTTTTTTCAGATAATAATAATAAATAAAAAAAATCTTATAATTAAAAAAAAATTACATTTTAATAAAAAAAAAAAAAAAAGGCCCAGACTCGCCCGTGCCTCGCACGGGTCTACATACCTAGTGTGTATATATATACACACCAATGCCAACCAATGATCAACCAATTTTATTTATTTTTATTTTTTATTCAAACCACACTTGCACCTCTCCGTTATTTTTTTTTTTTTCAAATCACACTTGCACCTCTCCCTTATATTTGAACCCACTAAATCTTTTTTTTTTTTTTTTGGAGTCGTCACTGGGTAAATATCATACGTACTTTGACGATCAATGTTTCATAATTTGGGTTGGGATTATCCTGTCTTGGAAATATATATTCTGTTTTCATTAATGACAATTACACAATATAATTTTTTTAAATAGTAAAAATTAGATCGTGTAATTATAAATGTATTAAAAAAAAAAAAAAAAAGAATGAAATACTAATAGATCCTAAATAGTGATTTCATAAACTGTTTGGTTCTTTATTTTTTCTTATAGACCTAAAGGCTCCATTCTAGTCTTAATTACATAAAGGGTTAAGTATAAACGCACGTGTATTATATTATATGTTCAGGGACAAATTTAAATTTTCGCATAATGTTAAAATTACTGAACGTAACACTTCAAAAAAAGTCCTTAGTATATTTTTTCTAAACGTAATACTTCAATGTAACACTCCAAAAATGTAGCACTCTATTGTAACACATTAAAAAATTCCTTAGTATACTTTTCTCAAATGTAATAACGTAACATTCCAAAAAAAATTTCTTAGTGTACTTTTTTCAAATATAACACTTCAATCAATATAACACATAAAATCTCTTTATTGTATTTTTTCCAGACATACCACTCCAATCAATGTAACATATTAAAAAACTCCTTAGTGTACTTTTCTCAAACGTAATACTCCAATCAATATAACACAAAAACTGATTAGTATACTTTTTCCAAACGTAACATTCTAATGTAATACACTAAAAAACTCATTAATGTATTTTTCTCAAACGTAACGATATAACATTCTAAAAAAACTCATTAATATATTTTTTTTCAAACGTAATATTTCAATCAATGTAACAAACGAAAATTTCTTAGTATAATTTTTCTAAACGTAGTACTCTAATATAACACTCTAATGTAAGACTAGAACCACACTAACAGAAATGTAAATTTTCACGCTCGACAACTAACACTTCAACCACCAATTCCGTCAAAAAAGAATCTTTCACACCTCACTGAAAATGTACATTTCCATTCCCATCGAAAAAATAAATTCAAAAAATGAATTACAAAGTGACATTTACTTAAACTCAAATAGTATCAAATCAAATAAATATAACTTTCTAAAACAAAAAAGACTAATTGATTCATAAGAAAACTCTTAAGACTAATATATGGATTAACATTCCAACATATAGGATTTATGGATAAATTTTCTTTAAAAAAGTGAGCAAATAATGTATTAGAGGAAGCGATATCAACTCTAAGCATTCCTTTTTTAAAAATATTTAAAAAAAAAATTTAAAAAAAAAAACAGAAAAGAAAAAGAGAAGAGGTTCATAGACACATATTAGAGGAAGCGATATCAACTCTCATATGCATATCCCTGATTCTAATCATAAAACTTATTATCAGTACTAGCCCAACAAGTTTTCCATTAATATCTTATTTTTTAGTTTCATAGACACAAATGCACACCCATGTAAATCTCCAAATCTTATCAAATTTCAAACACATTCAGTGGTTCCTACATGGAGATATATGTTGGAAAATGGTTTTATATAGGCATAATTTTGAGCCCATTTTGGGTGGGTCCCAAACGTCTTTTGGGGTAAGTCCGAAGAGGTGAAGTGTTCCTTGCCGCGTGGTAAGTCACACGGTGAAGACGGAATGTCAAAACCATTTATTAGTGAATGGGAAGTTGACATCGTTTTCGAGTCTAACATTAATTTTTTAGATAAAATTCTTTTGAATTTTTTCAATAAAAATTATTGTGAGAAATTAATTTAATTCTAAATTCAAATTTTGGGTTCCTGAGTGGTTTCCTAAAATTTGTAATGGTGGAATTTAATTTAATTCTAAATTCAAATTTTAAGTTCCTAAGTGATTTTTTAAAATTTGTACCTCTTCGTTTATTTATTTATTAAACTATTCAAATAGTTTAATATATATATATATATATATTCAATACTTTAATATATATATATTTTATTCCAAATGGTTTGAATACATGTCAACAGTTTTTCAACGGCTACTTTCAAATTGTTTGGAAGGAAAACCGTTCCTGTACAAACGGCAGAATCTGTTGAACAGTTTGCATTTTTGTGTGTTTTCAAAATAGCACCTGTTGAATTTAAAACACACCTATTCAATTTTCGGGTCAGATAATTTGCCTATATATAGTCATGTTCCAGCAGTCTTGAAAAATATATAGAAAAGAGATCAGTCAAAGAAAAGTCCTTTTGCTGTCCAATTTTCTTCTTCGCATTATTTATTCTTCATATTAGTTTTAGTATAAATTTGGTTCGCCGAACAAATTGTTTGGAGTACTACTACAATTTGTGAAGATCATTGTATCCTGGGAGATAGACGCCACTCACCGTAAGTACCGTAGCGGGACGAATCTGTCTTAAGGACAGAGTATCACACACTCGACTTGGTCTTAAATTATTTATTCGGTTCAACGAAATAAATTTCGGTATGTTATTTAATTATTTTGTTCGAATTATTTCAGTTCATTTTATTTACACAGAAGATTGTTCCAACAATCTTAAGACAGATTCGAATTATTCTGTTTACAGAATTTTTCGTTTGTTTCCTTTTTCATTCTTCGTAAATAATTTCGAAAGAAAATTATTTTCTGTGGATTTACAAAATAATATTCTGGTTGGAAAAACAAATAGTGATTATATGCTATTTGACAGATAGTAGTAATATACTGTCTCTTTTCTTTGACAACAACTAGTAGTACGATACTGGTGTCATTAACAATTCAGAATATATTTTTGTGGAATTTTTTCAGAAATTAATTTTGGGTTTTAGAAATTATTTTCTGAGTTTTCATTAATTAAAATTCTGTTTTCAGTATTTTAATTATTGGAGTGTAACAAGAGATTTAAATTCCTGTGGGAAATTAATTTGGTTAAATAAAATTTTATTTTCCAAATTAATTGAAAAATAAAAGTTATATTTTTTTTATTTCTTTTATTTTATAGAATTTAATTTCTTGTGTGGAATTAATTTGGTTAAATAAAATTTTATTTTATTTCCAAACTAATTGGATAATAAAAGTTATATTCTTATTTCTTTTATTTTACAGAATTTTATTTTCTGTGTGGAATTATTTTGGTTAAATAAAATTTTATTATTTTATTTTCAAATTAATTGAAAAATAAAAGTTGTAGTTTTTATTTCTTTTATTTTCTGTGTGGAATTAATTTGTTTCAATAAAATTTTATTTTATTTTCAAATTAATTGAAAAATAAAAGTTATATTCTTGTTTCTTTTATTTTACAGAATTTAATTCTGTGCATTTGGTTTAATTTTCTGTGTAGTGTAAATTCTAATTATAATTTTGTTTTATAAATTAGAATTGATGGCTACTGAAACAAATGCCCAAACAAGTACTACTGTGGTGGCTGCGATTGCACCAACCCCTCTCCTGTGATGACAGTACCGGTAAATCACGGTGAAAAGCCAGAGAAGTTCTCAGGAACTGACTTTAAAAGATGGCAACAGAAAATGTTGTTCTATCTTACAACTCTGAACCTGGCTCGTTTCCTCCGTGAAGATACTCCTATCCTGAAAGAGGATGAAACCGACCGGCAAGTGGTTGCTGCGGTTGATGCTTGGAAACATGCCGATTTCCTTTGCCGGAATTACGTCTTGAACGGACTTGACAACACATTATACAACGTCTATAGTCCAATCAAGACAGCAAAGGAACTTTAGGAATCGTTGGAGAAAAAGTACAAAACAGAAGATGCTGGCTCAAAGAAATTTGTGGTTGACAGATTCCTGGATTTTGTAATGGTTGATTCAAAAACTGTGATTAGCCAAGCTCAAGATTTCCAACTCATTCTGCATGACATTCACGCAGAAGGTATGTCTCTCAGTGAATCCTTTCAAGTTGCAGCCTTAATTGAAAAATTACCCAAAAGCTGGAAGGAATTCAAGAACTACCTTAATTAAACACAAGCGCAAAGAAATTTCTATGGACGAGTTAATTGTGCATTTAAGGATTGAGGAGGACAACCGCAATTCTGAAAAGCGGGCTGGTAAGAATCCTATGGAGTCTAAGGCAAATGTGGTGGAACATGCTTCAAAAACCAAGAAACGTAAGTCTTTTGGAGAAAGTTCATCACAAGGCTCTAAAGGGGGGGATAATAAAAAGTACAAGTTTAATGGCAAATGTTACATCTGTGACAAAGAGGGACATCGGGCCAAAGATTGCCGTAGCAAAGGCAAAGGCAAAAGCAAAAGAAGAACAAGCAAGAAGCCTGCTCAAGCCCATATGACTGAAGTGGACAAAATTTCCAATGGTGTAGATGACATCAATCTTTCTGCAGTTGTTTCCGAGGCAAATCTTGTCGGAAATCCTAAAGAATGGTGGGTGGACACTGGTGCTACTCGCCATATTTGTGCCGACAAAAAGATGTTCACAACTTACTCTACAGTGGACAATGGTGAACAACTTTTTATGGGCAACTCCTCAACTTCCAAAGTTGAAGGACAAGGAAAGATTGTACTCAAGATGACATCTGGAAAAGAACTCACTCTCAACAATGTGCTGCATGTACCGGACATTCGCAAGAATCTTGTTTCCGGATCTCTGCTGAGTAAGAATGGGTTAGGCTTGTATTTGAGAGTGATAAATTTGTACTTACTAAGAATGGGTTATAGAAAGGTTACATGGCTGATGGCCTTTTCAAGTTAAATGTAATGACCGTTGTACCATTAGTTATTAATATTACTATATCTTCTTCTTACTTGCTTGAGTCTTTTAATTTATGGCATGGTAGACTAGGACATGTTAATTATGATCTTTGCATAGATTAATTAATATGGAATGTTTACCGAAATTTGACATTGATTCAAACATAAATGTGAAATTTGTGTTGAGGCAAAATTATCTAAAACTCCTTTTCATTCAATTGAAAGAAGTACGGAATCACTTGAATTAATTCATAGTGATATTTGTGATTTTAAATCAATTCAAACCAGAGGTGGGAAAAAGTATGTAATCACTTTTATAGATGACTATACTAGATATAGTTATATTTATTTAATTCGAACCAAGGATGAAGCTTTGGAAACTTTCATTCAATAGAAGAATGAAGTTGAAAATCAACTTGGTAAGAAAATCAAGAAACTTAGAAGTGATAGAGGTGGTGAATATGAATCACCTTTTGGTGAATTTTGTAAAGAACATGGAATAATTCATCAAACTACCGCTCCTTACTCACCTCAGCAAAATGGAATTGCTGAAAGAAAAAATAGGACTTTAAAAGAAATGATGAATGCCATGTTGATCAGTTCTGGATTACCTCAGAACTTATGGGGGGAAGCAATACTTTCTGCTAATTATATTTTAAATAAAATATCCCGAAAGAAAGTGAATCAAACACCTTATGAATTGTGGCATGGAAGAGTACCATCCTACAAATACTTAAAAGTGTCGGGGTGTTTGGCTAAAGTGGCTATTCCTAGTCCTAAAAAGACTAAGATAGGTTCTAAGACTATTGATTGCATTTTCATTGGTTATGCCAAGAATAGTAGTGCATATCGGTTTTTTATTCATAAATCATAACATAGCGAAATGCATGTAAATACTATTATTGAATCTCGGAATGCATCTTTCTTTGAACATATATTTCCAAAGAAGACTGGACAAGAGACTAGTACTAATAAAAGATCTTTTGATGCTATTACTAGTCAGGATCAAGAACATGATCAAGAACAAGAGTTAGATCAAAATGAGGAAGAGGAACCTAGGCGTAGTAAACGTGCTAGAACCTCAAAATCTTTTGGTCTAGATTTCCTAACATTTTTGTTAGAAAATGAGCCTTTAACTTTTAAAGAGGCTATGTCCAGTCCTGAAGCTCCTTTATGAAAAGAAGCTGTCAACAGTGAAGTTGAATCCATCTTGCAAAATCACACTTGGGAATTGGTGGATTTGCCACCAGGTTGTAAACCTCTTGGGTACAAGTGGATTTTCAAAAGAAAATTAAAAGTAGATGGATCAATCGACAAATACAAGGCAAGACTTGTAGTCAAAGGTTTTAGACAGAAAGAAGGTCTAGATTACTTTGACACGTACTCACCGGTTACTAGAATAACATCCATTAGAATGCTAATTGCCATTGCATCTCTATACAATCTAGAAATTCATCAAATGGATGTTAAAACCGCTTTTTTAAATGGTGAGTTAAATGAAGAAATTTACATGGAACAACCAGAAGGGTTTTCTATTCCAGGGAAAGAAAAGAAAGTGTGTAAATTGGTTAAATCATTATATGGTTTAAAACAAGCCCCAAAGCAATGGCATGAGAAATTTGACAAGGCAATGATATCAAATGGTTTTAAAATTAATGAGTGTGACAAATGTGTTTATATTAAAAACACAGACAAAGGTTATGTCATTGTATGTCTTTATGTAGATGATATGCTCATCATAGGTAGTAATAATGACATGATTAAAACTACCAAGAAAATGTTGAATAAACATTTTGACATGAAGGACATGGGCATTGCTGATGTAATTCTTGGTATGAAAATTACCAAAACATCAGAAGGTTATACTTTGTCACAATCTCATTACATTGAGAAAATACTTGACAAATTCAGCAAAGATGATGATCATCTTGCTAGAACTCCTGTAGATGTTAATTTGTATCTTTCTAAGAATATACAGGAAAGTATTTCTCAATTGGAGTATGCCCAAATTATTGGAAGCTTAATGTACTTGATGAACTGCACTCGCCCAGATATAGCTTATGCAGTAAGTAAATTAAGTAGATATACGAGTAATCCGGGAGTAGAACACTGGAAAGCAATTATAAGGGTTCTTAGATATCTCCGATTTACTCGTAACATTGGGCTTAATTATACTAGATATCCAGCAGTACTTGAAGGATACTGTGATGCAAATTGGATATCGGATACTAGAGACTCGAAGTCTACTAGTGGGTATGTCTTTACTCTTGGTGGGGCGGCAGTATCTTGGAAATCTTCCAAACAAACTTGCATTGCTAGGTCTACTATGGAATCTGAGTTCATAGCCTTAGACAAAGCTGGGGAAGAGGCAGAATGGCTTCGCCACTTCCTTGAAGATATTCCAATATGGCCAAAACCGATGCCTGCTATATGCATACATTGTGATAGTCAATCAGCAATTGGTAGAGCACAGAGTCATATGTATAACGGTAAGTCACGACACATTCGTCGTCGACATAACACCGTAAGACAACTACTTTCTAATGGAATTATTTCCATAGAATATGTTAAGTCTAAAGACAACATAGCAGATCCACTGACCAAAGGGTTAGCAAGAGAGTTAGTTGAGAATTCATCGAGGGGAATGGGACTTAAGCCTATTAAATAAGAGTTACCACAACGGCAACCCAACCTAGTTGACTGGAGATCCCAAGATCTAGGTTCAAAGGAACAACCGAGTTGTGATTGACTCAGAAGGATCACTGTGGAGTCCAACTCCTACCCATTTCTATGATGAAATAAGTGATGTTTGCAGCGTTAAAGGTTAAGTAAAATTTTAATGATTCTTATATCTAGGTAAACCTAGTGGAGTATGACAGGATACTCTTCATGAGAATCATCTATATGAGTGTGAACTGGGCCGGTTCTATGAGATTTGTGAAGGGCTACAATTCTCTAAAGCACTCATGAAGACCAGGTTGTTCAAGGCCAAAATGAACACAATAGTGAGAACTAAACTGTATCTGAGAATATACTGTGTGAGTTCTATTGTCTTGGTTTACACAAACGGCTGAACAGTTCAAGACATCGTGTTCACTGATTAGCTAGTAAATCCGATAGTGTCTCACAAGGGAAGGTTCAAAGCCAAAAGCTACCTATCCTTTGCAGAATATTTCCAATTTCTAAACTCTGTAATTAGATCATGTTGTTGCATTTTCTTTCCGTCAAATTCCATTCATGTGGGGGATTGTTGGAAAATGATTTTATATAGGCATAATTTTGAGCCCATTTTGGGTGGGCCCCAAACATCTTTTGGGGTAAGTCCGAAGAGGTGAAGTGTTCCTTGCCGCGTGGCAAGTCACACGGTGAAGACGGAATGTCAAAACCATTTATTAGTGAATGGGAAGTTGACGTCGTTTTCGAGTCTAACATTAATTTTTTAGATAAATTTCTTTTGAATTTTTTCAATAAAAATTATTGTGGGAAATTAATTTAATTCTAAATTCAAATTTTGGGTTCCTGAGTGGTTTCCTAAAATTTGTAATGGTGAAATTTAATTTAATTCTAAATTCAAATTTTGAGTTCCTAAGTGATTTTCTAAAATTTGTACCTCTTTATTTATTTATTTATTTATTAAACTATTCAAATAGTTTAATATATATATATATATATTTTATTCCAAATGGTTTGAATGCATGTCAACAGTTTTTCAACGGCTACTTTCAAATTGTTTGGAAGGAAAACCGTTCCTGTACAAACGGGCAGAATCTGTTGAACAGTTTGCATTTTTGTGTGTTTTCAAAATAGCACATGTTGAATTTAAACACAATTCGGGTCAGATAATTTGCCTATATATAGTCATGTTCCAGCAGTCTTGAAAATATAGAAAAGAGATCAGTCAAAGAAAAGTCCTTTTGCTGTCCAATTTTCTTCTTCGCATTATTTATTCTTCATATTAGTTTTAGTATAAATTTCAGAGAGTTAGAACACAGGTTTGGTTCGCCGAACAAATTGTTTGGAGTACTACTACAATTTGTGAAGATCATTGTATCTTGGGAGATAGACGCCACTCAACCGTAAATACCGTAGCGGGGCGAATCTGTCTTAAGGACAGAGTGTCACACACTCGACTTGGTCTTAAATTATTTATTCGGTTCAACGAAATAAATTTTGGTATGTTATTTAATTATTTTGTTCGAATTATTTCAGTTCATTTTATTTACACAGAAGATTGTTCCAACAATATAAACTGTGTTTACATTTCCTTTTTTCATAGACCTCATACTCATTCCAAATGCCTATACTGATATTAGCCAACACGTATTCATGCTGTCAACAATACACCTTACATTGAGCTTCCTAAGAAAGTCTTAAGTTATTCAAGAGTGGTTTCTGTTTATTCTTTGCCTAAACCTCCACTGTATAAACAAAAAAAAAAAAGCAAAAAGAAGATGAAATCACCATAAAAAAATTAGGGAAAAAAAAAAGAGATCTGGAAAAAACAGAGCATGGATTTGGAAAAAACAGAGCATTGATTTTCTTTGTATAAACAAAAAACAAAGCAAAAAAAAAAAAGATGAAATGTTATAGATCTAAACTGAATGGATTTCTCTTTTGTATACTTGCCATCTACATAGATCCAAGGTAAAGATACATAAATCAATAAAACAAAGAAATCAACCAACAAAGCTAAAGGTTACAGATCTGGAAAAAAAAAAAAAAACTGGAATAAATAAAAGATCGGAAAATCTGGAAAAAAATCTGCTAAAAATAAATAGCATGAAGTTGCTGAAAATTAATAGAATGAAGCTCAGCAAAAAATAAATAGAATGAGTTTCAAACCTGAATGAAGATCGGATGCGAAGGTTCAACAGATCGAAGATTCAAGATGAAATGAAGCTCTTGCTCCTACAGTGAAATGAAGCTTCTGCAGTGAAAGCAAAATGGGAAAAGCTAAAAGAAAGATGAGAGGGTCAAAGATGTAATAAAACTAGCCAATCCCATGGGATACATTATCCCATAGATTCTGTCCCAGGCCCTCCTGGGATATAATAAGCCAGTGAATTCCGGATTAATAGTTCGGAGGGATTATTAATCCGGACCAAAAAATCCATACCAAACAACGGACTATTAATCCCTCTGAATTAATAGTTCAATCCCATGAGTTATCCTTCAAAATAAACGAGCTCTTATTGTCAACACTTTGTGTCACTGCTTCTTTGTCTGAAAATAATTATTACAAAAATAATAATGAAAATATAATGGTAATATTAAAAATAATAATAAATAGATTGTATCTTTGTTTATTGTTTTTATACATCTTTCAACAATCACAATGTTGATTGTAAAAGTAAGTATATACAAATAAAAAATATGATAAAATTTATTTTACCTCTCGTAATTTGAGACGGATCATTTTATTTCTCTATTATTTAAATATAACAAAAAAATTCTTATGTGATTGGACTTTTTTATTATAATTAATGATTGTACTGTGAGGCTAATTTCTTTCCCAAACATTCGAGGAAGTAAGTGTAATTCACCTTAAAAATTTGTATCTATTCATTTTAAATCAAAAAATTTAGGGCATTCAGGTTATAAGTCCATTTTTAAATATTTTGGACCATTAGGACCAAGTTCTAATCTTTTTGGATCAAAATGATACAATTTGTCAAAAAAGACAATTATTTTTTGAAATCAACATATTTGTTTATATGTTAAAATCAACATATTTATTAGAATCAACAAATCTGTCTATTTGTCGATATTCACCAAATTAACTATCTATTGAAATGTGATGTATGTTATTCATTTAACAACTTATATGTTGAATATCACGCATTTCTCTACCTCACACTACCAGCACTGGCTGTCGCCGATCACCGTCACGAATGACTTTTTTTGACAGTCGATCACCGTCACCAAAGATATCTTTTTCAAAGAGTCCTTCTCCCCAAACAAAATTTTAGCTCGGATCTAATGTCTTATAACCTTTGAAATTGACTTTTCACTAATTTTTCTAAAAATCTATTACAGAGCTTTGTTATTAAAATATAGGATAAACTATTAATAGGCCTTAATAGTTAGATTTAATTCCCATCAAATCCTATTGAAAATAAATCTTGGTAAAATCGTCATTAAAAATATTTTTTTGACAATTTTTTGCATGCCGCTAAAAATTGAAAATTAGTGACTTTTTTGTCATGATTTTTATAAATTGTCGCTAAAGCTTATAATTATTGATATTTTTCTGTGACGAATTTTTTAAATTGTCGCTAAAAGTTAAAAATTAATAACGTCTTTTTGTGATGATTTTTTTAAACCATTGCTAAAGCTTATCATTAGTGATATTTTTTATGACAAAAATTTCAAATTTTCGCTAAAAATTACCAATTAATAACTTTTTTTAATAGTATTTAATAAAAAATATTATTCATTCTCACATAACCTATTAAATATTAAATTCAGTTATTAAAACTTTTTTTTTTTTAATCGACAAAAAATCTTTATTGATGACAATATACAAAGTATCCCGTTATTAAAACTTACAAGTCCCAAAAAAACATACCACTAATACATTATTCTGGTAGAATTTTAGGTAGTAAGTGCCTTCTACTTGGTAATGTGGCACTTTTCCATTTGTTAATAGAATTCCACCGTCCTATTTGCATGATAATGCAGCACTTTCCAAACTCTAAATCCTAAATTCCACCATCTCGTTCTCTTACTAACGTGGCATTTCGCCATTTGGGAATAGAACTCCACCATCCTATTTTCCTCAAAGAAAAAATATCTGGAAGGAAGGCACAAACAGGAGGCACTAAATAAATGTAGCACTAACTTAGCCAATCATTAAACTAACTAAATGGATCCGACTTTGGTGGAAAGTCCACAGCCAGATTTTTCTAGAACTTTTCCGCCCACCACCATCCTCTCTCTCTGTTCCACTCTTCCTCTATATATCGAGTTGGCTAGCCTCAGTGCTTTAAAGCATCAAAAACTATGTTGAAGATTATACTGTTGTCATTGCTTGTGCTACTTGTGAAAGCAGATTTGGCTTCTTGTGTTATAAATAGGAGGATGATGATGATGATTGAAGACAAACCCAACATGGTGGTGGTGGATGAGCAACAAAGCCTGGGGAAAAAAGAGGTGGTGAGAAAGAGTTCAGCCTGTGGTGATCAGCTTGATGAGATAAACCACCACACCATTCCAAGGGAGTCATGGGATAGCAACGAAAACCATGGATCAACCTCTGATGTTCAATCCAAGGATGGAGGTTCAGTTGATAATGATACCACCCACAGTTAAATTAGCTAGCACTATTTTGTTGATTAGTGACTAGTGTGGAATAATCAGCTTTGTATTGTTTATGGTTTGTTAGGAAATCCAAGTGGTTAGCCTAGTGAGCACAACTTGAAATCTGAGAATGTGTTCCTTTCAGTCTCAGGGCATTTGCATTAGTCCATACAGGATATTTGTTCTGACTATAAATGGAGCTTCTGTGAGTAAGTGATGGGATTACTCCCCAGAATAAGTTACAGTGCGCGTAAATTTATCCAAACATTTAATTAGAAATATATATATGGTGTGTTAGGAATTGGGTTACTGTAGATTGGATTTCTAAGCTTTTCTTCTATAGGACATGCGAGGCAAGGTATATCTATAGCTAAGTTTGGGGACTGTCTCCCTTATGTAACTTGTTTGAAGTTTTCTTGTAAATTTTGGAAATCGTTATATAGTACTATTTTTTTTTAATATTTTGATATACATAAAATATTGTTATATTTATTATTTCATACTACTCACCTCAGTGTCTCATGCTTCTTTTTCTGTCACCTCTTATATCTTTTTTTTCAACTCACTATACTCTCTCACAGAAAAAACATAGGCCCATAGCCAAACATGTCTACAACCATAATAGTTCAAACCTACTCAAACTGGATTATGTCTTATTCCCAAGAAAATTCTAACGATTTAGACTTCATTTTTTTTATACAGTTATTAAAGCCTTCTAACTTTATAATCTAGGGTACTCGGTTCATAAATTCAAATTTAAATATTGTTGGACTAAAAATTCAGGCGCTGGAACACTTTATGCATAAGGGCATGGTAATGTAAAATGTCCAAACTACCCCTACACACACATATATATATATATATCATATACACAGTTGAAAATCTCTCATTTCTCTCTCTCTCTCTCTCACTCTCTCTCTCTCTTCAAACCCTAATCCTTTACCTCTCTCTGTCTTCAAACTCTCTCTCTCTACAATTGGACTTGGCCTCGCCGCCCAACGCCATCGTGGTCGAAGACCTGAAGGTTTCCTTCTTTCTGTTGAACAATGAAAATTCGCAGAGGGTGTGAAACGACCACCAAGGAGGAGAAAGGACAAGATGAACGCTGACAATCTCATACACTGCGTTTGAGCTCGGCGAGGTTTCCAGTGAAGAGGGGGGATTCAACCACATCTATGAGTTGTTTGCAGAAAGGACTGCTTGAGGCCGAGGTTTGGAGGCAGTGGTGTTGCCGCCGCAGACGGAAGTGATGGTTGTTCGGCCAAATCCACCAACTGTGTGATAACAAAGCAGAAGAAGAAGAAGAGAAAAACAACTTCTTTTTTCGTCTGTTTAGAAAACAACGTTGAAGTCTTATTATATACACAATTAAATAACTATAATTTAGATATTTAGGAGATATTGTAGGATAATCCAAAAGATTAGGAAACTAATATAATGTTATAAACTTATTCATAAAAAAATGCAAATCACATAATTAAATTAAATTAAATACAATTTTTAAATTACAAAATAACAATCCCCCACATAATTTAAAATTGAAAAGAGTGTTTTTACTACACAATGGGTGTAGGTGTCTTCCGGACTTGAACGTTGACTTAGTGTTAATAAGTTTCAGTTTAAAGCAATGTTTTGAAAACCGGACAGGTGAGCGAATCGGAAAAGGGACCGGGTGAACGAATCACCGGTTCAATCGAGGGGTCAAACGTTATAAACTAAAGACTAGAAAACTAGTATAACGTTATAAACTTATTCCTAAAAATATGCAAATAAAATAAATTAAATTAAATTAAATACAATTTTTAAATTACAAAACAACAATCCCCCACATAATTTAAAATTGAAAAGAGTGTTTTTATTGCACAATGGGTGTATGTGCCTTCTAGCCTTGAACCTTCACTTAGTGTTTATAAGTTTCAGTTCGAAGCAATGGTTTGAAAACTGGACCGGTGAGCGAATCGGAAAAGGGATCGGGTGAACGAATCACCGGTTCAATCGTCTGGTCAAAGCTGTAGAACCATGATGTCATAATTAATATTATATAATTAAAAATATAATTATAAATTATAAATAAATAAATATATATATATAAATACTCAAATAAAAATAAAAATTGTTGCATAGTATTTATTAATAATATTTAATATAAAGTCATAATTGATAAGAAAAAGTCACTTATTTTAAAGAAATTAAATTTTTTTAACATTCCTTCCAAACAAATTAATTGAATGTTAGATTTAATTTTGGCGGGAAATGAAATTTTCAACTCTCCCTCCAATCAATATGATTCAAATAATTTGATTGAATTCCACATAGAATTTTGTAGGTTCTTTTTGAAAAATATTTTCCTATAAATAGCAATAGACTTTCATAATCTACTCAAACTTCAATGAGACTCCTCCTCATGAGAGGAGACTCTTGAAGTAAGAGTTTTTAGTCAAAATTTTGAAATATATATATATATATAAGAAAGAAAGAAAAGAAGAACAATAAATAAATAAAAAATTTAAAGATTTTTCAACAGTTGGGTCGTTTCAAAATTGGTACTGGGTCACCGGTTTTCCCGGTTGAACTGGCGGTTCTTCCAGTTTTCGCAATCTAAGTCGATTTTCAGCCTAGTCTGGGTTTTGGGGTTCTTCCGGACCAGAACTAGGCCCGAGTCCTGGTTCCACCAGTCTGACCGACTGGTCCAGTCCTGGTTTTAAATCATTGGTTTGAAACCATATTAAACAAAGCTTTGAATTAGGTCCTTTTGATCAAACATAGGCTTACAACACGCACAACGCAGGCAATTATCATGGTTTTTGAATGGTTTTGCACGTTAAATGGTCATACGCACATATGTTTCTACAAGTTTCTTTAGGGAGCAACCCAATTTCCCACAACAGCGACCTCACTGCCACACTTATATAGGTGTATCATCCAAGGGTGATTTGTGACCAACGCCCTGTAGAAATCCTGCCTTGGATACATTCAGAGCTAAGCTCTTTCTAAAACCCATCACAATAGTGAGCACTATCACCATAGGAATCGGTCTTAGGGAATTTCCCTCTAATATTTTTAGTGCTCTTCCAAGTCACCCATCAACTTTGTTATTACCTATTGAACCTTATTCATAGGTTCTCCAATTACAAAGGTTAGGTATCCATTGCGATGACTAATTTATAGGTTTCAGTCTCATTCCCCTCAATGATTCAACGACTAGCATGCGCACTACAAGGAAACACACTTTTGGCGACTAAAATATTAGTCGCCAAAAGGATTGATTTTAGTCGCCAAAAGGATTTGCCGACCAAATACTTTGGTCGCTAGCTTTGTCGGGGATACATCGTCGCCGAAGGTTTTAGCGACTAAAGAACATTTAGTCGCCAAAAGTACTTCAAACTTACCGACTAACACATTAGTAGCCAAAACTAACAGCTATTAGCAACGAAAAGAGTATTAGTCGCCGATGACTCCCATTAGCGACTAACAGATTAGTCGCCGAAAGGGTCTATTAATTTGTTTAACTCACTTCTTTAGCTACTAAATATTTTGTCGCGAAAACTGAAAATCTCTATGGCGACGAAATCTTTTGTCGCCAATACAGTTATTTCAGCTACTAAATCTGTAGTCGCTGAAAGGGTCACTATTGTTTGGCTACTAAACATGTTAGTCGGCTATGCTTTTTTGTTATGTTTTGGCGACCAAAAATGTTGTCGCCAAAAGTGTTTTTCATTTGTTTTGGTGACTAAAATTGTTGTCGCCAAAAATGATTTAACTTTTAGCTACTAAATAGTTAGTCGCGAAAAGTGTTTCGAGTTGTTTTAGCTACTAAATATTTAGTCGCCAAAAGTGTTTCGATTTGTTTTAGCTACTAAATATTTAGTCGCCAAAAGATTTATTTCTTTTTTCGCTACTAATTGTTTTGTCACCAAAAACATCATCTTATATTTTTATTTTGTTTTTTTCATTTTAATAAATTTTATTAGAACCTATATCCACCGCAACCTGTAATAGGTATACAAGCTATATATATTATCATCTATTTCGTAATGCATGTTTCACTTACAACCATCGAACAAAAAAGAACACTTGCTAATGTAAACTTATATAGAAGCCAACTATATATATTTCAATTACAAATAATAACGCCATACATTCCAAATACGTTACCAAAACAATGTCCTCCTTACACAATATTTTTACTATACTACGCATTGTAATGACCATTTGCCAAGGTACAAATTACCATGGTAATATGTACCACGACAAAAGGTAATCTATGTATATACCACCAGAGCAATTAATACATGTGGAGCAACAGCAAATGTGAATGATCTATGTACCCCGTCATTGATTCTATACGACCAGAGCAATTAATAGGAGCTCCAAAAATACTATGTACCCCGTCAAAAATTATATGTACGATTGGTCCACAGTCAACACATAAAGTACAGGACGACAAAAAGCTTCCGAAATTTGCAAAACTGTGAATGATCTTCCGGACAAAAAAATAGAAGATCCACATGTCAATGCCAAAAGCCATCTACACAACAAAAATTACACCCATTAGTTCCATTGTAAACAAAAAGTTATAGCCATCTACAAAACACAAATTGCAAGGATGTCAATTGTAATTGAAATTGTATTTAACTATAATTTGAATTTAGGAATTTCAATATACTTTCTTTACACTTTAAATTGTATTGAAAGTGTACATTAAAGTGCAAAGAAACTTCCCAAGTCAAGCATGAGCCCGAAGTCAAGTTTAGTCTAATGTGTAAATATATATGTATTTTATTCATAAATGTACATATATAGAGATGCTTATAGAACATATATTTTTTTAAGCTTTAATACATGCCATCACAACTTCATGAAAAAGTGGTAGAAAAGAGAGGTTCAAAGCAAATGCTAAAATAGAAACAATTTAAATATTGCAATAGAAACTAGTCAACACTTGTGGTAAATGTCAAGTTTCTTATCTTTCAACTTCGGAAGTCAATAGAAGCTTTAATATATTTTTTGTGTAGCTTCATAGCGTTTCTCACGCCAACGCCCAACTTACGTGTGCTAATTACGTCCCGTCTGACCCCACAGGTCCTATTTCACATGACGAAGCTACTCGTGCCATCCCTACAGTGGTTGGGGGGCTGCTTTCAATTTTCGGCACTCGAACGCCTTTTTCGGCTAAGTTTATGGCGTTTTCCACACCAACTCCCTACGTACACGTGCTAATTACGTCCCGTCTATCCCCACAGGTCCTATTTGACACAACTATGCTACCCGTGCCACCCTACACTGGTTCGGGGGCTGCTTTCATTTTTTGGCCCTCCAAGGCTTTTTTTTGGCTAAGTTTATGGCATTTTCCACGACAACTCCCAACGTACACGTGCTAATTACGTCCCGTCTTTCCCCACAGGTCCTATTTGACACAAGGAAGCTACCTGTGCCATCCCTACAGTGGTTCGGGGTCTGCTTTCATTTTTCGGCCGTCCAAGGACTTTTTCGGGTAAGTTTATGGCCTTTTTCACGACAACTCACAACATACCCGTGCTAATTACATCCCGTCTGTCCCCACAGGTCCTATTTGACACAACTATGCTACCCGTGCCATCCTTAGACTGGTTCGGGGCCTGCTTTCATTTTTTGGCCCTCCAAGGCCTTTTTCGGCTAAGTTTATGGCCTTTTCCACGACAACTCCCAACGTACCCGTGCTAATTACGTCCCGTCTATCCCCACAGGTCCTATTTGACATAAGAAAGCTACCCGTGCCATCCCTACACTGGTTCGGGGGCTACTTTCATTTTTCGGCCCTCCAAGGCATTTTTTCGGCTAAGTTTATGGCATTTTCCACGACAACTCACAACGTACACGTGCTAATTACATCCCGTCTGTCCCCACAGGTCCTATTTGACACAAGGAAGCTACCCGTGCTATCCCTACACTAGTACGGGGGCTGGTTTCATTTTTCGGCCCTCCAAGGCCTTTTTCGGCTAAGTCTATGGCCTTTTTCACGTATTATCGTCCTTTTTATGCAACAAATATTACAATTGTACTACTTATATTGTACTAAATCAAAATTGATTCCAATTTAATTGGCTGCTGCAATTAGTCTTAAATTTGAAATGACATTCAATTGGATATCACTGCTAATATAGTAACTGGCCTCATATTCATAGGCTCATCGTATTTGTTTTTGGGGAACTTCATATTTCATTGAAATCATGTGGTTACCTTATGGAAATCAGATTACGGTCCTTTGTGTAATGTAGCAAAGCACCACGTTGGCTGCTGCAAAGTCTACTCACTTTATGCCTCAAAACCTATTCGAAGCACATAACAAAAACAAAATTTGCATAGCAACTTTAGAAAAAAATTCTACGTGAATATGATCCATATTTTTTGTAGAAGTTGAACTAGCTTGTCAAACAAAATTTTGTTTACCGAATTGTAGGATGACCATCTGAACCCTCCAAGAGGGTTGTGAGCCGGGATACCACGTCGTTCAAATGATTGAGTTGTACTTGTTGTGCCTCCTATGCTTTTTTTTCTTCATCGACTTGTTTGATTAGCTGCTCTCTTTCCCTCGTAATTTCCTCCCGATCTCTTTGCCGCTCCTCTTTCTCCTTCAATAGCTCCTCCCGATCTCTTTGACACTCCTCTTTCTCCTTCAGCAACTCCTCGTGATCACTTTGACGCTGCTCACAAAGAACCTCCAGTTCCGCTCTCATTGACTCTATATGTTTATCACGTGCTCGTGCCGCACTAGAAGCTGTGGAAGAGGGTTATGGGCCTATCCCACATCCACGCAAGTAATTTTTTTTTTCCCCAAGCACTTGCCTTGATATTTCTTCGTGGGTCAATGGCAACCCCGCATCGGTGGCTGTTACTTGTAGATTCACCATATTATCCTGTAATGGCAAGAAAACAATAAAGTCAACATGGGAGAAGGAATTTAAAACAACTTTATTAATTGATATGCATCACACTTTGTTTCAACATTCAATACTCACATGTAGCTCACCACATTTGGGGTCAATCCAATCTCCCGTCTTCTTGGACTTGTGTGTTTTTTTATAAAATTCGGGGAAATCTATATCTCCATCCTCATTTGCCTGTTACATTTGGAAAATTTCCATTGACGAATTAGTACATGGTAATATTCAGAATCAAGAAGAATCAATCATCCATTACATTACTAAATTAACTTCTCACCATAAGTGACATTGCTATAGGAAATGATCGCGATCCACTTGTATGATTATAGGGGAGCATACCCCTATTTGCTTTACCAGCTCTTGAGCGTTTCTAAAAAAATAGGAACAAAAAAAATAGATAAATAAATAAAAGATTAGTGAACAATTTTTACATATTAAAACATAAATTAATTTCAATAATGGAGTTTCTAATTAATTTGTTACCAAGTGAGATTCATCTTTCCAAGCAACATCAATCATATATTTCCAATCCTCCAAGCTCACTCCACTAGGCGGATGACTATAGGGGTCATCAACACCCTTTTCCTCAAGTTCGAGGAGCTCTTGCTTTAGATTGTACCTCCAATCCTTGTATAGCAAATATGCCTTTCTATCGAGGATCTGTTGCGCTTGTTCATCATTATCAAAATCATCGCCGATAACAAACTTGTCCTACAAACATAATAAGAGAATTAGTACAACAAGTAATTTATGCAAGTACAAATAGGGCAATAAAGACATTATGGCAAGATGATTCTCATACTAGCACCGCTTGGATGACCGCATCTTTGGTAGGTTGATTAATTTTTCTCCATGACTTTACGCTCTGAAGAGGGCACAACTGTCTGATTTGAAGGCCCAACTCATTCATCGCTGGGGTGGCATTCCCTCATATGATTGCGTTCAACACCCGATTCACGTAGACATGTAATTGCCTCAAAAGGGTAACATACCCTCAAAAGATTCTTTTGTAAGTACAAATACAGCAATCTTAAATTTGAATATCTAAGCCTAGATTATTGTAGATAGAGAGAGAATTTGTTTCCTAAGGTTTGGGTCTTTGAAAATAAATAGGTAGATAGAAAGACAAAGGATGGAATATAATAAGCCTGTTTGTTTGAACCCTTTTTCTAGCAAAAAATATCAAAAATCAAATTCAGCGAATCAAAGCAATTCAATTCTATGATTTACCAATTCATCTACGATTCACAATTATTTCGAATTCAAGCAACTTGTTTGTATCGATTCGAATTGTGAATTGTGCAATTCTAATAACAGAGACAGTAGCAATTTTACACTGATCACTTTTGACATTTTTAATAACCATACTATAGCTAAACCATATATGCAAGTTAAAATGACCAGCAGCACCTGATATTGTTACCCCTAACCTTCTCGTACATATTGTGAATTACTTCTTTAGCCTATGAAGAAATCCCTAGAATGACAGAGTCAAAGGCGATAGTTTTGGTTGCGGATGTGAATTCCTTATAATTCTAAGTATGCCCTGTGTTTAGTTGCCATCAAGTACAGATGGCCCTGATGCAAGGCTTGAGGCAAATAGCTTCAACTACCTTGATTTGAATATTATCTAACTCAGCACTAGAACTAATGACCCTGGCAGACACATCACTTGAATCGTTTTTATTAATATTTTTTAACACAGGTTTAAGAGACATAAGTTTGCAGCAAATCGTAAACATAGGACAGCCCTGCACTGAGTTGCACCAGATCAGTAGGCAGAAATTCTTGGTGATCAGCCCAGAAATTGAGTTACTTAAAAGATTTCATAGACCTAGCCGTTTTTTAATGACTTCTCAAAATGTGCATGTTCTCAGCATAAAGAAAACCAGCAGCAAATGTGAGTGTTCATGTGAGACTATATGATGAGGAATAATGCAGCTGCAGTTGCCTTGCCTAATAATGCAGCTGCCTTGCCTAACAATGCAGCTGCAGTTCATTGATCAGTAAAACTCATGACATCAATTTTGGAAGACAAATGTTCTTGAATAACCGAGGATTCTCAAGAACGTGTTTTCCATGAAAATCACAACAAAATCAACACAAAATACAAGCACTTGCCGAGAACATAAAGCTATACATACTTACAAATTGCTAACTTTGTCCTGAGTATTTCATCGTTATGAATTTTAATACATCAAACAACCATGTAATTCCAGTGTAACTTCTTTTCATGATATTTGCATTTTATGTTGTGATGACCCAGAATGAGATTCTTATTCTGCCTTAATATTCCAGCCATCCAAACATAGTTGAGAAAGCTCAAAAATCATTATAGGACATTCAAACATATTATTCCAGGTTAACACTATCTCAGAAAACTCAATGGGTGATTAATTATAAGGTTGACTTTTTATTTTGTAAGACCATATGCTTGTAAGTCATGCACTGAACATACTATACATTTCAACATATTTTGAGAAAATATCTTTTGACAAAATCACACATCTTCTTCACACACACACAAACACACACACCTAAACAAACCCACACAACACAAGCTCTTCTAAAAACATAAAAACCATAAACAGAGACAGTGTGGACAAAAATAGTCAAGCATAGCAGTCCAACCATGGCAGTCGTGAACAGTCTAGCACCTAAGCATAGCATTCTTGCATCAAGCAGACAAAGTTCGACAAAAACAGCAGCGAACTGTCAAATTCAGCAAACAGAGACAGGGCAGATGAGGAAATCTGCCACAGATTGTTGGAAATTCAGATCTGCCACAAATCTGCCACAGTCTACTCACCATATTCTTAATTGTCCCCATTACATGCTCAAAACAAGCTGGACAAAGAAACAAACGGAGTTAAAACTCTAGGTCTGTATCTATATCAAAATCACTTTCTACCTCATCTTCTTCTTCGTCATCACCCGCGATGGATAGTTCATCATCATCATCACAGATGAAAGCATCATCCATAACTTGTACACGCTTATTGGACTGAGAAACTTCCATTGAAATAATTTCAGGTTCAATGTCATCCCGACGCAAAACAACATCATCATCAATAGGCTCAGTTGGTACAACAGTACTGGCTTCATCATCTTGCAACACTTCATCAAATTCTGGCACATCCAGCTCTGGCACATCCCAAATTCGTCGATGTTGAAACTTTTCCACGACTCGCCAATTCGGCCCTAACTTCGTATCATGAACATAGAAAACTTGTTGAGCTTGGCTTGGGAACACAAACGAGTCATCTTTATGCCATCGACTTCTTACGTCAACAGTTGTCACATGTGGTTCGACCCGCAAAGTTCAACTACTACCGGTGTTATACCATTCACATTCGAACAGAACAACCCGATGTCCAAACAAATATGTCAGTTCCCACACTTTACAAAGGTAGCCGTAGAACTTTATCAATTGGCCTTGGTGGTCGCCTTTCACTACCAACCCACTATTTTGACATTTACGATGGTTGTCACGGTCGATAGTATGGAACCGGACGCCATTACAAATGCATCTTGAATATGTGTTCACTAAGGCATTAGGTCCATTGGCTAATGACCACATCTCATCAGTTACTTCGAGTGACTTTGAATTTCGCAATTGGTTCATCTACACAAGAAAGTACGTCATGTCAATTCAAACTTAGAATAAATAAACGTTATCTGCAAACTACACACTGACGCATTTTAGCTTACGCGATGTTTGAACTATTTAGGAAACTCTTTGCATTGTCGCGTTGCAATGTTGCATGAACTTCCATATTTTTTTTGCAACACGAGCTTGTGCTCCCTAGTTAATACAATGTAAGTCATAAGTAATTGGAATTATGAAGACTTTCAAAAATACACATCATGTAGAAAATGTATGTTGCATATATGATGAGGAATCGTACTCTAGATATTCGTCCACTTCCAAACTATTGTGTAGGACAAACCAATGCGCCAATTCGCGGTCAGCTACGGACACATCAATTTCCCTTGAGAGGTGACCAAAAGGACGGACATTTTGAGTGAAAATCGCCAACTCCAGGCCATTGTCACCCCCATCGTAGTTCCTTTCTTCCGGTTAAACACCATTTCAACTCCATGCAAATACAATGAACAAAACGTCGTACACTCTTTCGATATGTAGCCCTCTACAATGGAACCTTTTGGGCGAGCTTTATTGCCCACAAATCCTTTAAGAAGTCCGAGCATCCTACATGTACACATCGGCCTGATCGTTAGTATGGTCATATTGAACTATAATTACATGAAAAAAGTTAAGAAACTCGTAGTTCTACCTCTCAAAAGGATACATCCATCGATATTGCAGAAGCCCTCCAAGCCTAGCCTCGTAAGGCAAATGAATTGCCAAGTGGACCATCACATCGAAAAAAGCAGGAGGGAAAATCTTTTCAAGCTTACACAGTATAAGTACGATTTGTTCTTGTAATTTCTCCAAATCAGTCACCCTCAAGGTCTTTGAGCACAACTGTTTGAAAAAAGTTCCCAACTCAAACAATGTGGTCCTAATCTCGGTAGGAATGTATCCTCGCATCCCAATGGGAAGAAGTCGTTGTAGAATGACATGACAGTCATGACTCTTCAGGCCAACTAACTTACCACCATTCGCAGTGACACAATCGGATATATTTGCTGAATAGCCATCAGGATACTTAATCGATTTCAAGAAATCAGAAAACCCTATTCGTTCTGCCGAGGACAATGTGTACAATGCCGGAGGCTTCTCAAAAGAGCCATTCACATGCCTTATCAAGTGTAACTCCTTTCGTATTCGCATGTCTTCCAGATCCAAACGTGCTTTGTTCGTGTCCTTGTTCTTCCCATCTATGCTCAATAGTGTCCCAAGTAGATTGTCATATATATTCTTCTCTATGTGCATGACATCAAGGTTATGTCGAAGCTTAAGCGTTTTCCAATAGGGTAGGTTGAACAAAATGCTTCTTTTTGTCCAGTTCGGAGTTGGATTTTTAGTCCGTTGTCTTTTTTGGTTGGTTGGATGCTTTCCAAACGGCCTGTACGTCCCCAAATTAATTTGGTCCAGTATTTGTTCTCCCGATAACTCCACAGGTTTGGACCGATTCTCAATTTCACCGTTGAATAGCTTACTTCTTCGCCCATTATGGTTATCAAGTAAGTACCGCCGAGCACCCATATACCCTATCTTACTTCGCAACCTCTGAGATGATGCATCGATGCTACAATTAGGGCAGGCTAGGTAACCTTTTGTTCTCCAACCAGATAAGGAACCATATGCAAGAAAGTCGTTGATGGTCCACATGACTGCTGCATGCATTGTAAATATTTGGCCGTTTGAGGCATCATATGTTTGCACACCATGCTCCCACAGACTAGTTAACTCTTCTACTAATGGTTGCAAGTAAACATCGATGTCTCTTCCAGGTGCGGATTGTCCAAGAATAAGTAATGACATCATGAAGAATGGATCTTTCATACACTTCCATGGAGGTAGATTGTAAGGCATTAAGATTACGGGCCACATACTATACGATGTACTCATATTTTCGAATGGATTGAAACCATCCGTGGCAAGCCCAAGCCTTACATTCCGAGGATCCGCAGAGAACGTAGGATGCAGCCTATCAAAGTCCTTCCATGCCTCACCATCAGCTGGATGTCGCAATACTCCATCATCCACACGCTTATCTTGTGCCATCTCATATGTGTAGCTGTTTTTTCGACATGTACAATCTCTTCAACCTCGGTGTCAAAGGAAAGTACCTCAGTATTTTGTGTGGAATTTTCTTACCCGTGTTGTCATTCAACTTGTATCTAGACTCCGTACATGTAGGGCAATTCTCCAACGTGGCGTTGTCCTTCCAAAATAAACTACAATCATTCTTGCATGCATGAATAGCCTCATATCCCAAACCCAATTCACGTAAGAACTTTTTCGCTTCGTAAAGGGTCCATGGAACATTTTCATCACACTTTGGTAGAATGTCTTTGAAAACTTGCATAACCATATCGAAAGATTTGTTGCTCCATTTATTGTACACCTTCACGTGAAGCATCTTAATTACCAAGGACAAGATGGAGAACTTTTCACACTCTGGATATACTTCGCGTTAAGCATCATCGAATAACTTCATGAACTTCAACAAATTGTGCCTCTCCGAACTAGTACGTTCATCGTCGATATGATCATCCATGAGACCACTCATGTAAATCTCTTCTAACATGGTTGGAAGTTCATCCACATGTTCGTGATTGGTTGTCATTCCAGCTTGGTGGCTTTCAGTATCATCATTTCGCATAGTAGGATAAGCACGAAACATGGGAATGTGTTCCCCGTGGTGGACCCAAGTTTAATAAGAACATGCGATTCCTCTTCGAATCAAGTGCAACCGTACAACGTATGGACTAAATTTTGTGTCGTTCAAGCAATCAACACAAGGACAACGGATTTCATCCTGCGGCCCTAAATTCTTCGTAGCGAACTCAATAAATGACTGAACACCTTCAAGGTACTCTTTACTTTTTAGCCTATCGGTGATCATCATCCAACTCTTGTTCATTATTGGAACAGTATACATCAAGCGAAGATGAACCTGGGAATGGACGGCAACTTGGAAAAACACGCTGTACTGGAAGAGAGCTTAAGTAAGTTTACGGGTTCGATTAGCATTGCAATAATGAAGTGAATGAAATAGTAACAACCATTTCAACTCATACATGAACAATTATATGTGAAGTCATCTTACAGGGAGACATATAATTGTATCTTGATGAACAATTATACGTACTTTTTAAAATCATTTCTTGTTTCATGGGGTTAATTTAGTACTTCAGTTGCCCATACCCTTTAAATCCATTTCTCTCTTTAACTATTTAGTTAATTTTGTCACATGTTCGCTGATTTCGTTGTCAGTATGTATAAGAAAATTTTGAAAATCACTTTGGTTTCTATTCCGTAGGATCCACATAAAGGTTTTCCATTCACATGTTCATGATATTATTTTATATATTAGTGAAATAAAAAGAGATTCATCATTCATCCTATATTGAATTCCATTAAACAGATTCAATATTAAACAAATTCAGATTAATAAAATATTAAACAGATTCAATATTAAACAGATTCAATAATAAAATATTAATAAAATATAAAATAAAGTCACAGATTCAATTAAACAGATTGAATGTAAACAGAATTAGACAGATCCTACTTCTTCTACATATTCAGTTTGAATATAAATAGACACAGTTTCAATTTCAATTGAATTCAGAATTAAACAGATCCTACTTCTTCTTGAACTATGAGTGGTTCATGGTCTAAGCTCAAGAATCTTGAAGTATTTTAATGTCTTCTGTTCATATTACAACATTTTTATCTAATATTTACACTGTTTTCATGAAATTAATCTGTTATCTGACTGTGTTCTTCTATTGGTGTATCAAATAACTAGATTGAGGTCAATGATGTGAGCAAGGAAATGGACTTGGACATCATCAAGCTAAATAGTCAGGTTTTGTTGTTGATTCTATTTGATGGCCATCTTTTGCCTTCTGTCTCTCTTGGTTTGAGGTTTCTGTAATCTGTTCTACTAATGCATGCTCAGGTGGACAGAATAATTGTTTAGCCTTCATTTTCTATAATTTGTAATCTGATATTATTTAGCCTTCATTTTCTGTAATGATGAATAAGTTTTATGAATATCTTTATCCTTCCTCACATTTGAGAAACAAACAAGAGAGTAAATTCAAAGCCCCAGGTAATCCTTCCCATGGACCAACCTCAGAATTCCTTTGTTTGGTTTCCACTACCTTAACCTGAACTGCTTCAGCAGGCTCACCCATTCTACAATTTCATGAGCTAAACATTTGTGTAAAAAAAAATGAAAAAAAGAAATCACATAATACCCAATTCTTAGTAGAGCAAACAGAGCACCCACATCAGTAAGTACAATGTAGATTTCCCCAAATAAGAAATTTACATCTTAAAGGTACTTTTGCATCAAGCAATGGAACACCCAAGAAAATTTCAACCAAATCACAACTGGTGAAGAAAATGTTCATCACAGTGATTTTAAAAAAAAAAAAAAAGGAGAAGAAGAAGAAGTAAGTAGTCAAAATGGAGAGCCGCCATTGGAAGTATTAAATTTTTGCACCTACCCACCAACTAAAATAGAATTTTATCCACTAAACGAACCAAGATTTTATCAAGTACAAGCAAGAAGTTAACTCCATTCACACCTTCTCCATCCCCGCCAATACATGCATATATATATATATATTGGGTTAGTTTCGAATATTCCTAAAACAGAGGCACATTGCTCATATAGTTCAACAATCCACAATGGAGAATCAGAAATCGGTAATCCAAAATTTTAACGAAACCCAATGACGAAATCAGAAAAAAGCCCTAAAATTTGTTTGCGAAATCAATGGAAATGGAAAGAAAAAAAACATTTAAAAACCCTATAGTAGAATGGGAGACACAGCAAGGAAGAGACCCAGAGCGACAGAGAGGGAGAGAGACGAGAGACAAATACCTGATAGATTGTCGTGGGGCCGATTTGCAGTGGCCGTGGTGGCCAACGCCGGTGGCCAGCGATGGTGATGATCGGCGGTCAGGTTTCCTATCGACTGCTGGTGTGTGAGGTAATATATGTGTGAGAGAAAATAGGTCCGAAAATGTGTCCCTGAAATATATATATTGGGCGCGAATATTTAATCGATTTCCCTCTAAATTTTTTTCGAAGATTTAGTGACTAAATCATCATTTGTCGCCAAAAATGATTCACAGTGACTAAACATTAGTCGCCAAAAGCACCCTATTTGGCTACTAATTCCAATTTTTCGTCGGCAATGAGAGTAAATACAACGACTAACTTAGTTTTGGTCACCACAAATCCAACAAAAATACGTCATCTTTTGGCGACAAAATGTTTTGGTCGCAAAATGGTGGAAAACAACGACGAAAACTAAGTTTAGTCGCCAATAATTACATATGGCGACTAAATTAATTTAGTAGCTAAAAATATTAGACGAATACCGACTAAATCAGGTTGTTTGTCGTCCAACATGGTGCTTTTGGCGACTAAAATTGGTTTTGGTCGCCAATTGTGCATTTTGTTATAGTGGCACTAATCGTTTAGTAAAAAGGTCTGTTATATTCTTTTCAGATCTCAAAAAATCAAGTGCTACAACACCTTGAGATAATAATTGTTTAATAGAATTACGTCTTTTTCTAATATGTCTCTTTTTCTCATTTAAATTTGTATTTTTTGCTTTAGCAATTGTAGCTTGATTATCACAATGAATAGAGACAGCAAGTATAAGACTATCAGATAATGGTAAATCAGATAATAAATTCCTTAGCCATTTAGCCTCGGTACAAGTCAAATCTAAGGTAATGAGTTCTGCTTCCATGGTAGATCTAGATAAAACAGTTTATTTAAAAGATTTCCAAACTATTGCACCACCACCTAAAATAAACACATAACCACTAGTTGCTTTAGTTTCATCAGATTGAGTTATCCAATTAGCATCACTAAATCCTTCTATCACAGTAGGAAACCCACAAAAATGAATTCCATAATTTATTGTACCTTTAAGGTATTTAAAAATTCTTTCAATTGCATTCCAATGTTCTAAACTAGGATTAATAGTATAAAGACTCAGTTTACAAATAGCAAAAAAAATATCAGGCCATGTAGAATTAGAAAGATACATCAAAGATCCTATTATTTGAGCATATTTATGTTGAGAAATACTTTCATCCATGTTTTTCTTTAAGCGAATATTAGGATCAAATGGAGCAGATACAACTTTTGCATCACAATAATTAAATTTCATTATCAATTGGTCAGCATAATGTTCTTGTGACAAAACAATTCATTTCTCACTTTTAATTATTTTAATACCCAATATAACATTAGCTAGGCCTAAATCCTTCCTATCAAAATTGCTAGATAAGAAATTCTTAGTATCATTAATAACAACAAAATTACTACCAAAAATAAGAATATTATCAACATATAAACAAAGAATAACACAAGCACCATCAAATTTTTTGATATACACACATTTATCAGAATCATTAATATTAAACCCATTAGAAAAAAATTACCTTATCAAACTTTTCATACCATTGTTTTGGAGTTTGTTTTAATCCATAAAGAGACTTTACAAGTTTACATACCTTTCTTTCTTGTTCCTAGACAAGTTCTAAAAACAGGCCGATACACTACGTACTGTCCGGTTCGTATCGGAAAAATGGAGCATCGCGACGGATACAGGCCGGTATAGTACTGAGATCGAAAATCGCAAGAGAATCGGCCGAGTCCTGGTACATAGCGGTCTGCAATCGTTACAAAAGCCGCGACAGGTTGATACTCATCGATTTGGACCGGTATGGAAAATAAAAAGTCGAAAAACCTGTGAAATGATTTTTAAAATTTCACCGTCGCGACACTCGATTCCCAGTACGTACGGACCGAAACTACCGATATTGATACTCCACAATCGATATCGATACCGTTACATTACCTGGTACCGCGATTTAGAACCATGTCTAGGAGCTACAAAACCTTCACGTTGATCCATATAAATTTTTTCATTTAATTCTCCATTTGAAAACGCCGTTTTGACATCCATTTGGTGTATATCTAATTTATAAATTGAGGCAACAACTATTAAGACCCTTATAGTGGTTATACGAGTTACCAGAGAATATGTATCAAAGAAATCTATCCCTTCTTTTTGTTTAAACCCCTTAGCTATAAGTCTAGCTTTAAATTTTTTCTATTGTTCCATCCGTTCTTACTTTTTTCCTGAATATCCATTTACAACCAATTGTATTACAACCTGGTGGAAAATCAATTAAGTACCAAGTATTATTCATAATAGAATCCATTTTAATATTTATAGCATCTTTTCAAAAGGTAGCATCTATCAATGTCATAGCGCTTCATTATATGTTCTAGGATCATTTTCAACTAAATAAGTAAGAAAGTCATTATCAAAATTATTTTCTATTCTTCCTCTTTTACTTCTTCTTAGTTCAATTCCTACTTGATTTTCTATGCTACTATTAGACATAGATTTTTCATCAATTAATTTAGATAACTTATCTTTCATAGGAAATGTATTTTCAAAAAATACAACTTCTCTCGACTCCATTATAGTATTATTAGAAATTTCAGAATTTTCAAAATTAATTACTAAGAATTTATAACCAACACTATCGAAGGCATACCCAATAAATACACAATCAACAGTTTTCGGTCCTAATTTTCTTTTCTTAGTATTTGGTATTAAAACTTTAGTCAAGCACCTCCACACTTTGAAATATTTTAAACTAGGCTTTTGATTTTTCCAAATTTTATAAGGTGTTTTTTCCAAATTTTTGTAAGGCACTTTATTTAATATGTGATAAGCAGAATATAAAGCTTCACCCCACAAATTATTAGGTAAACCGGGACTGGCTAACATATCATTTATCATACCTAGCAATGTTCAATTTTTACGTTATGCTACTCCATTAGATTGTGGTAAATAAGGTGGAGACCGTTGGTGAATAATTCCATATTGTTCACAAAACTCTTCCATTTCTATTGGTGCATACTCACCTCCTCTATCAGACCTTAAAATTTTAATTTTCTTTTCTAATTGATTTTCTACACGAGCTTTATATAATTTAAATTTATCAAATAATTCACTTTTGTGACTTATTAAATATACATAGTAATATTTAGAAAAAATCATCAATAAACGTAATAAAATATCTTTTTCCACCACGAGTTAACACATTGTTATGGTCACGTGTATCAACGTAATAAAATATCTTTTTCCACCACGAGTTAACACATTGTTATGGTCACGTGTATCACTATGTATTAGTTGTAACAAAGACGTATCTTTTCCAATAGATTTAAAAGGTTTTTAAGTTTGTTTAGCTTGTACACATATTTGACATTTTTCTTTTAAATTAATTACAGATTTTGGAATTAATTCTAAACTCATCATTCTTTTAATACTGTTCAAATTTACATGCCCAAGTATTAGAACATTCTACATTAGCAATAGAAGAAGTAGAGAAAGAATAATATTCAATTTTATTTAAATCAGAATCCATGACTAAACAAACCATCACGAAAATAACATTTACCAATAAAGTAACCATTCTTGGTTATTACAACTTTATTTGATTCAAAAACAACTTTAAAACCATGTTGACCTAACAAAGATGCACTAATTAAATTTTTCCTAATATCATAAACATGCAAAACTCCATTTAAGGTGATTATATTTCCTGATGTCAATTTCAATCTAACTTGTCTTTCACCTAGTACCCTGGCCAAGCTCCCATTTCCCATGCTTACAGTTCTTGTGCCTGATTCCTGATAATAAGGTGAAAAAATATTTTTATCAGCACACACATGAACATCAGCACCCGAGTCTATAAACCAATTATTTGAGTTAAAAACAATATTTAATTCGGGATCACTAATAAAATACCTGCTAGCAGCTGGCCCCCACAGTCACAACATTAGCTTGTGGTTTAAGGGTTACTGGAGGACCATGGGCTTTATGGGGTTGACATTTTCGATGATAACAATCTCAAACAGTGTAATTTGTCTTCCCACACACCCAACAATGCACTATTTTCCTCTGAATAATATTTTTGCCTTTTGATTTACTATTAATATTGTTATTCCCATTCTTGTGTGCATCATTTTTCTTGAAATTAAAAGGTTTGGGTTTAAGATTTTCTACAAAAAGTGCCTTGGCTCGAAACTCAACTTGTTTTTCACGGTGCTTTTCCTCAATATTGAGGGATACTAGTAATTCATCAAAGGTATAAATCATCATGTTTTCGTTTTAACATTCTACCAAATTCTGACCAAGATGGAGATAATTTTTCAATTAGTGAAGCAACCAAAAAAAAAATATCAGATAAATCCATTCCTTTTCTTTACAGATCATGCAAAATATTTTGAAATTCATGCACTAGTTCTATAATTGATTTACCATCAATCATATGAAAGTCTAAATTTTTTTAGCATAGTAACGTTTAAGACCAGCATCTTCAGACCCATATTTAAAATAAAGTACTTTCCATAATTCAATAGAAGTTTTTGCACTGCAAAAAATATTATAGATAGAAGGAGATAAAGCACTTAAAATCCTACCATGACAAAGATAATCTTTTTCATCAAAATCATCATCATCAGATTTTTTGGACGAAGTTGAATCCTTACCCATCTCAACAATTTTTGCAGCCTTAGAAGTTTTACTTTTTCCAAAATCCTTTTCTTTTTCAAAAACCTTTTCTTTTCCTTTTGAAACAATAGTTTTTTGAATCAATGAATAAAGACCAAAAGTAGTTAACCAAAATTTCATCCGTTGTTGCCAATAGCTGAAATTTTTTCCATTGAACTTTTCAGGCTTGCAAGAATTGGTTTCATCAAATCTCATATATTTTTAAAATAAAATTATAATCAATGCAACAAATTTCTAACAGAAAATCTTAATTATTGTTCCTAAGATTGTTAGAAAAAATTAAACAATATTTACTATTAGAATAAAAATACCAAACTAATAATAAACCAAAAACAACAAATAAATATTATTATTAGAAAGAAAGTTTAGAGAAGCTTGAATGGTGGTCGAGGCATGCAGATTGTGCTCTCCTTAGGAACGATACACCATCTTCTGCACCGAGTTGAATGGTGTTCCTCCCCCAAGATACAACGGCCTTCAAAATTACTTGTGCGCAGCAAAGTGAATTCACGAAGCTTAAATTGCCCAACACTCACTTGTAAACTCAATACAATAAACTCACAAAGAAAATAACAGAGCAGAAGAAGAGAAGAAGAAAGACTTTTTTTTTTCGTCTGCTTTAGAAAACAACGTTGAAGTCTTATTATATACATAATTAAATAACCATAATTTAGATATTTAAGAGAAATTGTAGGATAACCCAAAAGACTAGGCAACTAATATAACACTATAAATTTATTCCTAAAAAGATGCAAATATATCAAATTAAATAAATTAAATAAAATACAATTTTAAAATTACAAAATAACAATATATTTGTGTAGGATCAAAAACACTTTGTAATGTTTAAATTTAAATATTATCAGCACCATAACTGTAATATTTATATAATATTCATTAGAGGCTTTTCTGATCTATACACTCAAATTAGTACTCTCTCTCTCTCTATATATATATATATATATTTACCACAAATTTGTTGTTTTTTAACAGATAAACTCTTTCTTAGATCTCTTTGTTGTTGATGATGATGATGATGAACAGATAAAATTTTTTAAAAGTGAACAAATAATTTTTCTGGCTTTTTTTTTCTTTTTTCTTTTTTTCTCTCCTTTAATAGATAGATTCAATTTTGACCGATAAAAAAAATTTAGAAAGATAAAATTTCTACAGATAGAATTTGAATAGAAAATTTGTACATTAAACAAATAAAAATCTGGACAGATAGAAAATTTACACAAAAAAAAAATTTGAGCAAATAGAAAAAATTTAAACAGATAAACAAAAAATTGAACAAATAGATATAAATTTGAACAGATAGATTTAAAATTGAAAGAATAGTCAATGAAAAGTCAACAGATAAAGTAAAGGTAAAATTAAAAACAAAATGTCTTTCAAAACTGTTAGGACCTATATTGTCAAAATCCCGCACACAAAACTAAGTAATTGAGTTGTAATTTTTATGTGTTTTTTGCCTTCCTCGCTCGAGCCAGGAAGTACTCGCTCGAGCGAAGGACTGTGTCCAGCATAAAACCTGAAGGTGATGAATGTGCGATCGAGCATGGTATTGGTGGATCGAGCGAAGGTCTATGCTCGCTCGAGCGAAGATGAAGGTGGCTCGAGCGACGAATTGCTTCCATACAAAAACCTGAAGGTGTTGTTTCCTCGCTCGAGCGAAGAGTTCGTGGCTCGAGCGAGGGCACTAGTAGAAATCACGCGAGATAAGCGTCTCGCTCGAGCGAGAGGATCCTCGCTCGAGCGAGCTTCAGAATCCGGGAATTTTCAAGTAACTGGTTTCTTTCAGGATTGGGACTCTTTTTGGTTTTCTATAAGTAGATGGTTTCTCCTAAAAACCAATCTAACTTTTTCTAGATCAGATCCAAGAGTTCTAGAGTTTGGTTTGAAGTTTTCCTCTGAAAGTTTGATGAGTTTTCTTTGATGTTCTTGAGAGAGTTCTAAAACTCATGAGTTGAAATTCATACATCAAAGAGGTTGATACTTAATATTCAAGAGTGTTCTCTTCGGTGGAATCCGAAGATCTTTACGTAAAGTTTCAAAAGGTGTTTGTTTCTTTACGCAGTCGTTAATTCGACAAGTGAAGTTGAGGTGTGGAACCAACTTCAGAATCAGTTCCGTGGCGAAGGCGTGGTGAAAGAGTTACAGAAGATTCAGAGACAAATTGACTAGGTTGGGTAATTTGTATGGTTTCTTTGTAACCTTGTAGTCCTTCTGCAGTGGATTGATTAGTGGCGGTTCGCCCGTGGTTTTTGATTACAATTGAAGGTTCTTCAATTGTGGTTTTTTCCACGTAAAAAATCGTTTGTGTCGATTTATTGTTTATTCTTAAAAACAAACAAACTAAAATCACTCTCGTAAGTGCTTGATGATTTTAGGTTGTGTGTTTTGAATTGTTGGGGTTTGGAATTTGTTAATCTTGATCTAATCACGAATCACGTAGGTTTTTCAAAAACCAACAAAAAGACTTCTCACCAAACTATTTCACAAATGGTGGACCTCTCATCAATAAAAAAATATTCACTATATCTAATGCCTTGTAACCTTATTAACTTGGACTTTTCAACAATTATCCCTATAATCTATTTCAAATATATGTAAAAAAAATAAATTAATTAATCAATCAATAATTGAATAGATCCCACGTATCCCACATGAGTAGACAAATCCCAAAACAACATGAAAATGAAATCAACTATGTGAAACATTATTTTCATATTCATAATAAATTTCAAAACATTAATGGATATCTATCATACATGACTTGTGATAGATACAAAATTCTAAAGAAAAACTTTTATGATGTTTTCACTGAATTTGTTATCTTTGAATAGAGAAGTCAGCGTGAAATTTCACTGAAATCAATTAAATGTGAATGTAATTGAGTTTTAGTTAGTAAGTGAAATTCCAGTGACAAAAAATCAAAGAAATTTCAATTGGGAACTGACAATTGTGAAACTAAAGCCTAAGTGCAAATTTGAGTGCCTAATTTAAAAATATGTTCAAAATCTTCAAACAACCGCAATCAAATCATTCTTTTTGATGTACCATATATATGTCCAGAGCAATGATTAAGACCTACACCTTTACAAGACCCCTACAAGATCCCCACAAATTTAAATCATTCATGATGTGGACCTCACACATATATAAATGGGCCCCACACATATATGAAGGGCTAGAATCACTTTGATGGTGTAGGGGTATCCCCAAAGAGAATCCCAAACATTTTTCCTATATGCCCGTTGCTTCGTTCACAATTACTGGCACTCTCTGTCAGCCTTCTCAATGACAGAGCCATTTTAGCAGGACAATTGAGAGATGATTTGGAGATTTGGAACTAAATTGAATTTTGGAAACAAAATTCTCTAAAAAAAAAAAGTAAGTACTTTTCAAACCCACTAATGTGGTAATCTATTAGAATAACTATGACAACTTTTTGTCTCTCTCACATATTTTCTTTAATCACCAAACAATAATCTCTGTTATATATCACTGAGACTAAAAAATAGATCTAAGAAATGTATTTGTCTATCATTTTTCAAATGAGTAATGCTACTCTAAGTATTTATATTTCTACACGACTACATACTGAATAAAACTAGAAAGAAGAGCTAGTAAGATTATTACATACTCAAACCATCCAATATAGCCCAAGCCATCTTTTTTTATCTGCAAAGAGGAAATTTATTAGATCAAAAGAAAAGAAGAAAAGAGACAACAAATGAGGAAAACCAACACTTCCAAACCCACTGCTCAATCAAAAAAAAAAAAAACTTGGTAAGGCACCAATAAATTAAACCCATAAGCAACAAAAACAAAAATCATACAAAAAATTAGCCAAAAAAATTATCTCAAGATACACCTTTGCCTTCCAACAACTACTTTTTCTTCAGTTGAAAGAGATCTCACAACATCAACAGATCAGCTACAATGGTTATTATAGAAGTTGTTACACCCAGCGGTGTGTGTGTAAATTAAATGTATAATTAAAATAAATAACAAAATAAAATAGTTATATAAATTAAATTCTGAATTAAATGCTTACAGAAATTAAAGTCAAGGCTTATGTTGGACACAATCTCCTTAAAGTAGATTTCGTCCTCGCTCCGGTGCTTTGAGTTTTAACAGGCGCCTACTTTCCAGGATGCAACGACTAACATTTGAATTTGCAGCACCACAAAATCAAGTCTGGTGAACCAAAACTCTGTTGTAACTCTTTCTTTTTCTTCCTAAAATAAAATCCAGAATAGAAGTAGAAGCAAAGAAGGACGAACAGAAGAAGAAAGGGAAGACGTCTGGAAAATTTCGATGGAAATGAATGCTGGATGGCCAACTATTTATAGGAGGAGTGGTGGTTGTTCGAATAGGTACCAAACAGATAGAAGCCTATTCGGAAAGATTCAATATTGTTTAGACAAATTCGGTTGGAATTCAACAGGTATGAACCTGTTTTGAACTTGTTCGGGTGGCTTTGAACCAGTTAGAGATCTATTTGGGTGAAGGAAAAATTCTAGACCAATTTATTTTGAATTTTGAAAACAAAATAATAAATAAATAAATTACAAATGTTTTTGGCCCCAAAAGATAAATATTGGGCCAGACAAGCCCAACCCAATCTCACACCACGCACTCGCGTCCAAGCCCAAGCCCAAGCCCATCCCAATCCGAACGGACGGCGGCAGCGGCACGCGCGTATGGCTTTTGTTTTAGGTCCAATGGGTCTAACCCACTTCACCCATAACCTCACCCTTTCACAAACTTGGATACCCCTTGGGGCTCATCCCAAGTATCCCAAGCTAAGGTATATAAACTCATTCAAAACCTTAAGTCTTTCCAATGTAGGAGAAGCACATTTCACGAATGTGTAGGAAACCCACCTAAAGCCATTCCACGAACCCGAAAACGTGCGTTGAATTCTCATTCATCCAAAAATGGTTTTGAGCAACCAAATACACGGTTTTAAACATGAACCTAATAAAAAATGTTAAAAATAACGCTTGACTCGCACCTTAATTAATGCTCAAAGGTAGCAAAAAATAAGAATTTTTAAAGCCATTTTCTCACAATTCCCCACATAAATGGAATTCACGATAACGGACATGCATCAAAATGCAGACAAAGAAAGAGTACATTAAGAAGATACATCACATCGAGATAGGTAGCTTTTGGCTTTGAACCTCCTCTAGTGAAAGCCTATCAGACTTACTGGCTAACTAGTGGATGTGATGCCTTGAACTGTTCAGCTATTTGTGTAAGCCAAGACAATAGATTACGCATAGTGTATCTACAAACACAGTTTGGTTCTTACAGTTGTGTTCATTTTGGCCTTGAACAATGCCTGGTAGTTCATGAGTGCTCTAGAGAATTTAGTCTTCTCAATTATCACAGAACCGGCCCAGTTCACACTCATATAAGTGATTTCTTATTAAGAATATTCTGCTATACCCCACTTGAATGTCCAAGCTATAAGAATCATTAAAAGCAAAGCTTATCCCACTAACGTTGCAAGTATCACTCTTTTTATCATAGAAATGGGTAGGAGTAAACCTCCCTAGTGATACGTGAAGTCATCCATAATTATGTTGTCCCTTTGAACCTAGATCTTGGGATCTCCAGTCAACTAGGTTGGGTTGTCATTATGGCGACTTTTAAGTAATAGGCTTTAATCTCATTCCTCTCGATATATGGTACACTTGCTCTCTGGCTAGCCCTTTAGTTAATAGATCCGCAATATTCTCCTTTGACTTTACATATTCTATGGAAATTATTCCATGTGTGAGCAAATGCCTAATGAAATTATGTCTTCGACGAATGTGTCGAGACTTACCGTTATACATATGATTCTGTGCCCGTCCTATAGCTGCTTCACTATCACAGAGAATGCATATAGCTGGCACAGGTTTAGGCCACATTAGAATATCTTCTAAGAAATTATGAAGCCATTCAGCTTCTTCTCTTGTTTTATCTAATGCGATAAACTCAGATTTCATTGTTAACCTTACTATGCATGTCTCCTTGGAAGATTTCCAAGAGACTGCAACACCTCCCAGGGTAAAGACGTATCCACTAGTGGATTTTGAATCTTTAGTATCCGATATCCAATTTGCATCACTGTATCCCTCGAGTACTGCTAGATATTTGGTATAATGTAAGCCATAATTCCAAGTATGTCTTAGATACCTAAGCACCCTAATTATTGTTTTCCAATGATCAGACCTTGGATTACTTGTGTACCTACTCAATTTGCTTACAACATAGGCTATATCTAGCCTAGTGCAATTCATTAAGTATATCAAGCTTTCGATTATCCGAAAGTACTCTAATTGTGATATGCCTGCACTTGTATTTTTTGACAAATGAAGACTAATGTCAACATGTGTTTTAGTAGGACGGTCGTCATGCTTTCCAAATTTCTCTAGAATATTCTTAACATAGTGAGATTAAGATGAAGCATATTCTTCTGATGTTCTAGTAATTTTTATTGCTAGAATTACATCTGCTACTCCCAAATCTTTCATGTCAAACTTTTTGTTCAACATTTCTTTTGTGGGTTTATGTCATTATTGCTTCCAATAATGAACATGTCATCCACATAAAGACAAACTATGACATAGCCTTTGTCTGTGCTTTTAACATAGACGCATTTGTCACATTCATTTATCTTAAAACCATCCGAAAGCATAGCGTGATAAAATTTTTCATGCCATTGTTTCGGAGCTTGTTTAGTCCATAAAGGAATTTGACAAGTTTACAAACCTTTTTCTCTTGGCCGGGAACTTGAAACCCTTCTGGTTGTTTCATATAGATTTATTCATCTAACTCGCCATTCAAAAAAGCTGTTTTAACATCCATTTGATGTATTTCCAGATTATACAAAGCTGCAATCGCAATCAACATACGAATAGATGTTATTCTTGTCACTGGTGAATAGGTGCCAAAATAATCAAGGTCTTCATTCTGCCTGTATCCCTTAACAACAAGCCTAGCCTTATATTTATCTATTGAACCATCTATTTTCATTTTTCTCTTGAATATTAACTTATATCCAAGGGTTTTACACCCTGGTAGAAAATTCACCAGTTCCTAAGTATGATTTTGCAGTATTGATTCAATTTCACTATTTACAGCCTCTTTCCACAATGGAGCTTCAGGACTTGACATGGTGTCCTTGAAGTTTTGAGGTTCATTTTCTAATAGGTATGTCAGAAAATTTAGACCAAATGATTTAGAGATCCTAGCCCTTTTGCTACATCTAGGTTCATCTGCTTCATTATCATTGTGGTCTTCACTGCTACCCATAGCAATATCAAAAGTTCTTTTATTTGAACTTGTCTCTTCAGTTTTCTTGCATGGAAAAATGTGTTCAAAAAATGACACATTCCTTGACTCAATAATAGTGTTTACATGCATATCAGGATTTTCAAATCTATGAACTAAAAATCTATATGCACTACTATTATTTGCATAACCAATGAACACACAATCAATAGTTTTTGGTCCTATCATAATTGTTTTGGGATTAGGGACTGTCACCTTGGCCAAACACCCCTACACTTTGAGGTAATTGTAGGTAGGTCGTCGACCTTTCCATAATTCATAAGGTGTTTGATTGAGCTTCTTGTGCGGTACCCTGTTAAGGATAAAATTAGCAGACAAAATTGTCTCCCCCCATAAGTTTTGAGGTAATCCTGAACTAATCAACATGGCATTCATCATCTCTTTCAGAGTTCGATTCTTTCTCTTAGCAACTCCATTTGACTAAGGAGAATAGGGTGCAGTGGTTTGGTAAATAATACCATGTTCAGAACAAAATTTCTCAAATAATGCATCATATTCACCACCTCTGTCACTTCTCACTATCTTAATAGTTTTGCTAAGTTGATTTTCAACCTCAAGTTTATATTGCTTAAAAGCCTCTAAGGCTTCATCTTTACTTCTTAATAAGTAAACATAGCAATATCGAGTGCAATCATCAACAAAAGTAATAAAATACTTATTACCTCCTCTAGTTTGAATAAATTTCAAATCACAGATATCTGTGTGAATTAAACTTAGAGGTTCAGTACTTCTTTCTACTTTATTAAATGATGCCTTAGTGAGTTTTGCCTCAACACAAATCTCACATTTATGATTAGGTTCAAACTCTAAGTTTGGTAAACATTCTAAAGAAACAAGTCTACGAAAAGAATTAAAATTAACATGTTCTAATCTATCATGCCATAAAAAAGAAAACTGAGCAATATAAACAGAAGATGTGTTCTTATTATTAATAGCCAAATTTGGTACAATAGCATTTATATTGAGCTGAAAAAGCCCATCACTCATATAACCTCGCCCCACATACATGCCACTCTTGGAGAGCACAACCTTGTCAGATTCAAAAACTAATTTAAACCCATTCTTGATCAACAATGACCTAGAAATCAAAATTTTGTAAATTTCTGGCACATGGAGTACATTGTTGAGTGTGAGTTCTTTTCTCGAAGTCATTTTTACCACAATCTTTCTTTGTCCTTCCACAGTTGAAGTGGAGGAGTTTCCCATAAAAAGTTGTTCTCCACTTTCTATCACTTTGTAGGTTGTGAACATCTTCTAATCTGCACAGATATGGCGGGTTGCTCCAGTATCCACCCACCACTCCTTGGATTGCCCACCAAATTTTCTTTAGAGACTACTACAGGAAGATTGATGTCTACCACTCCATCGGAAAGATAAAAATCCTCAGCTATGTTAGCCTGTGCTGGCTTATTGCTTGAACTCCCTCCGTTCTTGCGAACGTGACAATCCTTAGCGTGATGTCCATCTTTGCCGCCCACAAAACGCTTGCCTTTGAACCTTTTGTTGAACCCGTTGTTGATCTTACTCATGGATCCTTGTTTGGGACCATTGCCATCATGTTTCCGCTTCTTGTTATTGAACTTTGACCCTTGTCCATGTTCCACAACATTTGCTTTAACCTGCATGACATGGTTTCCTAACTTCTTGTCGGAACCACGATTGTCCTCCTTAATCTTGAGCCGCACTATCAAGTTCCTCTACTTTCATCTCCTTGCATTTATGCTTCAGATAATTCTTGAATTCTTTCTAGGATGGTGGCAATTTTTCAATAATTGCCGCTACTTGGAAAGATTCACTGAGAACCATCCCTTCCGCATGTATGTCATGGAGAATTAGATGGAGATCTTGAACTAGGCTAATAACCGTCTTGGAATCCATCATTTTAAAATTCAGAAAACGGCCAACAACAAATTTCTTTATACCGGCGTCCTCTGACTTATACTTATGATCTAGAGATTCCTATAGTTCTTTAGCAGTGCTTTTGACACTATACACATTGTACATTGTATTGTCCAATCCATTAAGGATATAATTCCGACACAGAAAATTACCATGTTTCCATACATCGACTGCGGCAACCACTTGCTGATCAGTTTCTCCCTCGTTCAGTGCCAGAGCTTTTTCATGGGTGAAGCGAGCCAAATTCAATGTGGTAAGATAAAACATCATTTTTTGTTGCCATCTTTTAAAATCATTTCCATTGAATTTTTTTAGCCTCTCCCCATGATTTACCGGTACTACCTGAGTCATCGCTAGCACATCATAGCCAAAAAATTTATCTCAAGATACACCTTTGTCTTCCAACAACTACTTTTTTTTTCAGTTGAAAGAGATCTCATAGCATCAACAGATCAACTACAATGGTTATTATAGAACTTGTTACACCCAACGGTGTGTGTGTGTGTAAATTAAATGTATAATTAAAATAAATAACAAAATAAAATAATTATATAAATTAAATTCCAAATTAAATGCTTACATAAATTAAAGTTATGGCGTGTGTAGGACACAATCTCTTTAAAGTAGATTTTGCCCTCGCTTCAATGCTTCAAGTTTTAACCGGCATCTACTTCCTACGACTAACACTTGAATTTGCAGCACTACAAAATCAAGTTTGACGAACCAAAATTCTGTTGTAACTCTTTCTTTTTCTTTCTAAAATAAAATGCATAATGGATGCAGAAGCAAAGGAGGACGAGCAGAAGAAGAAAGAGAAAGAGTCTGAAAATTTCGATGGAAATGAATGCTAGATGACCAACTATTTATAGGAGGAATGGTGGTTGTTCGAATAGGTACCAAACAGATAGAAACCTGCTCGGACAGATTCAATATTGTTTGGACAAATTCGGTTGGAATTCAACAGGTATGAACCTGTTCGGGTGGGGCTGAACCAGTTAGGGATCTGTTTGGGTAAAGGAAAAATTCTGGACCAATTTATTTTGAATTTTGAAAACAAAAATAAATTACAAATGTTTTTAGCCCAAAAAGATAAATATTGGGCCGAACAAGCCCAACCTCACACCCAAGCCCACTTGATTGGCGGTGGCGCGCGCGTGTGGTTTTTGTTTTGGGTCCAATGGGTCTAGCTCACTTCACCCATAATCTCACCCTTCTACAAACTTGGGTATCCATTGGGGCCCATTCCAAGTATCCCAAGTTAAGATATATAAACCCATTCAAAACCTTAAGTCTTTCCAATGTGGGACAAGCACATTTCACAAATGTATAGCACACCCATCTAAAGCTATTTTACGTACTCGAAAACGCGCATTGAATTCTCATTCATCCGGAAATAGTTTTGAGCAACCAATACACGATTTTATTTACTACGCGGCATTAAGCATGAACCCAATGAAAAACATTAAAAATAACATTTTGGTCGCACCTTAATTAATGCTCAAAATTTGCAAAAAATAAGGATTTTTAAAGCCATCTTCCACCAGAACTATCACTTAGTTTGTTAAAATTATCTTCAAAGACAAGAGTTTATTGCAGAGTAAAATACATGACTGGATAGGAAACACCCATGGTAAATCGATAGTTGATTACACAGCTGTGGATAGGAAATGGGTGTTTCCTATCCATGGGTGTTTCGCCATCTTCAACCATAACTTCCACTGTTGGTTCCAAGCAGCTAAAGTTATAAAGATTCAAATGGCTCTCAGGGCCAAAAATTCCTCTGGTTTTGAAGGCTTTACTATTGATGATTTCATCCTTCACATTCAGGAGGTACAGAAGATCAAACAGAAAAAGAGAATGGCTCGCACTAATCATTGATGTTACTGTTTTATTATCTGTGTATTTTTCCTTTGCTCTTGGTTGTATGGCTGGGATGTTGCCATCTCTACAGTTGTACGCTATGTTTGGTCCAAGAATTTGGGTAACGATTTTAAATGGAAAAGTGAAGAGAAAAAGAAAAGTGAAATATAATTACATTTTACATATTTTTTTTTTTCTCTTTTCAGATTTTTTCTCAAATTCTTGAATAAAACACAACTTTAAGATTTATTTAAACTACAAATTTCTTCTCTAATTTGGAAAATTACAAATACTAATCTATTAGAATTTTTTATTTAATAGAATTAACTGAAAAAATAAAATTTATAACTGTTTTTTCATACAATAATAAAATTATAGGTAAATTACACTCACCTCTCCTGAGATTTTTGACAATTACAGAGACCTCTCCTGTAATTTTAATAATTACAGAAACCTCCATTACTTTTGAAACTATTATTAAGATTTCATCACCGTTAATATTTTATTAATTTATTTAAAAGAATATGATGACGTCATGCTGACGTCATGTACTATGAGTAAAAAATTTCAAGATTTGCCCTTGTATATTCAAATAGTAAATTTCGCTCACCTCCCTTGAGGTTTTACAAAAAATTAATAAAGACCCATACATTATTTTAATAATGTTAAACAAAATTATTAAATTCTATACAATATTTAAAAAAATTCTAAATTGTTAAAACAAGCATATATATAGTCGAATAACCAAACATTGCCTTATCTAAAAATAAAAAATAAAAAGAGCTAATAAATTGGTCACCATTAAACCGTATACTAGATTATACAATCATTTATTTGAAAATTACGAAACAAACTATAAAAGATGTTTTATTTTTTTTAAAAGGCCGCCAATTTTATAAATAATTATTTTGAGAAATTAGAGTTTGAATAAAAATTTAAAAATACATATAGGTATTTGAATTTTTTTTTCAGTATGAAAAAAACATATTTGGAGAAATTATCCCTCTCTTTCCATTTTTTTTATTTTATTTCTTTCATTTTTCTTTCTATTTATTTTCTCATTCATTTTTTCATAGTTTCACTGAAATAAATAGCAACACCATATAATTTATTATTATTATTATTATTATTTGTTCTTTTCTCTATGTTTTTTCTTCAATTTTTTTCATCGTTTTTTCTTTTTCATCAATGTTAGGTAGCATCACCCAATACCATACCAACTTACGAAATATGAATTTTTCTTTTGTTTTGTAAACATATTGGTGTATTAATTTATTTTTTTTAAAGAAAAATAAACATAATAACATTTCATATTTATAATAAAAAAATTGACTTATAAGAATTACCAAATTTTACCTCATAAATATATATTTAAAAAAAAATATCATTTTGCCTTTGTTTGGGATGTGAGTTACTTCTTGGCTTTTTTGACTTTTGTGAGAGAAAAAATGAAATGATTATGATTTGGATGTAACATTTTATTTTATTGGTTTTAGCCTGTTTTGTTTTGTTTTGTTTTTGTTTTGTTTTGTTTTGTTTTGTTTTTTTTTTTTTTGTGTGTGTGTGTGTGTGTGTGTGGGGCTAAAATATCCCCAAAACAACATGCCAAACATTTATCTTTTCACAATTCTATATTATTCTCAAATATTAATTATCATTAAAAAGATAGGTTAATATGTCTCACCGTAATAATAAAATTTTTAAAAATAAATATAAAAGTGAAAAAATTTAATCACTTTACAATAAATTAAAATTAAATGATAGGGAATGAAAGATAAAGAAATTATTTGAGAATAATAAACTATTTAAATTTGTCATTTCTTACATCTAATTAAAATAGAATTTTACTTGAAGAAATAAATTATTTGAAAATAATAAAATACTCAAATAATTTGTTATTTATTACATCTAAAATCTATATCTTCATTTTTGTTTCTTTCATTTAAATTATTTTTATTAAATTAAATCTCAAAATTAATTCAAATAAGAAACACAGATATTATTTCTTAATTTCATCAATGGTGGATTTTTTTTTTTTTAACTTATGAAAGTTCAAAATTTATAGTGGAAAAAAAAATACAAAGTCAAGGAAATTAAAAAATAATAATAATAATAATAATAATAATAATAATAATAATAATAATAATAATAATAATAATAAAATAAAAAAATGTGAGAAATAAAATGATAATTTAATATATAGGTAAATTACAATTAAAGGGTATTATGGTCATTTTGTAAGGCCCCGGTGTCCCACATCGGGAATGGAGGGGGAGTTCCTGGGCTATAAAAGTAAAAACCTGGACCTTTATATAGCATCGAGGCCTTTTCCCAAGTGGTGAAATCCCTATTAGAACTCCCCAGTTAAGCGTGCTTAGGCTGGAGTAGCTCTAAGATGGGTGACCCACTGGGAAGAACAAATCCGTGCGGGCGTGGCCCAAAGCGGACAATATCGATGACGTGTAAAGGGTCGGGGCGTTACAAATGGTATCAAAGCCGACTCTCCGGAGTACCGAGTGTGGGCCCCTGGCGTCTCTTGGTGTATGTGGGCGGGCTTGCAAGCTGGTAGGCTACTGCACGGGGACGTGCAGCCTTATGGGGGGTGGATTGTAAGGCCCCGGTGTCCCACATCGGGAATGGAGGGGGAGTTCCTAGGTTATAAAAGTAAAAACCTGGACCCTTATATAGCATCGAGGTCTTTTCCCAAGTGGTGAAATCCCTATTAGAACTCCCTAGTTAAGCGTGCTTAGGCTGGAGTAGCTCTAAGATGGGTGACCCACTGGGAAGAACAAATCCGTGCGGGCGTGGCCCAAAGCGGACAATATCGATGACGTGTAAAGGGTCGGGGCGTTACACATTTGCCTAATCAAGTTAATACCATTAGGGGTACTCGTGGTTTGACAGTTCGGTTGCGGCCAAATGAATCTCAAATCTGTCATCCGTCCAAAACTAGGCAGATTAGAAAAAATCAATCTACAACCGTCCGCTCGTCATTATGCATCCGTCCAAAATGCGGCGGATCGGTTCAGTTCGGTCAGTTTGGACCGATCGGAATATCCGCTGAACACCACTAAATACAGTTTGGCTTAAATTAACGGGAGGGGAGAAATCTTGATAATGTCAGAAAAAGTAAAAGAAATTTCTATAATTATTGAAACTATAGAAAAGGTCCTTGTAATTGTCAAAAATCTAAGGGGAGGTGAATGTAATTTACCCTAATTTGAACTATTAATTGAAATAAGTTTATAACATTATTAAAAACTCTTAGTTAACTTGATAATTTATTAACAAAATAATCTATTTGTTATGAAATTGAAATTTTCAAAGGGCGAGATATAATTTTTCAAAGTACAGGGAGTAATTTATATTTTAAATAAATATTAAGAATGTATTTATAATTTATCTAAATATATATATATTGCTACTTTTTTTTTTTTTTAATTAGGCTAAGTTTGAGGAGAGCCTAAAAAAGCTAAAAAATAAAAGGACTATACTACACGTTGTCACATTTTTATTTTTATTTGTCTGTACATTTTTTAATTAAAAAAATAAATAAAATAAAATAAAAGCTCTAAACTACCACTAAAGAGGTAATCGTTGAAAAATGAGACAGGAACAAGATTTGATTGCACAACGAACACATCAGGCAACAAAAATATATATAAAAAAAATTCTAAACTACCACTAAAGATGGGGATGTAATATTGGCCCTGCCAGACTTATTCCGACCCGAACTCGGGTCGGCCCAAGCACGCCTCGCGAATTTTTATTTTTTTAGTGGTTGGATCAAGTCATGGGTTAAAAAATTGGGGCCTAAGCTCAAACACAAGCCCACTCATAATAGAGCCTGGGCTTAAGCATAGGACTAGGGCTAGTCGAGCCTTTTTAAAAAAAAAAAAAAACAAATGATAAATACATTATCTATGTAGATTATTTACTCGGAATAAAAAAAAATTATACTAGAATATTTTAGTTAAAATTAATGAGATGTTTAGTTTGGTTATGTTTAATGGTGGTATTTAAATTTAATTATATATGATTTATGTTTTTTTAATTATGAACTTATAACTAAAAAAATAATACGATTATGTAATTTCCTTTCTTTCGAAACGAATAATTTTATATATATAAAAATGAAACTTTCAATATTACAATATTAAATTAATTATATAACATTTATTGATGAAATAGGTGTAAATTATTGATGATAAAAATTTATATTATTAAATTTCTTTCGAAATGATGGTAAAATATCACAAAAATTTATATTATTAAATAAAATAGGTACGGATTATTGATGATGGTAGAGCAATTGCATCACTATAGGTCAAGTACATCCCAACTAAGTTGGCACCTACTATCCTACCAGTCATTTGCATTATACTTCACCTCAATAATCAAATTAAAAAAAAAAAGAAAAAAGAAATGAAAAGAAATGAAATAGTAAAAAACAAATTGTTAATCAATCATTGGAGGAGACAGATATTTCAGTTACATTGCCTGATGATATATCATCCAAATCATTTTGAATTTGCTCATTTTCGCTATAATTTTGTCTTCTTGTAAGCGCATGCATATGATCTCTGGAAATCATCAGTGCCTCAGTTGAACAAGCAACAAGTGCTCGCAGTTGTTGCAAAGACTGTGGATGACACTTTTATCGCTCAGGTTGAGAGCATTTTGAATTAGGGAGCAAGCAATGAAAAGGGATGCTTTGCTAAAAACACTCATCCTGATTTTAGTCCCAAGCCCATGAATACCCAGGCAACACCCGCCAACCCATTTGCCAATATTTATAATGCTTCCCCTCCCAAAAACAACCTTCGTCCATCACCACATGAGCCTAACCCGGGCCCTAAAGGTACTAATGGAGAAAGGGTATCTTAAACCTCTCAATCCTTGACCTCTCCCTAATCCTCTCCCACCTAGACATGACCTTACCCAATATTGTGCATTCCATTAGCAGTATGGTCATCATACTGACCATTGCTTTCGCCTTCGTCTTCGCCATGAAATTCAAGAACTGATTGACAAAAAGGTCATCACCCCACCTAAAAATTCCAAAGCTGTCAATAAACCTCTCCCTAACTACAACAGATTGCCATCCCATAACATAAATCCCGTCCATGGCTTGCCAACAACCAACCTTGACCCCAGCCAGCATGGTCAATGAGATATGTGGAGGGGAAAACAGGGTAATTGTAAGGCTCAATCTGTGAGACTCAATTTGAAAGTCTGAAATCAATCCTACTGGGTGTGGATGGTAGTATTGTTGAATGGAATGCAAGTTTGGACCATCTCGTGGGCTACTTGAAGTTGTTTTTGAAATCTGCAGATGGACTTGGAGAGTGAAAACCCCTTTCTGTCTCAAGGATGTTGATTTTGTTTTCAGTCATGTCTTGTAAATAGTTGAGTCGTGAGTTTTATTTTCGTTGTCAAAAAGGCTTTGAATTTGTTTTTTGAATGAGATTCCGTTAATAAGCTTGAGTGTTGAGAAGGATCCCCTGAATGATTTGAGTGAATTCTGGATTGTCATCGTAGAGTCCTTCATGATTTTGAAATTTTAAAGCTGTTTCTTTCGTAAAACTTGTGAAGATAGGTTTAGAGTTGTGTGTGGTATTCTACACTATCTTGGGGATTCTCTTCACCGTTAGGCCATCATTTTGGCAAGTAGAAGGCAGCTTTCATACCTGACAATCGTAGAATTTCTCCCCTAGTGTTTTCATTACTTCAAAAAGAAATGGATAAAAGAAACCAAAAGAAAAAAAGAGAAGAAACCAAACGAAAAGAAAGAAAAAAGAAAAAAATGAAATGAAAAGAAAAAGGAAAAAAGAAAGAAGTCAACCGCCAATCTAGGGTATCCATTGGAATGAAATCCAATCAATTGTGATTCATTGGAATGAAATCCAATCAACTGTGCAGAAGGAAACTTTTGTTTGAATCCGGGGAAGCCAGTGCAAGGAAGTATCACATTGCGAGAAGAACCAACTTTGAAAATAGAGCAAAAGAAAGGAAGAAGGCATGCATAAGAGAATGGAGAACCAAGCTCAGATCAAGATGAAGCCAGTTCCAGTATTAGGGCAAGGATGACTATTGATTGAATTCACTGCAAATGTTGTAACGCTATCCTTGAGAGGCTCGCTAGGCCAAAAATCCAAAAGGGCGATCTAAGCAAAAGTTAGAGCATGGAAAATGATAAATCAAATAAATAGAGCTCGCAAGGTTGAAAGCCCCGAAGGGGCAACTTTGACAAAAGTTAGAGCGCAAAAGGAGAGTGTCAACACGTAAGTGAACCTCAGCCATAAACTACGTTAACTTGATTCCCATTCTTAGGATATGTAGGCAACTTCATCCTGAAGTTCGGTCTCAACCATCCATCTTATTCATCTTAACTCGATCATCCTGCCCAATTCACGTCGTCAGCTTCACATCAATCCATGAGCTACACCGACTGCTGTGCATATCATATACATGCGTTGGGTAAGAAAGAACTAGCTTGAATCAATAAGTGGAGAAATTTTCAACACTTGAACTTATCAGTAGAATCTCTAACTTGAGCAACAAAAAGGAATTGAAACTTGGGTTTTGCGAAATTAAGTTTTAAAGAGAGCATAAGCAATACTAGGGGCATTATGAATGATCTGTTACCTTGAGTCTTTTTTTACTTTTGGGTCAGTTGTGAGTTCTGTTATGTGGTGCCTGGTGTTTGTCTCAGTATGCGCTCTTCATCGATTCACCATAACGTGTCTGTCGTTCAAAAGCGCTCTTTATCGAGTCACCATAGTGTGCCTGTCACTCAAAAGCGCACTTCATTGAGTCACCATAGCGTGTCTGTCACTCAAGTTCAGCAGAGTGGAATGGTCACAATTCCATACACGAATGTTCGCTCCGAAATCGAAAACAAGTCCATGTGTGGAATTCATAAACAAACTGAGAGTGCCCATACAAGAGGCATTGCATTCATGATCATTGCAAAATGTATGTGAGGAATCTGTCACTGCTTTGGAGGGGACAAGAGTAAGTTCTTAACATGCCATGAAGGAAAAGAAGCATGAGTCTGATTAGTTGGCAACCGTTCCAGGATCTAATGATCTCCACCACACGTGCCTACATAATGTTAAAAAAGGTGGCCAGTGATTGGACACTAGGGGCACTTTTCAGTACATCTGATCAGGACATCCATCGAAAAAGGAGCAAGAACCCAACCGGTGGCCAGTGAACACTAGCGGTAATTTCAGTACATTTGATCAGGGTCATCAATTGAACAAGGGGCATGAACCCAACCTTCCCAACCTTTCTCTCAAAGCCATTTGTCAGGCATTTCCCCCTGGGTTAGGGTAGTGTGGCTTTCTTTTCGTGCTCCTTTCAGATACGACTAGTCCTACAGTTTGCACTCTCGTGGTTCTGAATCTGATTTCACAAGTGCAATGTGAAATAGTGAAAACACAAAAAGAGTCTAAATCCGGCAATTCTTTTGGAAAATCGATGTTTGAATCAAATGCCAAAAATGGACTGTTTTGCCAAATTACAGAGTCGCCACTTAAACATTTTTAGGATATTTAGAAAACCCGAGACTCGTGCCAAAGACCACTTATCCATCATCACCAAAATGTCTCGGCTCGGGAACTTAGGTACAAGAGGGGAAGGTCATGAATTGAGCACCCCACTCGCCCGATCAAAGATCAACCTCTACTAATCATGATATAATTTTTATTTATGTTATATGCTCTTGTTCCGATTTTATTAGGCTAAATGACTATGTGACGCACACACAAGTATAGACTATTTTGCCAAAAATTGGAACATTTGATTTCATGGTTGTTTTTAAAAAGAGTTTGCGAATATGCCATTTGAAAAAGTGGGGCTTAAAATGTACATTAATGAAACTATCCCAATTCAAGCAACTAGCCTTCATCCACAGACATTCGAACAGTTATATCATTTAACTAATTATCCTCATGGAAGTATGCTTGGCATGGCAACACAAACATTCGATGCAAGATGCTAAAACTCAAAATTGCTCACCTAGTACTCCGAGCCAAAACATAGCAAAATAATTAGAAAAATGTGCATGCTCCTAATTAATGCAATATGACTAAATGCAACGCATACATTATAATTTTAATAGGCTCGGCTATGAACATGGCATATGATTCCATTCAAGACATGTGATAAAACACGTATTCAAGCAATGATTTTGAACATTGATATTGGGTTAGTATGATGAGTCAAACCTTGGATGCACGCAAGACAATAGATGCAAAGCATAAGAATGCTAATTTGAAAAATGATGTTCTATACTAACCATCGTAAGTAAGTAAGTAAAAGGAAGAAAGACGTAGGGTTGGAAGACATACAACTTATTACATGTTGGCCCTCATGCAAGAGGGTCCGAATCAAAGGCCGAAAGTCTAAATTAAACTAATTATTACAAAACTGAATGAATGAATAAGCAAAGAATTAACTTGCTAGCTACTCTATTACAACAAGGATAATAATGAGAAAGAGAAATAAACTATCTATCTAAGTTAATTAGCTATAACAATTACAAATAAACAATAATAATAATAATAATTACAACAATAATCGAAGCATTGATTTACAACATTGATGCAAACAAGGATGCACAAGGGTTGCATGCACAGCGTCCAATAATTGCTCTATCTACCTAGGTCTGCTCTGTTTTACCTTCAGCTACTTCCCTTTGTTTTCTACAAAACACACTGCTGACCAAACATTAATGGTCGGCCGGCCCTCAATGAAGCCCGACTGGGCCTAAATAAGGCCAACCGTGCCTTAATTTTATGCAAAATCCTATTTTGTGCTCTAAAGTGAAAACAGTGCAGACAGAGTTATTCTGAACTCTCTTTGTCCCTCTCACACTTCTCTGTCATGGGGAAGCCTCAAGAGAAGGTTTGAATCATTTCCAAAACCATCAATGAGCAATTTGATTGCTTGATGATCTCAGATGCAATTTGGACAAAGATCAATAAATGCAATGAATAACAACCACCCCTCCCTCCTATCATAGAGTGAACTCAAAGAGACGCTTTAAGGTTCATCAAAACATCATAAATTGATGTAAGACAACCCTTGACACAATGGACTTGGCAAAACGTCCGGCCGAACACAAGCAATATACTTCATTTTCTTTATGTGGGTTGGTTCATTTTAAACCAAATTCATTAGTCTTTGCCATTCTTTAACGCATTTGTCCAAGATGATTGTTACGTCCACTAAAGATTATGCTCATTAAGTGAGAAATATGTCAAATGGGAAGTGATTCTCAACATGAAATAGGGACTACGACGTTGACAATGAATCTCCGTAGAGATTAAGCCATTAAGCGTAGATCTCTAGTTCATGTTTTGAATAACCGTCAATCGATTGAAACAACTCTCAAATGAAAGAAATGAAAGGTGGATTGATTATTAAAATGAGGCTCTTAAACAAGGAAATTAGTTAAATAAAAGCTTAGAACAACATGCAACAAGCTATGTATGCAAACTTATGAGACAACAAGCAAACTAATCAAAGCATGAACTAATTAAACAACCTAGGACAACGCAAAAACAACCCTTAATGGGTGAAAAATAGTGGCTCAAAGTAAATGAAAAGAGCCTAAAAAGCTAAACAACAAAGAGAGACAATAAGGCTAGTAAGTAAGAATAAGGAGGGGTAGCTAATCCCTTCACTTTCGAAACCTCAAAGCATGATTTTTATCCTCTTTTAAACTCTGAAAAACAATTTAGAAAGCAAAGAAAAGGGTGTAAAAACAAGGATTTGAGCTATAGGTGAAGGTGTAAGAAAGAATGTTAACTCTCTCTACCCTTTAATAGCTCTCCAAACCCAAGCTTAGACACTTGAAAGAGAATCAAAACAACACAAAAATACAAGAACTTGATAGCAAATGATAGAAATGAAAGCAAGAGAGAAAATAGCAAGCTTATACCTCTTGACAAGGGTAGCACTTTGTTTGTGAATCAAACTAAGTCCAAATACACTCTCAAGCTTGAATTGTGATGCTCAAGGTTCAACCAAGGTTCCTAGGCTAAGGTGTGAAGGTGTATATGGTGTATGGATATAGGTTCAAGGTGGTAGGCTTGCTCAAAGGGTTACTTGCACAAGAAGAAGGAGCTCTTAAGAAGGTGTATAGGCTTTTTAGAAATTCTTCCACTCTCAAAACAGAGATATAACTTCGTTTTTATAGAATTTGAGCAAGAGGGGTCATAAATATCTTCAAAAATGGATAGCTGGCGTGCTCCCGCCCAGAACAGTGTTTCTCGCTACTAAGGCACAGCCGACCATCAATAGCCACGGCCGGGCCTTAAAGGGATCCCATGTTCTTTCTGCTTCAGACTCAGCAAATGATGGCACAATGTGTAAAAATGGATTTCTGGGGTATAAACAATGGGAAGATGGAAGGTTTAGGATTGTTTCAGAGCTTAAACATAGTCCCTTCGTTGAGAGCTCAAATTACGCACAACACCACTTTCATAATCGAGTGTACCGGGCAAAGCGCTCGAGCTTTGTGGGCGGCCAAAAATGGGGTGTCTACAGTTGCCCCTCTTTGACAGAGCTCGAAGTCATAAAGTGACGTGAGTGAATTTCAAAGCGCAAAGATGACCCATTTGATGAGGCCGCAAGGCTTGGGCAAGAAATCAAGATATAAATGCAAAGATTGAACTCGAGGGAAAAATGCAAACAAAATGTAGCAAATAACTTATGATCATACAATGAAACAATGCAATGCAACATCGCTACAATTTAAACAAGAATACGACAATGAACGAAAGCGTAAATCTAAGCAAAACAACCCAGCTGTGTCTCACACGGAAAGAAGTGAATAAACAGGCATGTCTCACGTGGAAAGGTGTAGACACCCCATTTCTGACCAACCTTAAGACTCAGACGTCATCAATTGAGCGCTCGGTGATAGTGCATGTTGTGCTCGTTTCGAGTTTCCGGAGTTTTAGCTGAGTGCCTTGCCTCCGGGCCTCTGAACCCTTTGTGCATCATCTCGGTTTGCGGACCAAGCCTTGTTTTCCTTGCCTGAGGGAAGGAGAGGTCTTGTAAACCCCTTCTTGTGGTCGTAGATCACTTTTCGTGGTCATAAACCACTTTTTCCGCTTGGAGACTAGTTTTCGGTTTTCGGAGCCTTCGACAGTGCGCCTTGTCTCGGGACCGCTTAACATTCTCTGTTTGGCGTAGTTTTTGAACCACACCTTGTTTCCTTGGCCTAGAGGGCCACTGTGGTCTGTGAGACCACTTTTGGGGTCGTGAACCACTTTTGGTGCTTGTCAGCTAGTTTTCGAGGCTACCGGCTGCGCGCTTTGCCTCCCGAACTTTTGTCTTACATCCGTTTTGGTTTGTTTTTGGTACAAACCTTGTTTTCCTTGTTTGGAAGGTGGTACAAGGGTGGGAGACCAGTTTCTCTCTCCGCAAACCACTTTCCTTCCTGCCAGCCAGTTTCTGGTTTGACAACTGGTCTCCCTGATCTTTGGACCATCAAAAGTGGTCGGCCACCACAACATTTGCTTGTTTTCATGCTGCTGACCTTCTTCCACCATGGCCGACCACTTTTATTTTTGGGAGACCACTTAAAGTGGTCGACTGACCACTTAAAGTAGCTGGCTGACCACTTCAAGTGGTCGGCTGCTTTTTGTCACATTTTTGGAGATATTTTTGGCTAGCTGGCACAGCTGGAGAGCACTAGAACCATCCTCCATACACGTGTATGGAGGGATGGCCTTGAGCCTTAGCTTCTTGAAGAAGCTTGTGCTTTTGCTCTCTATAAGAGGGAGGCTCCCCCTTCCTCCTCCAGGTTCAGAAATTTGTGGTTTGAGTTATACATACACACTTGTATCTATATCTCTCTTTTGCTCTTGTTTTGTGCCTTAAAGTGTCATTTTGTCTCACTTTTGCACACAAACACACACTCAAACACCATCCTTTTGTTGCTGAGGTGCTTAGGAGTTGGTTTTGGTGTTCTTGGGTTGGCTTGAGCTTGAAGAAGCTACTGGAGTTGTAGCTTTGAAGGTGGTCTTCAAGGGTGAGCTTTTAACCTTTTAAACCCCCATTTTTGCTTAAGCTTTTAGCCTTACTTGCATGCTGTTTTAAGCTTAACTCTTAACTACAAAAAGTTCTGAATTTTGGTGCTTAAGATCTTTGTTTAAGGTCACTTTTGTATTTGGGGTTGTTTACCCCTTCTTAGGCCTTGTTTGGCCTTGCTTTTGTGCCTTCTTTGTGAGCTTCTGGGACCACCTTGTTTTGGCCTTCTCACCGCTAAAATTTAGAGGAATTTCAGTGGTGGGAATGGTGTTTTGAGGTCCCAAAAAAGAGAGGGTCATCCCATCTCCTTGTGTCTTCAATATTTGTCTTGAATGCCTCATGTGTGAGCATGTTTGTTAAGTTTATGTTGGCCATATCTTAGCTTGTATTTGGGCTTATTTTGCTGAGGCATACCACTGTTTTTACTTGGTTTGGTCACTCCATGCATGGTTTATACACTTGTAGTGTAAATCTCATAAACTAGTCTTGTATGCTTCATGAAGTAGCATGTCATTCTAGCTTCATTTGAGTCCATCTCAGCATGTTTTTGGTGATGTTTTTCCATGTCATACCTCTGTTAGGGTTTGGTTTGGTCACCTCTTGCATGCTCCATGCACTTGTAGTGCATTTCCATGAATTAGCCTAACATGCATCATGCTTTAACATGTCATTCTAGCATGCTTTTGGCTTAACTTAAAGAAGCTTTTGTCCATGTTTTAGCATGCTCCAGCTCTGATTTTGGTTGTTTTGGCCATGCATGACTTGCTTTGTATAGCTATAGTGCATTCTAGCTTGTTAGCTTTGTGTGTCAAGTCCACTCGCATGCTTTACTTGGCCTATTTAAATGACTTGGCATCATTTCATATGTGATTTCAGTCCATGTTTCATGCTCATGCACTTGCATTTATCACTCATTCAATGCGTTGGAGGGTTTGCCCCTTTATGCCTTAATATGAATCATTGCGTATGCCTTCATACCTTAGCTTGCGAGCCATCAATTCAGTGTTTATTTGGGGTTATTTTGCCATGATATAACTCTAATTTTTGTTGGTTAAGTCATCACATGCTTGGTCTTAATAGGTGTAGTGTAATCCACCTTACTTGCCTTGTATGCATCATGCCTTATGCCCTTCATGCTAGCTTGTTTTGGCTTCCTTCCATACATGTTTTAGTACCATTTTGACATGTTCTAGGACTATTTTGGGTTGCCTTTGCCATATGCTTCATGCTTTGTATAGCTATAGTGCAATTAGCCTTGCTAGCTTTGTGTTTTGGTGACTCATGCATGCTATCTTTGAGCTATTTAGATGATTTGGCATCATTTAATACTTCATTTTAGAGCATGTAGCATGACTATGTTCCCATTTCTTTCATGATTTAAGTGCTTAAAAGGGTTATGCATTATTGCCTTGCTTATGGCTTTGCTTGTATGCTTGCATGCCTAGGTCTTTGAACCCCTACCTCAGCATGTTTAGGTCTTTGTTTTGACCTATTTCAGCTCTGTCCATGTTTGGTTCATATATTTGTGCCATGTATTGCATGCCTCCTTTGTAGTCCTCCTTATTAGCTTTCATGCTTTAGGACCTTTGCATGCCATGCTTGCTTTGTTTGAATGATTTGGCATCATTTCTTACTTAATTTCAGTGCATTTAGTGTTGTTACACTTCCGCATTTATCACTCCTTGAGCCTTCTTGAGGAATGTGCTCTTAGGCCTACTTGGTTGGCCAATGCATTGTACATGCATGCTTTGTATTTTGTGCCTTTTATTTTGGTGTTATGGCCACTGATTTGGGCATGACTGAAGTCTACCCACTTTCGATTTAAGTCCATTGACCATTGTGTATGCCATGTTACATTGCCTCGTACATGTTATGTTATTGTTTGCATTGCGCATGCCATGCTCTTGATTTGCATTGAGTATGCCATGATCATTCGCATTGTGTATGCTAGTTACATTGTATCATATTGTTGCATGCTTATGTTGTCTTGCATTGAGTATGCATGCATTAGCATTGTGCATGTCATTAGCCTTGTTAGGTTGTTCATGTTGCATTGCATGTTTGCATGCTCAAGTCATATTGCATATTTGCATGCTTGTGTTGCATTGCATTTTCGTATATTCCATGTTACATAGCATAGTGCATGCCATGTTATGTGTTGCATTTTGTTTGGAATAGGTGTTAGTCCAAACACGAGAAACGAGGGGCATTTCATACTTAAAGTGATGAAACGTGCCTCAATTCTCGGTCGCCGACGCTCTTGATCATACATGATAAAGTTCTAGGCCTTATGTGTTTACTTATGCATTCATTTCATATTGAATTGTGCAACTTCGCCTCTCGGCCATCATGCATTGAAATGTGGGATTGGTGGCCCGACGGTCGAGAACCACACTCCCTTGAGCTTATGAAATGATAGGGAGAGTGGTTGTGCACACATACCTTGCAAATACATTGCCATGCCCTTTCTTGCTCTCTGTTGCAGCAAACTGGAGAAATGCAGCAACAAGTGGTCGGCCAGCCAAAAAAACTAGCTGGCCGACCACTTTTTCTGGTTTGCAGTAGCAAAAAGTGGTTGGTAAGTGGCTGCTGTAGACGTCCCTGAACGTCCCGGGAGAAATCCCGTTTTGTTCATTGGACTCACTACAGTTCAGGACTTAATGTCACAGTCCTGTATCTAACCTCGCAGAGTGCAATGCAAGACCGATGAATCATCAAAGAGTCCAAATCCAGTAAATCGTTTTTGACAACAGATTTTTTTGAAAGAAGTGCCAAACATGGACTGCTTTGCCAGATACAGAGTCGCCACCTAAATATTTTATTTTGGGGGGAATTTAGAAAACCCTGACTCGTTGCCTAAGGCCACGTGTCCGTCATCACCAAAGTTGCCTCGGCTCGGGAACTTGGGTACAATTGGGGAAGGTCACTTCGTGAGCACCCTTGCTCGCCCGATCAAAGATCGGCCTCTACTAACCATGATATCTTGTTTTGAAAATATCGTGTGTTCTTATTCTGGTTATTAGCCTAGAATTACTACGTGATGCACACAGTATACAAGTATAGACTAGATTGCCTAAGTTGGAACAAAACATTGCATATCCGTTTGTTTTGAAAATGGATTGAAGTTTGCTACTCGCAAATAGGCTAAAACACGGGTTTCGACGAATTATTCCAATTCAAGCAACCCAACCTTCACCCATAGGCATTCAGGCAGTTATATCATGTAAGCAAATAGCCTCATGGTAAGCATGCTATCATGGCAGTCACTCACACACATGCAAGGATGCTAAAGCATAAATACTTACCGAGTACTCCAAGCCAAAACAGAAACTAGTTAGTAATCAATGCATAATCCTAATTCATGTTAAGATGGCTAATGCAACACATGCAAAAATACAACTACAATAGGCTCGGCTATTCTAAGATGGCATATGAGATGCTACAGATAACATGTATTCAACTCGGAATTGAAATACAATGCAGTTAGTGTGATACGCCGAGCCCGGTGCATGCAATACAGATGAATGAATGCAAACATGCGAGCATAAGTATGCTAATTGAAACATGCCCTAAACTAACCATCATAAGCTGGTAAATAAAAGGGAGAAAGACGTGGGGTTGGAAGACATACATCACACACACGCACACTTATTTACAACATTGCCCTGTCTCGGAGGATCCGAATAAATAATTACAGACCGAATAAATAATTAACTACTCTAGCTAATTAAATATTACAAAACCCTAAATTAATCGACAAATTAGTTACAAAGGGAGGCCGTTGCAGCCCCGCCTCGGAATGCTTGGATGATGTATGCTCGATTCGCCTCGCTTGGAAACCCGTCGCCATGCCACTGTTGCCTCTGTTTGCACTGTTCTGCACCTCTGAGAACTGTGAAAATATTTGTGATGCTTCTTGAACACTCCCATAGCACTGTGGGATGTCACCGGCCATAATGCAAGTCCACCGGCCACTGGAATACAGTTATCGACCAAAAGTGGGACCACCGGCTAGACTTTGGTAGCCGGCCGGCACTAAAAGTGGCGGACCGGCCATTTCTTCCTGCAGAGCACTGGTTTTGCTGCAGCAGAGGACAGACAGTGCATGACAAAGCATTTTCAAGACAATGTGTGCATAGCCAGTCTCCCTATCATGTAATGAACTCAAGGGAGTATGGCCCTCGGTCCTCGGGCCACCAATCACGCATTTCGATGCATGATGGCCAAAGGTGCCAAGTTTGCAAATCAATGTAAAATGAATGCAACGAGAACAAATGAATGCTACACACTCTATCATGTTGGGATCAAGAGTGTCGGCGACTGAGGATTGAGGCGTGTTTCGTCACTTTAAGTATGAACACACCTCATTCCTCATGTTTGGTTTGACACCCCAAACCAAACACAATGCAATGCATGTATGCAATATGGTTCAAATATGCAATATGACTCAAATATGCAATATGAGGCTAAGTTAGCAAAGCATGCCAAATGCAATGCAACCTAAACATGCAAATGTACAATGTGCTAAGCATGCAAGATGCAATGCAATGCGATCTAACATGTAAGCTAAGCTAATGTAACAAGAACATGCAAACATGATATCATGCAAACATATAACGAGATGCAACATGATGCAACATACCAAACATGTAACTATGTATAAGGATGGACTTAAACCGAAATGGGAGGACCTTAGCCAATCCCAAAACAGTGGCCAAAATACCAAAAATAAGGCACCAAAATGCAAGATAAACATGCACACATGTTGGTCCATCAATTAGGCCACAATGCACAACCTTCAAACATGAGCGAGATGTGATAAATATGAGGATATGACATTACAATAAACTCTGAAATCACATGAAGAATGTGTAGACACCCCATTTTTGACCGACCTTAAGACTCAGGCGTCACCGATTGAGCGCTCGGTGATGTTGCATATTGTGCTCGGTCTGAGGTTACGGAGTCTCGGCTGAGAGCCTTGCCTCCGGACTTCGGAACTCTTTTGTGCTTTGCCTCGGTTTGCGAACCAGGTCCTGTTTTCTCTGTTTTCTCTTCCCGAAGGGAGGGAGAGGTCTCGAAGACCATCTCTCAATGGCCGTAGGCTACGTTTCGTGGTCGTAGGCCATTATTCCCGTTTGGAGACCAGTTTCCGGTTTTCGGAGACGTCGGCTGTGCGCCTCGGTTCGAGACCACTTAACTTTCTCCGTTTGCTCCGGTTTTTGGCACACACCTTGTTCCCTCTCCCTAAAGGGACACTGTGGCCCGGGAGACCACCTTTGTGGTCATACGCCACCTCCGGTGCTTAATAGTCAGTTTTCGAGGCCCTCGGCTGCGTGTTTTGGCCCCCGAACCCTCGTTTTGCGTCGGTGTGGGTTCATTTTTTGCATGGACCCTAGTTTCATTGTTAGGAAGGTGGTAGTAGGGTGGGAGACCACCTTTTATTCTTGGAGACCACCTTTCGCCGGTCGGCCGGTTTTTCTTGGCAGGTAGGTGGTCTCCCTCACTTTTGAGCCACAATTTCGGGTCTCCCATACCACCATTGTGTTGCATTCACCTGGGAGGCCGCCAATCTGGTATGGCTGACCACCTTTTCAACCTAACCCTTTTGACCCCTTGGTCTCCCTCACTTTTGGGCCACAATTTCGGGTCTTCCATACCACCACTGAGCTGCATTCACCTGGGAGACCACCAATCTGGGGTGGCCGACCACCTTTTTTGCTTGAACCTTTTGACCCCTGGTCGGCTGACTAGGGGGAGTGGCCGGTCGACCACCTTAGCTGGTCGGCTAGCTTCCTGCTTTTTGGTCTCACTAAGTGTGTTCCAGCTGGGAGCCATTTGCTGCATCCTCCATACACGTGTATGGAGGATGTTTATTCTTGGTTTGAAGCTTCTTTGAGAAGCTTTGGCCTCTCTTCTCTATAAAGGGAGGCCTCCTCTTCCATTGCTAGGGTTGAATAATTAGTCTAGAGCATACATACACTTCCCTCCATATCTCTCTCCTTCAAGCTTCAAACTCCATTGTTCTTGCACCCATTGCACTACACCTCCAAGCACAACACCTCCATTACCATCCTAAGTACCTTGGAGCTATTTTTCAGAGGTTGGGAGCTCAATTTCTTGGTCAAGAGCTTGCTGCATTGCTGTGCTACAAGGGTAAGTCACAATTTCCCTATTTGTAGCTTTATTTTGCTTCATTCTTTAGCCTTATTTGCAAGCATTTTTGGACTTCATCATAAACTAAAAAAAGTCTTATTTTGAGCTCCTCTTAAAGTTTGATTAAGGTCATTTTTCTGTTGGGGGTCATCTACCCCCTTGCATGCTTCATTTCCTCATATTTTGAGCTATGCATTAGAGCATTCGTGTTGGCCTTGGTTTGGCCTTTTAGCCACTGAAATCCAATGGATTTTCAGTGGCTAACATGTGTCTTTGAGTTTCAAAATCAGAGAGGGGTGACCCTCTCACCCCTTGTTCTCTTTACTAGCTTTGTTGGCCTTACAAAGGAGCTCCTATTTGCATGTTTCAAAGCCATGTTCTAGGCCATTTTTGATGAGTTTTGTGACCTGCATGAACTCTGTCCGGAGCCCTTTTTGCCATATTAAGTGTCTATTATGCATGTGTAGAGTAATCTTCTTCAAGGCCTTTCAAAGTGGCTTTCACTCTCATGCTTCCTAGACTAATTTCAGGACCTTTTTGGTGGGTTTTAAGACCCTCATAACCTCTATCCAGAGGTTGTTTCACCATTTTGTGTGTCTGTCATATATGTGTAGAACAACCCCTTGCATGGCCCTCCAAAGGAGCCTATCATTCTTGCATGCATTGACTGAGTTTTAGTGGGTTTTTGGGCATATTTTGGCATGGCATACTTCTGTTTTTGGCTGGTTTGGTGAGCTCTCACATGCTTCATATAGTTGTAGTACAACTCATGGTTCACTATCTTTCTTTGCATGCTTTGTTAACCCTTGATTCTAGCACTTTTTGGCCATGCCTTAAACTGATCTTGTGCATATTTTGGATTGTCTTAGCTCTGTTTTTGGGTCTCATGGTCGAATGATGCTTGTTTTGCATGCTTGTAGTTCAATGTCCATGCCTAGTTTTGAGTTTTGAGGTCTATTGCATGCATGTACTGAGGTGTTTTCATGCTTTGGGGTCATTTTGCATCATATTTCAGAGCCTATGTGAATGTCATATTCTCGTTGTTTCTACTCTTTAAGTGTGCTTGAGAGTTGTGCATGAATGCCTTGTTTTCGGACCATTGAATGAGCTCTATTTCCTTGCATGTTGAGCCATCATTTTAGGCCATTTTCCCATTGTTTCAGACCTGCCTAGGGTCTGTTTGGGGTTGGTTTTGCCACTGGTGCATTGCTTTGTGTACCTCTAGTGTGACGCACTTCACTAGTTTCGGTATTCGGGCCATCTAGCTTGCATTGTGTGACATACTTGCATGTTTCGGGACCATCTTTTATGCCATTTCAGAGCTGTATCATGTGCCATCCTATGCCATATTTCATTCCTTGCCATGCCTTGTTAGAGTTGCATGTCGTGCCTTAGGATCGGTCCTTTGCATTCGTGCATGTTTGCATGTATTTCGGTTGTCTCATTTTCATCATATGGCCACTGATGTGAGTGTGGCTGAGATCCACTCATAATGGTGTAAGTCCATCGTGCATTGTGTATGCCATTTTAGTCCATAGCATTGCGTATGCTAGGTTGCATGTTAGAGCATTGTGTATGACATGCCATGCCACGTGCATTGTGTATGCTATTTTAGTCCATAGCATTGCGTATGCTAGGTTGCATGTTAGTCGCATTGTGTATGCCATCTCATTTGCATTGTGTTTGGGATAGGAGTTAGCCCAAGCATGGGAAACGAGGGACGTTTTGTACTCAAAGTGACGAAACGTGTCTTAATTCCTGGTCGCCGACACTCCGGATTAACCATGATGGAGTCTAGGCCTTGTTGTGTTTATATGTGCATTCATTTCACATCGAGTCGTGCAATTCAACTCCTCAGCCATCATGCATCGAGATGCGTGATTGGTGGCACGAGGATCGAGGTGTGCATACATATGTGAAAATACTTTGCCATGCCCCTTTCTTGCTCTCTGTTGCAGCAAACCAGAAATTAGCAACTTTCTAAAGCCTTGCACAGCATTCCGGGATCAATTGCAAACAGAGACAAATTGGGACATCGCGAGAAATTTCCCGACGAGGCGACGCGAGCATGCATGCATCTTTTATCATTCGGAACAGAGCTGAGGCGGTCCATGGATTTGCATATTAGTTTATTTGCTTTCCTAGTTAATTTGTTAATTAATTAGGGTTTTGTAATATTTAATTATTTATTTGGACTGTAATTATTTATTCGGACTGTATTATTTATTCGGACCCTCTGAGCGAGGGCAATTGTGTAATAAGTGTGCGTGTGTGTGATGTATGTCTTCCAACCCCACGTCTTTCTCCCTTTTATTTACCAGCTTATGATGGTTAGTTTAGGGCATGTTTCAATTAGCATACTTATGCTCGCATGTTTGCATCCATTCATCTGTCTTGCAGGCACCGGGTTCGGCGCATCATACTAACTGCATCGTATTTCAATTCCGAGTTGAATACTTGTTAGTTGTAGCATTTCACATGCCATCTTTAGAATAGTCGAGCCTATTGTAGTTGCATTCCTGCCTGTGTTGCATTAGGCATTTCAGCATAGTTAGGATCATGCATGGATTTCTAACATAGCTTTTGTTTTGGCTTAGAGTACTCGGTAAGTGTTCATGATTTAGCATCCTTGCACGCGTGTGAGTGATTGCCATGATAGTATGCTTACCATGAGGCTATGTGCTTATGTGATATAACTGCCTGAATGCCTGTGGGTGAAGGTTGGGTTATTTGGATTGGAACAATTCATTGATTGCAAGTTTTAAGCCCACTAGATAGTGGCAAATCACCATGTTTTGGCAAATCCGCATTTTAGCCTACTTACGAGTAGCAAACCGTTTTCAAAAACAAACATGAAATGTTTTATTCCAACTCAAGCGATCCAGTCTATACTTGTATGCTGTGCGCATCACGTAGTAAATCTAGGCTAATAACCGGAACAAGAACACATAATATTTTCAAAACTTGATATCATGGTTAGTAGAGGCCGATCTTTGATCGGGTGAGCGGGGGTGCTCACGAAGTGACCTTCCCCAATCGTACCCAAGTTCCCGAGCCGAGGCAACTTTGGTGATGACGGACACGTGGCCTTAGGCAACGAGTCAGGGTTTCCCAAATTTCCCCAAAATAAATATTTAGGTGGCGACTATGTATCTGGCAAAGCAGTCAATGTTTGGCACTTCTTTCAAAAAATCTGTTTTCAAAAACGATTTGCCGGATTTGGACTCTTTGATGATTCATCAGTCTTGCATTGCACTCTGCAAGATTAGATACAGGACCGTGACATTGAGTCCTGAACGGTAGTGAGCCCAATGAACAAAACGCGATTCCCTCCCGGGACGTTCGGGGACGTCTACAGAATGATGCCAAATCAACTACACAATGCAAACATGGCATGTTAATGGAGTTAAAGCTCAAAGCTAGCTACGAGACTTGAACCATGACTATGCCAACCAAGCCCAAAATGGTCAAAGCGACTCAAAACAGTCCCGAGGCAGACCAAAATGAAGCTAAAACTCATATGGAACAAAACCAAAACATGCCGTAAAGAAGGGCACGAAACAAGACGCATACAAGGCCCAAAAGGGCAAATGCACTACACCTCTTACAACCGAACATGACATGACTTAGGCAAATAAAATCAGAGTTATAATACACCAAAACAAACCCCAAAACCCAATGAGAAGGTCTTCCAAAGACCAAATCATGGAGGCACATGCAATGGTCCAAATAAGGAGCATGAGACAACAACTCTCCAAAGTATAGAATAGGTGATAAATGCAAGTGTGTGGCCATGAAACATGGACTGATATATGATGACAAGTGATGCCAAATCACTGAAATAGCTCAAATGAAGCATGCTAATGACTCACACACCCGAAGCCAACATGCTAGAATGCAAAGAGGCCATATAAAGCATGGCAAGCATGACCAAATTGACACCAAACAGAACTTAAACACGTTAAAACATGACTAAAAACTTCACAAAGCTAAGTCAAAACATGCAAGCATGGCGGTCTAAATGCATGATGCATTTCTAAGCAAAATAGAGGAATGCAAGGCAAGTGTATGGTGCATGCAAGGGGTCAACAAACCAACCTAAAACAGAGGTAAACCATGACCAAATATCACTAAATACCCACTGAGATGGAGCCAAAATCGACCAAGCATGCATGCTACCCTTATGAGCCAAAACACAAGCATATGAGACACAAAGGGAGAGGGGTGTCCCTCCCCTATAGAAGACCTCAAAACCACTTCACCACCACTGAAAATCCTCTGGATTTCAGTGGTGAGAAGGCCAATACACGAAAGTTCCAAAGCTCAACAAAGAAGGTATAAAAAGAGGCCAAACAAGGCCTAAGAGGGGGAGGACGACCCCCAACACCAAAATGACCTTAAACAAACATCTTAAGCATGAAAATATAGAACTTTTATCAGTTATACACTAAGCTCAAAATAGCATGCAAGATAGGCTAAAAGCTAGTGCAAAAATGGGGAATATAAAGCAATAGTGCTCACCCTTGAAGAACACTTCAAGAACAGCAACTCTAGCCCCCTCCTTCTGATCAAAACCAACTCAAAACTCCAAGAACAAACTCTCAACACCTCAATAACCAAGGTATAGTGTAACACTAGGTGCTTTAGTGCAAAAATAAGAACAAAACACACTTTTGAACACTATTCCACACACAAATGTAGAGAGAGAAAGGAAGATATAGAGAGGGAGTGATATATGTGATATATATCTCTGATTTGCTCAACCCCTCTAAAGGAGAAGGGAGGCCCTCTTTTATAGAACAAAACAAGGGCCTAAGCTTCTTGGAGAAGCTAAGACAAAGGGGTCAAGCTTCCTCAAGAAGCTAGAACAAAGGTTCAAGCTTCTTGGGGAAGCTAAGACAAAGGTTCAAGCTTCTTGAGGAAGCTAGAGCAAAGGGTTCAAGCTTCCTCAAGAAGCTAAAGCAAAAGGGGTGCAAAGGGTGCAAATCCTCCATACACGTATATGGAGGACAGGTCTGTGTGCTCCAGCTGGCACAACTGGCATGCACAATACCTAAAAAAGGCAAAAAAGAAGCCCCGGCCAGAATATATGGCCAACTGACCAAACAAACAGCCGACCGACCAAAAACAATGCCGACCGGCCATCACCAATGGCCGGTAGCAACAAAACAGGGCTGGTGGCCTCAATCCAAGGCCGGTGAGGTGTGGGGATGACCAAAAAGCCATTCTCTGCCCTCAGAAGCAAAAACAAACAAGTTCTTGGTCCACAACCAAGCATAGAACAGGCAAGTTAAGAGATCCTGAGGCAAGGCGCGCGGCCAAGACCTCCGGGAACTCAAAACGAACACAAACATGGATGATCATCGAGTGTTCAAATGATGACGTCCATGTCTTAAGGGCGGTCAAAAATGGGGTGTCTACAGTTGCCCCTCTTTGACAGAACTCGAAAGTCATAACAATGACGGGAGTGAATGTCAAAGCCCTGAGACGACCCATTTTTGACAAGGCCGAAGACTTAGACAAAGCATACAAGCTAGCAAGATATGTGCCTGTAGGCAGGGGCAAGATGCAAGAACAATGCACAAAGCCGGGCATAACCTATGATCATGCAAAGAAAGATGTAACGAAGCATAACATGTGACCGTTTTAAGCTAGCATATACCAAACTACACTACAATGCAGAGAGGATGTAAGAGAATTATTCAATTCTCGCTACGTCTCACACGGAGAATACAATATCTGTCCAGCTCGTCTGGCCATGCCAGCTTGAAATGAACCGTACATACAATATCGTGCCTGAAAAAAGAAAGAAAACTTAATAGGTACAACATCATTAGAAAACATGCATAGCAATGCAAGTGAGAAGTGCGTGACAATGCAGGTGAAGTGTGCATAACAATGCAAGTGACGTGCGAGACAATGCGACCCAAGGACGACTCATAACAATGCGGATGGACGCAAAACAATGCAAGGAGGGCATGCACGACAACGCAAGCCAATTAGGACGCATAACAATGCGATTTGAAACAAGCATAACAATGCTAGGTAGGCACAAACACATATAAGTAAAGCATACGCGACAACGCATACAATGTGTGAAAAAGGAACTTGAACACATGTAAGTAAAGCACACGCGACAACGTGTACAATGTGTGAAATAAAAGGGACTTGAACACATGTAAGTAAAGCACATGCGACAATATGTGCAATGTGTATAGGAACTTGAACATATATAAGTAAAGCATAACGCGACAATGCATGCCATATGTATAGGAACTTGAACACATATAAGTAAAGCATAACGCGACAACACATGCAATGTGTGAAAAAGGAACTTGAACACATGTAAGTAGAGCACACGCGACAACGGGTACAATGTGTGAAATAAAAGGGACTTGAACACATGTAAGTAAAGCACATGCTGTAGACACCCCATTTTTGACCGTCCTCAAGACTTGGACGTCACCGTTTGAACGCTCGGTAATTATCCATGTTTGTGTTCGTTTGGAGTTCCCGGAGGTCTCGGCTACGCGCCCTGCCTCAGGATCTCCGAACTCGACCGTTTTGTGTCTGGTTTTGCACCAAACACTTGTGTTTTCCCTTGGAGGGGCAGGGAATGCCTTGTGAGGCATCTCCACACACCACCGGCAGTGGCTGGAGGCCACCGGCTGGTTTTTGTTGCCACCGGCAATGTATGTGGCCGGTCGGCACTCGTTGTTGTCGGTCGGCAGTCATTTTTGTCAAAATGACATTTTTGGCCAGCCGACTACTGTTCATCTGCTTTTTCAGATATTTTAGGACAGCTGTGTGGCATTTGGTTCCCCTCCATACACGTGTATGGAGGGATGCCCTCCTTGTAAGCTTGTTGTATAAGCTTTACAAGTTGGTTGCCTATAAGAGAAGGGCTCTTCTCTTGGCATTAGGGTTAGAGAATTTTGGAGAGAAAAACACAGAGAGAAGCTCTGGTTTTAGGGTTAGGGTTCATACATATCTCCTATCTCTCTTTTTCTCTCTTTGTGTTCTAGGTGTTTTAGTCCATACTATTGCACACAAACACCTAGTGCTTCACCCTCCTTTGGCTACTGAGGTTCTAAGGGGCTGGTTTTGGTGTTTTGGAGCTGGACTCAAGCCAAGGAGGGCTGTTGGAGCATCATTTGTGAAGGTGATCTACAAGGGTGAGAAACTTTCCTTTTATTCCCCATTTTTGCATTGCTTTTCTACCTATCTTAGAGCTGTTTTTGTGCTTAGAGTATAATACAAAAAAGTTCTGTTTTTTAGCCCTCTTGATTGTTTATTAAGAGTGTTTTGTGGTTTGGGTTTGTTTGACCCCTCCTAAGCTTTGTAAGGCTCCTTTTTGTGCTATTTTTGTGCAAGTTCGAGACTTTAGTGTTTGGGCCTCTTCACCACTGAAATCTTAAGGGATTTCAGTGGTGGAGATGGTGCCTTGAAGTCTCCAAAAGGGGAGGGCCACCCCCTCTCCTTGTTGTCCTTGAAAGGGACCCTTTTTGGCCTCTTGAGGGAGCATCATGTTAGAGTGTGTATTGATCATGTCTTGGCTGTTTTCCATGATTATTATGCCATGATATAACCTTGTTGTGTGTTGGTTTTGGTACACCATGCATACTTAGCATACCTACCATGTAATGCCTTGTTATTGCCTTAATATGCCTTAGGTTGTTAGCCTTTGCTCTAGCATGTTTTAGGTTTAGCCTTGTGAAGGTTTTGTGCTCATTTTGCCATGTTTTAGGTCTGTCCATAGTTGTTTGGGTCGATCTCGGCATGCGTAGTATAGCTCCTTTGTATTATGGCTTGTATGCTTCAAGTAGGCGAATGTGTAGCATGCATTGCTTGCATTAATTTAGTGGTTTGGGACCATCTTACATGTCATTTCAGTCCCTTTGGTGTGCTTGCATGCTTGCCTTGGACACCTCTTTGATGCTTCAAAAGCTTGTGTTGTATGCTCCATGTTTTAGCATTTGTGCATGCCTTTGAATTGGAACCATTTAGATGCCATCTAGGTGGTCTCTTAGGCTTTGTTTTGTGTGCTAAAACTCTATTTTTGGTCGCTTAAGTCTTTCCATGTGCGGTTGTACTAAGTGTAGTCCATTGCCTCTTTGGTGAGCCTTGAATGCTCGGACCATTGTTGCATGTTTAGCTTGCCTTGTTGCTTGGTTTGGCACCATGTTTTAACATGATTTTCAGAGCTTATGTTGCATGCTAATTGTCCATGATATCCCCTTTCAAGTGTGCCTTAGAGTTGCTTATTTAATGCCTAAGTGTTGGTCTAACTTACTTGCATGTGTGTATGTATGTTTGATCCCAATTCCTTGGTTTTTGGCCACTGTTTTAAGCCTATTTAGAGTTGCCTAAATCATGTCTAAGTCCACCTTTTCATCAGTTTGCATTGCCTCATGTTTGCTTGTATGCTTGCATAAGTGTCTTGCCATGCCATGTTGCATCCTTAGCTTGCATGCCTAGGTTGCATTGCATCTTGCATGCATGCCTTGTTCCTTGACTTGGTGATAGGAATTGGGCCTTGGTTCGTTTGTTTGGTTTGCATTTCATTTGACATGAAAGTTGCACACTTGATTCTTTGGGCCATCATGCATGGAAATGCGTGATTGGTGGTCCGAGAATCGAGACACATGCCCCTTTGAGTCACAAACATGATAGGGGACATGATTGGTGCATACATTACTTGAATTGTATTGCCATGCAAGTTCTATCCTCTGCTGCTGTGAGTTGTAGGTTCTGCAGGCATTCTTTGCCGACCGGCAGTATACATTGCCGACCGGCAGTAAATCACTAGCCGATGGATTCATTTTGTGCCGGTGACCACAATTCACTGCCGGTGGTAATTCTACTCAGCCGGTGGTGATTCCCAGTATCCAGAGAGGCATCCTTGAGACTTTGGCAGTCTTCAGAGAGGCAGAACAGGGAAAACAGAGGCAGACTATGCATGGCCGTGCACTTCCGAGCAGGATCCGAGCATGCGCTGCATCCGGCTCTCCTCCCGAGGCGGTTTACTGCTTTTCCTAGTTTAATTAGTTTGTTAACTGATTAGGCAATTTGTAATATTTAATTAGCTTGCGTAGTTAATTAATCTGTAATATTTATTTGGTCCCTCCAGGCGAGGGCAAATCTGTAATAAGTGTGGGTGAGTGGTGTGCATGTCTTCCAACCCCCACTTCTTTCTTCCCTTTTACTTACCTGCTTTGATGGTTAGTATTAGGGCATGTTTAAATTAGCATACCTCATGCAATGCATGCGTGCATCCATTCATTTGTCTTACATGCACCGGGCTCGGCGCATCATTCTAACTGCATTGTATTTCAATTTCCAAATTGAATACTTGTTACTTGTAGCATTTCACATGCCATGTTTAGGATAGCCGAGCCTGTCTAGATCACATTTTGCTTGTGTTGCATTAGCCACTTAACATGAACTAGGACACGCATGTTTGCTAACTAGTTTGTTGTTTTGGCACGGAGTACGATGTAAGTATTTTCGCTTTAGCATATCGCATGCGTGTGAATGTTGCCATGACAGTATGCTTACCATGTGGCTAAGTGCTTATATGAGATAAACTGTTTGAATGCCTGTGGGTGAGAGTTTGGATTGTTTGAGTTGGAAAAACTCGTTGAAATCCGTGTTTTAGCCTACTTGCGAGTAGCAAATTCCAAAGCGCTTTCCAAAACAAACGGATATGCAATGCTTGTTTCCAAATTAGGCAATCTAGTCCATACTTGTTTGCTGTGCGCATAACATAGTAATTCTAGGCTAATAACCGGAATAAGAACACATAACGTTTTCAAAATCGGATATCATGGTCAGTAGAGGCCGGTCTTCGGACCGGGCGAAAGGGGGTGCTCATAGCTAACCTTCCCCGATCGTACCCAAGCTCCCGAGCCAAGACAACTTTGGTAATGACGGACACGTGGCCTTCGGCACCGAGTCAGGGTTTCCTAAATTTCCCATTTTAAAAAAATATTTAGGTGGCGACTCTGTATCTGGTAAAGCAGTCCATGTTTGGCACTTCTTTTCAAAATCTGTTTTTCTCAAAACGATTTGCCAGAGTTGGACTCTTTGGTTCAGATTAAGAACCGCAACAAACAAAAAAGGGGAGTCCGAACTGTAGCCGAGGTCCCTCGCGGGCATGTTACACATGCGACAACATGTACAATGTGTATAGGAACTTGAACACATATAAGTAAAGCATAACGCGACAACGCATGCAATGTGTATAGGAACTTGAACACATATAAGTAAAGCATAACGCGACAACGCATGCAATGTGTATAGGAACTTGAACACATATAAGCAAAGCATAACGCGACAACGCATGCAATGTGTATAGGAACTTGAACACATATAAGTAAAGCATAACGCGACAACGCATGCAATGTGTATAGCAAGGAATAAATAATGTTCAACATAAGGTTCAATACATTTGCTTGAATACGTGTTCAACAACATGTTATTAAGTTGCATTTCACATGACATTCTAGATAGCCGAGCCTATCTTAGCTGCATTTTTGCATGTGTTGCATTAGCCATCCTAACATGAACTAGGATCATGCATGATTTCTAACTAATTCTTTGTTTTGGCTCGGAGTACACTGTGAGTGTTTACGCTTTAGCATACTGCATGTGTGTTATTGATTGCCATGAAAGCATGCTTGCCATGAGGCTAACTGCTCCTTTGATATAACTGCCTAAATGCCTGTGGGTGAAGGTTGAATTACTTGAATTGGAACAATTCATTAAAGTCCCTCATTTAGCCTACTTATGAGTAGCAAACTCCAAACCATTTTCACACGAATATGCAATGTTTTGTTCCAAATTAGGCGATCTAGTCTATACTTGTACGTTGTGCGCAGCACGTAGTAAGATTAGCTAATTAACCAGAATAAGAGCATATGTGTTTTCAAAAACAAAATATCATGCTTAGTAAAGGCCGATCTTTTGATCGGGCGAGCGGGGGTGCTCATTGCATGACATTCCCCTCTCGTACCCAAGTTCCCGAGCTGAGGCAACTTTGGTGATGACGGACACATGGCCTTCGGCACGAGTCAGGATTTCTTAAATTCTCCCAAAAATAAAATATTTAGGTGGGACTCTATATCTGGCAAAGCAGTCCATGTTTGACACTTCTTTATTAAAATCAGTTTTCCAAAACGATTTGCCGAATTTGGACTCTTTGGTGATTTATCGATCTTACATCGCACATTATGAGATTAGATTTAGAACCGTGACATGAGTCCGAACTTGTAGTAGCTAGAGAGCAAACGAATTTCGCGCCTTCGCGCGCGGAGCTCGGGAGTCCTCGGGCACGTCTACAGTTTTTGGTGACTCTGCTGAGGACTTAGAGAACTTGACTCGAACTCATGATATCTTGTTTTGACTACACTTATGTGTTTCTTTGCATTGCATTTGCATTGGTGCGCCTAAGTTACCGTGTTCGCCGTCTGCTATTCCTGAACGGTTAGCCTGAGGCTGTGTGCCATAAGGTTGATCGGTTACGGGCTCTGCCACGATGGGAACACAAACCCTGGTTGTTACCGGGGCACCCTTTTTGACCATTCGACCTAGTGCATGTCGGAATCCATAGTGACCATTCCAAACTAGGACAAGTTGCTTATCCGGTTATAGGTTGTTTGAAACCGCTATGTGCGTGGTGAAACCCTAGCCCCTAACAAAATAGGACAGGGAAACCCTACCCCAACATAGGGGTGTTTTGGCTCTCATTTGCTTGTTATGTGCTTTTAGAGTGTGCCTTTACAGGGAATGCATGTAACAGTTTGCAAGTCTGGATATCAGGCCTAAGGGCATTAGTGTTTGGGAATCAGTTTTATCCAAAGATATTAGATTTGGGGCAGCCATTTGGGCACAGTAAACAACGCTTGAGAACAGAGTATTCAGCTTACAAGTGCCAACTGTGTGTTGTCATGTCAACTGTGTGTTGTCTTTATTTATGCCATTATGCTACTTGTATGTTTCCTTATTATGCTTTATTTATCTTTTTGCAAGGTAGTTTAGCACAATTGCATCCGACCAAGCAGATATTCCCCGAGCACTCTGGGTTAGAGGTCAAAGACTTAATCGATCCAGGGATCTGATAGACGGACAAGCAGTGTTTTTTTCTTTATCCCCAGTTGCTAGGCGGAGGTCAAGAAGGCGCAGTGTATCAGTACAGAGGTTGCCAGATCAGCGGCCCTTGAACAGTCAGGCTGAGGTCTCAGTTTCTACTGCAGAGTTAGATATACCGGTTGTTTAGTTAAATCAAGACAATAAGGCAGGTTTGGAAGAGATGATGCGTTAGCTCCAGGAAAGTATGAAAGCCATGCAGCAGAATGTTGCCCGCCAGGCAGAAGTGGCTGTACGTCAAGTAGAAGTAGTAGCCCAATAGGCAGAGTTAATTGCCAGGCTATAGCAACAAATCGGAGCATCTTCTTCGCACCCAGCTCCTCCCCCACCAAGAGTTCCAATACTTGGGGAAACAGCCAACGTCCAGGAAAATACAGACGTTCCAACGGGGCTAGCTCCGCCCCCAATCCTACCCCAGCTATCTAAAGTGCCCACCAACCTACTGGATTCACTGTTTGAGTTCGAGGTGGATCCAACGGCGTTAAAAGTGAGCAAGCTAGAAAAGATTTTCAAGAAGTCTCAAGGTGTGAAATCCATTCCAGATATAGAGGATGGATACACTGACTCGGCCGTGACGCTGCCAGACTGGTTTAAAATGCCGCACATCGACCGCTTTGATGGGTCTGGAGATTTTATGGTGCACTCGCAGCTGTTTTCAGACATCTTAAGGCCAATGGGCCTCACCAGATTACAGAAGCTTTCCCTGTTTGGCCGGACCCTATCAGGTGTAGCGGCCATTTGGTATGCAAAACTGGAGGACTCCGTTAAGAGAAGTTGGGAAGAGATGGCTGAGGCCTTCATAGCTCAATACTCCTACAATACACAAATCGAGGTTACAACTCGTGATCTCAAGACCACTAGGCAAGAGCCGAAGAAGAGCTTCTCCGATTTTGTGACCCGCTGGAGGGCTAAAGCCTCAATGATGACCATCAGGCCTGTTGACAAAGATCAGATTCAGATGGTTGTGCGCAACCTCTAGCCCAAGCTCATGCAAAAGATGATCGTTCTCTCCCTACCCACCTTTGCAGATTTACATGAGATTGGGGTGTAGATCGAGGACGCAATGAAACAAGGTCTGATTGACCATGAGAGAGAGCAGCCTAAGAGGGCATTCAACCGCAGTACGAATGCAGGCACAAGCAGTGCTGCAGCTGCCAGATCTTCAGATGTGGGAATGGTCACCACCACCCCTCCCAAAACCCTTGCAGCTACACCCTTTACCGGTGTGTCCAGAAGTAGCTCGCAAACAGCCAGATATGCCCCCAGAGGCTAAAGAACCTTCACCCCACTATACATACCTTTGTCTAAGGCTTTGGGGGTTTCGATCAGGAAAGGGCACTTGAAACCCCTAGAGCTGTGGCCCTTACCAGAAAAACTTTCTCCTTCCCATAACCCGGCGAAGTATTGCGCCTATCACCAACAGCATGGTCACGAAACCGACCAGTGCTTTCGAGTTCGTCATGAGATTCAGGATCTCATTGACAGCAGGGTAATCGTGCCTCCAGAGAAACCAAATGTCACAACCAACCCACTCCCACCACATAACCAAGCTCCACCTCCCAAACGCATCAACATCATCCAAACTGGGGTTGTGTCATATGACCCTAGCATATATATCACCTCTTCCCACCTACCCAAGCCGAAGGTGTTCATTCCTGACAGCACTGACTTGTGCATGTTGGACATCTCCCGAACCCAACCTAAACTTGTGGTGGTGACTATCGAAGATAGAATTGGGTTAACTGTTGAGGCAGACGGGAATGATCAGTCAGAGCCTGAGAGGTCTGCGAATTTTGTGTACAACCCGAGCGGTTACATTACTTCAACGGATCGGTCTAGACCAAGAGTAGAGCTCCCGGTTGGGGCAGAGATCTGTGTAGCTCGAGAGGATGAACCTAATCAAGGGCTAGATGACCTGGCAGAACTAGAGGAGGACATTACAAATCTGTAATTCTTTGAAGAACAGGATTAAAGGAACGTGACTGTCAACTGGTTCGACATAGAAGGGTCAGCAGAGGCTACTGAGTGGCTCAACGACGAGCCGGATGTTGTTGAGCAGTCTCAGCCAGAACAGGGTCCATTAGAAACGGGGACATTAGTAGTGGTAGGAATGGCTGGAGATCAGAATGAACCACCGGAGAGCACCGATGTTAAGAATTTTGCTCAGGATCAGAACAGTTTGAGCAAGAGAAGATCGAAGATCTAGAGAGGGTTAGAAAGGCTAAATCCCCTGTGGGGACTGAATGTGCTGTGAGCACGGGAACGGAATGTGCTGTATGCACATGAACAGTTGTAACAAAACCAGATAGTTGCTTGTTGATGGCCGACAGAATGTGGTGGGAGGATGACGACCTATGTCTCGCCCACACAGACAAAGATTGGGGGAACAACTAGCCGGATGATACCTGGTATATTGGAGAGGTGGACCACATGACCAGGAGTGGGCGGTACTTCAAGCCCCCACACCTAGATCAACCAGAGGCGTCCGGGAAGGACAAGGAGGCGGAGAGGTAGAAAGAAAAGTTACTCAAGGAGGAGGCTGTGCTGAAACAGTTTAAGAAGATACAAGCAGACATCTCCATTTGGGGACTGCTTATGGCCTCAAGAGTTCATAGACAGGCTCTCCTTTCTATAATGGACAGAGCCAAACTTTTAATAGACACCACGCCTGAATAACTGGTAGGGTTGGTCTTTCCGGAAGGAGCTTCCTCGATGCTAACCTTCACTGACAAGGAGCTGCCGCCTGAGGGCGCAAATCATAACAAACCACTCTACATCTCTATGGAGTGTAGAGATAAATCGATACCAGTAGTTCTTGTTGACACATGATCTGCTATCAACGTGTGCCCGTCAAGGACAGCATATGCAATCGGGTTGAAGCCCGTGGACTTTGTACCCACTGACCAGGTGATTCGGGCATATGACAATACCAGCAGAGAAGTGATGGGGACTGTGCAGGTTCAGACTCAGGTTGGTCCAGGACAACACGATGTTGACTTTCACGTTTTGGATGTTCTCGCAACCTTCAACTTACTCTTAGGGCGGCCGTGGCTGCACCAGGTGAAGGCAGTCTCTTTCACCCTACATCAGATGCTGAAATACCCTCACGGGAAGGGGGTGGCCATTGTTTTTGGGAATTCTTCAATCCATCCGCCACCAGAGGTTTCTACACCAGTTTTGGAAATTAAACACGGCGCGGAGGATGTGTTCCTGTCAGGATTTACCCTAGCCGAGGCTCGGGTTGTACAGAGCATTTTAACTGTTGATGAGGGGATCTATGTCAGTGCACAATCAGTCTACCTTATGAACAAGCTACAGCATATCCCCGGGATGGGATTAGGGCACAGTGGCTGGAAAGGCGTTGCAACATCGGCCGAAGTGCCGCATAACCCACATACCTTTGGTTTAGGTTATTTGCCTACCAAGGAGGACTGGGTGAGGAAAGGAAAAGAGATGGCTGGAAGAGCCAGAGCAAAGCGAGCTGGGAAGCCTTATGAGTTGGTGCACCGGCCCATCCAGGGTACCCTGAACGGACGCTTCGTCCGGGAGGGGGAGGACTTCCCGTTCTGTGGCTTCCCAGAGCCATGGCTAAATGCAGAGAGGCAGTGGTTGCTGGGGTTTGAGATATTCTTTGACTTGCAATTGTCTGGGGATGATGTTGCTGAGAAGCAGACAGACCCACCAGCTGAGGTTGAGCAATGCAGGGAGGAGGATTTCGAGAGCACAGAGATTGAAATGGGGATAGCACTGGCTTGTCTACTTTCAGATCCTCCGATCGTACATGAGTGCTTGGGGGATAACTTCTCGGTGTCCATGATCGGGAATGAAACGGCTGCGAGCCCTTCTTCAAACATCTTGGATGCATCCATCGCACCCTCCCTCGTCTGGCAATACGAGGAGGGATTCTTATCGAGCAGCACCGGGTCAGGTAGTGAGCCGGAATCTGATTCCACTGAGTTCGTAGAGTCGAAATCAGGTTCCAGCTCGTCTGAGTCTGAGTCCGGTATTCTTGGGGGGTGACAACCCAGTTGCCACAGTCCTGTCTAGGTTGTCTTTTTCTTTTTCCTTTGAGTCTGTTGTAACAGAGGAATCAGACGATGTAGAAGTGATTAATGAAAATGGAATGACTGTGGCCTTCGAGTATTTTTCTGTGCCCTTGATTTATTGCATTAATCAGGACTTTCAAAATTTCGATGAAAACGACGAGGAAGAAATTCCTCCGGTTTTGAAGTATTTGCTTGATCAAGAGCAGGAGAGGTTTGTAAAACCCTTGGTTGATGAAATCACCATAATTAACGTTGGTACTGAGAAGGACCCGCGGCTGGTCCAGATTGGGTCCACGTTGTCTTCGGAGGAGCGCGAGCGCTTAGTCGCTTTGTTAAAAGATTTCAAAGATGTTTTCGCGTGGTCCTATGAAGACATGCCTAGAATCGATCATGAGATTGTACAGCACCGGATCCCTCTTGACCCAGAGGCCCGACCTGTTAAGCAGAAACTCAGAAGCATCCGTCCAGATTGGGCTCTCAAGATCAAAGAAGAGGTCACCAAGCAAATTGACGCAGGGTTCCTGCTGGTATCCGAATACCCAACTTGGTTGGCCAATATAGTTCCAGTGCCGAAGAAAGACAGCAGAATTCGGGTATGTGTGGACTTCAGGGATTTGAACAAAGCCAGTCCGAAGGATGACTTTCCTCTGCCGCATATCAATGAATTAGTGGACTTCATTGTTGGGCATGCGCTGCTCTCGTTCATGGATGGGTTTTCAGGCTACAATCAAATATTGATGGTGTGATAACCCTGTTTCGTTTTATGTTAATTGGTCCTTATTATAATGTGATTATGTGTTTGATATGATTTTGTGTGCCATTATGTGAAAATATGTGGTTTTGAATTTCTATCTGTTCACCGTAGGAATATCTGTTGAATTATCTGCTTTGGAAATTAAATTGAAGGCCTTATTGGCCACAGAAGCCAAAATTGATTACGCCATTGTGATTGGCATAATTTTTAGAGCCTACGGTGAAATTTAATTGGAAATTGATTCGGATCAAAATAATTAGATTCAGAACGATTGATTAAGTGCTCAATTATTTGATATTAAAATAATGTGATCTAGTGGGGCTATAAAAGGGCCACTATGTGTTTAATTCCTCTCTTTGATCCATTTTGGCTGATTTTAACCCTAAGAATAGAGAGAGGGTCGGCTAGAGAGAGAGGAAGAAGGAGAGTTGGGTGTTTAGCTCAAGTTTGTGAAGATTGAAAGGCCAACTCTAGATTTGACCATAACTTAGGAAGATTAAAGCCTCTAGGTAAGTGAATTCATGAACTCTAATTTGTAATTTTGTGAGTTCAAGTTTGATTAATGGTCAAGAACATGAATTTAATTGAGTATGATGAAATTGGGTTGGTTTTGTTGAATTGAAGGCCAATGTATGCATGCATGTGTGTAATTGCTTTGAATTTGCATGTTTGACCACAAAATGTATGATCCATGTAAGTTTTTGGTTGAAGTCCATGTATTTGATCATCTCTTCACCAATTAAGTTGAGGATAATGGGTATCTCCCACATGCAAGCACAAACCATGGAAGTGTTAGTCTTGAATGTTTGAATTTAATGTGTTGGTGATGAGTTTGGGTCAATTTGAGCCATGCATGTGAGTAATTCATGGAATTGGACTTCATAAAGTTGTAATTTAGTGTTTGTACCATATTAGTACATGTATATGTGAAGTTTGAGCTGAAATTATGTGTTTGGAGCCTTTGAATGTCAAGTTGAAGCTCAAGAACAAGTTCTGGAAAATCCAGAAAATTTGATGTCTGCTCGAGCGGGAGAACCTCCGCTCGAGCGTAAAATTCGAGCTCCAATATTTTTTGCAGTCATGACGTCCGCTTGAGCGGGGAAGTTCACGCTCGAGCGGGGAGCTATGTAGACCAAGTTTGCGCTCGAGCGTCCGAGTGCGCGCTCGAGCGTAAATTTGATGCATCCAGTACTTTTGCAGACCTCATGGGTCTACTCGAGCGGGGAAATCCACGCTCGAGCGGGGACCCTGTTTCTGAAAATTTTATAAAGGCATTCTGTGTTTCGTTTTCTGTTCTCTTTCACTTCTAAATACTCTTAGGCATACATTGAGCATTGTAATTAAGTTAAAGAGATAAGAATGAAGCCTAAAGAGGAATATGTGAATTAAGGAACGGATTGAATTATTTGTGACCCATATGTGTTATGTGATGTGTAAGGTCAAGCTCTAGGGCAAACCAACCAACCGATCACTGTGAGTAATATCTTGACAAAGATATCTGAAATATGTTGTTGTCCAATTGCTTACTTCTATGTAAGTTTATGAGTTTGTTAATCTGATTGGTGGACAATGTTTACTATGCCAAATGAATGGGCCAAAGGCCAGTTTGACATGAAAGTATGAATGGGCCAAAGGCCAGTTTGAAATGAAAGTATGAATGGGCCAAAGGCCAGTTTGACATGAAAGTATGAATGGGGCGAAGGCCAGTTTGACATGAAAGTACAAATGGGCCAAAGGCCAGTTTGACACGAATGAATGAATGAATGGGCCGAAGGCCAGTCTGACATAAATGGATGAATGGGCCAGAGGCCAGTATGATCTGAAAGATAGAATGAATGGGCCAGAGGCCAGTATGATTTGAATAAAAGAATGAATGGGCCAGAGGCCAGTCTGACATGAATGAAAGACAAATGGGCCAAAGGCCAGTTTGACATGAATGGATTGGGCCCGAGGCCGTCCGAAGTGTTTGGAACTGAAGTCCCTTGATCTATAGCTATTTATATACTAGATAGAAATATGAATTGGGCCTAAGGCTGTCCGATGTATATTGTTCCAATGCATCTTCTTCAATCGATATTATTCACTGGGCTTTCGCTCACGCTCATTTATGTGTTTGTAGGTGAGCCAAGAGAGGTCCAGACCCAGCCTCAGTGAAGTCTGTGTGGAATAACCGAGGTTTTGAAGAGTCAGCCCTTGTGTCTCACGCACGAGACTCGTTTTCGTCCTTTTGTTATGTATTTATATTTTGTCATGTTGGTGAAGACTTTGAATCTGTTGTATATAGTTTTCATGGGTTGACTTAGGCTTAAATGATCCTATTTGTACAGAACCTTATGCTACTATATTTTTTGAAGTGAGTTATTAACATGTATGTGTATGGTTTGTTATGACGTGCCATGTAAGCACAGCTCTATGGACAAAGTTTTAAATTTTGCTTCCGTTTGGCCCCCTTTACTCTGATGAGTTATGTCTGGTTTGGTTTGAGGCCGTAGGTAATCTCACGATTACTGGCCGGTTATGTCCTTAACCTTTGGGGGCGGGTTCGGGTCATGACAGATGGCACCCAAAGACCGAGAGAAGACTGCTTTTACCACCTCGTGGGGAACCTATTGTTATAGGGTGATGCTGTTTGGCCTGAAGAATGCCGAGGCTACGTATCAACGGGCTATAACCACAATATTTCATGACATGATCCATAAAGAGGTGGAGGTGTACGTAGACGACATGATTGTCAAGTCTAAGGAAAGAGAGGTCCACTACACCGCCTTGCAGAAGTTCTTCCAAAGGATCAGGGAGTATCGGCTGCGGCTGAATCCTCAGAAGTGTACGTTTGGTGTTACAGCAGGGAAAATGCTGGGGTTCTTGATCACACAAAGGGGCAGCGAAATCGACGCTTCCAAAATCAAGGCCATCTTAGAAATGCCACCACCGAGGACTGAAAAGGAGGTGCGAGGCTTTCTGGGTAAAGTGCAATTCATAAGACGGTTTATCGCAAAATTAACCTTGACTTGTGAACCACTCTTTGGTCTCCTGAAGAAAGGAAAGAAGTTCCAATGGGATGGCCGATGCCAAGCAGCTTTCGAGCAGATTAAGCAATATTTACAAAACCCACCTATGTTGTCACCGCCTGAGCCGAGGAAACCGTTGATTCTGTATCTTTCAGTGACTGAAACTACAATGGGCTGCATGCTCGCACAGGAGTCTGAGGACATAGTGGAGAAAGCTATCTACTATCTGAGCAAGAAAATGCTGGATTATGAGACCCGCTACACTCCGCTGGAGAAGGCTTGTCTGGCCTTGGTATGGGCTACCAGGAAGCTGCAGCACTCCCTGTTAGTTTACTCCGTAATACTGGTTTCAAGATTAGATCCGATCAAATATCTCTTTGAGAAACCGACACTTACGGGTAGGCTAGCCTGTTGGTTGCTTCTGCTTTCCGAATTTGATCTGAAGTATGTGACACGCAAGTTAGTAAAAGGGAGAGCGGTAGCGAAATTCCTAGCCGATCACCCAGTCGAAGGGGATGAAGCAGTTGAGTACTTATTCCCAAACGTAGCCATTCTGCATGTTGAAGAAGAGACCTGGATGATGTACTTTGACGGAGCGTCAAACCAATATGGGTATGGGATAGGGGTGTTGTTGATAGCACCGAACAATTCCCGTATACCTCTAGCATTCAAGCTCCGGTTCAAAGTATCGAACAATGAGGCAGAATATGAGGCATGTATTGCTCGACTAGAAGCTGCCCTAGAACTAGGGGCAAAACGGTTGGATGTCATTGGGGACTCGAACCTTGTTGTATCTTAAGCTAAAGGAGATTAGAAAGTTAAAGAAGAAAAGATGAGAATCTATCACTAGACCTTGGACATGCTGATTCCTCGGTTTTAGAAACTAAATGTCACCCATCTGTTAAGAGAGAACAACAGGTTCGCTGATTCATTAGCAACTCTATCTTCTATGATAAACATTCCTTTTGGAGTCCGGATGTGTCCGATCATCATCGAACAGAAATTTGTGCCGGCCTACGAGCTGATTACTGCCATAGATGAGGTACAAGATAAGAATCCTTGGTATTACGATGTCTGGAACTTCTTAGAAAAGGAAGCGTATCCACCAGGGGCAAATGCCAAAGATAAGAGGGCAATTCGAAGAATGGCTGCTCAGTTCATCGTCCGCGGGGGAAAACTGTACAAGAGAGGTCATCTTGGGATACATAAGCTGTGTGGTGATGCTGAAGAATCCAAGCGCCTGATGGAGGCCATCCATGGAGGAGAGTGCGGAGCGCACATGAACGGGGTGATGCTAGCCCGAAAAATCCTTAGACAGGGTTATTACTGGTCCACCATGGAGGAGGATTGTATTGGCTTTGTCCGGCGATGCCACAAATGTCAGATCTATGCAAACCGCATGAACATTTTGCCGTCGAAACTGTACAACATGATTTCGCCATGGTCGTTTTCAGTTTGGGGGATTGATGTGATTGGAGCTGTCACTCCGAAGGGGTCCAACGGGCATGAGTACATTTTGGTAGCGATAAATTACTTCACAAAGTGGGTTGAGGCCCAATCTTACGTGGTGTTGAAGGCATCGTAGGTTGCCAAGTTTATCAGGAACAACATCATCTGTCGCTACGGAGTCCCGAACGAGATTATTTCGGATAATGGTTCCCACTTTAAGAAGGAAGTGATCTACTTGTTGGAGAAGTATAACGTGGCTTTTCATAAGTCATCCACATATCGACCACAGACCAATGGAGCAGTTGAGGCCGTCAACAAGAACATTAAGCACATTCTGTAGAAGATGGTGGAAACCTACCGGGACTGGCCAGATAAGCTGCCATTTGCTCTGTAGGGTTACCGAACTTTAATTCAAACTTCTACTGGGGCGACTCCATATTCCTTGGTTTATGGGATGAAGGTTGTTTTGCCTATTGAAGTTGAGGTTCCGTCATTACGAGTATTGGCTAAGTATCAGATAGCTGAGGCAGATTGGCAGCAAAGCAGGTTCGAAGAACTCATGCTTTTTGATGAAAGAAGGCTGAAAGCATGTACCATGTTCAGGGTTATCAACGAAGAATCGCCAGGGCTTTCAACAAGAAGGTTAAGTCCAGGAATTTGAAAGAAGGAGATTTGGTGCTCAAAGACAACCGAGCTCCCATCCATGACCCTAGGGCAAGTTCAGACCCAATTAGACTGGTCCTTACATCATCAAGTCTATCTGGTCAGGTGGCCTAAAGTTCTCAGAGCTGATCAACATGGACAAGTTGAAGAAATACTATCCCTGAGTGGCTCGCTAGGCCGAAAACCCAAAAGGGCGACCTAGGCAAAAGTTAGAGCACAAAAAATTTGAAATAATAAAAACTGAGCTCGCAAGGTTGAAAACCCAGAAAAGGCGGCCTTGGCAAAAGTTAGAGCGCAAAAGGAGAGAGTAATACACGAGTGAACCCAAGCCGGACTACGTAAGGCTTGATTTCCATTTTTGAGATACGTAGGCAACTTCATCCTGAAGTCTAGCCATAAACACTTCCCCGATCAACTTTGTCTGTGTGATCACGTTGGTCATCTTTGTCTATTCTGCATTCAAAAGCTCGGTTGTGATCTCCAGTGTAGAGCTATTCAGACTAGAGGCAACTTTCCAGTTGATGGGATCCAGGGTTGTGCATCTCAGTGATAGATCTCCGGCGTGTCCAGTTTTGATCCATATCGAAAATGGTTTTGAAAAGTTTTAATTAAAGTTGATTTTGCTCAAATTAATTTTTTTACGACTTAGACCATTTTTGGACCAAACGGAAAATTTTCAGTACCCACAACCTTAAATTACATTGATTTCAGTGCAGAGCTCTCCTACTCTTGAATCCAAATTGAAGTTGCTTTTTATTACATTCATAAAGAAAACTTGAAAGTACTGATAAAGCAATAAATTCGGGGCATAATTTGGTGTTCCTACGTCCCCTCCCAGAGCTGGTCGAAGCCTCTGATGCCAAAGTAGGCCCAACCTACGCCTCTTCAACAAGCCAAGCTACGCACTCATCAGAGAGGGTGCTACTGAAAGTGAGAGCGGGGGCCAGAAGCTCTCTTGTCCTCCATGTTGTGGCATACCGAGCTAGCTGTCTGCCTCGGACCGGAAATACAGCCGGTACTCTATCTCCTCTTCTGAATAAGTCTGATCATGACCGAACTGGCACCAGAATCAGAACGAGAAGTAAAAGGCACAGTGTGTCAGGCCAATCAACTGAATCCCGAGCTGGCGGGTCATGCTATAGCTCATCGCCGGTAAATTGAGCCAAGCGCAGCGCCAAGCAATACTGGTAGCAGATAGATTGCACACCCATTCGAACCACCATCCCTCATCGGGGGCATCGACTAGACGTCACCGAAAGAAATAGCCGCAAGTTGAATATGTTGGGCATAGGTCCACAACCTTCAATTTGTCCATCAACCATACTTGGGGAGGGATGAAAAACGAGAGATTCAAGAATAGAGAGGTGTACGTTGAGAGAAAAGTAAGAAAAGGGTTTTTGTGAGAAAAATCGAGCCTGAGGGCCGAGTGATGTGAGCAATATATGCGAGATAGGGTGGGAAACATTACATGCAGCAGTAGTGGACTCCCCATGAATCTAGTCGTCTCTCGGCGATGAAAAGCATCCAAGCCCATTAATGTCTCAGCCAGTGTCATGGCAATGCAGCTCTTGCCCTCCTTTAAGCCTTGGGCGACTTCAATCAAACGGACGCTAGATTCTCCGGAGCTTGAGGCAAGCAAGAAAGGTGACAGCAGGCATAAGCAAATGGCGTGTCACCGAAAACCCTGCCAGTGATGATCGTCGCGGTCACCGGCATCAGAAAATCGATAAACCAAGCTGGGGATGTCCAACTCCCCATCGCGAATCAAAGATCGAGCGTCATGCATAGTGAGCCCGCACATCCGTCCTAAGGCTTGGATGTGGCCGAAGACGAATTGCGGCAAAATCTCTTCCTCGCGTTCAGACTCTATCAAAGCTTGGAAGTTTTTGAAAGTAGGACACATCTCTTGCCCACCAAAGCTAAAGACATGTCTTATCGGATTCCAAAACCTTACCGCGACATGAAGGAACGGAAAACGCAGCAGGGTGCGACTCAACATGAATAGTGCATTTATGCCAAAGCCCCGAAAATTCAACTTTTCCGAGCCATCCAAGGTAGTAATCCAATTTGTCAGATTTTCAACAAGAAACGCCTCAATTTTGGTGCAAAACTGAGTTAGAATGAGGGAACCACGAAGCTGGAACCTTTATGGAGGATAAGGCACTGTTTGGAAGACATGTGTCAGAAAACTGGAGGTTCCCAGGCTAAGTGGTTGGCCGACCACTTTTTTTGGTCGGCTAGCTACTTTTTTGGGTTACAGACCAAAAAACTGGTCGGCAGGCCCCTATGGTGGTCAGCCATGAGCAAAAAGCTAGCCTGTAGCTCTTTTTTTGTCTCCAGAAGGGAGTCTCTAGCTTTCTTGTGTGCTGAGAATACTGAAGGTCTGAGTTTACCTCTATTTCGGATGCATTTTGTCACTTTGTTTGTCTCAAAATGCATTCACTCTTCGAGTTGTTAGGCTTTGCTTATCGAGTTGTTAAGTTTTGCTTATCGAGTTGTTGCTCTTTTATTATCGAGTTGTTGTTCTTTGTTTATCGAGTTGTTGCTCGTTGCTTATCAAGTTGTAAACTTGCTAAGGTTTTGTTTCTTAGTGAGTTAAGTTGTTTAGTTTGTTGTTTCGGTTCACTACCTAACTTGGCAATACATGAGGTTCAATTTCCATTCAATTCAATTTTTGTGCAAAATGGTGCGATGCGATGCTTAGAATACAAATACAACACTTTTTGAACGAAAAGCCATTTTCATTCCATCATGTTTCCTTTTTACAACATTTTACAGCAGGGTACAAGTTTTGAAGAAAATAAAACTGCCTAAGCTGTACAATGTGCTACAACTACATGTAAAAAGAAAAATAAAGCAGGAACATCTGCATCAATGCTATCAAGCTCAAGACCGAGAGGCCCTCTTCACCCTCTTTGGCTGAGCAGCCTCCGAGCCACCATCGTCGGCATCTCCGTCTGAATCGGAGCCACCATCCTCGGAAGCCTCCTCGGTGTCGCCTCTGCCCTCCGAACTGGAACTAGAGTCATCATCCCTGCCTGCAGATGTCTCTGACTGTGGATGTGCTGACTCCTTCTCCTCACTAGACTTGTCATCCTGTCTAACAGGTGTTCTGCATCCCCCCCAGCCGCGTGCTGAGACTCCTCTCCTAGTTGCTCGAGAAGGCTTGAATGGCCCAGTCTGCAGAGATAGGACCTGAAAGGACAGTTTGAATGCATCATCCAGTATGTATATCAGATGCAGATGCGAGAATGATACATAGAGTGGGTGCATACAGATATAGTGTGTGAATGTGATAGTGTGTGAATGTGATGTGTCAGATGTGCTCTACACATGCAATGAATCAATGCCGTGAAATGTCAGTTTCTATATGTCATCAGAAGTATGATAAATGCAAGGAAATTGAAAAGTACCCAAACGACGGAGGCATATAGCAGCGTCTCCCTCTGCAAAACCATACTCTCGAGTGAGGCCACCACTCCGAGTAACCCCTCAGTATACTCCCTGGGAGGCTGCAGACACAAGTTCAAGTCATCAGTGAATGAATGAATGTCTAAATATCTAAGTGATAAATGAAAACTGTGGAGCATACCGATGGTGAGTCAGGGTCACTGACGTATCGATGATCCGACAGCGGAGGCTCCGGTGGAATCTGGTATGGTGTCCCATACTACCAGCTTGTCAGCCCGGTCGGAAGATCTAGCCATCCAGCATACTGCCAAGTCAAGGGCATCCTTCAAGTCCCGCCTCTCGATGTGCAGGCCCCGCTGGTCGAAGGAATGTCTCCGGCTCAGGCGCGACTTAAGGAAGGTATGTCAGTAGCTCTCCTTCTAGGGGTACGGACACCTGACAACAGAGGCATCAGGTACGTATGGCGATATGTCGCGTAATCCCCCTCCTCCAGGAAAAGGACCACGTCAATACCCAACATAAGGTCCTCCGCCTTCCAGGGTATGAGACCCCCTGTGGACCGCATCTCTGGTGGAGGCAATGAGAGGACGTCTTGATCAGAGTTGCCCATCGTCTAGCGCATGAAACGCTCTCCGAGAAACCAGACCCTGCCGACCAGTCCCTCAAACAAGACCCTATATCGGGAGGAGCCCCATGCCCCAGCAAACAAAAATCGAGGATTCCCTAGCATGTCAATCCAAGGCTGCCAGGTCACCTGCGGGTAACAAGTGCATAAATTGATTAGATGTCATAAATATACAAGATGAATCAAAGCTGAAAGCATGAAGAACTAAGAGTTCTGGATCACCTCCGTCGCCCGTACAGTATCGAAGAACTGCCGGAGGTAGAGCAGAGTCTCTAGAGGCCTGAGCCTGCATCGACCCTCAAATCTGCGTGAGTGAGGGATCTCAAGAGGTGCCTCGACCTCGAGCTCAGGGGCCAATGTCGGGAAGTACGCGTAAACCCATAGCTGTGAAAGGCAAGACAGTGGCTGTCAGAGTACAAAATGTATAGAAAATACAGAATGCTGAGTACAGAATGCAAATACGGAATGTATAGAAAATGCAGAATGCTGAGTGCGGAATGTAGAGTACAGAATGTAATGTGTGCAGTATGCAGTGTACAGATAATGAAAGGCAGCAATGTAAATCAAGAGGGCAGAATGTACCTCCCAGGCTCGCCAATAGCCTCCAACTATGGTCCCCCGCTCGCGGAAGGTCGTGCTCATGTAGCAATAAAGGATAGCGGGGGCAGCGCCACCCCAATCAAAGAGTAGGACCTGTGATAGGTCCACCAAGGCACTAAGAAAATAAAGCCCGACTGTGTTCCCCCTGTCGAAGAACAGAGTGGTCCCGAGGAGGAACATCAAAAATGCCTGGGCATACTGCTGTATGGCCTCAATGGTCATGGGCGTAGTCCCCCTGTACCGCTTGGAGAACCAGGTGTACCTGACCCTGCCTAATGATCTGTCGATCGACAGACGGGCTCCCAGCAGATAAATTCAAGCGGCCTCCCACTCACCCATATCTGCATCGTATGGGATCGGCCGGCCTACCACGTCAAGGCCTGTCAGCATGGAGAAATCATATGGGGTCATCGTCATGTCCCCGGTGGCTGAAAAATGGAAGGAGTTGGTGGTGTCCCACCATCTCTCTACAAATGCACCCAGGAGGGTCCTGCTCGCTGGATGACGCGACAATCTTGTACAGAATAGGCCAAACCCTGCCTTGTCCACAATATGTCGGACAGCGTCTGGGAGCTCCATATACCACTCCCTCGCGAGGATCGATCGATAACCCCGTGTGAAACGGGAGGATACCTGCATTCAGAATGAACAGATGTATTCAGTTTCAGATTAAAAAGTATGAGCTGTGTGTTCAGAATGAAAAGTATGAGCTGTGTGTTTAGAATGAAAAGTATGAGCTGTGTGTTCAGATTGAAAAGTATGAGTTGTGTGTTCAGAATGAAAACTATGAGCTGTGTGTTCAGAATGAAAAGTATGAGCTGTGTGTTCAAATTTGAAAAGTGTGAGCAGTGTGTTCAAAATGAAAAATATGAGCTGCGTGCCAAGGAAAAGGTACACTGTGCTATGGACTGCGTGTTCAGATTGGGCAGTGTGCTATAAACCGAATACTGTGCTATAGACTGCGTGTTCAGATTGAGCACTGTGCTATAAATTGAATACTGTGTTATGAACTACGTGTTCAGGTTGAGCAGTGTGCTATAAACCGAATACTGTGTTATGAACTGCGTGTTTAGATCAAGCAGTGTGCTATAAACCGAATACTGTGCTATGGACTGCGTGTTCAGATTGAGCAGTGTGGTATAAATCAAATACTGTGTTATGAACTGCGTGTTCAGATTGAGCAGTGTGCTATAAACTGAATATTGTGTTATGAACTGCGTGTTCAGATTAAGCAGTGTGCTATGTTATGAAAAAGTATATCGCGTTATGAACTGCGTGTTCAGATTGAGCAGTGTGCTCTGTTATGACAATAAACCGAATACTGTGTTATGAACTGCGTGTTCAGATTGAGCAGTGTGCTATGTTATGAAAAAGTATATCGCGTTATGAACTGCGTGTTCAGATTGAGCGGTGTGCTATGTTATGACAATAAACCGAATACTGTGTTATGAACTGCGTGTTCAGATTGAGCAGTGTGCTATGTTATGAAAAAGTATATCGCGTTGTGAACTGCGTGTTCAGATTGAGCAGTGTGCTATGTTATGACAATAAACCGAATACTGTGTTATGAACTGCGTGTTCAGATTGAGCAGTGTGCTATGTTATGAAAAAGTATATTGCGTTATGAACTGCGTGTTCAGATTGAGCAGTGTACTATGTTATGACAATAAACCAAATACTGTGTTATGAACTGCGTGTTCAGATTGATCAGTGTGCTATGTTATGAAAAAGTATATCGCGTTATGAACTGCGTGTTTAGATTGAGTGATGTGCTATGTTATGACAATAAACCGAATACTGTGTTATGAACTGCGTGTTCAGATTGAGTAGTGTGCTATGTTATGAAAAAGTATATCGCGTTATGAACTGGGTGTTCAAATTGAGCAGTGTGCTATGTTATGACAATAAACTGAATATTGTGTTATGAACTGCGTGTTCAGATTGAGCAGTATGCTATGTTATGAAAAAGTATTTCGCGTTATGAAGTGCGTGTTCAGATTGAACGGTGTGCTATGTTATGACAATAAACCGAATACTGTGTTATGAACTGCGTGTTCAGATTGCACAGTGTGCTATGTTATGAAAAAGTATATCGCGCTATGAACTGCGTGTTCAGATTAAGCGGTGTGCTATGTTATGACAATAAACTGAATACTGTGTTATGAACTGCGTGTTCAGATTGAGCAGTGTGCTATGTTATGAAAAAGTATATCGCGTTATCAACTGCGTGTTCAGATTGAGCGGTGTGCTATGTTATGACAATAAACCGAATACTGTGTTATGAACTGCGTGTTCAGATTGAGCAGTGTGCTATGTTATGAAAAAGTATATCGCGTTGTGAACTGCGTGTTCAGATTGAGCGGTGTGCTATGTTATGACAATAAACCGAATACTGTGTTATGAACTGCGTGTTCAGATTGAGCAGTGTGCTATGTTATGAAAAAGTATATTGCGTTATGAACTACGTGTTCAGATTGAGCGGTGTGCTATGTTATGACAATAAACCGAATACTGTTATGAACTGCGTGTTCAGATTGATCAGTGTGCTATGTTATGAAAACGTATATCGCGTTATGAACTGCGTGTTTAGATTGAGCGATGTGCTATGTTATGACAATAAACCGAATACTGTGTTATGAACTGCGTGTTCAGATTGAGTAGTGTGCTATGTTATGAAAAAGTATATCGCGTTATGAACTGGGTGTTCAAATTGAGCAGTGTGCTATGTTATGACAATAAACTGAATATTGTGTTATGAATTGCGTGTTCAGATTGAGCAGTGTGCTATGTTATGAAAAAGTATATCGCGTTATGAACTACGCGTTCAGATTGAGCGGTGTGCTATGTTATGACAATAAACCGAATACTGTGTTATGAACTGCATGTTCAGATTGAGCAGTGTGCTATGTTATGAAAAAGTATATTGCGTTATGAACTACGTGTTCAGATTGAGCGGTGTGCTATGTTATGACAATAAAAAGTATACTGTGGTATAAACTGTGTGTTCAGATTGAGCAGTGTGCTATATTATGAAAAGGTATACTGTTTTATGAACGGCGTGTTCAGATTGAGCAATGTGCTATCCTATTAAACAAAATGTTGTGTTATGAACTGTGTGTTCAGATTGAGCAGTGTTATGAGCTGTGTGCCAACTAAACAGAATGCTCTGTTATGAACTGTGTGTTCAGATTGAGCAGTGTTATGAGCCGTGTGCCAATTAAACAGAATGTTGTGCTATGAACTGTGTGTTTAGATTGAGCAGTATAATGAGCTGTGTGCCCAAAATGTGCTGTGTGCTAAAATGAGTTGTGTGCTGAATTAACAAAGTGTTGTGTGGTGAGCTGTGTGCTAAATTAGCAGAATGCTGTGTATGAACTGTGCGTTCAGAATGAGTGGAGTGCTGTGTATGTAAATATGTTCAGAACGAGCAGATATGATATATAGCGAAAACATGGAATATGCGAGAAATGCAAAAGTAAAGTACGCACCTCATGCCCGTGATGAGATAGATGGGACTCCGGCTCCCGTAGCAGCAGGTCTACGGGCGCCCGACTCGCGAAGTCCGTGAAGTGGTGGAAGGTGCTAGGAGGTAGAATGTGCTCCTGCGGGTCGTACTCCTCCGGGTCAAACGGCTGAATCCTCGGAGGCAACGGTATAATGTCGGGCTCGTCCTCTGCATATGGAGAACCTCCGCCATGCGGAATATTGTTGGCTATCTGAAGAAATCTGCAAGATGATGCAAAAATGAGCAAAATGAGCCAAAATTGCAAAAAGTCAACTCTCGGGAAGAGAAAAATTCAACAAAAGTCAACGCCTAAGAAAAGGAGCTAAACTTTGAGACAAACATACCTTAAGTGGTGAAAATGGAGAAAGAAGCTCCGAAAACAAATTTTAATCAGTTCAAAATGAAGAGAATCGAAAGTTTTCGCGAAACAACTTCGCGTGGGGCATTGGAAAATGCGTATAAAGTGCAGATCTGAGAGAGAAAAGGGTCTAGGGAGGAAGAGAAGTTGATTTTGGCCTTGGAGGTGTGAGCAAAACTGATTTGGAGTTGTGTACTTAAAGATCCGAGCATTAAAAGACAAAACTGCCCCTGTTTTCATAAACTGGTCGGTCAGCCAGTTTTTCTGGTCGGCCGACCACTTTGGTGGTCAACAACTGGTCGGCCACTAGCCTAGGTGGTCGGCCATCCCTCCTGGGTGGTCTCCAAGGTCCCTTTGTTCTCCCTGTGTGTTTTGATGATGATTGGAGTCCTCGGCTCTCGAGAAAGTACAAGAAAAAGTACACTTTTCGGCTCAAAAATGTCTCCGCGGGAACTTCAATTCAAGTCTTCGATGCGTGGCTCATCGTTACTCGTCAAGAGCAAGGTGTATCCTTTTTGAGTACGTTGTGACCCCCTCGAGAGGTAAATCGAAGGTTATGGTTGAGTTGCTCTCTTTAAGGTTTGTACTTCTTTACTCAGCATTTTGTTTCAAACATGCTTTTAAAGTTGCAGTTTTCTTGCATTTGCTATGCACACCACTTGTTGCATTGTTATGCACTTTATTTGCGTTGTCACGCACGTTTACCTTGCATTGTTATGCTCGTTCCGGTTGCCTTGTTATGCACTTTCACTTGCATTGCTATGCATGTTTCCATTGGCATTGTGTATGCACGCATTTATCTCGCATTGGAATTGCATCTTGATGTAATGATTGAACATGTGCTTCTAACTATATTGTACCTGTTAAGTTTCTTTCTTTTGCAGGCACGATATTGTATGTATAGTTCATTTGAGGCTGGTGCGACCAGACGATATTGTATGTACGGTTCATTTGAAGCTGGGGCGACCAGACGCACCAGACGGTATTGTATGTACTCCGCATGAGACGTAGCGAGAATTGTATAATTCTCTTACATCCTTTCTGCATGTAATGTAGTTTGATTTGTATTCGCTTGCTTAAACTGTTGCATTTATTGTGTATATTTGCTTCATTACAGCTTTCTTTGCATGATCATAAGTTATGTTCGGCTTTGTGCATGTCATTTGCATTTTGCCCCCGCCTACGGGCACATCTCTTTGTTATCTTACCTGTTTGTCTAAGTCTTCGGCCTTGTCAAAAATGGGTCGTCTCTGGGCTTTGACATTCACTCCCGTCACTTATGACTTCCAAGTTCTATCAAAGAGGGCAACTATAGACACCCCATTTTTGACCGACCTTAAGACTCAGACGTCATCGATTGAGCGCTCGGTGATAGTGCATGTTGTGCTCCTTTCGAGTTTCCGGAGTTTTGGCTGAGTGCCTTGCCTCTGGCCTCTGAACCCTTTGTGCATCGGCTCGGTTTGCGGACCAAGCCTTGTTTTCCTTGCCTGAGGGAATGAGAGGTCTTGTAAACCCTTTCTTGTGGTCGTAGACCACTTTTCGTGGTCGTAAACCACTTTTCCCGCTTGGAGACTAGTTTCCGATTTTCGGAACCTTCGGTCGCGCGCCTTGTCTCGAGACCGCTTAACGTTCTCCGTTTGGCATGGTTTTTGAACCACACCTTGTTTCCTTGGCCTAGAGGGCCACTGTGGTCTGGGAGACCACTTTTGTGGTCGTGAACCACTTTTGTGCTTGTCAGCTAGTTTTCGAAGCTCCCGGCTGCGCGCTTGGCCTACCGAACTTTCGTCTTGCATTCGTTTTGGTTTGTTTTTGGTACAAACCTTGTTTTCCTTGTTTGGAAGGTGGTACAAGGGTGGGAGGCCAGTTTCTCTCCCCACAAACCACTTTCCTTCTTGCCAGCCAATTTTCTGGTCTGACAACTGGTCTCCCTGATCTTCGAACCATCAAAAGTGGTCGGCCACCACACCATTTGCTTGTTTTCATGCTGCTGACCTTCTCCCACCATGGCCGACTACTTTTATTTTTGGGAGACCACTTAAAGTGGTCGGCCGACCACTTAAAGTAGCTCATGTAGAAATGATGTAAGAAAATGAGGACCTGACTACGCCTAGCGTATGAAGGGTGGAGGGAGACGTAACCAACGAGCGCACCCAAGGTTTAAACCGAGATGCTAACACGTCTCACGTGATAGAAGGAAGGGTGGTGTGAACAAACAGGTGCACCTGATGTTTTAAACCAAAGCAAACATTCCTAACGCATCGCACACAAGAAGAGAAAAGATGGTGTGAACACCGGGCACACCCAATGTTTTTAACCGATTTGGACAATCCTCACGCGTCGCACGCGAGAGGAGGAAAGGTGGTGTGAACAACGGCACACCCGATGTTTTTAACCGATTTGGACAATCCTCACGCATCGCATACGAAAGGAGGAAAGGTGGTATGAACACCGGGCACACCCGATTTTTTAACTGAGCACTCCTAACGCGTCGCTACAGAGAGGAGAAAATATTGGTGTAAACGAACAGGCGCACTTGCCATTTTTAACCGAGCACTCCTAACGCGTCGCACGCGAGAGAAGGAAAAATTGGTGTGAATGAACAGGCGCACTTGCCATTTTTAACCGAGCACTTCTAACGCGTCGCATGCGAGAGGAAGAAAGATTGGTGGGTCAATGAATGAACAAACAAATTTTCAGAATTTGGTAAAGCGAAACTATCCCCTCCCCCCAGGAAGGCCTCGGAAAATGCAGTCTACGAAGATAATTCCAAACAAGACACAACGCATGAACGTGAATTAGAAGTAAAACAGAATCTACACAAAGACACGTAAAATCAAAATAATCAAAGCAATGTAGTAAAACGAAAGCCAATTTGCCAATGTGTTAAAACAATGGGCTTTAATTTGAACACACACACCACGTTCCAATTGGTTGTAAAATGGATGATGATTTCACTGTGGCACGTATGATTTTATCTGGAACTCCTCCGAATGAACTGTTCATACAATACCGTGCGCTTACGAAATAACAAATAGATTACGATTTAGGCAAAACAATTTGTAAGCGAACGAACAGTTTAAACTAATTAAAGTCCTAAACAAAACAAAACAATTATTAGTTTAAACTATGAGTTAAATAAATAAGTTTAAACAAATTAAATCAAGAAACAAATAAATCAAATTATGCATTCACACAATAAAACAAAGTAGAATGAACAAAATTTCTCTCTTCTCCTTTCCTTCTCCTTTTTATATTTTACCCGCTCATTTTTTCTCTTCTCTTATTTTCCTTTGTTCCTTTGTTTTTTTTTTTTTTTGTTCCTCATTGTTTTCTCTTTCTTTTTCTTTTTCTTTCAACTCTTTTTTTTTCACTGTTTTCTTTCTTTTCTCTTTCTATTATTTTTCAGATTAAAGCTCCATAATACAAGAAATAAAGTAAAGTTAAAAAAACAAAACTGAGTTTACACTGGCTGGGCCTCGATGAAGCACGGCCAGGGGTCAAGACAGTCGGCCGAGCTTCGATAGCGACAGGGGCAGATTCAGGAAAACCGCATTACACGATTGTTAAAACACAATCCAACCTTCATTTTTGCACACTACCTTGGCCGCAATTCCTCCCCCTCTCTTTCTAACCTCCCTCCCTCTCTAGATTTCCCCTTTCCTTGAGTTATCCAACAACCCTTGCAATTTTTGCTTTGAAACCCATTCCCTCCTCTACACTTTGAACCGAACAAATCTTAATTTGGTGGAGTTTTGAGTTTTTCTCTTGATTCCTCTCACGTTTGCCCACACTTTTCTTGTTTCCCCCTTTGATTTTCCACCCCTTCTTTACTTTCTCTCTCCTAAGGCTTGGATTTTGGGGCTTTTACTCATTTTCACTCATCCTTTCACATTTTCTTCACTATTTCCACTTTCTCTCTATGGCTAATGACAAGGTTCCCATCCCAGACCCTGCCATCGGTATTGAGGCCATCTTCGGTGCAGATATGGAGGTAAAGGACGCTCTCGTGTTGCCTCCCCTCATTAATTGGCCATTTGATACGGCCATCTACCGATCACGCACACATGCTCCATCCTTAGGCAGTATTTTGAGATTTGAGGGCCTCATCCCTGGGATAGATGAGGACATCCTACTATGAGAGCCCGCGGAGCACTTGTCAGTTGATACCTCCACGGTAAGCAACTTCCTTTTGTTTTGTACATATGTTGAAATCTTATAAACAAAACACTCATTAATACTACATACACTCCCCATTTACAAGTGATAGCTAGGAGGTTTGGCGACTATAGATCCATATTTGGCCCCCGGTGCTGGTATGAGAGGCTTCCTGCAGAGGTCCACACGCTGGTTGATGCAGCCGGCTTTGGACCCTTCTGTTCAGGGCTCATTCAGATGAGGGCTAAGTCGCTGCTATACGGGGCCGTGGTAGAGGGATAGTGGGACACTACGGACTCGTTCCACTTGTCGTCGATTGGGGAGCTGACCCTGACTCTGACTCTATATGATTTCTCGATGCTCACTGGCCTACGGGTCCGGGTGGGCGGCCCAATCCCATGTGATCCTGATATGACGCAGTGGAGAGTCGTACAGCGTCAGCTTCTTGGGGCGATCCCAGATATCACCAGTCACGGGATGGTGAGGTATAGTTTGTTTTATAATCACTTCTCTAATTCTCAACCTGCTACTCTAGATGAGGTTGCCCAGTACAACCCGCGGCTTCCTTATATATCTCATCGGTACTACCCTGCTTGCCAACAGGAAAAACACCGTGGGGTTATATCGAGCATTGGTGCACCTACCACAGGTGACAGAGTATGACTGGGGTAGGGCCGGCCTGGCCACCCTGTACTGCTATATGAGTTCTGTATCAGTCGCAAGGAGGATTCACTCGGCGGCTACTGGAGGGTTTGGGAGGTGTGTCCCACACGTACTTTTTTTGTGCATTTTGTTCAATTCTACATTTCTTGCTCATTTTTGCTTTGCATTTCCTGTTTGTCTGCTCATTTACTTCATCCATCTATTGTTTACTTGCAGCTATAGGTCTACACATATTTCACCTCTCTAGTTCCGGTCCTAGTGAGGCAAATTGAGTTGTCAGTACCCCGCTCCCGATACTACAACTCCCGATTCGAGCGCCGCCTCCGCATAGATCGAGACTTCCCCTACTTTCGCCGTTTCTTTGACACCATCACCGCGGATCAAGTAACAAAATACTAGTCTTCATATTTCCATACTACTGTTTCCATATTGTTGTTATTCTTATACTACACTGTTATTCACATACTGCTTAGATCCTTGACATCTGACATCTGTTTCCACAAGTTGACTGGCACCCCTGGGCGGGTATCCCTCAGGCAGCGAGGGCGACCTACGTTGCTGCATAGTACGCCTCTGCTATACGGATTCTGTTTGAGGGCCCCTTCGACCGAGCTTATTATATGGGAGAGAGGTTCATCTGCCAGACACAAGGGTGGCAGATCTGGACATTCCATATCCTCCTCCTCCTAATATGAGGGTAGTGGATGATCTTCATGACGGTCCTCAGATCGACTTCCTGATGTGGGAGAGGATGGTGACCGATATCATGAGCCCGACGACTTCACCACTTTCTTGCAGACTGGGGTTATGGCGCCTCTTACCCTGGGCCGTGGTTCGCGTTGTTCTAGAGATTGCTGCTACTACTCTGTCTGCTGAGTAATTGTTGTTGCCGCTACTTCCCACTCCCAGTTTTCCTATGATTCCAACTGAGGTCGTATACATGCGGCCAGATGGGGTGATTAAGAAAATCCCCCTTGAGCACATTGAGGAGAGGGATCGCAGATTGGTGTTCGCTTCTGGTGTCGAGCAAGTACACACTTCTTCTTGTTTCTTCCCATTGTGTTACTTTACGTTTGCACTGCCCTTTGTTATTTTTGTTCACTGTTGTCAAATGCTTCTCCATTTGCAGGTACCCAGGGCATATGCAGATGACCTCCTTCGGACGATTGACTGACTACTTCTGATGGTGCGGAATAGGCAGACCACTCTGGTTACTTATGGGATTGAGGTATGCTTTCGCCATTAGTTTACAGTCATGACAGTCTTGCTCATAACTCTATTGATTTCTTCTGATAGCTGTACTCTCTCTTTCTTTTCAGCTTGAGCCAACACCAGTTGCACCTGCGGGACCTCCTCTAACTAGGAGGAGGAGACAGGGCACAGTGAGGGGGCAAAGAAGAAGCTGACCATAGAGAGGTAGAGTGAGGCAGCACTCACCTCCCGAGGAGTCCTTCGACAAGTACACGACTTCTGAGGAAGAGGGGAGGCAGTTGATATGCAATCTAGTAGCCCCAGTGATGACAGCGATGCACCTCCTCCACAGTCGAGAAGGAAGAGAGCGATGATGGGTTACTGATGATGATGATTTTCTGTTGTTTTTTGTTTTTTGTTTTTTGTTTTTTGTTTTTGCTTTGTAGTTAAAGACTAGTTAAAGACTAGCTTCAGACTAGCTTTGTTTTTCAAGGATTTTCTTTTGTTTTGCTGTTTTGTAAAACAATGATCGGGGTTGGACCCGCTAGCTTATAAAAGACAAGTTTTTGAATGATCTTCTTGCATAATATGTGATGAATGGCATGTGATGAATGACGTAACCTTTGCATAGTAACTTTGCACAAGACTTAAAACAACGAACATCTGCCCTTACATTCATCCTTGAATCGGATAACAACCCACAGCTGGACAAAATGTAAAATACAACTCGATAACAGGAAAACAAAATGAAAACAACTCGAAAATAATAAAAAACATTTGGTACAAACAAAACAAAACTCAAAACACAGCCGCGGTACGCCAAGACAAAGGCCAACTTTTTCTGCAACTGCACTGATCTGAGCCACCATTTAGACCCGGCCGGGCCTAAGTAGGCACGGCCAGGCTTCATTGAGGCATGGCCAGGCCTAAATATGAGGTCGGTCAGTGCTACCGAGCTGTCATGCACTACTCCTTCTTAACCTCTATAAATGGTGCTCCAATGCTGTTTTTTTGGTAGAATAGCAAGTCTTTGGTATTTTACTATCAAGATGGAAACATTGCTCAACAATAGGCTTCGAGACTGGGTAGCCACTTTGGACGGCTCGGAAAAGGTAAACTTTCGCAGTTTCGCCCTAAACGTCCCTTTTCCTCTGAGCTGCACTTCTATTTTCTTTCCCTTCATCCATGCCGTTGTTCAATGTTGGAACCCGATCACACATGTGTTTAGCTTTGGATCACAGGAGATATGTTCGACACTCCAGGAATTTTGAGCTTTGATGGAGTCCCGACACGACAAAGAAATCGTGCTGCAACCCCGTTTTGGCCATGCCCAAGCTTTGGGATGGATGTGTGGGCTAACATTACGCGAGGCTCAGTCTTTGGCACATGATGGGGAGCTAGACATCCCTGGTTTAGTTCATCGATTCTTCACTATTAGAGATAGGAGTGACCTTCTTTGGCGAGGCCACTGGCAACATGCTCTCTATTTATGTCTACTTGCACAATTCTTTCTTGCCCTTAGTTCTAGTGGAGATAGCATCCGGTTGATTGAAGTGGCCCAATGTTTGAAAGAGAGTACGAGTTGCATGGGTTTGGCACTGGCTGAAACCTTGATGGGTTTGGATGCCTTTCATCGGGGGGAGACTACCCGCTTTACAGGGAGTTTGTTACTTCTCCAGGTATTATTTTCCACCCTTCAAATTTATGATTCTCACATCACTCAACACTTACTCTCTGTTTTTCTCTTTATAACCTCTTCCTTACTTTTCTCTCATCGTACAACTCTCTATTCTTTAATCTCTCTTATTTTTCATCCCTCCCCAGGCATGGTTGATAGATAAACTACAAGTAGTGGACCCTTGGCCCGAGTACTCAGCCCCGAGCTTACTTCCTTTGCCAACGGCTGGTCGATTTTCCCTCAGAGGGGTTGTGGTGTGATTGGATGTACAGCAAATCTGTGGCTGGCATAACTTGGCGTTGTCCCTGCCTTAATTTGGCTGAGATGAGCTACAACATGTCCTGACAGTCGGTGTAGAATTAATTGGCCTCACACATTGTATATTCTATTTCCCTCTCCAGTTCAGACATCAATTCAGGCATGATTAGATATATCCCGATGATGGAATGGAATACACAACTTCATTTCCAGTTCATGCCTTGCACCTACCCTAGTTTCTCGCGACCTGGAGGACGAGAGAGATTCTAGCCCTTGCCATTAGTTTTAGTTACACCCTATGTGAGGAGTGTTCGGCTTAGCTTGAAGAGGAGGCAGAGGTTGGGCCGTCTTTGGCGCAGAGCCACCTAACTTAGCTGTGCCCCTAGTTTTACTGCTTTGCTTTTTCTTTTCAAGTTTTAAAATGTAAAAACAACTTTGATCTAAATCAAAGAGTTGGAGAATGTACTTGTGTTGAAATCAATAAAATTAAAGTTGCGAGTACTGAAAATATTCCTTTCGGTCTCAAAAATGGTCCAAGTTGTAAAGGGTAAAATTTTGAACAAAATCAACTTTTAATAAAAAATTTAAAAACAATTTTCGGAAACGATCACCACCTAACACGCACAGAATCAATTCTCAAGATGTACAATCCCAAATCGAAAGAACATAATTTCCCTTGATTGCATATCCCTTCTGCTCTGCACTGTAATCAGCTTTTCTTCCCAAAACAAAGATCACAACCGAACTAATAGATGATGAACAAAGATGACCTGATCAGGAAAACGGACAGAACAATTGCATTGGAGATAGCTACGGCCGAACTTCAGGATGAAGTTGCCTATGTATCCCAAAGATAAGAATTAGGCCTTACGTAGTTCGGTTAAGGTTTACTCGAGTATTAACTCTCTCCTTTTGCACTCTAACTTTTGCCAAAGTCATCCTTTAGGGTTTTCAACATTGTGAGCTCAATTTTTCTTTATTTCTAATTTTTCTTGCTCTAAATTTTGCCTAGGTCGCCCTTTTAGGTTTTCGGCCTAGCGAGCCTCTCAGGGGTAGTATTTCTTCAACTTGTCCATATTGATCTGTTGTGAGAACTCCAACCCATCTAAGTCAATGAGAATAACCACCCCACCTGACTAAATAGATTTGACGATATAAGGACCAGTCCAATTGGGTCTAAACTTGCCCCTAAGGTCATGGATGGGAGCCCGGTTGTCTTTCAGTACCATGTTCCCTTCTTTAAGATTTCTGGACTTAACTTTCTTGTTAAAAGCACTAGAAATTCGATACTGGTAGCCTGGACATGATACAATGCCCTTAGTCTTCTCTCATCAAACAACATTAACTCTTCGAACCTACTCCGTTGCTAGTCCGCCTTCGCTATCTGACATTCAGCCATGACTCGTAGCGACGACACTTCAATTTCAATCGGCAAAACAACCTCTATCCTGTAGGTAACAGAATAAGGAGTTGCCCCTGTAGATGTCCGGATCGAAGTTCTGTAGCCCCAGAGCACAAATGGAAATTTATCTAGCCAATTCCTGTAAGTTTCCATCATCTTCTGCAGAATTCTCTTGATATTTTTGTTCGCAGCCTCGACAACTCCATTGGTTTGTGGCCTGTAGGTTGATGACTTATGGAAAGCCACATTATATTTCTCAAGCAAGTCTATCACCTCTTTCTTGAAGTGCAACCCATTATCGGAGATAATCTCATTTGGAACTCCATACCGGTAGATGATGTTGTTTTTGATGAATTTAGCCACATGCGATGCTTTCAATACAAAATAAGACTGGGCCTCCACCTATTTCGTGAAGTAGTCGATTGCTACCAAAACGAACTCATGCCTATTTGACCCCTTTGGTGTAACTGCGCCAATAACATCTATCCCCCAAACAGAGAATGGCCATGGTGAAGTCATGTTGTAGAGCTTCGATAGCGGAATGTTCATGCGATTGGCATGAATTTGGCATTTGTGGCAGCGCCGAACAAAACCAATACAATCCTCTTCCATGGTTGACCAATAGTAGCCTTCTCTAAGGATTTTTCAGGCGAGCATCACACCGTTCATGTGGGCTCCGCACTCTCCTCCGTGAATGGCCTCCATAAGACGCCTTGATTCCTCTTTTTCAATACACAGTTTATGCATTCCCAAATGGCCTCTTTTGTACAACTTGCCCCCGCAGATGATAAATTGGATGGCCAGACGCTGTATTGCCCTTTTGTCCTTGGCAGTTGCTCCTAGCGGATACACCTCCTTTTCCAGGAAATTCCAAATATCGTTGTACCAGGGGTTCTTATCTGAAGCCTCATCTATCGCGACAATGGTTTCATAGGCCGGCGTGTACTTCTGCTAAATAATGATAGGACGCATCCTAGCTCCCAATGGAATGTCTACCATAGAAGATAGAGTTGCTCGTACATCAGTGAATCGGTTGTTCTCCTTTAGTAGATGGGTACATGTTAGCTTTTCAAACCTTAGAATTAGCATATCCAAGACCTGATGGTAAACCTTCATTTTCTCTTTAACATATCAATCTCCGTTGGCTTAAGACACAACCAAGTTCGAATGCCCGATGAGGTCCAACATTTTTGCCCCTAGTTCCATGGTGGTTTCTAAACCAACAATACACACCTTATACTCTGCTTCGTTGTTGGATACTTTGAACCGGAGTTTGAAGGCTAAGAGTATATGGGAGTCATCGGATGCTATCAGCAACACACTGATCCCATAACCGTATTGATTGGCTACTCCGTCAAAGTACATCATCCACGTTTCCCCCTCTATTTGCAGAATATCTTTATCTCGGAAAAAGTACTCCGCCGCTTCATCCCCCTCTACTGGGTGATCTGCTAGGAATTCCACTACAGCCCTCCCTTTAACCGACTTACGTATAACATATTTGAGATCAAATTCAGAGAGGAGGAGAAACCAACGGGTTAGCCTACCCGTAAGCGCTGGTTTCTCAAAGAGATATTTGATGGGATCTAATCTCGGAACCAGGATTATAGGGTGAGCTAACAAGTAGTGCCTCAACTTTCGGGTAGCCCATACCAAGGCTAGACAAGCTTTCTCGAGGGAAGTGTAACGGGTCTCGTAATCTAGCATTTTCTTACTCAAGTAGTAAATGGCTTTCTCCACCTTGGTCTCCGACTCCTAAGCCAACATTCACCCCATGGTTGAATTCATGACTGACAAGTACAAAATCAACGATTTTCCCGATTCTGGTGGTGATAACACAAGCGGATTCTGCAGGTACTGCTTAACCTGTTCAAAAGCGAACTGACAGCGATCATTCCATTGAAATATCTTTCCTTTCTTCAGGACACCAAATAGTGGTTTACAAGTCAAGGTTAGTTTTGAAATAAACCATCTTATGAATTGCACTTTACCCAGAAAGCCGCGCACCTCCTTTTCAGTCTTTGGTGGTGGCATTTCTAAGATGGCCTTGATTTTGGAAGGATCTACCTCAATTCTTCTCTGTGTGATCAGAAATCTCAACATTTTTCCTATTATTATGCCAAATGTACATTTTTTGCGGGTTCAACCTCAATCTATACTCTCTGATCCACTAAAAGAATTTCTCCAAGGCGGTGTAGTGGCCCTCTCGATCTTTGGACATGACAATCATATCGTCCACATACACCTCAACCTCTTTGTGGATCATGTTGTGCAGAATGGTGGTTGAACCCTTTGATAAGTGGCCCCAACATTCTTCAATCCAAACGGCATGACTCGATAGTAGTAGGTGCCCCACGGAGTAGTGAAAGTGGTCTTCTCCCTATCCTTGGGTGCCATCAGAATCTGGTTATACCCGAAAAACCTATCCATGAACGAGAGCAATGCATGGCCCGCGGTGAAGTCTACCAACTCGTCAATATGCTGCAGTGGAAAATCATCTTTTAGACTAGCCTTATTCAAATCCCTGAAGTCAACACAGACTCTGATCCTACCATCTTTCTTTGGGATTGGAACAATATTGGCCAACCACGTTGGATACTCAAGTACAAGCAAAAACCTTGCCTCAATCTGTTTGGTAACTTCTTTCTTGATCTTCAAAACCCAATCTGGGCGAACTCTACGCAGCTTTTGCTTAACTAGCCGGGCCTCAGGGTCAAGAGGGATCTGCTGTTGTACAATCTCAGGATCGATTCCAGGCATGTCTTCGTAGGACCACGCGAAAACATCTTTGAAATTTTTTAATAAAGCGATTAAATGTCGTGTTCCTCCGAAGACAGCATGGACCCGATCTAGACAAAGCAAGGATTTTCCTCAATACCTACGTTAATTGATACGATTTCATCTATACAAGGCTTAACACGCCTCTCCTCTTCATGATCAATCAAAATTTTCAAAACCCGAGGAATTTCTTCCTCTTCGTTTATGTCAAAATTATGAAAATCGAGATTATTACAACACACCAAAGGCATAGAGAAATAGACTCGAAAGAAAAGGTAAAAGATGACCTGGATAGGACTTTGGTATCCGAGTTACCACTCCGAGAAGTACCAGACTCAGAGGAACTCGAATCTGACTCCGACTCCACAGACTCAATGGAATCAGATCTGGACTCACTATTCGATCTAGAACTGCCAATGATGCCTTGCTCAAACTTCCAGACAAGGCATGGAGCCTTAAATGCATCTATGATAAGATTGGAGAAATCCATTGTTGGGTTATCCCCGATCATTGAGATAGTAAAACTATCCCCCAAGTTAGCGGTCTCAGCTTCAGCAGTAGAACTTGCCAGTATGTCAGCCAATGCTTTTCCCAACAGCTCTTTCTCTTCAAAGTCCAGGCTTGCAGTCCCACCTTGATCTATGTTAGGGCTCAGGTCTGCTTGTTCATCCTCCTCTTCTGGTAACTGGTGTTCGAAGAAGATCTCGAACCCCGGATACCTTGTCTTTGTCTCCCAATCATACCAAGGCTCTGGGAATCCACAAAAGGGGAAGTCTTTCCTTTGGCGAACAAAACGTCCGTTCAAGGTCCCCTGCATTGGTTTGTGGATTAACTCATACTGCTTCCCAGTCCTCTTTGCTTTCAGCCTTTCTCGTAACTTCTCCCATTTTCCTTGCCAATTTATAGCGGTAGGTTTATATCCCAGCCCGAAAGCGTGAGGGTTGTGACTTATCTCCTTAGCAACAGTACCTCATTGCCTACCACTTCTGCCCAATCCTGATCCAGGCATATGCCCCTATTTGTTAATCATATAGATAGATTGTGCACTTACGTAGTTCCCATCGCCCTCCGCCATAATGGTTTGGACCAACTGGGCTTTTGCCAGAGAGAAGCCAGAAAGGAACATGTCTTCTTTCCCATATATGATTTCCAATAATGGCACAGTAGCTCCCTGGGGAGGATGGATCACAAAATTACTGTACACAGTGGCAATCCCGCCTTTGAAGGGGTACTTCACTAACTGGTGGACTGTTGATGATACAACCCTCATCTAATGTAGCTAGGGCCTTCTGAGTAGTGGATTAAAAGTGGCCAGAACGTCCATGACATGGAATTCCACCTCATGTTCGAACGGGCCGATTAGGATATGGCTCTTGAACGTTCCCATAACACCTCGGCTTGTATTGTCATAAGCCCGGACGGCTTGGGTCGTGGGTGTAAAGTCAATCGGTCTCAAACTGATGGCATAGGCAGTCCTCACTGGACATACATTGATCGCTGATCCAGTATCTACTAATACCACTAGAATCTACTTTTTTCGACTTTCTAGGGTTACATATAAGGGACGGTTGTGGTTGGCACCCTCAGGTGGTAACTCCTTATCTGTAAAAGATATCACCGACGTAACGTCTCCAGATGTAACCAAAAATACCAATTGGTCAGCAGTGGTATCGATAGACAGTTTGGCCAGGTTCATTGCCTCCAACAATGCTTGCCTATGCTCCTGGGATGCCATTATCAGCCCCCAGATTGATATGTCAGCCTGAATCTTCTTAAGCTATTTCAAGACCAGGTTTTCCTCAACATCCTTCTCTTTTGATCTCTCAGCCTTCTTTCTAGAGGTCTCTGGCTGGTCTAATGCTGCAGGTTTGAAGTACCGACCAGTCCAGGTCATATGATTGATCTCATCAGTATAACAGGTGTCATCCGGGGTATTGGCTTTCCACCATTCGTTAGTGTACGCATGACTTAGGTCACTGTCTTCTCACCACTCTCCTGCAGTCATGGTCAGGCTAGCATCTGGTTCTATCTGGAGCATGCTAACATCACGCGCCCTATCATCATACCATTATTCCTCCACCACAGTCTTGGTTTCTAAATCCTAATGTCTTTGGAGTTTTCGTAACATCCTTTTTTGGTTGCTGGGCTCCCATTTGACCTTTTTGGTAGTTTGGATATCACCCACCATTGTCTCGGGTACTTCTTTCCCTTTTCCTTTTTCCTGCTCCAGAGCTATCTTCGTTGGATCTCTTCTATCCTTTTCCTTTAAAATTCTTCCAGTGCATGTTCTTTCTCAGTCAGATGTGCAACCTCAGCCTCGCCACTAGTAGCAATTTCCTCTTCCTTCCCAGTCTCTCTTATCTATTCCTCCACATCTGACTCTTCCTCACTCAACCATCCATTGCTTTTTTCTGGCTGGCTCGGCTCCCACCATCCCACTTGAACACTGCTTGTATCCTCCTCTTCGAAGAAATACAAATCCTCCAGATCCTCCTCCAGATCAGCCAAATCTTCTTCTAAGTCAGCCAAGTAATTTAGGCCTTGTTCAGGCCAATCATTCTGATGTTTCCCTAACTGGCCTTCCCTGATAGCATTAATGTTGAGAAAGTCCAGCAATATGACTATTGACTTCGGCTGATCGATAGCCACAATGTATAAACTAGGATCGTACTCCTTCGCAAGCAAGAGCCCCTTCTCTATAACATAGGTATCAAACGATCCTGTCTTTAGTGCATTTTTCTCTTTCTCCGTTTCTACTGCCACAGGCTTGGATTGGGTTTATGGTGTTAGATCTATCATGCACATGTCTATGCCTTCTGAAATAACCACCTCCAGTTTTGGTAGGTGGGACAAGGTAATATATGTGTTAGGGCTAAAGGTGGGCGGTAGTGTATGGATGTGGTTAATGTTTCTAGGTGGGAAAATTTGGTTATGTGCAGGAAGTGGGTTGGTTGTTACGTTTGGTTTGGAAGGTGGGGCCATGACTTTATTGTCGATGAGATTCTAGATCTCATGACGTAAACGGTAGCACAAGTCTGTAGGATGGCCATGTTGTTGGTGGAAGATACAATACTGGGTAGGGCCATGTTTGGGTGGCAACAGGTCTAGAAATGGACGAGAATCGAGAGGCTTGAGATGCCCCTTTTCCATTAATAGTTTGAAGGTGCAAGCTGGGCTCATATGGAGGCGAGTAAAGGCTCTTCGGTTCCGGGATGGGCCAGTGTTTTGTGAAGGTTGTGAGGTTGTGGCAGTAGTAAAGGGATCAGCCATCTTAGTCGTTGAAACAATAACATTAACATCCGCAGGCCGTGGAATAGTGCTATTGCTAGCATTGGTATTCCAAGAGAATGGCCTTCTTGCGGGTTCGCTTGTTCTGTGGATAATGCCCTTTTTAAATGCACTCTCAATCTGGACCCCCAGCTCGTGTAAGGAAACAAATATGGACAGTGGTGCCACTATCATTCTCTGCAGCATGTCTAGCTCGAGGTTCTAGACCACTAGTCGGACTTGTTCTCTTTCGGCAGGTCTATTTGCCATTCGGGTTGCCTTGGCTCTTCACCGGGCAACAAAATCGATGAATGATTTTTTGGGGTTCTCGGTAGTAGCCTCCAATGCACTAACGGTTACCTCTATCTGGGTGTTATATGAATACTGATTAATAAATGCCTCAGATAGCTCTTCTCAATTCCATTTTGTTGAGTTTTCCAATTTAGCATACCAAATAGCTGCCACATCAGACAAGGTTCTCCCAAACAAGGAAAGTTTATCCGCCCTAGACAAACCCATGGGCCTCAATACAACCGAAAACAACCAGACATGTACAATCGGATCCCCCCTCCCATCGAATCTGTCGATATGGGGCATCTTAAATTTCTTCGGTAATTTGACCGATGCTTCGATGTACCCGTCTTCGATATCCGGAATGGAGTTAAAGCCGTGGGATTTTTTCAATGCTTTCTCCAATCCAGCAATCTTAACCAAGGCTGGATCAATTTCATTGATAACAAAAGGAAATATTCTTGCGAGGGGTCGAACCGAAGGCTTGTAAGCTGGAGCCGGGGGAAACATTTCCTGAAGATCTGGGATTTGGGGATTTTCTACTAGTGGGGGTAGATCCGGGTTTGGCTAAGCAGTCGGGATCGGATGCACGATTGATGCGGATGCCCCATATGTACGTCGTAGATCGGCAATAATTTCATCCTGTGTAGCTATCCTCTGGTTTACAGTATCCATGGTTTTTTGGAAAGCTGCCATCATGGTAGCAAATTTCTTTGCGTTCTGTGCTGTATTCTATGCTATTGCTGGTTTGGATGATCTAGATGCTGATGAATTGATTGAGTGAGAACGGATAGGTGTTTGCAGAGTACTTTGTACTGGTATTGCTGACTGTTTGTTCATTCTTTGTCGGGTGACTAGCGGAAGTGAGACTAACACTAGCTGGCCACCAACAAGGTCTTGAGCTTTGCAAAGCCTGCCAATGCAAGTCCACACAACTTGGGGAATATCGGGTCTTTCTAAAGCTATGATGGTAAACTACCTAGCAAAAAGAAAGAAAGAAAAAAAATAATCAAAATCGAACAGCACTTTGGCCCCAATTCACAACAGTCATAACACACAGCTGAACTGTAATCCCCACTGAACTCTGTTCTCAAACTCATATTGATATGAACCATCCTGTACAGTCTCACTGTAAAAGCACATACCAAGTAAAAGAACCAAAACACCCCTATGAGGGGGTAGGGTTACCTTGTCTTAGATTTTTGACATGATCTAGGTTATACTATTTCAAACAATGAGTTTCACAACATCCTGCAAATGGGTGGCATCCTGTCCTAACTTGGAATAGTCACTATAGCTTCACTATATGCAACTAGGTCAAATGCTCAAAAGGGTACATCAGTAAGATAACCTAATATACCTCTCACACCTAATACCGAGAAGTGAAAGGAGGATCAAGCCGTACAGTAGTAATCCAGATCAAAGGGTTGTGTTTCCAACATAGTAGAGCCCATGATCGGCCAGCCTTTTGGCGAGCTTTTTAGGCAAGCCGTCCAGGAATAGTAGATAACAAACACAGTGACTTAAGTGCATAAATGCAAATGCAATGCAAGAACATATGCATGTAGATAAAATTTCACATCATGAGTTTCAAGTCATGTTCTCTAAATCCCCAACAGAGTCACCAGAAACTGTGGCTTGCTTTTCGTGCTCCTTTCGGATACGACTAGCCCTACAATTCAGACTCTCATGGTTCTGAATCTAATTTCACAAGTGTAATGTGAAATAGTGAAAATACAAAAAGAGTCCAAATCCGGCAATTCTTTTGAAAAATTGATGTTCGAATCAAATGCCAAAAATGTACTGCTTTGCCAGATTACAGAGTCGTCAGCTAAATATTTTTGGAAAAGTTAGGAAACTCGAGACTCGTGCCAAAGGCCACTTATCCGTCATCAGCAAAATGTCTCGGCTCGGGAACTTATGTACGAGAGAGGAAGGTCATAAATTGAGCACCCCACTCGCTCGATCAAAGATCGACCTCTACTAATCATGATGCAATTTTTATTTACATTATATGCTCTTGTTCTGGTTTTTTAGGCTAACTGACTATGTGATGCACACACAAGTATAGACTATTTTGCCAAAAATTGGAATATTTGATTTCATGTTTGTTTTTTAAAAGAGTTTGTGAATATGCCACTTGAAAAAGTGGGGCTTAAAATGTACATTAATCAAACTATCCCAATTCAAGCAACTAGCCTTCATCTATAGGCATTCAAACAGTTATATCATTCAAGCAATTAGCCTCATAGAAGTATGCTTGGCATGGAAACACAACATTCGATGCAAGATGCTAAAACTCAAAATTGCTCACCTAGTACTTTGAGCCAAAACAAAGCAAAATAATTAGAAAAATATGCATGCTCCTAATTAATGCAATATGACTAAATACTAACGCACACATTATGTAATTTTAATAGGCTCGGCTATGAACATGGCATATGATTCCATTTAAGACATGTGATAAAGCACGTATTCAAGTAATGATTTTGAACATTGATATTGGGTTAGTATGATAAGCCAAACCTTGGATGCATGCAAGACAATGGATGCAAAGCAAAAGAATGCTAATTTGAAAAATGATGTTCTATACTAACCATCGTAAGCAAGTAAGTAAAAAGGAGAAAGACGTGGGGTTACATACAACTTATTACATGTTGGCCCTCGTGCAAGAGGGTTTGAATCAAAGTTCGAAAGTCCAAATTAAACTAATTGTTAGAAAACCGAATGAATGAATAAGCAAAGAATTAACTTGCTAGCTACTCTATTACAACAAGGATAATAATGAGAAAGAGAAATAAACTATCTATCTAAGTTAATTAGCTATAACAATTACAAATAAAAAATAATAATAATAATTACAACAATAATTGGAGCATTAATTTATAGCATTGATGCAAGCAAGGATGTACAAGGGTTACATGCACAGCGTCCAAGAATTGCTCTGTCTGCCTAGGTCTGCTCTGTTTCACCTTCAGCTACTACACTCTGTTTTCTGCAAAACACACTGTTGACCAAACATTGATGGCAAGCTGGCCCTCAATGAAGCCCGGCTGGGCCTAAATAAGGCCAGTTGTGCCTTAATTTTATGCAAAATCCTGTTTTGTGCTCTGAAGTGAAAACAGTGCAAACAGAGTTATTCTGAACTCTGTTTGTCCCTCTCACATTTCTCTGTCATGGGGAAGCCTCAAGAGAAGGTTGGAATTGTTTCTGAAACCATCAATGAGCAATTTGATTGTTTGATCATCTCAAATACAATTTGGACAAAGATCAATAAATGCAATCAATAACAACCACCCCTCCCTCTATCATAGAGTGAACTCAAAGAGGGAAGTAGAGACGCTTCGAGGTTCATCAAAACATCATGAATTAATGTAAGACAACACTTGACACAATGGACTCGGCATAACTTCCGGCCGAACCCAAGCAATATACTTCATTTTCTTTATGTGGTTTGGTTCATTTTAAGCCAAATTCATTAGTCTTTACCATTCCTTAACCCATTTGTCCAAGATGATCATTACGTCCACTAAACATTATGTCCACTAAGCGAGAAATATGTCAAACGAGAAGTGATTCTCAACATGAAATAGAGACTATACCATTGACAATGAATCTCCGTAGAGATTAAACCATTAAGCATAGATCTCTAGTTCATGTTTTGAATAACCATCAACCGCTTGAAACAACTCTCAAATGCAAGAAATGAATGGTGGATTAACAAGGAAATTAGTTAAAGAAAAGCTTAGAACAACATGCAACAAGCTATGTATGCAAACTGATGAGACAACAAGTAAACTAATCAAAGCGTGAACTAATTAAACAACCTAGGACAGCGCTAAAACAACTCTTAATGGGCGAAAAACAGTGGCTCAAAGTGCATGCAAAGAGCCTAAAAAGCTAAACAACAAAGAGAGACAACAAAGCTAATAAGTAAGAACAAGGAGGGGTGGCTAACCCTCCACTTTTGGCACCTCAAAGCATGATTTTTAGCGTCTTTTAAACTCTGAAAAACAATTTAGAAAGCAAAGAAATTGTGTAAAATCAAGAGTTTGAACTATAGGTGAAGGTATAAGAAAGAATGTTAACTCTCTCTACCCTTTGGTAGCTCTCCAAACCCAAGCTTAGACACTTGAAAGAGAATCAAAACAACAAAAAAATACAAGAACTTGATAGCAAATGATAGAAATGAAAGCAAGAGAGAAAATAGCAAGCTTATACCTCTTGACAAAGGTGGCTTTTTGTTTGTGAATCAAACTAATTCCAAACACACTCTCAAGCTTGAATTGTGACGCTCAAGGCTCAACCAAGGTTCCTAGGCTAAGGTGTGAAGGTGTATATGGTGTATGGATATAGGTTTAAGGTGGTAGGCTTGCTCAAAGGGTTACTTGCACAAGAAGAATGAGCTTTCAAGAAGGTGTATAGGCATTTTAGAAATTCTTCTACCCTCAAAACAGAGATACAACTTCGTTTTTATAGAATTTGAGCAAGAGGGGTCATAAATATCTTCAAAAATGGACAGCTGGCGAGCTCCTTCCCAGAACAGTGTTTCTCACTACTAAGGCACGACCGGCCATCAATAGCCATGGCCAGTCCTCAATAAGGCACAACTGGGCCTCAAAGGGATCCCCTGTTCTTTCTACTTCAGACCTAGCAAAGAGTGGCACAATGTGTAAAAATGGATTTTTGGGGTATAAAAAATAGGAATATGGAAGGTTTGGAATTGTTTCAAAGTTTAAACATGGCCCCTTTGTTGAGACCTCAAACTACGCACAACACCACTTTCATCATCAAGTGTATCGGACAAAGCGCTTGAGCCTTGCAGGCAGTCAAAAATGGGGTGTCTATAGGTAATTCACCCCCATAATGATTCTGATATGATTCAACTTCGAAAGTTGTCTTCGACCATTTCAAAACTCTCTTAGGATTACCATCTTCCCTCTGATTAGTACATGTGCTTTGGATTATGCACGCATGCTCATACACTCTAGTTGATTTGAACTGCATGATTGGTTACTCTTGCTCTTGATTTTGTCTGTACTTGTAATGGCAGAGTTTCGTTGAGTTACCTTCTGCAGATTTTTTCAGTTACATTTCAATAAGTTGTGACAAGTTGCCCTATACTCATTTCATAAGGTACATAATGCACTACTCTATGTACTGCTCATTTCCCTTTGCATACCATACATCTTCACCTTGTATCATACTGTTTTGTGCACCTTACATCGCACTATTTTGTGCATTCACCTTGTATCGCACTGTTTTGTGCACCTTGTATCGTACTATTTTGTGCACCTTGCATCGCATTGTTTTGTGCATTTACCTTGCATCGCACTATTTTGTGCACCTTGTATCGCACTGTTTTGCGCATTCTACTTGCATCGCACTGTTTTGTGCATTCACCTTGCATCGCACTATTTTGTGCATTCTACTTGCATCGCACTATTTTGTGCATTCATCTTGTATCGCACTGTTTTGTGCACCTTACATCACACTGTTTTGTGCATTCACCTTATATCACACTATTTTGTGCGCTTTACATCGCACTATTTTGTGCATTCACTTTGTATCGCACTATTTTGTGCACCTTGCATCGCACTGTTTTGTGCATTTACCTTGCATCACACTATTTTGTGCACCTTGCATCGCACTGTTTTGTGCATTCACCTTGCACCACATTGTTTGTGCACCTTGCATCACACTGTATTGTGCATTCACCTTATACCGCACTGTTTTGTTCACCTTGCATCGCACTGTTTTGTGTATTCACCTTGTATCGCACTGTTTTGTGCACCTTGTATCGCATTGTTTTGTGCATTCACCTTCATCGCACTATTTTGTGCACCTTATATCGCACTGTTTTGTGCATTCTACGTTGCATCGCACTGTTTTTTGCACCTGGCATCGCATTATTTTGTTCATTCACCTTGTATCGCACTGTTTTGTGCACCTTGCATTGCACTGTTTTGTGCATTCACCTTATATCGCTCTGTTTTGTGCACCTTACATCGCATTGTTTCGGGCATTCACCTTGCATCGCACTATTTTGTGCACCTTGTATCGCATTGTTTTGTGTACCTTGCATCGTACTATTTTATGCACCTTGCATCGCACTGTTTTGTGCATTCAACTCACATAGCACTGTCTTGTGCACTCACTGGATCTAGGAGACCTTGAATCCTCTAAAGGTGTAATTTCTTTGGCATTTGTCGTGCCCAAACGACGTCCGGCAGTCTGGTATAGCCACCTGACTGTGTTTGTAGTGAGTTCCTAGGAGATCAACTGAGACGGTGGAAATTAGAGTTTGAATGGCGATGCCTAGAACGCAAAGATTTAGAATTTCCGAGACTAAAGTCTGGTTTAAATACCTAGGGTTTATCATCGGCTTGAAATCTGTATGGCAGCCCCATAGGTTGAAGTACCTTGTATGCGCCTCAATTCTGGATACTGAACCAACCTAGACTGTCACCCTGTTGGAGAATAGAGAAAGTTGCAAACATAACCAGGGAGAAAAGTAGTACCTGTGGTTTGGAAGCGCAAGATAAAGGAAGAAGTCTTAAAACCAAGAAAAAGCTAAAGATCCCCAGCAGCATAAGTTGAGTCATCACCAATTACCCCTATAAGGTGCTTTCTAACGCATCACTTCTTAACTGCTACATCATAGTTATTATCTATTTTCTCTATCACATGCCATATAGCATCTATCACATGCATCTACTACACTATCCATTACACCCATTACATCATATCATTTTATTTGTTGCATCATTTCTTGTTAATCTTAGTTTGGCATGTGATCATACCTTTCTTGCGTTAAAGCATAGCTCTGCATGTATACACGCCTATTCCACCAAGAATTGTGGTCTGAGGGTTCCAGCACCTTTTCTGTGTTAGACGTGGTTTGTTTTATGTCCATACCTTTTCTAGGTAAGATGTGGTTCGGCTTGTGCCCCCTATCCATTGCATCCATCGCATCATACTCTATCGTGTTGCATCCATCCTTTTCACGTAAATGCATTTAGGATCATTATCATCCCATTGTATTGTTATTTCCTAGTACATCTTTCCCTAGTAGATCATTCCTTACTTATATCATACCATCCAATTACTTGTACTCTTTCTATAAAAGACATAGTTCTACATGTGTCCGCACCCCTTTTACGTTGAAACATGGTTCTGTTATGTGTAAGCACCCATGCTACGTTGAGGCCAATATTGAGGGTGTAGGCACTTAGCCTGTGTTAAGCGTCGTTTGGCTCATGCCCACTTCTTTTCTATATAAAACGTAGTTTGATTTGCATTCCCTTTCCTTCGTGGTATTCGTGTGTTTTACACTACTTGTGGTTTGATTATTTCATTACATTGTGTATCATTTTGCATTCTGCCCCTAAACTGTGCTAGTTTGATTCTTTGTAACGGGATACGTAGGCAACCCTCGGGTTCAACCAACTGCATCTGTATTTTTTTTTTTTTTTTTTGCCCAAGTCTTACGGCCTTGTCAAAATGGGTCATCTTCAGGCTTTGACATTCACTCACGTCATTTTATGACTTCGAGCTCTATCAAAGAGGGATAATTGTAGACACCCCATTTTTGACCGCCCTTAAGACTTAGGCGCCTCATGGTGAACACTCAATGATGAAAAGTTATAATGTACAATCGTTCGAATCTTCAGCAAAGGCTTCAGTTTTTGAGCTTCTAATCCCAACCTTACACCCCATTTTGACCAAAACTAATTTAGACCTTAAAATCCTCTTTTTCAAAATATTTTTCCAAATGTTTCTACGATGTTCTAAGGCTCGCATTTCGTTTAAAATATTGCACTTTTCGGTAAATCGAGTAAGGACAAAGTGGAAATAAATGGAAGGGAGGAAAACTCTTTGAAAAATATTTAAAAACTTCTTATTTATAGGTTTGGAGTTGAAGGAAATAGGAGGAGATAAAAGAAAACTAGTTTAGGAAGAGGTTGAGCATCAAACTGTGAAAAAAGAAATGAACAGCCTTCACTAAATTAGTCATATCTCTTTGTACACTTAGAATTTAGATTTAAGGCCACCACCATTGAAAAGTAGACTTATGGGGCTTCAATTTGTACTCAAAAATCACATAAAATCACGTCTAAATAAGGGAGATATGGTCATTTGAAGTTGGGCATCAATCCGTTAAAAAAGAAATGAGCAGCCTTCACTAAATTAGGCATATCTCTTGGTACACTTAGAATTTAGATGTGAGGCCACACCATTGGACAGTAGACTTCTGGAGCTTCAATTTGGACCCAAGAATCACCTAAAATCGAGTCCGGGTGAAGGAGATATACGCGTTTGAAATCGGGCTTGAAAGTAGTTTTTTGTGGCCGGCCGTACAAATCATTGGCCGGCTGGCCAAGTGTCCCAACAGGAAGATATTTTGCTGCCAGCTATCTCCCCCATGTGCATGCCTTGCACCAACTTTCTCTATATAGATATTTTCGATAGAGGCACCTATTTTTCTATATATAGATGACCATCCCTCTTCATTTTAGGTCAGAAAATTTTTCAAAAGCTCAAATTCTTGAAAATCTCTCTCTCTCTCTCTCTCTCTCTCTCTCTCTCTCTCTCACAACCAATATACACCTTACATATACTTCCTAAACCAATTTTTTAGCTCTCCTTGTTAAGGTTCTTGAGTCTAAATTTCAACCTTTGAGGGTGATCACTTGTTGGTTTGTGAATCAAAGAGTTACTCCTCTTCAAGAGGTATAACCTTGGCCTTCTTTACACTACTCCTCTCCTATCTTTTCTTACCGTTTTGTAGTGTTTTTACACTGTTTTTATGGGCTGAAACTTGTGGCTTAAAGCTATCAAAGATAGAAAGGTTAACTACCCTTCTTTGAACCTTGCTCTCCAAGCTTTGTCCTTTTGTTTCCTATCTATTTTCCAACTTTTTACCACTATTTTTTAGAGTTTTTCAAAGGCTAAAAATGTGATTTTGAGGTTCAAAAAGTGGAGTTAGCCACCCCTCCTTAGGCTTACTTACTAGCTTCATTTCTCCATTATTTTAGTTCACTTTTTTTGGATTTTTAATGCTAGTTCCAGCACTGTTTTTGTGAGTTTTAGGACTGTTGTAGTGTGTTTACTTCATTCGTTCTTTGTATGGTATGCTTGTAGTGTTGTAGTCCTCATAGGTTTGGTGGTTTAGGCCTTAGACACTAACCTATTTAAGTTGATAGCTTTTATTTTATGCTTTTTATATATGTGTTCACACTTGCAACAACCATCTCTACACTCTCTCTCATTTCTTGGTTTTATATGTTTGAGGGTCGTTTCAAACGAGTGTTGTTCAAGGCATGCGAAACAGACCCTTCCATGCTTAATGGTTTAATCTCTTCGGAAGTTCATTTCCAAGGCATTACATCTTTCTTATTCCAAAAACAATTTCTTGTTTGACACTTCTCTTCATTTAGTAGACATTATTCGTAATTTTGGACTGAAATGATTAAAGAATGGAAAGATAATACAAGAGGCTAATAAAATTGGACTAAAAGTGGTAACAAGAGTAATAAAATTGGTTTGGGTTTAATCGGATGTTAATTGAACATATTGTATCTTGAGTCATTACATACTCATTGGTGATGTTAATGATTCGAGAGGCGATGTCTACCACTTCCCTAGAGAGGTAACTCCATGATAGGGAGGAGATTTTGTTGGTCTTTTATTTCCATTTATTGAGACTTTGTCCCATCGATTCATAGATCATCACGCAACAAATTTGTGTCAATTAATGGTTTGCGAATCAAGTCTACCCCTCCCTTAATCTGTTTCATGATAGGGAGAGGTAGAGAGGATAAACATCCCCTAGAAACACTCTATTTGTGCTCTGTTTCCTTTCTGTTGCAGCAGGGCAAACCCCCAAAACAGTGGCCGACCGCCCACCTGACCATCCAGCCGACTACTTTATACGGCCGACGGGCCACTTTATTTTATGTAGACCGAACCATTTTCTAATTGCAAAACAGAACAGTTCTGACTACAAAATAGAACAATTCTGGCAGCAAAACAGATGTGTTTTCGGGTGGATATTCCCGTTCATGCATACGCACTTCTCTATTTCCCATGGCTTGTGAAATTAATGCTAATTAGTAAATTTAATTGAAACTTGTAATAGCTAGTTCATTAATTAGTTGAATTCCTTTGAATTGTAATAGCTAATTACTTAATTAATTACGTGTTGTAATTAATTAATTAGATTCATTCAATTTGTAATAATTAGTTAGTGTAGCTAATTTATTTGGTGTTGTAATAGTTAGTTTAATTAGGACATTCATTCGGACCCTCTTGCATGAGGGCAAAATTGTAATATTGTGTATGTCTTCTAACCCCCATTTCTTTCTCCCTTTTATTTACTCATTTATGATGGGTAGCATGTAGCATCATGCTTTCCTTAGCATTTTCCATGACTGGCATCTATTCGTTTTGCATGCAAAAAGGTTCGGCTCATCATACAATCAAACGTCAATTCCAACTTCCTTAATCGAATACGTGCTTTTATCACATGCCTTAAATTGACTCACATGCCATACTCGTGGTCGAGCCTATTAAATGCATGTTATATGTGTTGCATTAGTCATGTTGCATTATTTATGATCATGCATTTTTTCTAACTATTTTCTTTCTTTTGGCTCACCTTGGCTATTTGGGGTAAGCATTTTTTTCGCTTTAGCATATTGCATACGTGCGATTGTTGACATGTCAAGCATGTTTACCATGAGACTAAGTGCTTAGTTGATATACCTGTTTGAAATGACTGTGGATGGAGGCTTTTCACTTAAGTTGGGATAATTTAATTAATGTACATATGAGATCACTTTTTCAAGTGGTACATATTCAAAACACTTTTCAAAACAAACATGAAATCAAAATGTTCCAAAGTGAGTGAAATAGTCTATACTTGTGTGCATCACATAGTAAAGATAGCATAATAATCGGAACAAGAACATATAATGTACATAAAAATCACAGCATGATTAGTAGAGGCTGATCTTTGATTGGGTGAGTGGGGTGCTCAATTCATGACCTTCCTCTCTCATTCCTAAGTTCCCGAGTCGAGACACTTTGGTGATGACGAACAAGTGGCCTTTGGCACGAGTCATGGGTTTCCTAAATTTCTCAAAAATATTTAAGTAGCGACTCTAAAATCTGGCAATGCAGTCTATTTGTGGTATCTTTTATTCAAAATCAATTTTCCAAAAGATTTGTTGGATTTGGACTCATTTGTGTTTATCTGTTTCACATGGCATTTGTGAAATCAAATTCAGAACTACGGGAATCCGAACTATAGGGCTTTCATATCCAAGGAGATTAAACCCCTCCGAGGAGTATGAAAAGCAAGCTACATGGGTTAGATGGAATGCCCATCGACGGTCCGCCCCAAGGCGTAATCAATGTGATACATGGGATCATCGAGCCTGAACAAGTATGTGAGCTGAGTGGGATGATCAAGAAGGTGGAACACATGAGGGAAATACTAAGTGTACAACCTACTGTGAAAAGAGGGAAGACCGAGGAGAAAAACGTCATCACCTTCTCCGACAGGGACTTAGCAAGGTTGCAAAGCCCACACAACGATGCACTAGTGGTTACTTTGTGCGTCAAGAATTTCGATATCAAGCGGATCTTGATAGATCAAGGGAGCTCATGCGAGATAATGTACTATAAGCCTTTTAAGCAACTCAAATTCGAGGACAAAGATTTGGCACCCGCGATATCTCCTTTAGTCGGTTTCAACTCGATGCCAGAATGGCCGGTTGGCAACATAATTATACCAGTCAAAGCTGAGGCGATGACAAAACAAGTGAAATTCTGGGTGTTAAAAGTCCCTTCTACTTATAACGTAATTTTGGGAAGAGCATGGTTGCACGCCATGCGAATAGTAGCATCAACCTACCACCAGGAAATACGATTCCCTTACAAAGCAGGAGTGATTGAAGAAATCTTGGGAGACCAAATCATGTCCAAGCAATGCTTCGTAACGGTGAACGGTAGCCGGGCGGCCAAAGGTTTCGTGCAGATAGTAGAAGAGCCAGAAAGCAACGAACTATTCGTGGATGTCGGCAAGGCAGACGAACAAAAAGCTGTGAAAGATCTGGTAGAGGAAAAAATAGACGAAAAGTTCCTAGAGAAGTTCTTTTTGCTTGGCTCATCTTTGTCCAGCACCGAGAGAATACAGATTATGGAATTCTTGATCTCTAACATCAAAATATTCATCTGGACACTGTATGACATGCCTGGTATTGACCCAACTTTCTTCTACCATCGACTTAATGTCCATCCGACCGCTAGACCAATTATATAGCGAACTCGCCGATCAGCACTTCACCACGCCGAGATAGTGGCTGAGGAAGTGGGAAACCTGCTGGAGGTAAGGGCAATCAGAGAGGTTCACGATCCCAAGTGTATCTCCAATACCGTGGTGGTGCCAAAGATGAATGGCAAGTGGCACGTTTGCGTAGACTACAAGATAATCAACAAAGCGTACCCAAAAGACAGTTTTCCTCTACTACGGATAGACCAACTGGTGGACCAAACTGTAGGTCACAACCAACTTAGCTTTCTTGATGCATATCGTGGTTACCATCAAATCATTATGTATGAACCGGACTAGGAAGTCACATCTGTTACAACACCTAGGGGATTGCATTGCTACAAGGTCATACCCTTTGGCCTAAAAAATGCAAGGGCAACGTTCTAGAGAATGGTCACCAAAATGTTCAAGGCAATGTTGGGTAGAACAATGGAAGCATACATAGACGACATGGTGGTCAAGAGCAAGAACAAGGGAGACTATCTCAATGACCTAGCTGAGATGTTTCAAATTTTGAAGACCCATAAACTGCAGCTAAACACATCCAAGTGCGCGTTTGACGTGGGTTAGGTAAATTTCTTGGCTTTCTACTAACCAACCGAGGTATAGAAGTCGATCCCTCTTAGATCAAATTCAATCAAGATCTAGAGAGGCCCAACATAGTCAAGGAACTACAGTATCTCACGAGGCCTAGCCACAGCCTCGAGATCGATTCATAAGTCGGTCGTCAGACAGGTGTCGACCGTTCTTCCAAGCACTTAAGGCCAAGTTTGAGTGAGATGATGAGTGCAACCTAGCTCTGGAAAGCTTGAAAGCATACATGACCTCTCCTCCACTGTTGGCAACCCCAGTACCAGGAAAGGAACTTTTTCTATACTTGGCAGTTTCCCAGCATGCAGTTAGCGCAGTGCTGGTACGCGCCAAGGGAATACAAAACTTTCTTATCTTTTATGTAAGCAAGACATTGTTGGGCGCCAAAACAAGGTACTTGCCTTTAGAGAAACTGGCCTTAGCTTTGATGATGGCTTCTAGAAAATCGTCGCACTACTTCCATGCCCACACCGTGATTGTCTTAACAGCCTTCCCCTTAAAAGCCTTGTTTGAAAGGGTGGACTTTTCTAGGTGAATTTTGAAATGGGTTGTGGAGTTAGGACAATTCGACATTAAGTTTTAGCCGAGAACCGCAATAAAGGCCCAAGCTTTGGCAGACTTCATGGCCTAGTTTGCTCTAGGAAGTCATTATGTTTACTCGGTCTACTTGACCGAGGTAACCGAGCAAAGGGAGAAAGGTGCCGCAGGGATAGCGTAGCCTCCACAACAAGTCATTCAACTGCGCAGCGAACCATTTAGCCTTGCAGTGGGGGGGGGGGAGCAGGCCGCACTACTACAACCAAGGATGCACCTAAAAGTGAAGTGTTAAGACAGTCAAGCAATGAGGATCAAATCCTAATGACGGACAAAAACTTAGATAACGGCATCATCAACGTCCCTAATCCTAAAGCATCCTCAGATCCCTCCACTTACTAGAAGCTGTTCATAGGAGAAACGTGGAAGCTCTTTGCTGATGGAGCGTCCAACAAGTACGGGGTTAGACTTGGGATAGTCCTCATCTCACCAGATGGCTTGACCATTGAACAGGCTATCAATCTTGGTTTTCCAGCATCCAATAATAAGGCAGAGTACGAAGCATTATTTGCCGGTTTGAAGTCAGCTTGCCGAATGAAGGCCACTGAGCTGATGGTGTATAACGACTCCCAACAATTAGTCAACCAAATTTCAGGCGATTATAAAGCGAAGGATGATAGAATGGCCACGTACTAAGAATTGGTCAGAAAGGAGATCATGAAGTTTGAAGTAATAAGGATAGAGAAAATCGACCGAGAAGAAAATAACAAGGTAGATGAATTGGGCAGTTTAGCATCGATGGAAGACACATCTATCCCACACCCATTGCTAGTGGACTTTCTTCCAAGACCGAGCATTGAGGAACCTGAAGTGGCCGAACTATGTTGCGCTGAGCTAGGTCCCTCCTAGATGGACCCTATTGTGGTGTTCTTAAAAGATGGCATTCTGCCAGAAGACAAGGAGGCCAACAAGATTAGGGCGAAGTCGTAGCGATTTTGGTTCTCCCCATCACTAGCACTGTACAAAACGTCCTTCACAAGATTGTACTTAAAATGTGTCCATCCTAGCAAGGTCGAGGCATTTTTGTTCGAAATCCACAAGGGCATTTGTGGAAGTACCGAGCTATTTCACAGTGGTATTAGTGGCCATACATGCAAGAAGATGCGGAGAAGTATGTCAAGAAATACGAAAAATGTCAGAAGTTCGAGCATCAAATCTATCAACCAGCTATGGAGCTCTTAACTTTGACCAGCCCTTGGCCTTTTATCATGTGGGGCTTAGACATAGTGGGACCACTCCCAACCGCGCCGGGCAATAAAAAGTTCTTTATTGCGGCGACAGATTACTTCACAAAATGGGTAAAGGCAGAGGCACTTGCATTCATTAAAGAAAAAGACATTAAGAAGTTTATGTTGCAAAACATCATAACTCGGTTTGGAATTCCTAAGGCCTTGATATCTGACAAGGGCACCCAATTTGATGGAAGAATCTTTAGGGGTTTTTGTATAGAGCACAAGATAGAATTCTACAACTCCACGCTAGGGCACCCTCAAGCTAATGGCCAGGCCGAAGCCTCCAAGTATTCTTAGATGGTTTGAAAAAAAGGCTGGAAAAAATGAAAGGAAAATGGGCTGAAAAACTTCCCCACGTCTTGTGGGCTTACCGAACTACACCTAGGCGGTCGACCGGAGAAATGCCTTTTTCCTTGGCCTATGGCATGGAAGTAGTAATCCCCCTGGAAGTTGGCCTTCCCACCATTAGAAGTGAAAATTTCGATCCGGATTTAAATGGAGAGGCCATAGCCTTGGAACTAGATCTTGCTGAAAAAAGAAGAGAAAGTGCACTGGTTCACATTGCCTCGTATCAACAGCAACTGTCTAGAAAATACAACAAGGCGGTGCATCCAATGCAATTCAAGATTGGGGACTGGGTGCTACACAAAGTAATGGGAAACACATTGCTGCCTGAGGGATAGCAAACTGGGACCCAACTGGGAGGGGCCATACAGAGTGATGGGTTTTGCAAGAAAAAGAGCTTACCACCTCAAAGACGTGGATGACTGAGCTATCCCAAGACCGTGGAACACGGCCAATCTCAGAATATTTTATTTTTAGTTTTTTTTACACTTTTAATTTTTTCGCTCGCATTCAGTAAAACAAGTATACATTTTCTGGTACAATTTCTGTCAATACTTGTATTTATTCTGTTTGTAAACAATAAATTTTTTGCACTCTTTGACCGAAATGAGTGTCTAGGCTAAATAAGGTTGGCAGGTTTGACCAACACATTTTGCACTCTTTAGCCGAGATAAGTATTTAGGCTAAGGAAGGTTAGCAGGTTTGACTAACAAATTTTTTGTACTCTTTGACCCGGATGAGTATCTCGGCAAATAAAAGTTGACAGGTTTGACCAACAAAATTTTTGGACTCTTTGCCCAACTAGGGACAAGGAGGGTTAGCAGGTTTAACCAACACATTTTGCACTCTTTCGCCAAGATGAATATCTAGGCTAAAGAAGGTTAACAGGTTTGACCAATACATTTTGCACTCTTTAGCCGGGATAAGTATCTAGGCTAAGGAAGATTGGCAGGTTTGACCAAGAAATTTTTTACACTCTTTAACCGGGATGAGTATCTTGGCCAATGAAGGTTGGCAGGTTTAACTAACAAAATTTTTGGACTCTTTACCCAAATGAGGGGCAGAGAGAGTTGGCAGGTTTGACTAATACATTTTGCACTCTTTTAGCCGAGATGAGTATCTAGGCTAAGGAAGGTTGGCAAGTTTGACAAATAAATTTTTTGCACTCTTTGACCGGGATGAGTATCTTGGCCAATGAACGTTAGCAGGTTTGACCAGCAAAATTTTTGGACTCTTTTTCCAACTGGGGGCAGAGAGGGTTGGCAGGTTTGACCAATACATTTTGCACTCTTTAGTCGAGATGAGTATCTAGGCTAAAGAAGGTTGGTAGGTTTGAACAACAAGTTTTTTGGACTTTTTGCCCAATTAGGGGCAATGAAGGTTGGCAGGTTTGACCGACACAACTTTTTTGACTCTTTAGCCGAGATAGTTATCTCGGCCAAAGAGGTTGGCAGGTTTGACCAACATTTTTTGCACTCTTTAGCCGAGATGAGTATCTAGGCTAAAGAAGGTTGGCAGGTTTGACCAACACAACTTTTTGGAGTCTTTAGCTGAGGCGTTCACCTCGATCAAAGAGGTTGGCAGGATCAAGTAAGGCCAAGCTAATTAGTTCGGCTAGGCATGCAGTCAGAATGATGTAAAACATTGCAGAAGAAACATAGTGACCGAGTGAAAAGATCGAAACTTTTCATTAATTGGAAATTTATTGGAAATTGATTACATAAGGTGGGGCTTGGAGCCCAGTTACATCGCAAAAAGGAAAAGAAAAATAACAAAATACAACAAGTGGTATCCCGGTCACGCAAAGAGATCGTCCAGCTCGGCATCAAGGTCGCCATGAACCTCACCGCTTGTTCGAGTGGCCCCAGCTTCACCTTCTTGAGTCAGGTCGGTGATATATCCTCCACTGGTCAAAGTTGGCTCGGTTTGGCTGGGCACCTCCATCCGAGCTGGCATCAATGTTAAGCGGCTGAGGTTAGTGTTGGCAAGAGGAGCATCTACTGGATCTAGGATGTACTCCTTCTCTTGAAGGAATTTCTACTGAACAACGTCAGCATACTCAATCATATAGGACAAAATAAAGTGGGGAGGAGGATTCAAGAACACTTCGGAGTCATGCACCTGGCTGAGCTTTTCAGCTGTCGTCTTTCAGCCGCACTTAAAAATGATATCCTTGGCCGCCTCACATTGCTGGATGTAGGTTTCTGCGCCTTCTTTGAAACCCCAGCCCTTCGTGTCCTCCATCTTTTTTCGCAGCTTTTGGATCTCGACGTTCTTTTTCTTCTCAATCTTGGCAAGTTCGCGCAAGTAACGATGCCTTTTCTCGGCCAAGGCTTTTTGTTTGTCAGCCTCGGCCGAGCTGACCAACTCTAGCAGCTTTTCTTTTTTAGCAACTAGCTCGGCCAGCGTTGCCTTTATATCCTTTAGCTCCGATGCCTTGGCGTCTGCATCAACTATTACCAACCGCACTGTCTATCGTACTTCCAGCACACACTTGTGGGCTACATGGCTTTTTTGCAAGGCCTGCGATTCAAGTAAGAGTTTTAGAATAACCGAGTAGACAATTGTACAAAATATAGATGTGAATAAGCAGATGGATAACTTACTAGAACCATTGACTTGGCAGCTAACCGAATGACCTTGAGCTCGGTCAAGTGGTCATGATGTTCCATGTCAGCCAGCAGACAGAGGCTTTTTGATAAGTTAAAAGCCAACATGTGGTCTTTCTCTGTGACCACCGAATCAGTTGTGGCCACAGCGCGGTTCTTGTAGGACACGACTGGTGCCCATACTGGTGTGGAGGAAAATGAAGGGCCTGCTCGGCCAGAACTGGTAGGCTCTGATTCCAGTGGCTCAGTAACAGAAAGCGCGGTCTCTTCCTTATCCACCAGGCATTGTTGTTCGGCAGACGAAGTGCGAGCACACTTGCTTGGCCGAGATATGGTTTCCTTGGTGGTTGGAAGGGCAACGACTGTCTTGCACAGTTAGCTAGAGGGCGCTTGTTCAGTTTGAACCTCAGTGGAGGTCTGCTTGGAGATAAAAGCTTGCACAGCTCTCCTTTTTGCCATTTCTGGTTCTTCAGTAAGTGGAATTAGGTTGATCTGAGGAAGATTAGGGTCCAGCTCAGGCGAGGACTCCAAGAGAAAATTGGTTACTCTGGTCTTTCTCCTACCACTGTAGCAGTAAGTCAGCTGAACACCGAACAGGTCAGACCAATCTCGATGTCGGTAGTGTAGCGCGGCGTATAGTGTGGCCTGGTTCACGTATGCATAATTTGTTTTAAAATGGTTCAGATCTACAGAAGAAGAAACAAGGATTTGTACAGCAGAAGTAGTTGAAGTAGCAAAAGAGATAAAACCGGACTATCCTTACCCGATGTGCCCTTATTCTAGTTAATATTTCGCCCCGGTATTAGGGCTTCGCTGTCCTCAAAGTTTCCATTGACCCAGAGAAAATCATCGTCGTTTAAGTCCTTGTCTGGTGTGCACTTAATGATTTTCTCTTGGCTTTTTCTGATTCTAAGGTAATAGACCCAACCGTTGTCATTCTAGCTAAGCGAATATTAGTAGAATAGCTCGACCAGTTCGAGGTTGAGGCCAAGGCAGCGATTGAGTTTGGTGTCGTTTATTATTCGGTACATATTGGTGGATAATTGAGTGGGACATAGTCTGGTTTGCCTAACTAGACTAGGAACCGGAGTCCACCCTTTACAATAGACAGTAGTGTAGACGGGACAAAGCCCGGTTTGCCCCAGGGCGTGGTGTCCGGCTCAGCTAGCTCGAATTGTACGTCGTCGGGAATGTTGTAGTCCCTTGGGAACTCAACTATCGCACCGGGCGAACTCACTAAGAAGCGGTACTTGCCCATGGGAATCGATCTATCAGAAAAAAAAAAACTCAAGGCATAGTTCGGTTGAACTAGCAAGGTCAATAGCTAGGTTAAGCAGCACCGCCAGGTGGTGTGGGGAAGATGTGTTTGGCCAACCTAGTCAAGTCTGTATAGTGAAAAATAAAAGTGTGTTATACTCATGCGATGGCCGAGCTAGAACAAGGGCAAACCAAGTCGCTGGTGTCTACTCGGTCAAAAACAAATATGCAAGGTGTGTAGCACGGTCGTCTTGCAAGTTCGGTCCATTGCCGATGTTGCCCTACATCGGCCTTGGAGAAGGGCAAGGTTTTGAGCCCGATGGGGGCCAAGGGCCACGGTTTTAGCCTGGCTAGGGTTAGGGGCAAGGTGTTAACCCGGTTATGAGAATGGTGATACTCCTAGTTCAGTCGAACTTGCAAATACAGGTTTTTACTTTGGTTTGATTGTGATTTTGGATCAAAATCACTAGTTGTGATTGGTTTTCTACCCCATCTGTTTGATGTTCATTTCTAAGCATGAAACTAGGAAAGGGTTTCTGGCACAACCAAATTTTAATGGATTAATACTCATTAAAGATGTTTTTACTCGTCAGTGAGGGGTTCGCAATTTAGAAAACGTGAAGAACAGATTGAGCAGTCATATAAAATGCTAGAAAAGACGAGGAACTTACAGATTCGGGGCAGAGAATTTGATTCCAAGTGACAAAGGTTTCTCCAAAGATGGTTACAAGTGCTTCGCCGATTAGAGCTCAAGCGCAGGGAAGTAGGAGTAGCAGGGACGCTTGGACAAGGTAAACAATGTGTGTGACTATTCAAGCTAAGGGTGGTATATATGTAATAGAGGCAAAACGGTGGGACTTTTCAAATTTTTGGGCAGTATGTAATGGCTATCACAGTGAGTGGAGGTAATCAATGAGTGCCACGTATCCCAGTAAGGACACGATGTCAGAAGCATGGAAAGACGGGATGTACGACCAACGTACTTTCTGGAAACCGAGCAAAGTTTGGCCTCGCTTAGCTTGAGTTTTTGAGCTCAGTTAGCCTGAGTATTTTAGCTCAGTTAGTCTGAGCGATTCGGGTTCAATTGGCATGAACTTTAACAGCCCAGCCGAAAATAAATAATCCCAAACATGCTTTGCAGATGGAATTAAGGGGCAATTGAGAGGGTAATTTATGTGCGTAAATTGGGTTGAGCTAAGTCCATCTATCATATTGGGCAGAGCTATGGGCCAAGGTTGGAGCTTGGTTAGCTCAATCCTGGGCCATCTAGACACCAAGTCGGTCAGATATATGTCACCTAGGCTCTGACCTAGATATCTAAGACTAATTCACATAGCGGATCGGGGTGTTAGCAAGGCAAAAGGGTCGAGCTTAGTGTAGCTCGGTAGGGTGCCAGGCTGTAGTAGAATTACCATGGTGCTGTCAAGAACAGTGCAGGGAGATGTTTGCTCAGTTGACCGTAATGCCAGCCGAGGTAAAAGAGTTGAAACCATCTCACTTGGTTGGTAATGAGTAGGGTGTTATCAGGATAGGCATTATCCTGAGAATATGATTCCTAAAAGGACTCTGCTAAGGAAAGTTAGAGTCCTACTAGGATTGTGTCAGGCAGAATCTATAAAAGCTCATGGCAAGACCTATGCACAGGTATTGCAATTCTTACTCTCAAATACACAAAGCTTTCGTGTCTATTGTCTATTTGCTGACTTAGGCATCAAAAGGGTTTCCGGCACACACCTGCCGGCTAGCTCACGTTTGTGTTTTCAAGTGATAAGACGACAACGTTTGGAGGAGTGCAAATTTGATCAACAAGATTATATGAGACAAATTATTTCGTGCTCGTACAAGTAGCTAATAAATTTAACTAAACTAATTAATATTACCGATTGACGAATGCGATCATAAATTAGCTTCTTCTAATAAAAGTTTCTTGTTGCACAATTACAATTGTTACTTAGGGATGACACTTCAAAATTAATTGAGAGTTGAGAGACATTGAGAGAGTTTAAGAGAGAGAGAGAGAGAATTATTTGTGAGATTTATTTTGAAAAATGGAGGATATTTATAATAGTTTGAAAGAGTGAAGTAAATTTAAAATATATATATATATTACCGTTGTAGTAAACGGTAATTTGACCCCCTTTTTTTTCATTTAATGAATGAAGAGTTTGTTGAGTGATGCAAGAATATAGCACAGGGGTAGGCTAGTAAGGGGCGGCAGGGGCAACTGTAGGCTGCGGGTAGCTATAGGTTGCATGTAGCAAGTGATGAACCGTTTGAATTTTTTTTTTTTTTTTTTGTTTTCATTCATCTTTATTATTCATTGCAAAGTGAAAAGATGATGATGTGATGCAAGGGTAGGGCAGGAGGTTGGGCGGGGCAGAGGGGCAGTAGGTTGAAATATATATTCTTTTTTTTTTATTATTGATTCATTGCAAGAAAATGACATTGACTGTTGTGTTATTTTGTTTTATTTTTATTTTTGCAAGATCAATATTTTATTTTATTTTATTTATTTATTATATTTATTATATATATTTTAATTATTTAACCGTTGCAAGTTGCTATTTATTTTTATTTTTTAAAATTTGACCATTGGTAAGAGAGCCGGGCTAACCACAGGGCCCGAAATTTTTTAGGCCGGGCTGGGCCAGGCCAGGTTTCAAATGGAGGGCCCAGGCCCAAGGCCAAGGTACTGGGTTAGGCTCGGGCCCGGGCCTAACCGGGCCGAAACGAGCTAAAGCCCCCGAGCTGAAACGGGCTGGGTCCACCTCGGGCCACGAACAAGTTTCGAACTGCCCACGAGTCTTGAGCCATTTTTACACCCCTAACTAAAGATGTGGGGAAGTGGATTGGAAATACTCCTTTGATCCACTGGGATGCTCAAGATCCTCAGCTGATGACCTAGACGACCTGAAAAGAAACAAACACTCCGGTCGGGGGTGCCGGAATTAGCACTCCGATGGTTAAGTCAGTATATACTCTCTTAGTTACTTGTATTTTAAGTTAAGCACAATGATTCTCTCATACCTCTTTCTAGCTGATGTTCTTCTATTTATATCTTTTCTTTCTTGGGCCTCTGGGCTAGGCCCACTTTCAATTCATCGTATGACTATTTTCTCGGCTCCTTTTGTTGCAAATCGCTTTCCACTCGGTCCCTTACTCAACCGGCTATTTGGCCAAATAGGGTAGGATTTAAATGTGTAAAATGGGGCCGAATGCGATGTATATATTTCGGCGGCTAACCTCGTTCCAATGCGGATGTCAGAGCACACGCCTCTCGGTTATCATTTCAACTTCCCGCCCCTTCGTACGCTTCCATTTATTGTGATTTAAAATCTTGTTGTCTTTTCAAACACATATTTTTCGATGCTTAGAGTTTTTGGACTGCCTTCCGACTCACCTTTGCAACTTCCATTCATCCTTCACTATCCTCTCTGTCTCTTGTAAGTTCTCTTCCTCTCTGCTTTGAATCCCTTTTCCTAGTTTGCCTTTAGTTTAGTACGCTCCTATAGGCTGACCGAAATGGCAAAGCATCTGAAAGACCTCCTCTCCGCGGACCGAAAATCTCGCTTTCGACACCATTTTTCTATTCCTGATGACGTCCGTCTGTCTCTTGTGACAGACGACACCCTCGATATGGAGAGGGTTGATGAAAGCACAATCATCTTCCCTCTCTTATCAATTGCAGAGGGCGGAATCCGTTTCCGCTTCACCCCACCCATTTCTTAGGGCTGTCCTTCGCCATTGGGGTCTAATCCCCTCCCAACCCAATGTCAACTTTTTTAGAATCGTAATAGGGATTATAGAGCTAAACCATCGCCTTAGGATTAACCTCGGTATACCTGCTATTCGGCATTGTTATGCCTTGGGCAAGTCTTCTGGTCAGCATGGACGTTATTTCCTTAGGGCCAAGGACACCGACTATCAATTAGTGACTATGCTTTCCAGCTCAGGCAAGCGAGTCGATGATGTTATGGTCGTTGTCCGAGGTAACTGGGAATTCGGCGAAGGCGAGGATCGCCTTGATCATATTCCTAGACGGAGGGGCGAACCAGGTGGCCGTATAGCTTCTTGCGTTTATTTTTCTTATATTTACAAAGCTTCATTTTTGAGATCTCATGGTTTTGCTTGTGCAGGAAACGATTTGAAGAAAGTCTTGACTTCAACCGACGATGCCGTTCTTTCGAAAATTAAAGTCGCGCTCAAATATTTCAGCCGTCCGAGTCTTCAGAAACAAGGGAGGGCGGCCCACGTTCTCCTTTAGTACGAGCTGACATATACAACGTTTTCGGCGGCAGAAAACATCCCAATTCCGAAGGGTGAAGAGTTTCTTACGGCTCTTATTTTAACCGACTTCAAAAACTTACGGCAAGTTGGTTTCGAGGGGTCCGATTCGGAGAGGGCGGAAGTAGCTGAGGTCGCTGAGTCAGACCAGTCCGAAGCCGAAGTAGACGAGGCTTTGAAGTTGGCCTTTGAGGAAGCCGGCCTCAATTCAGCCAACCCTCCGTCCACTTCGGGCCGAGGAGACCTTCCGTTTGACGACATTTTTACCGGTTTAGAAGACCTTCCCGACGCATACCCCGAAAAGATGGCTAGGTTAAGCCTCACACAACTCGCCAAAAAGAAAAACACGGAAAGAATGGTCACGCGGTGAAGAGTAGAGGCCATTCGATCTGAACTGCCACCTGCTGCTGAAGCTCAGCCCTCCCTGCTTGTTACCGAGGAGAAAACGGCTCAAACCCGAATTGCCGAGTCCGAGGCGATTGTGCAGGCCAATCAAGAGGCTGAGCAGACGAAAAAACGTCCTGCCGAGGTCGAGGCCGGCTCTGAAGAAAACCATGCTGACAAACGGCCGCGTTTAGAGGAGTCGGATGTGATTGTGCCTTTTGTCATTCAACCAAAGATAAAAACACACGTCGATCTCCTCTTACGCATCGGCTATTAAAGACCCGGCCTTGGCGTTGAGCATGGCTACGTCTGTCTTATTTTCGGCTGACAAGGCGGCTTTCCAGGCAGAGCCGGATCTGCTGGCAATAGCATTAGCCACTCAATCGGCTGTTCTGGTATATACCTTGACCTTGTCTTTCCCTTTTATGCAAATATTATTTTGGTTTTAATTTCCTGTTTTGCAGACGGTCGGAAGGATAGCCGAGATAGGCCGTTGCCAGCATGACGCCGTCGAACGACTTGGATGTTTACAATCGGAAGTTGAGAGCCAGAGGAGCAGGGCCAAGTTCGAAGCAGCGAGGGCGAAGATGGAAAGCGCGAGGGCCGAGGCCGAGATGGAAAGGGCAAGAAATTTGGACCAGCTCAGATTGGCCACTGAGGAGAGGGCGAATGCGAGCGAAAATGCGCTCAAGTTAGCCCGAGAGGCGATTGCCAAACTAGAGGTTGACTTGGAAGAATCGAAGAAGGCGAAGGAAGTAGCCGACTCCGAGGCTTCTAAGGTGTACAAGGCGCTGCCCTCGCAAGTTATGTGGAAGAAGTTCCCAAATTTGAAAATCGGGGATTCAAACATGGCTGGCTCAAAGTCCTTGCTGTTGCTAATGTGACATTGGCTATTCCGATTCCATACGAGCAAGTGGACGTTGAGCCTCTGGAGTCTGACTCCGATGATTGATTAGGGCGACATTTTAGTTATTTTTGTTTAAGGATTTTGAATGTATTGTCGCAGTCTTTCGTTTAGTAGTTTTTATGTGTAAAATAACTACAGTTTTTAAGTTCTTGCTAGGCATTTCCATGCAAACTTGTAGCTTTTTGTTTAGTAGTTTTCATATGTAAAATGGCTACAGTTTGTGCCCACTTTACTAATGAAAATTTCCTTTGCGCTTTGCTATTATTTGTGCTTGATTTTGCTACTGATGAATGGTATTGCTTTTCGCTATCTTGGATAAAACTTTCGTGTACACTTGCCTATTAGATAACTAGGCAACTTAGTAATTTATTCTCGTTGAATTGCCTATCAGATTAATAAATCTGATCTTGTCGAATATTATTAGTTCATGGAGTGGCTGCGGCATCCGGCATCAGGCTTACATATTTAGCCAATCAGATTAATAAATCTGCCCTTGCTCCAGCCAGTGCATGAGCTCCAAAAGCCGAATATTATTAGTTCATGGAGTGGCTGCGGTATAAATCGATCAGCATCAGGCTTAGATATTTAGCCTATCAGATTAATAAATTTGCCCTTGCCCCAACCAGTGCATGAGCTCCAAAAGTCGAATATTATTAGTTCATGGAGTGGCTGCGGCATAAATCGATCGACATCGGGCTTAGATATTTAGCCGATCAGATTAATAAATTTGCCCTTGCCCCAGCCAGTGCATGAGCTCCAAAAGCCGAATATTATTAATTCATAGAATGGCTGCGACATAAATCGATCGGCATCGGGCTTAGATATTTGGCCGATCAAATTAATAAATCTGCCCTTACCCCAGCTAGTGCATGAGCTCCAAAAGCCGAATATTATTAGTTCATGGAGTGGCTGCGGCACAAACCGATCGGCATCGGGCTTTTGGAGTTTAGCATTAATGAAGTCGCCTCGGGGGCGCTACATGCATTAGGAATAAATGGGGTGGGTTCTTCGCGCCAGTGATTCCACTTATCGTGTTCAAACTCAATTTAAACCAGCTTATTGCGGAAGGTTAGATAAGAGCAAATGTCAAATAGACTGTTCTTCAACAGCAGAGGAGAAGGGCGAACATTGGCTGAGCTAGACACTGAAATGAATCGCAGTAGCGAGCCCATGCGCACGGGAGGTAGGACGTCCAGGGAACGGGAAAAACGTAAGCCCCCAAGTCGTCGAAGCAAATCACCCCGAAAAGAAAAACAACAACGGGGAAGCTCCCCGCGACCGCGACTGAGAAATGAGCCCGACGCGACGCCGCGACCGTTGAGTTTTGCAGTTTTTGTGGGGGAATAAACCGATGACGGAGGCGGATTCTATCGTTAATGATCCAGGTGTAGCAGTCGAGTTTGCTCGACAGATTTTTCCACCGAAAGTCCAACAGTCGATGGTTGGTCGACAGGGTTTCGAAGTATTTCAAGAGGGCATCCACGGAGCAGTAAGAGGGCTGTATATCACCTATGAAGTTGGCATGCGTCTGCACGTCGCACAGCGGGAGATAGAGAATAAGGATGAACGAATTCGAAACTTGGAGGCTCGTGCGAAGAAGGCTGAGCGCGAGCTAAAGAAGGCCTAAACTGCCGAGCCGCGTGCGGCTGGACAATCCAACCCGGTTGTGGATGAAAGAGTGACCCGACGGCTGTTAAGCCACGCGATTGTCGATCGAGATACGGCAAATATGTTCACAGTAGAGAATGCGAAGGCCGTGGCCTACGAACGAGGCTTCCACAAAGGCCGGAAAGTCGGGATAGAGAAGACCAAGGAGAAACTCACAGAGGAGGTATGCCGATGCGAGAATTGGGGCTTTCGGCATGGGTGGATTAAGGCTCTCCAAGCCGCGAAGGCACTCCACGGAGCAGGAGTTGAATCGGCGTCGCCATTATATCAACGTCATCACTTTCCTTTTGGCGCTTTCGAAATTGAGAAGAGCGATGACGAGGGTGATGCCGAATAGAATTGAATATATTGTAAACGCTCCAACACAAATTGGGCGTCAGCTATGTATCTATTTGTTAACTTAATAAAATACTTTGTTTTAAATGTTTGCGTTTCATTTTGAATGTTTGCATGCTTTAATTTGTTTATGCGGTTTTCGCCGACTCAACTTAATTAAGCATTTCATTTTGAATATTTGTATGCTTTAACTTTCGTGTAGGCCGCTCCGAATCCAAAGTCTTATTCGGCCCAAACGTGTTATGCACAACTGGGGCTCCGAGTTCAGAGGCTGTTTATCTACGAAGGGCACTCTGAGTCCGGAGTCTTATTCAGCCCATAATTGTCCTACGCGAATGAGGTTCCGAATCCAAAGTCTTATTCGGCCCATAAGTGTCATGCACGGATGGGGCTCCGAATTCGGAGACTTAAATATTGGCCAATCGTGATATCCACAAAGAGCGTTCCGAATCTGGAGGCTTAATTGGCCCAAAAGTGTCATGCACCGATGGGGTTCCGAATCCGAAGACTTAATTCTTGGCCAATCGTGATATCTACAAAGGGCACTCCGAATCCGGAGGCTTAATCGGCCCAAAGGTGTCTTGCACTGATGGGGCTCCGAATTCGGATACTTAAATCTTGGCCAATCGTGATATCCACGAAGGGCGCTCCGAATCCGAAGGCTTAATCAGCCCAAAGGTGTCTTGCACGGATGGGGCTCCGAATTCGAAGACTTAAATCTTGGCCAATCGTGATATCCACGAAGGGCGCTCCGAATCCGGAGGCTTAATCGGCCCAAAAGTGTCATGCACCGATGGGGCTCCGAATCCGGAGACTTAATTCTTGGTCAATCGTGATATCCACGAAGGGCGCTTCGAATCCGGAGGCTTATTCGGCCCAAAGGTGTCTTGCACTGATGGGGCTCCGATTCGAAGACTTAAATCTTGGCCAATCGTGATATCCACGAAGGGCGCTCCGAATCCGGAGGCTTACTCGGCCCAAAGGTGTCATGTACAGATGGGGCTCCGAATTCAGAGACTTAGTTTGGTCAATCGTGATATCCACGAAGGGCACTCCGAATCCGGAGGCTTTTGAACTCAATTGCGCAATGAGAAAACGGGAAACTTTACATTGCAAAAAATGAAATATGTACATGGCAAACCATTCAGAACAAGTATCATGCCCCACAAGTCGGGTCAATGATAGAATTTACGCAAATGCGTGGAATTCCAAGGCCATGGCAGACTTCTCCCAGACATGTCTTTGAGCCGATATGCCCCTACTCCCGCGACTGAGTCGATCTGATAAGGGTCGTCCCAGTTAGGACCCAATTTTTCATCGGCCGGATTCTTGGCAGCTGGAAGCACCTTCTTCAGGACCAACTCTCCTGGCAAGTAGCGGCGCAGTTGAACACGCTGATTATATGATTTAGCAAGTTGCTGCTGGTACCGTGCCATGGATGCAAGGGCACGGTCTCTCCATTCTTCAATTAGAATCAAGTCCAAGGCCAACATCATGTCGTTTCGACCCAAATCAAAAACTCTTGATTTCAGGGTTGGGAGGCCGATCTCCAAAGGGATAATTGCCTGCATTCCGAAGCACAAAGCGAATGGCGTCCCAGTGGACCGCCTCGAGTAGTGCGATGAGCCCATAACACACTTGGCAACTCTTCTGCCCATCTTCCTTTAGCTTTCTCCGGCCTCTTCTTGATGCCGTCTAAAATAGATTTGTTGGAGGCTTCAACTTGGCCATTACTCTATGGATAAGCCAGGGAGGAATACTAAAGCCAAATACCATACTTGCTGCACAGTTCCCTGCAGACACCGTAATCAAACTGGGTGCCGTTATCTGAAATAAGTGCTCTTGCAATGCCGAATCGTGTTATGATAGTTCTCCATACAAAACGCTTCACGTCGGTATCTCGGATGTGCGTTAGTGCCTCCGCTTCTACCCATTTTGTGAAATAATCTGTTGCGACAATCAAAAATCGCTTGTTACCCGGGGCACGAGGCAGTGGTCCGATGATGTCAAGTCCCCATTGGGCGAACAGCCAAGGACTGGTTATAGAGCTTAACTCTTCAGCAGGCAGGTGGGTCAAAGGAGAGAACTTCTGGCACTGTTCACACTTTTTCACGTAACATTCGGCATCGGCTCTCATTGTCGGCTAGTAATACCCTTGTGTCACGGCTCAATGAGCCAAAGAGCGCCCGCCAGAATGGGCGCCATAACTGCCTTCATGTATTTCGGTCAGAAGTGCTTCGACTTTGTCCGGATGAACGCATTCCAGGTATGGACCAGAAAGGGATTTTTTATAAAGCTTTCCTTGCGGATCCAAGTAGTATCGCAAGGCTTTATTTCGCAGCTTATGCGCTTCTTTTTTGTCCGCTGGGAGCTGTTCAGAAGACAGGAAAGCAGCAATGGAGTCCATCCAACTCGGTCCTGACTCTATGACATTGACCTGGACTTCCTCAGAAGGGCCAATGCTCGGCTCTGGGATGAAACCAACTTTAATGGTCTGTTTAATCTCTGAGTTAATGGCGGAGGCTAGGCAAGCCAGGGCATCTGCATGTGTGTTCTGGTCACGGGTTATTTGGTTCAATTCATGATGGTCAAATTTTGCCAGCAAGGAATTTGCCGTTTCATGTAAGCGGCCATATGGTTGTTTTTTGCTGCGTACTCCCCCTTTAGATGATTGATCACCAATTTTGAATCGCAAAATATAAGCAGACACCGAGCACCTAGGAGATGTGCATTCCACAAGCCGGTTAGCAGGGCCTCGTATTCGGCCTCATTATTTGTTGCTTCGAAGCCGAGTTTGACAGCCTGCTCAATTATTGCCCCGTCGGGAGCCATTATCACTACTCCGGCCCCGCTGCCACGTTGATTGGACGATCCATCACAGTACAACTGCCAAATGACCCCAACATAAATTCTCCAGTTCGGCTTAGGTCGAATTTCATCGGACTTGAAGTCGGCAAGACCCCCAGTGAATTCGGCCACAAAGTCGGCAAGCACCTGTCCCTTAATTGAGGTTCTAGGCAGAAACTGAATATCGTACTGGCCGAGTTCAAGAGCCCACTTTGAAACGCGCCCTGATGCTTCTGCACTATGGAGTACCGACCGGAGGGGTGGTCCGTTAGAACCCCGATGGTATGCCCCTGAAAGTAATGCATCGGCTTTCTCGCTGCCATGACGAGGGCCAGAATGAGTTTTTCCAACGGAAGGTAGCGTGTTTCGGCATCAACCATTACCTTGCTCACATAATACACTGGCTGCTGCTCCCCCAACTCTTCCTTTATCAGTACGGCGCTGACGGCCTAGTCGGAAATTGCCAGATACAAAATGAACGGGTCACCTGCCGAAGGTGTTGTCAAGAGTGGAGCTGATCGGAGGTAGGTCTTGAGGCCGTTGAAAGCGGCTTTGCACTCGGCAGTCCATTCAAAAGCCTTGCCCTGCCGTAGTGTATGAAAGAATTGTCGGCAGCGATCTGTGGACCGACTGATGAACCTGTTGAGTGCGGGCCATCCCCATAACTTTTGAACCTCTTTCACTGAACGGGGAGCCGAGCTCCAAGATTGCTGTGATTTCCTCGGGTGGCTTCGATTCCTCGGTGGTTGACAATGTAACCCAAGAATTTGCCAGAGCCGATCCAAACGCACATTTGGAAGCGTTCAGCTTCATTTTGTATTTGCGTAAAATGCCGAATGTCTCTTCCAGATCGCTAGATGAGTTTGCTCTTCTTTGGACTTGACCACCATATCGTCAATGTACACTTCCATAGTGTGGCCGAGTTCTCCTTGAACATGGCAGTGACTAGTCTTTGGTAAGTTGCCCCTATTCTTCAGCCCAAAAGGCATAACCTTATAGCAATAGGTTCCTCTTGGGGTGAGGAATGCAGTTTGTCTTGGTCCTCCGGATGCATGGCAATTTGATGGTAGCCTCTGTAAGCATCGAGGAAGCTCATACGTTGATGGCGTGCCGTCACATCTACAAGTTGATCTATTCTGGGGAGGGGAGGGAAAACAATCCTTGGGGCAGGCTTTGTTTAGGTCCATAAAATCAACGCAGACTCGCCAAGTTTCCATTTTTCTTCTTCACAACCACAGTATTCGAGAGCCATGTAGGGTCGGTCACTTCCCTGATTGCCCCGGCGTCAAGCAATCGATCAACCTCTTCAACAACAGCGGCAGTGTGCTCTGTGGCTGACCACCGGCATTTCGGAATAATCGGCTTGCATTTAGAGTCAACATTTAAACGGTGCTGCGAAACAGACAGATCTATACCCGGCATCTCATATGGAGTCCACACAAATACATCAAGGTTGCCGAGCAGGAAGGAAATTAGCTGCTGTCTATCGGCTTGATTCAGGGAGGCGCCGACCATGAAGAACCTATCTGGGTTTCCGTCAATTTCAACTCGATCTAGGGCTTCCGTGGCCTTTTCACTTGGGAGCCCAACGTCGTCGAGGCTCTCTCGATGGCACCTCAATAGAATTCACTTGCAACTCTTTGGCATCTTTCCAGCAAGGAGATAACATGCTTGTGCCGATTTCTGGAGCCACGATTTACTCAATGCGCGTTCTGTCGGGAAGCGTAGCAGCTGATGATAGGTGCTTGGCACGGCCTGCATAGTATTGCAACCAAGTTCGTCCCATGATGAGATTATACGGCGATGGCAGCTTGACGACCAAGAATTCCACATCCACTGTTCAGGAGCCCGCTCAAACGGGTAGTGTGATTTTCCCCAACGGGTATTCTGGATTGCCGTTGAAGCCAAAAAGTGGATAAGGAGCCGGAGAAAGATCCGATTAGGAGAAGCTGAGTTTGGTGAATGTCTTGTAATACATAACTTCCAATGTGCTCCCCGGATCAATGAGTACGCGCTCAACGGTGAATCGGTTTACGCGTAACTCGATTACCAAGAGATCGATATGGGGAAATGTCACTCCGGCCAAATCTGAATCATCGAAAGCAATGCTCGCAGCTTCATGGGGCCATTTAGCCGAAGTGAGTTGATTTTGAGGGTCGGGATTCGACTGAATCGTATGCACCGCAGATGACATTGGCAGGCTGTATATCATGTGGATCACGCCGAGTGAAGGCGAATCTTGTCTTAAGGCTATTGCTTTGGTTAAGTTGCATTTTCGGACATACTGTTGTAGCCGACCATCTTGTACCAATTCCTCCAGGTGATCCTTCAATGCATAACAACTCTCAGTGTCATCCATGATCCTTGTGATACTCGCACCGCCTATCCCGTCTTCTCGTGGGAGGTCCCACTATTTTAGACGGCCATTTGAAGAATGGAAGGTGTTGGACTTTGGACATAACCGCACTAATCGGCTCTGACAACTCGTGTATTTCTTGTCTGTGCGCCTTGTGCGCCTGTCATCGACTTGTAGTTGTTCATTGCTCGGTGGGGGCATTGGTCGCTTAATAAGCGAGAATCCCGTCTCTTGTCTCATTTAGCCCGATGCCGTGGTTCAAGACTCTGAGGTGGTACAGAATTTAACGGCTGAGCAATTTCAGAAGGGGCCGTCTTGTTGGCCATGTTTCCGGGTTTAACCCGCAAGGCATCATCTTCCACTTTGCAGTACTCCTCAACTTTCTTCATCAATGACCAGACTATTTTAGGGGGTCTTGTGGTTAAGGAGCTGCGGAGAGCATTATCAGGATGCAAACCCATTTTAAAGGCGATAATGGCCATGGAGTCGTTGCAAGTGTCATCAACAAGATTAAAGCATTCCCAATAGCGCCAAATACGCTCGTAAGGTTTCTCCCGGTTGGATTTGCATTGCCCAGAGAGAGTCAGCTTGCTTCGGCTGGACCTCGTTGGTGATAAATCTTACCCTAAAGGATTTGTATAGTTGATGGAAACTCTTAATCGACACCGGCTCCAACTTATAATACCATCTGACGGCCAACGGTCCAAACTGCTCGGAAATATTCTGCACATGAGAGCTTCGTCGTCTGCATGCAACGTCATGGCTTGCTTGTAGTGACGGATATGATCGTGGGATCCGATTTCCGTCGTACAAGGTGAACGACGGGCTTTGAACTTCTTGGGTAGTACTGCCTTTGCGATCCGTCGCACAAAGGGATGTGCTGGTCCTCTTCGTCTGAACCATTTCATTTGCTTATGCCTTATACGTGGACTCTCTTCAGAGGAACTGGTAGTTTTAGGTCGTTCTTTCTTTTTGGGCTCCGGGGATAATGAGTCAGAGTCGCTGTCAGTGTTTTGTTGTCGAGCTCTAGGTCGTCGACCACCTGCCCTCAGAGGTCGTTCCGGACCTTGGCATACAGCTTGTTTGGACTTCGCCACTTCCAAGGCAAAATCCTGACGAAGACGTTCGTTCTTAGCGATCATGTTCTCCAACCTCTGTTCGTTTTGCTTTGCTTGTTCCATGATCGCTTGCATTGTCTCATGCGCTGAAGTCAAGGGTGAGTCGAAGTTCAAGGCGCGTCTTGCGGCGATAGTCTCTGGTCCCAGCATGTTTGTTGGGTGAGATCATCTCGCAGTGTAGTTTCGTCAGCGATTATTGGAGGATCTTCCGTTGCGCCGGCCATGGATGTAGTTGAGTATTCCCATAGACGGCGCCAATTGTGGGGAAGTGGATTGGAAATACTCCTTTGATCCACTGGGACGCTGAGATCCTCAGCTGATGACCTGGACGACTGAAAAGAAACAAACACCGGTCGGGGGTACCGGAATTAGCACTCCAATGGTTAAGTCATATATACTCTCTTAGTTACTTGTTTTTTAAGTTAAGCACAATGATTCTCCCATACTTCTTTCTAGCTGATGTTCTTCTATTTATATCTTTTCTTTCTTGGGCCTCGGGGCTGAGCCCACTTTCAATTCGTCGTATGACTATTTTCTCGGCTCCTTTTGTTGCAAACCGCTTTCCACTCGGTCCCTTACTCAACCGGCTATTTGGCCGAATAGGGTAGGATTTAAATGTGTAAAATGGAGCCGAATGCAATGTATATATTTCAACTCTCCAGGTCCAATTATTCGGCCTCTTTACGTCTCCCAATATTCGGCCCCCACAAAAGAGGTAATTGCTAAAGAATGAGATGGGAACATGATTTGATTGCACAAGGGCATATCAGGCAACAAATATATATTTATATATATAAGTTAAAACTGATAGGAGTTTCAAATTTTAAAAAAGCAAAGGTAAGAGTTACTAACAAATTTACGAAATTTTTTTTATCAAACACACACATAGGCGTGGGTGATTTCATTTTGTTAGAGCATCTCCAACCCACTAGGTATATAATGTTTGTTAGTCAAAATGCCTAGCATGATTCACTTTTTTCAACTCCAATGCACTAGACATATGATTAGGCATTTTAGCTCAACTCGCATTCACTAACTACATGTAGCTAGCCTTCAAGGCTAGGCAAAATGTATTTAATCATTAAGATTATTTCCCTCCATCTTTGTTACTGATGTGGCATTATATAAAGTTAATAGTATTTTGATAAATAGCTAAAATATAGAGCATGGTTGGAGTAAAAACGTAAAACAATTGATAGAAAAAATAAAATGTATATTTTATAGTAATGTTTAGATAGATAAAATACCTATTACCATTAGAGATGCTCTTATCCTTTCCCTCCACAAAACTACAATTTCAAACATAATGCCAACATTTTTTTATTTTTAAAAAAAAAAAAAAAACATGGAGCCAAAAGTTACTTAGGATCCGCTTTTGCCTTTTCACGAATCTGGATGACCATAATTATTGAGGGCAAATGAGGGAATTAGGCCAGTGCAAGCCACCGGTGATTTGTACAATTTTTTTTTTTTAATTTAATTTTTTGACTTAAGGATAGTGTTTGTTTAATGAAAAAAAATATAATAAAATGATTATTTGATAGAGATTATAAAAAGATTAATTTTCATTTTAATGCAATGACATAATTATTTGATAGAGGTTATAAAAGAATAATTATTTGATAGTCATCGTTTGGAAATAAATTTTTTTAGTTAATTTTTTGATTTTTTGACTATTTCATCTTGAGACTAGAAGTTTGTTTGGCTTGGTTTTTTTTAACTTTTGTGGAGAAAAATGTGAAATGATTATGATTTTAATATGACATTTTATCTTATTAACTGATTTAGTATATTTTGTCTTTTTTACATTTTTACCCAAAAAATTGAAGCCAAACAACCCTTAGCCTTCATTTCAATTGATTATATAGTATTTGAGATTATTATTCTTAGAAGGAAAAGCAGTGCACAAACATTACCAATTCCCTATCCAATTTCTTCTATTTGTAGAGAAATTTGTAGGTTATGTTTGGATTAGGAACTTATTCACATTTTTATTTTTATTTTTTTTAATTTCTACTTGTATCAATGAATCAAATATTGATGGAAAAAATCATTCTCTCTCAAACAAACCCATGAAGCTCATCCCCAAGTTACAATATAGGGTTGGATAGTGTTTACAGAGAGGGGGAAAGCTGGGTAGATAATATTTACTATTTGGAGAGAGAAACAGAGACAAATGAGATAGAATGCGATGGATATTAACCAAGGGAATGACATTAAACATTCAGTATTTTTAAATTGGGAAGAAAAAAAAAATAATAATGAAGAATAAATAGGGAATGACAATTGATTAATTTTTAATTTATTTAGGTTATATTACCTTTTTATTTTTTATATTTTTTTTAATAAATAAAAAAATTAATCTTTTTGACATTTTCCAAAATAACTTAAGTGAAAGTGTGCACATGGCTTATTCTGAATCATTAAAAGAATAATTTGATGATGTCCCACAATCGTATTTCAAACAACTGGAGCGTTTAATTTATATCTAAGTTTGAGAGAAATCACTCCCTTCCACCACCACCACCAACAACCACAACAACAACAAAAACGCAAAAGAAGGGGGTGATGGGCCCATTTGTTTGAAAAGTCGCACAACCATGTAAAATTCACCTGTAATTGTGTGACTTTTGTTGCCCACAATTCTTTTGTGAAACAGTATTGATTTCCCATTATAAAAAAAGAAAAATGTTTGAGGGCCCGAAATACTGTTGGTTCGAATGTCCTGAATGTCCAAAACGACGTCGTTTTGGGCATTTTGTTTTTTTTGTTTTTTTTTTTTTTCTTTTTTCCGCCATTGTTGACCTTTGCAACTCTGAGTTGTAGAGGAAGAGGAAGAGGAAGAGAAAGAGAAGAGAGAGGGAGAGGGAGAGGAGAGAAAGAGAGAGAGGTCGCGTCGGCCTCCGCCGATCGCGTTGCCGTCCTCCTCCTCCGATCGTGGCCGAGGCTGGATCACGTCGGCCCCCGCCGATCGCGTCCTCCTCCATTTTTAGGTCCCCTCCAGTCCTCCCCCTCCCCCCCTTCCCTTCCCCTCCCCTTCCCCCCTTCGTCTTCCTCCTTTCTTCTGCTGAAAAGAAAAAAAAAAATTTTGGGGCATGCGAGGCGCCCGTTTCAGGCCCTGTAGCACTACTGATAAAAAAAAAAAAAGAAAATATTTAGTGGCCCAAATTTTTGTGACTCGAATGGCTCGAATGTGTCAAAACGACGTCAGTTTGGGTGTTTCGAGCCATTTGAGCTATGTTTTTTCGGGCACCTAACATTGTTGTATAAAAAAAAACTAGCATTCATATCGGAACATTTTGATAACTTTGATTTTTTTTACTTTTTTTTGGCTATTTTGGATTATATAATCTCTCTATTTTTTAAAATATTTTTTAAAAAAATATTAAAAAATTAACTTTTAACATACTTTCTAAAATATCTCATCATAAGCTACCCTTATTTGTATTGATGTACCTGTTTCCGTTCGCTGAAATATATAGGTGTTTGGGAAGTGAATTTTTATGTAGATTTTAGTAGATGTAGGTTTTTATGAGGTAAAAAATTTTTAGTGTTTGGGAAGATAGTTGGGTTTTTATGTGGTTGGATGTGATGTTTGTGAGAGAAAAAGTGAAATGATTATGGGGTTGGATGTGATATTTTGTTTGGATGTGTTTTTTTTAATTTTGCAAAACTTTTGTCTTTTAGTGATTTTTATGAGATAAAAAATTTGGGATGTTGCTTCCCAAACACCACCATCGGTCAAAAAAAAAAAAAAAAAAAAATTCACGAGTAGAATTTTTATTCATAAATTTCGTTGGCATGATGTAGACATTTTTTAAATTTAAGCCTAACTCTGGACTTTTTGTCTAGAAATGAGAGGATTATAAATTATAAGCAATCTTGTCTTTTTCTATAATAAATTTATTTGTGTAAGATGCCATGTCTTTGATTCTCTCAATCTCCATAGATGCTTGGCAAATGATGTTATATGTTTATTTTTCACTTTGATTTAAAATAGCACAATGAGTTATGGTCTAATTAGGGTCTCTCAAACTGGTCAAAGGTACTCTAAAAGGTCTCTAAATAATTTTCATACCAAATGATCAAAGCACACCTATAAAAAATCTCTAACTTATGATGAGCATGACATATATGCCATTTTTGGTCCTTGTTTCACACTCATATTCTATGACATCCGTTTGGGATGTACCATTGGGAAAGGATACTTGTCATAGATTCATTTCATCATTTTATTTTATTTTTTACTTATGTGTAATATTTAAAAGTTAATAGAATAATAAAATTTATGATGTCATATACAAATTCACATAAAATATTTAGACAATATATATATATATATGGATAAGAATTATCTAATTTTAACTTGACCGTCATGTTAGGATATGTGGAGCATATCTCTGGCCTTGTTTTAATACTTTAAACAATTTATTTTGTACAGTTTTCTATGTATATCAAATGTGAAAAAAATTAAATCGATCTGATAATTATAATTATTTTATTTTTTCACATTTGTCTTAAAAAAATAGATAGTCAATTTTTAAAATATATTTTTCGTTTATTTTTTCGGAGACAAACTCGATAAAATGAAAATATTATCATTATCAGAAAAACTTAAGTTTTTTACATGAATGATATATACGGAAGGCTTTACAAAATGAAATGTTTAAATTGTCAAAATGAGACCTGTGATGAATTCATAAGCTCGACATGATGATTGAGTTTAGATTTTGAATTTAAAAAAATTCCAGTCCATATACATATATATATATATATTTGGGAAAAATTTATTGATACAAATCGAAAGTACAAATTGTACAACCTGATTACACCAAGAAAAAAGAAAAGTGGGAAAAAATGTCAGAGATTTATTCAAAAATAAATACAAATTGATAAAAATAAAAAAATAAAAAAAAGTTTATGTTTTTCTATTTTAGTAATAATATTAGTTATTTATGAAATATGAAAGTTTGACTTTTATTTTAATTACAAAAATATAGGATAAATTACATTGACCTTCCTTGAGATTTGGTGAAATTACAAAAACCTGAAAGTTTTTGAAATGACTTAAACATCCCTTGAGGTTCAGCTTTCAATTGCAATGAACTCCCTTGAGGTTTTATAAAATGTAGAAACCTTCCCTAAGGTTTCTAAAATAACATAAACCTCCCTTGAGATTTAGTTTTCAATTATACTAACCTCCCATAAGTTTTATATAAATTGCAAAAACCTCCCCTAAGGTTTCTAAAATAACAAAAACCTTCCTTGAGGTTTAATTTTTTGTTATAGATTATTTTTCTGTTAGTTTGTCTTAAACAAACTAACAAAAAATGATGACATTATTAAATAATTTAATTTATCTTTTAAAATAGTGTCCAATTACAAACAAATATATATTATATATATATATATATATCATTTCAATTGGATAAATTAGGCATACATAATCAAAACTCCAACAGTAACTGCAAGCATGAGGCTCCGTAAAGTCTAAGAAGTTGTCAGTAAAAATAATGCTGACTCCCAATCGATAGGAATTAAACAACAATTTTAACTAAACAATCAAATAAGAGTAATCAAGTGATTGTGCTTTTAATTTAAATGCCTTGAAAGTACAAAAAAAAATTTGGAACAAAAATTACAATCAGTAAGATCAAACAAAGTAAACACAACAACTAAAGAGGATTTGAAGATGAAACCACCAATGTATACAAAGGCTACAAATTACAAATTACAGAGAGAAACTACTCCCAAATTACAGAGCTACTCTTAAGTCTAAAAATTAAGTGTTGTTAAGTTGTTCATGTCCATTTCTTGCTCCTTTACTGCCTTTATAATGCCCCAAATCTCAGCCATGCCTTCCTTCTTTTTAGCCACTGTCCCATGATCCTCCAAATCAGTAGGTCACTTTTATTCAACTGCTCCAAACTATCATGGCCTTCTTGAACCTTCAAACCTTCTTTGGTACCTCTTTCTGAAGCAAAACCAACTTTCTCAATGCTGCCACATGTCCCCTATGATCTCTAGCACTACATTTGACAAAAGAAAGCATTTTACTAAGGCCCATAACTACTTGCAAGCTCCATTGCTTCTTTAACTTTTATCTTTGACCTAACTTCACTTTTAAACCTCCAACCACATCATCACACAATTTCCCTTCAATTAATGAGTATGGTCGATAAAGGAAAGCTTTCTAATTCACAAATATGGTTCCTTATAAATCAATCCACCAAGCCAATTAACCAATTGATAACTAGCTCATGACCCTCTTAGCCAATTGATGCACATGATCAATTCCTTCACACCACGTAACCCCTTGACTGCTGAAAGACTTCATTTTGACTTCACTGCTACGTGTCATCATCCGATTAATCCACATGTCGATAGAAATTTTACGAAAATGGATGCAAACAATGCCCCCCAACTCTTTAAGAATGAGATTACTCGAATTCTTGAAGAGTTGTATATAAAATTGATTTGTCAAAAAATCATCACCAAAAAAAATATTTTTTTTAATAACCAACAAAAAATGATTATTATAAGCAAATGTTAATAAGATAGCCACCAAAGGCCATATTATAAATATGTTGTGCATCCTTCACAAATGTAGTCCAATGTAGGCCATGTATGAGTTTTTAAATTGGTAATAGATTACTTCAATCAACTGTGTATTTACACAATCAACAGAGTAATGCATGAACCAAGTGTGAAACCAAGAGTTAGCCTATTATTTGGAGTAAAATAATCTTCCAATGTTGGCATTGGTAAATACTCTAACGATTAAAGAAAACATCTAGAACTTTGGTTTGTTTTATTTTCTAGCACTTTGAAAATAGCCAATCAAGAAATCATAATTTGCAATATATCTCTATAACTTTTTGGACTTTGTTCTCTTGCCAGCCATTTCATAAAAAACAAGCTTTCACGTGATCCACAAATTCAAAAAAGATTCTGAATAACAAAAATCATAGATGGCCTTAAAAACTCATATATATTGACATCTTGAACAATGTCAAAAATTTTAAATTCATGAACATATGGTTGTTTATCCATTTCAGCTATATTTGGCTTGAGATCACACTTTTTAACCAAATTGTTTGCATTACGCTCTGGACTAAGAATTGCAACAAAGGGCTGATTTTTTGTTTCACACATTAATGTGTTATAAATATTTTTTGAAAATCCAAAAAATATTTCTTCTTGTGAAATTGCCCCCTTGCCATAGAATTTTGATTCTAATGGCCTTCTGTTTTTGCAACCATGACAATTGATGGAATAACAACACCAACATTTGAAGGTGTCTTGTGGATCTCCACCCTTGTCTGACACTGCCCTCTAGAAAAATCATCAATAACACTTCTTAACTCACCAACCAGTACCTGTTTTTCCTCAATTGAAAGAGATGCAAGAGCCTCGTTTAATTGTGAAACCAAACTGTTACTAGGAAGTACAGAAGGGCCACTCATTTAGCTTTGATGCTTTGTCTTTTCCATTGTTTCAAATTAGAATGTTGTCCCACCAGGCATGCCAAAAATTGTTAGTAAAAATTATGCTAACCTTGGTCGACAGAGACTTAACAATAATTTTAACCAGACAACCAAATAGAAAATCAGACAACTATGTAAAGGTTCTAAACTGTCTTGAAAGTAGACGGACTTCTTTGAAACAATTAACAATCGAAAGAGTGAAATAAACATAGAAAAACTTCTATTGCAATCTTCTAAGTTTACCAGGTTACAAACTATTGAAAGTTACTCCTAAAAGTTAAGATAATCTACTCCTAAAATAAACAAATAAATAAATAATTATGATAAGTTTGATAATTTGTTGATCCCCTTCTCTTGTTTGTGCCTTGCCGATTTATAGGCTCATGTCCACGGTTTCCTTCTACTGCTCAACAACCGCTCTTATAGCCACATTGCCACAACGATCATCAGCGGTTACTTCATCATCATCCAATATGATAGCCATGGTGCCACACTTTCACAACTTCCTCTAACCACTTGATGCCTTCCATGGCCCCTTATTTCATGGGGTATGGATCTTCATTTCAATTTCTACATGGCACGTGGCTTTCATATCCCAATCCAATCTTTAAAAACCTGTAGTTGCAACTTCCATCAATTGCTCATGTTCTGCAATAAAGTAAAAAACAAAATAAAAATAATAATAATAATAATGCTAATAATAATAAAGATAATAAAACATGGCCATAGTAAATCTGTAAAGATGGTCATGATCTAATTTGATAGACCAAAATCGACAAGTCACAATCATTAATATTAAATTTGGCCACAATCGACAAGCCATAATCGACAGAAAACCATTTATGGTGCAAACAATGCCCCCCCTTCTCCTAATTCTTTAAGAATGAGATGACTCGAATTCTTGAATTCTTGATGATTTGTTGATCCTCTTCTTCTTCAAACTCAATATGCCTCTTCTCTGAATGCTTATCAACCTGTTTCTTTGCCTTCAGTATTTTTTTTTTTAATCCAAATTATGCAAGAAGGTTCCATCGGGCATGCCAAACAATTAACAATTTTAACCATTGGAATGACTGATTTTTGTTGGGTTTGTCAACAAGTGGACCAATTGGAGTATAACATGTGGCAAAGTCAAGTGAGAGTTCAATAGTTATTTGAGTGGGCAAGCAACATGAGAGAGATTAATAATGTGCATTAAACAGTGCATATGATGGAGCAGTTACTGGCTAAGTCATGGGTTTAGTGGGTGACTTGCAAAGAAAGGAATGTGCCAAGTGGGAGTTTTTTTCTGTCAATGAAAGGTCCAAAAGACCGAGAGGTATGTGGCAACTTAGAGAGGAAACCGTTCGACAGGAAAGATAAAGGGTTGGAGAAGTTTAACAGCCTAGAAGTCAGGAAGCAGTTGCAACAGTTAAGTAATGGCAGTTATAAGGCTCAAGGAGGTCATGCGATCATAGGCTAGAAAAGAAGGTAGAGGATATAAAGGCCAGAGATTTGAACGAATAGGGATCAACAACAACATAACAACTTCGCTTTTAGACTTAGGAGTAGTTCATTGTAATTTGGGAGTAGTTTTCTTTTTCTTTGTAATTTGAACTTTGTTTTTGGATGAACATTGGTGATTTCAATTTGAAATTACTCTTGTTTATCTTGTCTCCTTTGTTACCATAAGTTGATATAAAAAGTTTGTTTTCTTCTTGTCTACTTTGTTACCATTGATTGATGCAAACAAGTCCTCATCCTTTTGAGGCATTCGAACTAGTACCACAATTTCTTCATTGTTCTTGTTTAAATTATTTAGTTTAATATTATTGTTTGGTTGCTGTCGATCTAGGCCCAACATAATTTTTACTAACAAATTTTTGGCACGCCTAGTGGGACAACTTCCTAATTTGGAACAATGGAAAAGACGAGGCATCAAAGCCAAATGAGTGGCCCTTCTGTACTACCTAGTAGCAGTTTGGTTTCACAATTAAAGGAGGCTCTTGCATCTCTTTCAGTTGAGGAAACACAGGCACTGGTTTGTGAGTTAAGAAGTGTTATTGATGATTTTTCTTGTAACGCCCCAAAATAATTCAACATAACCCAACCACTTCTATAAACATTCATTCAGCAATGCCAGTAATTTCTCCATCTTTACATGATTAAATAGTATTCATTACAAAGGTTTCACATACAATTTATACATTCATTGGTAAGAAAACTCATGAATCTATAGCATGTGAAGCATGTAGTCTCAAAATAAATAAAATGCCCTTACGGGCTAAAACTTCCAAGGCTTTGGCCTAGTTACACAAAAGTGGTCTCTCGGACCCATACAAAAGTAGCCCTTGGCTTTACAAAAATTCGCAACAAAACAGAGTATTACTCTTCACAACATTTCCACGCTTCAATTTGGCGGGATCACTACATCTTTACCTGCACCAAAACCCATAGGGGTGAGCATAAAGCCCAGTAGAGAAATCTTAACAAAATATATACATTTATGTAAGATAACCAATGTCAAATGCAATGCGAATGCCATGCAATGCTATTTCAAAAATAATTCCATGCCATGATTTTCCCAAAAATCCTTATGTTTTCAATAACGTTTTGTAATCTCATCAATTTCAAACTTCACATTTATACATAAGGGGCGGTAAATACAACACTGGTAATTCCTAGGTTGGTGTCTGCAAGTAGGCTCTACAAGCACTACCAAACTGTCATTTTTACCGGTATTAACCGGAAGGCTCGACACCTATCCGCGTGGTTTTCTGGTCTTTCACCGTGGACACTAAGGCCAACTTAACAAATTCAACTACACCCCCTAACCGGACTTACCACGTATTTACCCCATAACACATTTCCATAGTTCTTATCATAACATAATCTTTCTCAAAGTAAACGTTTTATTTCAATTTATTTCAAGAAGTACAACGATGCTAATAAATCAAATGAGAACAAGATGCAATACATGACATCTCCTAACCTTTCTCCACTTCCTCATTTCAATGTTTTCCACAAGGTAACCCTACATTACCAACATGCAATTACAATTTCTCATTTCAGAAGACTTCCCAATTTAGTCACTTTAGGGCTTCATGTAGTGTTTTGAAACTTTCATCTCTCCAATGTTCATAATTTTCACAACCCCATAGTGTACACAATTTCCATTTTACAACTATATGTCCTCATATAATTCACAATAGTTCCAACACATATTCCTCATTTCCAGTATAAATCATTTTAGTTATCATTTTGTAAAACAATATTATGAAATTTACACATAATCATTCTTATATCACAAGAGAATAAGATTCGCTCTAGTCATTTCCATATATTCCAAAAATTCCCAAATTTCTAGGGTTTTTCACAAAACTCAACCATTATTCATCTCTTTTATAAAATCCCTTCATACACCTCAATCTCAACCCATTTTCCCCAAAACTTCAAGAAAAATCATTAAATGAACACAAGATAGAGTTTGTTTTACAAAATCATCTATTCCTTGAGCCACCAAAACCCTTTTTCGAAATAGCTAGAAGAGCTCACAAAAATCAATTCAAAACTCACATAAACATATATATAACTCAAAGGAACCTTACCTCAAGCTTGATGAAGAATGGGGAATGAAACCCTAGAGTCAAAGGATGAGGATCTTGGATTTCCACCACCAAGTGAAGCCCTAGTTCTTGATCTTCAAAACTAGAGGTAGATGCTTATGATCTTGACTCAAGATTTTCAAGAATCAAGGTATTTTGGTGTTTGAGGAGGTTTTCTAGAGAGAATGAGGAGGAAAATATGGTTTAGAGTGAGAGAGAAATGTCAAAAATGAGATACATTTTCGGACTAAAAGAGAAAAAAAACAAGGATTTTCGGACTGCCAGAGTGCCGCATGTGCAGCACCCATTCCCGCACGTGCGGCCCTCACCCCCGCACGTGCGGGGGTCCTCTCACACCTCAGCCCGCACCTGCAATTTAAGCAGTGTGCTCAGCCAAACAGTCCCAGAATTCCGCATGTGTGGCCTCACCCTCTCGCACGTGCGGTCCTCTCCCGTACGTGCGGCCCTAGGCCCCCGCACGTGCGGCCTGCCAACCAGTCTAGAAAAATTTCTGGTTCGACTTCCGGCTACTCCGGACCTAACCCTGCACCTCCCGGAACAAAAGATATTCAACATCGCCACAACAAGAATAAGGACCCCTAGTTCAAGAATTTTCCCGAATGTTTCAAATCCAACGAGAACAAAAGAAAATGAAGCCAAGAGGAAGAAAAAAAAGGAGAGAAAGAGACCCGGCCGTCACATTTCTAAAGGGCAGTATCAGACAAGGGTGGAAGTCCACAAGACACCTTCAAATGTTGGTGTTGTTGCTTCATCAATTGTCATGGTTACAAAAACAAAAGGCCATGAGAATCAAAATTCCATGGCAAGGGGGAAATTTTACAAGGAAGAAATATTTTTGGGTTTTCAAAAAATATTTCTAACCCATTAATGTGTGAAACAAAAAATCAACCTTGTTGCAACTCTTAGTCCAAAGAGTAATGCAAATAATTTGGTTAAAAAGTGTGATATTGAGCCAAATATAGCTGAAATGGATGAACAACCATATGTTCATGAATTTAAAATTTTTGACATTGTTCAAGATATCAATATATATGAGTTTTAAGGCCATCTATGGTTTTTGTTATTCAAAATCTATTTTGGATTTGTGGATCACATCAAAGCTTGTTTTTTATGAAATGGCTGGCAAGAGAACAAAGTCCAAAAAGTTATTGAGATATATCGCAAATTATGATTTCTTGATTGGCCATTTTCAAAGGGCTAGAAAATAAAACAAACTAAAATTCCAGATGTTTGCTTTAATGTTTAGAGTGTTTACCAATGCCAACATTGGAAGATTATTTTACTCCAAATAATAGGCCAACTCTTGGTTTCACACTTGGTCCATGCATTACTCTGTTGATTGTGTAAATACACTGTCGATTGAAGTAATCTATTACCAGTTTAAAAACTCATACATGGCCTACATTGGACTACATTTGTGAAGGATGCACAACATATTTATAATATGGCCTTTGGTGGCTATCATATTAACATGTGCTTAGCATAATCATTTTTTGTTGGTTAGTAAAAAAGATTTATTTTGGTGATAATTTTTTGACAAATCAATTTTATATACAACTTTTCAAGAATTCGAGTCTTCTCATTCTTAAAGAGTTAGGGGGCATTGTTTGCATCCATTTTCGTAAAATTCCTATCGATAGGTAGATTAATCGGATGATGACACGTGGCACGAAAGTCAAAATGAAGTCTTTCAACAGTCAAAGGGCTACATGGTCTGAAGGAATTGATCATATGCATTAATTGGCTGCGAGGGTCATGAGCTAGTTATCAATTGGTTAAGTGGTTTGGTGGACTGATTTATAAAGGACCATATTTGTGAATTGGAAAGCTTTCCTCTGTCGATCATGCTCATTAATTGAAAGGAAATTGTGTGATGATGTGCTTGGAGCAAGGTTGTGAAAAGCGGCTACGGTCGCCGTAACGGTGGCGGTAGAGCGGTTGTGGTTGCGGCTGCGGAGTGTGAAGGTCGTAGTGAAACGGTTGCGGTAACCGGAACCGTGAATTTTTTTATTTTTCGCACAATTTGAAAAAAGCTTACCGATACGCATATTTTTTTTCCATGATCATATTTATTGGGTTAAAAATAAATATTGATCAATTTTTATAAATTTTTAAGTATAATCTAATATATTTCATATTTTTAAATCACTATAAACTGAGTTTTTTACATTTTATTTTAATAATTAATGACTTTATATTATACAAAAAATCAATTACTAACTATTATATACAAGATAAACAATGACAAAAATAAGAGAATAAATAAGAGCTTAAATATATATATATACATATTTTAACCAAGCCAAATAGATAATGACCATACTTATTATTATTATTATTATTTTCAAACAATATATAGATAGACACACACAAACAAAATGGTTGAGTGATAGCAGCTGAATAGAATAGCATAGGTCTTACAGTTTCAACAAATCAATAATATATTCTTCATCTTCCCTCTTCTCTCTCTCTATCTCTTGCTCCTCCATTTTCTCTCTTTATCTTCCCTCTTCTCTCCATCCCTCTTCCCCCATTTTCATCTTTTTTTTTTGTGTTTTTTTTAAAGAAACAGTTTGGAACCGTTATGTAACGGTGCGTAACAGGCTGTTACGGCTGTTACGGCACCATTACGACCGCTACGGCTGATACACCTGTGAATCTCAATCATACTGCAAAAGCGGCTGTAAAGGGTGGCGGTAACCGCCAGAACCGTTACATAACGGCGTTACGTAACGGTTGCGGCCGCTTTTTAAAACCTTGGCTTGGAGGCTTAAAAGCGGAGTTAGGTTAAAGATAAAAAGTTTAAAGAAGCAAATGAGGTTGCAAGCAGTTATAGGCTTTAGTAAAATGTTTTCCTCCGTCGAAGGTAGTGCTAGAGATCATAGGGGACATATTGCAGCATTGAGGAAGTTGGTTTTGCTTAAGAAAGAGGAACCAAAGAAGGTTTGAAGGTTCAAGAAGGCCAAGGTAGTTTTGAGCAGTTGAATGAAAGTGGCTTGCTTATTTGAAAGATCACGGGACAGTGGCTAAAAAGAATGAAGGCATTGCTGAGATTTGGATCATTATAAAGACATTAAAGAAGCAAGAGATGAACATGAACAACTCAACAACGCTTAGTTTTTAGATTTGGGAGTAGCTCTGTAATTTAGGAGTAGTTTCTCTTTGTAATTTGTAATTTGTAGACTTTATAAACATTGGTGGTTTCATCTTGAAATCATCTTTAGTTTGTTGTATTCACTTTGTTTGATCTTGTTGATTGTAACTTTTATTCCAAAGAAATCCTTGTACTTTCAAGACATTTAAATCAAAAAATACAGTCGCCTAATTACTCTTGTTTGATTGTTTAGTTAAAATTGTTATTTAATTCCTGTCGATTTGGAGTTAGCATAATTTTTACTAACAAAAAGTACTTCTAAATTACAATGAACTGCTCCTAAGTCTAAAAGCTAAGTTGTTATGTTGTTATGGATCGTGTCCATCTCTTGCTTATTTACTGCCTTTATAATGCCCCAAATCTCAGCCATGCCTTCCTTCTTTTTAGCCACTGTCCCATGATCCTTCAAATCAACATGCCACTTTTATTCAACTGCTCAAAACTACCTTGGCCTTCTTGAACCTTCAAACCTGCTTTGGTTTCTCTTTCTGAAGCAAAACCAACTTTCTCAATGCTGCCACATGTCCCCATGATATCTAGCACTACCTTCGACAGAGGAAAACATTTTACTAAGGCCCATAATTGCTTGCAACCTCCTTTGCTTCTTTAAACTTTTTATCTTTGACCTAACTCCGCTTTTAAGCCTCCAACCACATCATCACACAATTTCCCATCAATTAATGAGCATGATCGACAGGGGAAAGCTTTCCAATTCACAAATATGGTCCCTTATAAATCAGTCCACCAAACCAATTAACCAATTGATAACTAGCTCATGACCCTCTCAGCTAAGTGATGCACATGATCAATACCACGTAACATCTTGACTGTTGAAAGACTTCATTTTGACTTCACTGCCACATGTCATCATCCGATCAATCTACCTATCGATTGGAATTTTACGAAAATGGGTGCAAACGAAGGGGCAATATTTAGGTTCATTTGGGGAAAAAAAAATAGTTTATTTTTTAGTTTTTGGCTAATCAGTTCCATTTGGGGAAAAAAAAAAAAATCTTTTTAGTTTTTTGTGAGAGAAAAAGTGAAATGATTATAGTTTGAATGTGATATATTATCTTATTAACTTAGTCTATTTTATCTTTTTATATTTTCTTAGTCCAAATCCAAACCCAACCCACTTGCCAAATGGCAGCTTAAGCTCCTTTCAAGATTTAGTTTTGTCTGTTTGGTGTTCTATGTTTTACTCTCTCTTCTCCCTCTCTGCTACTCTGTTTCTAGTTTGGCATCTTGCCTTCTATTTTAATTTTCTCTTTGTTCCTCTTTGCGTATGGCCCAGCATATGATTGTGTTTGTTGTTTGAGTGCCAATCTAATTCTTCTCATCAAGCCATGATACTTTCCTCCCTTCACTCCTTAATGTATCTTTCATTATTGTACCCTAATTGATACATCAATAAACTTTCTTTTGTCAATAAAAAAAAAAAAAAAAAAATGCAAGCATGACAGAAAAAAAAAAGGTATTGTATTTTTTTTAATTAGACACAATTTTATAAGGTAAAACTAGACACGTAATTAAATTATTTAATGATATTAATATTTTTCTCTTCTCTTTTTTTTTTTCACGATGCTAGGGAGTTTTTGATAAAAGAACAACCAACAATAATTGCAGGCATAATAAAGCGAGAAAATAAAAATTATATATTTTATTTGCTCGTATCAGATATAGTTTTAAAAAATAAATAAAAAATATAATTAAATTATTTAATAATGTCAGTATTTTTTGTTGTCCTTTTTACGATCAAGTAACACAAAAACTAATCTATATTAAAAAATTACGAGCAAACTTCACTTTATTTCCCTATTGTTTTTATTATATGTGGTTTACCCCCCTTAACTTTTGGAAATCATCATATAACCTCCTTGTGGTTTATATATTGCAGTGCACCATTAAGCCCATCAATAATTTAATGAAAAAAAGTAAGCACATTAATGATTTAATGAATAGACTAAAATACCCTTATATTTTTCATTATTTGTTTAGAAGGCAAAATGAACTTTAACCTCATGTGCTTTATTTCATGTGCGATTTACCTCCTTCAATTTTGAAAATAAGCATATAACCCTCTTATGTCTACCACGTGTTTCACACTTGTTGTTAAGTTGGACGGAATTTTTAATGATGCACTTTAGTCTACAAACCACGTGGGGGTTATGTAGTTATTTTCAAACGTTAGGGGAAAAACTGCACATGGCCCAACCCATAGGAGGTAAAATGAAATTTGCCCAAAATGTAAACCTCAATGGACGTTTTTGTCACTTTAGAAACCTTATTGGAGGTTTATGCAATTCCATTAATCGTTAGGGAGGTTACTACAATTGAAAATTAAACTTAAAGGGAGGTTTTTGTCATTTCAGAAACCGTAGCGGATGTTTTTACATTTCATTAAACCTCAATGAGCTCACTACAATTGAAAATTGAACCTCAAGGGTGGTTTAAGTTATTTTAGAAACTTCAAGGATTGTTTTTGCAATTTCATTAAATCTCAAGAGAGTTTAGTGTAATTTAACATAAAAAATTTAAAAAAAAATTAAACTTAAATAAGGTCTAAAATAGTACAAAATTACTTTAAATTAATTTTTTAAAAAAGCATAAAAAAGTAAAATCCAAATCACTAAATCAATTTACATCACCTTGTCAATTCATATGATCTGCTAAATCTGCCTCTGCTAGCTAAACAAATAAATACAAATTAATTTATTTTAATCTATTTAAATTTAAACTGATAACAGATAGAAGACTACCCAAACTAACTCGATACCTGAGTACCCTAATAAGCTAGCTATGAGCTCGTTTGACATGTGGGTTAGCTTTTTGTTTTTTAATTTTTGATTATTTAATTATTTTAATTTGAGATTAAAAAATTCTATTTGAAATAATTTTTTTAATTTTGACTTTTGTAAAAAAAATAAAAATAATTATAAATTAAATATAATATTTTATCCTATTTAATTAAAATAATTTATTTTATCACATCTGCCTATTTTAACCCCATTAGAACCTCCCAAACGAGCTCTATATATAAAATTTTGTTTAGCGCATACAAGAAGTGGCCCAAAAGCAATCGGCTAAAAGTATGAGACCCACGAAGAATTTACAAAAGTCAAGCACACGGACCCACCAAGTAACCAAAAGTCAAAAAGTGCAGTTTCACTGTGTCGCATATTTCCATAAATAAATGTATGTAAAGTTTTGGTTTGAATAAATGTGAATTTTAAATAAATAAATTTTAAATTAAATAAATATATATTTTAATATATATTTATAATTAGAAATACAATTCTTAGCATAATTTTAAGTAGTTAATTTTATAAGATTATTTTAAATTTATCATGATAAAATTATGTAACTTAATTTTAAAATAATTACCATAACTAAATTTAAATTATTATCTTGAAATGATGAAATTCAAATCTTTTTATTTAAAATACGTCTCTATCCAAATGGACCATGACGTAATTCTTGAATCATTCAACCGTAGACGGCCAACAACTTGTAGACTTGTTCGGTTTGATTTTGAAAAAATTATACTGATAGTTTTTAAATTTTAATTTTTGTGTTATTTTGATCTATACATTTTTGATTGATTCGGTTTTGACTTTTGATTTTAGATTTTAAGTTAATTTAGTTCAATCGATAACATCATTATAGTTTTTAACAAAAAATTATCATTGAGTTGGTTGGATTTATAATTTTATTCTTAAAAGTATGATACATGTCGCTTATATATGCAAATTTTTCATTAAAAAATATTGACAATTGTAATTAATTAGGTCAAATTAAAATAAAATTATAAATTCATGGTTAAAATTTAACCAATTGAAATTATATAGACCAAAATGATATAAGCATCAAAGTATAAGAACTACCAATATAATTAGTCCAAATATTTTAAATGAAAATAAAAATAAAAAATCCAAAAAAAAAAAAAAACACTCACATGTTTTTGTTCAGATTTTCCAAACCAAACCTAATCTTCCTCAAGAACTGATGATGTTGAAAGGTGTTGAAATAGGATAGCATAGTCCTACCAGCGGCGACTCTAAGAATTTTTGTCAGTGGTGTCAATCAAAAACTTAAATATCATATATTTTACAGAAAATTCACATTAATCATTATATCACCTATGGAGAAAAAAATCAACAAATTAATTTAAATTCTAAAATTATAAACAAAAATATTTTGATATATTGATACTATTGTTTAAGCAAAAAGACATGCTAATATCTAATATGGGTTCAAAATTGATGGGTTCAAAAGAGTAGAACTTAAAACTATAGGTTCAAAATTGTATTTAGTGGTTCAATTACTAATTTTTTCCTAAAATCTAATATTTATATAATAAATAAATAAATAAATTCAGCCAGGGGGTTCGAGTGACACCCCTGACCAAGCCTTGGAGCCGCCCCTGAGTCCTACTACATGCATACACAGAGTTATCATCAACACTTTCAAAGATACCCCCGCATTGTGACAAAAAGTTTACTCGGAAGGGGGTTGGCTTTTTAATTTTTTTGGTTATTTTTAATCTGGGTTAAAAAATTTGATTTGAGAAGAGTTTTTTGACTTTTTAACTTTTTGACTTTTTTTGTGAGAGAAAGTGTAATGATTATGGGTTGAATGTGATGTTTTGTTTATTGTGGCTAAAATAACTTATTTTGTCTTTTGTAACTAAAATAACCACAAACCATCTTCCCAAATTATCAACTCCAAATTAAAGTAAGATTGTTCCCCTTTTTGTTTTTTTTATTTATTTATGGGAGAAAAAGAAATATATTAATGTAATAAGCAAAATTAGTACAAAAATTAAAGTGTTAAAATTGCATTATAGCTAGAGAGACAAATACCAGTTAGTTCCTATTTCTTTGTCATGATTTTCTCATAATTATTTTACTATTTTTTTTAGAATAAATTACATTGACCTCCATTGAATATTGAAGAAAATACAACATAAGTCTCACAATTTGCATAAATTACACTGATCTCCTTTTTAATAAGGTTAAAGAGACTAAAACTAATACAAGTGGTATGAAAACATAAAGATACACCAGGTAAAGTATACATTTAGTTTGGATTTTCAAGATTCACATTTCAGAAAATTGAAATTTTTGTCTTTTGTGTTTTTTTTTTTTTTAGCTGAATTTTTTAATATTCTAAGTGAGTTTTTAATTTTTAGATACACCTAACATAAATACACTTAAAATGTATAATATTTGTTAAAAAAATCTTTAAAAAATTTACTAAATTCAAAATACAAAGTATATATATATATATTTTTTTTTCGTATTCCAAAAAAAAAAGAAAGGAGAATTCAGTATATTTTTTGTATTCTTATGTATTTATTGATTTTTTAAAATATTTTTTTTATAAATATTTTACTTTTTATATATATTTAAATAAGGTGCATCTAAAAAAAATTGCTTAAAATTTTAAAAATATTCACTAAAAACAAAAGAAACACGAAAAATAAAAAAAATTAATTTTCAAAAAATTGAATTCATAAAATTAAAACCAAACACACTGATTGTTTTTTCATTCATAAGACTAGCATGCACTTCATTCATACAACTTGTGGCACAATACGTGGGACTTGTCCTGGGATTATTTTGATGATCCGAACCGTTGATATTATAAGATTCATTGAACATATTATTCACACAAAAAGTCAAGTTAATCGGACATGTGCAACCTCATGATCAAGTCGTAACTGTTGTGAAATAAATTATCAAAATTATTATAACCTTTTATTATTTTAAAAACAAATGTGATTTTGTTTGAGTTTCTAGATATTTAATTAATTTAATTTTTTTTTTTTATGAATAATCTATTCAATAACTCTACAATATGACGGCTCAGATTAATAACATGGGCTCAGGACAACACCAAGGAGCTCTCACAACACAGTGCCGTGTTTATAAGGCACAGCACGCCCCTGTTTCCTCTTAAGCATTGCTCATTTTCTACATTTTGCAGGTTGGCAAACTAAAAGTTGACAAATAAATAATAATATGAGTTTGGTAGATTGGTTGAACACTAGCATGCATTTTACTTCAATGTCAAAGCGTTAGGTTTTTGTGATTGATAATTTCGTTTGATAAAAAAAAATTTAATTGTAATTTTATTCGATCTTTTATTAGTGAGATCATAAGTATTTAGATACAAATTCAACTTGAATTGTACCTATGTAGAGGAGTTTGTCATCTTAATCCTTTCATATTTACTATTTCCTTGACTAAGTACGGGGATCGAGCTAAAACAGATCATCTATTATTTTTGCAAAACGTCTAAATTTCTGGAAAGAAAGTTTTACATCTCGAACGATAAAAGTTGCGCTCAAGCGGTCAGCTTATATGTTTCACACTACCTTTAGTCACATCGCTCGAGTGGTGAAATGTGCACTTGAACGGTTTGCGCGATCCTATTTTTTATAAAGTGTGTTGTTCGCTATTTCTAGGGTTTGACCCATTCAGATTTTCAGAAAGAAACAAGATGCAAAGTATTTTACATTAGAATGTGCTTTATGAGTGTTTTCTTGATAATTTAAGAGTGATCAATGGATTTGTGAACTTCATATCAACATCATCAAGGGTTTGCTTGTTTTTCTTTATTCACAAAAGATAGAGTTGTTCTTCGGTAGATTCCGAAGAACTTGGGCCTGAAATTTTGGTGTATTCCGGAGTGGCTCATCGTCGTGGATTCGACATCGGCGTTTTGAATTTAACGTTAGACAAGATAATTCTAAGGTGAAAACAGTAATGGAAGAGACACATAAGGATCAGTTTAATTTGGGCGTGGATTCGTTAGGTAATTGAGAGTACACTTGTGTAATTCATTTTGTCTTCTTAGTAGATTGTTATGTAACTTTGGCCCATGATTTTTTTTCACAATTGGAGACGCTCCAATTATAATTTTTTTACGTTAAATCATTGTGTCAATTTGTCTTTAATTATTTGATTGGGATTGTTATTTACTATTTAAAATTGATATATAGTGAGTGTTTGGGAAATTGTTATTTTAGTAGGCTATTTTAGTTTTTAGTCATTTTAGGAGGCTAAAATTTTTGTGTTTGGAAAGATAGTTGAATTTTTTTGTAATTAGATGTGATATTTGTGAGAGAAAAAGTGAAATGATTATGGATTTAATGTGACGTTTTGTTTTAGGGTAAATTACACTGACACCCCTGAAGTTTATGTTTATTACAGTTCTCCCCTCACATTTTGGAAATTACATCTCCTCCCTGAGGTTTAAAGTTTCATTACAGATCCTCCCCCTTCAGCAATTTAATTTTTTAAATACCAATTTTGCCCTCATTGGATAAATTACATTGACACCCCTCACATTTTAGAAATTACAATCCCCTCCCTAAGGTTTAAAGTAGTATTATCAATTGCTCCCTCGATTAGTATTAGTTGGAAAAAAAATTCATTGAAAAAAAAATTATTTGAAAAAAAAAAATTTATTAGTAAAATTTTTAAAATTTTGTTTAAAAACTAACGTAAACTCATTTTTTGAATTTACGTTTTTTTCTCAAATTTACAAACTGAGATAACCATTTATAAACCAAAAAAATTATCAAATAAGTTTTTATGACAGTTTTTAAAATTTTTGTAAATATAAATTGAATGTTGAAAACTAAAAGCGAAATGGTTACCAAACAGGTTTCAGATGGCAAAAATGTAGTAAAATTAACAAATAATTAAATAAGTTACCAAGGTAAGAAATAATTTATCAAAAGATTCTTAGGTTATGTATGGTTTGATTTTTAGAATTTTTTTTAAAAAAATTAAAAATTAATTTGGTTAAGAAATAAAAAATAAAAAATAATTATCATTTTAACTTTTGGGTAGGTTATATACATACGTATGACTGTTTCAATCTAATTGGTAAAAATTATTTATAGCCACTCAAAAGATAAAAATTATATAAAAATGATAATTATTTTTATTTTTTATTTCTTAATCAAATTAATTTTTAATTTTTTTTAAATTTTTTTTCTAAAAATTAAACTATACATAGCCTAAGAATCTTTTGATAGGTCATTTCTTACGTTGGTAACTTATTTAATTATTTGTTAATTTTACGACATTTTTACCATCTGAAGCCTGTTTGGTAAACATTTCGTTTTTAGTTTTCAATTTATATTTACAAAAATTTTAAAAACTGTCATAAAACTTGTTTAATAATTTTTTTGGTTTATAAATGGTTTTCTCAGTTTGTAAATTTGAGGAAAAAACATAAATTCAAAAAATGAGTTTACGTTAGTTTTTAAATAGAAATTTAAAAATTTTACTAACAAAATTTTTTTCCAATTAATTTTTTTTTCAAGTAATACTAACCGAGGGGGCAATTAGTAATACTACTTTAAACCTTAGGAAAGGGATTGTAATTTCTAAAATATGAGGGGTGTCAATGTAATTTACCCAATGAAGGTAAAATTGGTATTTAAAAAAAATTAAATTGCTGAAGAGGAAATCTGTAATGAAACTCTAAACCTCAGGGAGGAGATGTAATTTTTAAAAGGTGAGGGGAGAGCTGTAATACACATAAACCTCAGGGAGTGGCAGTGTAAATTACCCTTTGTTTTATTAACTATTTTAACCTATTTTTTCTTTTAGTACTATTTTAGCCAAAAAATTTAAGAAAAGCTCTTCCCCAGCACCCCATAATAACAAATCAATATTTCGGAATTTTTGAATTTTTCATCAAGGATACCATGAAGATATTTTACTTTACCAGTTGAAGATACTCTGCTTCTAGTTAAGATTTAAGTTTATTCCCCCTTTGTTTGAGGGGTGGCCCCAATTTTGGCTAAAGGGCTATATAAAAAGAAGGGAATTCTACTTTACCAGTTACAGATGAAAGGAAAAAGAATGCATTGTAATTGTAATGGTAGCGTTGATATGATTTTGGAGTGAAACGGACTAATGAATTTTTTGGTGTATTTGAAAAAATTTACTCATACACATCTTTTATTTTAAAATAACATGACATCCATGACATCCTCTGAGAATAAATTATTTTAATAATTTTTTAATTTTTTAATTAAATATAAAATAAAAAAAATATGTTTGTAATGACTTTTTAATTTTCCACAAAAAGACGTGTAAAAAGTTAAAAAAAAAAACTTTGACTTTTTATATAATTTTTTTGATTTTTTTAGTAACTTTTTAACTTTTAAGTTAAAAGAGACAGTTCATAAACGAGACAGAAGGTTTAAATTGATTTTCAATAGATTTTGTTGGTTTTTTAATCTGACCCAGTATATGTATTAATTTTAGGGAGATTTATTTGAAAATCTTTTTTTATTCTTATATTCTAATAAGTCCTATTATTTGAACATTTGATCTACCAAATTATAATTCTCATATTTAAAGTATTTTATAGATATTTTTATCCTTAAAATATTTTTTGAATAGTTAGCAATTTGGTGTTGTGAACATTCATATTTTACAATATGAATATTCACATTGACGTGTGAATGTTCATATTGACAGTGTAAACATTTACTTTGACATGTTAACATTCACACTGATGGTGTAAAAATTCACATTAACGGTGTAAACATTCACATCACAGAACATTCATACTGTAAATATGAATATCATTAGAGGTATTTTGATAACTATGTCATCCATAAGATTTATTGCGATATAAGAAAATATTATGGACTAAATGAAATATAAGTGAGTGAAAAAGAATTTATAACAAAGTGTCCCTTAATTTTAATACTCTATATATATATATATATGAAGGTTATTTAAAATTAAAAATTACAATCTCGTGAACATAAATTCATAATCAAAATGCCAACATACTGAGTTCAAAAAAAAAAAAAAATGCCAACATACTGTTGAGATATTTTAATAAAAATAATATAATATTTAAATATTAAATTATTTAATCGTTTCAAAAGGTTTTATGTCATATATTACTACAATAATATGTCTATCATATTTAGTGTGTTTTAATTCTAAAACGGTTTTATTATTTATGGAGGATTCATTCCATTGATTGAAAAAACTGTTATATAATCCTATGGCTTTCTAAATGTTAAGAAAGACAAGAAAGGTGATTTCAAATATGAGAGTCTTTAGAGAGAGTTCTCTATATTGTTGTATATTTTATGTTGATATTTTAGACAATTCTAATTCGTGACATGATTTAAGCCTTTTAGTGGTCATGAACACTAGATGAAGGACGAGCAACATAATTTTATCTTGAAACTACTTCACTCTGGTTATATCTTCACGAGGGGAAGAAAACAGTTTTAAGATAGTGACAACAAGACTCTCAAGTTTCTCCGTATTCTTGCTTTATCTATATATATTATTACTTATTGTCAATATTATAATAATATTAATGCCTAAATATTCTATTAATTATATTTGTAGATTAACAATCTAAAACTACTTTATTCTGATTGTACCTTTATGAGAGAGGAAAAATAGTTTTAAGACAGTGATAACGTAACTCCTAAAATCTCATAGTAATATTTCTCTATTCTTGCTTTATCTATATATAATATTACTTATTGTCAATATTAATATAATATTCATGCCTAAATATTCTATTAATTATATTGCTAGACTAACATATACGAATATACAAAATCGCAACGTTACATAATATCCAAGCCTTATTTAAGAAATTTAACCTAAAGCTAAATAGATTAATTTAAGCTAACAATCAAATGAGAAGGTATAAAGTTTGTTGATCAAAAAATAACATCTAACCTTGATAGCAACTTACATCTTCTAAAGCTTAAAGATTAGACATTCAAAGCATGCCTAGAATTTCTACACAAGTTCTATGTGTCATTTATATGATTTTAACAACTCAAAATAGAAAAGTGAAAAATGATTGTCAAAATATATTGAAAACGTAAGTTGTGTGATCCTAGCGGTTGTAACGATATTGTAATAACACAAAAGTCATTATGACGTTTACTTAACAGAAGTGGACGTTACGGTCATAAATTTTTTCAATAAAACAACTATAACAGTGTAACTGTGGTGGTAAAGAAAAAATTTTGAATAAGGACAAAATTTATAATATAAAACAAAATAAAAAAAAACCAAAAAATAAGTGCGCAACAGGATGATTTTTGGTGGCAATATATTTGGTACAACTTTTTGAAATAAAAGTTAATAATTAGAAAGATAAATTATACCATTAGTTTTTGCAATTTGAGTGGAGTGACACTTTAATTCTCGTAATTTCAACTTGAATAATTTAATCTTTAAATTTTCAATTTTGTTGCAATTTGGTCATTTTGTCAATTACCATTAAAACGAAAAAACGACCATGTACAAATCTAAAGTTTTGAATTTCACTTTGATCCCTCCAATTTTTATTTAAAATGTTTATAGTGCATGACAAAAGGATTTCATTGCAAAAAAATTAAAACTGTAACGGCTAATATGTTCAAATTAAAACTATGAGAACCAAAGTAAAATTTCTCTTAAATTAGGAGTGTTATTTACCCTAATTAGAAAGCAACACTGAAGTCACTGGTCTTCCAACTTCCTTATGATCAAATTTTTAAGCATATGCAAAGCATTTTTATTTTATAAATAGAAATTGCACCAAATATTTTGATCCAAAATTTTAAAATAATAAAAGCAATAAGCATATCAAATAACTTGCACCAAAGATGCCAAATAATATTGGGAAAATTTCAATTACGTTGAAGTTTTTAAAAATGATTACAAATCAGTGATATATTTTTATAAATTTTCATAATTAAAATCAGAAAATTTTTTATGAATATAAATTATTTTGTGAAAAGCTCACTGAATTGTAATTTCTCCAATAATATTCCCAATCTTGTTATGATCCCACAAGAATTAGCATAGACCTTAGCCATGGACATATTAAATCTTTTAGACACCTTCTATTTGCAAGTCAATTTTTAAGGGTGAGTTCTATCCAACAAATTTGTTTCATTTGGTACAAGAGTCAACTATCACGTCCAGTAAGAGATCGGATGCCCCTATGCAAGTATTGGATTGTGAAGATGCAGCTTTGCGGTTCAAATTGTAGGGGGCTGACATATAAGTTGCATCAAGACATTATTGAGGTATTAATATTGATAGGTGAGTGAAGTTGCCAAAACGAAAAGGGCTACCATTGGTTCAATTTTTGTATAATGGGCCCTATTGTGGGCATTAGTTGTGAAGTGTGGTGATATGTTACGATCCCACGCGATCACACAATAATTATATCTTGATTAGATGTATATAAGTCTCTTAAACAGTCGTTTATGTTGTGTTTGGTTTGGGATTTAGAAAAGAAAAAGAAAAAAGTATGTAAAACTAAGTGAAATATATATATATATTTTATTCACATTTCATCTTCATTTCACGTTTGAATTTTGCTCCATGGGTGTATCAAATCCAAACTTTCTAACCCAAGGGTTGTTGGCAACTTGGCAAAGGCATGGAATTAAGACCTCAGGTTCTAAGTTCAAAACTTTCTTAGGCTAATCTCTTAGGCGTAGCACAGTTGGCTAGGAGGTTAGCCTTGAGCAGCTTCATTGCACTTGGTGTAGGTTCAATGCTTTCTCATTGTGTAAATCTTGACTTAAGTAGAACTTGTCTTGGGAGGTTGAGGCAAGCTTCCAGATTGTAGTCTCTTAACTCAGAATGGACAATAGGACACCCTGGTGATCTCTGTAAAAAGCGCTGCCTTGAACCTGCAGGCTAGTAAGAAGATTTTCCTGTTTAAAAAAAAAAAAAAAATTCCAAACTTTCATTTGGAAGGAAAACACTACAAAAGGGTTCTCTCTCTCTCTCCTCTGCTGTTTAATTCACTTTTAACTCCTTTTTTCTATAGTGAATCCCAAAGAAAATGATTATAAATTAAGAATTTATGATACAGAGGAGGAAAACAGGGGACACTGGGCAGGAGAAGTCAGAGAGAAACAGGTCATATTGTCTTCTCCACTCTTCACAAAAGCCATTTACAGTCACTCATTATAACTAATCATTTACCACCGAATAACTGTCCGTAGCTCTTCAATTATGCAACCATACTATCCCATAACTGCATTGCACAAATACAAACCAAGTACTACATTCTCTTAGTGCAAATCCAAACCAAACCAACTCCCCCATAATACTCCACCATAGTACTCTTCTTCACCTAAAAAATGCTGCACAGAAGCTGCATTTTCTTGATCTCTCTTCTGAGCTCATTCTCTCCACTTGGGTTAGCAATGCTCAACCTAAATTTACCTGGTCAGCACCCAAATCCTGAGGCTGTTGTCCAAGAACTCCAAAGGTAAGAAAAAAACAACTGGTCTTGAGGTTTTACCTATTTTAGCTCTGTTTCTCAGTTCTCAGGTGCTCTGTTTCTTGATTCTAAAATGTAGAATACTCTCTATTCCTCTTAAACTTTGTTGCATTTCAGTACTTGTTTGGTTTAGTTTTTGAAAATGTGGTTGTATTTTTTTTTTTTTTGGTTAAAATTTTAATTTTATAGTATTTATATATATATATATGCTACAGTTTATTTATTTTTAACTTTTAAATGTACCTAACTAGATTCATATGCAAAATATTTTTGAACAAATTTTAAAAAAAAAATTAAAAATACAAATAAAATAAAATAAAATAAAATTTCAAAACTCTTTAGTGAATTTTTTTTATAATAATTTTCACATATATATTTTTACTTTGGGAAAAGCGGGGAGCTCGAGGGGGGTGCCCCGAACCCCCCGAAATTGCTTTTTTGGCAAAAAAAAAAAAATGCAAGGCAAAGTAAAAAAAAAAAAAAAAAACAGTTTACTTAAAATAGAAATTAGGGGGATTAGGGGGGATATTTTTAGGGGGATGTAGCATTGTTGTTTACTTTTAGGTGCATCTACAAAGTTTTAAAAAAAAATTCATATTTATGTCAATTTTTAAAAACTTTTAAATGCACCTAAATTAGATTCATATGTGATTTTTAATATATATATATATTAAAGAGAAAAATATATAGAAAGTCTTTAGTGAACTTTTTCTTAGATTTTTTTACATTTTTTTTTTCTTTTTAAGTTTAGCTAAAATGTAAAAATAAATTACAAATTATGAAAAAAAAATCATATTTTTGTCATTTTTTAACTTGTAAAATGTAAAGTATTTGTGAAGAAATCTAAAAAGAGTTCAATAAAAAATTTATTAAAAAAAAAAGAAGATGGAAACTCATTTATTTTAAGATTTTTTCACAAATATTTTTATTTTTTATTTTTTAGGTGCGTTTAAAAAATAAAGAACCAAAAAATATAATATAAAAAAGCTACTTAATTTAAAAAAATATGAAACATAAAAAACTCAAACAATTTTCGAGTTATAAACCAAAGAATCTCTGTAGTTAGAAAAATGCTTTGAATTTAAATGATACTCATTTAATTTTGTATATTGTCAATTATACTTAAAATAAAGGGTAAACTACCAATAGGTCCTATTTGGGAGACTTATTACCTAATAGGTCCTACTTGAGACTTATACCCATTAAGTCCTATTTGATATAATTTATTAAGTGATAAAGACAAATTTTATCAGTCTTTTTTTTTTTATGAATAATTTTTATAGTGATAAATTTATCAGTCTCTTTTTTTATGAATAATTTTTTAGTGATAAATTTATCACTCTCTTATTTTTATAGTGTTAAATTTATTAGTTAGGACCTGTAGGTAAATAAGTCTAGTGAATAGGACTAATTGGTAAGTACCCCTAAAATAAATTTGATCTGCATGTTTCAAATTTGAGTACTTTCTAACACTTGTTTTCTTTTGGGATATGTCAAAGTGTTATTCTCCTAATGTCCAATTTCTTTATTTTTGGATATGTCCAATTGTTGTTCTTTTAACGTTTATATTCCAATATAGTTTTTTTGCATATTCTAAATTTTCTGATTTTAGTGACAGTTCATTTTTTATTTTTCAAGTTTTTTTGGACAAAAATACTACAGCCAAAAAACATTTCGGAAAAACTTTAGAGAACACTGGCAAACTTGTTTTTTTTTTTTTTTTTTTTTTTTTTTTTTTTTTTTTTTTTCCTGTTTATATGGTTTCTCTACATTTCTTGTTTTCTTGGGACAAAATCCTATGTTATTCTCATAGTTTTAAAAAAAATTATAAATACACTTGATATTTGTTTAAAATACGAATTACTTTCTATGATTTTAGAAATTACATCTCGCCCCTAAAGTTTATAATTTCATAATAAATGATCCCATTAATTGATAAATTATTAAGTTAATTAACTATTTTTAATGATTTCATAAATATATTTTAATTAATATTTCAGATAATTTTATTATTGTTAGGAAAGCAATTAGAAATTTTATTTTTCCAATTAATTCTGTTAAATAAACAATTATGACAATGGGATATTTGTAATTTTCTAAACAATAAGAAACAAACTGTTCTTAAGAAAATTTTAGAAGGTTTATTTGTAATTTATCCTTTTTAGATAGATGTTATTCTCGAAGACTGAAACAGCCTAGTTGCAACTACAATTTGGCTCTTTCATATTTAATTTGATTAGTTTGTTCTTTTTTTATATTCTTGGTGTTAGTTGAAAAATAAGTAAATAAATAAAAATAAAAATTTACCTAAACACATAAGAATAACCTCTAAATCAAATCTTGAGAGAGCCAAAATTTCAAATATCACTTGTGATGCTATATAGTACGATCACTTAACTATATAACGATAATTCAGTAAACTCGAATATAAATGAAAATTAAAACTTACATTTCAAATATTGGTATAATTCACTTTAACCTATTCATCTTACTATTCGAATTCATGCTGCAAACACTACCAACATTCGTTTAGATCTAAAAAAGTTGTCATAAAAATCTTATGCACTTCTACAACCACTTGGATCAAACACCGAAAATCCTTACGACCCGGGTAACCTCACTTTTTTATTCTTAGCGTTGTGGTGTCAAAATTTCTAGTCCAGCATCCAATCCAAGGCAATGATGCGTGTCTTTTCTCTTTTTGCCTTTTTCTTTTCTTGGATCCTCCGCCATTATTTTGTTTCAATTAGATACATGCATGGAGCTGTCCTACCCTACCTTATATAATTTTAGAAAAATGCTTTGCACCTCCACTGGGGGTCGACCCCCAGTGAGGTGGCGTGTCCGGATTGGGCAAAAAAAAAATTGTTTTTTTTTTTTTTTTTTTTTTTGAGTTTCAACCAGTGGGGGCTCGCCACCTCACTGGGGGTGCGACCCCCACTGGGGGTCTGTATCACAGTTGATAATTTTAATGGTAAGTTACGATTCTGTATTTTAATTTTTATATTATTTATTCTCTCTAATTTTAATTGGTTTGATTTTAACCTTAAATTTATAATTTTATCTCAATTTTGTCCAATTGATTATAACTCTTAGTTATTTTTTTTATTAAAAATATGCACATAAGTACCTTCTTTTATTTTAATTAATTAATTATTATTATTTTGGCAAAGAGAAAAAGTAGCAATAGGCAACAAACAGAAAACATAAACAAAAGGAAAGCAAAACACAAAGCACTAGGCTCTAACACTCGATGCCCCAACAATATCTGCAATCAACAGATGTGTAATTTTGTTTTGGGGGGGTCCTCAAGCATTACTAGCTATTCAAGATTATTGATCCCCATATTAGCTAACCCATCTGTACTTTGGTTAGCCTCTCTCAGAATATACTTGACAGAACATTTACATTTTGTCCATAAAAGAACTTGATGTCTTCGAGAAAGGCTTTATAAGAGAACTGATTTGGTGTGTCCCCATTGATGAGAAGGACCATCTGCTCCAAATCAAACTTTGTGAATATCTCTCATGCCTTTCTCTAAAATGATAGTTAGCCCTCTATATATACTCCACAATTCAGCTTCAGCACTTGTTGCTTCCCTCAAATTCCCATGATAGTCTAGCAGCCATGTGCCTCATTCATCTCTGAAAAGCCCTTCATATCCTGTGGGTCCTGAATTTTCCTTTAGCTTGATATTACCTACACAAGGAATGCACCAATTAGTGGATTTAATAATTCTATCACCAGTGAAGTGATTTACTAAGTGTCATGTGTCATATTTTTACAAGTAAAATAATAAACTTACTTAACTCAGTAAATTAACCCAATCAATTCAGTGATAATTTTTTTAAAAAAACACTAATGATATTATCAATTTGATTAAATTGACTCAAAATTTAAAATTAATAATAAAAATTGAGTCAATTGAGAGTGAATGGACCAAAATGACAGAAAAGGTAAAATATATAGACCATAGGTGTAATTTGCCCTAATTTTAAAAAAGTTCACATTGTATATATACCTTATTATAAGGTATAATTGTAATATTTCTTACCACAAATTCATAATATTTTATATTTACATCACATTATTCATAACATAACCATTACTATAATAATTCCTAAATTTCACTTTAGATATAAGCTATAAATTTCTCATTCCAGTACCGTAGCTTCATTTTTTGATCATCAACCCGAATAATTAATTCTTACAATTTTACCATTTCTTTTTTTGGAAAATATTCTAACCATAACAAAAATTACTAAAATATGTAATTATTATTATTATTATGTCTATGTGATCTTTTCAATGACATTCATTAACCAATTATCCCACATTTTCACAAAAATGTTACTGTGGTTAAATAATGTTCACATTACAGTACATTTTCACTAATTTTTTTTTATATTAAATTTTTTTTTGGGGCCATGTACCATTTTTCAGAAGAGTGAATGATTCACTATCAAGAAGACAAATGCTATCAACCACCACCACCACATCCATATGCCCAACCGGCAACCCAATCGACGACTGCTGGCGGTGCGATCCAAACTGGCAGCTGAACCGCCAGCGCCTCGCCGATTGCGCCATTGGCTTCGGCCAATACGCCCTCGGCGGCAAAGGCGGCCGAATTTACATTGTCACGGATTCCACTGACCATGACGCCGTCAATCCCCTCCCCGGCACACTCCGGTACGCTGTCATACAAGAGGAACCCCTTTGGATCGTCTTCTCCACCAATATGATCATCCACCTCTCGGAAGAACTCATCTTCAACTCCTACAAAACCCTCGATGGCCGTGGTGCCGACGTCCACGTCACTGGCGGTGGCTGCATCACCCTCCAGTACATCACCAATGTCATCATTCACAACATCCATGTCCACCATTGTTATCAGTCAGGTAATGACAATCTAGTATTATAAATAAAATTAACAAATAATATAAAATAAACAAAAAATAAATTAGAGGTGAGAACAATAGCTTGTGTTCTAAAATTACTTAAAATAATAATCCGATCCATGATTTGCACTGGACCAGCAACACTTCATCAAATAAATCATAATTCAAACGGTTATTTTGTAATATCTTTCGTGTGTATTATTTACATACAAAATTTTGTCCATTTGATAATTATGACTTATTTAATTTAGAGTTCGTTTGGCATTGATTAAAATAATTAATTTTTTTTGTGTTGGATTTTTTTAGTCTCGTTTGATTTTGTTTTGGGATTTTTTTGATTTTTACAAAAAAAAAAAATATAATGACTATGGATACAAGTATTTTGTCTTATTGATTTTTATAGTCAATTTTGTCTTTTTGTGATTATTTAACCTAAAAAAGAATACCAAACCAAGGCTTATAACATTTATGACAAAAAAAATAAAAAAATGATCTCTATTTTTAAAGAATAATGTTATGCACTAATTAGTGTATTAACTAGTATACTAACAGATAATGTGACACATGTGATGTTTGGTTATCATTTTTGGCTAAATAATCACAAAAAAGACAAAAAAAAAAAAAAAGTCAAAAAATTACAAAAAGACAAAAAAAATCCACTATTCCAAAGCTAAAAAGCCAAAAAAGCTAATCAAGAATACCAAACGAACAAAAAAATCCCAGGCTAAAAAAGTCAAAAAAGCCAACTAAAAAAGTCATTACCAAACGAAGCCACAATCTTAAAGGTTTTAGATATTTATAATTTATATAATAGGTAGAGGCAGTAATAATGTCATAACAGTAGTTGGTAGTTGGTGCATGTAGTACCACCGATTTTTAAAAACATATTTGTCATCCTTTTTCTTATAGACAAAAGCGATAAATTTAATAAAATATGATTATTTGATCAATTTAATTTGTTTTAAGGATCAAAGTAAAAAAAATAACTTAACATAAATCGATAAAGTGTAATTTGTCCAAACAAAATAGTGATTTATTTATGTAATGGCTGAAGAATTAAATATTATATTTTATTTTTCGGTAATATTATGTGCATTAATTCGTATACTAATTAATGTACCAACACTAATTATTACATTATTATTGACCTCACTCATTATACAAATCATAAATATCAAAAACATTTTAAATTATATCACATTATTAATTGGTACACTGGTTAGTATATTAGTTAGGGCATATAGCATTATCATTTATTTTTATTAAAACATTCCAAACAGGCAATACTAACGTGCGGTCGAGCCCAACACACTACGGTTATAGAACCGAATCAGACGGCGACGGAATATCCATATTCGGAGCAAGAGACATCTGGGTAGATCACTGCTCGCTCTCAAACTGCAAGGACGGTCTGGTAGACGCAGTGATGGGATCAACGGGGATAACGATATCGAACAATTATTTCTCGCATCATAACGAGGTGATGTTGTTGGGACACAGCGACGATTACTTGCCGGATTCGGGAATGCAGGTGACGATAGCGTTCAATCATTTTGGAGAGAAGTTGGTGCAGAGGATGCCGAGGTGTAGGAGAGGATTTATACATGTTGTGAATAATGATTTTACTCAATGGGAGATGTATGCCATTGGTGGGAGTGGAAGTCCTACTATTAATAGCCAAGGGAATCGTTACATTGCTCCTTTTAATTCTAATGCTAAAGAGGTACGTAATACTAAGCACATGTTGTAAAATTGTTTAGTTTTCCTAACGTTTTTCATTACTATAAAGACAAACTACAATTGAGGATACAAGTCATGACATATAATACATATTACACATGAATGTGAGGTAACGAGTTAGCTGCCTATTAACTTATTTTTAGTCACGTCACATTTTTATTTTTCTATATGTTTTTTCGTAATGAATTAAAAAGTTAAAAAATAGGTCATACCTAACCTCACTCTAAGGGATTGTAGTTTATGTGGTTAGCCTTTTGGTCACTAAGTCTATCTTAAGCGAAGACAAGTCTTAAATCTTTATAAAGATAAGGCGTAAGGTTATTTTTTATTAATATAACAACTAATCACTAATTTTTGCCAATTAAAAAAAAATCATTATGAGAAACAGACATAGTGACACAAAAAATATGATAAAGGTAGTAACATATAACATTTTTTTTTTAAAGAAAGAAAATGTCACCAGTTAGTTAATTTTATGTGATTTTTTTTATAGTGCTTTATCTCAAATTTAAAATTGTATTTGTAAATGGTTTCCTTTTATATTAGGTTTGGGTTGATATATTGCTACTTACCCTCCAAATAAAAAATAAAAATGGGTTGTTTAAGGTGGGCATTATTGCATGGGATGGTCAATTGGAATGGTCTATTGGGAGGGTGAAGGGTGCTATAATGAATGTAACAACTCATCTAACATGGCTTTTTTGGTGGTTGGTGTATATGTTTGTGTGTGGTTAGGTAACAAAGAGAGTGGGGACAGAGCAAGAAGAATGGAGAGATTGGAATTGGAGGAGTGAGGGGGACATTATGGTAAATGGAGCATTCTTTGTGGCATCTGGTGCTGGTGTTGAGATCAAGTATGAGAAGGCTTACAGCGTGGAGCCCAAATCTGCTTCCTTCATTGACCAGCTCACCTTGAATGCCGGGGTCCTTGGTTCCAGGTCCATTCTCTCTCTCTCTCTCTCTCTCTCTCTCTTTTTCTTTTTCCTTTAAGGAAGCGAATATTATGTTGGACTGGCCCAAATTCAGCCAGTGGGCCTAAAGGTTACCCTTGGGTTCTTCAAAGTTTAAACCAGTCTCTCTGTTATCTAAAAATAAAGCATAATAATAATAATAATAATAATAATAATAATAAGAAAAAGAAGGGGAAATTATAAAAGAAATCCAAGATTTGAGTTTTGTAACAAAATAAATTCTGAGATTTTATATAACCAATTTAAACCTTAAGGTGTTGTTTGGTAACACTTACGTTTTCAGTTTATATTTATAAAATTTTTAAAAATTCAAATAAAAATTTGTTTGGTAAATTTTTGATTTATAAATCAGCGGTTTCAGTTTATAAATTTAGCCAAAAAATGTAAACTCAAAAAATGTGTTTCCGTTTTAAGTTTTCAGTTTTTTTTTTTTTTTTACCACCCAACACTAGCCACCACCTGCCAACATTTTCCACTACCGTCTTCCGCCACCACCACCCAGCCCCCACCACCACCTGCCACCACCACTCACCACCACCTGCCACACCACCGCCACCATCGCCCACCTGCCACCCATCACCACCACCCACTCGCCGCCACCACCCACCCCTCGCCACCACACCACCACCACCCACCTACTCGCCACCATCCACCACCACCCTTCACCCGCCACCCACTTGCCACCACCACCCGCCACCCGCTCGCTACCACCCACCACCCGCCATTGTCACCCACCCACCCACTATCACCACCGGCTACCTACCGCCACCACCCACCACCACCCGCCATCCGACACCCACCTGCCCATCACCACCACCACCACATCCACTCGGCACCACCCCCACGGTCACCCACCCACCACCATCACTCGCCTACCCCCCCACGACACACCCACCCGCCACCCGCTATCCACCACCCACCTGCCGCCACCACCCGCACCCACTCGCTACCACCCACCACCCGCCACCGTCACCCATCCACCCACACCACCACCCACCACCACCACTACCCACCACCCAACGTCACCACTTTCCACCACCGTCTTCCGCTGCTACTTGCCACCACTTGTCATTTCTCACTCTTTGTTATATTTTTAAAATTTTTTAAACATTTTGTCAATTACCAAACTTATTTGCAATTTATGTTTTTCTAAAAATAAACAAAAACCAGTTTATAAAATTTTTGTAAATATAAATTGAAAACATAAACATTACCAAACAGACCCTAATAGTTTCATTTTTTTTTTTTCAAATCTAAACCATTCATCTAATTTAAATTGTAGAAAAAAATAATATTTTAGTGATTAAATTCAATTAGCCTCGTTTGGGAACAGGCTTTTTAATAACTTTTTGATTTTTTTGGCTAAAATATGAGGTAAAAAAATTAATATGTTTTGGATATTTTTTGATTTTTTACGAAAAGATGTGCAAAAAGTAGAGAAAAAAATGAATCTTTAATTTTCTAAAAAAAAATAAACAAATGATTTAGATTGAAAAATAAAAAATAAAAAAACTACAGTTTATTAAATTAACAAAATAAAAAATTAATTTTATTATAAGTCTCAAACATTAAAAAGAAAAAAAATTAATTTTTCCTAAAAGGAAATTAATGCATATCAAAATTAAAAAGTTAAAAAATTACTAAAAAAGCAAAAAAAAGTTCATACTATTTACCTTATTTGGGCAGAAAGTCTGTGGGATCACAAAAAAAAAAAAAAAAACCAACAGTGTAGCTCAGTGCTGCATTGCATTTCCTCCTAATGCAATGATGTGGCACAATGTAAGCCACAAATTCTCAAAAAAAGAGAAAAAATTTGAAATGTACGGAAAGCTAGCTCAGTGCTGTTGCATGTGTCAGGAAGGCAACCCGATAATTTTGATATTTACTATAATATTTTATTATATATTTTTCATAAAAAGTTAAAAAATTATTTTAAACATATATTTTTTTTCTTTACTTTTTTAACTAAAAAATTAAAAAAATACATTTATATAAATCATCCCAAATAATTATAGTATTAGGGCATCAATTGACAGACAAGGATCTAGCTGCTGAACCCACTCCTCCTAAGATCCTATGGCACCGTTTGGAAAGAAAGTTTTCAGGTTTTTTTTGATTATTTTAGTTATAAAAAACAAAATAGATTATTTTAGTTACAACAAATAAAATATTATATCTAACTCATAATCATTATACTTTTTTTACAAAAAAAATCAAAAAAATTAAAAAATCAAAAAATTCTTTCCAAACTAAATTTTTAACTCAGACTAAAAAATTTTAAAAAATTAAAAAATTAAAAAACCAACTCACTTTATAAACGGAGGCTACGCCTACCCTCAATGGCAATAATTGTTTTATTTTCCTCTTGTCCAGTGAGCTCCATGTGAAACCATATCATTATTTCAAACCTTTGGTGACTAACCCCAAAAAAGTGTCATTTCACTCTTTTTAAGTAATTGATGAAAGGATCAAAGGCATGATTTGACGTCTACACCTATGAAAGCCACTAAGGGCATCTAGAATAGATGTGTTAAAATTATGTGTTAAAGTGTATTATATGATAAAAAATATTAAAAGTGAGATAAAAAATGTGTTAAAAATTTGTTAATTTAGTGCCGGGAACAAAATAAAAAGTCACGTTTTTTTGACAAAATGTCGAAAAACGCAAGTGTCAAAATGCAACAAAATTGATTTGGGAAGTGTCAAAAACGCAAGTGTAAAATTACAAATTAAGGCCTATGACAAAAAAATAAAAAAATAAATTTCTTATGTTGGGTAAGGGTATTTTGGTCATTTTAATTTGATTTGACACCATAAACAAATATTAAACTAAAAAGCCAAAAGTCAGCTTTTTACTAACTTCCCAAATCACTTTCCAAAAAGTTAAAAATATTGATAAAAAGTCAAAAGTCAATTTTTTACCAACTTCTCAAAACACTCCTAGTGAGTGTATAGTGAATGAATGGTGGTACAATGGATGTGTTAAGGGTTGTGTTAAGGTATGTGTTAAATATATATGTGTATATAATAAATAAATAATTTAGTTTAATAAAAAATTTAAGCCCAAAATTAAATTTTAAGTCCAAAAAAAAATCTCAACAAGTAAAAAAATAAAAATAAAAATTTGCCGTTGATCGGTCAACCAGCCGGACATCCGGCCTGGCAACCGGTAAGACAAAAAAAAAGTTCCCTTCGCTAGCTAAAACGCTCGCTGCAAATAACAGACATATTAAACACACCACTAACACACCTACTAGCAGCTCCATTGTGAGAGCAAAAACAAAAAATGACTTGTTAAAAAATAACAATTGACACTAACATATGCTCTAACAGCTTCACTGTGGATGCTCTAAAGCTAGAACAGGTAAAGGGAGAATACCATGTTAATAGAAAAAAATATATATATATTATAAATTAATGAAGTGTAAGTGAGAACTATGTCAATTTTGCACAATTATCATTTGCAGTTGACACATGCTTCACTTACACTATCAATTCAGAATTATTTTTTCTTTTTCTCAAAAAAAAAAAAAAAAAAAAAGAAGAAGAAGAAGAGAAGAAGAAGAAGAAGAAGAAGAAGAAGAATTATATTAGTCATAAATATTTATTTATTTATTTTCATATTTTCTCATTTTTTTGGGTCTAAAAACAAATTAAAATATCCTGATTTGTTAAGCAAAATTGATAAATAAATAAATAGAAAACAACCACCACAAACAACAACTAAAACTTTAAAACTAGTGCTTGTAATGCAACCGATACATAAATGTTACTTATTACATGAAATCTAAATTTGTGAGCTACTTTCCTATATGTATAATGTGACAATAACCTAATTATTAGAGAACTGGTTTATGAGCAGGAATAACAAACTAAGCAAGTGGACTGCTGGAAACAATAGTGATGGTGGCGGTGATGGAACAGTTTTAGAGTCGGGTGGAGATGAAGAAAACTCTAATGACATCTCTGGGAGCGACGTGTTATTCCCGACTTGCTCTAATCCCATTCTCTTCTCTGTTCTAATTGCCTTGTCATCCTTCCTATGTTCATATGTTTCCACAACATCTGCCATATGTAGTATGAAATTGAAAGATGGTAACATTCTTCATTTTCCAATCTACTTAACTCTGTAACATCAAAGCCATTTTTCTGTTATTTTAAATTTTTGTAAAATTTTGTCCAAATTAACATAACTTCTATGGCACTTAACCCTTCTTTCTTATTCACAAAATGAAAAATATGCATTATTGTTAGCTTATTTGACAGTAATAGATTTTTTAAAGCAATGGGATTAGGTTGGGCAGATATTGCTACTCTCAATACCCACATTAGCAGAAGTCTCGTGCATTAGATCACTTGTTTTAGATTTATTTATTTATTTATTTTTAGTTAATAAGAAGTGATGACACAAAGTTATACATAAGTTTGTGCATCCATATAATACTAGTCAAAGGATGGTTTTTTTTGGTGTCTGCATTTTCAAGTACTATCTAGTGTTAACCATCAATTTGCCACTAAAATAGCTAAACTTGTGTTTTTTTAGTGCTGAAAAACACTGATCCATGTCTGAGAAATTTTAAAATTTTGCACATTGATGATCCAAACTCCATTGTCAAGCCTCTTGAAAGATCTTGACATGATTGGAACCTATCAATTTAATTCTTAAAGACACTGCAAAGTAAAGTGATTTGGGTTTTCCAAAAGAACTTATCTTTACTTTTCTTTTTTGGATTGAAAACTTTATGTACAATAAATACAGAGAACTGAAATTATTTGTCTTAAAAAGGGTCATGGAATGCTGAAACGCAACATGGAGTAGAGAAATCAATAAATTTTAGGCCTATTATATTGTTGGTGGTTGGTGGCCAACTTGGTTTGGTGAGCCTACCATTGTTGCCATTGTTGACCAAGATTGATCACCCCTTTCACACATGGGGTGATCTCCACAAATCACCCCCTCAACCCATGTGAGGTGATCCACTGCACACCCTGCTGCTAATCTTGTTGCGCCCAAATTCAACATAGTCTTCATCTCTTCACTGAGACTCTGCATCCCCTGAAAGCTAGAGATAATACACCAGAGATACAAGAGGAGGAGGGAATCCTACATCCTCAACTCACACTACTCTCTGATTTGGAGAGAGCCTCTGCGCCTATCGCCCACAGATCTCTTCCACGCTTCCTGTCTCGGATGTCTTCAGCATAGTCTGCATCTCCTCACTGAGATGCTTGCACTCCCTTGAAGCTAGAGATAATACACCAGAGATACAAGAGAAGGAGGGAATCCTACATCCTCAACTCAACTCATACCACTCTCTGATTTGGAGAGAGCCTGTGCTCCCATCTCCTACAGATCTCTTCCACGCTTCTGTCTCGGATGCCTTCACTGAGACGCTATGCTTGAACTTGCGTAACTAAGATATTTTGACACCCCCTGATTGGATGTCCTGCACCCCCTGCTCGGATGCCCTTGACTGTCATGCCTTATCTCGCAGGACCAGTCATTGGAGCAATAGAAAACACGTTGTTCATCAACGTCCTCAGTCTTCTTTGCTCGGAGCTTTTCCTCTGAACTATCAGCCTTTGCCCTCTGTACCTCTGAACAACCTCTGCGCGTTTCCACATACGCTTGTTGTCTGTGCCTTTGCAATTCCTGATTTGCTGTCCAGTAGATTGATGGTTGACAGTAGCTCCATCTGTCAAAGCATCGTCAGCTATGCACTTCCTTGCATAGTGAACACGGGAGCAACTAGAAAATTTCAGAGTTTGACACATCAACATCCTCAATTTCCTTGCTCGGAGCTTATTTCTTGAACAACCAGCCTTTGCTTCTGCACTTCAGTACAACTTCCCAGCGATCTCATACGCCTGTTGTCTATACTGCAATCCCTGATGTTTGGTTCTATCTCACTTGTACGTCCGTACTGATGTTTGACAGTTAGCCCTTCTGCCAAGACAACTTCCACCGGTCTGTACAAGTTACCACTATGCAACTCCGTGCATAATACTCGCACCCATGGTTTTTGAGTGCTCATCGTGGCTCCATCTCTCCTCTTGCGCTCGAGCTCGCCTGAGAGATCCGCAACTACTCTGTTTCATTAAGAGGTGCATTCGCTGCCACAAACATAAAGAAACCACCATAGAGAAAAAAACACTTGCCACTCCTTGGCGCGCACCCTTGCGTCTTATCTGTCTTAATTTCTCCGTCTGGAAGTTCCTGTGAACTTTCAACAACCCGCTGCTGCACACTCCTCTTGCGCCTCTGTACGACACTGTAGCGTACCCTTGCACTGCTGCACGTCTGCATTTGTGTTCCTGCGCTTAGTATGCTCCTCTGCCACTATTGTTCTACATGTCCACATACCATCAGTACCTACTCGTATACAGTAGCTCCAACAGCCACAGTATTTTCCTGAGCCTGTACTGGTTGCCAAATCATCTATTCGTCGATGAATGGTCTTCTCTTCTGATTGAACCAGATCCTCCGAACACTTCAACAACCAGGAAAGTTCCCAGGAAAGACTGGTGGGGTCACAACCGGTCCCACTTAAGAACCAGTCTCCTTAGACAGTGTCTTTTTGACAGAACTTTCCTAGACATTGTTGATCTTGAGATAATCATGTCTGCAATCCTCTGATCGCCCCTAACCAATCCTGATCTCCCTCGATCTGCCATTTGATCAAGCCTGATCTCCTCTAGTCTTCAATGATCTATCTCGCTTTGTATCTGGTTGTCCAATCTGGTCAGAATCTGTCCATTCTAACCTCTTCAGTGAATCCGCAGCGTTCTACAATATCCGGCAACCTTCCTTCGAGTATTGAAGATGACAAACCCCCATGTTTTGACAATCTTTCCAAACCGTTCAGAATTTCACTATTCTGACCTCGCGGTTGCGTCCGGAGCGGTCCGTTTAGCTAGGACCAATCTTCGCTGCACTTCTGGGGACCTCACTGAAAAATTTCCCCAAAAGTTGGGCCACACCACAATTTTCTGAAAATTCTGGGCCAAATTGCAATTTTCAGAAGTTCAGGAAATATTCTGTGTACCAACAGAATATTCCGTCCACTGCCTCTCACGCCGTCCGTCCCTTTAATCTGCCTTCTTTTTACAGAAACTCCGTCTCCAAAATCTAACCGTACGGATGTGTCCAGAATACTCCAAATAGTTGGAAAGCACTATTGGATCGCCAAAAACGGACTCCAAATGGCTTAGATCTAGCCAAAACATTTTGTACGCCTCAGATCCGCGGCTGCACCATAGCCGCGAAGCACCGGATCCGTTCTCCCTGCGGTTGCACCATTAACCGCGTCACACTGGATCCCTTTCTCTGTGCTGACGTGGTAAATGACGTGGCATCCACGTGGTATCCCCTGACTGGCCCACGTGCCACGTGTTGATGACGTGGATGGCCACGTGGCGCTGACCTGGCTGCCACGTGGCACTGACCTGGCTGACGCGTGGCAGCCACATGGCCCCCTTTGCTGACGTGGCCGATGACTCGGCGTGCGCGTGTGCCAGGCGCGTGATACTCACGCGCTATCCCTCCACTCGTCTTCCTCTTCTGCGCGCGCGTGTGGCGCGTGGGCGCGCGTGAGATGACGCGCCGGATCCTCCAACGGCGCGTGTGGCGTGTGCATGCGAGTGGGCCTCACGCGCCACCTTCTAGGGGCGCGTTAGGGCGCGTCCGGTCTCCGATTGGGCTCTGCTTTGCATTTCTGTAATCCTCTCGCCGAGCCCTTGCTCCTGGTATGCTCAAAACCTGATTTCGAGCTATCCGATTTCTGGGCAGTTTCGAGGAACACACTGTTTTTGTTCCGAAACGTCACCAACGAGGCTCTGATACCACTTGTTGGGATCTGGGATCCCGCCCAAGACCTTATAGAAATCAATGCAAGCAAAAAAACACACCCACACTCAAGGAGACACAATATTTAACGTGGTTCGGCCTCAAAGCCTACGTCCACGGGAGAGTAACCGGTTTTCACTATACCAATGGGAAGATTACAGAAAGATTACAATAGAGGAGGAGCTCACACTCTCCTCACTCAGCCACTCTCCCGTCTCCCTCGCTCACACCGAGAGAGACGGTCTTTCCGCTTACATCTCTCACCCTCTTTGGTTGCTCGGTTCTCTTACTCTCACTCTCTCTTATTTTGCCTCTCCTTTCAACCTCCATAGGTGAGGAAAGCCTTGGGCAGCCACCTTCTTTGACACTTGGGGTTGGTGAGCCAAACTTGGTGGTTGGTGGCCAACTTGGTTTGGTGAGCCTACCATTGTTGCCATTGTTGACCAAGATTGATCACCCCTGTCACACATGGGGTGATCTCCACAATTTACCCTAATTAGAAAGCAACACTGAAGTCACTGGTCTTCCAACTTCCTTATGATCAAATTTTTAAGCATATGCAAAGCATTTTTATTTTATAAATAGAAATTGCACCAAATATTTGATCCAAAATTTTAAAATAATAAAAGCAATAAGCATATCAAATAACTTGCACCAAAGATGCCAAATAATATTGGGAAAATTTCAATTACGTTGAAGTTTTTAAAAATGATTACAAATCAGTGATATATTTTTATAAATTTTCATAATTAAAATCAAAAAATTTTTTATGAATGTATAATTATTTTGTGAAAAGTTCACTGAATTGTAATTTCTCCAATAATATTCCCAATCTTGTTATGATCCCACAAGAATTAGCATAGACCTTGGCCATGGGCATATTAAATCTTTTAGACACCTTCTATTTGCAAGTCAATTTTAAGGATGAGTTCTATCCAACAAATTGTTTCATTTGGTACAAGAGTCAACTATCACGTCCAGTAAGAGATCGGATGCCCCTATGCAAGTATTGGATTGTGAAGATGCAGCTTTGCGGTTCAAATTGTAGAGGGGGTGACATATAAGTTGTATCAAGACATTATTGAGGTATTAATATTGATAGGTGAGTGAAGTTGCCAAAACGAAAAGGGCTACCATTGCTTCAATTTTTGTATAATGGGCCCTATTGTGGACATTAGTTGTAAAGTGTGGTGATATGTTACGATCCCACGCGATCACACAATAATTATATCTTGATTATATGTATACAAGTCTCTTAAACAGTCATTTATGTTGGGTTTGGTTGGGGATTTAGAAAATGGATTTGAAAAAGAAAAGGAAAAAAGTGTGTGAAACTAAGTAAAATATATATATTTTATTTACATTTCATCTTTATTTTCACGTTTGAATTTTGCTCCATGGGTGTATCAAATCCAAACTTTCTAACCCAAGGGTTGTTGGCAACTTGGCAAAGGCCTGGGGATTAAGCCCTCAGGTTCTAAGTTCAAAACTTCCTTAGGCTAATCTCCTAGGCGTAGCACAGTTGGTTAGGAGGTTAGCTTTAAGTAGTTTCATTGCACTTGGTGTAGGTTCAATGCTTTCTCATTGTGCAAATCCTGACTTAAGTAGAACTTGTCTTGGGAGGTTGGGGGTAATTTTCCAGGTTGTAGTCTCTTAACTCAGAATGGACAACAGGACACCCTGGTAATCTCTGTAACAAGCACTGCCTTGAACCTGCAGGCCAGTAGAGGATTTTCCTGTTTAAAAAAAAAAAAAAAATTCCAAACTTTCTTTTGGAAGGAAAACACTACAAAAGGGTTCTCTCTCTCTCTTCTCCTCTGCTGTTTAATTCCCTTTTAACTCCTTTTTTCTATAGTGAATCCCAAAGAAAATGATTATAAATTAAGAATTTATGATACAGAGGAGGAAAACAGGGACACTGGCAGGAGAAGTCAGAGAGAAACAGGTCATATTGTCTTCTCCACTCTTCACAAAAGCCATTTACAGTCACTCATTATAACTAATCATTTACCACCGAATAACAGTCCGTAGCTCTTCAATTATGCAACCATACTATCCCATACTGCATTGCACAAATACAAACCAAGTACTACATTCTCTTAGTGCAAATCCAAACCAAACCAACTCCCCCATAATACTCCACCATAGTACTCTTCTTCACCTAAAAAATGCTGCACAGAAGCTGCATTTTCTTGATCTCTCTTCTGAGCTCATTCTCTCCACTTGGGTTAGCAATGCTCAACATAAATTTACCTGGTCAGCACCCAAATCCTGAGGCTGTTGTCCAAGAACTCCAAAGGTAAGAAAAAAAACAACTGGGTCTTGAGGTTTTACCTATTTTAGCTCTGTTTCTCAGTTCTCAGGTGCTCTGTTTCTTGATTCTAAAATGTAGAATACTCTCTATTCCTCTTAAACTTTGTTGCATTTCAGTACTTGTTTGGTTTAGTTTTTGAAAAAGTGGTTGTATTTTTTTTTTTTTTTGGTTAAAATTTTAATTTATAGTATTTATATATATATATATATATATGCTACAGTTTATTTATTTTTAACTTTTAAATGTACCTAAACTAGATTCATATGCAAAATATTTTTGAACAAATTTAAAAAAAAAATTAAAAATACAAATAAAATAAAATAAAATAAAATTTCAAAAACTCTTTAGTGAATTTTTTTTTATAATAATTTTTCACATATATATTTTTACTTTTAGGTGCATCTACAAAGTTTTTTAAAAAAAAATTCATATTTATGTCAATTTTTAAAAACTTTTAAATGCACCTAAATTAGATTCATATGTGATTTTTAAATATATATATATATATATAATATTATAGAGAAAAATATAGAAACTCTTTAGTGAACTTTTTCTTAGATTTTTTTGCATTTTTTGTTTTTCTTTTTAAGTTTAGCTAAAATGTAAAAAATAAATTACAAAATTATGAAAAAAAAAAAATCATATTTTTGTCATTTTTTAACTTGTAAAATGTAAAGTATTTGTGAAGAAATCTAAAAAGAGTTCAATAAAAAATTTATTAAAAAAAAAAAAGATGGAAACCCATTATTTTAAGATTTTTTCACAAATATTTTTATTTTTTATTTTTTAGGTGCGTTTTAAAAAATAAAAGAACCAAAAAATATAATATAAAAAAGCTACTTAATTTAAAAAAATGAAGCATAAAAAACTCAAACAATTTTCGAGTTATAAACCAAAGAATCTCTATAGTTAGAAAAATGCTTTGAATTTAAATGATACGCATTTAATTTTGTATATTGTCAATTATACTTAAAATAAATTTGATCTGCATGTTTCAAATTTGAGTACTTTCTAACACTTGTTTTCTTTTGGGATATGTCAAAGTGTTATTCTCCTAATGTCCAATTTCTTTATTTTTTGATATGTCCAATTGTTGTTCTTTTAACGTTTAAATTCCAATGTAGTTTTTTAGTATGTTCTAAATTTTCTGATTTTAGTGACAGTTCATTTTTTATTTTTCAAGTTTTTTTTGGACAAAAATACTACAGCCAAAAAACATTTCGGAAAAACTTTAGAGAACGCTGGCAAACTTGGTTTTTATTTTTATTTTATTTTATTTTTATGGTTTCTCTACATTTCTTGTTTTCTTAGGACAAAATCCTATGTTAATCTCGTAGTTTTAAAAAAAAATTAAATACACTTGATATTTATTTAAAATACGAATTGCCTTCTATGATTTTAGAAATTACATTTCGCCCCCAAAGTTTATAATTTCATAATAAATGATCCCATTAATTGATAAATTATTAAGTGAATTAACTATTTTTAATGATTTCAGAAATATATTTTAATTAATATTTCAGATAATTTTATTATTGTTAGGAAAGCAATTAGAAATTTTATTTTTCGAATTAATTCTGTTAAATAAATAATTATGACAATGGGATATTTGTAATTTTCTAAACAATAAGAAACAAACTGTTTTCAAGAAAATTTTAGAAGATTTATTTGTAATTTATCCTTTTTAGATAGATGTTATTCTCGAAGACTGAAACAGCCTAGTTGAAACTACAATTTGGCTCTTCCATATTTAATTTGATTAGTTTGTTCTTTTTTTATATTCTTGGTGTTAGTTGAAAAATAAGTAAATAAATAAAAATAAAAATTTACCTAAACACATAAGAATAACCTCTAAATCGAATCTTGAGAGAGCCATAATTTCAAATATCAATTGTGATGTCATATAATACGATCACTGACTAACATAACGATAATTCAGTAAACTTGAATATAAATAAAAATTAAAACTTACATTTCAAATATTAGTATAATTCACTTAACCTATTCATCTTACCATTCGAATTCATGCTCCAAACACTACCAATATTCGTTTAGATCTAAAAAAGTTGTCATAAAAATCTTATGCACTTCTACAAACTTGAATCGAGACTTGGATCAAACACCGAAAATCCTCACGACCCGGGTAACCTCACTTTCTTATTCTTAGCGTTGTGGTGTCAAAATTTCTAGTCCAGCATCCAATCCAAGGAAATGATGCGTGTCTTTTCTCTTTATGCCTTTTTCTTTTCTTGGATCCTCTGCCCATTATTTTGTTTCAATTAGATACATGCATGGGAGCTGTCCTATCCTACTTTATATAATTTTAATGGTAAGTTACGATTCTGTATTTTAATTTTTATATTATTTTATTCTCTCTAATTTTAATTGGTTTAATTTAACTTTAAATTATAATTTTATCTCATTTGTCCAATTGATTATAACTCTAGTATTTTATTAAAAATATGCACATAAGTACCTTCTTTTATTAATTAATTATTATTATTATTTGGCAAAGAGAAAAAGTAGCAATAGGCAACAAACAGAAAACATAAACAAAAGGAAAGCAAAACACAAAGCACTAGGCTCTAAACACTCGATGCCCCAACAATATCTGCAATCAACAGATGTGTATTGTTTTGGGGGGGTCCTCAAGCATTACTAGCTATTCAAGATTATTGATCCCCATATTAGCTAACCCACTGACTTTGGTTGCCTCTCTCAGAATATACTGACAGAACATTTACATTTTGTCCATAAAAGAACTTGATGTCTTCGAGAAAGGCTTTATAAGAAGAACTGATTTGGTGTGTCCCCATTGATGAGAAGGACCATCTGCTCCAAATCAAACTTTGTGAATATCTCTCATCCTTTCTCTAAACATGATAGTTAGCCCTCTATATATACTCCACAATTCAGCTTCAGCACTTGTTGCTTCCTTCAAATTCCATGTATCTAGCAGCCATTGCCTCCATCTCTGAAAAGCCCTTCATATCCTGTGGGTCCTGAATTTTTCCTTTGAGCACCCATCAGTATTTAGCTTGATATTACCTACGCAAGGAATGCACCAATTAGTGGATTTAATAATTCTATCACCAGTGAAGTGATTTACCAAGTGTCATGTGAAATAATAAATTTACCCAACTCAGTAAATTAATCCAACTAATTTAGTAATAATTTTTTTAAAAAAATACTAATGATATTATCAATTGGATTAAATTGACTCAAAATTTAAAATTAATAATCAAAATTGAGTCAATTAAAAATGAATGGACCAAAATGACAGAAGAGGTAAAATATATAGACTACCGGTGTAATTTGCCCTAATTTTAAAAAAGTACACATTGCATATACCTTATTATAAGGTATAATTGTAATATTTCTTACCACAAATAATTCATAATATTTATATTTACATCACATTACTTGTAACATAACCATAACATTTGTAATATAACTATAATAATTCCTAAATTTCACTTTAGATCTACGCTATAAACTTTCTCATTCTAGTACCGTAGCTTCATTTTTTGATCATCAACCCGAATAACTATAATTAATTCTTACAATTTTACCATTTTTTTTTTTTTTGAAACTATTCTAACCATAACAAAAATTACTAAAAGATGTAATTATTATTATTATTATTATTATGTCTATGTGATCATTTCAATAACATTCATTAACCAATTATCCCACTTTTCACAAAAATGTTACTGTGGTTAAATAATGTTCACATTACAGTACATTTTCACTAATTTTTTTTATATTAAATTATTTGTTTTGGGCCATGTACCATTTTTCAGAAGAGTGAATGATTCACTATCAAGAAGACAAATGCTATCAACCACCACCACCACATCCACATGCCCAACCGGCAACCCAATCGACGATTGCTGGCGGTGTGATCCAAACTGGCAGCTGAACCGCCAGCGCCTCGCCGATTGCGCCATTGGCTTCGGCCAATACGCCCTCGGCGGCAAAGGCGGCCGAATTTACATTGTCACGGATTCCACTGACCATGACGCCGTCAATCCCCTCCCCGGCACACTCCGGTACGCTGTCATACAAGAGGAACCCTTTGGATCGTCTTCTCCACCAATATGATCATCCACCTCTCCGAAGAACTCATCTTCAACTCCTACAAAACCCTCGATGGCCGTGGTGCCGACGTCCACGTCACTGGCGGTGGCTGCATCACCCTCCAGTACATCACCAATGTCATCATTCACAACATCCATGTCCACCATTGTTATCAGTCAGGTAATGACAATCTAGTATTATAAATAAATTAACAAATAATATAAATAAACAAAAAATAAATTAGAGGTAAGAACAATAGCTTGTGTTCTAAAATTACTTAAAATAATAATCCGATCCATGATTTGCACTGGACCAGCAACACTTCATCAAATAAATCATAATTCAAACGGTTATTTTGTAATATCTTTCGTGTGTATTATTACATACAAAATTTTGTCCATTTGATAATTATGACTTATTTAATTTAGAGTTCGTTGGCATTGATTAAAATAATTAATTTTTTTTGTGTTGGATTTTTTTAGTCTCGTTTAATTTTTATTTTGGAATTTTTTTGATTTTATGAAAAAAAAATGTAATGACTATGGATACAAAGAAGTATTTTGTCTTATTGATTTTTATAGTCAATTTTGTCTTTTTGTGATTATTTAACCTAAAAAAGAATACCAAACCAAGGCTTATAACATTTATGACAAAAAAAATAAAAAAAATGATCTCTATTTTTAAAGAATAATGTTGTGCACTAATTAGTGTATTAACTAGTATACTAACAGATAATGTGACACATGTGATGTTTGGTTATCATTTTTGGCTAAATAATCACAAAAAGACAAAAAAAAAAAGTCAAAAAATTACAAAAAGACAAAAAAAATCCACTATTCCAAAGCTAAAAAGCCAAAAAAACTAATCAAGAATACCAAACGAACAAAAAATCCCAGGCTAAAAAAGTCAAAAAGCCAACTAAAAAAGTCATTACCAAACGAAGCCACAATCTTAAAGGTTTTAGATATTTATAATTTGTATAATAGGTAGAGGCAGTAATAATGTCATAACAGTAGTTGGTAGTTGGTGCATGTAGTACCACCGATTTTTTAAAAAACATATTTGTCATCTTTTTTTCTTATAGACAAAAGCGATAAATTTAATAAAATATGATTATTTGATCAATTTAATTTGTTTTAAGGATCAAAGTAAAAAAAATAACTTAACATAAATCGATAAAGTGTAATTTATCCAAACAAAATAGTGATTTATTTATGTAATGGCTGAAGAATTAAATTATATTTTTATTTTTCGGTAATATTATGTGCATTAATTAGTATACTAATTAATGTACCAACACTAATTATTCATTATTATTGACCTCACTCATTATACAAATCATAAATATCAAAAAATTTTAAATTATATCACATTATTAATTGGTACACTGGTTAGTATATTAGTTAGGGCATATAGCATTATCATTTATTTTTATTAAAACATTCCAAACAGGCAATACTAACGTGCGGTCGAGCCCAACACACTACGGTTATAGAACCGAATCAGACGGCGACGGAATATCCATATTCGGAGCAAGAGACATCTGGGTAGATCACTGCTCGCTCTCAAACTGCAAGGACGGTCTGGTAGACGCAGTGATGGGATCAACGGGGATAACGATATCGAACAATTATTTCTCGCATCATAACGAGGTGATGTTGTTGGGACACAGCGACGATTACTTGCCGGATTCGGGAATGCAGGTGACGATAGCGTTCAATCATTTTGGAGAGAAGTTGGTGCAGAGGATGCCGAGGTGTAGGAGAGGATTTATACATGTTGTGAATAATGATTTTACTCAATGGGAGATGTATGCCATTGGTGGGAGTGGAAGTCCTACTATTAATAGCCAAGGGAATCGTTACATTGCTCCTTTTAATTCTAATGCTAAAGAGGTACGTAATACTAAGCACATGTTGTACAAATTGTTTTAGTTTTCCTAACGTTTTTCATTACTATAAAGACAAACTACAATTGAGGATACAAGTCATGACATATAATACATATTACACTGAATGTGAGGTACGAGTTAGCTGCCTATTAACTTATTTTTAGTCACGTCACATTTTTATTTTTTCTATATGTTTTTTCGTAATGAATTAAAAGTTAAAAAATGGTCATACCTAACCTCACTCTAAGGGATTGTAGTTTATGTGGTTAGCCTTTTGGTCACTAAGTCTATCTTAAGCGAAGACAAGTCTTAAATCTTTATAAAGATAAGGCGTAAGGTTATTTTTTATTAATATAACAACTAATCACTAATTTTTGCTAATTAAAAAAAAATCATTATGAGAACACAGACATAGTGACACAAAAAATATGATAAAGGTAGTAACATATAACATTTTTTTTTTAAAGAAAGAAAATGTCACCAGTTAGTTATTTATGTGATTTTTTTATAGTTGCTTTATCTCAAATTTAAAATTGTATTTGTAAATGGTTTCCTTTTATATTAGGTTTGGGTTGATATATTGCTACTTACCCTCCAAATAAAAAATAAAAATGGGTTGTTTAAGGTGGGCATTATTGCATGGATGGTCATTGGAATGGTCTATTGGGAGGGTGAAGGGTGCTATAATGAATGAACAACTCATCTACATGGCTTTTTTGGTGGTTGGTGTATATGTTTGTGTGTGGTTAGGTAACAAAGAGAGTGGGGACAGAGCAAGAAGAATGGAGAGATTGGAATTGGAGGAGTGAGGGGACATTATGGTAAATGGAGCATTCTTTGTGGCATCTGGTGCTGGTGTTGAGATCAAGTATGAGAAGGCTTACAGCGTGGAGCCCAAATCTGCTTCCTTCATTGACCAGCTCACCTTGAATGCCGGGGTCCTTGGTTCCAGGTCCATTCTCTCTCTCTCTCTCTCTCTCTCTCTTTCTTTTTCCTTTAAGGAAGCGAATATTATGTTGGACTGGCCCAAATTCAGCCAGTGGGCCTAAAGGTTACCCTTGGGTTCTTCAAAGTTTAAACCAGTCTCTCTGTTATCTAAAAATAAAGCATAATAATAATAATAATAATAATAATAATAAGAAAAAGAAGGGGAAATTATAAAAGAAATCCAAGATTTGAGTTTTGTAACAAAATAAATTCTGAGATTTTATATAACCAATTTAAACCTTAAGGTGTTGTTTGGTAACACTTACGTTTTCAGTTTTCAGTTTATATATAAAATTTTTAAAAATTCAAATAAAATTTGTTTGGTAAATTTTTGATTTATAAATCAGCGGTTTCAGTTTATAAATTTAGCCAAAAAATGTAAACTCAAAAAATGTGTTTCCGTTTTAAGTTTTCAGTTTTTTTTTTTTTTTTTACCACCCAACACTAGCCACCACCTGCCAACATTTTCCACTACCGTCTTCCGCCACCACCACCCAGCCCCCACCACCACCTGCCACCACCACTCACCACCCACCTGCCACCACCACCCGCCACCATCGCCCACCTGCCACCCATCACCCACCACCCACTCGCCGCCACCACCCACCCTCGCCACCACCACCACCACCACCTGCCACCTACTCGCCACCATCCACCACCACCCTTCACCCGCCACCCACTTGCCACCACCACCCGCCACCCGCTCGCTACCACCCACCACCCGCCATTGTCACCCACCCACCCACTATCACCACCGGCTACCTACCGCCACCACCCACCACCACCCGCCATCCGACACCCACCTGCTACCATCACACCACCACCACATCCACTCGGCACCACCCCACGGTCACCACCCACCCACCACCATCACTCGCCACCTACCCGCCACGACCACCCACCCGCCACCCGCTATCCACCACCCACCTGCCGCCACCACCCGCACCCACTCGCTACCACCCACCACCCGCCACCGTCACCCATCCACCCACCACCACCACCCACCACCACCACTACCACCACCCAACGTCACCACTTTCCACCACCGTCTTCCGCTGCTACTTGCCACCACTTGTCATTTCTCACTCTTTGTTATATTTTTAAAATTTTTTAAACATTTTGTCAATTACCAAACTTATTTGCAATTTATGTTTTTCTAAAAATAAACAAAAACCAGTTTATAAAATTTTTGTAAATATAAATTGAAAACATAAACATTACCAAACAGACCCTAATAGTTTCATTTTTTTTTTTCAAATCTAAACCATTCATCTAATTTAAATTGTAGAAAAAAATAATATTTTAGTGATTAAATTCAATTAGCCTCGTTTGGGAACAGGCTTTTTTAATAACTTTTTGATTTTTTGGCTAAAATATGAGGTAAAAAAAATTAATATGTTTTGGATATTTTTTGATTTTTTACGAAAAGATGTACAAAAAATAGAGAAAAAAATGAATCTTTAATTTTCTAAAAAAAATAAACAAATGATTTAGATTGAAAAATAAAAAATAAAAAAACTACAGTTTATTAAATTAACAAAATAAAAATTAATTTTATTATAAGTCTCAAACATTAAAAAGAAAAAAAATTAATTTTTCCTAAAAGGAAATTAATGCATATCAAAATTAAAAAGTTAAAAAATTACTAAAAAAGCAAAAAAAAGTTCATACTATTTACCTTATTTGGGCAGAAAGTCTGTGGGATCACAAAAAAAAAAAAAAAAAACCAACAGTGTAGCTCAGTGCTGCATTGCATTTCCTCCTAATGCAATGATGTGGCACAATGTAAGCCACAAATTCTCAAAAAAGAGAAAAAAATTTGAAATGTACGGAAAGCTAGCTCAGTGCTGTTGCAGTGCTGTTGCATGTGTCAGGAAGGCAACCCGATAATTTTGATATTTACTATAATATTTTATTATATATTTTTTCATAAAAAATTAAAAAATTATTTTAAACATATATTTTTTTTCTTTACTTTTTTAACTAAAAAAATTAAAAAAATACATTTATATAAATCATCCCAAATAATTATATAGTATTAGGGCATCAATTGACAGACAAGGATCTAGCTGCTGAACCCACTCCTCCTAAGATCCTATGGCACCGTTTGGAAAGAAAGTTTTCAGGTTTTTTTTGATTATTTTAGTTATAAAAAACAAAATAGATTATTTTAGTTACAACAAATAAAATATTATATCTAACTCATAATCATTATACTTTTTTTACAAAAAAAATCAAAAAAATTAAAAAAACAAAAAATTCTTTCCAAACTAAATTTTTTAACTCAGACTAAAAATTTTAAAAAATTAAAAAATTAAAAAACCAACTCACTTTATAAACGGAGGCTACGCCTACCCTCAATGGCAATAATTGTTTTATTTTCCTCTTGTCCAGTGAGCTCCATGTGAAACCATATCATTATTTCAAACCTTTGGTGACTAACCCCAAAAAAGTGTCATTTCACTCTTTTTAAGTAATTGATGAAAGGATCAAAGGCATGATTTGACGTCTACACCTATGAAAGCCACTAAGGGCATCTAGAATAGATGTGTTAAAATTATGTGTTAAAGTGTATTATATGATAAAAAATATTAAAAGTGAGATAAAAAAATGTGTTAAAAATTTGTTAATTTAGTGCCGGGAACAAAATAAAAAGTCACGTTTTTTTGACAAAATGTCGAAAAACGCAAGTGTCAAAATGCAACAAAATTGATTTGGGAAGTGTCAAAAACGCAAGTGTAAAATTACAAATTAAGGCCTATGACAAAAAATAAAAAAAAAATAAATTTCTTATGTTGGGTAAGGGTATTTTGGTCATTTTAATTTGATTTGACACCATAAACAAATATTAAACTAAAAAGCCAAAAGTCAGCTTTTTACTAACTTCCCAAATCACTTTCCAAAAAGTTAAAAATATTGATAAAAAGTCAAAAGTCAATTTTTTACCAACTTCTCAAAACACTCCTAGTGAGTGTATAGTGAATGAATGGTGGTACAATGGATGTGTTAAGGGTTGTGTTAAGGTATGTGTTAAATATATATGTGTATATAATAAATAAATAATTTAGTTTAATAAAAAAATTTAAGCCCAAAATTAAATTTTAAGTCCAAAAAAAAATCTCAACAAGTAAAAAAATAAAAATAAAAATTTGCCGTTGATCGGTCAACCAGCCGGACATCCGGCCTGGCAACCGGTAAGACAAAAAAAAGTTCCCTTCGCTAGCTAAAACGCTCGCTGCAAATAACAGACATATTAACACACACCACTAACACACCTACTAGCAGCTCCATTGTGAGAGCAAAAACAAAAAATGACTTGTTAAAAAATAACAATTGACACTAACATATGCTCTAACAGCTTCACTGTGGATGCTCTAAAGCTAGAACAGGTAAAGGGAGAATACCATGTTAATAGAAAAAAATATATATATATATATATAAATTAATGAAGTGTAAGTGAGAACTATGTCAATTTTGCACAATTATCATTTGCAGTTGACACATGCTTCACTTACACTATCAATTCAGAATTATTTTTTCTTTTTCTCAAAAAAAAAAAAAAAAAAAAAAGAAGAAGAAGAAGAAGAAGAAGAAGAAGAAGAAGAAGAATTATATTAGTCATAAATATTTATTTATTTATTTTCATATTTTCTCATTTTTTTTGTCTAAAAAACAAATTAAAATATCCTGATTTGTTAAGCAAAATTGATAAATAAATAAATAGAAAACAACCACCACAAACAACAACTAAAACTTTAAAACTAGTGCTTGTAATGCAACCGATACATAAATGTTACTTATTACATGAAATCTAAATTTGTGAGCTACTTTCCTATATGTATAATGTGACAATAACCTAATTATTAGAGAACTGGTTTATGAGCAGGAATAACAAACTAAGCAAGTGGACTGCTGGAAACAATAGTGATGGTGGCGGTGATGGAACAGTTTTAGAGTCGGGTGGAGATGAAGAAAACTCTAATGACATCTCTGGGAGCGACGTGTTATTCCCGACTTGCTCTAATCCCATTCTCTTCTCTGTTCTAATTGCCTTGTCATCCTTCCTATGTTCATATGTTTCCACAACATCTGCCATATTGTAGTATGAAATTGAAAGATGGTAACATTCTTCATTTTCCAATCTACTTAACTCTGTAACATCAAAGCCATTTTTCTGTTATTTTAAATTTTTGTAAAATTTTGTCCAAATTAACATAACTTCGATGGCACTTAACCCTTCTTTCTTATTCACAAAATGAAAAATATGCATTATTGTTAGCTTATTTGACAGTAATAGATTTTTTAAAGCAATGGGATTAGGTTGGGCAGATATTGCTACTCTCAATACCCACATTAGCAGAAGTCTCGTGCATTAGATCACTTGTTTTAGATTTATTTATTTATTTATTTTTAGTTAAGAAGTGATGACACAAAGTTATACATAAGTTTGTGCATCCATATAATACTAGTCAAAGGATGGTTTTTTTTTGGTGTCTGCATTTTCAAGTACTATCTGGTGTTAACCATCAATTTGCCACTAAAATAGCTAAACTTGTGTTTTTTTAGTGATGGAAAACACTGATCCATGTCTGAGAAATTTTAAAATTTTGCACATTGATGATCCAAACTCCATTGTCAAGCCTCTTGAAAGATCTTGACATGATTGGAACCTATCAATTTAATTCTTAAAGACACTGCAAAGTAAAGTGATTTGGGTTTTCCAAAAGAACTTATCTTTACTTTTCTTTTTTGGATTGAAAACTTTATGTACAATAAATACAGAGAACTGAAATTATTTGTCTTAAAAAGGTCATGGAATGCTGAAACGCAACATGGAGTAGAGAAATCAATAAATCATTTAGGCCCCTATTATATTAGGGCATGATATTGTATTATATTGAGATGATAAATAATTGTAAGAAAAACATGGTTTAGATAGAGTCATGTCTCCACCAGAAAAGGAAACTCTCTTCCTCTTTTTTTTTTTATTTTTTATTATTATTTTTTTTTAATTTTTAAACTTTATAGCCGTTCAACTATAAGATGAGGGTGGGGCGGCCGTTGACACAACAATAAGGTTGGTTTATTGTAATTTAAGTGTCACAAATTCAAATCATGGAAGTGTCCCTCCATACATAAAGGTTGCATACATAACATATGACCCTTGCCAAACATCACATTAGTGGCATTGGAACCATGGTAACTGAAAAAGAAAAAAAAAAAAAAAAAAACCAATACCAATTGCATTATTATGTTTTAATTTTTTTTATATTCTAGTTGATCAATGCTTCACGTTTTTTTAATAAAGGTTGAAAGGAGATATTTATAGTGCACCCCCGTCAACTCTTTTCATTTATTCGATGTGACATTCTATAAGTCATGTTTGAATTCACAAGATTAATAGTAAAGTAATAATCTATTAAATTAGTGTGATATTCACTATCCAATTGGATTAATATCCATCAGATTAATAATCCCACCCCTAATCCATTACTAATAATCCTACAAATTTATTGGATTAATTATCCATTAGATTAATAATCCTAAACCAAAATGTTAAAACAAATATAAGATAATTGGACCCACAGATTAATAATCACAATCCATGCTCTAATCCACCCAATCAAACATGCCCTAAGTTTTTATAAAACCATAAGCCTCATGCTCCTTCTCTATACTAACCAAAAATTAACAGAAACTTAAACCATGTGTTCGATTTTGGTTCCTGAGCCAACACAATCGAAAGGTTCGGCAGTAAATTCTCTCTCAACCCTTATCCAGTCAAGTATAAGCTACAAATTTAAAAACTAATGTACGAGACATGAGGGTAGAAGATGATGCAGTTCCCATGTAGTTGTCATTTTTAAGTGTTTTCAACAACTTGTTTGTGACTCAAGGGACCTCTATAGTTGCTTTTGTCTACCAAAATCATCATCTGACCATGTGATAATGGAGAAGGATTGTAGACGAGGCCATTTTATTATTATTATTTTTTTTAAAAGATGTATAATATCAATTCCCAGTTCATTCCATGTGGCCATTTTGTTTCCCATATGATAAAAACTAGTTGCTAAGTGGAAAACATTATCTTTGGCTTTTTGATTACACTTGACCAAACCCCATTACATATGAAGATTACAATGGTGGTGGAAATTGTTGTGTGGCTGTGTTTTGTTGAGTTGTTAAACTACAAAAAAAAAAAAAAAAAAATTACCAAGAAATTACAAGTTAGCACGATGGGACACTCATCTGAGGATACCAAGAAATGAGTATATTTAGTACATTCATAATAGTTTTATGTGGTTTAATTTTATGTATATGTAGAATAATATCATTTGAGCTCAAATTTTAGGGTTTTTTTTTTAAGGTCCCTGATATTATGATTTATAGTATAATGGACACTCAATATTTTCATGATGTCTAAGGTCCCTCAACATCAATCCAGAGAAAATTCAATCTAGAGAAAATTCGATCCAGAGAATTTCTTTAGACAAATCACAGAGAAAATTTAAATTTTTTTGGATACATCACAGAGAAAATCTCACCAGAGAATTTCTCTGGATTTAACCCAGAGAAATTTTCCTCTCCACTCCAGAGAAATTTACTCATTCCCATAGAAAATTCCCACCAACCAGAGAAATTCACTTGTTGTCTGCAGTTTGATAGAAGGGTTAAAAAATATAACCAATACGAGACACAATGCAATACATGGAACTAAAGAGTGTGCATCTTGATATTGATAGCTCACCAATGCCTTGAATCAACACTTCTGTTAACACTGTAAATTTCTCTGCCCTCCTATTCTCCAAATCTCTCTGCTATTCATATACTTCCCACTCTCCTTGACAAATTTCTCTGCCTTTCCACAAAATTACATCTCCAGAGAAATTCTCAGCCCTCCCTGCCTCTTCTAGACTCAATACTCCAGAGAAATTTGAAAATTTCTCTCTTCTTAGAGAATGATTATTTGGGGAGAGAGTGGACAAAATTGAGGCGGAGAGAGAGAAAAACAAGACACATATGCATGTGCTCTTTCTTGCCAGGATTGGTTCTCTCTTTGGTTGAAAGAGGAGATCAATAAAAAATAATCAAGCTGAGGAGAAGGCACTGATCAGGGGCTAAAAAGGAACACACACACAGGGGGGGTCAGCCTCCTTGGCTGACCTCTCTCTTCTCTCCCTCTCGGCTGAAAAAACAAGACACTGATACACACACATATTAGTTTCACCACGGCAGCTTCATTTTTTGAGTTTCACACCGCACACACAGAGCTTCAACCTATGCACATACACAACCCATGCACACAGTCACACACATACACGGCACACACACACCACAACACACACAGACGGAGGGACTCAATATTCAACACACACACTCTCTCTCTCTCACATGGAGACCCAGCCATTTCATACCAATCAACAGAGTATGGATGATAGCTCGCCGGAGCCATAGAGGCTGACGTCGGAGTCTGATTGTGAAGAGACGAGGAGGAAGACGACGGAGGACAAGGCGGTCCGTGGCGGAATCGAGCATGGCCGATCTGGTTGCAAGGTCGTAGACACGCCGTCGGCCCATACAATCGCCGAGGTATCTGAAGATTAGCTGACCGATGACGGTCCCTAAGAGTGCGATGGCGACCATGGCGGAGGTGATGGCGATGGGGACCTGGTAACTCTTGTTGGGATCCCCGTCGTCGAAGTCTGGGTAGTAGAGGCGGCCAATGAGTCTCATGATCGGAGGGATACAGAAGAGAGATATTAGGGTTTGAAATTGGCCATTAGAGAGAGAGAGAGAGAAAGTCGAATAAAGAAGGGCGTCTGGTGGTGGTGATCAAAATGAGGTAGATAGAGAGAGAGAGAAAGAGAGAGAGAGGCAAAAGTCAAATTTCTCTTATATATGTTCAGGGACCTTAGACATCAAAAAATAATTTTGTGAATTTCTTCCATTACGAAAAGTGAGAGAGGGATCCTAGACTAATTTTCCCCAAATTTTATGGGCATATCTTAGTAAAAAGCCTACCAATATCTTCCCTCAATTTTCCTCTTGTTCTATTTTATTCCTCTTATCTGCACATATTAAAAAACATATAAAATAAAATAAAAATAAAAATAAAAAAAGATAGAAGAAACAGAGAGAAAAAGATTAGCCAATCGGATATCATTAACATAGGTTTCTGATAGATAGATGGTTTTTTGTCCATTTACAGTCAAAATTTTCTCTTTTATTCACTCCTCAAACTCAAAGTGAAGCAAATTTAATTAGTCTGTGTCCCACAGGAAATCAGGAGAGTCCCATAAACCATTATCACTATGATCTTCAGAGTTCCACACTGAGTAACAACAGAAACCTGAGTCCAAACTCTGACACTCCCCATGATGACGGTTCACTTCACTTTGCTCATCTGACCAACTTGACATCCAATCCGATATGCGGACTTCATATGGAGAACTTGCAATTCCATAGTTTGATAATTCAAACACATCAGAGTGATCATCAGTGGTTCTCAAAATGTTCTCCTTAACAGATGTGCAGTCTCCATTATCAAATTTTGGAACCAACACATCTTGTTTCGCGTTGTTTGTGATGCTCTGATCGTAGTTTCCTATAATATGAAGCATTTGTTAATAAAGCAAGAAATTAGTAAACAAAAAGTCTACGTGCACAAAAAAATTTTGAGACATGTTTCCATGAAAAATTTCTGTGCAAGTAGGCTTAGTTGATAAGTAGAAGCAATAAAAACAGACAAATTAAATGGAGGGAAAACTCGGTGTACCTTGCTCTTGGACTTGTGCATTCTTTCTCAAATGACTTCTCCAGTAGTTCTTTATCTCATTATCAGTTCTTCCAGGCAACCTTCGAGCAATTTTTGACCATCTATGAAGTAAACAGCAAACATATTTTAAACAAAACTTGGGACAACTTGTATAAGACACTACTGTTTGGCATAGAAGTATTGGCATAATTTAAGTAGCATAGTAAATTTGGTTCTGTTATGTGAGTCTTGAGGCATTTAAAGGACGTAGAAAAAAGGGCCTTACTTGTTACCCCATTGCTTGTGAAGTTGAAGAATGATCCTCTCTTCTTCTGCACTCAGTCGACTGTGCTTAAGATTGGGACGTAGATAGTTCATCCATCGCATTCTACAACTCTTGCCGCTCCTCCTTAAGCCTACAAGTAAACAATCTCCCTGTAAAACCTACCACTTACATGTAATCATGTTTGGCTATATTTTTTTGTTTCCTGTTTTCTGTTTTATTTTTCAAAAAACACATAAAACTTGTTTGGTGAACTGTTTAAAAAAATGGTTTTTGAAAAATTTTGTGGAAGCAACCCACTTTTTCTGAAAAACAAAAAAACTTGTTTTTGAATTTTTGGAAACTTCTTCCATACAAAAATGAGAACGATGAGTTTTTCTGAATTTTTCGTCACTTTAATTTTCGAAATCATGAAAAAAAATATATAAAAGACAATGCATTAGTTTTCTCTTCTTATTATGTAATTTAAACTGAATTGAACCTGAGACTTTCGCTACTGAATCCCATCGTCTTTCCCCCATAACTGCAACAATGGCAGTCAACCGCTCGTCTTCCTCCTCATACCACGGCCCTTTGCGCAATTTTTCATCTTCCATGGCTACTGAATAACCTATTATTGTTGCAAGAAACTCAAAGAGGACTAGCCTTCTTATACAAGAAACTACAAGGGGCAAGTGAAGATAACACAAAAATATTACATGGCAACAATAGGTGGCAAACATTAGTTTGTGGGAACTCCATTGGCTTGAATGTATGAGGTCTCTCTGTTAGGTCATCAAAGCATTTTTATATTTGTCCATTTCCATGAGAATGGGTTGGATTTCTAATTCTATGTCCACTTTTGCATCATCATTTTCTGGTCTTATTTGCAATATTTTTGTTTGTTCTTCACTTGTGTTACATATGCAAGTCTATTTTATATTAATATTGTAGTTTGCAGATAGCTTTTGGTCATGGTCCATTTTAAACATCAAATGTTATCATCAAGAGCACATTATGATTAAGAAACGAAAAAGGAAAAGAGAAGATATGGATAGTGCTTTGGATCACATATCCACAATGTGAATCTCCTTCTAAATCTTCTATTTGCCTTTTCTTTCAGTTGAAAAGAATAGCTTGTATTCTAAATCGCAAAATCAAGATACATAATAACAACGGTCGCGATATAATGATATCAGCAATATCAAGCAATACATACCATAGAAATGATCATGGGTTTTTTAATCATCAACAAATGCCCCAAAACTCAATTATTCAAATGCTTCAACACTTTCGAACTTAGTTGTTGCATTTTAATCAGATATTAAAATACATGTTTTATTTACAAGAAAGAAAAAAAAAATTATAGCATTGACACAAGCTTGGTTGGAAAAAATTACAAAAATACATATGCCCCAATCTATGTGCAAAATTGGTTGAAAATTACAAAACTTGAACCAATACAAGTATGTTTAGGCACCAAACACCCGGTTTTTCCCCCCTTCTTGCCGAGGCCAAGCCCCCAGTGTATTTTTTCCCTCCTTAGCGACAGATCATCAAAACAATTGTCCAAGATTGCTGGATCCAATTGATTGATAATCACAATGAAATTTTGGTGAATATGACTCAAAAACTCCAAATTCCAATATGATAGGCAGCAATGGTATTTCAAACCATGTATGAACTTCATGAATTAGAAGACTAACATAAAATACCAACCATTAGCGTATGCTGGTAAGATATTAGCAGCATAATTTTGAATTCCTCTCTCCCCAATTTTAATTCCATTGTTGCTTTCCTTGTCGCCTTCTTGTTTGAGGTACAAACATCTGCTTTTTTCTCTAGCCGAATTAGAATTTTCAGGAATTCAAAGACCTTTTACACGATTCAATTGACTGAAAACAGTGAAAGAACATAACTAAGAATGTAGAGCCACTGATAGTTTGAAGAAACAGACCAATTTATTCAAACACACATTTCTCTAGTTACCGATAATTTGGACTTCAACGAGAGTACATAACAAAACCGGCAGGCAAAAAAAAAAAAAAAAAAAAAAAAAACATGAAAAGAGGTTTATCAGTAATCACTCTGCTTTGCTATAATTCTGATCATTCCAGTAGTAATACACATAACTCGCAAATCCTATATATGACAGCTGCCTGGCAACTTAGTTGAAAGAAACAACCCAAAGCGCTAACGATCTATAAATGAATTGTTCATAAGGTTGACAGCCGAATCCATGAACTGCACACACAAAACAAATCAGTGACATTGATTAGGACAGGATGCAAACAAAATGCAGATTCCCATTTGGTAAACCTAAAATTTAGTTTCAATATATATAACAAAGAAGGATCAGAAAGAGAACTTCAACCAAGTGAACTATAACTACGAACACAGATCCTTTTTTCCAGTTAGCATGGTATGAGAATGTCACTAAACATTTGTAGGGATATTTTGGTTTTATCACAACAGCAAAAGAAATATAATAAAACTTGTACTGAAGTCTCAAACAACTTTCAAATACGTTCCTTGAGACTTCTCCGGTCAAATCAGCTAACAACACTTCAGTTGGCAGAGCATCAAAGTGGGCAAATGGGGGTCAATCTACCTTGCTTTATTTTCTAGGGTTTGGATTCTCTCAAGTTGGCCATCCAACTTGAGAGAGTTGTTGGGCTTAATGGACCTGTTTTGAGGCTGACCTCGGTAATCCGAACTGTTCATTTTTTAAGACTCATTGAGTATAATATTCATTCAAGAAAACAAGATAATTAGACATCAGTAGCTATATTTTTGAATCACATTTGTCTTTCAAAAATTGATAAAAAATATAATTTCAAGAATAGCCATCCATTTTTTGTAATATAAATGTGATTCAAATATATAACTATCGATGTCCGATTTTCTTGATTTATTGTATGAATATTTTACTCAATGAATCCTAAAAAGTGAATGATTCGAATTACCAATGTTGGCCCCAAAATGGGCCCACCAAGCCCAAAATGTTCTCAAATCCAAACCCTATTTTTCTACCTAGAGTAATAAGCTATTGATCAGACTATGTGAAAAGATGATCTAATCGGAACATAGTACAAGAAATATTACACGATTATGTATTATTACAAAGCAGTATACTAGAGGCATTTACAGATTTCTTTTGGGTGTTCAAAAGCTTATTCTTCTTTCTCTCTCTTTTTTTTTTTTTTTTTTAATTTAATTTAATTTAATTTTTTTAGACGAGTACACAAGATTAAGATAAACAAAATGTTGGTTACACTTTTATTTTATTTTTTTAAAATATTGGGGTCATAAATATGTGTCTCCAAATCTCTAAAGTATATAAAATATTGTATAAACATATTAAGAAAGAAAATGCCATAAAATATTCTGATTTGGTTTAGCATTGTTGCTATCTTCTCTACCAACGCAGTTTTATATTAGGCACTTTTGCAATTATACAGTTTATTTTCATTAAGCTTCAACCTTTCTACTTGAAAATAAGTGGTTAGACATGACCATCTATCTTTATGGTTTCATTCTGCCCCCGCTCAGAAAATCATCCTGGCCCCAACCCGTTTCACTTTAACTATCATATTGATAGCAAAACAAGAAGTAAAGTCTCAGATGTTGACAAACACAAGCTAATATCATTCAAAGAGGGAAAAAAACATGAGTTAATATTAGATAGTGTCATGTACTATAGGGCTTAAAAACTCGAAAAACAAGAGGGCAAACTCAAAGAATGCGCAAAATGACAAAAGAAGTCAGCAACATCCAAATGGTTAGTGGTGAAAAGTTTATCCCAAAGTGGTTCACTTTTAAAAGTAGCACATTGCAAGATTCACAAAGGAAAGAGGCTAAAATTTGAGTGTTAATTTAAAGACCAATAGATATGGGAAATGGTTCGAGTTGATTAGGAAACCCCAGGTTAGAGTTTTGGCGCCAAAGGGGCCACCATTTGGAGACTGTGAACAGTAACCTAGTAATAGTATAACATGCTTGTAAAAAAGAAGAAAAAGAATTGGCCCGTAAATGCATTCCTTACGAATTGGCCCCTTAGGAATGGTTGTAAAAGCATTACATAAAGCTATGAAAGCTGCATACAAATCATCAACATACAACTCCGTGAATAAAACGATTAGATTGCTAGAATTCTCTTGATGCTAAACTACAACTTGTAACGATTTTTGACTAATTAGAATATTTAGAACAAATTCAAACTATATATAACCGCTAAAAACATTACTTGACATATAACACGACCCGTAGACCCATTTTAGAGTCCATGGGTGACAAAACAGAAAATTACCAAAGTACCCCTCCTAACACCTAATAAGGATAAATAAATATGTCCATAACTTCAAACAAACATCAAATTTAAGACTTACTTAACCCTAAACCTAATTAGATGATGCCCTGAACATATCATATATGAAATTCAAGATTTACACATTTTCTTCTTGCCATGCTTTCCATCATAGAGATAAATTCCTCACTTGGGCATTATTCTCATTAAATTATTTTAGGTATGAAGTTTATGCTTATAAGTTATACCTTTCATTTCAAACTCCAATAAAAAAATATAAAAAAAAAAATTAAAAATTAAAAATTAAAAATAAATAAAATTGGAATGATGTAGGTACAATTGTAAATGATGTGAAAGACTACTTAAAAGAAGAATTTTACCTTCCCGATGGACTTAAGCTCCCGTCCAATTGGTTCCATAAACTTTAAGTCAACATCGATCGGCCATACCTTTACATACACAGTAGGAATGAAACTGTGAGGATCATAACAGAAATATATAGAAGAACAGAGTGAGGAATCTGCTTTAAATATATTGACAAGTAGAAAGCATAGCGCCAGATATGTAAAGAAAAGGATAAAATAGCTGAATACAATATGAGCTTGCCAAGTTCTACAACCAAAAAACATTATTTTGTCACACCATGGTAAAAAAAACAAAGCCACTTCAATGTACTCCTCTTTTCTAGTTCTTCAAGACGCACTAGTGGATCTCACACCATGCTTCTACAAAATATCACACTAAATAAAACTACAACCGGGTGGATTTAAGATGAGGCCCCTAGGGCCCCACCCTAGCGCTTCCCCGACCCAAGAGAGCTCATCACAAATCTACCTAGTTTCTTTATAGTTATGATGAGAGAAGTCATATTTCAGGATTATGTGCAACTTACCTATGGAATGACCCTCTTAGCATAGAATAAACATATATTTTAGTGTACGATAAACATAAAAGATAACCCAACATTAAACTCTTTGTATGGAAGGCCTTCTTGCCACATCAAATATTACTATGGGCACTTGTTATCTCCATGACATCCTTTGATGCATCATAGGGGAGCACCACATGTTAGAATCATATGTCCTTTGACACATCATAGTCCGTTCCTTGATTGTGAGTGTATCACAATAAACATAACCACATGTTAGAATCATGTTTCCTTTGACACATCATAGTTCATCCCTTGGGTGTGAGAGCATCACAAGAAACATGACAACCAACCACGTGTTAGAATTATGTTTCCTTTAACACAGCATATCCGTTCCTTGGTTGTGACTGCATCACAAGAAAAACAACAAAGGGCAGTGGCTAGGATGTTCACTGGACCAGCCACAGACTTCGCAAGATTCTAAAATTATGTGGCTTGGTGGCTAAAGACGAGGGTCAATCAAGGCACTTCACTCTCTAATGGATCTTGTGTCTTAGCCAATACTAGAGAGAGATCTCAACATTGAACTCTTTTGTATGGAAGCCTTCTTCCCGCACTAAATATTATTGGGTTCTATAAATATGAAACTAAAAAATAATAATATTTACATGATGACAGGTCAAAAGCTAATTAAAAGCGAGGTTTGTGACATGGTTTTAAACTTCACAAACATAATTCACTACTACATGAACTTAAATTCCATAATTAGCTAATTTTATTTTAACTAGAAGATAGTATCAATCTGTTCAATATTCAGAAGCCAAGAAGAAGACCCAAAAACTTGTTCTTCAGGTAACCAATATCAAACAACTAACAATGAAAAATAAATAAATAATGTGGAATATTTGTCTTCCATTAGGTGTGGAATCAGAAAAGCACCTTGAGACCAAGTAATTTAACGGGTGTAATTTGTCCTGGCACAATACAATCTGGCCCCGCTGCTTCCACTATAGCTTCGTTTCCCAACCCACTTCCAATTGGATTTGGGTGCTGCAAATTTCCATCCAAAACCCCAATAAAATCAAAAAATTATCAGAACCCATTATAAAATTTATACAAATCCACACAAAAACACACACATACAGGTTCATATAGATAACAAAAGACAAATAAAACAATTATCATCCAAGACCCAGAAAACAAAACCATAAATAAGCTTATTGAGAGAGAGAGAGAGAGACAGAGAGAGAGAGAGAGAAACCTTCATGATGGAAAGGGCGTAATTGGAATGAGGGGTTTGGGTTAGACGAAGAACAGGGGAGTGGTGGATTTTGGGGATGGGTTTTCCACCAGAGGGAGAAGCCCTCCATGGCACATCTTTTTGCAGAACAGCAGCTGCTGCTGATCCTCCTCCTCCTCCTCTCTTGGACATACGCTCAAAGCTCTAGGGTTTATCCACACACCAAGACAAAAAATAAAGAAAAATGGTTTGTTGTTTGTGTACTAGATAAGAGTATATTATATATAGCTATGAGAGGTTTAAGACTTATAGCGAAAGATAGATAGATATATAGATGTGGAAGAGAAGATGATGAAGATGAGAATTAATGAATGGATGGATCAAATCGAGGCAGAGGAAGATGACAAGCAATTGGTTAACCAGAGCTGGGCTGCTCCTTTGGGGATTTTTTTATTGAAAAATGCGTCATACACTCACTGGGGTGGACCCAAGTGAAGTGGCACTCCATAATTGGACAAAAAAAAAATTGTTTTTTATTTCCTATTTGTGTTCCGAGTTCAATTTCATGTTTGTGTTGTTGGATTGGCCGATCGAGTAAGATATTTTTTTTCAACTTTCCTCCTGACATAATTAGTGTTTGTGGCGTGGTTCGGATGATCTAAGAGTGAAATTATAAATTAAATGATGAATTAGTAGTTTGGCGGATTAATAAATTATAATTTGGGTAATTTTTAAAGAATATTTAAATTAATTATCATATATTTATATAATATATAACACTAATTTGTAAAATATTTTTTTTTATATATAACACAAAATAATTTTACATAATATGTTTCATATATTTAATTACTAATTTGAAATAAATTTTATATTTTAAATATCTCTCACACTTATTTTTATATTAATATTTCATTAGAACTTAAAAAATATATGTATTAACTATAGCAGAGCGGAATGGTTTGGAAGGCAAATCATAAATCTTACGGTTAAAACCAAGATTAGCGGTTAGAGCGGTGCGGATTGATGCGAATTGATGCAATTTTAGCAGATTAGGCGGTACTTTCCACGGCCCTAGACATAATAGCTTCCATTTTATTTTTGTATAAAATGTAGGGAAATTTGACTAACCGTCCTTATAATTTAGGGTTTGTATAACTTTGATTCCTAATTTTTTAATTGTAATATATTTGATTCTTAATTTTAAATCTTATTCCAAATAAACACAATCAAAGATATTTCATTTATAAACGGTTCATTTTAAGGGTAAAATTGTCATACAATTTATTTTGTGTTAGTTAACTGGTATATTGTTTGAAATGTAATGATCTTTTTTCTTAATGAATAATGTTGAAAGTTTCTTGGTTATAAAGTTCTATTTGATTTAGTTTTCAGAATTTTTTTCTAAGAAAATAAAAATTAAATTAGTGAAAAAAATTAAAAGCACATCATTTTTGTATAATTTTATCTTTCGAAAGGGTAGAAATAATTTTTTAATCTTTTTTTATATTTATTTTCGTTAAATTAGTTTATATTTTTTCAAAAAGTCAAACACGACGACTGTTTTAATGTCATTATTAAATCAATTCATTAAATTAAAAAATTCAAAACTAAAAATATTTCATATATTAAATATGGGAGCTTTTTCCATAAATCCATATTTAATTACTTATGTTCCATTCAACCCATATTCTTTTTGACTATTCCATTAAGTCCTATTTGAGATAAGAAGACCAAAATACCCTTTTCATCTACTTATGTTCTATTTAGTTCATATTATTTTCTTATGTTTCAATAAGTCCTATGGGTGACATAATTACCAAAATACCCCTAATGTATCTATTTATGTTTTATTTAGTTCATATTATTTTCTTATGTTTCAATAAGTCTTATGGGTGACATAATTACCAAAATACCCCTAATGTGAATGTTCACACCGTCAATGTGAATGTTCATATCGTCAATGTGTAGGGGCCCGGCCCATGTACAATGTGAATATTCATATTGACATGTTAACATTCACATTGATAGGAGTGTAAAATTAGCCCACGGCCCGGGGCGAGCCCGGTCCGGCCCGTAACAATGTGAATACTCACATTGACATATTAACATTCACATTGATAAGACTATAAAATTAGCTCGCGGCCCGTGGGCGGCCCGAAGCTCGTGGGTGGCCCGGGGCGAGCCCGGCCCAGCCCGTGACAATGTGAATATTCATATTGACATATTAACATTCACATTGATAGGAGTGTAAAATTAGCCCGCGGCCCGTGGGAGGCCCGAAGCTCGCCCGTTGCCCGGGGCGGGCCCGGCCCGGCCCGGTCCGTGACAATGTGAATATTCACATTTACATGTTAACATTCACATTGATAAGAGTGTAAAATTGACTCGCGGCCCATGGGCGGCCCAGGGCGAGCCCGGCCCGACCCATGACAATGTGAATATTCACATTGACATATTAACATTCACATTGATAGGAGTGTAAAATTAGCCCGCAGCCTGTGGGAGGCCCGAAGCCCGCCCGTTGCCTAGGGCGGGCCCGGCCCGACCCGTGACAATGTGAATATTCACATTGACATATTAATATTCACATTGATAGGAGTGTAAAATTGACCCGCGGCCCGAAGACGACAGCCTCGGGTCGGGCCGGTGGGCCTGGGCCAAGGCTCGAGCTTAGGCCGGGCTTGGGCGGGCCTGGCCATTTTTTTTAATTCTTTTTAATTTTTTCTACCAAAATTTTATTATTTTCCACAAAAAAAGACATTGTGCCTCAGGTGGGCTGGGCCTCGGACCGAGCCTTGAATGAACCTTAAGCGGGCCGATGGGCTGGGCCGGGTTTCCAAGTGATGGCCTAGGCCCTAGCCTAGGGTCTCGGACATGCTCGGGCTCAGACCCAAACGAGCCTACCCCGGGCCGTGGGCGGGCTTCAAGTAGCCCACAAGCCGCAGGCCAATTCTACATTCCTATCAATGTGCATGTTAACATGTCAATGTGAATATTCACATTGTCAACGGGCCGAGCCGGGCCTACCCCAGGCCGAGTGCGAGCTTCGGGCAGCGGACAAATTTTACACTCCTATCAATGTTAATGTTAACATGTCAATGTGAATATTCACATTGTCATGGGTCGAGCTAAGCCCGCCTCGGGCTGCGGTCGGGCTTCGGGCTGCCCACGGGCTGCGGGCCAATTTTACACTCTTATCAATGTGAATGTTAACATGTTAATGTGAATATTCACATTGTCAACGGGCCGGGCCGGGCCCTCCCCGGGCTACGGGAGGGCTTTTGGCCGCCCATGGGCCGCGAGCCAATTTTATACTCTTATCAATGTGAATGTTAACATGTCAATGTGAATATTCACATTGTCAACAGGCTGGGTCGGGCCCGCCCCGGGCCGCCCATGGGCCGTGGGAGGGTTTCGGGCAGCCACGGGGCGCGGGCTAATTTTATACTCTTATCAATGTGAATGTTAACATGTCAATGTGAATATTTACATTGTCAACAGGCGGGGTCAAGCCCGCTCCGGGTTGCCCACGGGCCGTGGGCGGGTTTTGGGTAGCTACGGGGCGCGGGCCAATTTTATACTCTTATAAATGTGAATATTAATATGTCAATGTGAATATTCACATTGTCAATGGGCCGGGCCCGCCCACGGGTCGTGGACGGGTTTCGGGCAGCCACGGGGCGCGGGCTAATTTTACACTCTTATCAATGTGAATGTTAACATGTCAATGTGAATATTCACATTGTCAACGAGCCGGGTCGGGCCCGCCCCGGGCCACGGGCAGGCTTTTGGCCGCCCACAGGATGCTGGCCAATTTTATACTCTTATCAATGTGAATGTTAACATGTCAATGTGAATATTCACATTGTTAACGGGCCGGGCCGGGCTTGCCCCGGGCCGCGGGCGGGCTTTTGGCCGCCCATAGGCCGCGGACCAATTTTTATACTCTTATCAATGTGAATGTTAACATGTTAACGTGAATATTCACATTGTCAACGGCCCGGACCGGGCCCGCCCCGGGCCGCCCATGGACTGCGGGTGGGTTTCGCGCCGCCACGGGACGCGGGCCAATTTTACACTCCTATTAATATGAATGTTAACATGTCAATATGAATATTCACATTGTCAAGTCAACGGGCCGGGCCCGCCCCGGCTCGCTGACGGGTTTCGGGCCGTCCACGGGCCAATTTTACATTCCTACCAATGTCAATTTTAAAAATATGAATGTTCACATCATAAATTGCTAACCGTTCAAAAATATTTAGAAGGGTATCAAAATTAATATAAGGGCATAAGTGTCCAAGAAAATAGTGTAAATCAAGAAAAAAGACTTTATGGAATAAAACTATACATACATGGGACTAAATGGGTTAAAAAATTCCTTCATGGACTTCTTGGGCTAAACACTTCTAAATAGGATTTATCAATAATTTTCCCATTAAATATATCTATTATATATTAAAATCCTAATAACCATCCATTACACACATGGTGTTTGGGAACTTGATTTTTTTGTTTTTATTTTTTTATTTTTTTTTTTTCACTACAAGACAATGTTTTACAAAAAAAAAAAAAAAAAAACAATCCAAACAAAATATCACGTCAAATCCCATAATCATTTTATTTTTCTCTCACAAACATCACATCCAATCACAAAAAAACCCAACTATCTTCCCAAGCACAAAATTTTTTTCTCCAATAATATCCTACAACTAAAAAAACCTACAAAAAAAACCCACTTCCCAAACACCTACATAATAACCATCTAAAAATATTTGTTAACAACAAATATAATCATTTATTACATGACGACATCCAAAAATATCAACAAAAGCAACCACATATTACATTATCAACATCTAAATACATACAAAAAATTAATTTTGATAAAAAATAAATAAAAATATAAAAGATTTATCATTTTTATATAATTTTATCTTTGATGAATAGAAATAATTTTTAAAAATTCAAAAATAAATTTTGACATTTATTTTTGTCAAACTAATTTATATTTTATCAAATTGACTATTTTGTCTTTGAAATAGAGTAATGGTGTCTTCAATTGTTCTTATTTAAAACAAGATTCAAAATTCAATATCAAATGTATTACAATTGAAAGGTTAAGGTTTCAAGTGACATAAATTCCAAATTCCAAAGGCTATTAGTATAATTCGTCTAAAAATGTAATAGGAAATTACATCATGCCACCTTACGTTTATAATTTCATAACAAATGATCTCTTTTTATTAATAAATTATTAATTAAAATATATTTATGATATTATTAAAAACTGTTGTGCTGGATCATGACTGTCAGTCGCTCAAAGGAGATCCGATCCTCATAATCAATGGGACGAATGTTTTGATTCCTTCAAATGCGAATGAATTCCTGCCCATTTTTTAACCGAAAGAGCTCATTCAAAATGCATTTTCTTCGATTCCTACTTTACTGGCTAGACGAAATTATGGGGTTACCACCCCTCATTTGTTTTTCCTTCTTTTGATTGACTCCCAAACCATGAAATGGGCTCAAAGGAAGACAAGCAAATGGACTTGCTCGATTTGCATGCCACTCCCAATCCGACGAGAGAAAGGAAGAATGATTTCTTGCACTATGGCTTTAATCAAATAGGCTTGTTAGCCAACCAGGCAAACAAGAATAAAAGTTTCCATCCAACGTTGAGGCTTGTTTGAACTCCCAATTACGGGTGATACGTCGGATAGAGTATAGGAGAACATATATAAATTTTATTGTTTTAATTAATTATGTTAAATATAAAATTCTGATAATGAGATGTTTTTAATTTTTTAAATTATAAGAGAATTTATATTTTAAGCAAATCTCAGAACATTCATTTGTAATTTATTCTTAATTTTAATAACGATAATTAATTTCGTACACTTTTAAATCAATTTGCAATCAAATTGTAATATAACTCTTGTATCAATTTAGCATTAGTCAAGATGACAAAAATTGACATGTAATTGGCATCAAATATTTTTTTTTATCTCATTAACACCTTTACATTTTCATCAAAGCAAATTTTCATACAAATAAATAAATTTTACAAATTTTTCTTACTTAATGTTTTATGACTAATGTTAGGTTTTTATTCTTGGCAATCCCGGTTGACAAAATTCCTTTCAGTTGTACTTATTTTCGCACTTTTTATTTCAGTGAGGCTATGAGCTTTTAGATGCGATCCAATCCGAATTATGCTTTGCAGAGAAGTTTGTGATGTTAATACTTTCAAGATTACTACTTCGCGGATTATGACGGGAATCGAGCTGTCCGGTCAACTCGCGGGGGTCCAAGGAACAGCGCCCCTTGGCGGGTCTGGGGCAACGCCCCCGGAGCAAAATGTAAAATTGCATTCAAAGTTGCCTGTTCGCCCTTGCTCGCTCGAGCGAAGGAGTTCTCGCTCGAGCGAAGGCTGCGTCTGTGTAAAAACCTGAACAGATGAATGTATGCTCGAGCGAAGGGTGCGTGGCTCGAGCGAAGCCACTTATGAAAAACACGCGTTTTTGGTTCCTCGCTCGAGCGGGCTTCGCAGTCCCAGATTTCAATAAGTATTTGTTTCAGTCCAAAACTAGGATTACTCCCTCCAGATCTTCTTTTTTGGATATTAAGGTTTATGATATTTTGCTAGTTTTCTTTGATGTTTTGATTGAGTATTCAACTCATGGTTTAAAGAGTATACATCAAAGAATTATTTGTTTGTTTTACACAAAAGAGAGAGTTGTTCTTCGGTGGATTCTGAAGAATTTGAGTTTAAAGCTTTGGTGGATTCTGGAGTGGCTTATCGTCAAGAAATTCCGAGGTGAAGACGGGATTGGAAGAGGCACATAGGGGTTGATTTAATTCGGGCGTGGATTCGCTAGGTAATTGAGAGTATATCTGTGTAATTCCTTTATATCTTCTTAATGGATTGTTTTGTGGTTGTTGCCCGTGGTTTTTTATCACAATTAGAGGTGCTCCAGTTGTGGTTTTTCCACGTTAAAATCGTTGTGTTGATTTGTCTTGATTGTTTAATTGTGATTGTTTTATTGCTTTAAATTGATACATAATCACTGAAAAATCTAGAAACCTCCTAGATATTGATTTGTGATTATGTATCAATTTTAAGCAGAATATAACAATCCCAATCAAACAATCAAGACAAAGAGACACAACGATTTTACGTGAAAAAATCACAACTGGACACCTCCAATTGTGATAAAAAAACCACGGGCAACAGCCACAAGAACAATCCACTAAGAAGATTTAAAGGAATTACACAGGTATACTCTCAATTATCTAGCGAATCCATAACACCTAATTGAACCAATCTCTATGTGCCTCTTCCAACCCCATCTTCACCACGGAATTGTCTTTCTGATGAGCCACTCCAGAATCCACCGAAGCTTCAGGCTCGAATTCTTCAGAATCCACCGAAGAACAACTCTCTTTTTTGTTTAACAAACAAAACCTTTGATGTACTCTTTTTTAAACCATAAGTTGAATGCTCAATAAAAATATCAAAGAAACTAACAAAATATCCCCAGATATAAGCCTTAAGAACCACAAAGAAGATCTGGAGGAAAAATTAATCTAGTTTTGGGAGAAAACCAACTACATATAGAAAATCCAAAGTAATCTTGTTTTTGGAAGAAAGCCAACTTCTTAAAGGACTCCAAAGTAATCCTAGTTTTGGAAGAAAATCAACTTCTTAGAGAAATCCAAAGTAATCCTAGTTTGACCCAACATGTGAATTTAAAAAATTACAACCTTGGGTTTGATCCATGGAATTAGACAACAAAGAGTCCTAACAATCACAAATCAATATCTAGCGGATTTCTAGTTTTTTCAACTAAGATCTTTTTTGTGATTTATATATAAGATATACAAAAATATAACTTCTACCATAAATTTATATTTTTGCTTATCACAGAAAAAAAATATAATGTTGTTATTCATAAATTCATGTCACCATCTTCAAAATAAACCCGCTCCATTTTTTTTAAGTGAACTAAAATTTGAAAATGAACAATGTGAGTAGGATTGAATAATTATCGACTTAATCCGTTAAAATTGAATGACCTGAATCAATCTGTCACATAATGAATGGTTTCAATGATCTGAACGGACGGATGCAAATATATTTTTGACAATCTACCTAAATTCTGATAGATGGAAGATGAGAGACCACCCGATCTAACAATCCGCCAGCACTCTTAAGAAAATGAAGTTATACTTTTATACTACGTGTTAAAAAAGGACATTTTATTTAGTAATTATATTTACTATTTATGAAATATGAAAGTTGGGCCTTTATTTTTATTAAAAAAAGGTAAATTACATATATTCCCGTGAGATTTATTTAAAATACAAATTACCCATGTAGTTCTGGAAATTACAAATACCACATTGTTAGAATTTTTTATTTAACAGAATTAACATAAAAAATAAAATTCTTAACTACTTTCTTATACAACAATAACATTATAAATTGTTAATTAAAATATATTTCTAATAACATTATAAATTGTTAATTAACTTGATGATTTATCAATAAAATGAGCTATTTGTTATACAATTAGAAAGTTGAAAGGGCAAGATGCAATTTTCAGAACCATAGGAATTAATTCACATTTTAAACAAACCTGAGAGGTTATGTATTTGTAATTTTCCCTTTTAAATTAAACAATCAAAAATTTTTGGTACAAAATAGTAACGAATTATTGGAAAATAGTTTGAAAAAATATCTAAAATAATAAAGCCCGATCACCAAACTAATCTGCATTCACCCGTCAACCTGCATGGCCCGCTGAATTTGTATCTGCCAACTAAGCAGATGGGTGCAGATTATTTTTTTTCAATCCGTCTAAATTCGAATGAATGACATATGAGAGGCCACTTCGTCCAACCCAATTCATAAGCGCCACTAATTATTATGAAATATAATCACTCCATTCCACTTTTATTTTAGTGACTAACACTGAAATCGAACCATCAAGATTGCGACAACTAGCCTGCAACATTCTCTCTCTTTCTCAATTTTCTTATGACGAATCTTCTTATCGTCATCTTCAAAAAATCGTATTGGTGGTTGTTCAATAAACAATTTGCAAGTTGGCCTAATTAAGGCATAGTTTGGGAAGTTGGTTTTGGTGGGTTCGGGGCTAAAATAACCATAAAAAATAAAATAGGCTATTTTAGTCACAAAAAATAAAACATCAAATTCAACCCATAATCATTACATTCATTTCTCACAAAAAAAGTCAAAAAAATCAAAAAGTTAAAAAGTCCTTCCCAAATCAGGCTTTTTAGCCCCAGGCTAAAATAGTTAAAAAGTCAAAAAGTCAACCCACTTCCCAAACGGAGGCTAAATCTAATACTTCGTGAGGTTGGATTAAAATATGGAGGTTCGCTTAGACGATCTAATACCTTTAAGATTTATTTAAAATATAAATTATCTTCTGTAATTTAAAAAATTATAAATATTTTATTGTCAGAATTTTTTTATTTAATAAAATTAACTGAAAAAATAAAATTCATAACTGTCATTTTACACAATAATAAAATTACATGAATTATTAATTAAAATATATTTGTGATATTATTAAAAATTGTTAATTGAATTGATGATTTATTAATAAAAGGGACCATTGGTTATGAAATTTGAAACCTTTGGAGGTGAAATGTAATTTCCAAAACTACAGAAGGTGATTCATATTTTAAACAAATCTTAGAAAGTGTATTTATAATTTACCTTTATTGATTTTATAAGGTTAAATTTGGTGTGGACAATTGTAAAAAGTGTAGATCGTTTCTTCATTTTTGTTAAAGCAATAATAGTAATGTCTTAAATTCTTTCTTTACATGTAATTTGACATATTTAAATTATTTTCGTTGCTGTAATTGAGAGTATATAAAATTAGTGTATCATGTGAAAGTAAAATTTTGATTAGTTGTATAAAATTAAATTTTTTTACATGATAACATTAATAATGACATGTGATGACCTCTCTGGATGAAATTTTTGACTACGCCCTTGGTTGGTTTAGGGCTGTGGGGGCTGTGGGTGTAAACTAGTTTTCTTTATTTATTTTACATTAATGCTATATTCTGAAATCGGTTGTATTTAAATAAGAAAATATACAAGTGTTGATTACCATAATAGTTTGGGACATTTTGAGAAAAACATTGATATTGTTGGCATCAAAATTAAATTAACGAATGAAAAAAGAACATGTAGCGGTCCAATTATGGGTGTGGGCATATATAAGGAACACATTAGAGAAAGATAAGAAAATAACTGAGCATTTAAAGTTGCGTATGAAGAAGAGCTATTAAAATGTAATACAAATTCAAGTAAAGAAGGAAGTACATGCCAATGTTAGATAGAAATTTACAATATGCACCCTTTTAAATAGTGGACATTATAAAAAAAAAATTATGAATGTTATGATTGTTTGTAATGTATGTTATGATATTTTACAATAAAGTTATAAATATCGAATTTATGATGTGCACTCTAAAATTAAGAATGATAATGTTATGATATTTTGTAATTTTTTTATGATAATTTGAGATTTTGTTATGACATTTTTTAGTGAAAAAAAGTTATAACTCTTGTAGTAAAAAATTTATGACATTTTAGATTTAAGTTATAAAATTTTGTAAAAATAATTATGAAAAACATTCCATATGCACATTTTTAAAGGTGCACATTAAAGCATCTCTCCAAAGTTAGCAAGCAACGTAGATGACGTGTGTGACAGTTGTTCATCCTTTGCCAGTTGTTGTGAACTCAGAGATGCTAAGGCTTCGTTTGGGAAGCCAAAGGTTGGGCTTTTTTGGCTATTTTAGTCACAAAAGACAAAATAGGCTATTTTAGCCATAAAAAACAAAACATCACATCCAACCCATAATCATTACACTCTTCTCTCATAAAAAAAGTCAAAAAAGCCAAAAAGCCAAAAAGCCCTTCCCAAACCAAGGTTTTTAGCCCAGGCTAAAATAGCCAAAAAAATCAAAAAAACCAAAAAACCAAAAAGCCAACCCACTTCCCAAACGGAGGCTAAGATGCTTATAAGTCAGAGATGTGGCTGTTGACCGTTGCACATATTGCATTTGCACCCAACAAAAATTTGCAACAATGAAGAAATGGGTCAAAAGTCTCAATGAGGAAGGTCTAGAAGGTTCCAATGTGTAATGCCTCTAAATAAATGACAAGATAATTGATAAATTTCTTCATCAACAATTCTAATATAATTAATCAAATCTTTCAATTTATATTTTTATCCGGTAAGAGATATACAAAAGAGATCCACATACATTATACATTCAAGCTCTCTCAAGTTGAATTTATAGCATGCGCGATCGTACAATAACAAGAAATAACAAGAAGGAAATGCCTCAAGAGCTATAAGTTCCGAGACTTAATCCTGGTTACACAAAAGTGATTAATTAAACCATATAATTAAAGCCCTTAGCTTATCACAAAAGAAAAGAGTTCTTGCTCCTAAAAGACTTTCCACGCCCTCAGCTAGGTTGAATTACCACATCCCTTTCTGTATAAATCCACTAGGGTGAGCATAAAACTCAGTAAAAATATCTTCACAAAGTATATATGCTTAAGCAGTCTATTATATATATATATATATATATGCAATGTTATGCCATGCCACAATATCACAAGCTTTGTTTTTTAAAAAAAAATATAGATTGCCATGATCTTTGAAAGGATTGCCAAATCATCTCAATAAATTCCAAGATTTAAAACGAGGTGGTAAATACGACTCAGGCAAATCCCCAGGACTAGTGTCTACAAGTAGGCGTATCAAGCACTACCAATTCTTACCTTACCAGCTTCTAATCGGAGGGCTTAGACACCCACTCGCGCGTATGTGTGGTCTTATACCAAGGACACTTAGGCCAACTTAATTCTCAAACTACACCCCATAACTGAATTTTTGATCATATTTATCTCAAAACATTACAATAGTAACAATTGTTTTTCTCAAACAATATAACCATTTCTAAGGTATAACCATAGTTAAATCATATTTTGAAACCATGTAAGTGAATGAATTGAAAGGCAATGATTTAGTTTCGATATACGTGGTTTCTCCATAATTCCTAACATTTGCTCAAGGAACAAAATAAGATATTCAATATTTATATATGTTCATGCTCCAAAATTTTTTATATCAATACTATACCAATGTAACATATGACATTCTCTCATAGTCACAAATAACATTCATTTTCATTTTCATTTTCTAAACGAATGCACAACATGTTACCACAATTTCTCAACCGCAACTCTTGCCCCTTTCATGAGTATCTCAACAACACAATAACATTAGGAAGATTTCTTCAATTTCTCAAAGGATTTAGCAACAACTTCATGGATATTTCACAAATTTCATTTTTTTCGCAATTTGTCCCAAAACCTAGGGTTTGAACAAAAGAGGGGTTTTTTTCTTCTTCATTTTCAAAATATCTTCTTGCAAGCATTCCCAAATGGTTCATAGTTCACAAAATAATGTCTCTTGGACCAAAAAAAAAGAGAAAGTCATTTTCTTACATTTCCTGAATTCAACATTTTAAAACTCAAAACCCAAACTTGAAATTATAGTAAAATGGACAAGATAAACAAAAATCATACATATTACTCAAAGAAACTAACTCCCTACCTCAAGACTTGAGAGGAAAAGATAAAAGAAATTTCGAAATTAAAATCCGATGTCCACCGTATCACGTAGCCCTTGATGAGTTTTCTAAAATTAAAGAAGGCACTATGGTCGAAATCTCAATGGATGATGAGAGATCAATGAAGTAAAATGAAGTGGGTGGAGGGTTTCTAGAGGGAGAGATAAGAGAAAAGAGAGTGAGAGTTAATGTAGAGAGAAAGAGAGACAGTGAAATGAAAAGTAAAAGAAAAGTGTGTAAGGGATCGACTTTTGAGTGATTGGACACTTTTTTTGAAGCAGATTGCGGACAAACTGCTCGAGTGACCAAACTTGCGTTCAAGCAAACAATTCAAACTCTCAGAATCTCCCTATTCGCTCGAGCGATGAAAACCTTCACTCGAGCAAAGAATACAAGCTCCCGAAGTTCAGACTATAAAACTAGATATTGGAGGTCGACGTTACCGCTCAAGCGACGAAATGATCGCTTGAGTGGTCTCAACTTGAAAGTGAGGTAGAACAGCCTCAAAACATTCCCACGATCCTCAGTTTCACTCCAACACCCAAGTACAAAATAGCATCTCGAAACACACTAAAATATATATACATGAACAATCCTAAGGAAGAATAGATAACAACACAAGATTCAAAAGCTCAACAGTGACGAAGACAACTAAATGAGACAAAAATTACAGATTATTATACTCAAATTGTCTTAAAAAAGACTCGGGACATCACACAATGGCTAGGGTTTGGGTCATCTAAGTTGTCGTGTGGGGTGGTAAGGGGGTTGTGGTGGAGGAAGATAGAGGATGAGAGGTTTGAAGGGATTTGGAGATGTTGTTGCGCAGCTTGCGTAGCAGCATCTGCTGCATGCCCAAAACAACGTCGTTTTAGGCACCAAGGTTATTTCAAAAAATTCCAACAGCACTGAGGTTTGATCCCTTAACCACTCCAAAAGAGGCACCACTCTTACCACTACGCCACTTTGTGCCCTTATTATTATTATTATTATTATTATTATTAGGGATACATATATTATTTATACCTTATAAATATACAATATCCAACCTCCACAACAGTTTCGTTTTGGAATTTTTATAGCAATTTCGTTTTGGAATTTTTTTTAAAAAAAATCTTAAAAATCAAAAGTACACCATTTAAGATCTTACCATTTCTTCTACTCTGATTTATTTTTATAATATCAAACAAACTCTCAACTATCAGTTTCTCAAAATCCTAAAAAGCTGTTCTCATCAGCCAACCATCTATCTACCTTCGCCAGACACTTTTTATTACCTTCGTTGGAGACTCTCTATCGCTTGCACCATACTATTGAGGTTTGTACGAATACAACATATTTTCTCTTTGAATGTTGGTAGGTATAATAATCCCATCGTGTAAAACTTTATATTTAATTAATGACGGAGATTTGAAGTTTAATTGTCCATTATTCTAATTTAATTTGGGATTTATGAAAATTGTGGAGACTGATTTGTATATGATTCTATTAAAGATTTATTTGGAATTAGAAATTGAAAGCCTAATTAGCTCAAGAAAGAATAATTAGTGAGTTGACTTATTTTACTTTCGAGTATCGGACCATATGGGGGTTTAATTAAATATTCGATTCAGATTTGTAAAATTGAGATTTGATTAATTGTGTCCGAATTGGAGTTATTACGTTATGAGGAGTGGGAATTACGATTATTACGAATTAAATTTATTTATGAGGTATTCAATTTGAGTTTGTAATTTATTGACGGAGACCTTGAGTTTGACCTGAAATTGAGGGCCTTACTGATGTGAGAAATCACAATTGATGATGGAAATAAGCTTAATTTGATATTTGGAGCCTTTTGGGAATTTGATTAAAACATCTGATTCAGATTGATAAACTTAAATATAATTAATTGGGCTTTAATGGAAGTCAAATTAGCTTAATTAAATTATGTGGAACTTATGATTAGTCATGATTAGGCTAATTATGTGGTTGTTGTGGAATTGCATGTCTAAGGATGTGAATTATAAGGATTTGAAGTTATATTTATTGATTGTAGAAAAATCTGTTGAACTTATAGCTTTAAACTGAAAATTGAAAGCCTTAGAGGCGCGATAAATCAAAGCCGACTTCCTATCTATTTTTAGCATGATTTTTAGAGCCTGTAGTGAAATTTGGCAAAATTACGATTCGTAATGAATTAATTGAGTTTAATTAACATAAACCTTAGATTAAGCTAACCTAAGTAAATTAGCTTAACTTATGTATGTATATATGAGAGTCTTAGGCCTCGTTTGGGAACCCCATTTTTAGCCAAAAGCCAAAAAGTTACTAAATTAGCCAAAAAGCCAACAACCTATCCCAAAAAGTCAAAGATTCCCTTTTCTCTCTACTTTTTGCACATCTTTTCGTAAAAAGCCAAAAAGTCATCATAAACATACTAGTTTTTTTTAGCTCATATTTTAGCCAAATAGCCAAAAAATTACTAAATTAGCCTGTTCCCAAACGGGGCCTTAGTGTAGACACCACATTTTTGACGGCCCTTCAAGACTTGGATGTTCTTGCAGGTACATCCGATGATGAGTCTGTTTGCTCGCCAAGCGCTCGAAGTCCTTAGCGGAACGCCAGCAACTTTGATCCTTTCAAACCCTGTATCCATTTTGTCTTATTTTTGGACCATGCCTTGATCTTTTCTTCCCGCAATCTTTAGTGGCCTGCCGACCATCCCTGGAGGCTGCCAGCCATCATTTCTTGTCTGCCGGCCATTGATGTGCCTTGCTGGCCATCAATGATGCCTTGCCAGCCATCATTGATGGCTGGCCAGCCACCAGTGTTTTCTGCAGATATTTTATGTCAGCTGTGCCAAATTTTATGTCAGCCACGTAGAGGGCTGGATCTCCTTATATAGATTTCATGTTTTCTATATATAGGGACCCCCTCTCTCATGTTTTGGGGTTAGAAAATTTTAGACTCAAAATTTTTCTCTCTCTACAATTCTCTCTCCCTCTACAAATTCTCTACACTTTTGCCTACAATTCCTACACTCTTGCCTATACACCGTTAACCAAATCCTCTCATCTCTAAGTTGAGGTGTTCTTGAGCTTGGTTTGAGCTCTAGAAAGTGTATTCGCTTGGAATTGTTGCTTGGAATCACAATTCTCTTCAAGAGGTATAATATTTGCTTTGTTAGCTTACTTTGCATACTTGTTTCCTATCTTTTTCCCACTATTTTTGAGTTGTTTTTGGGCTATAAAAACTCTATTAAAGTGGGCTAAAATTTGTGGTTTGAAGCCATTTTAAGGTAGGGGGTGATTCACCCTTCTTTGTACCTTGTTTGTAAGGCTTTCCCACTTGTGTTTCCTACTTTCGAACTATCTTTTTTCAAGTTTTCAACCACTGAATTTCAGATATTTTTTAGTGGTAAAAATCATGTTTTGAAGTCCAAAATTGGAGGGGTTAGCCTCCTCTCCTTGTGTCTTGTTTGCTAGCCTAGTTGGTGCCATGTTTTAGCTTATTTTTCTAGCTTGTTGTAGCTTAATTCTAGCATGTTTTAGCCCCTGATTTAGGCTGTTTTAACTCTGTTTTGGGTTTGTTGTTGCATTTGAGGCTTGTTTTGCATGCTTGTAGTGTAATAGTCCTCACAAGTTTGGTGTTTTAGGCCTATAGACATCACTTGTTTGAGTTGATTGTATGTTTTTAGAGTTTTTCATACTTAATTCAGCACTAATCATCTCCGCAACCTCCCTCCTTTCTAGGCTTTTAATTTTGCTTTGAAAGTGGTCTCAAGTCACTTGTTTGCCTAAGTGTGAATTGAAGTTTCACACTTAATGGTTTAATTCCTTAGGGGGTTCATTACCAACGATATGATACTACTTTCATACCCAAAGCAACTTGTGTTTTGAGCTTTCTTTCCATTAGAGGAATTTAATTCACCTTTGGACTTAATTGGATTAAAAAATGGTTGGTAAATTAAAAAGAGTAATTAAAACTTGGGATTAAAAGTGAGCAAGATAATAATTTGTGTGTTGTGTGTTCAATCAGAGGTTAATTGAACACAAGAAAAATTGGGACATTTCATACTCAAAGTGATGAAATGTGTCAAGTTTCTTAGGTCTTCATTGCCCTTGATCATGTATGATAGGGTGATGGTTCTTGTGTGTCTCATTTTGCATTTATTGAACTTGCACATCTTGAGTCACAAGTCATCATGCAATGAAATTGCTTGAGTTGGTTGTTTGTGGCTTAAGTTCACAACTCTTTGGATTTGTTCATGAAAAGGAAGGGTGAGTTGTGCAAACAATCTGTGGGAATACCCTCTTTTTGCTCTGTTTTTCCTCTGTTGCAGCAAGATAAACCAGTGCATCAGTGGTCGGTAGGCCACTATCCATGGCCGGCAAGTGGCCGACAGTGCACCATTGATGGCCGGCAGGTGGCCGGTAAGCTTTACCAATGGCCGGCTGGCCACTGATGCAAATCTTAGCAGAATGTTGGTAAGGTGCAGCAAAATTATTCTGGAAGTGTTCAATTGTGCAAACAGAGGCTTTCGAGAGCGAAGTGGAGGTCTTTTCAAGTGGAAACTGAGCATACGCATACACATCTTTCATTTCCTGAGGCGGAGCAGCAAATTAGCTCAGTCTAGTTACTTAATTTAATTATTTGTTGCAAATTTTTTGTAATTATTTAATTAATTAGTTAACTAATTAGTTTATTTGTTGTTGTAATAATTAGTTAATAGCCAGTTATTTATTTTGGTTTGTAATAATTAGCTTAATTAACTTAAGTAGTGTAGCTTAATTAGCTAGTTAGCTTAAATCATTCGGACTCTCATTCGTGAGAGCAAAATGTAATAATGTGTATGTCTTCCAACCCCACGTCTTTCTCCCTTTTATTTAATTGCTTTTGATGGTTAGATTAGAGACATGTTTTAATTAGCATACCTTATGCTTGTATCCATTCATCTTGTATTGCATGCACCGAGGCACGGTGCATCATTCAAACTGTATTGTCATTTCAATAATTCTTCGAATACGTGTTTAGACTACATGTCCTGAATTAATTCATATGCCATATTAGTAGCTGAGCCTATTTAATTGCATATTGCATGTGTTTCATTAGACATTTGAAATAGTTAGGAATCATGCATATTTTTCTAACTCTTTTGTTTTATCTTAGCTTGGAGTACTAGGAAAGTTTTTAGCGCTTTAGTATACTTGCATGAGTGTGAGTGATTATCATGACTAGTATGTTTGCCATGAGACTAAATGCTTACTTGTTAAACTGCTTGAATGCCTGTGGATGAAAGCTTGTTGTTTGAATTGGAACGATTCGATGAATGTATGTTTAAGCCCACTATGTCTAGTGGCAAATTCAGTTTTAAGCCCACTTTGTTAAGTGGTAGATTTGCAAACTTTTAAGCGCACTTGAGGTGGCAAAATCAAAATTTTTCCAAACAAACATGAAATTGAATTGTTCCAATTCGGGCAAACTAGTCTATACTTGCTTGTGCGCATCACATAGTAATGCTAGCCTAATAGCTGGAACAAGAGCATTTAATGTTGATAAAAATCATATCATGATTAGTAGAGGCTGATCGTTGATCGGGCGAGCGGGGGTGCTCAATTCATGACCTTCCCCTCTCGTACCTAAGTTCCCGAGCCAAGGTAACTTTGGTGATGACGGACACGTGGCCTTTGGCACAAGTCATGGGTTTCCTAAATTTCTCCAAAATAAAATATTTAGGTGGCGACTCTGTATCTGGTGAAGTAGTCCGATTTTGGCATTTTGATCCCAAAATCGATTTTCCAAAAGATTTACCGGATTTGGACTCTTTGGTGATTATCAATTTCACATTGCACTTGTGAGATTACACTCAGAACCGTGGGAGTCTGAACTATAGGGCTTCTTTCAATCTTCTGAAAGGGGGGGCGCAAAAAATTCGAGCTACACTTACTTGTTTGGGGCTTAAAAATATCTCCTAGAGAGATAGAAATAAGAGAGAGGGAGAGGAAGAAGAGAGTTTTGGAATTGTAGAAAGAAGGCTTGGAGATTGAAGAGATTCAAGGGGGAAATTCAAGGATTTGAGCTAAGGTATGTGAATTCAACTATATCTTTGTAGATACTTCATCTATTGCATGAAATCAAGAGGAGATTTGAAGATTAAACACTTAAATAAGCTAGGGCTTTAAGTTATGGGTTCTTGGAGATAATAGAACCTTATTTCTTTTGAGTTTGTTTGATTTGAGTTTAATATGAAGAAATAAACGTGAGATGGACTCTAGATTTTACATGAAACTAGTTGTGTGAAGAAATCCAACCATGAATTTACATGAAAATGAAACTTTATGTTGAAAACTTTGAATTCATGGAAGTTAATATTTGATTTTGGAATCAAGGCAAGTTGATGCAATTGAGCTTGAATTACCCTTGAAAGATGTTGGTTTATCATGTTTTAAAGGAAGATTACATGAGATTATGGTTTGAAATTGGGTTTGAAAACTAAATCTTTGATGAATTTTCAGACTGTTTGATTTTGCCCAAATCGCATGAGCGGCCACGGGCTCTGCGCGAGCGAAACATGAACAAAAACAAGGAATTGCATTCTATTTAAATCACTGCTCAAGCGGCCAGGGCCACTGCTCAAGCGGCCCAGTCACTGCACGAGAGGTCAAAGTGGGGGCATGTGTGGCCAGCCCTATTTTAGCTTATACCTAGTAACTTCAAAAAAGTATATCTCCCTCATCCGGACTCCGTTTTAAGTGATTCTTGAGTCTAAATTCAAGCCCCGGAAGTCTAGTTTCCAATGGTGGCAGTATCACATCTAAATTCGAAGTAAACAAATAGATATGTTCAAATTAGTGAAAGATGTTCACTTTCTTTCTAATTGTTTCATGCTATTTCCTCTCCTAACCCAGTTTCCTTTCGTTTCTTCCTATTTTCCTAGACATGGATTATAACCCATTGAGGACTAATGAGTTTAGAACAACATAAATAATTGGTTAAGGAGCAAAGTAAGGGACTGGTTTATGTGGTTAAGAAAAGTTTAAGAGAAGTAAATTTGATCAAGAGAGTAATTCTATGTTTCGATATGTTGTGCCATGCACATTGTGATTACAAGTCAAGATTCGAGGACCGGTCAACCATTTCTGGAAATTATTGTGAGTAATACCTCTATAAGGATGTGTTCTATTTATTTATTTAACTATTCATAATTGTTATATTTTATTCAACATGAGTGGATTTCATGAACTAAATTATTATGTTGGGCTTGAGACCGTTCTACTATTATATTGGGCCTAAGGCCGTTCTGTTATTATGTTGGGCCTAAGGCCGTTCTACTATTATGTTGGGCCTGAGGCCATTCTGTTAATATGTTGGACCTGAGGCTGTTCTGCTATTATGTTGGGCCTGAGGTTGTTCTGTTATTATGATGGGCCCGAGGCCGTTCTGCTAATATGTTGAGCCTAAGGTCGTTCTGTTATTATATTGGGCCCAAGGCCGTTCCGTCTTATGTGGGCCTGAGGCCGTTCTGTAAGTGTGAATAAAGATGTTTGTACATTGTCATATAACTCATGTTTATGAAATGTTATTTTATATGAATGAATGGATGTCCCTTTTGAAATGTGATCCTGACCCTTTGCTTGACCCTTGTGGTCCCTTCGATACGCCTTCGGGCTCTTTGTATATAAATGGATTTTGATATGATAAATGTTTGTTATGAAAATGATATTTGGAATTAATTTAAGATATATATTTCACAATTGTAAGTCATGTTTACATAATGTGGTGGACACCATTTATTAACCTCTTTATTTTGGTATTACTCACTAGGCTCTAACTCACCTTATATATATATATATATATGTATGTATGTAGGTGAGCAATTGAAGGATCAGTATTAGAGTTTATCCTAGAGTCCACATCTCCGTCAAGCCATCCATGAAGTGCCTCCGTGTAGGGGCGTAGTTTTATTTTGCCATGCCTAGTTTTATTTCAAGTCTTTCATATAGTGTGTGAGATCTGTATAAGTTTTGTTATTGTATATGTAAATATGGAAAGTGTAGTTAAATGGTTTAATTATTTCAAGTCATCATGTTTGCACAGGTCAATGGACATTTATTATTCTTGTTCTGCTTCCGCTTAAGGCCCAAATATGATTTGAATATTATGAAATTTTGTTTTTGAAGCCGAAGATAATCTTAGGTTACTGGCCGGTCATGATCCAAACTTTTAGGGCTAGGTTTGGGTCATGACAGTAGGCCTCAAGAAAAAACATATAATTTTCTTTACTGTTGTGATTGTGATTGGTTGGTTTTTTTCCTTGCAGAATGTTATGAGTTATTTTTTTTTCTTTGTCTTTAGAACTATTGCTTTGGTTATTAATACTAGATGCTAGATGTGTCTACCTTTATTGTTGCCCCTTTGTGTATTGCTTTGTTTAGTCTCTACAATTTATTTATCATTTTTTTTTGACATCAATAAAGTGAACAATAAAATATATAAATAAATTAATATAAAATATTCTAGAATTAATGAATGACTAGATTGAAGATTTTTTATTGTTTAACTTTTATTTCATATTTTCAAAACTAAGAACAATAATGTTACATTTATCATATTGCTATACCGTATTATATTTATCTTTTTATTTGTCAACAAAATATTGTTGAATTTTGTAGAATAAAAAAAGGTGAATCTTAATTCTTTCAATTGGTCAATTGGTGATTGCTCTTTGTCAATTTTTTCTCTGCCCTTAAATGTTAGGTTGTTTTGAGGTTAGAAACATTGTTTTTTTTAATTAGAAGGCATTATGTTTTGGAGAATATGTTATGCTACTTCAAAATTAGAGAAGATAATTCTAAAAATTTTAATAGTAAAACTTGGCATCTTATTAGATAAGTAGAATAAAAAATAATAAAAATTATAAACAAAGACTAATATTTTATTTTGTTTTGTTTTTTTTTTGTTTTTTACAGTGACATCTATATAAATTTTATGTCATGACAATCTCTAAAAATCTTACCTTACTTTTATAATTGTTCTCAATTTTTTAGATTTGTTGGTGTTGGAATGGAGAATGGTGGACATGAGGGTTGTAGCAAAGATATGAGGGAGTTGACCAAAGATAAAACACCATGTCTTGGCATGGAATTTTATTCAGAGGAAGTCGCATATCAATTCTATAATGAACGTGGAAGGATTATGGGATTTGGCATTAGAAGAGATTACAATAGCAAAAGTAGAAAAGATGGTGCAATGATTAACAAGAAGTTTGTTTGTTGTAAGGAGGGAGAAAAAGAAAAAGATAAAAGGTACATGATTATAAATCAACCTAAACATGAGACAAGAACAAAGTGCAATGCATTTATGTACGTATCTTTGGATCGAGACTTGTTGAAGTGGATGGTGAAAAAGTTTGGTGACAACCACAACCATCCTTTGCATCTTCCTCAATGCACACATTTGATACCATCTCAAAGAAAGTTATGTGAGACTCAGGCTTTGAATGTTAATATAGCTGATGACACTGGTATCTCTCTTAAAGCATCACATGATCTCATTGGTGCCTTAGCAGGGGGAAAAGAAATTTTGGGATTCACAAGAGAAGACCAAAAGAGCTACTTGCATAGAAAAAGACAACGAAATTTGCAATACGGAGAAGCTGGGAGTTTATTAAGATATTTTCAGCAACAAGCAACTGAAAATCCATATTTTTACTACGGAATTCAATTGGATGTGGATGAGATGATTACTAATATTTTTTGGGCTGACCATGAGATGATTACAGATTATGAATTTTTTGGTGATGCCATATCATTCGACATAACATTTCGAACAAATAAAGAGTATCGACCACTAGCTTTATTTACTGGTTTTAACCACTTTAGAAAGACAGTGATTTTCGGTGTCTCATTATTATATGATGAAACTACAGCTTTATTTGAGTGGTTACTTGAAATCTTCTTGCATGCAATGTCGGGGAAAAAGCCTACTAGTTTTTTCACAGACCAAGATCAGGCAATTAATAAGGCAATATCTGAAGTCATGCCTAAGGTTTTCCATGGATTATGCACTTTTCACCTAATGCAAAATGCTTTGAAGCATTTAGGGTACTTGTATAAGAGTGGTTCAAAATTTGGTAGTGATTTCAAAGATTGTATTTTTGGAATTGAAGCTTGGGATTCTTTGATTGATAAATACAACTTGCATGAAAATGCGTGGATGAAGAAGACTTGGGAAAAAAGAGAGCAATGGGCGCACATATACATGAAATACTTGTTCACCGTAGGAATGCGAAGCACCTAACTTAGTGAAAGCCTAAATGCAGCATTAAAGAGGTATTTGCAAGCTGATCATAATATTGTTCAATTTTTTACCCACTTCAATCGGATTGTTGTAGATAAGCAGTACAAAGAAGTAAAAGCTATATATAATTATAGACAACAATTGCCGAGAATGAAATTGAAAAAGTCTCCAATTTTGAACCAAGTTGCGAATTTGTACACCCCTCCTATCTTTGACTTATTTCATAATGAGTTGGACATGTCTCTTTCTTGTCGAGTAAAGCAATGTCATGAGTTAGAAGGAGAAGTTTGGTACGTGATTAGCTCGTATGGTGATGATAGAGAGTATATTGTGGAGGGTAATATGGAAGTTGATGAGTTAGGAGGAGACAAAATTTGTCAAAAAATTCATTACATTTGTCAAAAGTTTGAAAACATTGGAATTTTATGTGGTCATGCAATTAAAGCACTTGATAGAATGAATGTTATGGAAATTCTTGAGAGGTACATATTAGGTCGATGGAGATTGGATGCCAAGAGTGGTGAAATTAAGGGAGGAAAAAGTTGAAGTGGATGAGAATGATCCCAAGTTAAAGATATCAGCACGTTACAGGGATCTTTGTCTTAGGATGTTAAAGCCAGCAACTCAAGCATATGTGTATAAGTCTGCTTATCAATTGGTTGATGAAGGGATTAAGGAACTTTGTACAAAAGTGAATAAAATGATGGTATCATTTGATGATTTGGGTGATTGTGGTAGTGGAAACAACATTGATATGAGTTCTAATCCTAACTTTACACGAGTTAAAAGGCTTAAAAAAGAAGAAGAAGAAGAAGAAGAAGGTGGACAGAAGGGTGAGGGTAGATTAAAACCTTGGCATGAAAAGACTAATAAGAGGACACAAATTATTTCACAACCTACCGGCCTTAGTAAGGTATTGTTCACCTACTTGATTCTAATTTTTACTTTCTTTTTTACTCATGCAATGTATTGATAAATGTTATAATTGTTTTAGAAAATTGGCCAATCAAGCAACACGTTAATTGTTCAAAGTTCCTCTTTGTGCCGCTCATAGGATAGATTTTATTTTTTATATTTAATTTTTCTTATAATAGTATATTTTCTTCTAATAATATTTTATGAATTAGGATGTTGGAATACCCTATTGGCCACAATTGATGAATTATGGTTACAATCTTTTCAAGCTTGACGATACTAACATTGCATGCTCATCAAGTTACCCACAGTCTACCCCTTTATCTTCACAAATATCATTTAATTCACAAACTTCTTAGGTATGCAATTTTAAGTTTGTAATGTAGTTTGTTTTTAATAAAAAATAAATTGATTCCAATATATTCTCTCACACTCATCCATTTTTATTTTTTTAGGGGATGCCATTTGATGAAGGAGAGCTCAATCCCACGAGGGGCAAGTCATTCTTAGATAATGAAACTTTTTAAAAATTTTGTAGTCATTCACAACCTCCCTCACAAAATTGAAATGCAGTATTTTTATTTTATTTTTTATCGTAATTCTTAGATAACGGTTTTTTTTTTTTTTTGAATATTTCAAATGGGTTATTTTTTTTAGTGTTGTTTTTGGATGGATATATTATAGTTTTTGGCATAACTTGGTAATCATTATTTTTTAATTATTGATTTGACGAATTATATTGTTTATTCTTGAAGTAGTTATTTTGTAGTCATTTTGCTTTTTTGTTTAGATGAATAAGTGCAAATATATATATATATATATATAATCTCAAATTGAGTGGTGTCATCAATTCATAAAAAATATAAATTAAATTAAATGGACATTATTTATTCTCTCACTATGAAATTAAGAACCACATAATAAAGTGAGATATTGACATCCACCTAGTTAGATTTATATACATATAGTTTTTTCTGTTTTTGTTTTTGATGACACTGCACTTGGGTGTACATTTTAATAAGATAATAAATAATATATGTGTCCCTAGTAATAATGAGGACACAACACTACAAGAAATTGCACATTTGGCGACTAAAATTGGCGACCAAAACAATTTTAGTCGCCAAAAATAGTACTTTGGGCAACTAAAAGTTGATTTAGTCGGAGTTGACCGCATGTTTGCTACTATATTATTTTGGTCGACATATAATTCTTATTGGCGACCAAAAATAGTTTTAGTCGGTGTTTGTTGGCATTTTACGCTACTAATTCTTCATTTAGTCGTCATATAATGTCATTTGCTGACACAAAACATTTATTCGCAAAAAAATGGACACATTTAGATGAATTTTTGACGACAAAAAATAATTTAGCTGTTGTATATTAAACATTGCCGACAAAAGTAAACATTAGTAGCCAAAAATGTTACGTTTGGTGACCAATGGTTAGTCCCTGTTAATGAGTATTTGAGACAAATAATCATTTAGTAGCTAAAGCTTCGAAAATTTTTTAGAGGGAAAGTCATTAATATTCTCACCCAGTATCCCATTTATAGAAAAACACATTTGGGTTCTGTTATGTCTCACACACCAACATAGAGAGCAGTCAATACCAAACCTCACCGTCGCTCACCACCCTCGCTGGCCACTGGCGCTCGCCACCACAACCACTGCAAATCAGCACCACCACTGATTACAGGTATTTGTCTCTCGGTCTCTCTCCCTCTCTGTCGATCTGGGTCTCGCTCTTTCTCTCTCTTTCTTGCTGTCTCTCCCTTCCCCGTTTCTCACGCTTTCTATAGGGTTTTTATATGATTTTTTTTCTTTCATTTTGTGTTGATTTCATAAATGGTTTTTTAGGGCTTTATCTGATTTGTTCAATGGGTTTGGTTGAAGTGGTTTTATTTTGGATTGTGGATTTTGGATTGTTGAAATTTCAATTTTGAGTGTTAGATTTTTCAGAGTCAATTGAGAAGAACAAGTTTCTCATATTACAAATGCTAAGTACTCAAATAAAAAAATATAGTGCAATATCAAAAATTTAGGATCTTGTTGGACTCCGACTTCTTGCTCTGTCTCTCCACACTCATTGGTCTGATTTGGGTGCAAAATTATAGCACCCATGGACTCCTCTGACTTGAGTGTGTTTATATTGAATGATGTGTTGTTCAACACCACTTGCACAATAACCCATCACCACTGCAAATTCCATCTATGCTTTTGAATTTAGTGAGTTCAACTTCTTTACTGCTATTATATGTTTGTTTCTGTGTTTATAATAGAATTGTGTTTGGATTGGATAGGCGTCGTATATGTACATCGTATAATAAATTATTAGGGTAATGACATAGATTAATAAGTGTATAAACGGCTGCTAATAACATGGATAAAATTGAAATGATCCAAAATCAAAAAGTTTAAGTGTAAAATTGATATTATTAAAAAAATAAGAGTTCAATTGATTTTTGAATAGTAATTTGAGAGACAAAATGATATTTTCTCACATATTAAAGTTTATTAATTTCTAAGTTAAATTTGAATAACTTTCCATTCCCTCCAGGCGGTCGATTTTTGTCTAGAGAGGAGCCAATAGTTAGAAAAGTTATTGGGTTAAATCAAGAATTAATTTGATTTTGCAAAAAGAAAAAAGAAAAAAAAAAGAAAAACTATCAAAATTTAAAAGTTATTTCAGTATTATGTATCACTACAATAAATCATCTTTACCATTTAATTCTATAGAAGTCATAGCGTTTGTTTGAGTGAGTGGAGTATTAGTACGATGAATTAGATTATAGATGTAAAATAAATTGTGTTTATTTATGCACTATATAATGATATTAGTTGGTTGTGATCAAATCTACGAAATTACACAAAAGCACTTGTTATATAAAATGTCACTTCATTAATTTTGTAAAGTGATAGGTAAAGAAATGGTCTTTTTACCTCAAATCTCATAGGATTAGATTTTAATTCCATCTCTTCCGTGAGGTTACTAGTCCCGATTTTATAGTCTTATAGACAATTAATCCCATAATAATTTTTCAAAACAAATATGATATTTGTGAACCCCATCTCATTATTAGTCCAATCTCAACCTCTATATCTGAAAACAACAGTGGCTGCTGTGTACCTACACAGCAGCGACCCCAAATCCCATTGTCACATATGCCTCTATCAAATTTATGCTTTAGAGTCCGAAAATTATGCAGTGAGAAGGTATTGTATCGATGCACTAGAAAAATTTTACAGGATGAAACTTTTAACTTACCATTCCCTCAAAACACAAAAAAAAAATTCTTTTATAAATTATTAGAGGTCAATCCCAATTGAGAAGAACCTCTCCAAAAATAGGCCTATGCCACTATTTGCAGCGAGCACATGGTATTTTTTAGTAATGGAAAGGGTACTTTCTTCACAATCAATGTGGGAATCTTCATAACCATTTGCACTTACATTCTTATTTGTTGTTCAAATGATCAAATTTCAATCTTTAACCCCAAAATGCTTTAGTTTATGGATAGAATAGTTAAATAATAGTCGGATTTTCTTGTATTTGATGATCAATGATCATACATGCAGTTCTGGGAAATAAGATGTATAGCTTTAGGGAAAACCATCCACTACACTTCTAATCCAATACTACAATTTTGTGTTTAGTTTACTAAATTTAAAGTAGAATAGAATAGAATGATCATTTTTTAATGTTCATATGAAATTATCATTCTCATATGTACAATAATCAAATCATCCCAACTTAAGCGAAAAGCCTCCATCCACAGGCATTCAAGAGATATATTAATTAAGCACTTAGCCTCATGGTAAACATGTTTGACATGGCAATAGTCACACGCATGCAATATGTTAAAGCAAAACCTCTCACCTAGTACTCCAAGGCAAGCCAAAGAAAGAAAACAAAAATAAGTAGAAAAATGCATGATCCTAAGCAATGTAACATGACTAATGCAATGCATACAAAATGCAATTAATAGGCTCGGATACTAGTATGTTGTGATGACCGGTCATGTTATTCATGTGTTCCACTTTGTTTAACCTTGGTTTAACAATTGTTATAGCGTTGGATTGTTGTTTTGAAAGCTCCTTCTCAAAAATCTTAATTCTTATTTATTTCTATGCTGAGTTTCACGTGTTGTGGAAGGTGCGGGTTGGATCCGGAGTACCTGGGGGTTGAGTTGAAAATTTTCTGGGTTGGAGGGCTGAACTGCACGTACGGAGCCTTGGGGGAGTTTCTGGGTTGCACTTTGCCTAAAAGGCAGGTGCGGAGGGGAGGTGCGGGAGAGTGCCGCACGTGCGGGGATCAATGTTGCATGTGCGGGAAGCACGCTCTTCACGTGCGGGACATGCTGAGTCTTAAAAACTCTGTTTTTCTTTCTTTTTGGGCTGTGTGTGTATCACTTTTTACATCTCTCTCTCTCTCTCAAAATCATTTCCTCTCCCTTCTCTCTATATTTCCTTCACCAAATCTCCTAAAACATTTGATCTCTTGCAATCTATTAGGATTTTTACCCAACATTCTTCACTAATATTGGAGAGCTAAGCTAGGACTTCACTTTGTGCGGTGGAGATCAAAGTTCTACACCTTTGATCTTAGGGTTTCGTCCCATCTCCTCAACAAAATTCAAGTAGGGACTTCTTTGAGTTATATATACATGTTTTTGCAAGGTTGATGTTGATTTTGGGGTTTTCTTGAAGATATTATGAAGGTTTTGATTTTTGGCTCAAGAATGTAGGGATTTTCAAAAGTGGATTTTAAAATCTCAAATCTTTCTAAGTTAATCCTTGAGGGTTTCACTTTCATTGTGTGAGAAAAAATGTTTTGTTTGTGTGTCCTTTTGAAAAGGTGAAGAGATACCTAATCTTAGCCAAAGACCTAAATTCATGGATTTTTTGAAATGGGTTGAGGGTTTATAAAACTAATCAATTTGTTGTTATGTCACAATGGAAGAATGGAATGGAAAATATCTTTTGCGATTGAAGAAATGATGAATTTCATGGAATGTGTGAAATATGGAGATGGAAATTTGTAGTTGAAATTGTAGATAACGTTATGAAGGAACAAATTGTTGGTTTAATACGAAATGTGAAAGTATTCATTTGGTTATGAATTTAAACTAAATTATGGGTATCATGCTAGATAATGTTGAAAGAGGAGTGGAAAGTTTGATTATGATGAATTATCGTTGAGAGATTTGATGATGGAGAAATTTTATGTAGTGATGATGATTATTGCATTGCATATTCATTCAATTGATTATTACAAGATTATTATTTAACTTTGGCATATATTGTATTGGCATTGCTAATATTGCATTGTTGCAAGTTTTAAGTTAAGATTTGAAAACATTTACATTGAGAAAGAAATGTTGTGGAATGAAATTATTGAAATGTTTTGAGGTAAATACGTTGGTAAGTCCAGATAGGAGGTGTAGATGAAATTGATTAAGTTGGTCTGAGTGTCCGGAGTGAAAGACTGAAAACACGCGCGAAGGATCTACCACTTCCCTTCTGGTTAGCAACCGGTAAAGTGGGGTTTTTGGTAGTGCTAGATATGCCTACCTGCAGACACCAACCTAGGGATTACCTGAGTCGTATTTACCACCCCTCTGAATTAAATTGTAAATTTCTGAATTGTTGAGATTTTAAACTATCATTGTGCATGGTGGCTTTTATTAAAAGATGTAAATGAAATCCTCTTTTAATTGGCATAACATGGCATATGCATTTCATATTGGGAATCTTGTATAAATGTATGTACTTTGTTAAGATTTCTCTACTGGGCTTTAAGCTCACCCCTATGGGATGTTGGTGCAGGAAAAGATGTGGTGATCCCGCCAAGTTAAGGGCGTGGACATATTTCGTGGAGATTAAATGGCTCTCATTTGTTGTGGTTTATTTTTTTGGCAAAGGGTTATGAATGTATGGATTCATGAAACCATTTTTGTGTAGCTGGGCTTAATCCTTGGAATTTGTAAGCCCTTGAGGGAATTTTATTTACTTTTGAATTTGATGTTCTACATGCTGTAGATTCATGTATGTAATATCACTGAATGTATAATTCGCATGTGGGACTATTTTGTACAAACTTTAATGATCAATGTTATGATGATTTGGGAATTGCTATTATTCTGTAATTAATGTTAGTCGATGTAACTAGATTATGTTGGATAATTTTGGGGTGTTACAACTTGGTATCAGAGCTACCGGGTTTGAATACTTGGGGCTCGCGATGAGTGGTTGTTATACCACTGTGGGTTCATTACGCATGATTAGGAGATGTCTTGTATTTTGTGACTATGTGATAACATGTTTATGTGACTATATGGGTATGGGATTGGACTTTTGGGATGTTGTTTATGCCTATTAAATTCCTTAAGGTCTTATTATAAGGGTACTTGATCAGTACTCATTCTACTAAGAATTCTTGGTTTTTCGTAGGATGAATTTCATCACAAAAGGATAATCCGTATGTGTTTGCATGACTAAGTGCTTATGTGGAGTGGAATTAAATTGTTTGTATGGTAGGAAATATATAGAATTGTTGTGTTCAAACTAGTGAGAGAAGTCGCGAGCACATCGAGATTATGTGCTAAATTGTTTATCTTGTTCCTTAATTAGGATGTTAGGAAGGGGTCAAACCTGTGGTGGTAGAGGTGGAAGGCGTGGTAGGGCTCGCAGGGTGTACATGGAGTGTCGATCCATGAGGTTCTGGTACAAGAGGAGGGGTTGGGCCAAACTAATATGGCTGCGCAAGTGGGGCAAGCGGAAATTCCGGGACAAGCAGGTCAAGCCGCAATGGGGGCCCTAGCCCAAGAAATGGTGGGGGCCTTGAGGGAGTCAATGAATATACTAAAGGCGGAGAACGAAGCTAGAGAGAATGTCGTAGAGACGAGAGCGAGCTTTCTCACTAGGGATTTTTTGCGGGCCAAGTCGGATGAGTTCCACGGTGGCCCCGAGCCTAAGAAAGCAGATGAGTGGCTCGAACAGACAGTGAAGACATTTGAGATGCTTCACATTGAGGATAACGAGTTAAGGGTGACTCTTGCGAGTTACTATCTCAAGGGGGATACGGGCCAATAGTGGAAATATGCCAAGGGTCAGATAGAACCGACATGGGAAGCATTTGTGGTGGCTTTCCAAGACAAGTACCTACCTTTCACTGCTCGAGAGAGGTTGAGGCAAGGATTTCAGGACCTCAAAAAACTCAATATGTCCGTGGTCGAGTTCGAAGCGGCCTTCTCTAGTTTGTCCCTGTTTGCACTGGAGTTGGTAGCAATGGAAGAGCGCCGTTGCATTGAGTTTGAGAAGAAACTAAGAACCAAGATCTTATTCAAGGTTGCTAGAAATATGATCCAGAATTATGACCGTCTTGTGGAGGCGGCGGCACACGTAGAGATTACCGTGGAGGTCAAGGATGAGAGAATCCGAGGTTTAAGGTCGAGGGGTCAAGGTTCATAGGGGGACTATAGACCCAATAAGAAGCAAAACACCTTTTTATCCTAGTCCTAACCACAACAGTCTAGATCCACCTTTTCCTTGCCTAGTGCGGGCCCGGGAAAAAATGCAGCGAGTGGTTTTTCTTGTTTCACGTGTGGCCAACCGGGTCACAAGGCCTTTTCATGTTCGTAGAAGGAAGGAGGACAGCAGATGTTGCCACCACCACCATCGAATCGATCTCAGAATTAGTCTCAGAGTAGGTAGTAGGGGCCTACTTACTATCTGTGCGGTCAGTCAGGGCACATGAAGAGAGCTTGCCCGCAGTTGGAAGGTACATCTAGCGTATCAGGGTTGAGGCAGACTTAGAGCCACCAATAGGCTCACTCAGTTGAGACTTCGCGAGCTAATCAGGGAGCCGCTGCGGCTCAGTCAGTGCAGCAGGCCTATGCTCCGAGAGATGAGAAGGTTGATCAGAGGCCACATGGGCGTGTGTATGCTGTTACCACGCTAGAGCTATTACCAGGATCCTCAGTTGTGAGAGGTATTTTTGTTGTGTGTAATTCTTTGGCTAATGTGTTGATAGATACGGGTGTGTCTCATTCATTCATATCTACTACATTTGCGTCTGCATTAGGATTAAAGGTGGCACGGTTAGCGTCTCCACTCAGAGTAGAGTCACCAGTTGGGGGTACAGTTGACTTAGATCGGGGGTCGTAGTTGTGAGATAGAGGTTGCCGGGTATTGACTCCTGTTTGCTTTTGTATTGCTAGACATGTTGAGTTTTGATGTCATTCTAGGCATGGATTGGTTATCTTCGTACTGGGCGGTGATTGATTGTTTTTGTCAGCGGGTTACAGTGTGCACCTCGAGTGGTGATTGTTTTCACTTTTGGGAAACCGGGTTGATAGGGCCTTGTCGCCAGTTTTTGACCCTCGTAATAGAAACGAGCTGAGTAGCCTTCTTGCTACTCTCTTGGATAGTGAGAGTGACATGACTCGTGTTGAGTTGCCAAGGGTAGTTTGTGAATACCCGGACGTATTTCCCAGGATTTTACTAGTTTTCCACCCCACCGGGAGATCGAGTTCACCATTGACTTAGTTCCTGGAACGGCACCAATTTCCATGGCGCCGTATAGATTTGCACCCGCGGAGTTGCATGAGTTGAAGATTCAACTCCAAGAGCTTTTAGACAAGGGTTTCATTCGCCCTACTACATCGCCTAAGAATGTCCTCCAAAATTTGAATGGTACGCTCCGACTGCCCATCGGTTTGTGGGTAGTAAGCGATGCAAAAGGTCAACTTAGTTCCCAATGCGTCTTGAAGGCTTTGCCACAAGCGGGCAGTAAAGCGAGGATCTCTATCCGATACAATAGTTATGGGAACTCCATGAAGTTGAACTATCTCTCTAATGCACAACTCTGCCAAGTGCTCAACTGAGTCGCCGATACGCATTGGAATGAAATGCGTAGACTTAGTCAACCTATCAACAATCACCCAAACGGCATCATTGCCCCGCTGTGTTCCGTGGCAACGTGCTTCCATTTCCACTCGACTATCAGTAAGGGTTGTAACAAACCCGCTAGTCTTTGGTGTTCGGCCTTCACTTGTTGACAAGTAAGGCACTTCGACACAAAGGAAGCAACATCCCCCTTCATACCCCTCTACCAAAACTAACGGCTAAGATCACGATACATTTTGGTGCCTCCCGGATGTACCGCAAGCCGTGAGTGATGGAACTCCTGAAGCACTTCCTCTCTACAAGATTCTGGTACAAACAAACGGTCTAGGAATCGTACACTCAGATCCGAGTGGATGTTCAAACCATTCTCTTCCTTTCCGTTGGAGATTCTATCACGAATTAACTCTACTTCACAATCTCCTTGTTGTGCCTCTATAACTTTACTAATCAAGGTAGGTTGAGTACTTAAAGTAAACAAAGTTGCACCCTCATCGGACTCACCCAAGTGCAATTCAAACTTGCTGATGTCACCCAACATAACCCATTCCCGAATGGCCACACTCGCCAAACTACTTACGGATTTTCGACTTAAGGCGTCGGCCACTACATTGGCCTTTCCCAGATAATAGTGTAACTCGAATTCATAATCCTCCAAAAATTCCATCCACCTCTGTTGGCATAAATTCAAGTCTTTTTAGGAAAACAAATACTTTAGACTCTTATGATCGGAAAAAACCTTAAACTTCTCGCCACACAAATAATGCCTCTAAATTTTCAAGGCAAACACTACTGCTGCTAACTCCGAGTCGTGGGTGGGGTAATTCTTCTCACGAGTAGCTACAACCTTTCCCCCTTGCATCAAGACACAACCAAGCCCATCCCGAGATGCATCACAATAAACGGTGTAACCCAAACCTCTTTCCGGAATTATCAACACCGGTGTGGTAGTCAGTCTAGTCTTAAGCTCTTGGAATGACTTTTCACAAGCCTCACTCCACACAAACTTAACCCCCTTTCTAATAAATCTAGTCAAAGGCGCAGCTAGTCTAGAAAAGTCCCTTACAAAATGCCGATAATACCCCGCCAATCCCAAGAAACTCTGGATCTCAAAAATATTTTTGGGTTGTTCCCAATCCTGCACAGCGTCTATCTTTGAACAATCTATAGTTACCCCCTCTCTTGACATTACATGACCCAAAAACTTCACCTCGGTGAGTCAAAACTCGCATTTCTCAAATTTGGCATACAACTGGTGCTCCCTAAGCAAGTCAAGACTACCCTCAAGTGAGCCTCGTGTTCTTCCTCTGAGGTTGAATAAATTAAGATGTCATCCACAAAGACGACCACAAAATGATCCAAGTATTCTCTAATAATTACGTTCATCAAATCTATAAAGGAAGCCGGTGCATTAGTCAACCCAAAAGGCATTACAAGGAATTCATAGTGGCCATAACGTGTATGGAAGGCCGTTTTTTGGATGTCCTCCTCCTGGACTCTCAACTGATGGTACCTCAACCTCAAATCTATCTTTGAAAAACAACAAGACCCTCTAAGTTGGTCAAACAAATAATCTATTCGGGGTAAGGGGTACTTGTTCTTGACGGTAACCCGATTCAACTTACGATAATCAATACACAACCACAACGACCCATCCTTCTTCTTTGCAAAGAGAGTCGGAGCTCCCCAAGGTGATGTACTAGGGCGAATGAAACCCTTGTCTAAAAGCTCTTGAAGTTGAATCTTTAACTCATGCAACTCTACGGGTGCAAATCTATACAGCGCCATGGAAATTGGTGTAGTTCCAGGAACTAAGTCAATGGTGAACTCGATCTCCCAGTGGGCTGGCAAACTAGTAAAATCCTCAAAAAATACATCCGGGTATTCACAAACTACCCTTGGCAACTCAACACGAGTCTCGTCACTCTCACTATCCAAAGAGTAGCAAGAAGGCCACTCAGCTTGTTTCTACTATGAGGGTCAAAAACTGGCGACAAGGCCCTATCAACTCGGTTTCCCAAAAAGTGAAAACAATCACCACTCGAGGTGCACACTGTAACCTACTGACGAAAACAATCAATCACCGCTCGGTACAAAGATAACCAATCCATGCCTAGAATGACATCAAAACTCGACATGTCTAGCAACACAAAAACAAACGGGAGTCGATGCCCGGCAACCTCTATCTCACAACTGCGACACCCCCGATCTAAGTCAATTGTACCCCCAACTGGTGACTCTACTCTGAGCGGAGACGCTAACCGTGCCACCTCTAATCCCAATGCAGACGCAAATGCAGTAGATATGAATGAATGAGATGCACCTGTATCTATCAACACATTAGCCAAAGAATTACACACAACAAAAATACCTCTCACAACTGAGGATCCTGGTAATAACTCTGGCGTGGTAACAACGTACACACACCCTTGTGGCCTCTGATCAACCTTCTCATCTCTCGGAGCATAGGCCTGCTGCACTGACTGAGCCAAAGCGGCTTCTTGATTAGCTCTCGAAGTCTGAACTAAGTGGGCCTGCTGGTGGCTCTGAGTCTGCCGCGACCCTAACACGCCAACTGTGGGCAAGCTCTCTTCATGTGCCTTGACTGACCGCACTGATAGCAAGTTGGGCCCTGCCCTCTATTCTGAGACTGATTCTGAGATCGATTCGGTGGTGGTGGTGGCAACATCTGCTGTCCTCCTCTCTTCTGCGAACATGCGAAGGCCTTGTGACCCGGTTGGCCACACTTGAAACAAGAAAAACCACTCGGTGCACTCTTTCCCAGGCCCGCACTAGGCAAGGGAAAGGTGGATCTAGACTGTTGTGGTTGGGACTGGGATGAAAAGGTGTTTCTGCTCTTCTTATTGGGTCTATAGTCCCCCTGTGACCCTTGACCCCTCGACCTTGAACCTCGGATTCTCTCTTCCTCGGCCTCTACAGTAATCTCTACATGTGCCGCCACTTCTACAAGACGATCATAATTCCGGATCATATTTCCAGCAACCTTGAATAAGATCCTGGTTCTTAGTTTCTTCTCAGACTCAATGTAACGGTGCTCTTCCGTTGCTACCAACTCTGGTGCAAACTGGGACAAACTAGAGAAGGCCACTTCGAACTCGGCCACGGACATATTAAGTTGCTTGAGGTCCTAAAATTCTCGCCTCAACCTCTCCAGAGCAGTGCGAGGTAGGTACTTGTCTTGGAAAGCCACCACAAATGCTTCCCATGTCGGTTCTATCTGACCCTTGGCATACTTCCACTATTGGCCCGCATCCCCCTTGAGATAGTAACTCGCAAGAGTCACCTTTAACTCACTATCCTCAATGTGAAGCATCTTAAATGTCTTCACTATCTGTTCGAGCCACTCATCCCTTACTTAGGCTCGGGGCCACCGTGGAACTCATCCGGCTTGGCCCGCAAAAACTCTCGAGTGAGAAAGCTCGCCCTCGTTTCTATGGCGTTCTCTCTAGCTTGGTTCTGCACCCTTAGTATATTCATCGACTTCCTCAAGGCCCCCGCCATTTCTCGGGCTAGGGCCCCCATTGCAGCTTGACCCACTTGCCCCACTTGCTCGACCATATTAGCTTGGCCCAACCTCTCCTCTTGCATCGGAACCTCATGGACCAGCACTCCATGTACACCCCGACGATCCCTACCACGCCTTCCACCTCTACCACTACGGGTTTGACCCCTTCCTGACATCCTAATTAAGGAAGAAGATAAACAATTTAGTACATAATCTCAATGTGCTCGCTACTTCTCTCACTAGTTTAAACACAACAATTCTATATATTTCCTACCATACAAACAATTAATTCCACTCCACATAAGCACTTAGTCACACAAACACATACGGATTATCCTTTTGTGATGAAATTCGTCCCACGAAAAACCAAGAATTCTTAGTAGAATGAGTACTGATCAAGTACCCTTCTAATAAGACCTCAAGGAATTTAATAGGCGTAAACAACATCCCAAAAGTCCAATCCCATACCCATATAGTCACATAAACAAGTTATCACATAGTCACAAAATACAAGACATCTCTTGATCATGCAGAATGAACCCACAGTGGTATAACAACCACTCCTCATGAGCCCCAAGTATTCAAACCCGGTAGCTCTGATACCAAGTTGTAATGCCCCAAAAATTCTCCAACATAATCTAGTTACATCGACTAACATTCATTACAGGATAATAACATTGACCACTAAAGTTTGTACAAAATAGTCCCACATGCGAATTATACTTTCAATGATATTACATATATGAATCTACAGCATGTGGAACATCAAATTCAAAAATAAATAAAATGCCCTCAAGGGCTTACAAATTCCAACGCTTAAGCCCGGCTACACAAAAATGGTTTTACGAACCCATACATTCATATCCCTTGGCCAACAAAATAAACCACAACAAATGAGAGCCATTTACTCTCCACAAAATATGTCCACGCCCTTAACTCGGTGGGATCACCACATCTTTTCCTGCACCAAAATCCCATAGGGTGAGTTTAAAGCGCAGTAGAGAAATCTTAACAAAGGATATACATTTATGCAAGATTCCCAATATGAAATGCATATGCCATGTTATGCCAATTAAAAGAGGATTTCATTTACATCTTTTAATAAAAACCACCATGCCCAATGATAGTTTGAAATCTCAACAACTAAGAAATTTACAATTTAATTCAGAGGAACGGTAAATACGACTCAAGTAATCCCTAGGTTGGTGTCTGCAGGTAGGCGTACCTAGCACTACCAAAAACCCCACTTTACCGGTTGCTAACCGAAAGGGAAGTGGTACCTCCTCCGCGCGTGTTTTCGGTCTTTCACCCCAGACACTCAGGCCAACTTTATCAATTTCATCTACACCTCCTATCTAGACTTACCAACGTATTTACCCCAAAACATTTCAATAATTTCATTTCACAACATTTCTTTCTCAATGTAAATGTTTTCAAATCTCAACTCAAAACTTGCAACAATGCAATATTAGCAATGCTAATACAATATATGCCAAAGTTAAATAATAATCTTGTAATAATCAATTGAATGAATATGCAATGCAATAATCATCATCACTACATAAAATTTCTCCATCATCAAATCTCTCAACGATAATTCATCATAATCAAACTTTCCACTCCTCTTTCAACATTATCTAGCATGATACCCACAATTTCGTTTAAATTAATAACCGAATGAATACTTTCACATTTCGTATTAAACCAACAATTTGTTACTTCATAACTTTATTTACAATTTCAACTACAAATTCTCATCTCCATATTTCACACATTCCATGAAATTCATCATTACTTCAATGGCAAAAGATATTTTCCATTCCATTTTTCCATTGTGACATAACAACAAATTGATTAGTTTTATAAACCCTCAACCCATTTCAAAAAATCCATGAATTTAGGTCTTTGGCTAAGGTTAGGTATCTTTTCACCTTTTCAAAAGGACACACACACAAAACATCTTTTCTCACACAATGAAAGTGAAATCCTCAAGGATTAACTTAGAAAGATTTGAGATTTTAAAATTTACTTTTGAAGATCCCTACATTCTTGAGCCAAAAATCAACACCTTCATAATATCTTCAAGAAAATCCCAAAATCAACATCAACCTTGCAAAAATATGTACAAATAAGTCAAAGAAGTCCCTACCTGAATTTTGTTGAAGAGATGAGACGAAACCCTAAGATCAAAGGTGTAGAACTTTGATTTCCACCGCAAAAAGTGAATTCCTAGCTTAGCTCTCCAATATTAGTGAAGAATGTTGGGTCAGAATCCTAATAGATTGCAAAAGATCAAATGTTTTAGGAGATTTGGTGAAGGAAATATAGAGAGAAATGAGAGGAAATGATTTTTAGAGAGAGAGACAGATGTGTGAAAAGTGATACACACACAGTCCAAAAACAAAGAAAAATTGAGTTTTTTAGGCTCAGCCCGTCGAACACATGTGGCACTTGCCCCTGCACGTGCGGAGTGTACTTCCCGCATGTGTGGCACTCTCCCGCACCTCCCCTCCGCACCTGCCTTTTAAGCAGAGTGCAACTCAGAAACTCCCCTGTTTCCCGCATGTGCGGCCTCTCTCCTGCACGTGCGGCCCAAGGCCCCGCACGTGCAGTTCAGCCCTCCAACCTAGAAAATTTCCAACTCAACCCTTGGATACTCCGGATCCAACCCGCACCTTTCGCAACACGTGAAACTCAGCATAGCAATAAATAAGAATGAAGATTTTTTAGAAGGAGCTTTCAAAACAACAATCCAACGGTCAAACCAAAACAACAATCCAATGCTATAACAATTGTTAAACCAAGGTTAAACAAAGAGGAACACATGAATAACATGACCGGTCATCACAACATACTAGTAGCCGAGCCTATTAATTGCATTTTGTATGCGTTGCATTAGTCATGTTACATTGCTTAGGATCATGCATTTTTTCACTTATTTTTGTTTTCTTTAGCTTGCCTAGGAGTACTAGGTGAGCGGTTTTGCTTTAACATATTGCATGCGTGCGACTATTGCCATGTCAAACGTGTCACCATGAGGCTAAGTGCTTAATTGATATATCTTTTGAATGCCTGTGGATGGAAGCTTTCCGCTTAAGTTGGGATGATTTGATTATTGTACATATGGGAATGATAATTTCATATGAACATTAAAAAATGATCATTCTATTCTATTCTACTTTGATTTTAGTAAACTAAACACAAAATTGTAGTACTAGATTAGAAGTGTAGTGGATGGTTTTCCCTAAAGCTATACATCTTATTTCCCAGAACTGCATGTATGATCATTGATCATCAAATACAAGAAAATCCCACTATTATTTAACTATTCTATCCATAAACTAAAGCATTTTGGGGTTCAAGATTGAGATTTGATCATTTGAACAACAAATAAGAATGCAAGTGCAAATGGTTATGAAGATTCCCACATTGGTTGTGAAGAAAGAACCCCTTCCATCTAGTTTTGTATAAGATATTGTTTGAGCAATGCAAAAAAGCACACAGCCACGCAGTAAGCACAAAACGAGTTATTCTTTCGCCTTTTACTAAAAAATACCATTTGCTCGTTGCAAATAGTGGCATAGGCCTATTTTTGGAGTGGTTCTTCTCAATTGGGATTGCCTCTAATAATTTATAAAAGAATTTTTTGTGTGTTTTGAGTTTGCAAAGAATTTGTGTATTTAGCTAAGATAGGGTGGTCCCTCATTATATTTTGTCTTTTGTTAGATTCTTTCAAAATTATTTAATTCCCAACTGTGTTAAAAAAAATTTGATGTTTCATATTTTTTTAAAGAACAATTTTTTGTTAATTTGGAAGTACTTGTGATAGTTTTATGGAAAAATTATAGACGAGTGTAATTGTAAAAAAATAATTACAAATTAATGTTAAATTTTTATCAATTTTAACAATTAAAAATATAAAATTTTCAATCTCTTTGCAATTATTTTTTAAAAAATATATTGAATTATAATTTCCCTAATTTTATTGGACATCCCAGTAATCATGTACGATCAAAACAAGTCTCCATCAGATTGGAGTGTAAAAATGCCCGCGGCCCGTTTAGGCCCAGACCTGAGCCCATCTCGAGACTGGACCTGGGCCTGGGCCATCATTTTGAAGCCCGGCACCGCCCGAGGCCCAGTGCCTTTTTTAGTGGAAATTAATAAAATTTTGGTAGAAAAATATAAAAAAAATAAAAAAGTTGTCCAAGCTTGCCCAAGCCCTAGCCTAGGCCCACCGGTCTGATTCGAGGCCCAGCCCGTGAAAGCCTTGAATACCCCTTGGGCCTAGGCCTGGGTTTAATTTTTTGGCCCGTAGCCTAGCCTGACCCGGCCCAAATTTTGGCAGGAGCCCACAAGGCACAACAGGTCAATTTGGTCTTGTCAAAATCGAGCAAATTAAAATAATAAAAACTAAATTGACACATCGTGTAAACTACAGGGACCAAATTGATGACTTTCCGTCTATCAAACCTAACAACCGTTATTTATTGGTTTAATATGACACAATTCGTTAAATTAAAGAAAAAATCGAGGAAATTGAAACAATAAGGATCAAATTGACACATCTTATAAATTATAGGGACTATTTGCATAATTTACCCCTTTTACAATTCATCCTAACAACTTCTCATCTTTTAAACATAAAATATAAAAATTCCTAATCAAAAAATTAATTTTTGCACAAAGCAAAATTTCTAAGTTTAACACATAAAATCTCTGATTTTAGAAAATTCCTTTGGTAAATACCCCTAAAAAAGTGTGTCAATACACATTGTTACATATTTTGTTAGTATATGTTACACATTATGTGACAAATGTTGCATAATCTTGTGCTAGAGTTATGACAATTTATGGTCCATAATATGTATTTTGTGGTGATATTATGCATTTTTATAGTAAGGTTACACGTTTTTCCATTGAAACATTTTTGAATCACAAAATTCGTAACATTACCACAAAAATGTATAGATTCATATGTAAAAATAAATAAATAAATTGTCATAATTCTACTAGAAACTAGGTAACATTTGTCACAAAAACATGTAATATGTACTAAAAAACGTAATAAGGTACATATGATACACATCTTATCAGGGGTGTATAAGCAAAAACGTTTATATGTATATGAAGTCAAAACTCTTAATCCATTTTTTTTCTAGACTTTTGAATTAACAAAATATAAAAATATGTGTCATAAAATTTTTGGCCTTTCCATTGTCATAAATTGTAATTTTAGATTATTGATTCTTTGATTATTATTGTAACATATTTCAAATTCCTTACTTCTTACCTTTCAAATTCCTTGATGTGTGGAATTAAAAAAAAAAATTATTTAATTTATGACATTGTTATGGAAAATCAATCACAATTTTAAATCTTTATTTTTATTTTTTATTTTTTAGAAGTTAAGAAATATATGTGACATATAACTATAGGCCCATCCAATTATATTGAAAAATTTTAAACATTTAAATATAAAGTCCACAACAGAATCTTAGTTATATTTAAATTACATCTCATTAAAATTTTTATTTTCGAAAGTTAAAAAATATATGTGGCATGAAATCATTGGTCCATCTATATTACATTCAAATTTGAGAAAATTGCACTTCAGTGTAAGTTTAAAAAAAAAATTACAAATTAATGACAAACTTTATCACTTTTAATAATTAAAGTTATAAACTTTTTCACACATTTGCAAATATTTTATGCAAAAATATCATTCATTTGCAACTTTCATTGAAATTTTGATGACCATTTAATAGAAATTCCTAAACAAAATCTTATTTATATTTTTACCACATCTCATTTGAAAATGTTTAGATGAAAAATCTAAAAAAATTTTTTTTTAAAAAATTCTTTAAATTTTAAAAGTCAAAAATGAAATTTTAGTAATGCTATGACAATCACGTTTAGCACAATCTGGTGGTGCCTTAAATACTAACCATGTGGTTAATGTATCATAAGGTGACACATTACATATCGTCAAATATAGTATCAAAACATGATCATCCTAACATTATTCATTTTTAAAATTTATGGAAATTATTTTAAGTATGAATTATACATAACATAACAAAATAAAAAAAGAAATTAAAATGTTAGGTAGATACGAAACTATTGTTCAAGTAAATTATAAATACACTTAATCTTTTAATGATAACCGTGTCGTTTGTCTAATACAAATAGTTTGGTCAAAAAACAAAAACAAAAAAAATAAGAAAATAAAAAATAAAAATCAAGCCTAGCCTAAAGTTTTTATCCATGAATTAGTTTATGCCATATAAAATACGCGGTCTTCCATAAACTCTAAATGCTTCACACTTTTCTCTCTAAATTTTTCTATATGGGGAGAGGGAGACGGAAGTGGTTCCCCCCACCTCTCCGATATCCCACCCCCTCATAATTTTCGTAATCTAGATATGATGTTTACCTCTTCAGTCTGGGCATTACTGTCTTACTTTTTCTACCTTCGAACTCAAAACTTTAAGATCTGATTTCAAATCTTTTAACAATCCGAAGGCCAACGCTAAATAACGCATTTGTTTTACACTAGACGACCACCTCAACATCAATGTTCTGTCTTGACCAACATATGTGAAGTCTTCAGATTCCAGGTGCAAGGCTGCAAAGCAATGGAATTTTTGATGAGTTCAGTAGTGACTTGGATATGTTTTTTGTTTTTTCCTCTCTTTTTTTTTTTTTTGTGGTTTTTTTAATTTTTAGTTTGGTGATGTATTAATCCTCCATGTGTACAGGTTTGTTTCTCTCCCTTATGGGAGCCTTTTCTCCTCTTTATGGAGGTTTGGATCATTTCTTCTATGAAAGTTGTTTATCTCTTTTTGAGATCTTGTGATACTGTTGTACCAAATTGATTTCACATTTTATCAGTTTTGCAATGAGGATTTTCTTCCCAATCTTTAAAAATAAAAAAATAAAATAAATAATAATAAAAAAAAGTTCTTATCTTTGAGTTATGCCTTGACCAATAAAATGATTTGACATAATTTTATATGAGTAATGTTAGGAATTATAAAAAAATATTATAAAATACTTCATTATGATTTTTCACATTTAGATTACACATATAATAAAATGCCACACACTATTCAAAAGATGAAAAAATTTCATGAAGTGTTTCATGATATATTTTTTTTATAATTCCAAACATTACTCATTTTAGATTAGAAATTGAGCCAAAAACTTGCTTTGATGCTAATCCGATTAAATCTATATTTACTATTATATATAGAAAAACATTATTTTGTCTTCAATTTATGAAATATTGACATACACGTGGCTCTTTAATTAATATCACAACATTTTAAAAATAATTAAAGTCATGGTTTTATTATATAAAACAAAATGTTGTTGAGTCATTGAGGCTCAAAGTCTCAATGAAAATTTATTAAATTATAAAAATACACATCATGAAAGTGTTAGTTTTGTTCAATATAATGATATTTCTCATACATTTTTTTAAAATTAAATCTAAGTAAGAACCTAAAAAATTAAGAATAACATGAATTATACTACAAAAATTTAATTTGAAGTGTAAATAATAATAATGAAAATTTTAATTATTGAACATGTAGAGTTAAATATCTAAATATTAGCAATGAAATTTATGCTTTTGGTCTTATCAAACAACATGCTCAAATATTATTTTAACTTTGATTTTATAGTTAAAAAAAGAAAGTAAATTTTGATATGTGTTTCAAATAGCTTGAACCTAAAAAAAAAATTAAAAATTAAAAATGTCATGTTGATGATTCATTTAATTATCTAACGCATTAACATAAAAAAATTAAAAAAATAATAATAATTTTCACATTCTCCTTTTGAGAGGTTATGAAATAAAGATAAGTAAATTAAGTGAAGTCTAAATATTATTGTTTAAAAAAAAATTAACATAAACATGTTTAAAGTAAAAAATTATGTCTATGTTTTTTTCCACTAAAATATATTGCTCATATATACACCGTGTTTACATTACATAATAAAAAAATTATGGATAAGATATATTGACTCATTTGTTTGGTAATTATGAAAAAATGATGACTTACCTAGTATGTGTTGCGATTTTTTAGAAAAAAATCACAATATCATGTAATACATATTAAAAGATGATAAATTTACTTTATTAAAATGAGTAAATATATATACATATATATATATATATATATTAACCTCTTCAGTTACAAAAAGTTCTTCATGTAACTCCAAACAGTTCCAACGGTTATATACTTAGTATTAATGAAAAAAAAAAAATAGAAAAACAAAATTCACATTATAGAAAATTAAATGTAGTATTTAGTAGCAGTTGCACAAAAATGTTCAAAAAAATCTAATATTACTAATTATAAGGTGATAGAAAACAGATTGGGAAGTTATAGAAAACAGATTGATTTCCTTCTTTATTTACATTGAATCCTCTCTCTCTCTCTCTGATTCACTTCTCTTATAAATAGCCACCATCTTCACCTCCCTCAGCATAAGCCTCATACAACACCACCACCTTACACACAAGACCTATCTGAAGGAGTCTTCAAAAACATCCAATGGCCACTAACCAATTCTTTTTTGCAATTGCAACACTTGTTCTCTTCCACTTGTCCGAGCCTGCTTTCTTGAAAATTGCTCAATATCGTGCTGGAATCGTGCTCGTTCTCTTCCGAAGGTAAAAAAAATAACACGAAAAATACTATTATTTCAGAATTTTTATATAGGAAAATGTGATTTTGGTTTAAGCTTTATATAATTGAGATTTTTGGAGCTATAATTTAATCCATATAAAAATTTGATTAATGAGAATTGAGTTGGTTTAGGTTCACCATGAATGGCCACTCTTACTTTAACCTGGTTTTGATCACCAAAGTCGCGGGTGTAGGGGATGTCCTCCATGCAGTGTCAATCAAGGGATCCAAGACAGGGTGGCACGCTATGTCAAGAAACTGGGGCCAAAACTGGCAGAGCAACCTTATCTCAATGGCCAAAGTTTGTTTGTTTGTTTGTTTGTTTTTTTTTTTCTCAATGGCCAAAGTTTGTCTTTTCAAGTGATTATCAGTGACGGTAGAACTGTGACAAGCTACAACGTGGTACCTGCTAATTGTGGTACCTACTAATTGGCAATTCGGCCAAAGTTTTCAAGGGGTCAATTCTAAATTGTGGTACCTGCTAATTTTTTTGAAAGTAGATTTTTCATATTAAGATCTTTTTGCACGTGTAAGAAGAGGATTGGCTAGCTGTGGTAGCTTTGAGTAAAAGCCCCTGCGAGACCTTTCATATTGATGGTAGCTTAATATAATATATGATTTCTGTCCTACTACTCTACTCTCATCTTTCCTTCTTTTTGTTTTTAACCTTTGGTTTTCCTTAGCCTCCATCTAGATTTGGAAATTTTACATGGAAACAGACACACGACATGCAAAGAAATTACTACAATTTTACAAAACTAATACTACATACCCAGGATTTGTTTTAAAAAATAATGTTTGATTTATTTATATTCAAGATATAAGAGTTTATGGGTACTTATGCTTTTGCAATGACCCTCTAATTTATAGAAGTTCAAAAATCAAAATTAGGTAATCATTTCAAAATGTCATGGAAAAATAATGACTAGTATGTTATTTTTCTGTCATTTATTTCTATGATCCTAAATTTTATCACGAATTTTAACTTTTAAATAGAAAGTAATTAATGACAAGCCATAAAAGTGTATCAATAGTGTGTGTACTTTAAATTTGTTGTTTGACCACACAATTGATGAATCTCCGCCATTAATTACAATTTCTAAGCAAAATTTCGGATTTCCTTTTGGGGACTAGTAGTTGGTGTTATCTTAGATTAAAATTTTGGCCATGAAAACATATATAAGGTGACAGTTTTACTCTTCTTATCCTAAGCAGTACTTGAGATACCTCCATTTATTAATATTCTTTATCAAGTGTGTTGTGAAAAGCTACAGAGTAGTGCGTCAACAAAATAAATAAATAAATTGATGAAGAAATTTTACTTATAGTTATTGTGTTATTATTTTTTTTAATGTCAATTTAATTTCTATATTTTAATTATCAGTTTTATGCATAAATGTTTTTTTTTCTTTTCCCTTTTTTTGGGTCTAAGCATGAATGGATTTCAAGTTAGGAAATAAGTTGCAAAGTCCATCAGAGCTTTACACGTTACAGATTTTGGCCCATGTTTATTATAGTGGACTTTAGTCTTCTTCCAGCTCACATCGTTAAGGCTGAGTAAGAAAATAAAAAAAATTTGCAAATCAACCTGATTCAGTCCAATTCGATAGATTTGGTTTGATTTTTTGAATCTGTAGTTCAATTTTGATTTCAAAAATTGGAGAACTGATCTCCACGGATCGGTTATGGATTTAAGTTCATAGTTCTAGATTAGAACCGAATTGGACTTTATGTAACTTAAACCATATGCATACCATACACCCTAATGAATACAATTCTACCATATTATATATAAAACCAAACCCTAATTCATAACATTTCAGATTAATATAATAATAAAAATTGTGAGAGGCAAAAATAAAGAGTTTCATTCCGAGTAGAAGATGTGTAGAATCCGAGTAGGATACACTCTGATGAGCACAATAGCAGGTCTATAAGACCAAACGACCAGGACTAGAGATCTAGGTGTAGGCATGCAGGTCCAAGACCAAGTCCAGAGATCCAGAACCAGAAGAGTCCAAGGGACCAAGACCAGAGGTCTAGGACCACAAGAGTCCAAAGAACCAGAACCAGATATCCAGGTCTAGACATGCAGGTCGAGAACCAAAGAACCAAGTCTAGAGGTTCAAGTCTAGACATGTGGGTCTAGGACCAAAGGTGCAAAACCAGAGAACCAGGTCCAGGGTCCAAGCCAGAAGGCCAGATCCAAAAGGCATGGCTCTCAAGGATAGACTTGGTCAAAGCTTGGTCCTTATTTTAAGGGCCAACCACTCCTAGAATTCCACGATAGTAGAACATAATACCACAAAAAGTGGGCTAAACATAAGTAGTGGCAAGGGAAGTGGAACCAACTCCAATAGTCACTTGAAAGGCTATATAAAGCCATACCAAGTGAGGAAAAAGGTAGACAATTTTAATTACAATTATTTTGGGTTGCTCCTATTCTTATATTTTCTTACTCCATTGCTTTCAAGCTTTCTAACTTAAGTATCAAAGAATCCCCTGGCTGCCCACCAGCTGGGTTCTTGATATTTTGATGAGTGTTTTAAGCCAAGTGCCACTGTGTTCACACCAGAATGCCGCCACAGCAAAGGTGGTTCAATTTTCCTCCACCATAATTTAGCGTCGTCTGTGCGAAATTTGTAACAAAAAAAACATTGCCCGAGTCTTTACTAGTTTCAGTTCATTCATTTTACAATCATTAATGACTAAAGAAAATGGCATCCTACCAACCAATGAAGAACATGACGTTTTACGCCCTCCAGTTCAATGGACATGCTTGTTAGACTTAGAAGGCAGCATCCGGCTGCAGTTTTAGCCCATGGAAGACCGAGCAAAAGGCGACATTTAGTTGCATGAGTTAGCTTGAGAGACAAAATCATCAATGCAATGGAAAAGCAACTCAAGAAATTGTTTGAACAAGTCAAAAAATTAAAGCAATATCAACTCTAACCTCGAACAGAAAGGCAACTCAAGATTGTCAATCAGTTCGGACCGAACAGTTTTCGAGTAAAATATCGTGCTCATGCACCTGTCTAAGAAGAACATCCTGCTCCTATACCTGTCTAAGTAGAACATCATGCTTCTGTAACTATGTGAGCAGAACAATGTGCTCCAACATTTGTCCAAGTAGAACATCATGCTCATGTACTTGAAAAAACCATGCTCTAGCATCTACCTGAGCAAAACAATGTGCTACAGCATCTATCTGAGCAGAACATCCTACTCACGCACCTATCCGAGCAAAACGACATGCTTTAACACTTGTCCAAACAAAACTGCATGCTCCAACACGTATCCAAATAGAACAGTGGAGTTCAACACCTATCCGAAGAGTATTTGAAAGAATTGTGGTCTGGTCAACAGAACCAAGGCCTGATATGATCACTTCTCCTTTTAGTAGGATGATTAATAAGATGGAGCCTCCAAAAAATTTCAACATCCTAAAGTTTGAGTTTTACAATGGTTGGTTAGATCCCTTGGACCATCTTTGTCACTACCGCCATACAATGTCCTTTTGGAACAGGAATGAGACCCTTATGTACAGGGTCTTCCTATCTAGCCTAGGAAAAGTAGCCAGCCAATGGTTTGACAACTTCGTGAACGGTCTATTGACAGTTGGCAACAGTTGTGAGATAGTCATGTGAAGCGCTTTATGATCAACATCAAGTGTGCTAACGATGTGAATGCTTTCCCTTTCCAAGAAACCAGTAAGAGAAGTTTCTAATCTATGAATCAAAATTGACCACTACATCAAGCTGGTGGAAGATCAGAAAATTTCTGAACAACTATTGGTTGAAAGGGAAGAAAGTTAGACAATCCAGCTCGGGTTATAGTTATGTTCTTTCACTTAGGTGCAATTTCTTACAATTCCCTAAGTATAAGAAAGTTGGACAATCCAGCTCAGATTGTAGTTATGTTCTTTCACTTAGGTGTAATTTCTAGCAATTCCCTAAGTACAAGAAAGTTTGACAATTCAGGTAGATTGTAATTATATTCTTTCACTTAGGTCCAATTTCCAGAAATTGTCTAAGTACAAGAAAGTTGGACAATCCAAATTAGATTGTAGCTCTGTTTTTTCACTTAGGTTCAATTTCTAGCAATTGCCTAAGTACAAGAAAGTCAGACTATCCAACTTGAATTGTGGGTGCAATTTTTAGCAATTAAGTACAAGCAAGTTAGATAATCTAGTATGGATTATAATTGTGTTCTTTCACTTAAAATTACTAAAGTATTAAAAAGTCTGCTAATCAACAGTTGAATTTTTCCGCTCTAGTATGGATAGTTTTCACTTGGATGTACTCCAACTTTCCCCTATCGCTAGGCTTGGAAAAGTCAGAGTTAAGGGGCAATTGTGGGCAGCAAAAATAAAGAATTTTATTCTGAGTAGAAAACATGCAGAATCTGAGAAGGATACATTCTAGCAAGCACAATAACAAGCCTATAAGACCAGGGGACCAGGACCAGAGGTTTAGGTCCAGACATGTAAGTCCAGGACCAAAGGACCAAAAGAACCAAGACTAGAGGTCCAGGTCTGGACATACAAGTCCAGGACCAGAGGAACAGGTCTAGGGTCTTGGCCAGACGGCCAGGTCTGGAATGCATGACCCTTAGGGATAGACTTGGTCAAAGCTTGGTCCTTACTTTAAGGGCCAACCACTCTTAGAATTCTGCGATAGTGGAACATAATCCCAGAAAAAGTGGATTGAACATAAGGAGTGGCAAGGGAAGTGGAATCAACTCCAACAGTTACTTTGAAGGCTATATAAAACTATATCAAGTGAGAAAAAAGGTAGACAATTAATTACAATCACTTTGGGTTGCTCCTATTCTTATATTTTCTTACTCCATTGCTTTCAAGTGTTCTAACTTAAGTATCAAAGAGTCCACTGGATGTTCATCTGTAGGGTTCTTCATATTTTCTTGAGTGTTTCAGGCCGAATTCCACCGTGTTCACGTCGGAGTGCCACCGCAGCAATGGTGGTTCGATTTTTACCCACCACAAAAATTAGCGGTGTAAACGGTTCGTTTTGGTCGACGTTAGGTGTATATTTAGCACCAAACCGATCCTTTTAGTTTTTATGATTGAGAAACCGATATAGACCGTATGCTACGGTTTCATTTTATCGATTTTGTTGGTTTGATATAGAAGAGAAATTTACATGAAATTTTAAAAGGTTTTATAGATTATAAAATTTTACATTGAAAATAAATGAAGAAAATATATGAAAATTGCTCTATAAATGTTTTTCTCCCTAATTTTTATCACAAAAGTGTATTATATTAGTTACTTCTCATATAATGTTCAAGAAATTATGATATAAAAATATTTAAATATAATATTCAGTTGGTTCGATTTGCAACGGTATAAAAAAATTTAAAATCGAAACATACCGTATATTATGAAAAACAGACCGAAAACTGAAATTTCGGTCAATTTCAATCGGTCAACTCAGTTTTATCGATTTCTCTTACATCCTTAACAAAAACCATAGATTAATGTTTAAGAATATTTTCTTAATGTTATGTTTTTGTATAGTGGCCATGTTATTATTATTTTTAAATTTATGATAGGTTGAATAGTTTTAAAAATATTATATGATTTTTCTTGTGAACAAATTATGTGAAATCGTGATTCCAAATTGAGCTGAACCGTGTTGAAATGGTTTGGTTCGAATTGATTCCATGATTTAAATGAATTGATTTTGATTCCGATTTTTATGAAACCATATACAACGGATTGATGATATTATATTTTTAAAAATGATATTATATTTTTGTGCTTTATATGTTTAAAAAAAAAGAAAAAAAAAAGGACATTTTATTTAGTAATAGCATTAGCTATGTAAGAAATATGAAAGTTTGAGTTTCATTTTAATTATAAAAAATAAAGAATACAAAATTTTGGATTCAAACAAGGCTCAAAATAGTAAAAAATTAATAGATCAAAAAATATAAAATAGTAAAGCCTAAACCGCTAAATCCATCCGCATCCACCAACTAAGCAGACTAATGTGGATTGATTTTTTTTCATTCCGCTTAAATTCGGATGGATGACAGATAGGAGGCCCACCTGACTCAATTAACAAATACAATTCAACTAGTTACACTTTCCATATTATATTTCAATGCAAACTAACACAAATTAATCAAAATTCACAAACAAAAGTCTAAATGTCCGAATCATTTATTACTTTAATAAATTTCTTAAGATCATTATAAATATCAAATAATCATTTTACAAACACAAAACATATTTAAAAAGTCTTAAAATTTTCTTATTATCAAAACAATGTTACATACAAGATTTATATATAAAATTAAAAAAAAAAAAAACCACTTAAGATTTACGGATAGGTAAGTCCAATCAAGATAACTAAGATAATCATCTAAAGGTAAAGATCCCTACCACGGAAAGAAGAAAAGATATGGAGATTTGAAATGGTGAGTGGAGGTTGGAACCCAGTGATCATAAGGCGGAAAGCAGGAAATCAATATGGATATCGCAAGGAGGTAGTGGTGGTCACCATATTTGTGGATAACATCCCAGAGTCCATGGATTCCAAGGGATTATTCAATCTTTTCAGAAAGTTTGCAATTATCAAGGATGCGTTCATACCAGGGAAGAACAGAAGAGTATCAGGTTCCATATTTGGATTTATCAGATATGATTGCGAGGTGGCGGCAGAGATGGCAATTCAAAAGGTTGATGGTTTGTGGTGCGATAACAAGGCGCTGAAGGTTAAAGAGCAGAGTTTCAAAAACCTCATGCACTGGGTCACCAGGAAAAGAGGGTGCTGAACAGAGGGAATAATGGTAGAATGATGCACCAGCGACCTTAAAGGCAATAGTGGTAGGGTACTGGAGCTAAGCAATCATTTGCATAAGCATTATTAAGAGGATGAGCAAGTGAGAGATAGAAAATGGTGATAAGAGCTTATGAGGAAGGAAATGGCTAGCTTAATGAAAGCTTAGTAGTGAAGTTGAGCAACTTTTTAGCTCTTAAAGATTTCAAAGCAAAACTATGTAACAGGGGAATAAGGGATGTGGTTGCCAGGGATAGTGGAGGAAGAATAGTATCGCTAACCTTTAATTCTGTCCAACACATGCAGGAATGGAAGGAACAACTAGGTAGGTGGGGTAAGAAATGGTGTGATTCAGTTAAAGAATGGGAAAGAGCCAATATGTAGAGCAAGAGAGGTGTGTCTGGCTAAACTGTTTTGGCATTCTAATCAATCTTTGGAGTGTTACGACTTTTAGAAGCATTAGTAGTCATTGGGGGTCAATAGTTCAATTTAAAGAGGACATTAACAACCCACAAACTTTTCAACAAGGAAAAGTTCGAGTAATTACAAGGTGCATGGAGTTGATTAATTCGGTAATTTTTCTGGAATTCAAAGGTAAATATATATCGGTAAGGGTCCATAAAGAACTTCCAATTTGTTTATTTCCTAGCTTCAGTGAAAGTCGAGGTAAAGAGATGCAACATTTGAACTCCAGAGGAAATGAGAATGTGGCAGTGGATGAGGTGTCTAGCAATGGTGGTAATACAAAGAGTGATTACAGAGTTATTGCAGTAAGGGAAAAGGAGATGGTAGATGGATTTGATGAGGATAGTAGGGTATTGGAAACAGTGGCAGATGGATCAGATGAGTTATGTAGGGGATATGATGGTAAGTATGCACCAGTCGAAGCTGTCATAGAGTTTAGCATGGGAAATGGTAATGTAGGTGCAGGGTCCAAAGAGGGTATGCATCAGGAAGTCAACTCATAACAGGTAATGATAAGTAAAATTCAAAAATTGGATGGGGCTTTTGGCACTACAGGACTTGTAGGTGCTGTGAGTGGGCCAGAGAGGGTAACACCCGATATAAATTTAGAAGTATTACTTGAAGGCTTGCAGGTTGGGCCTGAGCCCAGCAGATTGAAATTGGGGGTAGGATCGAATTTGAGTGATTGTGTGGCCCAGTCCCATCTCAGATCATTTGTGGCCCATTTCTCCCATATATCCCAATCGAGTGTGGTCAAAAGGGCTAGGAAAGGCATAAAGGGTAAGGTAGCAGCTGGTAAAAAAGTCTGCAATTCATGGCAAAAGGGTATGGGGATAAAGAGAGGCATCAATTCTGCCGAAGGCTACAACAACAAAAAAAAGCATGGTTAGAAGACTTGGCTTTCAAAAAGGAGCCTTGTTCAGAGCATCAGCAGTAGCAGCAGCAGCTGCTACCTCTTTGTCTACATCCCAAAGTCATGCAATACAAAGGAGGAAAAATATACTTAAGGAAGCATAAGCAACAGTGAAGATTGGAAAACTGTTGGGTTTGCAATGCCAAGGTCAAGAAGATGAGATAGCCAGCAAGATAGTGGAACTAGAAGAAAATGATTCACAAAGAATTGCAGGTGAAGAAGGGGCAGTCAGAACTTAACTGATTGCCATTAGGGGATTAAGGAGAAAACTGTAAGTTTATTATGCAGATTTTGTCATAGAATGTCAGATGGCTGAGAAGGCCACAAAAGAGGGGCAAAATAAAGAACTTGGTGAAGGTCAGAAATGTTGATGTTTTACTCTTACAAGAAACAAAAAGAAATTCAATGGAGAAGTATTTTGTGAGATCTATGTGGCCTCATGAAGAGATGGGTTACATGATGGTGGACTCAGAAGGAAGTGCATGTGGGTTGCTGTGCATTTGGAGGCCACAAGTCTTTGAACTAAAAGACTGCTGCAGCAGCAAGCATTTTATTATACTGTAAGGTACCTCATCTCAATCTTTTGACTGTGTGATTGTTAATATATATGCTCCAAATGAGGTGTTGAAAAGGAAAAAATTATGGGATTCTCTTGTGAGCTTACACCCCCATTATCCAAACCCATGGTGTGTGGGTGGTGATTTTAATGAGATCATATTATTATACGAGAGGAAAGGGTATTCAAGAGAGAGAGAAGGACTTCAGTGAGCTTGTAAATCAGCTGGAGCTGACTGATTTTCCTATGTTAGGCAGACAGTTCACTTGGTGTAATGCATTGGAAGGGGATAGGTGGAACATGATAGATCAATTTCTGTTAGACTCCCTATGGCTGGAAAAGTTTTCATTTAAACAATGGGGCTTACCTAGAACAATTTCAGATCATTGTCCAATTTTGCTGAAGGAAGATGATAGGGATTGGGGACCTAAATCATTTAAGTTCATTAATGCCTGGACAACACATCCTACCTTCTTGGTTGAAATCAAACAGATCCGAGAGGTCACACAGGTGACAGGGTGGGCAGGGTATAGACTAATAAGGAAGTTATACTTTCTAAGGAATCATTTAAGGGTGTGGAATAGAGAGGTGTTTGGAAATATAGATACTAATCTGAAGTCAGCAGAACAAGAGTTACACGAATAGGATTTGAAGGCAGAGTCTAGGCCCCTGGATGAGCTAGAAATAACAAGAAGAATAGAGGTCAGATGTCAGGTATGGAAGCTTAGCAGCAACAAGGAGAGGCTATGGCACCAAAAATCTAGAATGTTGTGGGCTAAAAATGGAGACAAAAACACTAGGTTCTTTTATGTCATGGTAAGTAATAGGCAGAGAATGAATCTGATAGATACTATTCTAGTGGAGGGAATGAGCTATGAGGAACTAGCTCAGGTGAAAGAAGCAGTGGTTAGCCACTTCAAAAAGCATTTCTTAGAAAATTGGATCTTCAGGCCACAAATTTCAGGCCCTTTTGCTACAATTAGTTCTAAGGCAGCAGTGAGTTTAGAAGCATTGTTCACTGAAGAAGAGATTTGGGCAACTATTCAAGACTGTGATGGGAACAAGGCCCCTGGTCCAGATGGTTTAAACCTAGCTTGCATTAAAAAATGTTGGAAAATAATGAAAAGAGATATAATTCAAATGTTCCATGAGTTTCACACAAATGGTAAGTTGTCAAGGGATGTCAACAGTTCTTTCATTGTGCTTATTCCCAAGAAGGACAATCCCATAGGCTTGGGGAACTATAGACCCATCAGCTTGGTCACCTCAATCTACAAGATTCTGGCGAAGGTGCTATCTAGAAGACTAAAGAAGGTTCTTCCCTCTGTGATAAGTGGAGTGCAATCAGCTTTTGTGAGTGGCGAGTATATCTTAGATGGGGTGCTAATAGCAAATGAAGTTGTAGATGGGTGGAAAAAATCTAAGAAGAAAGGCATTATCCTAAAATTGGACTTTGAGAAAGCCAACGATTCAATAAATTGGGAATTCTTGTTGGCAATGATGAGAAATTTTGGATTTGGTGACAAAAGGATTAGATGGATGAAGGTTTGTATTTCTACAAACTTAGTGTTAGTTTTGGTTAATGGTGCACCCACAGAGGAGTTCCAGCCACAAAAAAGGTTAAGGCAAGGGGATCCTCTATCTCCATTCTTGTTCATTATTGCAGCAGAAGGTCTCAACCTGTTACTAGCTAGGGCTAAAGTGCAAGGACTATTTAGGGGTGCTACTATTGGTTCCAATGATGTGAGTGTCTCACATCTTCAATTTGTAGATGACACTATTATATTATGTGAAGGTGATAATGAGGATATTCTGAGCATAAAAAGGGTGTTGAGGTGCTTCGAGGGGATGTCTTGGTTAAGAATCAATTATCAGAAAAGTGTAGTTTGTGGAGTGGGCTTCCAAGATGATCAATCTAAGGATTTTGCGAAGATTTTGAATTGCTTGACTAAGAAATTGCCATTTTCTTTCTTAGGTCTACCTTTAGGGGCCAATCCTAGGAAGCAGAGCATATGGAACCCAGTAGTGGAGAAGGTGAAGAAAAAACTGTCTTCTTGGAAGAGGAAATTACTATCTTATGCTGGGAGGTCGACTTTGATCAAATCAGTCGTTGCTAACTTGCCAACCTATTTCCTTGCTCTTTTTAGAATGCCTAAGGGTGTTGTTAATTCCTTAGTCAAGTTGCAGTCATCTGTAGACGTCCCCGAACGCCCCGGGAGGGTTAAGGTCCCGTTCCGTTCATATTGGGTCACTACAGTTCAAGGGCTCAAATGTCCGGTTCTTAATCTTGAACCAAAGAGTCCAAATCCGGCAAATCGATTTTGAAAACAGATTTTTTTGAAAGAAGTGCCAAACATGGACTGCTTTGCCAGATACAGAGTCGCCACCTAAATATTTTTTAAATGGGAAATTTAGGAAACCCTGACTCGGTGCCAAAGGCCACGTGTCCGTCATCACCAAAGTTGCCTCGGCTCGGAACTTGGGTACGATTAGGAAGGTCACTTCGTGAGCACCCCCGCTCGCCTGGTTAAAGACCGGCCTCTACTAACCATGATATCTATTTTTGAAAACATTGTGTGTTCTTATTCTGGTTATTAGCCTAGATTTACTATGTGATGCGCACAGCAACACAGTATAGACTGAGTCGCCTGAATTGGAACAAAACGTTTCATGTTTGTTTGTTTGAAAATGGTTTGATGGTGCTACCCGCAGGTAGGCTAAGACGTGGATTTGCCACCCTCAGGTGGGCTTAGAAAACATGATTTTGCCACTATCTAGTGGGCTTAAACAAACATTTGATGAATTGTTCCAATCCAAATAACCCAACCTCCACCCACAGCATTCAGGCAGTTTATATCACATAAGCAAATAGCCTCATGGCAAGCATGCTATTCATGGCAGTCACTCACACACATGCAAGATGCTAAAGCATAAACTCACCGAGTACTCCAACCAAAACAGAAACTGATTAGAAATCATGCATGATCCTAATTATACAGAAGTGCCTAATGCAACACATGCAAAGATGCAACTATAGCAGCTCGGCTATTCTAAACGTGGCATGTGGAATGCTACAACTAAGACGTATTCAATTTGGAATTGAAATACAAATGCAGTTTGTATGATGCGCCGAGCCCGGTGCGTGCAAAAACAGATGAATGATGCAAACATGCTGTCATATACTGTATGCTAATTGAAATATGCGCTAATCTACCATCATAGCGGATAAAAAGGGAAGAAAGACGTGGGATTGGAAGACATACATCACACTCACCCACACTTATTACAATTTTATATAAAATTTAAAAAAAAAAAAAAACCACTTAAGATTTACGGATAGGTAAGTCCAATCAAGATAACTAAGATAATCATCTAAAGGTAAAGATCCCTACCATGGAAAGAAGAAAAGATATGGAGATTTGAAATGGTGAGTGGAGGTTGGAACCCAGTGATCATAAGGCGGAAAGCAGGAAATCAATATGGATATCGCAAGGAGGTAGTGGTGGTCACCATATTTGTGGATAACATCCCAGAGTCCATGGATTCCAAGGGATTATTCAATCTTTTCAGAAAGTTTGCAATTATCAAGGATGCGTTCATACCAGGGAAGAGCAGAAGAGTATCAGGTTCCATATTTGGATTTATCAGATATGATTGCGAGGTGGCGGCAGAGATGGCAATTCAAAAGGTTGATGGTTTGTGGTGCGATAACAAGGCGCTGAAGGTTAAAGAGCAGAGTTTCAAAAACCTCATGCACTGGGTCACCAGGAAAGAGGGTGCTGAACAGAGGGAATAATGGTAGAATGATGCACCAGCGACCTTAAAGGCAATAGTGGTAGGGTACTGGAGCTAAGCAATCATTTGCATAAGCATTATTAAGAGGATGAGCAAGTGAGAGATAGAAATGGTGATAAGAGCTTATGAGGAAGGAAATGGCTAGCTTAATGAAAGCTTAGTAGTGAAGTTGAGCAACTTTTTAGCTCTTAAAGATTTCAAAGCAAAACTATGTAACAGGGGAATAAGGGATGTGGTTGCCAGGGATAGTGGAGGAAGAATAGTATCGCTAACCTTTAATTCTGTCCAACACATGCAGGAATGGAAGGAACAACTAGGTAGGTGGGGTAAGAAATGGTGTGATTCAGTTAAAGAATGGGAAAGAGCCAATATGTAGAGCAAGAGAGGTGTGTCTGGCTAAACTGTTTTGGCATTCTAATCAATCTTTGGAGTGTTACGACTTTTAGAAGCATTAGTGTCATTGGGGGTCAATAGTTCAATTTAAAGAGGACATTAACAACCACAAACTTTTCAACAAGGAAAAGTTCGAGTAATTACAAGGTGCATGGAGTTGATTAATTCGGTAATTTTTCTGGAATTCAAAGGTAAATATATATCGGTAAGGGTCCATAAAGAACTTCCAATTTGTTTATTTCCTAGCTTCAGTGAAAGTCGAGGTAAAGAGATGCAACATTTGAACTCCAGAGGAAATGGGAATGTGGCAGTGGATGAGGTGTCTAGCAATGGTGGTAATACAAAGAGTGATTACAGAGTTATTGCAGTAAGGGAAAAGGAGATGGTAGATGGATTTGATGAGGATAGTAGGGTATTGGAAACAGTGGCAGATAGATCAGATGAGTTATGTAGGGGATATGATGGTAAGTATGCACCAGTCGAAGCTGTCATAGAGTTTAGCATGGGAAATGGTAATGTAGGTGCAGGGTCCAAAGAGGGTATGCATCAGGAAGTCAACTCATAACAGGTAATGATAAGTAAAATTCAAAAATTGGATGGGGCTTTTGGCACTACAGGACTTGTAGGTGCTGTGAGTGGGCCAGAGAGGGTAACACCCGATATAAATTTAGAAGTATTACTTGAAGGCTTGCAGGTTGGGCCTGAGCCCAGCAGATTGAAATGGGGGTAGGATCGAATTTGAGGGATTGTGTGGCCCAGTCCCATCTCAGATCATTTGTGGCCTATTTCTCCCATATATCCCAATCGAGTGTGGTCAAAAGGGCTAGAAAGGCATAAAGGGTAAGGTAGCAGCTGGTAAAAAAGTCTGCAATTCATGGCAAAAGGGTATGGGGATAAAGAGAGGCATCAATTCTGCCGAAGGCTACAACAACAAAAAAAAAGCATGGTTAGAAGACTTGGCTTTCAAAAAGGAGCCTTGTTCAGAGCATCAGCAGTAGCAGCAGCAGCTGCTACCTCTTTGTCTACATCCCAAAGTCATGCAATACAAAGGAGGAAAAATATACTTAAGGAAGCATAAGCAATAGTGAAGATTGGAAAAATGTTGGGTTTGCAATGCCAAGGTCAAGAAGATGAGATAGCCAGCAAGATAGTGGAACTAGAAGAAAATGATTCACAAAGAATTGCAGGTGAAGAAGGGGCAGTCAGAACTTAACTGATTGCCATTAGGGGATTAAGGAGAAAACTGTAAGTTTATTATGCAGATTTTGTCATAGAATGTCAGATGGCTGAGAAGGCCACAGAAGAGGGGCAAAATAAAGAACTTGGTGAAGGTCAGAAATGTTGATGTTTTACTCTTACAAGAAACAAAAAGAAATTCAATGGAGAAGTATTTTGTGAGATCTATGTGGCCTCATGAAGAGATGGGTTACATGATGGTGGACTCAGAAGGAAGTGCATGTGGGTTGCTGTGCATTTGGAGGCCACAAGTCTTTGAACTAAAAGACTGCTGCAGCAGCAAGCATTTTATTATACTGTAAGGTACCTCATCTCAATCTTTTGACTGTGTGATTGTTAATATATATGCTCCAAATGAGGTGTTGAAAAGGAAAAAATTATGGGATTCTCTTGTGAGCTTACACCCCCATTATCCAAACCCATGGTGTGTGGGTGGTGATTTTAATGAGATCATATTATTATACGAGAGGAAAGGGTATTCAAGAAGAGAGAAGGGGACTTCAGTGAGCTTGTAAATCAGCTGGAGCTGACTGATTTCCTATGTTAGGCAGACAGTTCACTTGGTGTAATGCATTGGAAGGGGATAGGTGGAACATGATAGATCAATTTCTGTTAGACTCCCTATGGCTGGAAAAGTTTTCATTTAAACAATGGGGCTTACCTAGAACAATTTCAGATCATTGTCCAATTTTGCTGAAGGAAGATGATAGGGATTGGGGACCTAAATCATTTAAGTTCATTAATGCCTGGACAACACATCCTACCTTCTTGGTTAATATAATACCGAGAGGTCACACAGGTGACAGGGTGGGTAGGGTATAGACTAATAAGGAAGTTATACTTTCTAAGGAATCATTTAAGGGTGTGGAATAGAGAGGTGTTTGGAAATATAGATACTAATCTGAAGTCAGCAGAACAAGAGTTACACGAATAGGATTTGAAGGCAGAGTCTAGGCCCTGGATGAGCTAGAAATAACAAGAATAGAGGTCAGATGTCAGGTATGGAAGCTTAGCAGCAACAAGGAGAGGCTATGGCACCAAAAATCTAGAATGTTGTGGGCTAAAAATGGAGACAAAATTGAAAGGGAAGAAAGTTGACAATCCAGCTCGGGTTATAGTTATGTTCTTTCACTTTAGGATGCAATTTCTTACAATTCCCTAAGTATAAAGAAGTTGGACAATCCAGCTCAGATTGTAGTTATTGTTCTTTCACTTAGGTGTAAATTTCTAGCAATTCCCTAAGTACAGAAAGTTTGACAATCCGGTAGATTGTAATTATATTCTTTCACTTAGGTCCAATTTCAGAAATTGTCTAAGTACAAGAAAGTTGGACAATCCAAATTAGATGTAGCTCGTTCCTATCACTTAGGTCAATTTCTAGCAATTGCCTAAGTACAGAGAAGTCAGACTATCCAACTTGAATTGTGGGTGCAATTTTTAGCAATAAGTACAAGCAAGTTAGATAATCTAAGTATGGATTGTAATTGTGTTCTTTCACTTAAATTACTAAAGTTTAAAAAGTCTGCTAATCAACAGTTGAATTTTTCCGCTCTAGTATGGATACTTTTCACTTGGATGTACTCCAACTTTCCCTTATGGCTAGGCTTGGAAAAGTCAGAATTAAGGGGGCAATTGTGGGAAGCAAAAATAAAGAATTTTATTCTGAGTAGAAAATATGCAAAATCTGAGCAGGATACATTCTAACGAGCACAATAACAAGCCTATAAGACCAGGGGACCAGGACCAGAGGTTTAGGTCCAGACATGTAAGTCCAGGACCAAAGGACCAAAAGAACCAAGACTAGAGGTCCAGGTCTGGACATACAAGTCCAGGACCAGAGGAAAGGTCTAGGGTCTAGGCCAGAAGGCCAGGTCTGGAATGCATGACCTTAACAGGGATAGACTTGGTCAAAGCTTGGCCTTACTTTAAGGGCCAACCACTCTTAGAATTCCGCGATAGTGGAACATAATTCCAAAAAAAGTGGATTGAACATGAGGAGTGGCAAGGGAAGTGGAATCAACTCCAAACAGTTACTTTGAAGAAATATAAAACTATACCAAGTGAGAAAAAGGTAGACAATTAATTACAATCACTTTGGGTTGCTCCTATTCTTATATTTTTACTCCAATTGCTTTCAAGTGTTCTAACTTAGTTCAAAGAGTCCACTGGATGTTCATCTGTAGGGTTCTTCATATTTTTCTTGAGTGTTTCAGGCCGAATTCCACCGTGTTCACGTCGGAGTGCCCCGCAGCAAATGGTGGTTCGATTTTTACCCACCACAAAAATTAGCGGTGTAAACGGTTCGTTTTGGTCGACATTAGGTGTATATTTAGCACCAAACGATCCTTTTAGTTTTTATGATTGAGAAACCGATATAGACCGTATGCTACGGTTTCATTTTATCAATTTTGTTGGTTTGATATAGAGAGAAATTTACATGAAATTTTAAAAGGTTTATAGATTATAAAATTTTACATTGAAAATAAATGAAGAAAATATATGAAAATTGCTCTATAAATGTTTTTCTCCCCAATTTTTATCACAACAAAGTGTATTATAGTTAGTTACTTCTTATAATGTTCAAGAAATTATGATATAAAATATTTAAATATAATTCAGTTGGTTCGATTGCAACGGTATAAAAAAATTAAAATCGAAACAGACCGTATATTATGAAAAACAGACTGAAAACTAAAATTTCGGTCGATTTCAATCGGTCAACTCAGTTTTATCGATTTCTCTTACATCCTTAACAAAAACCATAGATTAATGTTTAACAATATTTTCTTAATGTTATGTTTTTGTATAGTGGCCATGTATTATTATTTTAAATTTATGATAGGTTGAATAATTTTAAAATATTATATGATTTTTCTTGTGAACAATTATGTGAAATCGTGATTCCAAATTGAGCTGAACCGTGTTGAAACGGTTTGGTTCGAATTGACTCCATGATTTAAATGAATTGATTTTGATTCCGATTTTTATGAAACCATATACAACGAATTGATGATATTATATTTTAAAAAATGATATTATATTTTTGTGCTTTATATGTTTAAAAAAAAAAAAGAAAAAAAAGGACATTTTATTTAGTAATAGCATTATCTATGTAAGAAATATGAAAGTTTGAGTTTCATTTTAATTATAAAAAATAAAGAATACAAAAATTTGGATTCAAACAAGGCTCAAAATAGTAAAAAAATTAATAGATCAAAAAATATAAAATAGTAAAGCCTAAACCGCTAAATTCATCCGCATCCGCCAACTAAACAGACGAATGTGGATTGATTTTTTTCATTCCGCTTAAATTCGGATGGATGACAGATAGGAGGCCACCTGACTCAATTAACAAATCAATTCAACTAGTTACACTTTCCATATTATATTTCAATGCAAACTAACACAAAATTAATCAAAATTCACAAACAAAAGTCTAAATGTCGAATCATTTATTACTTTAATAAATTTCTTAAGATCATTATAAATATCAAATAATCATTTTACAAACACAAAACATATTTAAAAAGTCTTAAAATTTTCTTATTATCAAAACAATTGCTACATACAAGATTTATATATAAATTAGAAAAAAAAAAAAAAAAAACCACTTAAGATTTACGAATAGGTAAGTCCAATCAAGATAAAAGATAATCATCTAAAGGTAAAGATCCCTACCACAGAAGAAGAAAAGATAAGGAGATTTGAAATGGTGAGTGGAGGTTGGAACCCAGTGATCAGAAGGAGGAAAGCAGGAAATCAATATGGATATCGCAAGGAGGTAGTGGTGGTCATCATATTTGTGGATAACATCCCAGAGTCCATGGATTCCAAGGGATTATTCAATCTTTTCAGAAAGTTTGGCGTTATCAAGGATGCGTTCATACCAAGGAAGAGCAGAAGAGTATCAGGTTCCATATTTGGATTTGTTAGATATGATTGCGAGGTGGCGACAGAGATGGCAATTCAAAAGGTTGATGGTTTGTGGTCCGATAACAAGGCGCTAAAGGTTAAAAGAGCAGAGTTTCAAAAACCTCATGCACTGGGTCACCAGGAGAAGAGGGTGCTGAACAGAGGGAATAATGATAGAATGATGCACCAGCGACCTCAAAGGCAACAGTGGTAGGGTATTGGAGCTAAGCAATCATTTGCATAAGCATTATTAAGAGGATGAGCAAGTGAGAGATAGAAAGTGGTGATAAGAGCTTATGAGGAAGGAAATGGCTAGCTTAATGAAAGCTTAGTAGTGAAGTTGAGCAGCTTTTTAGCTCTTAAAGATTTCAAAACAGAACTATGTAATAGGGGAATGAGGGATGTGGTTGCCAGGGATAGTGGAGGAAGAATAGTATCGCTAACCTTTAATTCTGTCCAACACATGCAGGAATGAAAGGAACAACTAGGTAGGTGGGGTAAGAAATGGTGTGATTTAGTTAAAGAATGGGGAAAGAGCCAATATGTAGAGGAAGAGAGATGTGTCTGGCTAAACTGTTTTGGTATTCTAATCAATCTTTGGAGTGTTACGACTTTGAGAAGCATTAGTATTCATTGAGGGTCAATAGTTCAATTTAAAGAGGACATTAACAAACCACAAACTTTTCAACAAGGAAAAGTTCGAGTAATTACAAGGTGCATGGAGTTGATTAATTCGGTAATTTTTCTGGAATTCAAAGGTAAATATATACCGGTAAGGGTCCGTAAAGAACTTCCAATTTGTTTATTTCCTAGCTTCAATGAAAATCGAGGTAAGGAGATGCAACATTTGAACTCCAGAGGAAATGAGAATGTGGAGGTGGATGAGGTGTCTAGCAATGGTGGTAATACAAAGAGTGATTACAGAGTTATTGCAGTAAGGGAAAAGGAGATGGTAGATGGATTTGATGAGGATAGTAGGGTATTGGAAACAATGGCAGATGGATCAGATGAGTTATGTAGGGGATATGACGGTAAGTATACACCAGTCGAAGCTGTCATAGAGGTTAGCATGGGAAATGGTAATGTAGGAACAGGGTCCAAAGAGGGTATGCATCAGGAAGTCAACTCACAACAGGTAATGATAAGTAAAATTCAAAAATTGGATGGGGCTTTTGGCACTACAGGACTTGTAGGTGCTGTGAGTGGGCCAGAGAGGGTAACACCCAATATAAATTTAGAAGTATTACTTGAAGGCTTGCAGGTTGGGCCTGAGCCCAGTACATTGAAATTGGGGGTAGGATCAAATTTGAGTGATTGTGTGGCCCAGTCCCATCTCAGATAATTTGTGGCCCATTTCTCCCACATATCCCAATCAAGTGTGGTCAAAAAGGCTAGGAAAGCATAAAGGGTAAGGTAGCAGCTGGTAAAAAAGTCTGCAATTCATGGCAAAAGGGTATGGAGATAAAGAGAGGCATCAATTCTGCCGAAGGCTACAAAAAAAAAAAAGCATGGTTAGAAGACTTGGCTTTCAAAAAGGAGCCTTGTTCAGAGCATCAGCAGTAGCAGCAGCAGCTACCTCTTTGTCTACATCCCAAAGTCATGCAATACAAAGGAGGAAAAATATACTTAAGGAAGCAAAGCAACAGTGAAGATTGGAAAACTGTTGGGTTTGCAATGCCAAGGTCAAGAAGATGAGATAGCCAGCAAGATAGTGGAATAGAAGAAAATGATTCACAAAGAATTGCAGGTGAAGAAGGGCAGTCAGAACTTAACTGATTGCCATTAGGGGATTAAGGAGAAAACTAAGTTTATTATGCAGATTTTGTCATAGAATGTCAGATGGCTGAGAAGGCCACAAAAGAGGGGCAAAATAAAGAACTTGGTGAAGGTCAGAAATGTTGATGTTTTACTCTTACAAGAAACAAAAAGAAATTCAATGGAGAAGTATTTTGTGAGATCTATGTGGCCTTATGAAGAGATGGGTTACATGATGGTGGACTCAGAAGGAAGTGCATGTGGGTTGCTGTGCATTTGGAGGCCACAAGTCTTTGAACTAAAAGACTGCTGCAGCAGTAAGCATTTTATTATACTCTCAGGTACCTCATCTCAATCTTTTGACTGTGTGATTGTTAATATATATGCTCCAAATGAGGTGTTGAAAAGGAAAAAATTATGGGATTCTCTTGTGAGCTTACACCCCAATTATCCAAACCCATGGTGTGTGGGTGGTGATTTTAATGAGATCAGATTATTATGCGAGAGGAAAGGGTGTTCAAGAAGAGAGAAGGAGATGAAGGACTTCAGTGAGCTTGTAGATCAGCTGGAGCTGACTGATTTTCCTATGTTAGGTAGACAGTTCACTTGGTGTAATGCATTGGAAGGGGATAGGTGGAACATGGATAGATCAATTTCTGTTAGACTCCCTATGGCTGGAAAAGTTTTCATTTAAACAATGGGGCTTACCTAGAACAATTTCAGATCATTGTCCAATTTTGCTGAAGGAAGATGATAGGGATTGGGGACCTAAATCATTTAAGTTCATTAATGCCTGGACAACACATCCTACCTTCTTGGTTGAAATCAAACAGATCGGGAGGTCACACAGGTGACAGGGTGGGCAGGGTATAGACTAATAAGGAAGTTATACTTTCTAAGGAATCATTTAAGGGTGTGGAATAGAGAGGTGTTTGGCAATATAGATACTAATCTGAAGTCAGCAGAACAAGAGTTACACGAATAGGATTTGAAGGCAGAGTCTAGGACCCTGGATGAGCTGGAAATAACAAGAAGAAGAAAGGTCAGATGTCAGGTATGGAAGCTTAGTAGCAACAAGGAGAGGCTATGGCACCAAAAATCTAGAATGTTGTGGGCTAAAAATTGAGACAAAAACACTAGGTTCTTTTATATCATGGTAAGTAATAGGCAGAGAATGAATCTGATATATACTATTCTAGTGGAGGGAATGAGCTATGAGGAACTAGCTCAGGTGAAACAAGCAGTGGTTAGCCACCTCAAAAAGCATTTCTTAGAAAATTGGATCTTCAGGCCACAAATTTCAGGCCCTTTTGCTACAATTAGTTCTAAGGCAGCAGTGAGTTTAGAAGCATTGTTCACTGAAGAAGAGATTTGGGCAGCTATTCAAGACTGTGATGGGAACAAGGCCCCTGGTCCAGATGGTTTAAACCTAGCTCGCATTCAAAAATGTTGGAAAATAATGAAAGGAGATATAATTCAAATGTTGCATGAGTTTCACACAAATGGTAAGTTCTCAAGGGATGTCAACAGTTCTTTCATTGTGCTTATTCCCAAGAAGGACAATCTCATAGGCATGGGGAACTATAGACCCATCAGCTTGGTCACCTCAATCTACAAGATTCTGGCGAAGGTGCTATCTAGAAGACTAAAGAAGGTTCTTCCCTCTGTGATAAGTGAAGTGCAGTCAGCTTTTGCGAGTGGCGAGTATATCTTAGATGCGGTGCTAATAGAAAATGAAGTTGTTGATGGGTGGAAAAAATCTAAGAAGAAAGGCATTATCCTAAAATTGGACTTTGAGAAAGCCTACGATTCAATAAATTGGGAATTCTTGTTGGCAATGATGAGAAATTTTGGGTTTACTGACAAAAGGATTAGATGGCTGAAGGTTTGTATTTGTACAACCTTAGTGTCAGTTTTGGTTAATGGTGCACCCACAAAGGAGTTCCAGCCACAAAAAAGGTTAAGGCAAGGGGATCCTCTATCTCCATTCTTGTTCATTATTGCAGCAGAAGGTCTCAACCTGTTACTAGCTAGGGCTAAAGTGCAAGGACTATTTAGGGATGCTACTATTGGTTCCAATGATGTGAGTGTCTCACGTCTTCAATTTGTAGATGACACTATTATATTATGTGAAGGTGATAATGAGGATATTTTGAGCATAAAAAGGGTGTTGAGGTGTTTCGAGGGGATGTCTGGGTTAAGAATCAATTATCAGAAAAGCGTAGTTTGTGGAGTGGGCTTCCAAGATGATCAATCTAAGGATTTTGCGAAGATTTTGAATTGCTTGACTAAGAAATTGCCATTTTCTTTCTTAGGTCTACCTTTAGGGGCCAATCCTAGGAAGCAGAGCATATGGAACCCAGTAGTGGAGAAAGTAAAGAAAAAACTGTCTTCTTGAAAGAGGAAATTACTATCTTATGCTGGGAGGTCGACTTTGATCAAATCAGTCCTCGCTAACTTGCCAACCTATTTCCTTTCTCTTTTTAGAATGCCTAAGGGTGTTGTTAAATCCTTAGTCAAGTTGCAGTCATCTTTTATGTAGGGAGGGAATGATAATAAAAGAAAAGTGCACTTGGTCAAATGGAAGGAGGTCACCAAGAGCAAAAGTTAAGGACGTTTGGGTGTGAGAGATTTAGGTGAGGTGAATGAACGCTTGTTATTAAAGTGGTGGTGGAGGTATGGTAGTGAAGATACAGCTCTGTGGAAAGCTGTGGTTTGCTCAAGATCTAGTAGGACTAGTGGAGGTTAGGCTCCAGTTATGAGTCTTTCAGGTGGGGTATCCATAATATGGCTGGATATTGTGCAGCTCCTCTCAGTAAACCAACACTTGGGTGAGTTCTATGGTGGCCGTTTTAGAATTAAGGTTAGAAATAGGGGAAGAATAATGTTCTGGCATGATACATGGCTCAACAACAGAGGTTTGCAGGTTCAATTCTCCAAACTATACATTTTATCCACTGAGAAAGAAGAGACCCTTCAGTAAATCAGTGCCAAGAAAAGTAACTTAGGGGTGTGGTAGCTTAGCTTTAGAAGATAGCTATTAGTTTGGGAAGCATAGGAGTTGTAGAGACTGATGGGTTTGCTGGAAACATCTCCAATAGTTAGTTTTGATTTTGTTGATTCTTGCTTTTGGCTAGCAAACAGTTCAGGGCAATTTTCAGTCTCTTTTGTGAGAAGATTGTGGGATGCAGCAAAAGGGCCTGGCCAGGTTGTTCCTAAAGGGGTGGGTTTGTTTAGCTCCGCCAAAAGTGCAATTCTTTTGCTGGTTGGCTTGGAGAGGCAAAGTTAAGACTTCAACTTCCTTCAAAGGATGGATGGGGTGTTAGATGCATCAAATATTATGTGTGTCTTTTGCCAAGCTAGGTGGAATCCTTGGATCATATGCTCTTGTTTTGTCCACCAGTTTGGAAGTCTCTTGTTTTTTGAGTTCTCTATTTCTTCTAGTTTCTTTGTTACTGATCTACCTCTTCTGGTTTCTGAGTTATCAGTTGAGGTTTATTGGCTACTTCAATGTGCTGCTAATGTGCTCTGAGGCTGCATCCTTTGGGTTGGCTTGTGCTGGTTTTTGCTGAATTTTGTAGGTTGGATTGATTATCATTGGCTGCATTTTCCGGGTTATAGGTCTAATTTGAATGGAGTTCAAGGCAGCACTTAGTGTTTGGAAGCAGGGTTACTGTTTGGAGGTTTGCGTGTTGCTTTGCTATGATTGGTCAATTTCAATGGTGTTCAAGGCAGTGTACTGCAAGGCAGTTCTGAAGGGTTACTGGTTTTTAAGTTTTTGCTCTGGTTTTTGGTTGTCTTGCTGTTGTTCTTGCTGTTTCTGAGTTTTGTGCTCTAGTTTCTTTGCCTTAGCTTTGTTTTTTTGTTGGTCTCTCACCAACTAGGAGGTTGGAGCTTGATATAGCTCCAAGCTCCTCTTTATTAATGTAATTTCTCCTACCTCATATGTGCTTCATCAATAAAGTTTTCTTTTGCCGATCAAAAAAAAAAAAAAAAAAGTCTAATCAATATAAATTGTCGGTAATTATTACAAAAAAATTAAATACAATGGTAATACTATGTCATCACTAAAACAGTCTAATAATATATTATCACGTTGCCACTATATGTATATAGCGATTATGGAATTATTATTAATTAGGAAGTTACATTGAATAGTGAGATTCACAATTCACACAAGTTAGTGGGTGTTGGAAGGTATAAGGTATTAGGTCCATTAGATACACATACACACACACACACACACACACATATATATATATATTGTGCAAAATTTACCATTTGTGAAATAGTTTGATGAGAAGTTCATTTATTATTTTCGAGGACATTTTATTTTTAATTTCACCCCATAATCTTTTGTTTAATTTTTTTTAAAGATCTGTTCAAATATTTTATACGTTTAAATTTTTTTGACTATATGTTCAAATATCTTTTTATCTGTTCAGTTTTTTTAATTATCTGTCAAATTTGTATCTACTTGTTGAAATTTCTTATCTGTTCAAATGTCTATCCAAATTTTATTATTTGTTCAATTTTTTACTTATCTGTTCAATTCTCATACATACATAAATAGAGAGAGAGGTCCTATAATTTTATTATCTGTTCAATTTTTATCCCTTATTTGTTTAAATCTTTGTCCAAAATGATACATTATTCCAAAATCATCTATCTGTAAAAAGAACAAATGACAGAGAAAGATCCAAAATCAAAAATAAAAAATCAACAGCACATACAACAACCAAATCAAATCTGAATCATCAACATCTCATATCATTGATAGATTCGAGATGTTTCGGTAAGATTAGTGATAAAGAATCCCTATTCAATACAATCGCCAGTTTCAACCTCAAAGCGGATGTGTTCTTGACAAGGCCCATCAGGTATGTTGATGATTATAGTTTCTCAAAATAAATAGATTTAAACAAATTCGATAGAGCCGAGCCATACTTATGAACAAGCTGAAGCTCAAGTTCATGAAGAACAAGAGGCAGATATTGTGAACAAAGTTGACGTACACCAAAGCCAACCTCATCTCTACCACTATACCACTGTTATCTTATCTTTATATATATATATATATATACGTACATACACACATACTATAGAGATTCCGGTTTTAACCCGACCCTTTTGTATCTTAGACTCGGGTTTTGGGGTTAAGTAGTGTTGTTCATGTCTTTTTCCTCCCATACTTCCTCGAGTTTGGCTATTGGATTGTAATGGTTGCATTTGAAACAGGTTGGTTGCTTAGTTTTCAAACTTTTGTTGCCTAGAATTTTACTCCTCTGCTCGAGCAGCACTATTTGCGCTCTAGTGGATTTTGTGAACTCTCAATACTTTTGCAGGTCTACAAAACTACTAAGAGAGTGTATTCTACGCTCGAGCGGTGCTTTCTGCGCTTGAGCGGTCTCAGTTCGAGCGGCCTTTCTTACACTCGAGCGTTAGTTTGTTGTCTGCAAAACTACTGGGAGTGTGCATTCTGTCCTCGAGCATCACTTCTTGCACTCGAACAGAACAACATATTGTATCTGATGCTCAAACGTCACTTTTTGCGCTCGAGAGGACTATACGTATATCAGTTTGTAGCAGTACTTTTCTACATCACTTTTTCACATCTTTTTCTCTCAAAACCCTAGATCTGGAGCCTCTCTCTAAAACTCACTTTCTCTCTCTACATTTTCACATAGATTTGGTGGTTTCTCTACCCATGTGGCTTTGTTAAAAAGGTAGAGCACCTCAAGAGCTATGTTTTGATCTGAATAGAACTTGGTTTCGGTGTCTTTGAATTCCTCCATTGTTTCCTTGATCTCTAGCTTCGAGTGGGGAGTTTCTACACTCTTCTATGAGTTTTAACTTAGTTATTTGTTGATTTGTAACGAATATTGAAATTTGGGATGATTTTGAACAAACCTAGAGTTTTGGTTTAAAATCCAAAGAGGGGTTTTCAAATGTATGCGTTAAAGATGGTTATGGGAGTAGATCTGAGGTTGCGTTGTGATAATTTTGTTGATTTGGATACCTGGGATGGGTTTTGAAAGAAAATGAAGTTTTGCCCTAAAATGTCTCAAATAGTTATTTTGTATAAATAAATGAAATTGGTATTGGGAATATGAAATTAGATGAATGTTTATATAAATGGCGGAGTTAGATACGTGTTACCTCTCACCTATAGATATTTTGATAATTTATCTATCTTAAAGATTGCATATCTGTTTAGAAATATTTGTTTTGGCCTATCGATGGAGGATAACTATGATTGTTGTAGAAATTACATGAGGATTAGGTGAATTGAAACTAATCTCTTATTTGTTGTCAATGAATATGACTATGTCTTTGATACATTGTAAATTTATGATGTTTGGGAAAAGAAATGGGATGTACTCCATATTTGGGATAAGAAATGAATGGACTCCATTGAATTAAATTGGCCTGTGTGTCCAGGATGAAAGTCCCGAAAATCGCACGTATACATGGGTGTCGATTCTCGAGGACGAAATATCCGTAAAATAGCAAAATGGAAGTATTTGTATAATGGCTGCGTTGGTTAGAAACCCACTGAGTTGTACCCTCAGTTTGGTTGTCTGAATGAAATGGTAAATGGCTTATAAATTGAGATAAAATGAATTGAGATATAAAGCTTGGCATGGCATGGTTTTGTAAAAGAGATATAAATGATTTTGTCAAGGGCATTGGATATGCATATCATACTTATATCCTTCTTAATATTCATATATTATGTTAGATTGTTTCTACTGGGTTTGGCTCACCCTATTAGGGGAAAACCATTTTCAGGTGTCGGTGATTGTAGACATTCCATTTTTGACCGCTCATAAGACTTGGGTGCTTTATTTTGAGCACTCAATGATAAAAGTTACATTGTGTAAATGGTTTAAATTCTCAACGAAGAAATCCAAATTCGAGCTCTAAACAATCTCAACCTTCCATACCCACACTGTTTTTACCTCAAAAATACATTTTTGAGCACTGTGCCAACCTACATTGAACCTGAAACTGAGGAACATGGGAGCCACATTGGGGCCCGATTGTGCCTTTTGGGCAATAAACACTGTTCTGAGCGGGAATTCGCCAACTGTCTATTTTTGAAGATATTTATGACCTATTTACCTAAAATTCTATAAATACAACCTCAAGCCTCTGTTTTGAGGGTTTGAAAAATTTCAAAGAGCTTAAAACAACTTTAAGAGCTTATTCTTCCTTTACAAGTCATCTTTGTGCTATCATATCATCTTTGAACTATATCTATACACTATATACGCCACTAGAGCTTAGACTTGGAGCCTTGGTTAAGACTTGGGAACCATAATTCAAACTTGAGAGTACCTTAGGATCAAGTTTGGTTTACAACAAAAGCTTTCTCTCTTCAAGAGGTATAAGCTTGCCACCTTCTTCCTTGCTTTCATTTCTATTTTTCTTGTTTTTTCATGCTGTTTTGGATCAATTCCAAGTGCTGAAACTTAGGGTTAAATAGCTACCAAAGGTTGAGGGGCTTATTACCCTTTCTTGAACCTTATCCCATAGCTCATACCCTTTGTTTTCCCACTTTTTTCCTCAGTTCACATACTAATTTTCAGAGTTTTCAAAGGCTGAAAAATATGGGTTGGAAGTCCTAGACGTGGAGGGGTTAGCCACCCCTCCTTAGTTTTTCTTACCAGCTTTGTATCTCCTTGTTTTTGGCTATCTTTTGTGCTCTCTTAACATGGTTTTGCATACTTTTTTTACATTTTGGGGGCTGTTTTGGGGCTGTTTAATTCATTTAAATAGTTTATGCTTTAAATATTATACTTGTTGTGTTGTAAGTCCTCATGTCTTCGGTTGTTTAGGCCTTTGACATCGAATCATTTGAGTTGATAGCTTTCATTACCTAGTTTTCATGTAAAGAGTCCCACTTTGGTAATAATCAACTTTGCATAATCATCTCTGCAACCTCCCTCTGTTCTTTGTTTTTTTTATCAAAGAGTTGTATTTAATAAAAAGTTGTTGTTGAAGCATAAGAAAGAGACCCTCCATGCTTAATGGTTTATACTCTTCGAAGGTTCATTACCAAGGCATTACATTTCTCTTTATGCTAACACAACCTCTTGTTTGTCACTTCTCTTATCACTGGTGTAATTATTTCTAAGGAACTAACTTTCTAGTAGGCCCTTAGAAATCACAAAAGAGGTTTCATTATAGCTTGTTATCGAGCTTGGGTTTAGAGTCCTTTACGCTCATTCTGGGTTTGGCTATGTCATTATTGTTCTTTTGAGTTTGACTAGTCATTATCTCTTATTTTGGGTTTGACTCCGAATCCCTTATTGCTCGTAAATGAGTTTAACTCCTCTTTTGTAATTTTCCCGAAGAAAAGGTTTGAAAGGCTCATTTCTCGGGGTAAGTCGATACTTGCTCATTTACATTGTTGTTGGACTTAGTGACCTTAAATATCACCTTTGGACAAAATGGAATAAAATATAAAGAAATGGAATGGTAAGTTGAAAAGGGATAATAAAATCGGCTTAAAATCGATCAAACCGACATAAAGAAGATTAATAAAATTAGTTGAATTCGGTTGAACGTTATGCCGAATCCATCACTTCTAGAGTCATCACATACTAATTTGTGATATTTGATGATTCTCGAGGCGTGTCTACCTCCCTTCTTGAATTAATTTCTTGATAGGGGGAAGGGGTAGTGTGCCTTTCATTGCATTAATTAATTTTTTGTCCCATCGTGTCCAAAACCATCACGTAATCAACTTGCGACCATTGATGGTTTCGAAGCCGAATCTGCTTTTCCCTTGAGTTTCTCCATGATAGAGTAGAGCAGAAGGAATAAACATGGCTTAGAAGTGCTCTGTCTGCACTGTTTTTCACCTCAGAGCACAAAAACATTTTTTGCAATAAAAAAAGGCATGGCCAGATCTGTTTGGGCCCGGTCAGGTCTCATTGGGGGCCGACCGAGCTCCAATGTATGGAAAACAGGAACTTTTGATGGAAACAGAGAGCAGTGTCTAAGGGTGAAATAGAGCAGACAGAGTAGTTTCTGAAAATTGTTTTCATCAGCGTACATGCAATCCTTGTGCATTCTTTACATATTTTTGTTGTAATATTGTTGTAATAAATTAGATAGTTATTTATTATTCATTTGGATTTGTAGTAAGTAATTAGTTCGGACACTTGGACATTCGAACCCTCTTGCAAAAGGGCAAAATATGTAATAATGTGTGTATGTCTTCCAACCTCCATTTCTTTCTCCCTTTTATTTACCCGCTTATGATGGATTGCATATAACACCATCTTTTTTTTTAGCATTTTCAATGACTTGCATCCATTCATTTTGCATGCATGAGGGGTTCGATTGCATATAGCACCATGTTTTTTTTAGCATTTTCAATGATTTGCATCCATTCATTTTGTACGCATAAGGGGTTCGGCTCATCATACTCATTAATGTCAAATTCAAAATTCCTTACTTGAGTACGTACTTAAACTGCATGCTATCAAATTAATTCACGTGCCCTACTAGCAGTTGAGCCTATTAATTTCATTTTGTATGCGTTGCATTAGTCATGTTACATTGCTTAGGATTGTGCATTTTTGTACTTATTTTTGTTTTCTTTGGCTTGCCTTGGAGTACTAGTTGAGCGGTTTTGCTTTAGCATATTGCATACGTGCGACTATTGCCATGTCAAACCAGTTTGCCATGAGGCTGAGTGCTTAATTGATATCTCTTGAATGCTTGTGGATGGAGGCTTTTCGCTTAAGTTGGGATGATTTGATTACTGTACATATGAGAATGATAATTTCATATGAACATTAAAAAATGATCATTCTATTCTATTCTACTTTAATTCTAGTAAACTAAACACATAATCGTAGTACTGGATTAGAAGTGTAGTTTCCCTAAAGCTATACATCTTATTTCCCAGAACTGCATGTATGATCATTGATCATCAAATACAAGAAAATCCCACTATTATTTAACTATTCTATCCATAAACTAAAGCATTTTGGGGTTGAAGATTGAGATTTGATCATTTGAACAACAAATAAGAATGTAAGTGCAAATGGTTATGAAGATTCCCACATTGGTTGTGAAGAAAGAACCCTTTCCATCTAGCTTTGTATAAGATATTGTTTGAGCAATGCAAAAGAGCACACAACCACGCAGTAAGCACAAAACGAGTTATTCTTTCGCCTTTTACTAAAGAATACCATGTGCTCGCTGCAAATAGTGGCATACGCCTATTTTTGGAGAGGTTCTTCTTAATTGGGATTGACCTCTATTAATTTGTAAAAGAATGTTTTTGTATTTTGAGGTTGCTAAGAATTTGTGTATTTAGTTAAGATAGGGTGGTCCCTCATTATATTTTTTCTTTTGTTAGATTCTTTCAAAATTATTTAACTCCCAATTGTGTTCAAAAAAATTTGATGTTTCATATTTTTTTAAAGAACAGTTTTTTTTTTTCCTGAATTTGGAAGTACTTGTGATAGTTTTATGGAAAAATTATAGACGATCGTAATTGTAAAAAAATAATTACAAATTAATGATAAGTTTTATCAATTTTAATAATTAAAAATATAAAATTTACAATCTCTTTGTAATTATTTTTTTGAATTGTGATAGTTTTATGGAAAAATTATAGACGAGCGTAATTGTAAAAAAATAATTACAAATTAATGATAAATTTTATCAATTTTAATAATTAAAAATATAAAATTGTCAATCTCTTTGTAATTATTTTTTTGAAAATATATTGAATTATAATTTCCCTAGTTTTATTGGACATTCCAGTAATCATGTATGATCAAAACAAGTCTCCATCAGATAGGAGTGTAAAAATGGCCCGCGGCTTGTTCAGGCACAGGCCTGAGCCCAGCCTGAGATTGGGCCTGGGCCTAGGCCATCATTTTGAAGTCCGACCCGACCTGTGGCCCCGCCTATCTGCCTGTTTAAGGCGCACTCAAGGCCCCGCACGAGGCCTGGTGTCTTTTTTAGTGGAAATTAATAAAATTTGGTAGAAAAATATTAAAAATTGTTCAAGCTTGCCCAAGCCCAAGCCCAAGCCCAAGCCCAGGCCCACCAGCCTGACTCGAGGCCCGGCCTGCCAAAGCCCAAATACCCCTTGGGCCTAAGGTTGGGTCTAATTTTTTGGCCCATAGCCCAGCCTGACCCAACCCAAATTTTAGCGAGAGCCCGCAAGGCCCAACATGGGTCGGGCGGGGCCAGGCCGGGCCAAATTTACACCCCTACATCAGATGGTCTAAAATTGAAAAAATTATTTCATATCCAATGTGACATTGCCCTAAAATTGAAACACAAGTCTAGTGGATGGTTTCCAAACAAGGGGTGAATATTCAGTATTCCCGTAGTATGAACACGTAGTACTCCATAATGTTTTAATTGGTAGAGAAGGGTATGGGCCAACGATTTATGTTGGGGATGGAGAACAACATGAGGGCTAAGTAATTGGTGATTGGCTTGGAATATGACCACGTGGTGTTCAGGGATTATTGAATAATTTCCCCCCAAGAATATAGCTCAACTCACTATTTTGTCTATTGTGTTTGATAATTTAATTCACTACATAAAAAAGTTGAATATATTTCGTAAAATTAAATTGGGCTTGTTTCGTAATAACAATCATATACTTAAAATTTTAACATCTTATAAAGAAATTAAAATGTAACAGTAAAGACACTTTACTTAATTACAAATGTTGGCCATGGTTACCATCACTATCATTGTCACTCCACCACCACCATTATTGTCAATGGCAGAGTAATAAAATTAATTTAAATAGGGCAACTGTTAATCACAATCTCGATTTTTTATTTTTAATTCTTTTTTTAATCTTCCCACAATGAATAACTATAGGTGTTTGAAGTTTGCTCATTTGGTAGTTTTTTTATTTATTTATTTTTTTCTTATGTTTTTTTATTTAGTGATTTTTTTTTTAAAAAAAAATGTAAAAAGTTTTGCACTTCTACATTTAGCTCAACGACGAGAAGAACCAAATTTTTTAAAGAAAAAGTATTTTTTTTTTTTTGGTGGTTAGATGGAGGCCTAAGCCAAGGAACAAACTAAAAAAACTCTCCAATAAGGAGTCTCCTAAACAAGAAACTGTTTTAGGCGAGATGATGACACCTCCACTATTCTCAACTATGTGTCTCTCTTGAATGGCCTCCCTAGCTGTTTGATCTGCACAGCCATTTATCTCCCGAGCAATATAACTGAGCTTGCATTCTCAATTTTTGTCCAAGACCCTCCGTATTTACAAGACCATATTGTGATCAGGATGATTAGGCTTCGGATTTTCAATGCGATTCACTACATCTTGAGAGTCTATTTCAAACTCTACCTGATGCCACCCTTGTCTCCAGGCTAGAGTTAGGCCCTGCAATATCACCCATAATTCCGCTGTTACAACTAAAGCCCAGCCTATCGACTGCTTGAAGCTCCTTATCCATAAGCCAACACTATCTCTGATCACTCCCCCAATTCATGCCATCCCAGATTGCCAGCACAAGCTCCATCAGTGTTGATCTTCACCCATCCCTCCCTAGGTATCTACCATTGATTACTAGGACTCCCCACTGGATTTGGACTAGCAAAATTTTTTTGTTCCCACCGCCTCATGTACAACTCCTCAAATAGTAGATATGGGGATGATGGGAATCACAAATGTTGGGTCAAAAATGGAATTGCTTCGCCACAACCAAATCATAGCACTAGTCCCTACAAACATTAAAGTCCAATCATGATTCTTATCCTTAGCCCATTTAGTATTAGCCATGTTCTCATCTACCCACCCAAGGAGTGGAAGATTAAAGAATGTTCGCTGTTACTCTGGGCTAATCAATCTCTTCCAAATGCCCCTAGGAATATCACAATCCCGCAAGGCGTGAAGAGTTGTTTCATTATGCGCGTTACATCTCTGGCAAGTAAGCTGATCATGTCTAATTTACCACAGAAGACATTTCCATCGTTGCAATCCTTTGTTCTTCCAAATGGATTTCCAAGCATTTATAGGTTCTCCTACATGATTCTCTCTCTTAATCTTCTTATAAGTCGACTCTACTATAAAACATCCATGGTTTGTGTGCTTCTAGATTTGTCTATCTGTATTTTTCCCTCTGCTAAATTAGAATAATACTCTAGAATTTGTTTAAAATCTCTTGGGGCAACAAATGTGTAATTTTGGGGCCATTTGGGAATATACCAAAAAAAACTAAAAAGTAAGCTTTCAACCCATCTTGAGTCACACCACCTCTCACATAAAAAAGCAAAAAAAGTTAAAAAACCAATTTTTAACCATCTTTTCAAAACACTCCTTGTCCCATTTCCACCCTTGCCCCTCTTCCCAAGAATGCTCAACAACTTCCTCCATGTCTTCCTTGGGCACTAGACTTGTAGCTTTCTATATGAGAGTTTTGGAGATTTGAGCATTAACATATGTACTTTTTAAGTTACCAGTAAGCATAGAAACTAAAATATTTATTATAAAATTTTTAAATATAATTTTTATAAGGATAAATTATGTAAATGGTCTATATAGTTTATATGATGTGTCAATTTGATCCAATTGTTTCAATTTGCTCGATTTTGCCCTTTAATTTAACGGATTGTGTCATATTAGTCCAATAAATAACAGTTATTAAGTTTGGTGGATGGAAAGTCAAACAATGTATCAATTTGGTCATTATAGTTTACACGATGTGTCAATTTGGTCCCTGTCAAAATTGAGCAAATTAAAACAATAGAGACCAAATTGACATATCGTGTAAACTACAGAGACCAAATTGATACATCGTTTGACTTTTCGTCTATCAAACCTAATAGTCGTTATTTATTGAGCTAATATGAAACAATTCATTAAATTAAGGAAAAAATCAAGCAAATTGAAACAATAAGGATCAAATTGACACATTGTATAAATTACAGGGACTATTTGCATAATTTACCACTTTTACAATTCATCCGAACAACTTCTCATCTTTTAAACATAAAATATAAAAATTCCTAATCAAAAAATTTAATTTTTGCACAAATCAAAATTTCTAAGTTTAACACATAAAAATCTTTGATTTTATAAAATTCCTTTGGTAAACACCCCTAAAAAAGTGTATCATATACACATTGTTACATATTTTTTTAGTATATGTTACACATTATGTGACAAATGTTATATAATCTTGTGCTGGAGTTATGACAATTTATGGTCCATAATATGTATTTTGTGGTAATATTATACATTTTTATAGTAAGGTTACACATTTTTTCATTGAAACATTTTTGAATCACAAAATGCGTAACACTACCACAAAAATGTATAGATTCATATGTAAAAATAAATAAATAAATTGTCATAATTCTACTAGAAACTAGGTAAAATTTTTCACAAAAATATGTAATATGTACTAAAAAACGTAATAAGGTACATGTGGTACACATCTTATAAGGGGTGTATACCGAAGGAGATAATCTATACTATTATATAAGCAAAAACATTTATATATATATATAGGCCTGTATTGGTAGGTCCATTTAAGTCAGTGAGGGATAGTCCTTGTTTTGATATGTTGGAGGTAGAGTTTACTGAGGCAGAGGTATGGGCTGCTGTCAAGGGTTGTCATGGGAATAGGGCTCCAGGTCCAGATAGTTTTAACTTGGCTTGTATTCAGAAACTGTGGAAGGTAATGAAGTCTGATGTGCTGAATTTTGTGTTCGATTTCCATAAGAATTGTAAGTTGGTCAAAGGAATCAATAGCTCTTTCATCACCTTGGTACCTAAAAAGGAGAATCCAGTGGGGTTGGCGGATTATAGACCTATCAGTTTGGTTGGGTCGATGTATAAAATTTTGTCTAAGGTTCTCTCCTCAAGGCTGAAGGCAGTGATTCCTCAGATCGTAAGTGAAAACCAATCAGCTTTTATTGGAGGGAGGAATATTCTGGATGGTGTTTTGGTGGCCAATGAGGTTGTTGACAGTTGGAAGAAATCTAGAAGGAAAGGAGTGATTATTAAGTTAGATTTTCAGAAAGCTTATGATTCATTGAATTGGGATTTCTTACTCTCCATGTTGGTTAATTTTGGGTTTGGAGGAAAATGGGTGGAGTGGATTAAGGTATGTATTACCTCAGCTAGGCTTTCGGTGCTTGTTAATGGATCTCCTACTGAGGAGTTCAGTCCACAGAGAGGACTGAGACAAGGGGATTCCTTGTCCCCATTTTTGTTTATCATAGCTGCAGAGTGCTTAAGCATTTTGTTCAATAGAGCTTTGGATCTGGGGCTGATAAAGGGGGTTAAGGTTGGCTCTGATGGGTTAGTCCTCACTCATCTCCAGTTTGCAGATGATTCTTTGTTATTGTGTGAAGCTAATGTAATGGAGATAAAGAATGTAAAGAAGATTCTTAGGTGCTTTGAGTTGATATCAGGGTTGAAGATAAATTACCATAAAAGTATAATTAGTGGTGTGGGTATTCTAGAAGAGGAAATGTCTGAGTACGCATCAGTGCTGAACTGTGAAGTTAAATGTTTGCCGTTCAAATACCTCGGTTTACCGCTGGGGGCTAACCCAAGTAGGAAAGCAACTTGGCGGCCTATACTAGACAAATTCAGAAGCAAACTAGCTAGTTGGAAAAGCAAACTGCTGTCATTTGCTGGGAGGCTTGTTTTAATCAATTATGTCATGTCCTCCCTGCCTATCTATTATATGTCATTGTTTAAGTTGCCACAGGGGATTGCCAGAGAATTGGACAAGCCTCAAGCTTCCTTTCTGTGGAGGGGATCTGAATTGAAGAGGAGGGTTCATTTAGTAAAATGGAAGGAAGTGGCGAAGCCTGTAGACCAAGGGGGCTTGGGGCTTAGGAGTGTAAAGGAAGTGAATAGTTGCCTTATGTTGAAATGGTGGTGGAGGTTTGGCGTGGAAAATAAAGCTTTGTGGAGGAGAGTTTTGAGCAGTAAATATAGGATTGAGGAGGGGAGTTGGAGCCCTCAACTAATCTCTAATGTGATATGTTCCAAGATGTGGAAGGATATATTATTACAATCTGTACAGAGTAGCAGTCTAGTGGATATTTTTCTGGACAATTGTAAGGTGAAAGCGGGTAATGGTCAGAGAATCAAGTTTTGGAAGGATAAGTGGTGGGAAAACTTCAGCCTTAAAGATGCATTTCCACTATTGTATAGTGTAGTAGTTGATAAGAAAGTGACTTTATCTGATATGATGATCAGGAAGGAGGAAGCTGGTGAATGGTCATTTCAGTTTAGAAGGGCGTTGTTTGACTGGGAAAGAGTGGAATTAATCAGATTGGTAAGTCAGATTGAGGCAGGTCCTAATCTTAGGTGTTGCTCAGAAGATACTCTTTTCTGGAAAGCCTCGGAATCTGGAAGTTATTCAGTTCAATCTATGTATAAGCTCTTGGTTGAGGGATCCAGTAATAACAGCACAGTTAGCAAAAGGATTTGGGTTAAACATGTCCCACCTAGAGTTCAATTTTTTGGATGGCTTGCTTGGAAAGGAAAACTAAAGACGGCTGAGTTTCTACACAGGATTGGTGTTCTGCCTACTGGTGCATCTATAGAATGTTGTCTATGTAAATCTGGAGCTGAGTCTCTCATACATGTGCTTCTATTATGTGCAGTGGCTTGGAGAGTGTGGTATGAAATGATTAGATGGTGGAAGATTCAAGGAGCACTGCCAGCCTCAGTGGAGGACATGCTTGAATGGTGGGCAGGGGTGGATCTTAACAAAAAGAAAATGATGATGTGTAATGCCCTTCCTCTTGTAGTAATGTGGTCTCTATGGAAACATCGGAATGAATGTTTATTTCAGGAGGTTGTCCCAAGTGTGGATGGAATTACGGATCTAATTAAGTTAAAAATGGCTGTGTGGTTTAAGGAAGTATTTAAGGATCATATGCTGTCAGTTCATGATTTCATATTTAATCTACAGGGTATCAGATTAAGTTTGCGAGGTGGGTTCAGAGAGTGAAGTATATGAGGAGGCCTATTTTTTTCCTACCAGTCGTTCTGCAGAATACTCTCGGTTGGCATGCTAGGTAGCGGAGTTTTGTCTCAACTTGTGCAGTATAGTATTTGCTGTGTGTGAGGAAGTTCTGCCTTTGTTTATGCAGCTAGAATGTGCTTGTCATTAGTTTTTGCAGTTTAATCTCCATGTTCCAGTGTTGGTTGGTTTGATGGTAGTTGATGTGTGCTTTACTTCTTTATAGGAATTCAGTTCTTTTAACCATTGTTTTACTTATTGATCTGTACAAAATTCCTCTGCTATTTAGGTGGCTCTCAATACTGTTTTTTTGCTAGTTTGCTGATTTAGCTCACTGAAGTTTTTGTGGTGCTAAGGTTTGGAGATGTAGATTCGTTTGCTGCAATTTTTGATGGTCAGCTGCAATGTAGATGGGTCAGCTTGCAGGTTTAGTTTGGTTCTGCTCCAGGTTTGGGTGCTGAGTGGTGGGCAACCTGCTTTTATTGGTGTATGCTGCTAGATTGCTCTCATGATGTGTATTGTTGTTTCTGTTTTCTTTGGTTTTCCTCTGTGTTGGATTCTCTCCAACTGGAGCTCCGAGCTTAATGTAGCTCCGAGTTCCTCTTTATTGATGTACTCGTTTTATGATTTCATCAATAAAGATTTCTTCTTGCTGATAAAAAAAAAAAAATAAAAAAAAAAAACATTTATATGTATATGAACTCAAAACTCTTAATCCATTTTTTTTTTCTACACTTTTGAATTAACAAAATATAAAAATATGTGTCATAAAATTTCTGGCCTTTCCATTGTCATAAATTGTAATTATAGATTATTGACTCTTTGATTATTATGGTAACATATTTCAAATTCCTTACTTCTTACCTTTCAAATTCCTTGATGTGTGGAATTAAAAAAAAAAATTATTTAATTTATGACATTGTTATGGAAAATCAATCACAATTTTAAATCTTTATATTTATTTTTTATTTTTTAGTAGTTAAGAAATATACGTGACATATAACTATTGGCCCATCTACAGTTTGCAGATGATTCTATTTTATTCTGTGAAGCTGAAGCTGAGGAGGTCAGAAAGCTGAAGAGAATACTAAGGTGTTTTGAGATTATGTTGGGGCTGAGAATAAATTATCACAAAAGTCAAGTTTGTGGAGTGGGTGTCCCAGAGGAATCTTTAGCCAGGTTTGCATCTATCCTTAACTGTAAGATTAAGAAGTTGCCCATGCAATATTTTGGCCTGCCACTAGAAGCTAATCCTAATAGGAAAGATACTTGGAAACCAGTGCTGGATAAAGTCCGTTGCAAACTTGCTAGTTGGAAGAGGAAGCTCCTGTCCTACGCTGGTAGGTTAAATTTGATCAAATTTGTATTGGCCTCACTATCTGTGTACTATCTATCCTTGTTTAAAATGCCTCAAGGGGTAGTTAGAGTGATTGAGAGGCTGCAAGCATCTTTTCTTTGGGGAGGGTCTGAAATAAGGAGAAGGGTCCACCCGGTAAAGTGAGAGGAACTGGTTAAGAGAGTGGATCAAGGGGGCTTAGGACTACGAAGAGTGAAGCTGGTAAATGATTGTTTATTAGTTAAATGGTGGTGGAGGTTTGGGTTTGAAAAAGAAGCGTTGTGGAGAAGGGTGATTTGTAGTAAGTATAAAGTCAATTTTTCTAAGTGGGTACCAAGGTTCTAAATATCGGCCGGTACGTGCCGTACCGGCCGGTTCGTGCCGGAAAATGGGAGGGCCGAGTCGGATACTCACCGGTATACCAGCGATACTGAAATTCACGGCCGTAGCGGCCGATTCCCGATACGTATCGGGCTGAATCCGATACGTAAGCGATTTCTTTCCGATACATGCCAATACGCTGAAAAACGAGCAAAGCACGGTGTCTTGTGTATGTATGAGTGTGGCTACTGAGCAAAGCAAAGCATGGTATCCTTAAGACCTGCAAAAACAATTGAGAAAAGCAAAGCAAAAGCACCTGGAGGAAGCATCGAACCCAAATCCAAACCCAACTCCTCAATCAAACCCAAATCCATCTCCTAGGGGCATCGATCTTGTAAAGTGTTGCAGCCTGCAGGGAGAAGCATCGAATCGAACCCAAATCCATCACCGATTTCAAGCTTCTTCGGTCAAGGTTTGTTCTCTCACTCATCATGCTCTGTTTGTTCTCTCACCATAATATGATGCTCTGTTTTTTTTATTTTGACTCAAGAAGTCTTTTTAAGTTGTGTTTGGTTCGGTTTGTTTATAATATTTTTTTTTTCTGTGGTTATTTGTTTAAATGTACATAATTTTATATATATATTATTGAACTCATAATTTTACAATTCATTCAGGAGCAGTTTGTCCCCCATAATTTTATATATATATATATATTATCACCATAGAATATAATATTTTTATATATAAAAATATTTTTATATATATTTTAAATGGACATATGCTCAATATATATATTTTTATATATATTAGTTAAAAAGATTTAATCTGTTAGATTTTTTATTTCAGTTTTTTTTTTTATTATTTTAGATTTTTTAATCTGTCAAATCTTTTTATTTCAGATTATTTTTATAGAGGTTTAATCTGTTAGATTTTTTTTAAATGAGTCAAGAAAGTGCCTCTACATATCAAAATTTTGATTAAAATGTGATAAATTAAGGCTAAAAGAGTCAAAAAAAAAAATGCATAAAATTGAGTTTTAGATGGATTGCTAATGATTTTTGAAATTTCACAGCCGCGACGCCCGATACCCGATACGTACCGGTCGATACTACCGATACCGATACTCCGCGACCGATACCGTTACGTTACCCGATACTGTGATTTAGAACTATGGTGGGTACCATCTCCTTGCACTAGTAGCAAGGTATCTAGTGTTTGGCTGGCCATTAGCAACATTGCTTCATCAAATAGTCTCATTCTGGGCTTTTACATGGATAACTGGAAGATTAAGGTGGGGGATGGGAGTTCAGTCAAGTTTTGGTGGGACAAATGGTGTCACTCCACATGTTTAAAAGAGGAATTTCCTGGCTTATTTCTGCTGACTGTGGAAAAAGAGGAATCAGTTAGAACAGCGTATGTGAGAAAAGAAGTGGAAGGGCATTGGGTGTTCAATTTTCAGAAGAAGGTTGTATCACTGGGAAGAGAGTGAGCTGATTCGGCTCATAAACATTCTGGATACAGCTCCTAGTCTTGTGGCTGATCAAGTGCATAAGCCTGTGTGGGCAGCTGCTTTATCTGGTGTTTTTTCTGTGTCTTCTGTTTTTCAGGGGGCTTGTGCAAGTGAAGACCCTAGTCTGAGAATAAGCAAACTGGTGTGGGTTAAATATTTGCCTCCCAAAGTACAATTTTTTGGGTGGTTAGCATGGAGGTGTAGACTTAAGACCTCTGTGTTTCTTCAAAAAATCGGTGTGCTTCAAAACACTGCTTCAACTTTGTGTATGTTCTGCAAAACTGTGAATGAGTCTGTGGATCATGTGTTGGTGTCTTGCCCTTTTGTTTGGAATGTGTGGGCTGAAATGCTAAACTGGTGGGACGTTCAAGGGGCTTTACCTGGGTTTGTTGAAGGAATAATCTTATGGTGGGATGGGGAATACTTCAGCAGAAAAGAGAGGAGGATTTGGCAAGGAGTCCCTCTGGTTGTGTTGTGGTCCTTGTGGAAGCTTCGAAATGAAGTAGTGTTCAATGCATCAACTCCAATCTTGTCTGAGGTATGTGAAGTGATTAAAGTTAGAGTTGCTGCTTGGCTGAAACATTTGTTCACTGAGCATAAATTCACTGTGCAAGATTTTGTGGTCAATCTAAGGCAAGTAAGGAGATGTATCTCTGGTAGGTACTTGTGAATTTTGGGAGTGTATCTTAGGAGGTGCTTGGGAGGGACTGCTAGTGATATGTAGTGTTAGTTGGAATGTGTTGATCTGCTGGTGTCTGCTACTGCTATTGGGTCTGTTGTGTATATGCAGTGTTGGAGGGGTAGGGTTAGCTTGGGTGAAGATCTGTATCTTTTTGTTTAATTTCTGAAGCTCTGCATCCATGTGGTGTTGAATATCTGCAATAAATATATTGATGTGTGTACTGAAGCTCTGTGTGTTGAAATTCTGAAGTGTGTTGCAGTGTTGCTCTCAACTCTAATGCTAGTTTAGCTTGGTTCTTCTCAGATTTGGTGGTGAAATTTCTGCAGGAAAATGTGCTGCTGAGGGCAGAGGTGTAGTCATATGGAACTAGGGGAGATGTGTTAAATGATGTGTAGCCTGGGCTTTTTCTAGTCATGGAGTGAATTCTATGGCTGCCTACTCTTGGTGACTTCCTTCAGGTTGGAGAATTCCTTCAGGCTTTTTTCAATACAATGTCAGGAAGGGGTTGGTTCTGGTGGTTGGTTTGGAGCCTCAATGGGACTATTAAGGATCATTAAGGTGGGGCAAAAGCTGAAAGAACAATGTGCTATGAGTTTTGGGAGGTTGTTTTGGTCTGCTGTTGGTCTGCATCTGCCTGTGATCTGCTCTTGGTTACAAGTTGTTGGTCTGCATCTGCATCTGCCCTTGGAAGTGTTCTGCTTGTGTGTGAGCTGAGTTTAGGTCCTTGTATGCATTATGGTTTGTTCTTTTGTTTGGTTTTCCTTTTCCTGATTGGGTTTGGTTCCTTCCCAAACCCCTTCCTCTCATTTATTTGATGTAATCTCATCTTGTATGGTTTGTTCATCAATAAAGGTTTCTTTTTGCTGATTCAAAAAAAAAAAAAAAAACTATTGGCCCATCCAATTATATTGAAAAATTTTAAACATTTAAATACAAAGTCCACAATAGAATCTTAGTTATATTTAAATTACATCTCATTAAAATTTTTATTTTTTAAAGTTAAAAAATATATGTGGCATGAAACTATTGGCCCATCTATATTACATTCAAATTTGAGAAAATTGCACTTCAGTGTAAGTTTAAAAGAAATTACAAATCAATGATAAACTTTATCACTTTTAATAATTAAAGTTATAAACTTTTTCACACATTTGCAAATATTTTATGCAAAAATATCATTGATTTGCAACTTTCATTGAAATTTTGATGACCATTTAATAGAAATTCCGAAACAAAATCTTATTTATATTTTAACCACATCTCATTTGAAAATGTTTAGATGAAAAATCTAATTTTTTTTTTTAAATTTCTTTAATTTTTAAAAGTCAAAAATGAAATTTTAGTAATGCTATGACAATCACATTTGGTACAATCTGGTGGTGCCTTAAATACTAACCATGTGGTTATTGTATCATAAGGTGACACGTTACATATCATCAAATATAATATCAAAACATGGTCATCCTAACATTATTCATTTTAAAAATTTATAGAAATTATTTTAAGTATGAATTATACATAACTTAACAAAATAAAAAAAAAATTAAAACGTTAGTTAGATTACGAAACTATTCTTCAAGTAAATTATAAATACACTTAATCTTTTAATGATAACCGCGTTGTTTGTCCAATCCAAATAGTTTGGTCAAAAAATAAAAACAAAAACAAAACAAAACAAAACAAAAAATTAAGCCTAGCCTAAAGTTCTTATCTATGAATTAGTTTATGGCATATAAAACACACCGTACTCCCTAAACCCTAAATGCCTTTTACTTTTCTCTCTAAATTTTTCTAAAGGGGAGAGGGAGACGGTAGTGATTCCCCCCACCTCTCCGATATCCCTCCCCCACATTTCAATCATTTTCATAATCTACATATGATGTTTACCTCTTCAGTTTGGGCATTATTGTCTTACTTTTTTTTACCTTCGAACTCAAAACTTTAATATCTGATTTCAAATCTTTTAACAATCTGAAGGACGACGCTAGATAACGCATTTGTTTTACACTAGACGACCACCTCACCCTCAATGTTTTGTCTTGACCAGCAAATGTGAAGTCTTCAGATTCCAAATGGAAGGCTGCAAAGTAATAGAGTTTCTGATGAGTTCAGTAGTGACTTGGATATGTTTTTTGTCTGTTTGTTTGTTTCTTTTTTTCTTTCTTTTTTTGTTTGTGGTTTTCTTACTTCTTAGTTTGGTGATGTATTAATCCTTCATGTATAGAGGTTTGTTTCCCTTCCTTATGGGAACCTTTTCTCCTCCTTTATGGAGGTTTGGATGGTTTCTTCTATGAAAATTGTTTATTTCTTTTTGAGATCTTGTGATAACGTTGTACATGATTGATTTGATCTTTTATCGATTTTTGCAATGAAGATTTTCTTCTCAAAAAAAAAAAAAAAAAAAAAAAAAAAAAAAAGTTCTTATCTATGAGTTATGCCTTGACCAATAAAATGATTTGACATAATTTTAGACAAGTAATGTTAGGAATTATAAAAAAAAAAATTATAAAATGCTTCATTAAGATTTTTTATATTTGGATTACACATATAATAAAATGTCACACGCTAATCAAAAGATAAAAAAATTTCATGAAGTGTTTCTTGATATTTTTTTTTTTTATAAACATTACTCATTTTAGACTAGAAATTGAGCCAAAAACTTGCTTTGATGCTAATTCGATTACATCTATATTTACTATTATATATAGAAAAACGTTATTTTGTCTTCAATTTATGAAATATTGACATACGCGTGGCTCTTTAATTAATATCACAATATTTTAAAAATCATTTAAGTCATGGTTTTATTATATAAAAGAAAATGTTGTTGAGTCGTTGAGGCTCAAAGTCTCAATAAAAATTTATTAAATTTTAAAAATACATGTCACGAAAGTGTTAGTTTTGTTCAATATGATGATATTTCGCATACATTTAATTTTTAAAAATTAAATCTAAGTAAGAACCTAAAAAATTAAGAATAACATGAATTATACTACAAAAATTTAATTTGAAATGTAAATGATAATAATGAAAATTTTAATTATTGAACATGTTGAGTTAAATATGTAAATAATAACAATGAAATTTATTCTTTTGGTCTTATCAACTAATGTGTTTTGCAGGAGGAGCTTGTGGGTATGGAAATTTGTACAATCAAGGGTATGGAACAAGCACTACAGCACTACGCACAGCTTTGTTCAACAATGGGTTCAGCTGCGGGGCTTGCTACGAGATACGATGCAACAACGACCCCAAATGGTGCCTCCCTGCCACCATCACCGTCACCGCTACAAACTTTTGCCCACCTAACTATGCTCTGCCTAACAACAATGGTGGTTGGTGCAACCTCCTCTCCAACACTTCGACTTGTCCGAGCCTGCTTTCTTGAAAATTGTTCAATATCGTGCTGGAATCGTGCCCGTTGTCTTCCGAAGGTAAAAAATAACACGAAAAATACTATTCTTTCATAATTTTTATATGATTTAATCCATGTTAAAATTTGATTAATGAGAATTGAGTTGATCACCAATGTCGCTGGTGTAGGGGATGTCCATGCAGTGTCAATCAAGGGATCCAAGACAGGGTGGCAAGCTATGTCAAGAAACTGGGGCCAAAACTGGCAGAGCAACTCTTATCTCAATGGCCAAAGTTTGTCTTTTCAAGTGACCACCAGTGACGGTAGAACTGTGACAAGTTACAACGTGGTACCTGCTAATTGGCAATTCGGCCAAAGTTTTGAAGGGAGTCAATTCTAGATTGTTGTTGATACATATTTTTTTTTAAAGTAGATTTTTCATAATAAGGTCTTTTTGCACGTGTAAGAAGAGGATTGGCTAGCTGTGGTAGCTTGAGTAAAAGCCCCTGTGAGACCTTTCATGTTGATGGTAGCTTAATATAATATATAATTTGTGTCCTACTACTCTACTCTCATCTTTCCTTCTTTTTTGTTTTTAACCTTTGGTATATTTGCATGAAACAGACACACATGACATGCAAATAAATTACTACAATTATAGAAAACTAATTCTACATACCCAGGATTTGTTTTCAGAATTAATGAATGATTTATTTATATTCAAGATATAAGAGTTTATGGGTACTTAGGCTTTTGCAATGACCCTCTAATTTATAAAAGTTCAAAAAACAAAATTAGGTAATCATTTCAAAATGTGATGGAAAAATGACAAGCCATAAAAGTGTTTATGGGTACTAGTATGTTATTTTCCTGTCATTTATTTCTATTTTCCTAAATTTTATCACGAATTTTAACTTTTATGGGTTAAACAGAAAGTAGTTAATGACAAGCCATAAAAGTGTTTAAAAAATTACCCTTAATTGTAGATCAATAGTGTGTATATTTTAAATTTGTTGTTTGACCACACAATTGATGAATCTCAGCCATTAATTACAAATTCTAAGCAAAATTTTGGATTTTCTTTTGGGGACTAGTAGTTGGTGTTATCTTAGATTAAAATTTTGGCCATGAAAACATATATAAGGTGACAGTTTTACTCTTCTTATCCTAAGCAGTACTTGAGATATGAGACCAAGCACACTTTGGATTTCAAAATGACAAAATGGTTTTAATGACAATTAAACAATACCTCCCTTTATTAATATTCTTTATCAAGTGTGCTGTGAAAAGCTGCAGAGTAGTGCATCAACAAAATAAATAAATAAATAAATTGATGAAGAAATTATACTTATAGTTATTGTGTTATTATTATTTTTTAATGTCAATTTAATTTCTATAATTTTAATTATCAGTTTTATGCATGAACACTTTTTTTCTTTTCCCTTTTTTTTTGGGTCTAAGCATAAATTGATTTCAAGTTAGGAAATAAGTTGCAAAGTCCATCAGAGCTTTACACGTTACAGATTTTGGCCCATCTTTATTATAGTTGGCTTTAGTCTTCTACCAGCTCAGATCGTTAAGGCTGAGTAAGAAAATTAAAAAAATCTACAAATCAAACTGATTCAATCTAATTCGATAGATTTAGTTTGATTTTGGAATTCATAGTTCAGTTTGATTTGAAAAATTGGAGAACTGATCTCCACGGATTGGTTATGGATTTAAGTTCATAGTTCTAGATTAGAACCGAACTGAACCTTATGTAACTTAAACTATATACATACCATATTCCGTGATGAATACAATTCTACCATCTTATATATAAAACCAAACCCTAATTCATAACCTTTCATACTAATATAATAATAATAATTGTGGGAGGCAAAAATGAAGAGTTTCATTTTGGGTAGAAAATGTGTAGAATTCGAGTAGGATACACTCTGATGAGCAGAATAACAGGTCTATAAGACCAAACGACCAGGACTAGAGATCCAGGTCCAAGCATGCAGGTCCAAGACCAAGTCCTGAGATCGAGAACCAGACGAGTCCAAGGGACCAGGACCAGAGGTCTAGGACCACAAGAGTCCAAGGGACCAGAACCAGAGATCCAAGTCCAGACAAGTAGGTCGAGAACCAAGGAACCCAGTCTAGAGGTTCAACTCTAGACATGCTGTAGACACCCCATTTTTGACCGACCTTAAGACTCAGACGTCACCGATGGATCGCTTGGTGATGTTGCATATCGTGCTCGTTCAGAGGTTTCAGAGTCTCGGCTGCGAGCCTTGCCTCCGGACTTCCGGACTCTTTTGTGCTTTGCCTCGGTTTGCGAACCAGGCCCTGTTTTTCCTGTTTTCTCTTCCCAAAGGGAGGGAAAGGTCTCGTAGATCATCTCTCACTGGCCGTAGGCTACATTTCGTGGTCGTAGGCCATTTTTTCCCGTTTGGAGCCCGGTTCCCGGTTTTTCGGAGCTGTCGGCCGTGTGCCTCGGTTCGGGACCGCTTAACCACCTCCGTTTGCTTCGGTTTTTGGCACACACCTTATTTCCTCCATTTTGAGGGACACTGTGGTCCGAGAGACCAACTTCGTGGTCGGACACCACTTCCGGTGCCTAACAGCCCACTTTCGGGGCCCTAAACTGCGTGTTTTGGCTCCCGAACTTTCATTCTGCATTTTTGGGCTCCGACCCAAACTTGAGATAGTCATATTTTGAGGTACTTTTCATGTTTGATTAAGGATCGTTTGCTGTTTGAGATCTCCTACTGCCACTTGCTTCTTTACCCCTCTTTTAGGCCTTTTCTTGCATGATAGTTTAGGCCTACTTATATTTATTTTCGTGGCTTGATGTAAACTGTAAAGTTCCTTTTTTTGAGCTCCTCTTCAACTTTGTTGAAGGGCTCTTTGCCATTTGGGACCAGCAGCTACCACTTGCCCCTTTATCTCTCTTTTTTGGCCTTTTGGGGGAAATTTGAATTCCATTTCCCCCCCTTTTCTCCCCCCTCTTTTGCCTATATAAACAACCCTCCAGCTCTGGTTTTAGGGGTTAGAAAATTTTGGTTGGAGCTCTCACATTAAATCTCTCTCTCTCTCTACTCTAAGCCTTAAAAACCCCCTTGGTTCTTCACCAACCCATAGCCCCACCCTTCCATCCTCCATTCCAGCAGCTTGAGGTTGTTCTTCAAAGCCTAGGAGTGCTGCATTTTGGTCCAAGAGGCTGTTAAAGATTAGTCTCCAAGGGTAAGTCCTCTTCTCCCCTTTTTGACCCTTTTCTTGGTTCATATTCTAGCTCCTTGTGCTTACTTTTTTGAGCTCCGACCCTAACTGAAAATAGCATTTTTTTGAGCTCTATTTCATATTTGTTTAAGGGCCTCTCACTGTTTGAGGCTTCCTTTTTGCACTTGCTTCATTACCCCTTTGTATGCCATTTTCTTGCATATTATTTTTGGCCTATGTATAAACTGTTTTGAGCTCTGTTGTAAACTATAAAGAAGATTTTTTGGAGCCCTTCTTCAACATTGTTGAAGGGCTCTTCACTGTTTGGGGCCTCCATATGTCACTTGCCTTTGTATCCCTCTTTTGGCCCCATTTTTGCATGATTTATTAGCCCCTTGTGCTTATATTTTTGGGCTCTGGTCCGAACTATAAATGGCCTTATTTTGACCCCCTCTTCATGTTTCATTAAGGGTATTTTGCTGTTTGAGGCATCCTTTTTATACTTTGTGTTTAAACCTCTTTTTAGGCCTTATTTTGCATAGTATTTTGAGCATGCTTGTGCACTGTTTTGGGTTTGGTCATCAACTGTAAAATGCCATGTTTTGGGTCCCTCTTCAACATTGTTGAAGGGCCCTCCTCGGTTTAGGGCCAGAAGCTGCTACTTGCTTCTTTATCTCACTTTTGAGGCCATTTTTGCATGTTAGCTTAGCCCCATTTGTGTTCACCTTTTGGCCTTGCTTAAACCTGGAAATATGCATGTTTTGGTACTGTCTTGCCTCTGTCTTCATGCTTCATGATCGAATAATGCATGCTTTGTATAGCTATAAGTCATTCCATGCGCTTAATTTTGAGTTTCGGGATGCGTCTCATGTATCGGGTGCCATATTGCCATGTTTCGGGGCTTTTAAGCATCATATTTCAGTGATTGAAATTCATATGTTTGTATGCCATGATCCATGCCTTGGCATGCCTTGTTAGAGTGGCATTCGTGCCTTAGGTTCGGTCCTCGGCTTGCGTGCATACGTGCACGCATTTCGAGTGTCCCATTTTCATCTTGTGGCCACTGATGTGAGTGTGGCTGAGGTCCACTCACATTGGGGTAAGACCATCTTCACATGTTGTTGCATGCATGTCTTGTATATGGTTGCATGCGTGCTCCATTTCATCTTGTGGTTGCATGCTTAGATTGTAATACATTTGGCATGTATTCCCTCTTTTAGTCACTTAACATGTTGTTACATGTTTTGTGTTGTCCATGTTGCATGTTTGCATTGCTTGCCCCATGTTCATGCTTTGCACGCTGCCACATGTTCATGTTGCATACTTAGTTTCCATGCCTAGGTTGCATTGCATTGGCATGCATGCCTTGCCTCTTGATCAAGTGATAGAGGTTGGGCCTTTATTTGTTTGTTTGCTTGGTTTGCATTACATTTGAAATCAAAGTGCATACTTGGTTTCTTGGGCCATCACGCATTGAAATGCGCGATTGATGGTCCGAGAATCGAGGACCACACCGCTTTGAGTCATAAACATGATAAGGGATGTGGTGGTGCACACATTTGCTCGAAATGCATTGCCATACACTGCTTGCCCTCTGCTGCTGTCAAAACTGTCTTCTGCAAGAAGTTTCTGCCGACCGGCAACATTCAGTGCCGACCGGCCATTGGTGAATGGCCGATAACTTCATCAGCAGCCGATGGAAATTCTCTATGGCCGGTGGGCATTTCCTCCAGCTGATGGCATTCTACAGTGTGCAAGGAACATGTCCCAGGACTTTGGCAGTCTTTGGAGAGGCAGGACAGTGTAAATAGAGGCAGCAGTGGCATGGTACGAATTTTCCGGGCAAGACAGACCCGAGCATGCATCATCACACGCATCCCGAGGCAGAGGCTGCGGCCATCTTCTCTTTGCATTTAATTTAATTAGATTAGGAGTTTTGTAATATTTAATTCAATATTTTTCATTCGGCCTGTATATTCTTTTGGTCCCTCCGAGTGAGGGCGTATTTGTAATAAGTGTGCGTGAGTGTGTGTATGTCTTCCAACCCCACGTCTTTCTTCCCTTTTATTTACCTGCTTATGATGGTAGATTAGGGCACATTTAAATTAGCATACCTTATGCTATGCATGCGTGCATTCATACATTTGTCTTGCATGCACCGGGCTCGGCGCATCATGCTAACTGCATTGTATTTCAATTCCAAATTGAATACATGTTATCTGTTGCATTTCACATGCCATGTTTAGGATAGTCGAGCCTGTCTAGATTACATCTTTGCATGTGTTGCATTAGCCATCTTAACATGAACTAGGATCATGCATATGATTACTAACTGGTTTCTGTTTTGACTTGGAGTACTAGGTAAGCTTTTATGCTTTAGCATACCGCATGCGTGTGAGTGTTGCCATAATTGCATGATTACCATGAGGCTAGCTGCTTATGTGATATAACTGCTTGAATGCCTGTGGATGGAGGTTGAGTTGTCTAAATTGGGAGAATGCATTAAAACTGTGAGTTTTTAAGCCCACTAGATAGTGGCAAAACCATCTTTTCTAAAGCCCACTCGAAGGTGGCAAAACCTGCATTTTAGCCTACTTGCGAGTAGCAAACCATTTCCAAAACAAACATGTAATGTTTTGTTCCAATTTAGGCGATTTGGTCTATACTTGTTTGCCATGCGCATAACATACTAATTCTAGGCTAATAACCGGAATAAGAACACATAAAGTTTTCAAAATAGGATATCATGGTTAGTAGAGGCCGATCTTCGGATTGGGCGAGAGGGGGTGCTCATAGTTGACCTTCCCCAATCGTACCCAAGTTCCCGAGCCGAGGCAACTTTGGTGATGACGGACACGTGGCCTTTGGCATCGAGTCAGGGTTTCCTAAATTCCCCCAAAATAAAATATTTAGGTGGCGACTCTGTATCTGGCAAAGCAGTCCATGTTTGGCACTTCTTTCAAAAATCTGTTTTCTCAAAACGATTTGCCGGATTCGGACTCTTTGGTTCAGATTAAGAACCGCAACACAAAAGAGAGTCCGAACTGTAGAGTGAGGCCCACGGGCGCGTCTACACATGCGGGTCTAGGACCAGAGGTGCAAAACCAGAGGACCAGGTCTAAGGTCCAGGCCAGAAGGCAAAATCCAGAAGGCATAGCCCTCAAGGGTAGACTTGGTTGAAGTTTGGTCATTATTTTAAGGCCAACCACTCCTAGAATTCTACGATAGTGGAACATAGTACGACAAAAAGTGGGCTAAATAGGAAAGTGGAACCAACTCCAACAGTCACTTTAAAGGCTATATAAAGCCATATTAAGTGAGAAAAAAGGTGGACAATTTTAATTACAAATATTTTGGGCTGCTCCTATTCTTATATTTTCTTGTTTCATTACTTTCAAGCTTTCTAACTTGTGTATCGGATAATCCCTTGACTGCCCACCAGCCGGGTTCTTCATATTTTCATGCGTGTTTCAGGCCAAGTGCCACCGTGTTCACGCCAGAGTGCTGCCACAACAAAGGTGGTTCAATTTTCATCCACCACAATTAGGCGTCGTCTGTACGAAATTTGTAACAAAAAAACATTGCTCTAGTCTTTGCTAGTTTCAGTTCATTCATTTTTCAATCATTAATGACTAAAGAAAATGTCATCCTACCAACCGGTGAAGAATATGACGTTTTACGCCCTCCAGTTCAATGAACACACCCGTTAGACGTAGAAGGCAGCATTTGGCTACAGTTTTAGCCCATGGAAGACCGAGCAAAAGGCGGCAGTTGCATGAGTTAGCTCGAGAGACAAAATCATCAATGCAATGGACAAGTAACTCAAGAAATTGTTTGAACAAGTCAAAAAATTGAAGCAATATCAACTCTAGCCTCGGACTAAAAGGCAGCTCAAGATTGAATCAGCTTGGATCGAACAGTTTTTGAGTAGAATATCGTGCTCATGCACCTATTTGAACAGAACATCCTGCTCCTACACCTATCTAAGTAGAACATCATGCTTCTGTACCTATCTGAGCAGAACAATGTGCTCCAACATTTGTCCAAGTAGAACATCATGCTCATGCACTTGTCCAAACAAAAAAACATGTTCTAGCATCCACCTGAGCAAAACAACGTGCTTCAGTAACTATCTGAGCAGAACATCCTACTCATGCACCTATCTGTGCAAAACGACATGCTTCAACACTTGTCCAAATAGAACTGCGTGCTCCAACACCTATCCAAATAGAATAGTGGAGTTCAACACATATCCGAAGAGTATCTGAAGGAATGTGGTCTGGTCAACAAAACCAAGGCCTGATATGATCACTTCTCCTTTTTGTAGGAGGATTAATAAGATGGAGCCTCCAAAAAATTTCAACATCCTAAAGTTTGAGGATTACAATGGTTGGTTAGATCCCTTGGACCATCTTTGTCACAACCGCCATGCAATGTCCTTTTGGAATAGGAATGAGACACTTATGTACAGGGTCTTCCTATCTAGCCGAGGAAAAGTAGCCAGCCAATGGTTTGACAACTTCATGAAGGGTCTATTGACAGTTGGCAACAGTTGCCAGACAGTCATGTGAAGCGCTTTGTGATCAACGTTAAGTGTGCTAACGATGCGAATGCTCTGCTAGCCCTCCCAAAAATCTCCTAAGGAGATCAACGTCAAACAATATTCCCAACTTTACTAGGAGACCTTTTATAAAGTTGAAGAGAACTGTTCAAATCAAGTAGCAATCGCTACATTTAAGCATAGCTTGTCACCAGGAGATAAATTATGGCAGTCCTTTTCCAAGAAACTAGTAAGAGGAGTTTTTAATCTATGAATCAAAATTGACCAGTACAGAACGCTGGTGGAAGATCAAAAAATTTCTGAATAACTATTAGTTCAAAGGGAAGAAAGTTAGAAAATCCAGCTCGGGTTATAGTTATGTTCTTTCACTTAGGTGCAATTTCCAACAATTCCCTAAGTATAAGAAAGTTGCACAATGCAACTCGAATTGTAGTTATGTTCTATAACTTAGGTGGAATTTCCAGCAATTCCCAAAGTACAAGAAAGTTTGACAATTCAGGGTAGATTGTAATTATATTCTTTCACTTAGGTCCAATTTCCAGAAGTTGTCTAAGTAGAAGAAAGTTAGACAATCCAACTCAAATTGTAGCTCTGTTCTTTCACTTAGGTCCTATTTCTAGCAATTGCCTAAGTACAAGAAAGTTAGACAATCCAACTTGAATTGTAGGTGCAATTTTTAGCAATTAAGTACAAGCAAGTTGCATAATCCAGTATGGATTGTAATTGTGTTCTTTCACTTAAAATTTCTTAAATATAAAAAAGTTTACTAATCAACAGTTGAATTTTTCCGCTCTAGTATGGATAGTTTTGACTTGGATGAACTATAGCTTTCCCCAATAGCTAGGCTTGGAAAAGTCGGAGTTAAGGGGAATTGTGGGAAGCAAAAATAAAGAATTTTATTCTGAGTAGAAAATATGCTGAATCTGAGCAGGATAAAGTTTGATGAGCACAATAGCAAGCCTATAAGACTAGGGGACTAGACCAAAGGTTTAGGTCCAGCATGTAAGTCTAGGACCAAGAACCAAAAGAACCAGACTAGAGTCCAAGTCACATGCAAGTCTAGGACCAGAGGAACAAGTCTAGGGTCCAGGCCAGAAGGCCATGGTCTAGAAGCATGACCCTTAGGGGCAGACTTGGTCAAAGCTTGGTCCTTACTTTAAGGGATAACCACTCTTAGAATTCTTGCAATAGTGGAACAAATCCTAGAAAAAATGGATTGAACACGAGGAGTGGCAAGGTTAGTTGAATCACTCTAACATCACTTTGAAGGCTATATAAAACTATAACAAGTGAGGAAAAGGTAGACAATTAATTACAATCACTTTGGTTCTCATATTCTTATATTTTCTTACTCCATTGCTTTCAAGTGTTCTAACTTAAGTATCAGAGAGTCCACTGGCTACTCACCTGCAGGGTTCTTCATATTTTCTTGAGTGTTCAGGCCAATTCCACCGTGTTCACGTCGGAGTGCCACTACAGCAATGGTGGTTCAATTTTTACCTATCACAAAATTAGGGATGTAAACGGTTCATTTCGTTCTTGTTAAGAGTATATTTAGCACCGAACCGATCATTTCAGTTTTTATTATTGAGAAAACCGATATAGACTGTATGTTATGGTTCCATTTATTGATTTTGTTGGTTTGATATAGAAGAGAAACTTACATGAAATTTTAAAAGGTTTTCCAGATTATAGAATTTTACATTGAAAATAAATAAGAAGAAAATATATGAAAATTGCTCCATAAATGTTTTTCTCCCTAATTTTTATCACAAAAGTGTATTATATTAGTTACTTCTCATATAATGTTCAAGAAATTATGATATAAAAATATGTAAATATAATATTCAGTTGGTTCGATTTGCAACGGTATAAAAAAAAATTTAAATCGAAATAGACCGTATATTATGAAAAACAGACCGAAAACTAAAATTTCGCTCGATTTCAATCGGTCAATTCAGTTTTGTCGATTTTTCTTACATCTTTAACAAAAACCATAGATTAATGTTTAACAATACTTGCTTAATGTTATGTTTTTGTGTAGTGGCCATGTTATTATTATTTTTAAATTTATGATAGGTTGAATATTTTTAAAAATGTTATATGATTTTTCTTGTGAATAAATTATGTGAAATTGTGATTCCAAACTGAGCTGAACCGTGTTGAAATGGTTTGGTTTGGATTGATTCCATGATTTAAATGAATTGATTTGGTTCTAATTTTTATGAAACCATATACAATGGATTGATCCTAATTTTACCCCAAACTAAATTAGTTTAGACCATACTCACCCCTACACATCATTATTTAACCAAAACCCAAAGGGCCCAGTTTTGTTTATGGCCTGGCCTGCCTTTCCCCCATGAACCAATGAAATTTCGGACAGTTACGAACCGGTCTTGTTAGGGGTGCTCATAGACCTGATGAATTCACCAAAACTAATCGATACGACCTAATCCACTTGTTTTTAAGTGGTTTCGATAGTATAGACAGACAGATGCAGATGGAGATTTTTCAAATCTGCCTATATTCGGACGGATGGCAGATGAGTGGTAACCCAACTCAATGTGATCCGCCAAACCTCTGTAAGAAAATGATATTATATTTTTGTGTTTTATGTCTAAAAAAAAAAGGACATTTTATTTAGTAATAACATTAGCTATGTATGAAATATGAAAGTTTGAGTTTCATTTTAATTATAAAAAATAAAGAATACAAAATTTTGGATTCAAACAAGGCTCAAAATAGTAAAAAATTAATAGATCAAAAATATAAAATAGCAAAGCCTAAACCGCTAAATCCATCTGCTTTGCCAACTAAGCGGACGGATGATAGATAGGAGGCCACCTGACTCAATTAACAAATACAATTCAACTAGTTACACTTTCCATACTATATTTCAATGCAAACTAACGCAAATTAATCAAAATTCACAAACAAAGGTCTAAATGTCCGAATCATTTATTACTTTAATAAATTTCTTAAGATCATTATAAATATCAAATAATCATTTTACAAACACAAAACATATCTAAAAAGTCTTAAAATTTTCTTATTATCAAAAATGTTACATACAACATTTATATATAAAATTATTTTTAAAAAAAAAAAAAACCGCTTAAGATTTACAGGTAAGTAAGTCCAATCAATATAAATTTTTGGTAGTTATTTCAAAAAAATTAAATATAATGGTAGCACTACATCATCACTAAAACAGTCTAATAGTATATTATCACGTTGCCACTATATGTATATAGCGGTTATGGAATTATTATTAATTAGGAAGTTACGTTGAATGGTGAGATTCACAATCCACAAAAGTTAGTGGGTGTTAGAAGGTATAAGGTCTTAGGTCCATTAGATATATATATATATATTGTGCGAAATTTACCATTTGTGAAATAGTTTGATGAGAATTTTATTTATTATTTTCGAGGACATTCATTTTTAATTTCACTCCTTAATCTATCTGTTTAATTTTTTAAGCGATCTGTTCAAATATTTTATCCATTTAATTTTTTTTGACTATCTGCTCAAATATCTTTTTATCTGTTCAGTTTTTCTGGATTATTTGTCAAATTTGTATCTACTTGTTGAAATTCCTTATCTGTTCAAATGTCTATCCAATTTTTATTATCTGTTCAATTTTTTACTTATCTATTCAAATTCTCATACATACATAAATAGAGAGAGAGAGAGGTCCTATAATTTTATTATCTGTTCAATTTTTATTCCTTATTTGTTTAAATCTCTATCCAAAATGATACATTATTCCAAAATCATCTATCTGTACAAAGAACAAATGGTAGAGAAAAATCCAAAATCAAAAATAAAAATTCAACAGTAGACACAATAACCAAATCAAATCTGAATCATCAACATCTCATATCATTGATAGATTCGAGATGTTTCGGTAAGATTAGTGATAAAGAATCCCGATTCATTACAATCGCCAGTTTCAACCTCAGAGCGGCTGTTCCATCGGGGATGTTGATGATTATAGTTTCTCAAAATAAATAGATTTAAACAAATTCGGTGGAGCCAAGCCATACTTACGAACAAACTGAAGATCAAGTTCATGAAGAACAAGAGGTAGATATTGTGAACAAAGTTGATGTACACCAAAGCCAAGCTCATCTCTACCACTATACAACTGTTATCTTATCTTTATACATATATACATACATACACACATACTATAGCGATTCCAGTTTTAACTCGACCCTTTTTTATCTTGGACTCGGGTTTTCGGTTTCGTAGTGTTGTTCATGTCTTTTTCCCTTCATAATTCCTTGAGTTTGGCTATTGGGTTATAATGGTTGCATTTGGAACATGTTGGTTGCTTGGTTTTTAAAACTTTTGTTGTCTAGAATTTTACTACTCCGCTCGAGCGGCACTTCTTGCACTCGAGCGGACTTCGTGAACTCTCAATGCTTTTACAGGTCTGCAAAACTACTAGGAAAGTGTATTCTACGCATGAGCAATGCTTTCTGCACTCGAGCGGCCTTTCTTACACTCCAGCGTTGGTTTGTTGTCTGCAAAACTACTGGGAGTGTGCATTCTACGCTCGAGCATCACTTCTTGCACTCGAGCAGAACAACTTATTGTGTCTGATGCTCGAGTGTCACTTCTTGCGCTCGAGCAAACTATACGTATATCAGTTCACAGTAGCACCTTTCTACATCACTTTTTTACATCTTTTTCTCTCAAAACCCTAGATGTAGAGCCTCTCTCTAAAACTCATTCTCTCTCTACATTTTCACCTAGATTTGGTAGTTTCTCTACCCACGTGCCTTTGTTAAACAGGTAAATCACCTCAAGGGCTACGTTTTGATCCAAATAGAACTTGGTTTCGGTATCTTCGAATTCCTCCATTGCTTCCTTGATCTCTAGCTTCGAGGTAAGGAGTTTCTACACTCTTCTTTGAGTTTTAACTTAGTTATTTGTTGATGTGTAATGAATATTAAAATTTGGGATGATTTTGAACAAACCTAGAGTTTTGGTTTAAAACCCAAATAGGGGTTTTCAAATGTATGTGTTAAAGATGATTATGGGAGTAGATGTGAGAATGTGTTGTGATAAATTTGTTGATTTTGATACTAGGATGGGTTTTGGAAGAAAAAGAAGTTTCACCCTAAAATGTCTCAAATGGTTATTTTGTATAAATAAATGAAATTGGTATTGGGAATATGAAATTAGATGAATGTTTATATAAATGGCGGAGTTGGATACGTGTTACCTCTCACCTATAAAAATTTTGATAATTTATCTATCTTAAAGATTGCATATCTGTTTAGAAATATTTGTTTTGGCCTATCGATGGAGGATAGCTATGATTGTTGTAGAAATTGCATGAGGATTAGGTGAATTGAAACTAATCTCTTATCTGTTTTCATTGAATATGAATGTGTCTTTGATACATTGTAAATGTACAATGTTTGGGAGAAGAAAGAGGATGTACTCCTTGTTTGGGAGACGAAATTGATGGACTCCATTGAATTAAATTGGCTTGTGTGTCCAGGATGAAAGTCTCGAAAGTCCCGGTAGACACCCCATTTTTGACCGACCTTAAGACTCAGACGCCACCGATTGGGCGCTTGGTGATGTTGCATATCGCGCTCGTTCAGAGGTTTCAGAGTTTCGGCTGCGAGCCTTGCCTCCGGACTTCCGGACTCTTTCATGCTTTGCCTCGGTTTGCGAACCAGGCTCGATTTTCTCTGTTTCTCTTTTAGAAGGGAGGGAGAGGTCTCGTAGATCATCTCTCAGTGGCCGTAGGCTACGTTTCGTGGTCGTAGGCCATTTCGCCCGTTTGGAGTCCGGTTTCCGATTTTTCAGAGCCATTGGCCGTGTGCCTCGGTTCGGGACTGCTTAACCACCTCCGTTTGCTCTGGTTTTTGGCATGCATCTTATTTACTCCCTTTTGAGGGACACTGTGGTCCGAGAGACCAACTTCGTGGTCGGACACCACTCCCGGTGCCTAACAGTCGGTTTTCGGGGCCTCGAGCTGCGCGTTTCGGCCCCCGAACCTTCATTTTGCATCGGTTTGAGTTCATTTTTGGCAGGGACCTTATTTTCATCACCAGGAAGGTCGTAGAAGGGTGGGAGGCCAGTAATTGTTCTGACAACCAGTTTTATTCCTCAATCGCCCTCCGTCGCCCGTTTTTCCCACTTGAAAGCCAATGTTGACCACTCTAAGGCCACTTTCTCTTGCCCTAAGCCACATATTTGTGTTGTAGGCACCTGAGAGGCCACCAATATCATATGGCCGGCCAGTAATTGTGTGTGACCCTTTTGAACCCCTCCAAAAAGTGGCCTTTTCTCTCTCCTGGTTCACTGTCTCCAGTTTTTGACCACATGGCTGTGTTAAGCACACATGGGAGGCCACCAATTTGTGGTGGCCGGCCACTAATGCCACTTGACCCTTTTGACCCTTGGCCGGCCGGCCATGGGGAGGGCCGGCCGACCACCTAAACCCTAGCAAACTGGCCGGCCAGAATCCTCAAGGTTGGTACATTACAAATCTACCCTCCTTTTCCCCCCAGATTTTGTATCCGGGAGGGTGCCTTTTTGGGGTGAAACTTGAATTGTTTCCCCCCCCCCCATTTTCCCCCTCTTTCCCATTTTGTCTATATATCCAGCAGCCCCAGCCCCCTTGCAAAGGGTTAGAAAATTTTTGCTTTGAGCCTCATATATTGGAGCCCTCTCTCTTTACACTTCAAGCCTCCAAACCTCCTAAACCTTACACCATTCCTATACCACCGCCTAGCACACACCACCACCTCTATTCCAGCCACTTAGAGCATCTTTCTAGAGCTGAGGAGCACCATTTCTTGTGCCAAGAGGTTGTCAACGATTGGTCTACAAGGGTGAGTCATTTTTCTCTTCTTTTTAGTTCATTTTTGCATGCTTTCTTAGCCATTCTTGCTTATACTTTTGGGCTTTGACCCTAACTGAGAATAGCATTTTATTGATCTCTTTTTCATGTTTGTTTAAGGGCTCATCACTGTTTGAGGCTTCCTTTTTGCACTTGCTTCTTTACCCCTCTTGTATGCCTATCTCTTGTGTAGTATTTTAGGCCTATATTTAAACCGTTTTGAGGCATGTTGTAAACTGTAAAGTGGATTATTTTGAGCCCTTCTTCAACATTGTTGGAGGGCTCATCACTGTTTGAGGCTTCCATTTGCCACTTACCTTTATATCCCTGTTTTGGCCTTATTTTTGCATGATTTGTTAGCCGCTTGTGCTTCTGTTTTTGGGCTCTGGTCCGAACTATAAATGGCCTTATTTTGACCCCCTCTTCATGTTTCATTAGGGATCTTTTACTGTTTGAGGCATTCTTTTTGTACTTTGTGTTTAAACACTTTTTTTTAGGCCTTATCTTGCATAGTATTTTAAGCATGCTTGTGCACTGTTTTGGGTTTGATCATAAGCTGTAAAAGGTCATATTTGGGGCCCCTCTTCAACATTGTTGAATGGCCCTCATCTGTTTGGGGCCGGCAGACATCACTTCCTTCTTTGTCTCCCTTTTGGCCCATTTCTTGCATCATAGTTTAGCCATACTTGTGTATATTTTTGTGGCTTGTCATAAACTGTAAAATATCATATTTTGGGTCCCTCTTCAACATTGTAGAAGGGCCCTTCTCTGTTTAGGGACAGAAGCTGCTACTTGCTTCATTATCTCTCTTTCGGGGCCATTTTTCCATGCTAGCTTAGCCCTATTTGTGTTCACTGTTTGGCCTTGCTGAAAACTGTAAATATGCTTGTTTTGGGGCTGTCTTGATTCTGTCTTCACACTTCATGTTCAAATAATCCATGCATTGCATAGCCATAGGGCATTGCATAGCCATAGGTCATTCCATGCGCCTAATTTCGGGTTTCGGGGTTCATTCCATGCATCGGGTGCCTTATTTCCATGTTTCGGGACCATTTTGCATCACATTTCAGTGCTGAAATTTGCATATTTGCATATCATGTTTCATACCTTGCCATGCCTTGTTAGAGTGGCATTCGTGCCTTAGGTCCGGTCCTCGGTTTGCGTGCATGTGTGCACGCATTTCGAGTGTCTCATTTTCATCTAATGGCTACTGATGTGAATGTGGCTGAGGTCCACTCATGTTAGTGTAAGTCCATTGTGCATTGTGTATGCCATTTCGTTTCATAGCATTGCGTATGCTAGGTTGTATGTTAGCGCATTGTGTATGCCATGTTACCTCGTGCATCGTGTATGCCATTTCATAGCATTGTGCATGTTAGGTTGTATCTTAGTTGCATTCATGCATGTCATGCATATTGCATCGTGTTCGGGATAGGAGTTAGCCCGAGCATGGGAAACGAGGTACGTTTCGTACTCCGAGTGACGGAACGTGTCTCAATTCCCCAGTCGCCGACACTCCGGATTATCCATGATGGAGTCTAGGCCTTATTGTGTCCATACGTGCATTCATTTCATAGCGAGTCGTGCAATTCGACTTCTCGGCCATCATGCATCGAGATGCGTGATTGGTGGCACGAGGATCGAGGCATGCATACATGTGTGAAAATACTTTGCCATGCTCCTCTGTTGCTCTCTGTTGCAGCAAATCAAGAATCAGCAGCCTTCCGAAGCTTGGCACGCATTCCAAGAATAATCGCAAACAGAGGCTAATTGGGGCATCGCCATGGATTTCCGCGCAAAGGCAACCCGAGCATGCATCATTCATCATCCAGAGAAGAGTCGAGACAGTCCCTGGCTTGCATGCCAGTTTATAGCTTTCCTAGTTTAATTTGTTAATTAATTAGGGTTTTGTAATTATTTATTCAGGACTGTATTATTTATTCATTTGGGACTGTATTATTCTTTCGGACCCTCTAAGTGATGGCACAACTGTAATAAGTGTGCGTGTGTGTGATGTATGTCTTCCAACCCCACGTCTTTCTCCCTTTTATTTACCCGCTTATGATGGTTAGATTAGGACATATTTCAATTAGCATACAGTATGATAGCATGTTTGCATTCATTCATCTGTTTTGCATGCACCGGGCTCGGCACATCATACTAACTGCATTGTATTTCAATTCCGAGTTGAATACTTGTTAGTTGTAGCATTTCACATGCCATCTTTAGAATAGCCGAGCCTGCTATAGTTGCATTTTGCATGTGTTGCATTAGGCATTTCTATATAGTTAGGATCATGCATGGATTTCTAATTAGCTCTGTTTTGGCTTGGAGTACTCGGTAAGTTTTATGCTTTAGCATCCTTGCATGCGTGTGAGTGATTGCATGATAGCATGTTTACCATGAGGCTATATGCTTATGTGATATATCTGCCTGAATGCTTGTGGGTGAAGGTTGGGTTATCTGAATTGGAACAATTCATTAATTGTGAGTTTTAAGCCCACTAGATAGTGGCAAAATCATATTTTCTAAGCCCACCCGAGGGTGGCAAATCCATATCTTAGCCTACTTGCGAGTAGCACCATCAAACCATTTTCAAATAAACAAACATGAAATGTTTTGTTCCAATTCAGGCGATCCAGTCTATACTTGTATGTTGTGCGCATCACATAGTAATCTAGGCTAATAACCGGAATAAGAACGCATAATGTTTTCAAAACTTGATATCATGGTTAGTAGAGGCCGATCTTTGATCGGGCGAGCGGGGGTGCTCACGAAGTGACCTTCCCCAATCGGACCCAAGTTCCCGAGCCGAGGCAACTTGGTGATGACGGACACATGGCCTTTGACACCGAGTCAAGGTTTCCTAAATTTCCCAAAATAAAATATTTAGGTGGCGACTCTGTATCTGGCAAAGCAGTCCATGTTTGGCACTTCTTTCAAAAATCAGTTTTCTCAAAACGATTTGCCGGATTTGGACTCTTTGGTTCAAGATTAAGAACCGTGACACAAATCGAGTCCGAGCTGTAGCAACGTCCCGCCGGCGGGCTTGTTACAGTTTTTGGCGACTCTGCTGGGGATCTAGAGAACTTTGAGAGGCTCGCTGGGCCGAAAACCCGGAAGGGCGACCCAGGCAAGAGTTAGAGCAAGAAAAAGATAGAAAAAGAAAAAAAGAAGAAAAAAAAAAAGAAAAGAAGAAAACAAATGCAAAAAAAGAGGAAAAGAAAAAAAAGAAAAAAAGAAGAAGAAAAGAAATGAAAAATGAAGAGAAAAGAATGAAAAGAAAAGAAAAACAAAGCTCGCAAGGTTGAAAACCTGCAACGGGCGCCTTGGCAAAAGTTAGAGCATAAAAGGAGAGGTTAAATACCCGAGTGTACCTTACCCCCGAACTACGTAAGGCTTGATTCCCATGTTTGGGATACGTAGGCAACTTCATTCTGAAGTCCAGCCGTAAAACACTTCAAATTCGACTGTGTCCATGCGATGGTTCTGGTCATCTTTGTCTTCTCTGTATCTGAGAGTCTGGTTATGTTCGTCACTCTGAGGACTGACTACAACACGCTGCGACATCATCCAAACAAGGGGCAACTTTCTGTTGCCATTCAGTATGCTGCGGCATCATCCAAACAAGGGGCAACTTTCTGTTGCCATTCAGTATGCTGCGGCGTCATTCAAACAAGGGGCAACTTTCCGTTGCCATGCAGCTCTCTTCAAGCACGGGGCAGTTTTCCTTTGGATCCGAGGTTGTGCATCTCAGAAGTAGGTTTCATGCTCATTGAGTAAGTGGCCGTTTGCAAAAATAGTTTTTGAAAATTTTTACTGAGGTTGACTAATTTTCTCGAAAATTGTTCCATCTTTTCCAAAAACTGGACCGTTTCTTGGACCCAAAAAAGGAAAATTTTCAGTGCTCATAGCCTGACTTGCATGATTTCAAATCAAAAAATTGAGCAAGCATGTTAATCTAACTCTCATTTTGGTCAAATTTTTTTTAGGAGAAAACCAAAACAAAAAATGGTCAAAATGATGAATTAGGGGCACAGTTGAGTCAGGTGTTCTGTCTTTCCCCCGTCGTCAACTACTCGCCAAGAAGGGCACTCTACCTGCCAGAAAAAGGGCACAATTGAAGTTAACGACAAAGGGCTGAAAGCTCTCGTATCCTCCAAGCAACGAGGTATCAAGCCAAGTGCGAAGCACAAACTGGAATGGGGCAAGATATTCCACTCCCTCATTTGGACAGATCTAATCACGTCCAAATTCCCCAGCAAAGCGTTGTCAACCGATGTCAGCTACAGATTTGCTACACATCCAGTTGTAGTGTAACCCCTCTGTGGGAAAGTTCACTGTTGTGTGCAGGAGAAAAAGAATCTAGCAGCAAGCTAGGGACAAGAGCCTGCAATTTCTTGTTTATCCATCAACCACCCAGGGGAGGGATAAAAAATGAGAGATTGAAGAATAGAGAGATGTGCGTTGAGAGAAAAAGTGAGAAATGGGCTTTTTCAGAAAAACAGAGCTTGAGGGCCGAGTGATGTGAGAATCACAAATGAGAAAGGACGGGAAACAATACCTGGAGAAACTGGCTCCTCGTGCACTGAGAGGTCTCTTGCCTTTGTAACACGTCCGAGTGTTGTGTTTGTGTCTTTGTTTGTCTCAGTTCTTGTTTTGAGTCGTTCCGAGCGTGTCTCGATGTGTTTAGGTTGTTTTACCTTGTTTTTCCTTTGTTGAGTGGTATTTAGGTTGTGTGCCTTTTATTTCCGTGTTGAGTTGTCTTGCTGTGTTCAGTCGTAGGCTCAATACCTGGTCAAAAACTCATCTCTCAATTTCAAAAATAAAATAGTTTTGTGCTCAAAGTGCTATGCCATTCTTCACGTTTGTGCAAAACAAGATTCGTTCTTTCATAAAACCGCACGGTTCAACCCAGGTCATGTGAGAACAGTAAAACCAGGATCTATCTGAAGCTATATGGGTTCCAGACTGCAAAGCAAAAGAAAAGAGGGAAAATCGAAGCATCTGAGTGTGTTTCACCTTCAGCAAATTCCGTGATTGTACTCCGGATGTACCTCCTCAGGCCTTGTCACTACTCTGAAGCATGAGTGTATCTCGGCCCCAAGCTTAAGCCTACTCCAAGTCAGAATGGCAATTAAAGCAGCAGCAGATGTTATCTCTCTCTGGTATGAACAGGGTGTGCCCGTTTTTTGAGCTGAGTGTGTTGCAAACCCCTCCGAAAGGTAAATCGGAGGTCGCGTTTGAATTTGGTCTCGTTAACGCTTGTATTCCCTTATTCGGCATTTTGTTTTAAATATGCGTTGTCACGCATGTTCCATTTGCATCGTGATGCACATTCCAATTGCATTGTTATGCACCCACTTCACTTGTATCGTGATGCGCGTTCCAATTGCATTGTTATGCACCCACTTCACTTGCATCGTGATGCACGTTCCAATTGCATTGTTATGCACCCACTTCACTTGCATCGTGATGCACGTTCCAATTGCATTGTTATGCACCCACTTCACTAGCATTGTTATACATATTCATTGCATTGATTATGCACATCTATCTCGCATTGTTATGCTCATTCATTGCATTGTTATGCACCAATTCACTTGCAATTATCTTTCTTTCTCCTCGCGTGTGCGACGGGATAGACCTCCTTTGGTTTAGAGCATTTGGAACACGTTCCAATGCCCGCATCTTTTATTCTGAAACACCGGGATACGTCCCTACGTTTCTCCACCATTCCGAAACACCGGGATACATCCCTATGTTTCTCCCTCTTCGGTTAAAAGTGTTCGGAATACGTTCCAATGCTCACACCATTCCGAAACACCGGGATACGTCCCTATGTTTCTCCCTCTTTGGTTAAAAGTGTTCGGAATACGTTCCAATACTCACACCATTCTGAAACACTGGGATACGTCCCTATGTTTCTCCCTCTTCGGTTAAAAGTGTTCGGAATACGTTCCAATACTCACACCATTCCGAAACACCGGGATACGTCCCTATGTTTCTCCCTCTTCGGTTAAAAGCGTTCGGAATACGTTCCAATGCTCACACCATTCCGAAACACCGAGATACGTCCCTATGTTTCTCCCTCTTCGGTTAAAAGTGTTCGGAATACGTTCCAATGCTCACACCATTCTGAAACACCGGGATACGTCCCTATGTTTCTCCCTCTTCGGTTAAAAGTGTTCGGAATACGTTCCAATACTCACCATTCTGAAACACCGGGATACGTCCCTATGTTTCTCCCTCTTTGGTTAAAAGTGTTCGGAATACGTTCCAATACTCACGCCATTCTGAAACACCTGAAGGTGCTTTCCAAACGCGTCTCACGCGAGAGGAGGAAGCTGAGGAAGGTGCTTTCCAAACGCGTCTCACGCGAGAGGAGGAAGCTGAGGAAGGTGCTTTCCAAACGCGTCTCACGCGAGAGGAGGAAGCTGAGCAAGGTGCTTTCCAAACGTGTCTCACGCGAGAGGAGGAAGCTGAGGACGGTGCTTTCCAAACGCGTCTCACGCGAGAGGAGGAAGCTGAGGACGGTGCTTTCCAAACGCGTCTCACGCGAGAGGAGGAAGCTGCGGAAGGTGCTTTCCAAACGCGTCTCACGCGAGAGGAGGAAGCTGAGGACGGTGATTTCCAAACGCGTCTCACGCGAGAGGAGGAAGCTGAGCAAGGTGCTTTCCAAACGCGTCTTCACGCGAGAGGAGGAAGCTGAGCAAGGTGCTTTCCAAACGCGTCTCACGCGACGAGGAGGAAGCTGAGGAAGGAGTTTTTTTTTTTTTTTTTTTTTTTTTTTTTTTTTTTTCTGACAATGGGTAATCTCTACATGTAGAAGTCACAAATGGCCCTTTTCTTCCTTATTATTCTGGGCTTGTTTTTTTTTGTTTTTGGACAAGGGGTAAGCTCTGCATGTAGAAGTCAGAGATGGCCCTTTTCTTCCTGATTATTATAATACACAAATATTTACATATAAATGCACACAAATATTTACAGACATATACACAGAATTATACCGTATATAGACAGGTATATACGACACAGACATATAACATATACAGTATATAACGGAATATATACAGATATACACAGGTGGGGAATATTCTGTTTGCTATCGTCAGTAGGAGATGCAGTTACTGAGAAGGCATATTCCGTTTGCTGACGTCAGCACACGTACGCAAAACACGCAAAAAAGAAAGAAAAACCACAAAATAGATGGACACGGGATACGGGGTGTCGAACCCCTGACCTTAGGCCTGGTCTTCGAGTCCTTGACCACTGAGCCACTCCACTCTTTACAAGATATGCAAACCAATATTTATATAAACTTATACGAATACATAAAACCAAAATCAAAACAAAAGAAACACTCGATGTGGGGTTCGAACCCTGACCTAGGCTCAGCCTCTCAATCCTTAACTCACTAGGCCAAACCACTGAACCCAAGCCACACCTGTGACTCAAATGTTCAAACAAATATATAAGACATATTTATACATAAAATGAAAACAAAACAAAGAAACACTCAATGTGGGGTTCGAACCCCTGACCTCGGGCTCAGCCTTTCCAAACCCTAACCCACTGGACCAAACCACTGAACCCAAGCCATACTTGACCAATATTCAAACAATATATATATTACATAGCTATACAATATATATACATATATACATCAATTCTCCCGCGTCCTTGCCGCGTTTGACACGTGGGCTCTGCTTTTGTGTCGATTGGCCGACAAAAGCAGCCCCCTCGTTTGCGCCTGCCTCGACCCTCTCCCTCTCTTGTCTTTCTCTCTCGTCTTCTTCTCTTCGTATCTCTTCTTCTTCTTAACCATTCTTTCTTCTTCTCTTTCCATTACTTCTCTTCTTCTCCTTCTCCATTACTCTTCCAGCTTCGTCCACCTTCTTCTTGTTCTTCCATCTTCCTCCGCCTTTTCTTTTCCTCTTCTATTTTTCCTCATCTATTTTCTGCCATTCCTCTGTGACTCCCTTCTTTTCTGCCATTTCTGCCTTCTCTGCTCTTACACATGGCTTCGTCTCGCCCCTTCTCTCTCTTTCCGGATCTTAATGATCCATCAAGCTCCTCTGGGCCAAGTGCCCCTGCTCTCACTCATCCCAGTCTTCCCACCCTAACAATTGAGCAAGTGATGGCTGCTCAAACTGATATTGATGCTAACCACCTCACGCTGAAGTCGTGTATGGAAACAGTGGCCGCGGTGACTAACCTGTCTCACCGTCTGCAAAACAGGACGAGTGAGCTACATCGGGTTAATGCCCAACTCAATCTGCTTCAGCAGATGTACAAGGATGCACGAGCTGAAGGCAGAGAAGAAAGAACTGAAACGGAAGACTACCTCCATGGAGAGTAAAGAGGTAAAACGACAGGCCACTTGTATAGACCAGTTCGGAGTGCCGGCGTATTTTTCCTTTGATGGTCGGCGAAAAGTTAACTCTTTTGTTGAAAACACTGAGGTGGGGCCTTCGAAGGCTGATGACAAAAAGAGGAAGAGCTCGGCGACGGAGGAGCCGAGTAAATGAAGCTGGCATGTGGTCGGCATCTGCGAAGATGAAGAAGAAGAACAAGATTTGTTTTTTTCTCTTTTTTTTTTTAATTTTATTTTATATATTTTTTTTTTCTGGACTTTGTAACTTTTTTCTTTTTTTATTTTTTTGGGTTTGTTTTTTGTATTTCTGTTTTTTTTTTTTTTTTGTATATATGTTGGGTTTGTTTTTTTTTTTTTTTTTTTTGAGTCTCTGTAATCGGGGATGTCCTCCCTTAACTTCAATGAAATCAGTTTCTTTTTTTGTTTTTTTTTGATCACTGGCATGACTGGCATCACTGGCATTGAACTTGAGAATGATTGAATTTTTGAAGTCTGAATTAGACATGGACTCTTTACTGATCTGAATCAACAAAAGACCTAACGAACTGAAAAACGAAGCAAATTAATCCAAACACACTTATATACACTGATTGGTATAAATACACCGACTGGTATAAATATACTGACTGGTATGAAAGGAACACATTTATATACATTGACTGATATGAATACCCTGATTGGTATAAATACATTGACTGGTACAAATACACACTCATATACACTGATTGGTATGAATACCCTAACTGGTATAAAATACACTAACTAGTATGAATACACACTGACATACACTGATTGGTATGAATACCCTGACTGGTATAAATACACTGACTGGTATGAAGACACACTGACATACATGGACTGGTATGAATACCCTGGTTGGTATAAATACACTGACTGGTACGAATACACGCTCATATGAAGACACACTCATATATACTGACGAGTTGACTCGAGTGGGGAGAAGATAGAATCACTAACTTAAATATGCCCCTAATTCATTGCCTTGATTTTTTTATTATTTTTTTTTTTTGATTATTTTTTTTTGTTTTTTTTTTGTTTTTTTTTTTTTTTTTTTTTTTTTTTTTTTTGGAAAAAATGTTTTGATCAACATGAGGGTTGGATTAGCATACTTATTCCATTTTCTGTTTTGAAATCATGTAAGCTAAATTGTGAGCACTGAAAATTTTCCTTTTTCAAATCCAAAGAATGGTCCAAGTTTTGAAAAAAATGGAACAATTTTCGAGAAAAATTAGTCAGCTTCATTCAAATTAATCAAAACCTATATTGGGAAATGGCCACTACTCAACTAACATGGAATCAACCATTGGGTGCATAGTCCCAAACCAGATAATCAAAGGTGATATTCGAACCAAGCCAACCCGAACCGAGCCAATCCGAACCGACTGAAGTCGAGCGGAACTGGACCGAACCGCCGCCGAACCAAACCGAACCAAGTTGAATCGAACCAACTGAACTGAGCGAACGAAGATACACCAATCAAACACGGATGAGACAACCAAGTCGACTATAGATACACCAATCAAACATGGATAAAATGAATGAGTTGAAAAATTATTGGGGCCGAACTTCAAGATGAAGCTACCTACGTATCCCAAAGATAGGAATCAGGCCACCGTAGTTCCGGCAAAGGGTCACTCGGGTATTGACACTCTCCTTTTTGTTTCATCATCTTTTCATTTTCATCATTTCATTTTTTTTTTTTAATTTTTTTCCTTTTTTTTTTCATTTTTTTTTATTTTTTTTTTGCTGCTCTAACTTTTGCCTGGGTCGCCCTTCCGGGTTTTCGGCCCAACGAGCCTCTCAAGGGTTACTTTCACTTTACTTTGTCCATGTTGATTGGGTGTGAAATCTCTAGGCCATCTATCAGAACAACTACTACACTTGACCAGTAGATATGATGATGTAGGGACTAGGCTAATTGGGTTCGCATTTGCCCCTAGTGTTGCCCCTAGTGTAGTGGATAGGAACTCGACTGTCCTTCAATAATAACATTCATTCTCTCAAATTATGGGTTTTGCCTTTCTGGGCGGTCTTCAATGAAACGATTCAGTTTTAACTCTTTGATCACCTCCAACCTTTTGCCCCTAGTTCAAGGGCTGCTTCAAATCTAACTCACATCTGACCTTCTTGCCCCTAGTTCAAGGGTTGCTTTCAATCTGAATCACAGGCCCTACATAGTTTTGGCTCAGGTTCACTCGGGTATTGACACTCTCCTTTTACGCTCTAACTTTTGCCAAAGCTGCCCTTTCGGGTTTTCAACCTTGCGAGCTCTTCATTTTCATTTTTCATTTTTATTTTTTGTGCTCTAACTTTTGCCTGGGTCGCCCTTCCGGGTTTTCGGCCCAGCGAGCCTCTCAAGGGTGGTACTTTCTTGCCCCTAGTTCAAAGGTTGTCTCCATTTTAGGATATGTAAGCCTCACACTTTTGCCCCTAGTTCAAGGGCTGTTTCAAATCTGAATCACATTCGACCTTATTGCCCCTAGTTGAAGGGCTGCCTCCATTTGAATCACATCATGGCCCCTAGTTCAAGGACTGTTTCCATTTGAATCATGTTCGACCTTATTGCCCCTAGTTGAAGGGCTGTCTCCATTTGACTCACCTCATTGCCCCTAGTTACACTTTGGTTGATCATTGAATACTTCGAATAATGGTTTGAAAGCTAAGGAGCTAAGAAGGTCGGACCTTGAGTCAAGAGGGACCCTATGCTTGTATAATCAATTCCAGGCATGTCTTCGTAGGACCACGCAAAAACAGTTTTTGAAATCTTTTCACAAAGTGACTAATCACTCGTACTCTTACGAAGACAAGATAGGACCAATTTGGACCAAACCAGGATCCTTCTCAGTACCCACATTAACAAAAATGATTTTATTCATCAAGGGCTTAATACACCTCTCTTCCTCTCAGTTGATCAAAATTTGCAAATCCCGAGGAAATTCTTCCTCTTTGTTTTTATCAGAGTTTTGGAAAAAGTTTTCAAAAACTTTGGTCAATGCAATGATTTAAAGGCACAGAGAAGTAGGCAGACTCTATGGCATTTTGTTTTATTTTTGTTTTTTTTTTTTTTTGTTTGTTTTTTTTGGTTTATTGGAAAGAGACTATGACTCAACAATGACAACAGACTCAAAAGAAAAAGACAAAGAAGATCTAGACAGGACATAAATGTCTAGATTTAACACTCTTGAAATCAACAGGACTTTGACTCACTAGAATGACTCGAGTCTGATTCCAACTCTACAAACTTGGTGGAATCAAACTTAGACTCAATACTCAATTCAGAACTCAAAATAAAATCATTCTCAACTTGCCAGTCAACGTATGGGCCATCCATAACATTCAAAAACAGGTGGTCACTCCCCAATTACAGAAATGGTCGGATATCCCACAAGTTCTATTTATTTACACTGGTGGACTTGTGGGATATCAAATTTTTTTTTTTGAATATATATACTCAAAAAACAAAAACACATTTTATATACACAAAAGAAAACAAACCCCATTCCCATATTTTTTGTTGAAAAAACAAATTTTTTTTAGAAAAACAACAATTACTAAACCGACACAAACAAAATGATTTGATTTTTTTTTTTTTTTTTTTCTTTTTTGAAGCCATGTTTGCCAACTAAAAAAAACAATGGGTCCTCCAATCAGAATTTTAGCAGCGTTTCGACTCAACTGATCACTGAGTACTGCTACCTCATACTGACACACTGAACTCAATCCCACAAACTGAAATGCCTGAACCACTGTTCAGAATTTGAGAACCCCTGTATAGATCCAAAATTGCACAGAACACATAGCAGGAAAGAGAACAAACACCCCTATGGAGGGTGGGGTTATCCTGTCCTAGCTTTTGAAATGATCTAGGGTTCACTATTCAAACAAGCGGCTTCACAACATCCTACAAATGGGTGGCATCCTGTCCTAAGTTGGAATAGTCACTAGAGCATACTATATGCATTAGGTCAAATAGTCAAAAGGGTACCTCAGCAAGACTACCTAATATACCTCTCACACCTAACACCAAGAAGTGAAAGGAGGATCAAACGGTACAGCGGTAATCCAGATCCAAGGGTTGTGTTCCCAACATGCAGAGCCCATGACCGGTCAGCCTTTTGGCAAAGCTTATGGGCAAGCCTCCAGCAAACCGTCCAGGAATAGCAGATGGCAAACACAGGGACTTAGCGCACCGATGCAAATGCAATGCAAAGAACATATAATGTAGATAAAAATTCACATCATAATTTCAAGTCAAGTTCTCTAAATCCCCAGCAGAGTCGCCAGAAACTGTAGCTCGGCTTTTCGCGCCCCCTTTCGGAAGAATGAAATAGCCCTTACAGTTCGGACTCCACTTGTGTTGGTTCTGAATCTGATTTCACAAGTGCAATGTGAAACAGTGGAAACACAAAAAGAGTCCAAATCCGGCAATTGTTTTTGGAAAATCGATGTTTGAATCAACTGCCAAAAATGGACTGCTTTGCCAGATTTCAGAGTCGCCACCTAAATATTTATGGGAAATTTAGGAAACCCGTGACTCGTGCCAAAGGCCATTAGTCCGTCGTTACCAAAGTGTCTTGGTTCGGGAACTTAGGTATGAGAGGGGAAGGTCAATAATGAGCACCCCACTCACCCGATCAAAGATCGGCCTCTACTAATTATGATGTGATTCTTATGTACAATATATGTTCTTATTCTGATTATTTAATAAATCTTAAAATTTATTATGTGAAGCATACAAGGTATAGACTAGTTTGCTCAAATTGGAACAATTCAATTTCATGTTTGCCACCCTTAGGTGGGCTTAAGGTTTGTGAATCTTAAAACGTACATTTGTTGAATCATTCCAATTTAAGCAACAAGCCTTCATCCACAGGCATTCAAACAGTTTATCATTTAAGCAATTAGCCTCATGGTAGGATGCTAAACATAATAAGAAAATTATGTACAAGCGGGATGCTAAAGCATAACAACTCACATATTTACCGACGTCCCGCGAACAAGCTACAAAACAAAGTTAGAAAATATGCATGATTCCTAACTATACAACACATGTGATATGCAATTACTAGACTCGGCTACTAATATGGCATATGAGATGAATTGATCGCATGCGGTCTAAGCATGTATTCAAAGAAGTATTGAAACGACAATGCGAATTGGATGATGAACCGAGTCTTGGTGCATGCAATACAAGTGGATGCAAACATGAGTATGCTAAATTAAAGATGATGCCTCTAAACTAACCATCATAAGCTGATAAATAAAAGGGAGAAAGACGTGGGGTTGGAAGACATACACACACACACGCACACTTATTACAAATTTGTTTGCCCTCGCGCAGGAGGGTCCGAATGAACTAATGCGCCCTCACACAGGAGGGTCCGAATGAACTAACTAGCTAACTAAATTACTTAACTAATTCTTACAAACTTTGAATAAATAAGCTAGTGATCAAAGCTAATTAATTATTACAACAAGTAAATTAAATAGCTAATCAAATTAAATAACTTATCTAATGGAATAACTAATTAAATAATTACTCTACTTAAATCGTCTGATTAAAGAATTAGGACTAAGTAAGTATATTACGAATTGAAACTAACTAATTAACTACACTAATTAAGTAATTCTATAATTCTAATTAATTAATTAAATTCTAAGTAACTAAACTAATTAATTACACTAATTAATTAAACTAATTAGCTATTACACTATTCTAAAATTCTAATTCAGTAATTTATTTATAACATTCTAATGAAGTAACTAAATACCTACACGAATTAACTAATTCTAAAATAATTAAACACTAATTAAGCTCCAACAGAAGCTCCACCTTCAGGCCCGGCCATGTCGAGATCGCCTTCCTCTATTTTCTTTCTCTCTCTCTTGTTTTCTTTCCCTGTGGGTCGATTTGTAGTGTGAAGAACAAAATGGTGGGAGATGAGACACACCCAGAGAGAGAGAGAGAGAGCTGGTGGTGGCCCGGTGCAGAGGTGGTTCCCATGGCTGTTGCTGCTGCGATGTGGTGACTGGAACAGAAGAAGCACGGGCGTTGTTGCTGCTGCAGCTGCAGCTGCAGATACTTGGTCACCCCACCACTGATATTTGTAGAGATAGAACGGTTTGAGTGGGGAGAGAAGTTGTGTTGCTGTGTTGCGTAGCCCCGTGTGTGTGTGTTCATGGTGGCTTGTGAATGGGTTGTGTGTCCTATGGTCTATGCTGGGTTTGTGATGGGTGATGTATCATGTGCATGGGTTTGGTGTGCTTGAGAGAGAGAATGAGTCTAGAGAGAGACAGTGAGTCTAGTGTGTATCATGCATGTGTGTTTGTGTGTGCTGTGTGCTTGGTGCCGTGGGTGATGAGAGAGGTGTGTGCATGGGTGAGGAGGGTGTATGGGTGTGTGTTAGAGAGAGAAGAGAGATGGATGGGTTTCTTTTTAGAGAGAGAGAGGTGTGTGCTGGGGTGTTGACAGTCGGTGGTGTGTGTGCAAGGTGTGTGTGCATGGGTGTGTGCCCGTGTGTGCATGTGTTGTGTTGGGTGTGGATGTGTGTGTTGTGTATGCTGCTGCCGTGGGTGATGAGTGGTGTGTAAGTATGAGTTGCTGGGTTGCCGTGTGTGTGTTAGCTGGGTGTATGGGTTGTGTGTGTGCTGTTGCTGCCGTGTGTGAGTGGCGTGTTGAGTGTGTGCAGTGTGTGAGTGGTGTGTTGAGTGTGAGCTGCTGGGTTGCCGTGTGTGTGTGAGCTGGGTGTATGAATGAGCTGCTGGGTTGCCGTGTGTGTGTGAGCTGGGTGTATGGGCTGTGTGTGTGTGTGTAGTGTGTGGGTGTATGAATGTGTATCAATGGTGTGTGTGTGTGTTAGAGAGAGGGAGAGAGCTCCCAGAGATGTCTTGTGTTGCCTGTGTGTTCCTCCTCTTCCTCTCAACCGTGTGTCTGTGTTGAATCTGAGTGTGTCCAGCCCCTCATGCCGTGTGTAAAATGCGCTCCCCCCCACCCGAGAGAGAGGGAGGGAGAGAGAGATTGATCTCCTTTTTTTTTATCCAGTCCCAGATAGGGAGGGCGAGAGTTGTGTCTGTGTATCACTCCCCTCTCAGTCTACTGGGTCTGTGTAGATCTCGAGTGGTGTCCCCATGTGTCTGCATGTATGCCTCGTGGGTGTGTGTTTGATGCCTCGTGGGTGTGTGTTTGATGATGCTCCCCTTCCCTACCAAATATTCTCTCTATGTTCTTTTCTTCCTCAGAAATTCACTTTTTTTTTAAAACCATTCCACCGAATTGAGCACTAAGAGATATATTGCATTAATCTTTCACCAAAACCTCATTTGACCATAATATATTTTAACTAGTATATTTTATATAAAAATATATATATATATATATATATATATAAATGGAATTCAATCTCTTTTTTTTTTTATTATTTTATTATTTTTTATTTTTTATTATGTACCAATTTATATAACACCGTTTGCAAATATGTACACACACGAAATTATATTAAAATATTACATATTAATAAAATATTAGTAATATAAAAGAATTTGGACAAAAATGGGTGAGGCTTGGAATTAAAATTTTAATTTGATTTTTTTGGTGAGGATGGTCAAAACAAAGTGCCCAAGTCTTAAGGGTGGTCAAAAATGGGGTGTCTAGAGTTGCCCCTCTTTGACAGAGCTCGAAGTCATGAAATGACATGAGTGAATGTCAAAGCCAGAAGACGACCCTTTTGACAAGGCCGTAAGACTTGGGCAATCAAATAAAATGCAATGCATGTGGTTGAACCAAAAGGTTGCCTACGTATCCCTTTGCAAGGAATCAAACCAGCGTAGTTCAGGGGCAAGAATGCAAATGATATGCAGAATGGTTTTGGGAACTGGACTTATACGCTACGCGAAGCCGGTTTGAAATTGGACTTATACGCTTTGCGAAGCCGGTTGTTTGAAAATTCATGATTTATGCAAGAGAGGGAAGACCTCAACCAAGAGATGAGAAATCACCATCCTAACACGTGTCATGCGAAAGGAGGAAAGATGGTGTAAACAACAGGCGCACCTGATGTTTTTAACCGATTGGGGTGGCCATGGATACCGCTTTTCTGATCATATTTACAATTTTCCCTATTCTCCAAAGGGGTGACAGACTAGGTTGGTTCAGTATCCAGAATTGAGACGCATATAAGCTATCTCAACCTATGGGGCTACCATACAGATTTCAAGCCGAGAATACATCCCTGGATGCACCTCTGGGTATTTAAACCAGACTTTAGTCTCGGAAATCCCGAACCTTTTGCGTTCTAGGCATCGCCATTCGAACTCTAGTTTCCACCGTCGCAGTTGGTCTCCTAGGAACTCATTGCAATCACAGGCAGGCAGCTATACCAGATCACCTAAAGTCGTTCGGGCACGACAAACACCAAAGGAATTGCACCTTCAGAGGATTTAAGGTCTCCTAGACCATTGAAGTCGTTCGGGCACGACAAACACCAAAGGAATTGCACCTTCAGAGGATTTAAGGTCTCCTAGACCAGAAAAAGAACATTAGGCGCACCTGCTATTTTTAACCGATTGGCAATCCTAACGCGTCTCACGCGAGAAGAGGAAGTGACCTTGAAATTCAAACGCGTCTCACGCGAGAGGAGGAAGTGAACTTGAGATCCAAACGCGTCTCACGCGAGAGGAGGATGTGAACTTGAGATCCAAACGCGTCTCACGCGAGAGGAGTATTCGAGATCCAAACGCGTCTCACGCGAGAGGAGTATTTGAGATCCAAACGCGTCTCACGCGAGAGGAGTATAGTGAACTTGAGATCCAAACGCGTCTCACGCGAGAGGAGTATTCGAGATCCAAACGCGTCTCACGCGAGAGGAGTATTTGAGATCCAAACGCGTCTCACGCGAGAGGAGTGTAGTGAACTTGAAATCCAAACGCGTCTCACGCGAGAGGAGTATTCGAGATCCAAACGCGTCTCACGCGAGAGGAGGAAAGTGAACTTGAGATCCAAACGCGTCTCACGCGAGAGGAGTATTCGAAATCCAAACGCGTCTCACGCGAGAGGAGGAAGCTGAGGAAGGTGCTTTCCAAACGCGTCTCACGCGAAAGGAGGAAGCTGAGGAAGGTGCTTTCCAAACGCGTCTCACGCGAGAGGAGGAAGCTGAGGAAGGTGCTTTCCAAACGCGTCTCACGCGAGAGGAGGAAGCTGAGGAAGGTGCTTTCCAAACGCGTCTCACGCGAGAGGAGGAAGCTGAGGAAGGTGCTTTCCAAACGCGTCTCACGCGAGAGGAGGAAGCTGAGGAAGGTGCTTTCCAAACGCGTCTCACGCGAGAGGAGGAAGCTGAGCAAGGTGCTTTCCAAACGCGTCTCACGCGAGAGGAGGAAGCTGAGGACGGTGCTTTCCAAACGCGTCTCACGCGAGAGGAGGAAGCTGCGGAAGGTGCTTTCCAAACGCGTCTCACGCGAGAGGAGGAAGCTGAGGACGGTGCTTTCCAAACGCGTCTCACGCGAGAGGAGGAAGCTGAGCAAGGTGCTTTCCAAACGCGTCTCACGCGAGAGGAGGAAAGCTGAGCAAGGTGCTTTCCAAACGCGTCTCACGCGAGAGGAGGAAGCTGAGCAAGGTGCTTTCCAAACGCGTCTCACGCGAGAGGAGAAGCTGAGGAAGGATTTTTTTTTTTTTTTTTTTTTTTTTTTTTTTTTTTCTGACAATGGGTAATCTCTACATGTAGAAGTCACAAATGGCCCTTTTCTTCCTTATTATTCTGGGCTTGTTTTTTTTTGTTTTTGGACAAGGGGTAAGCTCTGCATGTAGAAGTCAGAGATGGCCCTTTTCTTCCTGATTATTATAATACACAAATATTTACATATAAATGCACACAAATATTTACAGACATATACACAGAGATATATACCGTATATAGACAGGTATATACGACACAGACATATAACATATACAGGTATATAACGGATATATATACGGAGATATACACAGGTGGGGAATATTCTGTTTGCTATCGTCAGTAGGAAGATGCAGTTACTGAGAAGGCATATTCCGTTTGCTGACGTCAGCACACGTACGCAAAACACGCAAAAAAGAAAGAAAAACCACAAAATAGATGGACACGGGATACGGGGTGTCGAACCCCTGACCTTAGGCCTGGTCTTCGAGTCCTTGACCACTGAGCCACTCCACTCTTATGACAAGATATGCAAACCAATATTTATATAAACTTATACGAATACATAAAACCAAAATCAAAACAAAAGAAACACTCGATGTGGGGTTCGAACCCCTGACCTTAGGCTCAGCCTCTCAATCCTTAACTCACTAGGCCAAACCACTGAACCCAAGCCACACCTGTGACTCAAATGTTCAAACAAATATATAAGACATATTTATACAAAATGAAAACAAAACAAAAGAAAACACTCAATGGGGGTTCGAACCCCTGACCTCGGGCTCAGCCTTTCAAACCCTGAACCACTGGCCAAACCACTGAACCCAAGCCATACTTGTGACACAAATATTCAAAACAATACCTATATTACATAGCTATACAATATATATACATATATACATGCACAATTCTCCCGCGTCCCTTGCCGCGTTTGGCACGTGGGCTCTGCTTTTGTGTCGATTGCCGACAAAAGCAGCCCCCTCGATCGACGCTTACCTCGACCCTCTCCCTCTCTTGTCTTTCTCTCTCGTCTTCTTCTTCTCCTTCGTATCTCTTCTTCTTCTTAACCATTCTTTTCTTCTTCTCCTTCTCCATTACTCTTCTTCTTCTCCTTCTCCATTACTCTTCCAGCTTCGTCCACCTTCTTCTTGTTCTTCCATCTTCCTCCGCCTTCTTCTTTTCCTCTTCTATTTTTCCTCATCTATTTTCTGCCATTCCTCTGTGACTCCCTTCTTTTCTGCCATTTCTGCCTTCTCTGCTCTTACACATGGCTTCGTCTCGCCCCTTCTCTCTCTTTCCGGATCTTAATGATCCATCAAGCTCCTCTGGGCCAAGTGCCCCTGCTCTCACTCATCCCAGTCTTCCCACCCTAACAATTGAGCAAGTGATGGCTGCTCAAACTGATATTGATGCTAACCACCTCACGCTGAAGTCGTGTATGGAAACAGTGGCCGCGGTGACTAACCTGTCTCACCGTCTGCAAAACAGGACGAGTGAGCTACATCGGGTTAATGCCCAACTCAATCTGCTTCAGCAGATGTACAAGGATGCACGAGCGGAGATTTGTATGCTGAAGGCAGAGAAGAAAGAACTGAAACGGAAGACTACCTCCATGGAGAGTAAAGAGGTAAAACGACAGGCCACTTGTATAGACCAGTTCGGAGTGCCGGCGTATTTTTCCTTTGATGGTCGGCGAAAAGTTAACTCTTTTGTTGAAAACACTGAGGTGGGGCCTTCGAAGGCTGATGACAAAAAGAGGAAGAGCTCGGCGACGGAGGAGCCGAGTAAATGAAGCTGGCATGTGGTCGGCATCTGCGAAGATGAAGAAGAAGAACAAGATTTTTTTTTCTCTTTTTTTTTTAATTTTATTTTATATATTTTTTTTTTCTGGACTTTGTAACTTTTTTTTTTTTTATTTTTTTGGGTTGTTTTTTGTATTTCTGTTTTTTTTTTTTTTTTTTTTTTGTATATATGTTGGGTTTGTTTTTTTTTTTTTTTTTGAGTCTCTGTAATCGGGGATGTCCTCCCTTAACTTCAATGAAATCAGTTTCTTTTTTTGTTTTTTTTTATCACTGGCATGACTGGCATCTGGCATTGAACTTGAGAATGATTGAATTTTTGAAGTCTGAATTAGACATGGACTCTTTACTGATCTGAATCAACAAAAGACCTAACGAACTGAAAAACGAAGCAAATTAATCCAAACACACTATATACACTGATTGGTATAAATACACCGACTGGTATAAATATACTGACTGGTATGAAAGGAACACATTTATATACATTGACTGATATGAATACCCTGATTGGTATAAATACATTGACTGGTACAAATACACACTCATATACACTGATTGGTATGAATACCCTAACTGGTATAAAATACACTAACTAGTATGAATACACACTGACATACACTGATTGGTATGAATACCCTGACTGGTATAAATACACTGACTGGTATGAAGACACACTGATATACATGGACTGGTATGAATACCCTGGTTGGTATAAATACACTGACTGGTACGAATACACGCTCATATGAAGACACACTCATATATACTGACGAGTTGACTCGAGTGGGGAGAAGATAGAATCACTAACTTAAATATGCCCCTAATTCATTGCCTTGATTTTTTTTTATTTTTTTTTTTTTTTTTTTTTTTTTTTTTTTTTTGATTTTTTTTTGATTTTTTTTGGAAAAAATGTTTTGATCAACATGAGGGTTGGATTAGCATACTTATTCCATTTTCTGTTTTGAAATCATGTAAGCTAAATTGTGAGCACTGAAAATTTTCCCTTTTCAAATCCAAAGAATAGTCCAAGTTTTGAAAATGGAACAATTTTCGAGAAAAATTAGTCAGCTTCATTCAAATTAATCAAAACCTATTTTGGGAAATGGCCACTACTCAACTAACATGGAATCAACCATTGGGGTGCATAGTCCCAAACCAGATAATCAAAGGTGATATTCGAACCAAGCCAACCCGAACCGAGCCAATCCGAACCGACT